>CM031241.1:289885410-291286354 GCA_018340775.1 Taxus wallichiana var. yunnanensis | reverse complement strand
GATCCATATTATAACCTACTAGAAAGCGTGTTGAACCGAGAAGTTGTATGATTTTTCCCAGGACACAAAGTCATAGGTGGGTAACAAGAATCCACTATTCATGTCTACTACTAGTGTTTGATCTATGTTTGTGACCTAAGTGTGATTTTGGCCTAATCGTGATTGTGTTCCTTTGAAAACTCCGTATTGTTATGTTTTGTTCTAGAGCTTTGAGATACTGGGAGGGTGATTTGTTCACCCAATAGATGGACCCCTTGTTTGGGGTGCATGTGATGAATGTAGGAGGATACGAGAAAAATGAGAGGACCTTAAACTAATATGCATATCATGTATTGGATACCTATAGGGGGTAGGGGATGTGCATGGTAGAAACCAAGGAACATGTAAACAATGTAGGCTAGAAACAAGTGTTAGTGTAAAAGAGATAACATGCAATAAAACACAATGTAAAAAGAAACTAGAAGAAAAGAGAGAACATGAAAATGAGTTTCATACATGGGACATCACTCATAATTTCACAAGAAAATTATTACCGAAGCATCCATAAGAAAAAAATGGCCACACAACACATAGTGCATATCCCACAAATGATGGGAAAGAATAGTAAACAAGAAATTAATAGATAGTAATGGTTGTATAGAATCCTAAAAGGAAAATTCTACACATGAAGCACCCGTTAGCATGTTATAAAGATAAATAATATGTCAAAGCATGTATAGATCATAAAAAAGTGAGTGAAAGTAGTAAATATTGTAACAATGTGACCTGTGATGTGTGGAGTATGAGAGTAGAAAAGGTAGATACCCTAGGAGCCACGATAGAATTGGTAAAGAGTAGTGTCAAACATCATGCATCTTGTAAGAATCTATATAAGTCCTACATTAACCTCAAGATACCATGTGAACATGCATGTGTGTATAGAAAAAGATAATGACATACTAAGAATCCAACTAGCATAAGAAACAAAGTGTAACATGTAAATATTATAAGTTAACAAGAGTAAATGTAACCAATATGTGTAGATTTTGTGTGAATATGATGGTGTGGTGTGTTATGTAAAGTGTGTAGATGAAAGGGGCCACATTTCCCTAATGGAATGTATGCGAGATAAGGTTGATTTAGGAGTTCTCCCTCAACACTCAAGTATGAAGCATAGAACAAGAGTGCATCATTAGGTAATGATGGTATAGTACGAGGACAAAAAAATTTAGTAATACTCAAAAATATAGACATGAAGCATGGAGAATGAGTAGCCAAGATGTGACAAGCGAAGTTCATAGATGAATTTCACCTCAACAATAAATCATGAACCTTAGAACATGATTACGTTATCAGTAACAAAGGGATTGTATAAGATGTATATAGTATGTAGTAGAAACATTGTGTTGTATCTAGATATGAAGAAGTAATGGTATAGGAAGAAAGTGAGGAGGGGCAAAGATGAATTCTCCCCAAATGTGTATATGAGAAGATATTGGAAAATTAATGTAGCCAAATTCTAAACAAACTCAATATAATCCAAATAATATGAACTCCAAATGAAAATAGATCACCCTCTTTGTTATGAATCATGAATTAAAATGTTTCCTAAATATGAAAAAAGGTCCTAACTCAAGTTTCTAAGAAAAATCAAACTTTGAATAAATATACTCTAGGCAGTGGAAATTACTATTTTTAACAATTTACTAGAACCTACTACTCTTAGTAAGTTCACATGCTTATTCATATGGGCACAGAAATTTCCATGTATCTCTGACATGCCTAAATTAGAGGAATTGCCAACTTTACAAATAATAATTCAGCTAAGAGACTAAAATAAACTAATGCCCTAAAATAGGAAAAACTCAAATTACAACTTAAATATTAATTTTCAGCCTCAAGATGGCGGATTTAGGGCCCGAAACTGTGTTGAAACGTGCTTCAAATGGCGGGGAAGGTTGACTAGTGTGCTCATCTCATTAAAAATTTGGTTTTAAAAATGGACTCAAACAGACACCCGGAGCACAAGTTTGGAACTTTTCAAGTTCTTGCTAATTTTGGTGCATCAAAAATAAATGTGATCATGGTGAGAAAGAATAACCGATTATGTATAATGAACAAAAATATGTGTACCATATGTGTATAGTAGTATGTGTATCATGAATAGAAGAATCTAGATGTAAACATTAGGAGAAAAGTGTGTATGGAGTGGAATATGAGCGGAAAGGAAATACATAAACATATATAGATGTAGAAGGGTGTTCTTATAGTGTAGATAAAATAAAGTCTGCTAGAAATATAAATGTGAATTACAAAGTAACATATGTGTATGTGAGTAGCATGGATATGAAACTACTAATTAGAAAGCGTGACTATGGGGGAAGTTTGATGAACCCTAGGTGTGAGAGTGATGGAGATCTATGTGATGATGTGAGAGATACCATGCCATGGGGGTAGATGTGGAAATGTGTCATGGGAAATTTTATGGTCATCACAATAATATGTAGAATTAAGGGTATGAATAGTATCAGATTTAGAGTAAACAACATTGATAGGATTGAAATATAATGTACTCGAATGCTCATTCTGATATATCAAATTGTTCATCGGCATCAGAATCTTTGTCTAAGTCTGAATTATCAACATATTCATTTTATGTATCAAAAGGAACTATAATATTAAAATTAGGAGGTTGGTGAGTGATATTAGCTTGTCGTAAGGTATTTTTTTGTTCTTCCTTTAATGGTTGTCACATATGTGTGATTAGTAACACTACGAGATGATAAAATATGAGTTAATAGTGTAGGCAATTCTAATGGTGTTATGATACTAGGTTGGATAGGTGGATCTCGAATTACCAAAGACGGAACATTAGTAATTATGAAGTGATGCTCACTAACCATAGAGGGATCAAACTTGGGAACCCATTGGCCATTGGGGTTTGGTAATTGGAGATGAGTGTGCAACAAAATGTTTTGTAGAAAACAAAATAAATCCTTGATGATCAAATTTCCGATTCTTCGTTCTAAAGTAGAACAATCGTTGTCATGATGTCCATTAATTCTATAATAATGATAAAATAGGTGAAATTTGTAGTTTGTAAGCCGGTAAGGAGGGTAGTAATGACTACAAATAAATGTAATTAATTAGTGATTAATAAGTTCAGAGAGAATATCATGTTTCCTATAATTTTGATCAAACTTGAGAGGTGTTTGATGTGGTAAGACCATGACCTCACGGATATGAGCACATGTAGTAGACATGGGATTAAAATTATGTGTAGAAGTGGAACTAACATGGGCCAGAGAAGCATCCTGGAGATGTTGGATTTCAACTGTGAGGGATGTAATCATGGTTTCAATAGTTTGAAAGTTATCTTGAAATAAACAGTTTAAATATTTAATTTACTTGAAAATAGATTGATTATGTGTGTTATTAGGACTAAGAGGATGGTTAGAGATACGATTGAAAATTACACTTATTTGTGAAGGTGGTGTATCATGAGGGAGGTACATTATGTGTATGTACGTTATGAGATAATATTTACAAATTGGGTTCTTTTGAAGTAATTTAAGTAAGGATAGTTGAGGAACTTTAGAGGCCATGATATGAAAGAAAAAGTAAGATGTGAAATAAGAGCATTAGAAAGTACCCAAAGGATAAGACTAGGGATGAAACCCTAGAAATAAATATGTAGAACAGTGTTTCATCTTTTTCTTAGATTGTTTCTTTGAATTGTTGACAAAATAGATAGGGTAACGGGCATACGAGGAATACATGTTCAAATTTCGGTTGATGGGTTGTTGCGCGCGTATGAATTTTGAATCCACAGTTGATTGTGAGAGCTTCCTTTTGGCTAGGAGGAACTACCTGTAATGAAAGCAAGACCACTAAAAAGAATTAAACAATATAGGTAGTGAACTGCCTAGCATGAGCTAGATCCGGGAAGCGTGATACTTCCTAGATGGCTGTCAGTCCATTGTTTTAAACAAATCAATGCTGAAAACAAGGTAAATCCTATTGTTATTTTGAAATGATTTAGGTATCTCACTTAAAACATAATAAGAAAATAGATCTAATCTAACAGGCTAAGCTAGAATAGAATCCATAGGTCAAATGGTTGGTTCTGGGCTCTGCAGGTTTGATAAAGGTCTCGAGTAGGTCACAAGTGAGTGAGGGTGAGGTAAAATTAGGTGGATAGGTCTCTGTTTAAGGTGTGTGGGAAAACACAGAGACCGGTGTCGGTCAGGGATGACCAACCGTGGTTAGGTATAACCGGCGCCGGTTACTGTGAGATCTGGAAACGTCACAAAATGGGGTTTTGGTCTCCTTTGTGATTACACAAAGGATTTGGTTGGTCGGGATGAGGTATTGGGTGACTGGAATAGGTTTTTGCGAGGTTTTGATGGGTCTATGGAGGTAAAAAATGTTGGAGATGGTCAATAGGGAGCAAGATGAACAATGGATGATAAAATAATGATAAAATGAAATAACCAGGAAAGTATGATATTATACTTACTCATATTTTGTTCCTGAAAGTCTATGTGTGAAGGATGGAGGTGTTGATGATGGGTTTGAAGGCTGAAAGTGATCACCAACTGAATAAAGATTTTGCATGGGCTACATGCACACTCCTCTTTTACTTGGATAGATCAGAATGTGCTGAGAATATTATGCAAGAGAAGATCCTCAATCTCCTTCCTTGGATGTCGGTTCTTCTTTGGAATTGGCTCTCTGAAGATGCATCATCTCTTTGAGATTTCGTTCTTGCTTGTCAACGTTTTCTCTCGATGTTTACCAACTTGTAAATTCCAAGTTCCAACCAATATAATAAGGTTGTTTTGGGTTAAAAGGGGTAATCGGACGGTGTCCACTTAACGGCGACGTTTAGGATAATTGACGTTGGTCAAGGTGAGATTTCCTAGGTTTACCAAAATTAGGGAGATCCTCCTGATTTTCTCAGATCTCGTGTCATTATCTCGTGGATTAGACTAGGAGCTTCTTGTGAGCATGTGGGAATGTGGTTAGAGGGAATGTAGGCATTGATTTTTAGGGTTTGGGTAAGTCTTAGTTAGTTATGGGAACTTGCTAAGAATAGGTCTTAGGTTGAGTTAGCTTGGTGAGGTGTCTAAGTGAACTATATGTGTAGATATTATTTAAATGAGATATTTAAATAATAAATATAGTGAGGATAATGCATTAATTTAATTTAATTAAATTAATATTAGTGGGGTGAAGGGGGTCATGGCTAGGTAAATGTAATAAAGGGTGCTTAGATGTATGATAAACAATAGATGGAAATATGAACCTTGATGCAACAATAATTTGGAGTTAGGGACAAACAAATGCGATAGAAGAGGAAAAATAAGGATCTAAGTTATCGATCACAAGTTTGGGTTCCCAAATGATTTAATGTAAATAAATTTAAACCTTAATTTAAGAGTTCCTGTTGTAAAAATAATATTATTATAATTATGTACAATATGCACAAACAATTAGCATTCAATGATGTAAAACCCTCAACAAGTGAGAGGAGAAGATGAATTAGCTAATTTTGTGAAACTTGGGAGTGATTTGTACTAATAATCTATTGGATATGGCTGGGAACAATGTCATCAAGGCTTGATGAGGGTTTAGAACCCTAAGAATGTGCAAGGTAGAAGTTCCCATGAGATAAAAAAGCTCCCTAGGAACCTGGTGACTCATCTAGGTGCCTATGTCCACTTAGATGCTCAAGTTCTAGTATTTTTGGGCTAGATGAAATTTGTTATTAATATCTCTTTATCACTCTAATTTCATTGTAATGTCACCGAATCATACCTATAACTTATAAAACATATGTTTGCCTAAATATTCCCACACACCACATCAAATCTAATAAAGAAGATATTGAATGGGGAGTTGAAATGACCTCAGAGGTCACCCAAATAATGAAATTACAACTGAGTTCTCGCACTACATCTCAAACTCTATGTATTTATCTCGTGCTTATGTGTGTAATGATTCCCTAGGTTTCCCTTGTGTAAGTTGTGCGATGGTAATGTGATATATATAGATTACTCCTAAGTATGCAAGATGTGTGTGATGAAATAAAAAAATTCCCCTCCTATGTTATATATGCATAATAATGCATCCCTTGTCCCTTATATGGATGTGCTAGATTATTCCTTGTAGTGCCCTTGTGTCATTTGATGCAAGATTAGGTGATGATAGATAATGTTTATCATGTTTGGCCTATTATTTGAGAGAAATAACTAAGTATATATATGATTCCCTTGTTTCAATTTCATAATTGAAAATTGAAAGGCCGACCCAAAGTTGTAAAAAGTGACCAAGAAATAAAATAGACCCAAAATAATAAAAATAAGATAATAAGGATCATAGGAGTTCTCATGAGGGAAAGGAATGCCTGTGTGCTTCTGTCTAGCTAGGCTCTAGTTTCTACGGCCATAAAAGATAAATCAATGCTTTGATAAAGTCAGTAAAATGTGTAAGAATAGTAAAGTGTTGGAGATAAAGTAATCAAAGAGCCAAATAACCACTAGTTTTCTTTCTTAGGAATAATGTAGACATTAGTATCCTTTAGGACCTAGAAATTTACCCAAGTACATATATTTTCTATCTACACTTGTGTGGAAGTATATTTTTGTATAACACATGAATGATTATGTATCATACAAGGATGTGTCAAGTGGAGTGAGGTGTTATGACTAAGATGATATAAAATTCCATAATAAATTTAGTGCATAGACCAATGCCACAACACTTGGATCATTTCCCTTTTAGCAAGAAACAATTATCCTCATTACCTCATCATTTAATTGCATAAAATAAACAAACATAAAGTTTATGAAGGTTATAACACTTAGCCTTATTAATGTATTTTTCTCCTTGGCCACTTACTAAAATTGATTTTCTCATGAAGGTCATTTTTGTGAATTATATGAGTTGACCTTTTAATATTGTTTGTAAGTTCTCAATAAAAAATTCCTAAGGATCTTGTGATTAAATTTAGAAAATAATTATTTATTTATTGGAAAGATTTGAATGTTATGTTGGAATCTATTTCAATGATGATGGAAGGGACCCAAAACTAAAGTGTCACTTGTTTCTACTATTTTGGTTGGTTATCATAATTGTGTCAAATGGTGATAATATTGTTGGATAGTTATCTATGCTTAGTTATGTTTCATATTCATTCATTCATGCCTTTATGGTTCCATCTAGATATTTACAATTTAAGCTTAAATATTTATAAAACCTCAATTTATATTGTTATTTAGTTTTTGCACATGCGCATGCACACACATCCACATGTGTGTGTATGCACACACACACACACACACACACACACACACACACACACACACACACACACACACACACACACACACACACACACACACACACACACACAATATCATATCTAATCACATGTTTTGTATAATTTTAATAGTGGTTGAAGTTGACACTTGATTTAATGTTATTTGTGTAGTATCTTAGCTTTATAACTATATTATTTATTAGATCATTTTTTAAATGTGTTCAATTTTTAATGAAAGAGAGAGAAATCCTAAACCCTCAATTTATATATCAAAGAAAAAGGAGTGGATATATAACAAATTGTATAAATTTTTATGTTAAGTAGGATTAAAAATCTAGTTGAACATGACTAGATTGCATGTAGTTAAACATGACTCAATCATAGGGAATTGGTGATATTACCCTAGTAATTATTTTCATTGATTGAGTAGATGAGCATGTCACAATAAAGGACTTGTAATGGATAGGATTGAATGCACGAAGAAACATGTATGTAGTAATAATATCCGAACAACTCAAACGATGAAGAAGCAATAATTCTACAACAAGAACAAGTACATGAGCAATTTAACTCTTCATTAAGTGATTAGCCTTCATTATCCAAAGAAGTACATATGAAGGTACATTATATAGTGATAAATTAGGTCACCAAAAAAGGTAACTTCTTAATAAAGCAATATAAAATGACGTAAAAGTACATTTTCCTTTAATGACCTATTATGACCTAAGCAAGTCAAATTAGAACGTGTAGGTAAAACCACAAGGTGGGTTAAATATTACACCAATAGTGAGTAGATAATTTTAATTAACACTTTTTTCACTAAGTTGGTAGATCATGAAATAGTGTGTGGGAATCCACATGAGATGGAATAAATCTCTTGGACATGTGAACCAATTTGCACTCGTGAATTAACTACTTGTACATGTGAGGAAACTTACACTTGTGTATGGAGAAATTTCACTTTTGTATGGAAAAGAAACACACGTACAACAACTTGTACATGTGAAATTTTAACAAACATCGCTCATGTGTATATCATACTTTAATAATATAAACTTAAATTAAATTGATATACATTAATATTACAATAGTTAATTTTATTTAACTTAAAACATTAACTCCAAAATTCTAAATGTCCCGAAGGAAAAATTGGTTAAATTTTCCACTTGATTTTAGGATTTTTGGTTAGTATTTTAGCTTCATAACTATATTATAGTTTTGGTGACTTTTATTTAATTGTATAGATTGTTAATGGATGGGAAAGAGACCTCACAACCTTTTACAACCATCAAAACAAAAAAAAAAGTGTATATTTGATATATTGTATATAATTAGATATTAAAAGCTACAAATAGAAAACATTATCCATAATAGATTACATCTCAATAGGTTTTATATATGAAACCAAACTCTCTTGAATGCTCTCCCCAGCCCTTAATTCACATATATACAGGTTTTGTAAATGTAGTGCTCAACGCTTTTTTTTATAAAGCCAAAAAAGGAAATAGAATAATAAAAAAAAACAATGGGGGGAAACGTTGGAGAAATTGAGTGGGAGAGGTTGGACAATATTAATGAGGATGCATGAGAGGAGGGTGGCTTGTGGCAGAAGGGTGGGCGGTGTTCACGCCTTTTAAATCTGTCATCTTCCTTGCACAATAATACAAAACTTTAATTGAGATCCACGTGAATTGACCACACAAAAACTTAATTCACATTGCAAATTTAGCAGTAATTAGACAACTGCATTAGGAGGTGCAAGATGTTTTGGTAGGAAAGAGTCAAGTTCAAGCCCCCAGGAGCTGAAGGGGTGAAATGTGTTTGACCTAATTATAGAAGCAGAAAACCTCTCATGAAATGGGTTGGCAGTGTGTAGGAGAAATGGTTTCCTCATGGGATAATCACATTGTTCCATGTCTGCAACAAACAGGTCTCAAACTTGATCGGCTTACATTTTCCACATACTCCATGTCTGTGCCAAAATTGAGCTTTAGAGAAGGGAATGGGAATTCTCATGACGTCTCATTTTTTTTTGTCTCACCAAATGTGACCAACATTTATCTAAATGATCGGTTCACCTTTGCTAGCATATTCGCCAAAATCATGCTGAAACAAAAAACTTCATGTTCATTATTATTTTTTTAGCAAGCTTCATGTTATTAATTCTTTTTCTTGCTTGTTGTGCACAACCCATTGCCATGGAGGAGGATTTTAATGACTGTCAAATGTGATTGAAATAGGTTTATGGTAAAGGCCATTTAAACCTTCTTGAGACATAATAAGAAAGATTAAAGACAAAATTTTCAACCTCTATTGGCATTCTCCAGGCCTGCACCTTGGATGAAGTCGTAAGGAAACATTTTGGAGTAAGATGTTGGTTGTATGAAGGAATTATATTAGTTTTGTAGTTTCAAGTGCCCTGGTAGACATGTATATAAAATTTGGGTGCAAAGGCAGGGCATGTGGGTTGTTTTTTTTTCCTAACAAGTCAAACAAATGCAAGCCCCCTGGATTTGGAAAAGGTAGAAAGTTACGCATAAAATGGTTTTGTTAAATGACTGTGGAAAAATATAAGAAAATATTGTGGACAGGTGTAAAGATTATTTCACATCTTTTTCTCTCCTAGCCTATGCATGGTTCCTAAAATAGGGTAGGGACATCCACCTAAGAACTTTGAAGTTAGATCTTGTTAGAAGTTGTAGGTACAAATGTGGTGGTTGTTATGCATCAAAATGTGGAAGCATAGAAAGGAACATGAATTGTTTGACATAATGTCTTATAGAAAATACATGGTTTTAGTGGACACCATTGAATGTTGGATATGAATGAAATGGGTTGTTGAAAATAATTTAGAAACTTTCAACCAAGTGCAGCTAGAAAATTTAAAACCAGATCCCCAGAACGTTTTCCAACATTTCCCTCAAGTTATACCAAATTGAAAGCTTTGGCATTGATATGGACCAACCAAAATAAATGGAATAAGATTTTTGTTAGATACTGTAGTTACAAATGCCTGAGAGCTTTAATATTGGGTGCAAGAATCCATAACATAGAAAAGAGTAGAAATTGTAGACATGTGGTCGAGTGGCGGACTCAAGCGATCGAGAGTGTAAACCACCTGGAGCCCCTCTTACTCGCTTTACTAATCACTGTCAGACATGGTCTTCCTTACCTTTCCTTTCATAATTTTTGTAATTTAGGTTCTTCATTTGCAATGTTATAGAAATGTTAAACTAATCGATAATCTTACAAATGGATATGTAACTAAATTTAAATAGTGTAAAGAAATAGAACTACACCATGTAATGTTTGAAACCAATTTACAATTTAAACATTAATTTTGGTCACTACCATAACCCTATATGATGATACTAGAATATCCAAATTAGGTGCTCACATCTAGTGGTATTGGCGAGAGTTAGATGATGTCATCAAATCAAACAATCATTTTCCTACCATTTAAAGTTAGGAAGAGAAAAACACAATTTTCCAAGACTCACAAAACAACACTCTGAGCCCCATAAAAGAGAAGTCAAACATCGTATGTGCTCCTTGTTATGTAGAGAGTTACATCAAGCATTAACCCAACCTTGTGTGACCGTTTGTACTCTCTTTCCTGCTCTCTAGGAGCCATGTTACTATTTTCTTCTTTGAAGGAAGTTGTTAAAACTAAAAAGGTGGCTTTTGTTTCGAACCGTCATTTGGTCCCTGAGCAATGAAATGCTTGACCACCTTCGCAAACCTCTAGTATTTTTACTAGAAAATTTCCTAAAACCTTTAATTTAGGAAAAACACATCCCTAGTGAGTTTGGAAAAGGGCTATTTTAGGCCTCTTATCGTTGTTTGAATAGGTCAAAATGAATCAAATACGACTAGGTGGTTCTAGAAAACTTGTCATCGGAATTTGAAACTCATCTACAAGTTTTAAGTTCCGTCGACTCTAACAAATTCTCCATATATAGGGGAATTTGTAGGAAATTTATTTTTGCTTGTTTTTCCATCAAACCTTAGTTTTGGAGGTGGTTTTGTGAGCCCTCGAGCTAAATTTTAATCATTTACAACTAGGCCAATTACAACCGATGGCCCCAGAAAACTAGCCGCCAATCATGAACCATTCGCGAGTTCTGAATTCCGTCAGTTCCTATGAACTCTTGGTATATAAGTGGATATGTAGAAACTTAACCATGGTGTGTTTTCTCATCGGAAGATAATGTTTGAAAGTGGTTTTTTAGCCTCTGAACCTCATTTGAACATTTTTGTAGCTAGTAAGAAAATGTGAAAATGGAAAGTTGTGGGACCCTCGTCGGGTTGCTAATCCACCGTGGAAACTTTTGAATCATGTAAATAACTATTTGAAACTCTATAGTGTAACTTGTTGTGTGAAATATAACTTTTGACAAAATGGTGTTTCTCTCTCTTCCCTTCTCTTTCTCTCTCCTTGGTTACGAAATGAAGTGAAATAAAATGAAATGAATACATGGTTCTAAACCTTTTCTTTCAAATGCAAATTATAATTATGATTATATGTAAATGGGAAACTAAAGACATTAATTATGTTATATTCATGTGGATTCCATACCAGCAATTTATCACTGATTTCACGCTCAAATGGTTTTGCAAGATGCAAGAATGATGGCAAAAAGGCGATGTGTAATTCATTATTTATCATTGTAATGTATATAGTTCATTGTAAAATGAATATATGTATAATGTAGTCTCTTATTACAGAAAATTTATATTCAAAATTTTCTAATATGTATGAGATGTTAGTTTTTAGGGACATCTAGGAAATGTGTATTTAATCATAGGTTCAATTTGATTCATAGTACATATGCTAAAAAGGTTTGATATATATATATGGTAAATGAATTTGAAGTTAATATCTTGTAGTGCATATTCAGTGTTCAATAAATTATTATTTAATCATCCTATTTTGTTCTTACCTTGTAAATGTAATAAAGAAAGTTAATCGAAACACTCAACGCTAGTATATTCATGCATAACATGTCTTCAGGTGTGATCCTTCTTACCATAGAGGAGATTGAAATCCGTAGAATGAACTTAAACTCTTCACTCGATGGAACCTCCTATTTTAGGTAAATAAAACCCCTAGTTAGAGTTTATCGGCATAGTCATTATGTTTAGCGACCTTGTTGTGAATCCCATCTTTAGGAATGACATGGTCTAACTCCATATAGAGTGTGGTTTCCTTCTATTTTTGTAATGTGAGGAGAATGTTCTCTCTTCAGCTCGACACCATGTTGAGTCATCAAGACCGCCTTGGAAGACACCTTATGAGTCCTTGTTTGAAGGAACGTATAAGTGGTGTAACCTTACCATCTGTGGAGTAGGTAGAGATATTACTACCTTAGTATCCTATTGGATTACCGGGTCTTACGAAATTAGATCTAGAAATTAACTTCATCAGTGAATGAAATCCTTGTTGGATCCAGACGACATAGATAGAGGTCATGAAATGCGAAACATGGGATCTTATCGTGAACACAAATCACTTGTGGTTCATGTGTAGTTATGATGGTTCCAAGCATGTACTTCTTCTAGATGTCATACAAGTAATTTCGTAATGCTTTTGTTATAAAGCAATGGTATTAGTGAGACCATAACATGATGTAAGAGTAAAACACATAAGAGTAAAATGAGATTTGAGGTCAGGACTAATGCCACTCTTGGAGCCCTTTTAACCCTATTAAACATTTTCATGTGTTACAAAGATTATGAGTTTCCCCTTGGTGAGATCAAACTTTGAGTAAAAATATATATATAATCTAAATACAATTTCTTGTTTTGGGAATATTGAATCGGGAAACAAAGATACCATGATCAAATAATGTTTATAGGGAAAAGGTATCTTGAATCTAAACCAGCCCCCCTTATATCCTAATATTGCTTTTTGGACATCAAGTCAGATTCACTTGAGTTGTAAGGGAAAAATGTAGACATTGAATAAACGGTTGAGAAGCATATCATTAACATAAGAACAAGATAATTAAGTACTTTGTATGCAATTTGAATTATGCCAAATAAGTATGTAAGTTATGGAAATTTCCGTAAAGGATTAAAATCCAACTTAAAATGGTCAAACTGTAAATTAAATGTGGAATGAACTTAAGAATTTGTAGCTGGAAAAAGGATAAAATTATCCTTACACAATAATGTTCTTGGAATGTAAATCATAACTAAGATGCAATTAAGGAAATGATGTGTTGTGGGTTTTGCCAATCTTTGAGTCCTTTTCTTGTGGTTGGGTCATTGCTAGTATTTGTTCATTGGGGAAAGTGTGGCATCGACATGTATATGGTGTTGTCATGTGTCTATGTGAGTCAATGACTTATGTAAGTGTCGTATGCATTTTTGAGTTTTCTTTTCTTGGAGCCCTTGTGGCATTGTATAGTGAGAAATGTAAGTCAAAAAAAAATTATCCTGGTATTTTTATTGTTGTTTTTGTGTGTGAAAAATGTGGGCGTTACACTTGGTATCAGAGCGGAGGTTCATGCTCTCGAACCTCTGGGGCAGATTGGAGTTGTGATGGTGTTGCATGATGGTGGTGGATATTGGAAGAGTAATGTGATATAAGTGTGATGTGAACTATGTCGTAATTGTGAAATTGTGAATGCACATGTTGTGTATGTCACTTAGTGTGTATTTTTATCATGTTGATGTGCTTGTGATGAGAGTATTCTCTCTCCTTTTCATGGATTCTATGAAGAGTTCACATGTGATGTACCGCCTTATTGTGTGTAAAAAAAGAATATTATTGTGGATTGTGAAGTGTTGGAGCATTTTTTCATTATGTGATATGTAGGTGTATTGATGTATTGCATGAAAAATTGGTGTAAAGTGAATTAGATTGTATTGTGATGAATCATGTGCATCACCATGTTGTATTACAATTGACTATATGTTGTAAAGTTAGACATTGTGTTCCTCATATGTATAATTCATGTAATATGTGATGGTTCATGTCGTGATTTAGGGAATATGGTGAGTATATGATCCCTAGTGTACAGTGATTGCACTTTGGGTGCAAAATGTTGTAATGTGATGTATCGTAACCCGTAAAAGTAATGATTGTGTTATACCATGTATATTTACCATGCATAATATGCTATGGTTAATGTGCGTGAATTACCATTGTGTTAGTGATGTAGTTATATGTTATGTTGTGGACCCTACACTAACAGACCCTAAGGGAGTTCGGTAAAACGTGTATGTTTGAAGTGAGGAAATGTGTACCGTTAACCAATCACTTGAGCTGAGTACGAGATAGGAAGTGGAACCTTACATAGGTTGAAAACCCACTTTTATTTTTTTGGTATGTGTGGCACTTACTCAACAGGTGTCATACATATTGTGTTTCACGTACACCTTAGGCTCAGTAGATGGTGACTAGTACTCCTTTGCCTCCGATATGGTTGTCGTATGGATTCAACCTATGTGATTTTGACTATGTTGAGCCTTGTCGAAGTGGTGGCGGGATGATTCAGATATAGATGATGATAGTTGTATTACTTGATATGTTATTTTACGATCTCAGGCTCAATGTTCGAGTGCCAGCAACTCGTTGAGTACCCCCCTGGTGGCCATATAAGGCCACGTAGTTATTGTAATGTGTTATTTCTATACACGTATTTTATTCATAAGTTTAAAAGTTTTCCCTTTTCTTGCTAAAACAAACAATTTTATTGATTAACATGTTCTTATATTTTTGGCATTTATTTGGTTGATGCACTAACATGAAGATTTTTGCACTAACTATGGTTATTTGGCCATTTTTTTGCTTAGATTTAAATTTTATTTTTTAAAGTTTAAAAATTTTATAACCTAGCCCAAGGCTTTAGATCTTTCCACTTGGCATTTGAATGGTTTTTTATGTTGGTTCTATTGTCGTAATGTATTGGAATAGGGTCATGGGATTCACCATGGAGTGGTGGGACCTATGGACCCGCTTTGTTGTATGGGGTATGCCCCAAGAAGTTATAGATAACTAGCGAGTTGTTGAACCATGAGTTATTATGTCACTTGGGTTAGAGGTGTTTGGACCTTATGTGCCTAGGGCCATAGGGTGACCGACCTCTTTTGTGGAGCTAAAAGGGAAAATTTATCTTTATTTTACTTTCTTGAGGGAGGCATAAGAGACACTTGAGGGAGGTATAAGAGACTTGAGGGAGGCATAAGAGACAATTAAGGGAGGAATAAGAGACTTGAGGGAGGAATAAGAGACACTTGAGGGAGGCATAAGAGACTTGAGGGAGGCATAAGAGATTTGTGTGGGTGTGATTGATGTGTTGGGAGGTATATGACTTTGTTTTATGATACTTTGGGAGGTATATGGAGTTGTTTTGGGCTCGTGTGGGAGATGCATGGTGTTGATTTGGTAATGCTTTGGGGAGGTGGTGTATAAATCTGCAGCTTCCACGAAACACACTGATGTCCTTGATATGTCTCAAGGTTGATCAACCTTCTCGATACAAGAAAATTTCATCAATCATTTCAACAATGTCCTACACATCACACTCCTCTTACTCGAAAATACAAACACTGGTACATGTAGTATAATATTCACTCTTACTTATCTAGCACACATCACACTATACCTATACTAGAGGAAATCAGGACTTCAGAGCAACCGAGATTGGCCATAAGGCCCAATACCACTCCTTTGCATAGCCAAGACCTTGTAGTCTTGTCCTATTTCAGTGACAAGGTCAAACTCCTCCTTGTTACAAATCAGGTAATTCCAAACATCAATCCAGGAATCCATTTTTTTGACTTACAAAATGTAGATGGGGATCCGGAGTTTGCCTCTTTGTATATCATCCCACTGCTCTTCACTGTTCTATATCACCTTAGGACTGATTCAATGACTACCATATAAAGCTAATGGAATGGAAAATTCAAGAATCTGATGCATCGATACCTTAATGACCTTCAAAGGTCATTCCAAGATGATAGAGGCTGCCCTTGCTTCGAATCATGAAAGATTCAGCTTAGAAGAGATGAAACTGTTCATGCACCATGTATTCTTAAGCAAATTTGATCGTGACAACCATCAAAAAAATAAAAAAAATCGTTCCCAAAACGTGAATGTGAAACTGTCCCTGGTAGGCACGTATTGGATTGACAGGGTTCAGTGGAAACGTTATCTCCGTTCGAATTACAGTCTGCACTTTTGGAAATGTGAGGCGACCTGGTAAGTACCGAGATTTTCAAAGAATTTAGATATTCGGCCATGGAACGTGGGAGATCCGTCGTGCCCTAGATACGGCCAGAGCATGGGAAATCCGACCATAAAATACCCAATCGACTAGCTCACGACCTGTATAAATTTCCTCGTGCTCAGGAGAGTCGATTACACCCATTCCATACTTTACAGAAGGCTTATCGGTCAAGGAACTTTGACTGGCAATTCTCCTCCTCACGGCTCGAGACGGGATTCGCCACAAAATGTTCAGGAAAAAAAATAACAGTTAAAAGAATGCACGAAAATGACTGTCTTTATTTTCATCTGAATTTGTCCTTTTATTACATCCCTCTTTCTGTCTCTCTTCCATCCGAATCACATCTCCAACCATAAAAAAACAAATTTTCATCTTTCTTTAGACTGCTATCCCCACTTCCCTGATTTTCTCCCTTTTTCCCACCTAGGCTTGATCCTCTAAACTTAGAAAAAATCCTGAAACAAGGAGAGGAACACACCCTCCTATTTTATTCCTCTCCATCCCAATAAAATCTCTAATTTAGCCAAAAACAAATTGGCCTTATTTAGCTCATGGAGCCGTTTTTCCATCCCCTTACAAGACAAATTGACCAAAACCAATAAAAAAAAATAAAACATAGTTTATTTATTCATCTATTTTAACTGGTAAGGATGCTCTGCATCATATATGGAGTTGTATTTTTTTGCTTTTGGATATATCGGAGTTATTTCGTGATGTTTTGTGACATGCGGAGTTGGTATAATGAGTTAAGTGTACTCTTATGAGTCTAGCTAGACATTGTTATGCTTGAGGATTGACATTCCCATTGGTATGGACTATTGGATATTGTCTTGGCAATATGTTGAGTACGATCATGGATTTTTGGGTCATGTGATACCCATGGTATATGTATCAATGTGATGATTATGCTTGTCCGTCACATGTGTATGTTGGGTTTATGCCTATGAAATAATTGTTGGAAATTATATGTTATGTGGAGTACTAGTTTTCATTCCATGGAGGAATTAAAGGTCTTGTAATGTGATACAATCCTAAAAGTATACAGTAAGATGTTTCGTGGGTCGTTTTTGTTTTGTTGAGTTTTGTGTCACACCCTGTGGCCATTTACTATTGGGCACCCACAAACATAAGAAAATTAACAAAAATATAATTCTAGGCAATGAGTATTAATATATTCAAATAAAAAAATATTGTAATGGAAGACTAAATAAATAGTAAAAAAACATAAAAAAAACTAGAACTATCAATCTTCACATAACATTCAAATTTTAAGATATTACCAAATTTAGTTGTTTACTTGTGGTCATGTTGTACCGAGCAGTTCTTTTGTTAAGCGACATGTGTCATTTTTGAATTTATTTCTTGCTTACCCTTCGAGCTTTGGTATTGCGTCGCATCGAGGACGATGCTCTTATAACGGGAGGGAGATGTAGTGCTCAATGTTTATTTTTTCTAAAGAAAAAAAAGGAAATAATTTTTTTTAAAAAAATAGGGGGGAAATGTTGGAGAAATTGAGTGGGAGTGATTGGACAATATTAATGAGGATGTGTGACAGGAGGGTGCCTTGTGGCAGGAGGGTGGGAAGGTTCACAAATTTTCAAACCTGTCATCTTCCTTTCACAATAATACAAAACTTTAATTGAGATCCACAGGATTTGACCACACAAAAACTTAATTCACATTGTAAATTTATCAGTAATTAGACAACTGCAGTAGGAGGCACAAGATGTTTTGGCAGGAAATAGTCAAGTTCGAGCCCCCAGGAGCTGAAGGGGTGAAATGTGTTTGACCAAATGATAGAACCAGAAAACCTCTCATGACATGGGTTGGCAGTGTGCAAGAAATGGTTTCCTCATGGGATAATCACACTATTTCACGTCTGCAACAAACAAGTCTCAAACTTTATTGACTTACATTTTCCACATACTCCATGTCTATGCCAAAATGGAGCTTTAGAGAAGGGCATGGGAATTCTCATGAAGTCTCATTTTTTTGTCTCACCAAATGCGACCAACATTTATCTAAATGATCGGTTCACCTTTGTTAGCATATTTTCCAAGATCACGCTGAAGCAGAAAGCTTCATGTTCATTATTATTTTTTTAGCAAGCTTCATGTTGTTAATTATTTTTCTTGCTTATTGCGCACAACCCATTGGCATGGAGGAGGATTTTAATGATTGTCAAATGTGATTGAAATAGGTTTATGGTAAAGGCCATTTAAACCTTCTTGAGATGTAATAAGCAGGATTAAATCCAAATTCCTCAACCTCTATTGGCATTCTCCAGGCCTGCACCTTGGATGAAGTCATAAGGAAACATTTTGGAGTAAGATGTTGGTTGTATGAAGGAATTATATCAGTTTTGTAGTTGCAAGTGCCCTAGTAGATAAGTATATAAAAATTGGGTGCAAAGGTAGGGCATGTGGGCTATTTTTTTTCCCTAACAAGTCAAAGAAATGCAAGCCCCCTGGATTTGGAAAAGGTAGAAAGTTACGCATAAAATGGTTTTGTTAAATGACTGTAGAAAATTATAAGCAAATATTGTGGACAGGTGTAAAGAGTATTCCACATTCATTTCTCTCCAAGCCTATACGTGGTTCTTAAAATAGGGTAGGGACATCCACCTAAGAACGTTGAAGATAGAAATTGTTATAAGGTGTAGGTATAAATGTGTTGGTTGTTATGCATTAAAATTTGGAAGCATAGAAAGGAACATGAAATGTTTGACAAAATGTCTTATAGAAAATATGTGGTTTTAGTGGACAACATTGAATGTTGGATATGAATGAAATGGGTTGTTGAAAAGGATTTAGAAACTTTTGAGCAAGTGCATGTGGAAAATTTGAAACCAGATCCCTATAATGTTTTCCAGCATTTCCCTCAGGCTGTACCAAATTGAGAGCCTTGGCATTGATATGGACCCACCAAAACAAATGGAATAAGATTTTTGTTAGATACTATAGTTATAAATTCTGAGAGCTTTAATATTGGGTGCAAGAATCCACAACATAGCAGAGAGTAGAAATTGTAGATGTGTGGTCGAGTGGCAGACTCAAGTGATCGAGAGTATAAACCACTTGGAGCCCCTCTTACCCTCTTCACTCATCATTGTCAGGCATGGTCTTCCTTACCTTTCCTTTCATAATTTTTGTAATTTAGGTTCTTCATTTGCAATGTTATAGAAATGTTAAACTAATCGATAATCTTACAAATGGATATGTAACTAAATTTAAATAGTGTAAAGAAATAGAACTACACCGTGTAATGTTTGAAACTGATTTACAATTTAAACATTAATTTTGGTCACTACCATAACCCTATACAATGATACTAGAATATCCAAATTAGGTGCTCGCATCTAGTGGTATTGGTGAGAGTTAGATGATGTCATCAAATCAAACATTCATTTTTCCTACCATTTAAAGTTAGGAAGAGAAAATGAAATTTTCCAAGACTCACAAAACAACACTATGAGCCCCGTAAAAGAGAATTCAAACATCATATGTGCTCCTTGTTATGTAGAGAGTTACGTCAAGAATTAACCCAACCTTGTGTGGTCGTTTGCACTCTCTTTCCCACTCTCTAGGAGCCATGTTACTTTGTTTTCTTCTTTTAAGGAAGCTGTTAAAACTAGAAAAGGTGGCTTTCATTTCGAACCGTCGTTTGGTCCCTGAGCAATGAAATGCTTGACCACCTTCGCAAACCTCTAGTATTTTTACTAGACAATTTCTGAAACCTTTGATTTAGGAAAAACACATCCCTAGTGAGTTTGGAAAAGGGGTATTGTAGGCCTCTGATCGCTGTTTGACTAGGTCAAACTGACTCAACTACGACCGGTGGCTCTGGAAAACTCGTCGCCATTTGAAACTCGTCTACCAGTTCTAAGTTCCGTTGACTCTGAAAAATTATCCATATATAGGGGAACTTGTAGGAAATTTCTTGTTGCACGTTCGTCCATCAAACCTTAGTTTTGGAGGTGGTTTTGTGATCCCTCGAGCTAACTTTTAATCATTTGTAACTAGGCCAATTCATGCATCGATGGCCCCAAAAACTAACCACCAATCATAAACCGTTCACACGTTCAATTCCATCAGTTATTATGAACTCTTGGTATATAAGTGGATACGTAGAAACTTAACCATGGTGTGTTTGCTCATCGGTAGAACAACGTTTGAAAGTGGTTTCTTAGCCTCTGAACCTAATTTGAATGTTTTTGTAGCTAGCAAGAAAATGTGAAAATGGAAAGTTGTGGGACCCTCGTCGGGTTGCCAATCCACCGTGGAAACTTTTGACTCATGTAAATAACTGTTTGAAACTCTATAGTGTAACTTGTTGTGTGAAATAGAACTTTTTACAAAATGGTGTTTCTCTCTCTTCCCTTCTCTCTCTCTCTCTCTCCTTGGTTATGAAATGAAGTGAAATAAAATGAAATGAATACATGGTTCTAAACCTTTCCTTTCGAATTAAAATTATAATTATGATTATATGTAAATGGGAAACTAAAGACATTAATTATGTTAGATTCAGGTGGATTCCATGCCAACGATTTATCGTTGATTTCATGCTCACATGGTTTTGCAAGATGCAAGAATGATGGAAAAAAGGTGATGTGTAATTCATTATTCATCATTGTAATGTATATAGTTCATTGTAAAATGAATATATGTATAATGTAGTCTCATGTTACAGAAAATTTATATTCAAAATTTGCTAATATGTATGAGATGCTAGTTTTAGGGACATCTAGGAAATGTGTATTTAATCATAGGTTCAATTTGATTCATAGTACATATGGTAAAAAGATTTGATATATATATGGTAAATGAATTTGAAGTTAATATCTTGTAGTGCATATTCAATGTTTAATAAATGATTAATTAATTAGCATGTTGTATTCTTACCTTGTAAACGTAATAAAGAAATTTAATCGAAACACTCAACCCCATGGTTCATGCATAACATGTCTTGTGTGTGATCCTTTTTACCATAGAGGAGATTGAAATCCATAGAATGAACGTAAACTCTTTACTCAATAGAACTTCCTAGTTTAGGTAAATAAAACCCCTAGTTGGAGCTTATCGGCATAGTCATTATGTTTAGCGACCTTGTCGTGAATCCCATATTTAGGAATGACATGGTCTAACTCCATCCGAAGTGTGGTTTCCTTCTAGTTTTGGTAACCATGAGGAGAATGTCCTCTCTTCAGCTCTGACACCATGTTGAGTGGTCAAGACCACCTTGGAAGTCACCTTATGAGTCCTTGTTCAAAGGATCAACTAAGTGGTGTAACCTTACCGTATGTGGAGTAGGTAGAGATATTACTCCCTTAGTATCCTATTGGATTACCGGGTCTTACAAAATTAGATCTAGAAATTAACTTCATCAGTAAATGAAATCCTTATTGGATCCATACGGCATAGATAGAGGTCGTGAAATGCAGAAACATGGGATCTTATCTTGAACACAAATCACTTGTAGTTCATGTGTACTTATGATGGTTCCAAGCATGTACTTCTTCTAGATGTCATACAAGTAATTTCGTAATGATTTTGTTATAAAGCAATGGTATTAGTGAGACCATAACGCGATGTAAGAGTAAAACACATAAGAGTAAAACAAGATTTGAGGTCAAAACTAATGCCACTCTTGGAGCCATTTTAACCCTATTAAACATTTTCATCTGTTACAAAGATTATGAGTTTCCCCTTG
The DNA here is from genome assembly GCA_018340775.1 of Taxus wallichiana var. yunnanensis. Classification (NCBI taxonomy): domain Eukaryota; kingdom Viridiplantae; phylum Streptophyta; class Pinopsida; order Cupressales; family Taxaceae; genus Taxus; species Taxus wallichiana. The sequence continues at coordinate 291,264,103 of CM031241.1, read as the reverse complement.
GTTAGATCCAACTTTGAGTAGAAATATATATATACAATTTCTTGTTTTGGGAATGTTGAATCGGGAAACAAAGATATCGTGATCGAATAATGTTTATAGGGAAAAGGTATCTTGAATCTAAACCAAACCCACCTTATATCGAAATATTGCTTTTTGGACATCAAGTCAGATTCACTTAAGTTGTAAGGGAAAAATGTAGAGATTGAATAAACGGTTGAGAAGCATATCATTAACATAAGGACAAGATAATTAAGTACTTTGTATGCAATTTGAATTATGCCAAATAAGTATGTAAGTTATGGAAATTTCCGTAAAGGATTAAAAGCCAACATAAAATGGTGAAATGTAAATTAAATGGGGAAAGAACTTAAGAATTTGTAGGCTGGAAAAAGGATAAAATTTTCCTTACACAATAATATTATTGGAATGTAAATCATAACTAAGATGTAATTAAGGAAATGATGTGTTGTGGGTTTCATCGATCTTTGAGTCCTTTTCTTGTGGTTGGTTCATTGCTAGTATTTGTTCATTGGGGAAAGTGTGGCATCGACATGTATATGGTGTTGTCATGTGTCTATGTGAGTCGATGACTTATGTAAGTGTTGTATGCATTTTTGAGTTTTCTTTTCTTGGAGCCCTTGTGGTGTTGTATAGTGAGCAATGTAAGTAAAAAAAAATTATCCCGGTATTTTTAGTGTTGTTTTTGTGTGTGAAAAATGTGGATGTTACAGTAAACTTGACTACATGTGGCTGAACGTGGCTCAACCATAAGGAAATGATAATGTAACCTAGTAACTTCACTCACTTCATTCATTCAATGAGTGGAAAAGTTTAATTAACACTTTTTCTACTAAGGGGGTAGAGCATTAAAAAATGTGTTCTTAAAGTGTGTGGGAGTCCACATGAGGTGGAATAAACCATTTAGACATGTGAGTGAACTTTCACTTGTGAATTGACAATTTGTACATGTTAGGTAACTTGCCGTTGTCTATGGACAACTTATAACAACTTTACACATGTGAAATCTCAACATAAATCACTCTTTCAAATACTATATTAGACTAATGGCAATTTTAGATCAACTCATTTGAGTTAATCTTACAATAGTTAAACTCATCTAAGTTAAAAGTTAGATACTTTCAACTTAGACAATGTCCTCAAGTTCCTGCCTAATAATTGTCCTAACATGCAACTAATATTTTTGAAACATATATTGTTCTTTCTTTCATTTTGTTTCCATCTTTAAATAGCCTCAAATGTCTCCTCACTGAAACATCTAAAATGAAAAAGTATCAAATTTTAAATGGTCATTAAAATCATGTCGAACATGGTGACAAAAACTATCATTAAAATTTAATCGTTAAGTAGGAATTAAAAACATTTAAGAAATTAATATGAAACTTGGAAACATTTAACACTTCAATTTCAAGATCAAAATCTATAACAAACTAGCTAGAAACTAGTTGTGCATATAAGGAAAAGGATCCTGGAAGGGTTTTACACTTACCCATAAAAATACGTATAGAAGATGGGTTTAGGAGGTCTTAAGGGGTGTGCTTGTAAAATAAAAAAACAATTACAATAGTATAATCAACACTAAAACTTCCTAATGTACTCATCCTTATCTATAATTTCTTCCTCCATTATGGAAATCATTCTATTTTACATCATGCGTCATGTTTAAGACTTGTACATTTTCTCCATGCTACTCATCTCTAGTATTATTTAATGGAGGGGATCAATAGAAACAAGATGTGGACAATAAATGGGTTTTTAATGTTGCAGTGGCCATAAAACGTGAAAGTTTAGAGACGACCTAAAATCAAATCCATCTCCATCATTCATCATGAGCTCATTCTGTACTTCAATTACACAAATTCCACTACTATATCCATGTGTTATTTGAAAACCTTATTGTTTCCAGTCTCACCATTTAATTTAGATTTCCCTACCAATAGTTTGGCACTAACACCTCCTAAAATTGAGAAAAAATCTTATTTACATTGTTATTTCTTCAAAATGACAAAATTTAAATACGAGAAGAATATTTTCAAGTTAGGAAGGATGATTTGTTTTCGGGTTAAATATCCAAGAGGGTTTGACAAAAAATGTGTCTAATTTACAAGATAGAAAATATATCGATACTCTTTTTGAATAGGGTTGGCTAGTTTTTTCAGAGAACTAATTATGTGGAAAAATCATTACCATAGCTCAATATTGCCCCTCTAAGGTTTGATAAGTAAACTTCTTAGTGATAATTGCTTGTTGATATACTACAAATTATAGGTGAATGACGAATTCATATGGTTAGGATTTATAAACACCTATGGGGTCGTTTGATATACTCAAAGGTAAATCGAAACTTAAGTATGTGTATTATGATGATGTGGTCTTTTGTTATACTTCAAATCATGCTTATAGAAAAATGATAGCATTATGTGATATTTATAAACCTCGACATAGGGTTTCTAACTTAAAAATCTTATAAATATTTGCTAAGGAAAGAAATTGGTATATTTGGAGAAAAACACTCGTGCCACCATTTCTACAATCATTGTTTAATCACCACAATGCACAAGGTGCATAGATACAACATAAGGTGGATAGTTGAAAAAATGTTACATTATGAAGCAATTATGGAATACTATCTTCAAAAGAATTTTATTATTAAATCTTATTACAAACAAATTAATCCAACAAAAAGAATATAACAATTACATGGTAAATTGAAATTTTTAAAACAAGAGTTGAAATGAAAAAATTATATTGTAATGACATCACAATAGATAGTGCATCATATTTCACAATGCTCACAAACCAAGAAAGAATTTGAGATGAAATTTGAAAATAATAAAGTGAGTGTTCTTTTTGTGAAGTTTGGCAATAGTGTGTTGCTTAAATGAAATCAAGTATTACAATTAATTAAAGCAGATGTGCCAGTTTAAAGGTAAGAAAGGAACTCATTATGCATATGTTGATGTTGGTAAAAAAAAATTAATTGTTTGCTAAATTAATATATGAAACCCTTAAACATATTTGTTTGTATTTTGTAATTAGTAAAAGTTAACATAATAAGAAGACTTAGACTTTCATAAATTTGTTATGTCCTTGCAATTATAATAATAGATTAAAGAATTCAAAAGTAAACATTTGTTAAAACAAATGATTAACCTTTTATTGTATTCAATTGAAAATTTCAAATAAATATATAACTTACTAATTCAGTCGAGAAATTATTTATTAGATATAAATCATAATTAAAATATTGTTGATTGGACACGTAAAACCCTATCAAAATTAAAATTTTATTGAACACCGGAAAAAATAAATTTTTATCAAATTTAACCGCATTGTTGTGTGGCTTTTTAGTTAATAATCTTGTTCTGAACAAACATACATAATACTCATTTCAAACAAGAAAGGAATATAAATCATAAGAAGTCGAAGGGTCCACATAAAAATAAACATTACAGAGGGAAAAGAGGTTTGATGAGGACTTAAGCACCGCAATTGTAGAATAAACAGAACACTTGCACCACTGTCATCAGGAGTAGCAGTGTAGCGGCAACTGAACCAGCAACCAGCCACGGCTTTGAAAAATATGCAGTCATGAACTCGCTCCAAAGGATTTTGTACTTCCTTTTGGTGTACTTGTGTAGCCCCATTCTGACGTCATCAATAGGCTTGCACTGTATGGAATAGATAATCTCCTTGGTTAGGAGTTGAAAACTTCGGCGGCTTCTTTGTTGCTTCCCAAGTGGTTCTTAATTATCCCCGCCTCTCTGAGCACAGCAACGTCCTCCTCGTCGTCCACCAGTTCGTCCATTAATTTGGCGAATTGAGTCATTGGTCTCGTACCGTACCTGGCTTTTGATGAGCTGACTTCCATTGCAATAATGTTTCTGATTAGAGATTCTGACTGTGTTGTTACAATGACTTGTGGTAAGTAAAGCGTTGATGTTTTCTCATCAAATCTTATCCATTCCATTGCTGAACCTGACACCTCTGGTGTATCTTTGAGCAGCACTGAGTGGAGCTTCACGCCTGCGTTAGTTAGTTCTACTGCTGATGGCAGCTTCACAAAAAACACATCTGCATTTTCATCACCACTCGTAGTTCGAATGGGAAAAAGCAAACTCACCATCCAATTTGAAGGCACCCCACACCAACCTGCAAAAATGGTGGTAAATTTTCCCTTAATCCATTTAACACCATTCTTAAAACAAGCCGGCACGGACATGTAAGACTGGGGAAACAATTGCCTCGCTTCTTCTTTGTAGGACCGAAGATGTTCGCCGACCATGCCATGGTAGACTACTTCCAGAACATGACTATGTTTGTTGTAGTGATGCTCAACATACCACTCAAAAACTTTTTGCCTGGTTGTGCTTATCAACAGCCAGTCCATTATAAGGTCCAACTTTTCGTTAGCGGCATGTGCAGAACCCATCTGAATTCGAAGGAGGTCCTTTAAAACAAAAAGAGGTATTTGATTCTCAAATTGCAGAATATCATCCATAACTCTTTCCCTTGTCGGATTCTGAAAGCATACATCAAAAATGGGATCTTTCTTGGAAGAAGAGAGCTTCATTTGCTTGTAAATAGACCTAAGTTCTACAATATCTTTTATATAAGAAATGATGAATTCTATAATAAAACAGGCATCCCTTGTGACTATCCAAGCCAATTCTATGGCACTATGCGAAATGTTTTCACCGTAAAAGTCCCTGATGTCCTTATCTTTCTTCATTATCTCCTCCTCGACTACAGATTTAATGGCAGCATTTGGATCTTTTTCCTGGATTCTTTTCTGCATCCTTCGAACTGCTTCAGATTTGTATTGCTCCATTGCACTCAGCTCTGGCTTCCCATAATGAAAGAGACCAATGGAAACATGATGTGGAATGTAGAAATGGTTGTTTCGGTCTCGGAGTCGCTTTGGCACGCGGAAGATCCGAGTCGAACTTAAATCGCCTTCAACTTCATCATTGATGAAAAGATGATGCCCCACTTGAATTACGCAGCTGCTACTGTTGTAAATATCTTCCCCGGGTAGATATAGACAAGCATAAATCAAAGAAACTCAAAGCCCGATATTTATTACGCCACCAGGTAAAAATGATGTCGACACGAAAAAGGATGCGCCAAGGGTGCAAGCAAAAGAGTGTCGACATGTAAATGGATGCGCCTTGGCGCACGTAAAGCGCGCAAGACACGAGTGTCGACATGACCAAAGTTGCACCCATGGCACACGTAAAGGCGCATGACACGAGTGTCGACATGACCAAAGTTGCGCCCATGGCGCACGTAAAGGGCGCATGACACAAAGTGTCAACATGACAAATTCGTGCCATGGCGCACGTAAAGGGCGCATGACACAGAGTGTCGACATGACCAAAGTTGCGCCCATGGCGCACGTAAAGGGCACATCACACAGAGTGTCAACATGACCAAATTCGCGCCTTGGCGCACGTAAAGGGCGCATGACACAGAGTGTCGACATGACCAAATTCGTGCCTTGGTGCATGTAAGAGTATGTCAACATAGGGATGGATGCGCCAAGGCGCATCTTTAGGAGGCGCAACATTTTGAGCGCTGACAAGAAGCAGACCCTAACCCATATATTCAGATGGCCATAACTTTTCACAGGGAGCTCGGATTAACACAAGGTTGGACTTTTCGGAAAGCTTACGAGGTCCTCTATCCAACTACAACTAGATATCTTTAATTGGGTGAGAAGAAATTCTTAAAAATTCAAAATATAGTTCGCCACTTTTTGGGTTTGCTAGGGTTCTCACCTACCACCATAATGAGATGAATTAAATGCAACTTGGAGGTGGTTGGGGTAGGTTTGGATTTTCTCTCTCTTACATCTCTCATTCTTCCTATAAATTGTAAGGAGGGGCTTCTTTCTAAAGGTTGGACATTCGGTTTTGCCCCTCCTTCTTCTCTTTGGCGGAGTGAATTTGTGGAGTTCAAACCTCCCATCTAAAACTGTAATGCAACCTTGCCTCTTGGCATTTTGTAGTGTATTGTATCAATCTTTGGAGCAAATAATGCATGTCTGTGGATGGTTCTCAACCCTTTATGTGTTCATTTGCATCCTCCGATCTTTCTTTGCAAAATTTGTTATCTCATGCATGATCTTGTATTGCATTTTAATGGTTTTTGTTTATTGGCAAGACGGGTGTTCTTCATTCCTCGGTACATCACCTTTGTTAGTTTAGGTTTATTTTTACGCATCTTCTTACCCCTGTCTCCTTGGCAAGTTAGATTAATTTTTGAGTAAACCCTCTACATTTTTTACGTGTGTATACGAGCAGAGGAATAGGAATCGACCTTCATTCGGAGAGCTTTTCCGATTTCGCAAGGTCCCACACTTGGGAAAAGCTCCATGTTATGCAATCGCACTAAGAGTCTCAACCCATCGAGTTGCGACATTCGGGGTGTTGTGATTCGACATCAATAGCTACTGCCGCCGCCCTTCTCGAGATGACTCTCCTATTTCTAAGCCAACCATTTAATTAAATTATGCTCTGCTGGCACAAAAACCTCCTAAACCGACCACGAGAATCATTTGAAAATAATGTTGCCCGAGAACATGACTCTGACTCTAAATACGTTTATATCGATAAATGTAATAAATTATATCGATGATTGTATAGTTAATGTTTGTTCGATGTTATCTCTCGTCCCCAACTTTGTACGAATTCTTTATTTCATCGAAATACTTTTAATTGTGGCAAACAAGGTCCCATCGGTTGATAATTACCAGGAGAGGGGGGTAAGTATGTTCTTGACTAAAAAAAAAAAAAAACAAATTAGAGAAGAATCATTACATATTACTGATTAATCACGGTCTTTTCGGTTTTGTTTAATGATTTAGACTAGTGTGAGCGTAGTGACTGCCAAGTGCACAAGTTTCATATTGTCTCTTTCCGCTGGTGCATAAGTTTCATGTATAGTTGGTACACACTTAATACCGCCTTCATACAACTAGGGAACACTTAGGGATATTGGTCGGACTACTCAAGCAGCGTGTAGGGACCTCCGTACAACTATCCCACACACAACGACTTTAGACATACTACTCCGGTGGTATGCACGGACATCGGTCAAACTATTCCTCATGTGCACGGACATGCCAATCGGTTCAACCTTGGACCTCCTCTTTTAAAATATTTTTCGTTTTATCCAGAGTCTTCTCTTTTTAAATATTGGTGGTCACCTCGCCACAACCATCTAAAGTTAACGTTGCCTAAGAACACAACATTATCAATATATTTATATTTTATATAAATCACAATGATTAACAAGGCCATAAATATGGGAGTCCTGTCGTAGTGAATGCATAAGTGTTTGAATCTTTGAAATACATTGATAATTAGACAATTATAATTTTTTGAAGTAAATTTTTAAAAAAATTGCAATATTTAAAATTGGATAGGTTTCCTAAATTTTTAAGAAGTGTAAATGTAAAGCCAAAACTTTACGAAAAAGTACTCAAGAATAAAAAACATGTTACAAAATATCAAAATTGTCAATTTAATGAATAACAAATTGATATTTAGTGTTGTTAGTTGATGACTCTCATTGATAAAAATGTGATGCCCAACTTGAATTACGTAGCTGCGACTGTTACCGCCCTTCTGAATCTTATTTGAAAGCTCTCCTATTTCAAAACCAGCCATTTAATTTACTATTGGAACAGCCCTTTATATAAAATAAAAAATAAAGAGAGTTACATAGAAAACTGACCACCACATTGACAGAATTTAATGTACGGGAGAACACCACAATTCTAAATACTTACTCAATCCAAGCCATCACGATCATTTAACTTTATTCCATATCAAATGACTTTTTCATTATGGCTGACAAGGTTCCCCAGTTCCATTTAACTTTCGCGAATCACAATGGTTACCCCGAGGTGGGGCTATTTTTCGTGTTTTTTAGTACCTATTTGCTAGGCTCGGCCTATCTATTTAATTAGCCCCGTAAGTATTGTGTAAGTTGTTTGTATTTATTTGAATTTTTATTTTTTATTTTTAAATTGGCTTGACGATATTCAAATTTCACGATCAATGGTTCCACGGGTATTTTCCACCTTTTAGTTTTTCTTTGAACTTCTCTAATAAATTTTCTACATCCACTTTTTAGTTTTTCTTTAAAATAATGTAGATATTTGGTGAACAATAATTACTGCTATATTTATATTAAATAAAAAGATGTCAAGAGGTATCATTTTTAACTATTCATTAAAATAAAATAATAATTATAGACTAGCAATCACATGTGAGGTGTGCGATGTTAACGCCGAAAGTAAAATATTAGCGAGTGGAAAATGAAACCGAAATAGACAACAAAAAAACACCTCTAGAAATTGGTGGAATTTGAACATGGGAAGGGTTTTCCGTATCCAATTGGGCCCCGTGTATGGATCAAATTTGACGATGATGAATGAAGGCAAACTAGGCGGGCGAAATGAAATGGTGCAAACAATCTCGAGGATAGAACCAATAGCACCATTTAAAAGACATGTTTCACCCCACAAATTTGTAGAGAGCATGTCATTTTGGTTGACGCAGAGAAGAAGTTTGTGTTGTAATTGAACCATAATTAGCCTATCATGAGTCAGTATGCTCGGTGTTCAGAGAAATGAGTACTCAAAGGCCATAAAATTAATTTGATTGTTGATTCAATTGTTCCTTTTACAATTAATTTTGTTTTGAGTTATGACTCTCATAAAACAATAACAACATTGACAACTCTATATTTAACATTTAAAAGTGTATAAATGACAAGCGTGATAAACATGTAATATGCTACAAGCGATTAAATGACAAACGTGATAAACTTATGTAATAATACTTTTTTACACACACACATGTATATATTTACTAAGAAGATGAATAAATATCAATAAAACGAAGATCGTCTATTTGAGTTTATAAAGCTATAAAAATTAGACTAAAATTAAACACTACTTCGATCACCAATTTACATGAAAATAAAACCTATTAAAAATTACAAAAAATGTTTCAACCAAGATTTAGAATGAAAACGAGTCACAGTGAATGGACTTGTATATATTACAACTGCGAAGTTTTACATGGGTTGATTAATCGATGTCGAGATGAACACATACAATGCAAGTTTGTTAAAATAGAAGATTCAAAAGGGTAACAAAAAAATATGGTTGCAACTGTTAGAGCTTCCATGGAGATAGCAACCTGAGATGGAAAATAATAGATTTGAATCGAATTAAGGTGAACGTGTTGGCGAGTTCAGGAATTGATTTTACATAGGATTCGAGTTGGTAGGTAAGGAAACCAATGCTAACTTGGATACTTCCATAAAATCAAAATGTAGACAATGATGTTGGTCTAATGCATGTATTTTTCACAGAACCATATGTAGACTTTAGTGATTACATGTTGGGTGATGACGTGGAGCAGTATAAGCTACTCAGACATAGATAAACCCACAATCATATCAAGACACAACTATTCTAAGCCAAGAGTGATTCATGCAAGATTACAAATACATGGCCTCCCAAGCTACTCAATTGCTATCAATATGTGTAGTTGCGGAAAATACATGATTTCTTTAATTTCTGGTTTCTTTTTCTTTTGTGCATCACTTTGATGGTTTTTCTCCTCCTTTTTCTTGCCCTCTTTTTAGCTTCCTCGCCACTCCACCTCGAGCATCCTATTCTTCGTTTTTGTCCCACAATATGTGCATGCTCGAGTTTACGGTGGATTTGGGATGTTCATAAATCAGAGGCCTAAAGTCCACCATTAAAAAGGCCTTTGATGCGACATTGCTCAGGTAATTTTCTTTGCTACTCACTCTTCAATCTATTTCCCTGAATTAATCATTTTTTGCAGGTTCATCGCTCCTTCTGCCATCTTGAAAAGCTGAAGAACTCTTGGCATGGGGTCCGAAAAGAAACTCAAAGTGTCCATGCAAAACATCAATGCATTTACAACACAATCAGGTGATGTAATCGTTGCTCCTAAGGAAATCCATGAAGATTTTTTTTAGACAAAACCCTGATTAAGGAAGAAAATGCCCTGTCGAAAAGCTTAAAAAATTAAATAAAACTAAACTCTACTTCTACCACCAATTTACATGAAACTAAAACCTATTAAAAATCACAAATAATGTGCCCATAGTGCAATCACCAAAACGTTCATCAAGCTCAATGTGCAAGCTCCAGAGTTCGTTCTCAAAGTGCAATTGCCAAGACCCGTTCAAATGCATAAACCCACTCAAAGGCCAATATTTGTGGACTGCATGCCTCTGCCACCATTTCTGACATCTTCACCATAGTCTTTCGAGCAGCAGCAAGATGCAGAGCCCGCGATGACCTCCACTTCTGCTCGAAAACCCCAGATCGATGAATCCAAGTAAAAAATTCTCGAGCGAGTAAATGCAAAAAATGGGGTGGAGCGTTCTGCATTTGCTAGCGTATTAAAATTTTAAGATAGTTTAGATTTATCCTCATCATCTACGCCATTATCAATATTTTAAGTTTAATGTAGTTTAAATTCATTCGATATAGATATTCCTTAGATTGATAACGTATGAATCAAATAGCTTTAAAATTTTAGGATTTTTTAGATTTATCCTCATCGCCTACGCCATTATCAATAGTTTAAGTTTAATGTATGAAATTTAGGGTTTGGAGAGTAAGAACACATTTAAAGGGCATTCAATATAAATATTCCTTAGATTGATAACATATGAATCGTATAGCTTCAAAATTATCTACTATTTGCTTCTCCATGTATTTAACAACAAAATAAAAATTGAATGAGAAAAAAGACCCGTGTCAAACAAACCCACCAACCGGGTTATGCACTCTTCAAAACCCAGGGCAGAACATGGAGAGCGACGCACCCTAAATGGCCTTTCAGACCTGTCATTTTCCTTGCATAACAATACAAACACTTTATTTCAAATCCAAAGGCGTTAACCGAGACTCATCAATGTAAAATAATTTTAATGCATGAGTGACATTTGTTGCAAACCTGAACCAATGCAGACTCTTGTAAAACTAAAGTGTGATCATAGCCTAGTTTACCCCTTTTTATTGTTTCTTAAATTACAAAACATTTTATAGCCAAACATTTGCAGTGTAGAAGTGTCATCATCAATATTTACTGTATCTACTTAATGAGATTTTGTGTGTGTGTGTGTGTGTGCGCGTGCATGTGTGTGTGTGTATGTGTGTGTGTGTGTGTGTGTGTGTGTGTGTGTGTGTGTGTGTGTGTGTGTGTGTGTGTGTGTGTGTGTGTGTGTGTGTGTGTGTGTGTGTGTGTGTGTGTGTGTGTGTGTGTGTGTGTGTGTGTGTGTGTGTGTGTGTGTGTGTGTGTGTGTGTGTGTGTGTGTGTGTTGGTAAATCGATTATACATATTATTTTGGAAAACATTGAGAAAATTCTAAATATTTTGGAAAATGTAAACCAAGGGTGTGCCAAATTTAATAAATCATAATAGGAGTCCATTTTATTCATAAGAATCCACCACATTACAATAGCAAATGAAGTACGTACATATACTCTCGCGATAGACATAGACACAATACAAACAATAAGACCAAATATACATCCACCATACACAAACACTAAGAAAACAAGTTTTTCCCTTCTCCGGTCATGAGTTCGACCCCGAGGAAAACAAAGGCACCATTTAACGTTGGTTGAAGCTCAATAATCCTCAGTCGCCAATGGCTGGTGGTGAGTGGGTTCAGATCGAATCATGAAAAACTCATCAATGATCCTAGCAAGGTGGGCTCCAACAAAAGGGCATACTTGGTAAATCCAATGGTGCCTTCATGCCCAGCTAACTAGAGCAGGGCCAAATGCTTCGTGAAAATGGCCCTCCAGCTAAAATGTTTGCACTAACAATAAGCCCAATGGCGATGGGACCAATTGTGGCTAAATCCCCCTTCTTGGGATCAAGGGTTGTGGCATAGACAGTGTAGACTAGGCCAAATGTCATCACAATCTCGAACACAACAACAGTCCATTCTCCTACGCCATGCGACAACCTGAACCCCCCTGTATGTTGCATATATACATAAACTCACGAATTAATATATACTCAATTTATATATACTTAAATATGTGTACACAGGTTAAAGTCTATAGAAATTGACATTAACAACATGCGTGAAGAGTATACACAATGAGCACATTCATTTGTGAGTTGTGTTAAACTCACAAGTCAATATATACTCACTGTATATATACTTCAATATAAGTACATAAATTCACATTAATAATGAGAGCATCTACCCATGTGCCAATCTATACTCACTGTATAATGCATGAATCACATTTGTTGCAAACTCGAACCAATGCAGACTTTGGTCGATCCCATCCCAATGTAGAGCTGGCACCGAGAGGTGTGATAGGGTGCAGCAACAACGGCATCAACATCAGCATCAGGTGTTGGTTTCTCGTGATGAGCCATCGCCTCCTTTGACTGTGGTGATCCCAAGCTCAAGCAACTCCTTCCTTGAAGTCCAACCGACCTGTACCACCACCAAAGCAACCGTAGGCACGGCCCCAACTGAAGCGATCACCACAAGCGAGCGAAGGAAAAAAAAGTGAGCGCAAACGGGTTCCTCTCGAAATATCATCTCATGGTGATGGGCGCGGATTCGCAGGAATCCGACGTCCATCTCGTGCACATGCTCATGGCCTACGCCGAAGTAGTTCAGAAAACCGCCATTAATGGAAACAGATGAAACAACAAATTTAGTTCCATATATTTATTTTTATGGGGTTAATGGAAACTTGGTGTAGGATTTACAATGGAGGAGATCTTGAAGACGTTGTGAGAGACTGCACTGCATGTGATGTATTCAGTGCAATATCTGAAAATTTCACTGAAAACTTTCAAGACGACATTCGCTTCTCTGCAACGCCCTACGCGTTTTCCTCTTCGAAGAGTCGAGGATCTCACAAATTTATGATAGCCAATACCAAACAGGAACTCAGCTGGTGATGAGAATATCCCCACTATTGAGTCTCCCTCTACTGCGTCTGTAGATTTGAAATCTTCGACAAAAGACAACAACAGTACTCAACTATGCGACCGTTGTTCCACCACCACTAAAACAGAATTGAATGGCCACAGTTTAACCAAGCTACCCTCCCTGGAGTGAAAATAAGGTATGAGTTTGACCGAAATTACCTGTTCCAGTAAAAACCTCAACTTGCATACCATTTGGCAGTGACACGTGTACGGCGGAAGATTGGACGTACTTCATCGACCAAACGATCTTGGCCCTCGCTTTCATCATTCATGTCGAGATCCCCTCGGAATTTCTAACTTAGAACCACACATCTCCCTCTATGAATTGACTCACGGTAAATTGTTGTGCCTCCGTGGAACTCGTAGTGACACGGTAGCCCGGCCATTTAACCCGATTTGCGGTACCCGCACCCAGGCCGCGGTTCATGTATTCCCCATAGTAGAGCGTGCTTAATGCAAACGTCTGTTCCATTCCAGCCACCCGGCAGGCTCAATCAGATCGTCCAAGAAAGACTGCATGAACACGGTGCAAGAATATTCCTTCCACGGCCTGCCCAGATAAACCTTAAACTAACTCTTCACGGCAGCGAGGTCCGAGTCTGCGGTCACCCTGCAGTTTTGAATGGAGATGCCGGTGTTCTGATTGGGGTCCTGCCTGCCCTGAGCGGTGTACATTATCTTCTGGTTTTCTAAGGGTTTACGGGCGTACAGATTGTTGTTCTGAAAAATGACCGCAGCGTTTCCGAATATGAAGTCTACAATGCCGTAGACGTCGCATTCTCGGTAGAATTGGTAGAGGGAGTGGACGTAAAGAGTGTTCTGGTAAGCCTTGAAGCTGCACCGGTAGAATGCCGACAGATCTGATCCCGCGCGAAGGGCCACCTGTGCTTCGCCGCGCAAGCTGTGTTTTCAAATGTCATGTCACGGGCGATGAATGCCTTCCCGTTACGGCTGCAATAGTTGTTTAAGATCACACGTCAGTTTCAGTCTACTGCTCTGGATAAAAAAATAATTACAATGACACGTGTACGGCGAGAAAATTGGACGTATTTCATTGACCAAACGATCTCGGCCCTCAGCTGTCATCATCCGTGTCAGAGCCCCTCAGGCTTTCTAAAATAGATCACGCCTTTCGGCGTAATATTTACATTATAAAAGTAAATTAGGTTTCTATTTGTGTAATTCAAGTGCAACAAGTAAAATTATATTTGTATTTGTTTTTATTTTGTGAGTGGGCCCCAATTTTTAATTTATAAGATAAAAATACTAAATTTCATGATAATAGTAAATTTACAATAACACTAAAATAATAATCATAGGTAATTATATGTTAAAATTAAATTAAATTTGTATTTGTGTAATTCAATGCATAAGTAAAATTATATTTGTATTTGTTTTTATTTTGTGAGTGGGCCCCTGTTTTTATTTCACGGGCACAAAATAAATATTCGGACATGGGCACGACATCAGACTCTTTCACTCCATATATACACATGTAGATAACTCTTGGTATGATTAATTGAATTCCAATCTAATTATGTATTTTATATGAGTTAATAGTTTATCTGAGTTATTTATTTAGACTATTCAAGTGACTTGCATAAGGAGTTATTAGTCTCATGACTTATTTCTTCACGTAATTTTTATAACAATCTAGAGGGGACCCTTTTTAACACATAAACAATATAAGCATTTATTAGTAGGTTAGAAGAATGATAAATATAATTAACCACATTGGGCTCGTCGTCCTTTAGTCTCTTTCCATAGGGTTAAATCACAATGAAATCCCTATCTAAAACCACTAATCACAAAAATTTTGATTAGACTTTTATTTCATGAATATTCATTTAACCTCTCATTCTCTTAGATTGATCGTTGATCTAAGTGATTCAATCTAAATGATATGTAAGCACTAGAATTAGGCCACCCTAATCCATACCCGCATATACACACATGAGAACTTTAATATTTATTGACCAATATCTATACCATAATTCACTATTATACCTCACCAACAACCCGTAACCACATTAAAAAAATATACACAATAAACACAACCCCTAACAAACTTCCCACGAGATCAAAACCAACCTAAAACCATCACAACTCACATCAACCCAAATAGAATTTTTTAGAAGCACATCAACCAAATTCCTGAAGAAGCCAAGAATTGATACAAATTCCTGAATCGGTGCAATTTGGTAGAAGAGTGCCAATTTGGTTAAGTGACATTGTTTCTATATAAACTAGCATAGGCCATTATGCAAGGATTCGATGAAGGTTTAGGTGGAAAGATTGTTTGACTAAACCTTCAAAGAGATTTAATTGAAGTTCCTTGTTGGTGTGTAGAAGTAAAATAAATCTATGACACTAGCCTCTCTTTGGAGAAACCATCTTCATCAATCAGCCATATGAGTCACCTTCACCACAAAGGTATCCATTTTGTTTGACTTTATAAGCCATTATTTTAAGATTCAATACTAACATTATTTACCTTACCGAACATCCGGGCCCTGAACCAGTGCCATATAATCACCCTCTTTGAAAATTTCTATTGTTAAACATTCGTGGTTATATACACATCAATCGACATGGATCGACACTGGTCCATGTTAAAAATACCTAATCTTGCATTCTTAGTACATTTTGATATATTTTCTTTATTTTTTAAAACCATGGCTAATGTTCTCCTATGTGAAAACACAGTTCTCTATTAGATGACCATTCCAAGAGAAGTTTACAAAGCCACCAATATTTACGACCTTTCCATATTCTATCAACCTTTCTTATGAGAGCAATCTGGTATCAATCACCAATTGAGTATATGTGTCATCAATCTTACACCCAATCCAGAAGACATCCCCAAGCACCTAGATATTCTCCTTGAAGATATTGACGAAGACAATCTTTATTGGACCAATCATTTCAATCCACCTCATCCCATCATTGAGGATGTTGATTAAGTCCTGGTGTCTAAACATGACATGTTAGTAATTTTTCATCTATATTTTCATACATTATTAAACCTGCATATTGTTGAGTAACTGGTGTAAACAATGATACACAAATGCTAAATTATAATATGACAGAAGAAAATAAGCATGTATTAAATATGACACCCTAAGCAAAAGAAGGAGATAAGACACAGGGGGTTCATTTACAAGGCAATATCCTAGCACGTGCATTCATATTGAGCTAATTAAAATTGATAAAAATAAAGTCAATATAATGGTAGACATTAGGGGTTGAAAGGGTTTAATTTATTAATATTTTAAATTAGGTATTGGGGGTAGGTTAGAGAGGTGGACTAGAAAAGAGGTAGGATTAATTTTAATATAAAACTAAAACATTTGAACCCTAGTTTTTAAAGATAAATACCTTAAAATTGTAAAAGGTTCAATGTCATAAAGTTATATTATAATCTCTTTTTGAATAAAGAAATTTGAATTAGGAGATTCTTAAGCAAGAAATAATAAGATGGTAGAAAACTAGGATTGAGTATGATTTTCAACACATGATATTATTTCACCATATTAATTATTTGAAGAAATATTGATAAATGGTTAAAGCTTAACATTAAGGTAATTGGTAATAGGTCTTGAATGGATTCAAACTCTCTTTCTAGAGAAAACACATTAAGAAAATAATATTTGAGTAGGAAACATGATATATTTTTTGTTTGATATATTAGGGTATAAATAAAAGGGGTAAATAAAATTGTAATGGAAAAATGGGTAAGCAAGGTACATGAAAGAAAATAGGGGATTTTTTCATTATAATAATATAATGGGAGGGGTTATTATCAATTGAATAATTAGTGGTAAAAACTAACATTGAGGGTATTCTTTAATACCTTTTGAATAGAGATGATATACCATACGTTTACTAAGTGAACCACATTTGAGATAAGATGACTTAGCTTATTTACGTGTAATGTAGAAGTGATCTGGGTAGGGTATAGCAATGAATAAACTGAGAAAGGTGTCGTTACTGCTCACTGTGAATTATAAGATATAGAAATGAGGTCGGACACATGTGCTTGTGGTAGGGCAAGGGCACTTGGGTGCTGAAGACCACTTATAGGCATCGGTAACTATGTAAAAGCTCACAATATGATTTCTGTAGTGTCACAGTTGTTCCATATTGATCACCTATTAGTCACTCCTTGATCACCAAAGGTACCTGTAACCTGCAAAGAGAAGTTCACCTACACAATCCCACAAACCACATCAAACATAAAAAGGAAAATACATAATGGGGAGTCATATTGACCCCACGAGTCACCCCGAGAGTGAAATTATGAACAAGCATTACACTACATCTTACCCTCTATGTAGTTCTTTTGTGCGTGTGTAGAAATGATGCCCTAGGAAAACCTTTTTGTAAGATGTACTAGATAACGGTTTATATTTTCTCAAAGATGCAAATACGTAGATGGAATAGAATAGACTTCCCCTTCTTATGTTGTGTATGCAGAGTTATAGTCCCTTGTCCCTTAAATGGATACTAGAATTATTTAGAAATATTTTGGTGTCTTTTTAATGCAAGTTTAGGTGATGATAATTATGCTTTGGGCTTAGTCCCTCATTTTGAGAACATAGCTATCTATTTATATGATTCCCTTGTTTGAATTTTATAATTGAAAACTGGAAAGTTGAACCATAAGTGAAAAATATTCCCAAAAGATAAAAGAGACCCAAAAGGCACGAGTAAGATAGAAAAGGGTCAGAGCCACCCAGAGGGGACAAGAGTGGCTAGTGTCTCAAGTCATTAAGGATAAACAAGTAAAGTTTCGACTAGGATATAGGGTGTGTAAGACTAAAGAGAAAGAAAGAGACAAAGAAAAGAAGCCAAAGATAGTTGTCAATCACTAATGTTTTTCTTAGGAATCATGTAAATGCTAGCATGCTTTTATGACTTAGAAATGTACTTATAAATGCTTGATTTTGTGTCACATTTTCCCCCAATTTATGTTGTTGAATGAATACTCGATAACATAAAGTAGTTATAAGGTTCATACCTTATGATAATGTAAAGAGTGTAGCTGATAGCATGCCAAATAGACAAGTGAAGCATGGAGTGACTGCAAGGTGAAGTGTGGAAACTAGGATTATACTGTTATTTTTCTTAATATTTTTTATGTAGGCTACTTCTTGTTACGTATTAATGACAAACCTATAGAATAAGTGTTGAGTTGTAGAACTCAACTACTTTGGATTAGCTTGTAATATGAAACTTGCTGGAAAATATAATAACCGACATTGGTTATAGAGGGACCGCATCGGTCACCAATGATCGACATCGGTCAGGCAAGGACGAATCGACATTAGTTAAGTCTAACCGACGTCGATTACTGTGTGTGGATGGTTTAATTAACTCACAGGAATTAAATCTATTTTAGTATTAAAGTAGATCTATTAATTGTGATTGCATGGCTAAGTGCCCTAAGTTTGTATATGCCTATATAATCATGAAATCTAGGGTTTAAAATTAATAATTAGGAATAACTTGCAAAAGTTGATGATTATTGTGAAAATAATTGTGAGAGAGAGAATTCTTGGAGAAGAAACAAAAGATTGAGTGAAAAAAGTAATGTACATGTGAGAGGTGTTGAAGATTGTAAATATTGAATTGTATATCTTGTCAAAGATCTGGATAATAGATTGGATTGTTTCTTGGTCGCGTAGCCCACACTGAGTGAACCACATAAATCGGTGTTGATTTATATTTCTTTTTGTATATTTATTCTAGTATAATATCCTCTTTTATTTACATGTATGCTTAGATCGATACATTATCTATATAACTAGTGTGCTAACCCCAACAACCTGGTATCGAGATATTTATTTGAAGGTTTTGTGTGTTGAAAGATTTACTTACGAGGGGTTTTCGACTAAGTGGGAGCTAGAACAATGGCAGAAGAAAACAAGTACAAGGTAGAGACGTTTGACAACTGAAATTATCAATTATGGAAGATGCAGATTAAGGATTATCTGTATCAAAGAGATTTGTATTTATTATTAGATGAGAAGTCTAGACTTATGAAGATGATTAATGAAGAATGGAAGATTCTTGATAGAAAGGCTTTGGGATCTATAAGATTGAGCTTGATAGCATCCGTGACTTCCAATATTACAGAAGAGACTTCTATGGTAGGGTTGATGAAATCTCTTGCTAATTCATATGAAAAACCTAGTGCTTCAAATAAAGTCTATCTGGTGAAGAAACTATTTAGTTCTAAGATTCATGAAGGCGGATCTACATCTAGTCATTTGAATTATTTTAGATCTATTGTAAATCAGTTAAAATTAGTTGATATACCATTTGATGATGAAGTGAAAGAACTTTTATTCTTATGTTCATTGTCTGATAGTTGGGATAACTTGGTAATGGTTGTTAGTAATACAACATCTTCTAATAATATTTTGAAGTTTGATGATGTGGTTAGTAAAATATTAAATGAAGAAATCCGCAGGAAGAGTACAGAGGAATCATCATATGGGAATGCTTTGAATGTAGAAAGTAGGGGTAGGTAAAAGGAGAGATCCAAGAGTAAGAGTAATGGGAAATCAAAGTCAAGGGATAACAGATATAAATCTAGAGGTAAGGGAATCACTTGTTGGAAATGTGGAAAGAAAAGACATGTAAAGAAAGATTGATGGTAAAAGGATAAAGAGAACCAACAACTAGACAAAGGTAAAGAAGAAAATCTTGTTGCAGCAGAGGTAATGTAAGATGCTCTTATTATTTCTTTAGATAATAGAATTGAATCATGGGTTTTAGATTCAGGAGCTTCTTTCCATGCAACCCCTAATAAGGGTTATTTCAAAAATTATATCCAGGGAAATTTTGGGAATGTTTATTTGGGTGATGATGAACCTTGTAGTATTACTGGTAAAGGGGAGTTCATCTAAAATTGTAGAATGGAAATACATGGGTATTGAAATATGTGAGGCATATGCCAAACCTCAAGAGGAATCTTATTTCTGCAGGGTAACTAGGTGAAGTTGGCTGCATGGTTACATTGATAGAAGACTCTTGGAAAGTCACCAAGGGTGATTTTTTTGTGGAAAGAGTTAAGAAGGTAGGAAGGTTATATTTATCTACCTGTGTTAGTGATTCCTTTTTTGCATTATCTACTTGATTCAGTGCATGTATGTGACATAATCGGTTGAGCCATATGAGTAAAAAGGAATGCATATCTTAAAGGCTAAGTGTAAGTTATCAGATTTGAAAGATTTAGATCTTGATTTCTATGAGCATTGTGTATTTGGTAAGCAAAAGAGAGTGAGATTTCTCAAAGTTGGGGCAACTAAGAAGAAGTAGAAGTTAGAGGTTGTACACTCAAATGTGTGGGACCAAAGCACATGTAGCTTCTCATGGAGGATCCTAGTATTATGTGACTTTCATTGATGATGCTACAAGAAAGGTATGGGTTTATTTTATTAAACGTAAATATGATGTTTTTGAAACTTTGAAAAGATAGAAAGCCCTTGTTAAGAATGAATCAAATTCAAAGTTAAAGTGCTCGAGATCTGAAAATGCTCGTGAATCTTGTAGCAAGCCTTTTAATGATTATTGTTCGAGTGAATGAGATAAATAGAGAAATTATGGTTCCAAGAACACCAAAGAGAATGGTATTGCATAAATAATGAACATGAAAATCATGGAACATGTTATAAGTATGAGGATACATTCTAGATTTCCCTTACGGTTTTTAGCAAAAGCGGTTGATACAATGGTTTATTTGATTAATAGTGGGCCTTCAAGTTCACTAGATGGAGGAATACTAGAGGAAGCTTAGACTAGAAAATAGGTATATCTTTCTTTTCTTAAAGTTTTTGGTTTAGAAGGTTTTATGCATATTGATAAGGAAAATAGGAAAAATTTGAATGCAAAGTCCAAGAGATGCACTTTCATTGGTTATGGATTTGGTGGTTTCAAATTCCATTTTAAGGATTTAGAGAATTCTAAAAATTTTAGGAGTCGTGATATTGAATGGAATGAAAAGAGAATGTACATGGATCAAAGTTTTTTACCCAAAGACAAACTGGTTGATAAGTTTGTGAATGAAAATGAACTCACAGATTTATAAGTAATATTGATAGGGTTACACAGTAACTAGTGTCGGTTGACCCCCTCGATCGACATCGGTCAATAGAACCGATATCGATATAGAAGATCCAAACTAACGTTGGTTAATAGAACCAAAGTCGATTACGAGGTGACCGGCATTGGTCAGCTTTGTGATTTGGATACGAATTTCAAGGAGGTCTAGAATGAGCCTCCGGTAATGAAAAATCCTATAAGAAGGTCACAAAGGGTAAGTAAAACTCCAGAAAGATTTACACTTTCTCTATTTTATGTATTATTTACTAATAATGGTGAACCAATTTTTTTTGAAAAAGTAATATAGGATAAGACTCATGTCCAGTACGAACATGGCATGGATGAGGAGATGGACTCCTTGGAATAGAACCAAACTTGGGATTTGGTTAAGTTGTCAGCATGTAAGAGGAAATTGCAGAACAAGTGGGTGGACAAAAAAGGTACAAGGAAAGGCTTATAGTAAAGGGATTTACACATAAATCGAGATATTGACTTTGGTGAAATATTTTCTCTGTTGTAAATATGAATTCTATACGTACTTTATTGAGTTTATTTGTTGTAGAGGATTTGCATTTAGAGAAACTATATGTGAAGATGGATTTCCTTCATGGTGATTTGGATGAATAGATTTATATGCGGCATTCGTTTAGGTATGAAGTCAAGGGTAAGGAGAAATTAATGTGTAGGTTGGAAAAGATCTTATATGGGATCAATCAAGCTCCAAGGACATGGTACATGAGGTTTGATAGTTTTTTTCATGAGCATGGTTACTTGAGATGTAAATCTAATCATTGTGTTTATTTCAATAAGCTTGAAAATGGTAGATATATTATTTTGTTCTTGTATGCGGATGATATGCTTATTATAGGAACTAGTATGCAAGACATTAGTGAGATTAAGGGAAAGATAGCTCACACATTTGATATGAAGGATTTAGGAGCTGAAAAAAATCCTTGGCATGCAAATACAGAGATAGGAAGAACAAGAAATTATATTTATCTCGGGAGGATTATATCTACATGGTGTTAAAAGGTTCAAGGAGGAGAATGAAAAACACTGTTAGTACACCTATGGTTGAACACTTCAAATTAAGAAAAGATTAGTGTCCTTCATTACATGAGGAGTTCAAATATATGAATTGAGTACCATATGCTTTAGCAGTTGGGAGTCTCATGTATGTTATGGTTTGTACTAGACTAGACATTGCATAGGCAATGAGAGTTGTGAGTAGATATATGGCCAATCTAGGTAAAGAACATTAGAGAGCAGTCAAATGGATACTCAGGTATTTTAGAGGGACATCTAACTTGCAGTTATGCTATGGAGTTTCAGATATTTCATTATGTGGCTATGTTGATTCAGATATGGCTAGAGATCTAGATGGTAGAAGGAGCACTATTGGATATATTTTCCAATAGGTGAGACAACATTTAGCTGGATTTCAAGATTATATAAGGTTATGTATTTGTGTACTACAGAGCCAGAGTATGATGCAGATACAGAGGCTATCAAGGAGATGATATGGACGAGTAGGTTCATGAAATATTTGGGAAAGGAGAAGGATGATTGTAAATTGTTTAGTGATAGTTAGAGTTTAATTCATTTAGAAAATAACTCAATGTTTCATTCGAGAAAAAAACACATTTAGTTGAGGTATCACTTCATACGAAAAGTATAGGAGGATGAGTATTTGAATCTGGAAAATATTCATACAAGTGAGAACCTTGCAGATATACTAACAAAGCCATTAGAAAATGAGAAGTTGGAGCTACACTCTACTTTTGTTGGTCTTGAGTTTGATACTTGAAGAGGAAGAAAAAAAAAGAAGGAAGGATCCAAGAATGACGTTGTACAGGTATGGTGCAGTAATTAATCTCCAATTGGGAGATTGTTGAGTTATGGAGCTCAACTACTACCGATCAGGATACAATATGAAACCTACTAGAAAATACAGTAATTGACATCGGTTATGGAGGGACCGCCATCGGTAACCAATGACCGGCATTTGTCGGGAAAGGAGGAGCCGACATCGGTTAGGTCTAACCGACATTGGTTACCTGTGTGTGGATGTTTTAATTAAATCATGGGAATTAGATATATTTTTAGTATTAAAGTAGATCTATTGATTGCATTTGCATGGCTAAGTTCCCGAAGTTTGTATACACCTATATAAGCATGAAAGCTAGGGTTTAGAAGTAAGAATTAAAAAGAACTTGCAAAAGTTGATGATTACTATGAGAATAATTGTGAGAGAGAGAATTCTTGGATAAGAAGAAAAAGCTTGAGTGAATGAAATTACTATACATCTGAGAGGTGTGGAAGATTGTAAATCTTCAACTATATATCTTGTAAAAGCTTTGGATAATAGATTGGCTTGTTTCTTGATGGACGTAGCCCACCTTTGGGTGAACCATGTTAAATCTAGTGTTGATTTATATATCTTATTCTATATATTTCTTATCGTAGAATATTCACTTTTATTTGCATGTATTCTTAGATCTGATATATTATCTGTACAACCGGTGTACTAACCCCAACAAGAAGAGAGAAAGAATAGTTAAATTCATCTATATGAAAAATCTGAGTAATGTATGTATAAATGTTTAAAAGTTTGTAAATGTAGTAGTAAAGGAAAGTGTGCACCTGATGTAGAAGAGTGTGAAAGGATAGAAAAGTGTCTTGAAATGTCTGTGAAGAGTGATTTTTTTGGGCGATCTCATGCCAAGAGCGAGTTTTTTGGGTGATCTCACACCAAGTGTGCTTTTTAGGTGATCTCATGCTAGATGCAATTTTTTTGGATGATCTAATGCCAAGAGTGAGTGTTGGGGAGAGAGTTATAATGTTAATATCCTTCCATGACTCTACTCCCATAAGCACCACTACATATGGTACATCTCGATTTAGTTACGATTGTCTTAAATTAGTTCCGATTATTTTGATTGAAATTGATTATAGGAGATTGAATTTATTCTTGGTCTAGAGGCTAGTGCATGTAATTGTAAAATTTCTCTGAACACTACCATGAATTATTATGATATGATAAAATGAATATATGTTCCCCCATGATATTAGTGCCCAAGGGAGGACATAGGTGCTTAGGTGCTACTATCTAATTCTAGGCATTGGTGTCTATATTGTGATTCTGACCCAAGTTTGATTTTGAGCCAGTTCCGTGACTGTAGCAGGTGATGTTTCTATACTATAGTTGTTTTTGATGTAGCTCGAGTTTTTTTAGGGTTATTTATTCACCCAATATATGCCCCCTAATTTGGGGTGCATGCAACAAATGTAGGATGATGTGGTCAAAGGAGAGGACCTGAATCTAAGATGAAGTGGATTCCTATAAGAGGGAAGGGGATGTGTATGGTGGAGGCACATGCAAATAAAGTAGGCTAGTAATATGTGTTAGTAGTAAAAGTAGTTAGCACGCAAAAGAAGAAAGCATAATAATCACGTGTGCAAAAACCATGGACCACAAAAATCAAGTTTCAAACATGGACATCACTCGTAATGTCACAAGATAATCAAGGTTCAAAGCGACCAAAAGCATACTATGAGAAAACAAGACAAAGGTCATATCCCATAAGTAATAACATACAATAAAAATAAGTAAGAGACATATATCCATGTTTGTATATAGTCCTGCAACGAAAGTGATACACATGAAGTAATCATTAATGTTTTGGAAAGATATAAAGTATGTTAAAGCATGTAAAAATTAGCAAAAAGTAGAGTAACTGTAATCAATAATATAGTAATAGAACATGTAATTGTGTAAGGGTAATAAAGGTAGATGCTCCTAGGAGCCTCATTTGTGCCCAGTAAAGGATACGGTGCCGAGCATCATTGCATATAAGAATGTTTAAGAGATATCCATTTACTTCAAAATATCAAATAAATGTACATGTGTGTATATATAGAAAGATAATGACACACTGAGTATCCAAATAATATAGTAAGCAAATTACAACATGTAGGTAGTATAAGTAAGAAAGAGTAAGTGTTGTAGAAACCATATTTTTGTCACCTTCCAACTTCCTGCATACCCCTCACATACACACATTAAAATACTAAAGTTATCACTATATAATCATCCTAAGTCATCTCCCTCACCCGTAAAATCACTTTTTACCACTCTCAAATTACATTTACATTCTTAAACCACGCCACCATTCCACAACCATCCCTAACCCATTTTATCCCAACATCTTAACCTCTTTAACTCGACTTAACCTCTTCCTAAAAATTTTACCTTGTCCCCATACCCAAAAATATGGTTTGGGAAGTGGTTGAAACCACTTCTCAATGTTTTCCCTAAGTTATCTCGATCACCGACAATTATAAAAATATTCAATGATTATAAAATCTAGTTTAGGCTCATTTCTCAGGGATATTCAAAATTCTCTTAGACATGTGTGCAATTTGTTTTCATTCCTATAGTAATCATCATTCCCGAAATAACCTCAGAACCTACAAACATCAATCATATCAATTTTTCGTACCCTTGTTTTCAATCATGTTCCGAGGAGATTAACAGTTAGATTTACCCATCATCTACATACATCCTACAACCATTCCAGAATCACAAAGTACCTTTGACCCTCTCATTTTTATGCTTAATAAATCAAAAATATCAATTTAGAACTTTATTTAAGCTATCTTATTATTTTTCAAACAATCAAAATTTTACAAAACAATCGCTAGTGACTCCTTTGAATCACCAATAATTATCCGAAATCACCTATGATTTCTTTAATCACATACGATCTCTATTTTATTATTCTTTTAATCAAATCTATGATATTTTATCAACTTTTTTATTTTTATATATGGATATTGGAAACCAAAAGTAACTAAGTACCTAAGGCACGAGGCCTTGTGGCGTGAGGCCTTGTGGCACAGAACCAGGGCACGAAGGCATGTGCAAAAGTAGTTCTTGGAGAGGTGCGAAGGCTCATGCCCGCGTAGGATGGATTCGAGACTTAGTGAGTTTTGAAAAATAGGAAAAGACGTGCATAGGGAGTGAATGGAAAAGCAACCACATACATACGTGGATAAGCTATAGAGACTTACGGCTCAAAGAAAGTATATTCTAGGGAATCAATACGATTATCATAAAAGGATAAAGAGTTAAGGTTATTAAGGATTAGTTGAAACATCCATGCTAAAGGCACTTGATTGAGGGAAATAAATGGTGACATCTGGCATATTCCTGGGTAGTCATAGGGAAATCATGAAAGGTTTCCTTCGGGTCTTTGACCATTAATGATGAGCGGTTAAGAGAGAATATTCCTTTGGGTTCTTCATATGGATAAGTTAGTAGAGGTAGAAAAAAATGGAGAGAAAGAGAGAGAGATGAAGGTATTACGTAATGTGTGATGGAAAGCTTTGTGATGAAAATAGCCCTGGGATGTAAAGACAATTATGCGAGTATGAATATTTCCATAAATGGAACTCTTCTTGATGTAATATTGGCTACCATATTTTTGCTAAAAAATATAGTGAAGTACTTTTGTAACATTCATGTGATGGATCCTGATTTGTGAATTACCCTTATGTTCATATATGTGTTCTTGGTTTCTTTGATGTTATTTCATGGTTGATTCAACATTCATTTAGTTGATCATGTTGTTTTGTGCTTGGGTGCATTAGATTAGGAGTTTATGCTTACATCTAAAAGTCCATGGATGGATGCACCTTTTTTGGTTGTAGTACATCCTCGTGTTAAGAAGAATGTTCTCATGAAGCTCACATAAAGGAGGGGCTCGGTTCCTGTGAGAACCTCATGTGAGCTCTAGATTAATCTGGATGATATGTCAGTGTGCTTGGGGTTGGTTTTTGAAACAAGTAGTTATATGAGACTACATTTTGGTTCTTTTTCTAAGACATCTTTTAAAGTTTTTGTGAGAATGGTACATGATGAAAAATAACTTAACATTGGACAGTGTCGAAGCATGGTTTAAGAGCATGGAGGATGAGTTTTCTCAGATATTTAGTAATGGACCCAATTTTGATACACGTAAATGGGTAGAAGAGCACCTATATCATGAGTTATATGAGACCTTTTGTTTCTTTCCAGTGGAGTTGTATGAATGGATTTTGACGTATGCATCTAGATCAAGATGGTACTATAGACCTTATGTATGGACCCAAGATGAGTATCAGAAGCTACATGATGTGGATCTGACCTTACATATGTCCTTTTGATCACTTTGGGGGAATAGAGTGTTGACTAGTTACACCTTAGAGTACATGATTTCTACGTATTCTTGTCCAGAGGTTGTTGAGTTTGAGTTCTTAAGGGAGCCAAGAGGATATTTTTTTCATGCTATCCTCTTAGCCATCAAGATCCTGGTCATTACTTTAAGTTTGGAATCTTTAGCCATGGACGGTTAAGCTTCCTCTGAGCATTGGGTGAGGAAGCTAGAGTGGAGAAAGATGGCAAATGTTATGGCTAAAATGGAGAGGGAAGAGAGATGACTCAAGTACAATGAAGCTCGTGAAAGGGATTTAGGCAGAAAATGTGAAGTTGTAGGAGTGATGGAACTATGGAGGAAAATGTTGTGGGAAGGAATTCAGGTTCACGTGGAGGACGTGGAACATGAGAAGTCTATTTTACCCCATCTTGGAAAGTGTAGGAGAGGAACCCCTTCATATTCTAATGAAAACTCGTCACTTGGAGAAAGGAAAGTCATCAGCATGAATTTGCATCCACCTAGTGACCAACCCTTGGTGCTTAGTTTTCCAAATCTTGAGATAAGTATTAATAACCCAATTGGTATTAGTGGAAGTAATTGATCAACACCTAAGAGGTATAACTTTTCATTTGGCACATCTATGGCTGTATAATCATTTCCTGTGTTTGGAGGTATATTATTTGGAATGATATTTGGTAAAAGTACGGGTATAAAAAGTTTGAGTATTACATTTGGAAGTTTCATGGGGTATGTATTTGGTAGTGGTGTAATATCACAAACTATTAGTGCACATTTTAGCACAACAATGGGGAAAAAGGAACAACCATTTCAAGACACGTTCTAGCTACGGGAGGTGGTTTTGGTGGGTCAGGTGGAGTATCTATTGAGTCGGGAGGAACATGATTGTGTTGATCTAGTGGATCTAGTGGTGGAGGCAACACTGGAGGGAATCAAGGTTATGGATCAGGTGGACAAGGGCCTCAACTACCTCAACAAGTATTTTTGAAATGAATTTGCATCTACCAGATTATAAAGGTGTTGAGGATGTTGCAGAAAATGTACACAAATGTGAGCTACTATGGTGCGCAAAGGGGATCACTACCCAAGAACGAAAGGCAAGTAAGTTTGCAACAACATTTTAAGGACATGCACATAGTTGGTACCAAAAGTATGACCCTCACCAAATAATAATAGATTATACCACATTGCATAATGCCTTCTTAGCTAAATTTCATATTCTTGAGTTTGAATAGAAGAACATTAACACACTAAAGGAGATTTAACAAGGTATTGCAGAGAGTGTGTGGGAATATGATGTGCATTTTAAAACTCTCTTATCAAAACTATCTTATGATATTCATCCTTCTCAACATGTTCAATGGTTTTTCAGAGGATGGATAACACCCTTTAGGAGTGTTCTTTTGCATAAGAATTTCACAGACCCGCATGAGGCCTTGGAAGCTTGCTTGCGCACTAAGATTTGTGGGAAGTATGGATATCGGTGTTAGCCCTTTTCTCGAATCTCAGATTGCTACAATGGAAAAGTAGCTAGAGAAATTATATGTAAATTCAGTGCATGAGGCTCATAGTGGACTATGGTGCACAGACTATGAAATAGAAGGACATACGAAGGAAAATTATCCACAAAGATCGGTTCGCGCCATGTTTGGAGAATGTGAAAGTTTCCATAGAGACGATGATGTAAGTAGGTTCCCTCTACTATAGCGCATGATACGTAAGAATGTGTCTTGCTACTGCAGAATCTGCACTTCCACCACTCATGACACCAAGGACTGTGGATTTATTGACCAAATACACGATACCATTAACACTAGCATGCGTTAAACTAGTATTGCAAGTAACCCTAAGGATGATGGTTGTCGTTATGACGGGTGCATAGATGGAGTTGGGTATGGAAGAGGCTTTCACAGAGGATTTAGAGGCGTGGAAACCATGCAAGAAAAATAAGTGAGTTCCGCATTGAAATTTCTATAATTGTGGAGTCGAAGAACATTAAAAACGTGAATGTCCTAACCTACTATAGTTCTTTTGGTGTGGGATGAAGCACAAATATGAGTAATGTACAAAATTATTTGAGCACATGACCCAACAATAGTGGAAGGATAAAGGCACAAGGATGGTGAGTGTGAAGAAATATGACTTGAAGTGGATGTCAAGGGTGGCGCATGAGTCAAAACTAAAACCTTCTTTGGTGACAACATAAGCTGAGGCTTCGTGCATGTGGGAGACACCCAAACAGAGACTACTAGTCACAAGAGAATAGGTGGTGCATAATAAGTATAAGGACCCTACTCATCTGAAAGAATTCTACTAGCTAGACCATGGATGTGATCGAAGCCTACAAGGGGAGATCCAATGTGTAAAGGAGTAGTCAGGTAAGTTAGAGTAAAGGAAGAGCCCTGAGGCTCCACAGAAGGACCTGGATGAAGTCAAGGAATTATGCAAAATTCTTGAGGCAAGATAATATCATCCCTCTATTGGGTTAATGGTTATGGAAGAAGGTAATTCACACTATAGGAGAGTGTGAGTGACAAGTATTTCATGATAAACTTCCCCCTCAAATCATTTATTATGATAAGGAGATTACCTTGAATGCAGTAGTTGATGGATGACTCTTGAGTAATATTCTGATAGACACGGGTGTGGAGGTTAATGTTATCACTCTAGAAGTATTGCACCAAATGGGAAGGCCTCCATTATAGTCATCCTTAAATGAGTTGTATATGGAAAACAAGACAAAGTTGATTCCCATTTATGTCTTGAATGACAATTCTATCACTATCCAAGGGGAAAAATTCACTGAAGACTTCAAAGTCTTGGCACTAGCTAAGGAAGACAAGTTTCCATCGTTACTTGGGTACCCATGGTGCTATAAGAACAATGTTGACCTATGGTTCAATAAGGGGTACATAAATTTTGAGAACAAGGAAGATGGAGTTATCATCCCCTTGACCGAGGAGAAGTCATCACCCTATACTGATCCCTTACGAGAAGAAGTCCTTGATAGAATATGTGTGTGTACTATCAGGGATATTGAGGTGATACACCCTATGGATGGAGTTATTTAGTGGGAATACACTCAATCTACAAGTGATACCACTAATGTAACATGTGATAATTGGGCGCACAGGACATATGAGTTAATTGGGTGGAAATTGTGAGGCTCTCTTACAAGGGTGACGAAGGCGTGCCTGCTTAGGAATTTTAAAGTAAAGTATTTTATGAGCTACACTGGGGAAGGCAACCTTGATGTCTTCCTATGGGCCATGAAAGCTCAATGGAGATGTGAGATCAAAATAAGGAGCATGCTTGTCTACACTTTACATGGGACCGCAACACATTGGTGGGTGATGAATAATGATAATCTTCAAGAATGGCATGAGGGGAGGATTGCGCTCTCTAATAGATTCTTCCAGAGCAATGCACCTAATATAATTTGTGTCGATGATGGGAAAATACCACCTCGAGATCATGTCCAGGAATGCGAGAGGATTTGGTTGGAAGGCATAGAGGATTTACCTCTTTCCCTATGGGTACACAAGTTATATTCAACACTACAAAGTTGTGCATGTGCATGGTACATTCATTCAGAATTATGTCGTGAGATAGGGAACTAATAGGAGTTAACAAATGGCTTGATTCAAACCTTTGAGTATAAAAATAATAAACCATTGGTGAATGAGGCGTTGTAGGTTGTTAAGTGTATGACTATGGGAGACAATGACATGGTGAGGATCAATTTTTGAATTATTGGGAGAACGTGATTCGGAGGCACATTCTAATGTGGAGGAACCCTAGGAGAAAGAGAAGGGAAAGCTAGTCTATGTGATAGAAGGTGAGGAAGTGGAGAACTTGGATGTTAACCATACTATGGGTATGCATGAGGTAATGGATAGTGCTGATGAGAAAGTGCGCACCTACCATGAACCTGTTAAAACAAAGAAGGTTAACATTGGCTAGATGCGGAACCTAAGGAGGCTACATCAGAGATGGGTACCATGAGCTTAAGGGAGTTCACCACTCATCGGGAGAGATGCGAGATCAAACTCAAGGAGGAGCGCACCCGATTCGGAAGAGACGATTAACAAAAATAAGCTCCCTCTTATTTTGGGTTAACTTACTCCCTTTTTTGCCTCAGTCAAAATTTCACAAATCAAGGATTTCTAGAAAATACTCCATCAGATAGAGAATTTCTTCCCCTTTCTAGAAAGGTAAAGAGCTCTTTCTAACTCCTTGTATGTTTTGAGTTATGGCTCGGCGGAGTTAGAAGGGAAAATTTTCCCAAGGTGGACTTGTGGGGCTTGGGAGAGATTTTTGCCAAGGAATCTTAGACCGGCGGGGAATTAGAGGAAAAAGTGAAAATTTTCCCTTTTGTCAAAAAGGCGAAAATTAAGTGTTGAGCTGACACATCAAAAGTTAATGCGGGCCGGTGGACCTTCGGAGGTAAATGAGATTTTTTGACTTTTTGTCAAAAAGTGTAAAATGGAAAAAAAGGAGCCCCTACCTCTGCCAACCCCAATGGATGCCATGTCATCAACGTAATTTGCGGGAGAAAATTTCAAAATTTGTTGGCTGCTATTTTTACCGAAAATGTTAAGGAAAAACTCGAGAAGGCCATATCTTTTGATCAAGAGCTCCATTTTTGATGTTCTTTGTACCAATGGAAAGATCTAAAGATTTTCTTCATCATGGAGTCTTCAATTTTTATTTTGGTGAAGATTTGGGAGAGAAATTTTCAAAACATGTTTTGGCATGGTAATGACAAAAAACCAGTTCCAACCACTTAATTTAATGAAGTATGGGTCATTTTCTTTGGTGCTGCGAAGTAGAAACATGGAAATATGATATTTTGCATCAATCCCATCAATAGATGAAAAATTAAAATGCATTTCGAAAAGTGGTTGGAGAAAATCCCACATTTTCCCCTTTCCTTCTCACATTTTGCTATATAATGTAACGTAGGAATCATTTTTCAAGAGGTTGTTCATTTTCTTCTCTTGCTCTCCCTTCTTTTCTTCCCAAGGTAGAAATGGAGTTCAAACCTCTTCCCCATGCTCTGTAAATGGACTTTTTTTTTGCCTCTTGCTCATGAATGATGCTCTGTAAATGCATGAAGCAATAAAACATGTTTTTGTGATGCATTTGTCCATCCTTTGCTCATTTTTATTGCATCTTCTTGCCTCTCTTCATTTGTAGGGTATCTGTGTATGTTTTGAATGTTTATTTGCAGATCTGGGAGCTGTGTTCATGGAGTTTGGAACATTTTTTGTGAAATCCATCTCTGGTCTGTGATGCACTTGTCCATCCTTT
This sequence comes from Taxus wallichiana var. yunnanensis, assembly GCA_018340775.1. Taxonomy (NCBI): domain Eukaryota; kingdom Viridiplantae; phylum Streptophyta; class Pinopsida; order Cupressales; family Taxaceae; genus Taxus; species Taxus wallichiana. Next base: position 291,231,417 of record CM031241.1, on the reverse strand, counting down.
CCATTGCTCACCTCTCCTTGTTCCATGGCAATTTTGGTAGATGATCAACACTTTCCTTCTCTAGTGTATCACCATTTTAGTGTAGGCTCTATTTTTTCTTGTTTTCTTTCTCTCCTTATCTCCTTGGAAGTTAGATTAGGATTAGATTAGCTTTCATGCACTAGAATAGCTTGTGGCAGGTAGATTAGGAAGAGGAACCACCTTCTCTGGAGGATCATTCCCATTTGCAAGTCCCATAGCTTGGGAATGATCAATGTTATGCAAATCACACCAAATGACCCTGCCTTAGAAAAGTAGATCCATAACTCATTTGGGGGTGTTGTGATTTCACACTAACAATTTTGGCATGCCAGTGGGACCTTAGAGGTCTTCACTTCATTGCAACAAGATTGATGTGCACTTGTTGCAATTTCCAGCTTTTGAGAAGCAACAGTTTGCACATCTGGCGACTCCATCTAGTAAATAACTCATTCTTTGAGTTACAGACCTGTTTTCCATCCATTTCCATTCACTCTTCTTTCCATATATTTCATTCTTTTCCATCATTCCATGAAGTTGTGCAATCATGACTTCATTTCCATCATGGAATTCACATTCACAGCAATAGCAGTACATTCCACCTCCAATGTGCTTTACAACTCCTTCAAATCAGCATTTTGAGCAGATTCAAGATCAGAATGTTTACTCCTATGAGTATAGTGTCAAAATCAATTTGAATATGGAGCTTTCCAAGAGCAGGGGTATGCAAATAATGAAGAAAATCAAATGCAAGATGCTGGTCTATTGGAGAAGATCCAAAAAATGGAGATTGGCATGGTGCAATCAAGAGAAATATCTCAAATGAAGGCATTCATAATTGGTTACAGGACTCCTTGTCCATGAGAAGGTCCTTTTCCAAGCACTACAACCCTCAGGAGAAGTTGGACTTCATAATTGAGATGCTTCCCCAACTAACACAATGGGATGAGGAGATAGAAGCATATGAGTAGAGTCTGAATCAACCTTGTCAATGGGTAAGTCATTCAGTAGTTCCTTGTATTTCTTCTTCTTCATCTCAAGATTTACCATTTCAATAATGTCAAGTTGTAAACCTAGCTAATGCTGCTCCAGTTGTGAAAACCATCCCTCCATCCCTTAGTCTTCCATCTCATCTCATCTTTTCTTCTCTCTTCTCTTCCAAATCCAAATCCCCTCCACAAGAGCAAAAAAGAAACACCTTCCCCTCCAAAGAAACAAGAAGTTCCATCCCTCCCACCACCACCAAAAATGCACAAATGATTGAATCCCAATTTGTTTCTCCTCTTGCCTTCCCAATTCCATGTAGGGAAGAAGAAATTACAAAAATCAGTCATGAAGGACAAGAAGAAGAAGAAGTGAAAGAAGAAGAAATGATTAAGAGTTTAGTGAACTTGGCTCTCAGATTCGGGATTACAAAAATTCCTTTGTTGGTTAAGCCTACAAAGGAGGTAAATGTTGAAGAACCAGAGGTGGCCAAGGCTGAGTTTGTAGCATAGCAAGTGGAGCAAGAAGATCAGCCTGTTTTCTCAGAATGTAGTGTCCATGTTGGCACTCTACTTGAAGAAAATGCTGGTCCAATTCAAGTTGCACAATCAGCCATGGAAGAGGAAGGAAAATCAGCTCAAAGTCCCATTGGAAAGGAGAAAATGGGTGAGACCAAATCAGAGTTTATAGCAGCAGAAGAAGAAGGCATCATTGATAATTTCTTGCTTTCATTCGAAGGGCCTATTTTGGTTGATGAATCCACCATGGAAAGGAGCTCTGAAGAAGATCTTGCAGTCCCAACTTGTCCTCTAGAGCAGCAGATTGAAGAGTTTGATTTGGAAAAATTCATGATAGAGAAAGAGGTCATTCAAGAGCAAGATGGTCTTCAAGTAGCAAAGGAAGGAGAAGCTGCTCCAAATCCAAAAGAAGAGGAGCACATTCCAGTATGTGGAGGAGAAAAATGCAGGTCCAAGAGCTTTGAACACAAAACAGGCTATAGAAGAACCTTCAATTCTTCCTTCCACTTCATCTCTTGAGCTCTAACATTGGAGAAGAGTTTGATCTTTCAAACTTCATGTTGGAGGATGAAAGAAACCATGGTAAACAAGTTGTTGATCAAGAGAACACCATGGAGGAAGTTGAACATTTGTAGCAGGACAACAATGAGGTAGTTTATCTATCTGATTTGGAGGATTGTTTTGATGGAGAAGAACCAGTTGAAATCACATTGTTTTCTCCTCCTTCATCCACCTTCCAAACATGCATACCTATTTGTCATGGAGGAGAGCATTCATTTGCAGCAGTCTGTACCTTATAGCAGCCTTTTGGAATCAAGTTTGGAAGATTTAAATCTTCCATGTTCTTCACAAGAGGAAGAAGAGAAAGAGCAGAAGGGTTTCACCACTTCTTCCACGTCATTCATCAAGAAGGTCTACAAGAGGACTCCATTTTTGGAGTTAAAAATAAGAGTAATAGGCACATCAATCAAACTAGACCTTTCCCAATCAGGTATTTGACTTCATTGGAGCCAAAGGAGAAGCCACAACCAATCATGCTTGCTTCAAGGCATGAGGATGAGCTATGAAGTACTAAGGATCAGCTGCCATACCTCTTCAATCCAAATGTAGAGAAACTAAAATAGGTATTGGATTTGTCTTTAGTTGATACTTTGGTTATTTTGGTGGAAGATCAGCTTGTAGTTAGTTTTTCACTCATCTAACCAGCCATGTTCAGTGCCAAATCAGTTGCATGGCTGCCATTTTTGAGGAAGGGAAGCTATTTCTCCCTGCCAGTTATAGGTTTTGTTTGAGTTCCCTTTGCTCTTGGTTAGAGTAGTGTAGGTAGGTTTGTTTTCAGCAGAAGAAGTGATTTTGCACACTCTACATGTTCCATTTGGAGCATGTATGATTTTTAGTTTGTATATAGTTTTTGGTGTTATTGTATTGCTCTTGCATAGTCCATTTTAGTTGGCTTTTGGTGAAGATCAACTCCAATTTTAGTGGGTTCCCAAGTGATTCAGAGGTCATATTTTCAGAGTTAGATTAGAAAATTGGTTATCAGGCTTGAATCCATGCCCAATGGATGCAACAAAGGCCACTGATCATTCATCTAGTAGGTAGATGACCCCTGTGAGTCACCAAAGTTGTTAACCAAAATAAGCTCCCTCTTATTTTGGGTTAACTTACTCCCTTTTTGTGCCTTAGTCCAAATTTCACAAAGTTCAAGCACTTATATTTTGGAAAATACTCCACCAGATAGAGAATTTCTTCCCCTTTCTAGAAAGGTAAAGAGCTCTTTCTAACTCCTTGTATTTTTTGAGTTATGGCTCGACGGAGTTAGAAGGGAAAATTTTCCCAAGTGGACCTATGGGGCTTGGGAGAGATTTTTACTAAGGAATCTTGGACCGGTGGGGAATCGGAGGAAAAAGTAAAAATTTTCCCTTTTGTCAAAAAAGTAAAAATTAAGTGCTGAGCTAGCACATCAAAAAGTTAATGTGGGCCGGTGGACCTTTGGAGGCAAATGAGGTTTTTTTGACTTTTTGCCAAAAAGTGTAAAATGGAAAAAAAGGAGCCCCTGCCTCCGCTAACCCCAATGGATGCCACGTCATCAGGAGATTTGCGGGAGAAAAGTTCAAAATTTTCTCGAGTTGTTTTTGTTGAAAACATTAAGGAAAAACTCAGAAGGCCATATCTTTTGATCCAGAGCTCTATTTTTGACGTTCTTGGTACCAATGGAAAGATCTGAATATTCTATTCATCATGGAGTCTTCAATTTTTATTTTGGTGAAGATTTGGGGGAGAAATTTGTAAAACATGTTTTGGCATGGAAAAGACAAAAAACTAGTTCCAACCACCAGATTTAATGAAGTATGGGTCATTTTCTTTGGTCTGTGAAGTAGATACATGGAAATATGAGATTTTACATCGAGCCCATCAATAGATGAAGAATTAAAACACATTTTGAAAAGTGGTTGGATAAATCCCACATTTTTCCCTTTCCTTCTCACATTTTGCTATATAATGTAATAGAGGCATCATTTTTCAAGAGGTTGTTCATTTTTCTTCTCTGCCTCTCCCTTCTTTTCTTCCCCAGGGTCGAAATGGAGTTCAAACCTCTTCCCACGCTCTGTAAATGGCATTTTTTGCCTCTTTCTCATGAATGATGTTCTATGCAAACGTATGAAGCAATAAAACATGTTTTTGTGATGCATTTGTCCATCCTTTGCTCGTTTTTATTGCATCTTCTTGCCTCTCTTCATTTGCAGGGTATCTGTGTATGTTTTGAATGTTTATTTATAGATTTGGGAGCTGTGTTCATGGAGTTTGGAACATTTTCTGTGTGAAATCCATCTCTGGTCTATGATGCACTTGTCTATCCTTTCCATTGCTCACCTCTCCTTGTTTCATGGTAGTTTTGGTAGATGATCAACACTTTCCTTCTCTGGTGTATCACCGTTTTAGTGTAGGCTCTGTTTTTCTTGTTTTCTTTCTCTCCTTGTCTCCTTGGAAGTTAGATTAGGATTAGATTAGCTTGCATGCACTGGAATAGCTTATGGTAGGTAGATTAGTAAGAGGAACCAACCTTCTCTGGAGGATCATTCCCATTTGCAAGTCCCATAGCTTGGGGAATGATCCAATGTTATGTAAATCACACCAAATGACCCTGCCTTAGAAAAGAAGACCTTTTAACTCATTTGGGGCTGTTGTGATTTCGCACTAACAAAGACCTTACCGAATGAATCCAAATTTGTGCATTTGGATCAAGGAAGAGATAGAAAATATGATGGCATGAGGCATCATATAGGCTATTGAGGAGTCATAATGGATAAAGCCCAATGGTCATAATCATTAAAAAGGATGGGAGGATAAGGATTTGTGTTGATTATAAAGTCTTGAATGTGGTATATGTAATTGATCCCATCCCAAACCCTTTTTACCAAGGAGATCCTGGAAGGAGTAGCTTGGTGTGAGATATATTCCTTCATGGAATGGCTTCTCAGGATATCATCAAGTTAGGATTCCAAAGGAGGACCAAGAAAATAATTTTTTTCCATTGAATGGGGAAGTTTTTCCTACATGGTCATGCCTTTTGGAATGAAGAATGTGTCCAATTTGTTTTCTCGCATTGTGGTGCAAACATTTCAAGACTTCATCATTAAGTTTTTGTTATCTCTAATCACAGTACCCTTCTATTTGCAAAGTGTGTATGCTTGAACTCATAGTGTGATTAGATACTATGGGTACTATCTCTAAGTTGTGTGACTTGCTACTTGAGATAGACCTCCAGAGAAAGCCTGGTTCTTGTTCCTAAACTACCTGCCACAATCTACTCTAATACAGGAAAAACTATCTTTCCTAATCTAACTTTCCAAGGGACCAAGGAGAGAAAATGCATGAAAACAAATCCTACACTAAAGCGGTGATACACCAGAAGAGGAGAGTGAGAATAGTCTTCCAATGTGTAAAAATAGAAGCAAGGTGCATACTAGAGGGGGTGATAATCAGTTCTCCACAATCTAGCAAATGCATTCACAATAATGTTTCAAGCATACACAATGAGAATGAATCCCTGCAATAGCATAAGATAGACACAATATATATGTAATGATATTGAAGGGGAAAAGAGAATGCAAATAGATACAACAGGGGAAGATATATCCACAACTTGCATCTAGTGCTTCATTGATATGCATAGTTCAATCCTTTACAAAATAAGGGCCTAGATCACCATGCAAGGAGTCCACTACAAGGGCCTATAACACATTGGCTTCACAAAACAAATTTTATAGAGTTTTTCTACACAAAAACTACCTCCCCTTTACAATGAGCTTAACACTCCAATTTATAGAATTCAAAGAAAGAGAGAGAGAGAGGAAAAATGGAAATAAAATCTATCATTCAACCACTTGCAAAAGGTAGTAAATGGAATGAAATGATGTTTTGTTACTTGAAAATATCCCCATACTGTCCCATAACTTGCAGCAGTGAAATATGTTAGCCCATGCTTCATTGAATGCATCCCAACCACCACTGAAATAATTGTTCTGAACCTGATCACGTTTTTTGTAAAATCTCTATTGATCCTTCATCAAATTCTGAATATCTTGATTTCTATGCGTTGGTCTTGGAACCACAATTCCAATGGTACCAATTTTGTTCTTTTTTTTGCTAAGAATTGCAAAAGTTATGGCCTTCTGAGTGCATGCAACTATTTTGAGTTTGCCAGGGATTTCTTGCCTTTTACGGGACTAAATATTTAAATTTTGGAACTGGATACATTTCCTTCCTTTTCACCCACATACCCTCACCAAAATTAATATTTCAGGTTTCCATGGTGTAGAGGATGTTGAGAGCTTTCCAATGATATAAAATTTATTAAATTTTGAGCACCGGGTCAAAAGTTATGCCCATTTGAAAATTTGCATTAATCCGCACAAGAAATGGCGAAAATGCAAATTTGCAAAATGGACCCTAGGGCCTGAAATTGCAAATTGCACCATTTGCAAAAATTGCAAAATTCTCAAAAATTTCCCTAGCCCCCCAAGCCCGAAATTGGCAACATTCTGAAAAATTCCTTTAGGCCCCCAAGCCCAAAATTGGCAAAATTCTCAAAAATTCCCCTAGGCCCCCAAGCCGAAATTGGCAAAATTCTCAAAAATTCCCCTAGGCCCCCAAGCCTAAAATTGGAAAAATTCTCAAAAATTCCCTTAGGCCCCCAAGCTTGAAATTGGCAACATTCTCAATAATCCCCCAAGCCCCCAACCCAAAATTGACAACATTCTCAAAAATTCCCCAGGCCCCAAGCCCAAAATTGGAAAAATTCTCAAAAATTCCCCCAACCCCCAAGCTTAAAATTGGAAAATTCTCAAAAATTCCCCAGGCCCCCAAGCTTGAAATTGGCAAATTTTGCAAAATCCCCCCAGGCTTGTAACTTGCAAAATATGAAGAGTTAGAAGGACTTCTTTATATTTTTGGAAAGGGGAAGAAATTTCCTATTTGATGAAGATGATTTCAGGAATCCTTAAGTAATTAAAATATGTAAAAAATCAGATTGAATCACTAAAGAGGGGAAAATGGTGTTAGTTGACCAAAATTAAGCATGAGCTTATTTTGGACAACAATTTGGCGACTCATAGTGGACATCTACCTGCTAGATGAGATGATCAGTGGCCTTGGAGCATCCATTGGGCATGGAGTCTACTTGGTAATCTCATATCTGATTTGGAAATGCCTTTCAATGCTTGCACTCTCATCTTTTGTAAGAGAACCTTGTAGTCAAGGTTTGTGAGAGTAGAAAATTACCTGAAACTTGGAAGCTTTTCCCTCATTTGATTTTCTGCAAATCTGATCTGTTGGAGTGCAATGAAAACATCCAAACCTACTCCGACATGGATACTCTACTGATTTAATTCTCTTATGGCTGCAAGTGTCTTCCGGGAGTGAGATGAACTATATACAAGCATACACTAGGAGCAATAGAGCATGTGCACTAGCACTTAGGGAAATAAAACCTTGTTCTAACAACATCAAGAATGTGCACAAACACTTGGAGAAATTGGAAATCCTAGACTAATATTTACAAAGGTGAGAAATTCTCCTTTTAGTAGTAATGTTTGAGATAGATCCCATTCACTGGAATATGCAATTCTTCACCATCCAATTTAACTAGCCAGAAGGCATTGCTACCTTTGCATTTGGTGATCATGTATGGGCCACTCCATATGGCATCGAACTTATAATGCTTTGTGGCTTTACACGATCAACATCCCACTTCAGTACCAAGTCTCTAACTTGGAATGTCCTATCCTTATCTTTCTTGTCAAAGCTCTTCTTGATCGATGCTTGATCCTTCTCCATAGTCTACATTGCATGTTCTCTTGCTTCTTCTAGTTCCATTAACTCTGCATACCTGATTTCTATGGGTTCAAATTCAGGTAGTTCCAACTATTTCATGAGTTCCAATGTTGGAAACTCAAGTGACATAGGCAGGACTGCTTCTCTCCCGTATACAAGCTTGAATGGGGAGTTACTTGTAGAGCTCTTGGGTGTGATCCTATCAGCCCATAGAGATTATTTGAGATTTTTGTTCCAAGTACTCTGATTCTCATCAAGATTCCTTCTGATGATTCTTAGTAATTTTTTGTTTGTGGACTCTGCTTGGCCATTACCTTGAGGGTAATAGTTTGATGAAGTGCTGAGGTATACACCATTCTTGATAGCCCATTTAGTGATCTTTGTACCAAGAAATGTCAATGCATTATCTGATATGATAGTGGTATGGATTCAAAACCTAGTGACTATACCTTCATATAAATCCAAGAAATTAGATTCATTTGCCTCCTTAAGTGCCACTGCTTCAGTCCACTTGTTAAAATAGTTTGTTGCCATAAGTATCCACTTGAGGCCTTGACTTGAATTTGGGTTGATCACTCCAATGAAGTCTAATCCCCATTTCATGAATGGCTGATCCATTGAAATTGGATGAAGGGGTAGGGCTACTAACCTTTCTATCCTTGTGAAGAATGCACACTTCTTGCATTTCTTGATCCATGAGTAGCAATCACTAAACATTGTAGGCCAATAGTAACCAGCCTTCATGATTTTGAGAGCTATTACTCGAGGAGCAAAGTGGCCTCTGCTTCTCCATCATGGAACTCATGTAATATCTTCCCAACTTGACATGTTTCAATGCATCTCAATCAGAACACTATTGATATCTTTCTTGAACAAGACACCATCAATAAGCACATATGGGATGGATTGCAATCTAAAGTATCTCCTCTTTTCTTTGCTCATTTCTTGAGGGCACAAACTTGTTTGGAGATAATGCACTAAGTCTTGAGTCCAACATGGAATGGGTGCATCATTAATTGATTGTTCTTGATCATTCTGTAGTAGTACGACAACCTCTTCTTCTCCTTTTGACTCATCATGTGGTTTAGAAGTGAGCTTCTCACACAAACCTTTGCCACGAACCAGCTTGGTTACCTTGATTTCAATATCATATTCCATTACTCAAGTGATCCAACCTTCTCTCTTCTCATTCAAGTCCTTGTTTAGGAGAAATTCCTTGACACCAACATGAGACACCAACAATAGTTGAATCTTATTAATCGAGACCAAGTGTCTGAACTTATTCAAACTCCTAAGGATAGCAAGGACATGCTTTTCAATGAAATAATACTTTACTTCGTAATCTTCCAAGATCTGACTGAAGAAGGCTATGGGCTGTTATGATCCTTCTCTATTTAGCTATACCAAGATAGCTGAGATTGTGATTGATCCTCCAAAAGCATACATCATGAAGTCCTTTGAGAAGTATGGGTTGATAAGAGTTGGAGCCTATGATAGCCTCAAAACTCTCTTTACCTTTCGTTGTCCATTTAAATGCAAGACTCTTCTTCAACATCATTGTTACAGGCTTCATAAGAGTGGAAAAATCAGACACAAATCTTCTTACAAAATTTATCCTTCCCAAGAAAATTTTGAGAGATTTATTTTGGTGTGGAAATGGAAGTGTTTGGATGGCTTCAACTCTTTTAGGATCAATTGGTAATCCTTATTTTGAGATAATGTGGCCCAAAAATTTTCTATTGTGTGCCAAGAATACACACTTCTTTGGATTCAATGGTACTCCTAATCTTATACATCATTGAAATACTTGCCTGAGGTGAAAGAGGTGGTCTATTGCATTCTTTGAGAAGACAATGATATCATCTAGATACACCATCACTATATTATTGATTAAGCCTTTGAATTCCATATCCATATCTTGCTGAAATGTTGCTCCGACATTTGACTGTCCAAATGGCATCTTCTTGCAAGCATATGTACCCCATTTCTTAGTGAAGGTTATCTTGAATTGATCTTATTCTTTCATCATTACCTAGTTATAGCTTGAGTAGCCATCTAATAATGAAAACCTTTCAGAACCAGCTACAACCTAAAAGATTTTCTCCATTGATGGAAGTGTATAATGATATTTGAGTGATACTCTATTCAAATCATAGAAGTCTACGCACAATTTGATTTCACCATTTCTCTTTCTCACCGGAAACAATTTTGTAACCCAACTTGAATGTTTGATAGGAAAGATGATGCTAGCTTCAATCATCTGTTCAACTCTTTTCTCATGAGAGGTTCAATGTGAAGGTTTATCGGCCTTTGCTTTTGTCTGATAGGCTTGGATTTCTAGACCCAGCTCAATAGTATGTTGTGCCAAATTTGGGTTGAAACCTCTTAAATATTTATAAGTCCAAGCAAAGACATCTAGGAATTCTTGACAAAGTTGAACAAATTCAGATTCTCTTATGTGGTACTTTGCCAATTTTACAATGTCTTGCCTTCATCTACTGAAATGGGCTCTGAATCTTCTCCCTTTACTTGAATGTTTGCCTTCTCCTTCTAGAACTGGTCATTCGGGTTGAAGATTGACTCCAAGGTTACAAGGCTTTTGGTAATTTGTTGGTTCTCAGTACTGCACCACTTGGTCACCATACTGTTGTTCCAACTTGTCTTGGTTTCTAGCGGAGAACTCAACTTATTCTTGTAAAAAATTGACAATTTGATGATCGTTCTCAAAGACTTGCCAACTTGTATTATTATCTGGAACAATTGGTATTATAATCACCTTGATATGAAGCTGATATTTCTAACTTTTGATACTTTCTACAATATCAAATGCTACCCCAATTGCTATCAGTTAGTCTGTTGCTTTATTCTTCTTCCTTGGGATGGAATTGATGCTAAAAGATTCAAAATCTTCAATGAGATCCCATACCCTATTTTTGTAGTTCTTCAACAGATCGTTCTTAGCATAGCATTTTGTCCTTTGACTTGATTCACAATCAACTCACTATCACCAAATACTTGCAAGTTTTTTATACTTCTCTTTCTTGCCCAATATAATTTGTGAATTAAGGCTTCATACTTAGCTGTGTTGTTTGAACAAGAAAACTAGAAATGAAAAAGCTAAGTAATACTTTGTGCCTTGAGGTGAAACAAGCATAGCTCCTCCTCCTGCACCTTTTCTACTTCTTGAGCCATCAAAGAATAACTGACATACCTCATTATCATCCTTGTGGTCTAGCTTAGTGATGTTAAGGAGAGGATGATTCTCTCGATGAAAAAAATAAACTCTTAGCTTAGATTCCTCCATTTCTTTATAAGGGTCAAAAGCATGTATTTTGTTTTCCCATTCATCAAGAGTCAAGTTTCGTGTTGGTGCTCAATTTAATCTCACCTGTTCGTTCAAAAACATCTCAGTCCACATGGTTTGAAGTTTTCTTTGTTTCCCTGTATTGATACATAAACTCTTTCTCTTCACTTGGTTGCCATGGTTAGTCCTTTCCTTTAGTCGAGGATCACATTGAGTCTAGATATTGTTTTCCATTTCTTTGTCCATGAGAAAGGATTTGTAATTTGGGCATGAATTTGGGGTTTCCCCTTCATTCTATTTTTCCACAATTATGTTTTCCTTATCAATTTTGTCCCATCATCCATGGAAACATGGTCTTTTCGATTGGATGTGGCCAGTGGGTCTTTTTCTAAAATTTGTCACTTTTGTCACATTTGTAAAAAATACTAAATTGGCCCTGCAGCCTTCGATAACATCTAATTGGTTAATCAAAAAATATGAAGTGGCAGGGAAAAAGTCTTACTTTGACCCCAAAGAAGGACATGTGGTAGTTTTTCAAGTTACAAGTGGGGAGGCGGGTTGCTAGAGCATTTTACAATTTTTTACCTTTTTGTACGAGGGAGAAAAGTTATGAAATAATCCACAACTCTATTGGGGCCCACATAAAATGTTAGAAGTGGAGAGGTGGGTTTCCGGGGCATTTTTAAACTCTCGGGCCCATGTCAACTCAATGCTTGTCCACGTGGAGGGCCTATGCTCAGTTAAAAATTTACCTCTAAGTTTGACCTTTGAAGTTACACCAAGGAGACACGTGTAGGATTTTGCTAGCCTTGCCCATACTTAGACTTTTCTTCAAGTGACTGGTACAACTTTTTCATACCATGGACATGTGGAAGGCTGCGCTCATTTGAGGATTCACCTCTGGGTCCTACCTTAGCAATTGCACCAAGGAGACACGTGGAGGATTTTGCTTACTCCTCTCTATACTTAAACTTCTCAAGAAACTTTCTAAAGGCCTAGGACATGTGGAGGGCCCACACCTATTTGGGGACTTGCCCCTATACTTTACTTTTGAAAGAGCACCGAAGGGACACGTGGATGTTTTCACTAGATCTTCCCATACTTAGACTTTTCAACGACTGAGAAGGATTTCTCAGACGCTAGGCACATAGCGCTTCCATTGGTTCTTAAACTCTTTCAACAACTTTGTTGGGCTAAGACATGTGGTGAGCCGCGCTTGTTTAGGGTCTCCACTTTCGGGCACCATATCAGAAGTGCACTAAAGAGACATGTGGAGGATTTTGTGGCTCCTCTTTGTACTGAGAAATTTTCAAAAGCCAAGGTAACTTTCTTGGGCCCAGGGACACGTGGAGAGCCTGCGCTTGTTTGAGGTCCCACCTCTAAACTTCATATTTGAAGTTGTATCAAAAAATACGTGAAAATTTCCACTGGGCCTTCCCATACTCTGACTCTTCAGCAACCGATGCAATTCTCTATGGTCCTGAACACGTGGAAGGTCCATGCACTCATTTGGGAACCTGCCTCTAGACTTCACCTTTATAGTTGCGCTAAGGAAACACATGGAGGTTTCCACTGACTACTCTTTGCACCTGGCCGACTCAGACTCACAACACAAGTAATGTGGTATAATCCATGTGAGCACACTCAGACTAATAGTGCATGAATGTAGGCATCCATGTGAGGGCATTCATTTCTCAAGGTGTATTCTCGAGGGTGAAAATATTGCTTGTCAGATCCAGCTATACAGAGCCACCAGAAAATAATTAAAAAGGGGATTTCTCACACAACAAAATAAAATAATGATTAGGACTATCAAATAGTTATGGCATGGCATCCTAGTCATGGTTGAGGGTCTAAGAAATGTGATTAGTTCATGATTTGTCCACCTAGTAGCTTTGGGTGTAAACTTGTTAAACATCACTTTTTGAGACAAATTGGTAACAAGTAAAGGATTCCTTGAATATTCTTCTTTTTGGGGGAAAATTTGGGATGAGTGAGTGAGTGAATTGTATAAAACAAATGAGGATACTCTTGTAAATGGTCGGCGGGTTTAATTTCTACAAGAAAATTTGAAAAATCCCATCTTCCTGAGAGACCATCCGAGAAACCTGTTAATCTCTTGTGCTTTAGATTTGATCATGTCATGGTGGTTGTGAGTGTACAACAATTGACAAGCTCTGAGAATGTTCAAGAAACTTTCCCTTGCTGATAAATCTAATAGATCTCGATTTAATCTATGTTGATCTTGGGAAAAATTGTGTCTTCTTTTATTTAAGAGTGTTTTCAAATGGTTTTGATGTTCCTGTTGCAATCTTATGTTAAAAACCTCTGAATCACACATGATCTTGTCCTTGGGATGGTTTAGTTGAATTTGCAATTTCATTATGAGAAGAGCCTTCATCCTGTAATGAAATAAACAATTTAAAATCACTTTACTATCATTTTGTTGATAAAAATTGTCTATAAGCCTATGAGTGTATCTTAGGCATGAGGAACTAGGGATTGTTAATGTAGCTAGGGAGGGGATTCAACATACTCTTTATCATTCAGGTGTTGGAGAAATGGATAGCACCTTCATTAAGGATTTGATCTATCCTCACTACTTTAGGTCATGCCTTTCGACCAGGGTGAGAGGACCTATTTTGTAACCTCTGTTAGTGAAGGACATGAAGAGATCCTTCTCTATACAATTTTCAGGGGAACCTTGAGAAAATATGATCAATACACCACAATTTAACTCTCACAAGTTTTCACTTCTAAAGAATGGACATATTTTCTGAACCAAGTTCGGGTTACTAAAGGCACTAAAAACCTACTTGATTCTATATATTTTTGTAGTAGAATTTGTTTATTTGTTGATGCACAACAAAAACAGGGGTACTTCAGGTAGGATTCATGGTTATTTGAAATTTTTGGTGGGGAATTAAGAAAGATGAAGTTAATTTCATCAGATCTCTCGAGAACCTTTACAATAATTAGAAAACTAACAGACACAATGCTTCAGAATAGCAAAAATATTCCTTCAACTAGAAGGTGTGCATCAATGGAGCCCCAGATCTGCAAGGTTTCACACAATATTTAAGAATTCAACATGAAGCCTCGAGCTAAAGACTCAATTAAAAATTAACAACCCCTAGTTCCTCATGCCTAAGGTACACTCATAGGCTTACAAACAATCTTTATCAACAAAATGACAAGTAAAGTGGTTTTAAATTATTTATTTCATTATAGGATGAAGGCTCTTCTCATAATGAAATTGAAAATGCCACTAAACTATCATAGGGATGAGATCCTATGTGATTCGGAGGATTTTAACATAATATTGCAACAAGAACATCAAAACCATTCGAAAACATTCTAAAATAAAAGCAGACACAATTTTTCCCAAGATCAACATAGATTAATTTGAGATCTATTAGATTTATCAGCAGGGGAAAGTTTCTTGAACAATCTCAGAGCTTTTCAATGGCTGTACACTCGCAACCATCTTGATGTGATCAAATCTAAAACACAAGAGATTAATAGGTTTATCGGAAGGTCTCTCAGGAAGATGGGATTTCTCAAATTTTCTAGTAGAAATTAAACCCCCCGACTACAAAATGACTTATACCACGATTTGTCTGTCTCTAAGTATCTTGTTAAATCTGTTATGCTACTTGGCTTTCCAAGGGAGAGTCAATTTAGATACCAACACCTGAATGGTGCCACTGCTGGGGAGTATTTGAACTCTAGGACTTATTTTTGTGGTAATAAATTTGAATGATGTCGTTTTCGGGGAGTATTTGAACTCTGGGACTTAGTTGTGCGGAAATAACACCTTTATGGCACCATTTTCGGGGAGTATTTGAACATCAAGACTTATTTGTGTGGCAACAACACATAAATGCACCATTTTTGGGGAGGATTTGAAATTTGGGACTTATTTATGTGGAAACAACACCTTTGTGGCACCGTTGTTGTTGCATTTGTTGGGGATTATTTGAACTTCGTGATTTATTTGTGTAGAAACAACACATGAATGACATCATTTCTAGGGTTGGAATAAGGTGTACACATACCGACCTTGGTAATGTTTCTTACATGATCTAAGTGCAAATACATTGTTTAAATGTCATCCTTTGTTGAGATCTGTAAGATTTGTGCAAGTTACAAGTTCTGTGTGCAATATTTCTAGTTTCTAGTGGTTATTGCACTAGATTTATATCATCAGTGATAATTACTAGTAAAGGAATGTCAGATCTGCTAAGCTTTATAGGAATTAAGTGTTGATAGATATTTGTCAAGTCATTTACAATGCATTTTACAACTAAGGTGACAATCCTTAGTGGCGACTCCGTGTTGATTTAAATGTTGATAAATACCTATGCCTTAACTTGTATTAAGTGAAATCTATCACTAATATTTACAAAGATGGAAGGAAGAAGATCTTTATTCACTAAAGATCCTACCAGAAATTTGTTTCTAGAACTAGGAAAGACAAATTCAAAAGAAAAAAGAGTCTGGAAAATAGTTGGAGATCAGAATCAAGAAAAGAGTTATCCATTGTGAAAAGTGATCAACCTGTGGTTGAGGATTACCATTCTTCTTCAAGTGATTTTGAATTAGGTAATTTTCATATAGATCTGAATTCTCCAACTAGAGAGGAACCTTCATTTGTATCTGATAAGTGTTCTTCTCAGTCTATCCTTGTATTTTCCAAATTTGATAGGGTTTTCCACGAAACAAAGTCTTTAGAGGACATCCATTTTGAAAATTATACTTTTGTGTTCCAAAGACCCCTTGTCCCTCTTCATTTTGTATCTCTTGTAAGATCACCTCCTCAAAAAAATATGGCCCATCCCCCACCCAAACCTCCATTTGTTTTCAATACTTTTTTTCCTACATATTTTAGATGTATGGCTAGATATCCAAATGTAATGCCACAAAATGTTAGAAATAGACTACCTAAATTTCAAGGGAATAATACTATCATTGACGATCAACATTTAAAACTTTTTGTCAATATGATGGAAGACTTTGAGATTGAATTTGAGGATGTGTATATAAAATTGTTTATTCATACTCTTGAGGAGGATGCACGTGACTAGTATAAGTCTTTTCCAGATAACTCAATAGATTCATGGACAAAAATGAAAAATGCTTTTAGATTGCAATATGGGGATAAGACAGATCCCAGGTTTCTTTTGTCTAAATTTGAAAATATTAAGAAGAATCCTAATGAATATGTCCATGACTTCAATACTTGGTTCAATAAGACCCTGAATAGGCTACCTATAATCCTGAGGCAAGCGATGTTTCCTATCTGATAAAATATTTTGATTCTTTTGAAAAAAGGCTGCCTATTATTTATGGGAAAAAAACACAAGAACTTTGAGGTAGGCCTTCACCTTGGCTTTGTAGATTGAAAACAATATCAAATCAGTTGGTAAGACTCCTATGAGGGAAGGTATCAAGCTTATCAATCTAGAGAAGCCTCAATCAAGTAAGTCTATGGATCTAGAAGAGGTCAAAAATTTTGATGGGAGCTCATTAAAGAAATATCTTACAAACTGGCCAAAGTAGATAAAGGGATTGGACATGGTTCCAAAGGTCAACACAAGCCACAAGGTCAAGAAATATTTACAAATCATCCCAGACGTGATCATAGATCGATGACAATGGTAAAGGGCCCGTGGGATAAGGAAATATATCAACCCCAACCTCGGGAAAATAGATTGGTGCTTGATCCTTTAGCTATCAGAGTTGCTATTGTGGAAGAGGTCCATGATATGGAGTGGTGTGATAGATGTTTCTTGCCCCATTCCCACGTGATGAAGATAAAGAAGTTGAGGAAGCTGATGATGATGAGATGATGATGCATGCATGCATGATGGATTGCTCTACAAGTTCACAGTAGGGAGTGACCTCAAATGAGATGATAAGTGCCAGAATTGTTGAAAAATTCTAGGATTTCATCCACCAGGTATTACCTCTTCCTCCCACTCATACTTTTGAAATTGATATGGTACAAACTTTTGAGTTACCTAATAATGATTTTGAGTACTTAAAGGAATTGATGATTAAAAATTATGATGGAGGAATTCCTTCAGAAGAGGAAAAATAACTATAATGAATGCAATATTTGCCAATGAAAAAGAATATAATACCAGGAGTAAAGTTGTCAAAGGGGCAAGGCCTCAGGCCAAACCAAAAATTCTAGTTCTTACCAGTATCCTTAAGGAAACCCCTAAAAAATATGCATCTAGAAAAGGATTGGTCACCCCAAATAAAACTTGTGTTCCTCCCCACGCTTAGATTGTGAAAAATCCCGTGCCATCAGATGATTTGTAAACCTTCCTCCTAACACTACCCAACCCAAATATGTTCCTTGTGACATAGCCCAAGTCTTGAGTCGATTAAGATTACTATTCTTATTGTTGAATTTCTTAGTATCCTTTAGCATAAGAAGAGGGCGTTTGAGTATTTGGGGCTTAAGGAATAAAAAGTCACCGGGGTAAAAATGTAAACAATGTAGAGGTTCCTCCTACCACCGCTGAGAATCAAAAAAACCACAAGCATTAGAGGAATTGGGTGAACCACCGTGGTTTATTTGGGAACTTCTCTAGTTGAGTCTCGGCTAAATGTGGATCCTTTTTTACCATTTTTATTATTAAGGATAGGATGTTACATAACTGCATGTTTGATTTAGGAGCCTCATGTAATGTAATGCCTCTTGAGGTCATGAATGAGTTGAATATCAAAGTAATAGTAGCTTATGGGAAATGCATTGTCATGAATTCAAGAGAGGTGCCAGTAGTTGGATATGTCAAAGGTTTAATAGTGCAATTGATAGTGTATCTAGGAAAGTAATTAACCTTGAATGTAGTAATTGTGGATTGTCTTGCTAAATGGGGAATGTTACTATCCAAAAGTGGGTAGCTAGTGTGGGTGGAATTGTGCAAATGGACATGTCTTATGCAGCCATAAAAATTTAGGGAAGCCTTGTGAAATTATATGGTGAAAATAAAATGTTATATCTCATTGAGTACCCCAACAATTCTTCTTATGAAGTATTGCACATAGACATTGATGTTGATAACTCCATGAGCTATGTTATTTTCAAGGAGTATGAAATTGATCAGTGACGATATCCTGAGCAAATTGATTTTCCTGGGACTTTGATTTTTGATGTATCCTCGAGAGATGTTAAAAAAATTGACCTAGGCACAAAGGATAAGCCTAAAAAAATGTGGTCAGATATCAACTTGGATGGAAAAGAGAAAAAATCATATGACCAATTGTTAAAGACATATCAGAACTTCTTAGCATGGTCATATCTAGAATCGAAGGCACTTGAAAATTTTCCTTGATTGTTTTCTCTAAATCAGGGTGCACATCATTGTATAGTGTAGTCTTTTGGTTTCATTCGATTTTGTGTTTTTCTGTTTTAGATTTCTCCTGGTCCTTGGTGACTAGTTTTTGTTGGTTTCTTAGTTCATATTAGGGGATTTTGTTATTGTCTTTCTACTCTGCAAGCTTGTTTTTTTACTCCGTTTCCCAATGGGTTTTTGGCACATGGTTTGTTGTTCTTGTGGCACACTGCAGGAAGTTCCCATCCTTGAGTCGGAGATGATGTCGGTGCTCAATTTAATCTCACCTTGTTTGTTAAAAAATATCTTAGTCCACATGGATTGAATTTTTATGTCTCCCTGTATTGATGCGTAAAATATTTCTCCTTCATTTGGTTTCCATGGTCAATCCTTTCCTTTGGTCAAGGATCACATTGAGTCTAGATATTGTTTTTCATTTCTCTATCCATGAGAAAGAATTTGTAATTTGGGCGTGAATTCGGGGTTTCCCCTTCCTTCTCTTTTTCTAGTCATGTTTTCCATGTCAATTTTTGTCCCATCATCCATGGAAACATGGTCCTTTCTGATTGGATGCGCCCAACGGGTCTTTTTGGTGAAAATTTTCACTTTTTTCACATTTTTAAAAATACCAAATTGGCCCCACGGCCCCGATAGCATCTAATTGGTTAATCAACAAACATGAAGTGGTAGGAAAAGTCTTGCTTTGACCCCAAAGAAGGACACGTGGTAGTTTTTCAAGTTACAAGTGGGGAGGCGGTCGTCGGAGCATTTTGAAATTTTTTGATTTTATACGAGGGAGAAAAGTTATGAAATAATCCCGCAACTCGTTGGGCCCACATAAAAATTAGAAGTAGAAAGGAGGTTCATCAGGGCATATAGAAACTCTTCGGCCCGCTTCAACTCAAATCTTGTCTAAGTGGAGGGCCTGCGCTCATTTGAAAATTTGCCTCTCGGTTTGACCTTTGATGTTGTGCCAAGGAGACATGTGGAGGTTTCCACTGGCCTTGCCCATACTTATATTTTTCTTCAAGTGGCTGGTGTAGCTTTATCAGACCATGAATGTGTGGAGGGCCTGCGCTCATTTGAGGATCTACCTCTGGGTCCTACCTTAGTAGTTGCACCAAGGAGACAGGTGGAGGCTTTCAATGACTCCTCTTTATACTTAAACTTCTCAAGTAACTTTCTAAAGGCCTAAGATACATGGAGGGCCCTGCGCCTATTTGGGGAGATGCCCCTATACTTTACCTTTGAAAGAGAGCTAAAGGGACACGTGGAGGTTTCCGCTGGATCTTCCCATACTTAGACTTTTCAACGCTCGAAAAGGATTTCTCAGACCCTAGGCACATGGTGCCTTCTGCTGGTTTTAAACTCTTTCAACAACTTTACTAGGCCGATACACGTGGTAATTCCGTGCTTGTTTAGGGTCTCCACTTTTAGGAACCATATTAAAAGTGCATCTGAAGAGACACGTGGAGGCTTCCACTAGCTCCTCTTTGAACTGAGACTTTTTCAAAGGCCAAGGTAACTTTCTTGGGCCTAGGGCATGTGGAGATCCTGTGCTTGTTTGAGGTCCCGCCTCTAAACTTCATCTTTGAATTTGTGTCGAAAAAACATGTGGAAGTTTCCACTGGGCCTTCCCATACTCTGAATTTTCAGCAACCGATGCAATTCTCTAGGGTCCTGAACACGTGGAAGGCCCGCGCTCATTTGGGAACCTGCCTCTAGACTTCACCTTTGTAGTTGTGCTGAGGAAACACGTGGAGGTTTCCACTAACTCCTCTTTGCACCTGGCCAAATCATACTCATAGTGTAGGAATGTGGTATAATCCATGCGAGGACACTCGACTCACAGCACATGAATGCAGGCATCCATGCGAGGGCACTCATTTATCAAGGTGTATTCTCGATGGTGAAAAGGATTGCTTGTCAGATCCAACTATATATAGCCACCTAAAAATGATAAAAAGGGATTTCTCGTATGAAAAAATAAAAGAATGATTAGAAGGAATGTCAAAAAGTTATGGCATGACATCCCAATCATGGTTGAGGGTATGAGAAACGTGATCAGTTCATGATTTGTACACCTGGCATCTTGGGTGTAACTTTTTTAAACATCACTTTATGAGACAAATTGGTAACAAGTAAAGGATTCCTCAAATATTCTTCTTTTTGGGGGAAAATTTGGGATGAGTGAGCGAGTGAATTATATAAATGCAATGAGAATACTCTTGCAAATGGTTGGGAGGTTTAATTTCTATGATAAAATTTGAGAAATCCCATCTTCCTAAGATACCATATGAAAAACCTGTTAATCTCTTGTGTTTTAGATTTTATCACATCAAGGTGGTTGTGAGTGTACAACCATTGACAAGCTATGAGATTGTTCAAAAAACTTTCCCCTACTAATAAATGTAATAGATCTCGAATTAATCTGTGTTGATCTTGGGAAAAATTGTGTTTGTTTTTATTTCAGAATGTCTTTCAAATGGTTTTGATGTTCTTGTTGGAATCTTATGTTAAAATCCCTCCAAATCACATAGGATCTCATCCCTGATAGTTTAGTGGAATTTGCAATTTCATTATGAGAAGAGCCTTCATCCTGTAATGAAATAAACAATTTAAAATCACTTTACTTTCATTTTATTGATAAAGATTGTTTGTAAGCCTATGAGTGTATCTTAGGTGTGAGGAACCAGGGGTCTTTAATGTTTAATTGAGTCTTTATCTCGAGGATTCGTGTTGAATTCTTGAAGATTGTGTGAAACTTGCATATATGGGGCTCCATTGATGCACACCTTTTGGTTGAAGGAATATTTTGGCTATTCTAAAGAATTATGTATCTTAGTTTTCTAATTGTTGTAAAGGTTCTCAAATATCTGATGAAATCAACTTCATCTTGCTTAATCCCCCACTAAAAATTTTAAATAACCATGAATCCTACCTGAAGTACCCTTGTTTGTGTTGTGTATCAACAAATGAACAAATTCGATTGCGAAAATATACACAAGAAGTTTTTAAGTGTCTTTAGTAACCTAAACCTTGTTCAGAAAATATATCCATTCTTTAGAAGTGACAATTCATGAGAGTTAAATTGTGGTGTATTTATCATATTTTCTCAAGGTTCCCCTAAAAATTGTGCAAAGAAGGATCTCTTCATGTCCTTCACCAACAGAGGTTACAAAATGGGTCTTCTCACCCTAGTTGAAAGGCACAACCTAAAGTAGTGATAGTAGATCAAATCCTTAATGAAGGTGTTATCCTTTTCTCCAAAGCCTGAGTGAAAAAGAGTCAGCTAAATCCCCTCCCCGACTACAAAATGACTTATGATTTGTTTGTCTTTGAGTTTCTTGTTAAATTTTTGATGATGTTTGGCTTCTAAGGGAGAATCAATTTGGATACCAACATCTGGTATGCATTTGAATTTGGTATCTTCTTCATAAGTGCTTTGGAGATCTTCCTGATCAAAATTGAATAATTTGAATTGATTGGACTTGGTGTATGAGGCTCTATGTGGAACTTTGCAATGGGCTCAAGATCTGATTGTAGCCTTAGCTCCATACCTTGTTCTAAACAACATGTGTGACCAATCAAGTAGACAAATAGCCTCTAATTTTGGCAGTGAAGTCTCTTGACAAGCACAATGCAAAGAGTGGTGGCAAGTCTATGACTGATACATCTTGTAAGATGGTCACATTGGGACATGCTTGCAATGTGAGGCTCAAATATTTGATTACTCCAATTGTTGTTACCACTATCCCATCTAATTGCACCACACCTTTGGAGATGACTTCATATTGAAGACCAGTTGATCAGCTATCTGTTTTGGCATGACTAAGCTACTTGCTCCTGAATCAATCATGTAATTATGTACTAACTTATCTCCAATGATCAATGAGATATAAAGTGGTGGGGGAATCAAATATTTACCCCTTGGTGGACTTCCTTGATTTTCCCTTTGCTGAGCTGCATTGGTAAGCACATTTTCTTGTTCTTTGGATGACTGATTTGATGCCGACCAATTAGCCATAGCAGCTTGCAATAGGTCTCTTTGTCCCGGGATAGCCAATGATTCCCACATTGAGATGTTTACATTTGTTTTCTTCATCTACTCAATGATGTTGAATGGAGATGAGCTATCTCTCTGGTGTCCCTTGCCTTGCATAATTTTCTATTACACTAGGGCTATTACAACTGATATTTTGAGCTATTCTAGAAGGTGGCTTGGATTGGCCCTGCACATTGGGAGCTGCACTTTGATTGCCCATACCTTGTTGAGTGATAGAGGGTTGTGGGTCACTTGAATTGGATGATTGTCCTTCTCTAATATTCCTTTTCTTGGACCATGTATTAGCTGCTACACTTTGAGAAGGTGCTTCATTTATACCATAGAAATATTCATCCTGAAGATTCACAAGTGTAGTCTCATTTGGAGGTGCCTCTTGTTGAGATGCTCTCTATTATTGATTTCCTTCCTAGCCTGTCTCTTGTTCTACACTAGTTGTTGTCACCATCAGAGCTTGATTCAAAGCACCATTAAAACACATTGACTAGTTATGAGGTTGATTACATGGGAAACACCAGTCATATTCGAAGCCATGTTATTTTTCACTAGTACCAAAGCTCTAGATGTGGATGCAACATTAGGATTATAAGGCTAGAATGGTCTATTAGCAGGAGGCCTGACCTGGTTTTGATTTGTGTTTTGAATGGGTGGCCTATTAGGCTGATATGGAGGTCTATTGGGTTGAGTTTGAGGCTGATACGAAGGTCTAAAATTTTGAGGTTCTAACATATTACCTCTTAAGTACCACCAATTCATTACCCAAAATTTGTAGTTTCTTCATGAATTCTTAGAGCTCATTTGAGGTCTTTGGAAGATGAAGTAGATGCTTGATTGATTTATGATTTCTTGGAGCAGAAATGGGAGCTAATGTGGGTCTTGACTAGTGCTTGGAGCTCCTAGTTCTAGATATAGAGGCATAGGTGGCCTAGGTGCAAGTTTACTAGCTTGGATCAAGCAAGTATCAACTCTAATAGAAATGTTATAGGCTACGGGTAAAGTTATACCTCCCATGGATTGAATCATCACAAAGCAATATCATAATTTAAAGCTTTAAGAAAGTATATGAAAGCACCTTCAAATGTTGGTCTCAAATAATGGAATCCTATCCCCACATCCTCTCGAACTGCGAGCATTCAAAATTTAGATTTTCAGAGGATTATGAAGTTGAATTCAGTCAACTACTTGTTAGGAGTCCTCGTGATTGTTGTCAATTGTTCCAATGAAGACAGATTATCCTCCTTTCCTCCAAATTGATTATGAAGATCTATGCACAAATGGTCCCAATTTTGGATAGACCCTACTATTAGACTTCTGAACCATTGCAGAGTGTTACCTTTAAATGAAGATGCCAACAATTTAACAACAATGTCCATTAAAGAGTGTTACCTTTAAATCTTGATTCTTGCTCGTAAAGAATTAACAAAGCTTACCCAAAAAAGAATAAGATATGATGGCCATGAAAAACTCAAGGAGGTCAAGCTTATGAACTCCTCCACAGAGGCCAAACAAACCAAAACTTAAAATGATGGAGAAATATCAGTGTTTAAGCCCTCATGGCCACAAAAACATCACAAAACCAAGTAAAGCTTGAATAATTAGAAAATGGTAGCCATAGGACCCTACAGATAGCTCAAGAGAAGTAAAGAGTAGCAGCAAATCATGTTGATAAGAAAAGATCTCAGAAAGCTTCAAAAATGGTGTCAATTAAAAATTTGCTAGGGCTTCACCCACAGACATAAAAAACCAGAATGGAGTGATCATTGAGGTCAAATGAACCTGTACTACCGAGCTCAAGAGTTGGGTTAAGTTTGAACTCAACCACAATTAAAGACCAATGACCAAAGATCAAGCCATGTAAAGATCAATGGCTAAGGTTTAAGGTAGTTTTCAACATAAATCACCATGGCTAAATGCCCAAAACTGCATTAAAATCCAAGTGAAACCCTAAACAAAGATCAAGATCGACGGTTCACAAGAATCTAAGCACCAGAATCAATGGTCATAGCCAATCACAAAGTGGCCAATATATTTAATGCAAAGTGCCAGCATAAAATGTGAAGGGGTGAGTCACCATGGAGAGGGGGCCAGCCCACATTTAAAGAAAAATTATCATTGCATCGACTTTCAAAAGTCTAAACCATAGACTATGTCCTCATGGTCAAAGAGAGCCAATCACTATACATGCCAACAATAATCACCAAAAAGGTAAAGTTAAACCTTATCCTCTTCAAAATGAAAAAGCCAACAAGTAATTGCATGGTCGTGTGTTAATCAAAGGTGGCCGAGTATGGCATGGTGGCCTTTACAAAGTGCCCACATATATATGTTTAAAACCATGGCAATGTCCCAAGTCTACAAGAAGACCAAACTCAACAAAGACATGTGCACCTATCTAGAGTGGTCCCCACATGGAGTTAGCACAGAACAAAAAGTATTGTATTTTGCAAATGATATATTTAAAAGATAGCAAAATAAATCATGTTACCACACTAGGGGACAAAGGGAATGTCAATTTCAGAGCCTGATCTTAAAGGTGGTCCCCATCAAGATGTATACTTGAGTGAGTTATTTTTGCAAAATATTGTAAATAATGGATTATCTTTACTCACACACAGAGATCAACTTTTGCATGTGCATCCAAGGGGACAAGTGGATCAGAATTTCAGATGTCACATCAACAACAAGAAGAAAAATTTGCATGCACCTAGAAGGAGACTTGCTCATCAAGCAAGGTTTATTTTTAGCATTATTCACCCATGCTTTTTCTTAAAAATAGGACAGTCAACTGTAAGTTTGACTATGATGTAATCAAAGGCTATTAATGCCTCTTTGTATTAGTTTTCTTTATTTTATTCCTTTATTTATTAATAGATAAAGGATAAAAATAGGATGCATGGGTGAGTACAACCTAGTCTATTTTTAGGAAGGGTGGGTGAATCAATTTTTCTATATATTGTGTGCCTTGGCAAAGCACAAAGGAGGAATTTTTTAGATACAGGAGTGCTGAAGCAATTTTATACCAGTTTTTCCCTTTGAATGTGAAGTATTTTCTACCTTTCTAATTATTTGCAGTCTTGTGTATTTTTCCATTAATCTTATGAATGTTGAATTCCCTGATTAATCATCTTACACTGTTGCAAATTCAATAATTTTTGAGTGATATTAATGTGTATGTGTAACTTAGTAGTATTGTTGTGATTCTATCCCTCAATACATCAACATGTTTACCCTTAATTATCTTATGAAATATGTTGTCATGTGCATTATAAATTCATTCCATATCAATTGTCCATGTACTCAGTCGAAGACCTTGTTAGTATCCAAATTTGTTCTCCTTTTCAAGCTGAGAAACATCACATATTTTACATGGAGATTAGAGACAGATAGATCATAATGTATGTCATTTTGTAGCTAGGGATGAGATCTAACTGGTCCTTTGTCACTCATATTTGTGGAGATATGGATAACACCTTCAAGAGGATTTGACCTATCCTCACTACTTTAGGTCATGCCTTTCGACCAAGGTGAGAGGACCCATAGTGTAACATCTGTTTGATGAAGGAGATGGAGATATGCTTCTTTTGCATAAATTTTATGAAAAAAAACTTAGGAAATTATGATCAATACTCCATAATTTAACTCTCAAGATTTGTCACTTCTAAAAGATGGAGACACTTTCAAAACAAGGCTAAGTTTACTAAAGACATTATGAAATCCTAATTGTTCTACATATTTTAGTAAATGGATTTTGTTCTTTTGTGGATATACAGGGAAAAATAAGGGTAATTCAAGATGTATTCATGGTTTCTGAATAATTTTTGGTGGAGATTAAGTAGGATAAAGTTGATTATACTTGATCTTTGAGAGACTTCACAATAATTGAAAAGCTAAATGATAGAAATTTTCATAATAGATAAGATATTCCTTCAACTAGAAGGTGTGCTTCAATGGAGGTCTAGATCAACACGGTTTCACACAATCTCCAAGAATTTAACATGAAGGCTCAAGATAAAGACTCAATAAAACATCAAAGACCCCTAGTTCCTCATGCCTAAGATACACTCGAAGGCTTACAAACAATCTTTATCAACAAATGATAGTGAAGTGATTTTAAATTATTTATCTCATCACAGGATGAAAGATATTCTTGAAATGAAATTACAAATTCCACTAAACTATCACAGGATGAGATCCTATGTGATTCAAAGGGACTTTAACACAAGATTTCAATAGGAATAAGAAAAACTACTTGCTAGACATTTTGAAACAAAGTAGACACAAATTGCTCCAAGATTGACACAAATTAACTTGAAATTGATTAGATTCATCAGCAGGGGAAAGCTTCCAGAGAAATATCAGTGCTCGTCAATGGCTATACATCTACAACCAACTTGACATGATAGAAAATATAACACAGAAGAAATTAACTAGGTATCTCGGATTGGTCTCTTAGGAAGACGGGCTCTCTCAAATTTTCTCTTAAGAATTCAACCATGATTATTTTCAAGAGTATTCTCATTGCATTTATACATTTTACTCGCTCACTCATCCCAAATTTTCCCCCAAAAAGAATAATATTTGAGGGACCTTTGCTTGTTACCAATTTTCCTCAAAAAGTGACGTTTAACAAATTTACATCCGAAATCTGCCAAGTGAACCAATTATGAACTGATCACATTTTTCATACCATCGTATAATCACTAGGATGCCATGCCACAATATTATTGAGAGTCCTTTTAATCATTTTGATTATGTCATGTAAGAAATACCCATTTTAATCATTTTCTGAGGCTCAGATAGTTGGATCTAATAGGTAATGCTTTTCTCTCTAGAGGCAACAACCTTTTTCATATTTTACACCTGCAACCTCCATCATTTCATCTTTTTCCCCATCTTTCCTATGTAAATATGACCCTCATCCATATTCTCTAGTAATTCACATTTTTGCAAGTGCCTGAGGAATTCCAATTTCAAAATATCAACCTTAACAATCCTTGGACTCAAAATTTAAGTTATAAATCCATTCGATGGCATTTTGTAAAGACAAAAATGACAAGGAATTTCATCAAAAATGATGAAAAATAGTGCGTATTCACATCTCCAGGAGTCTTGGAGCTGAAATGGTAGAAAAATAGATGCAATGCACTACAACCATTGATTCTTCCCTTCTCTACTTTATATTAGAGCCGTCCACGTGTTTCCTTGGTACAACTACAAAGGAGAAGTATAGGGGCAAGTTTCCAAACAAGCGTGGGCCTTCCACGTTCCATGGGACTAAGAAAAACACCTTTTGGCCTTTGAAAAAGTCTTAGTAAAAAATGAGCCAGTGGAAGCCTCCACGTGTCTCAATGGTGCACTTGGAGATGGTCTCCAAAAGTGGAGACCCCAAACAAGCGCAGCTCACCACATGTCTCAGCCCAACACAGTTGTTAAAAATTTGAAGGATCAGTGGAAGGAACCATGTGTCTAGGGTGCGAGACAATTTTCCTTGGTCGTTGAAAAGTCAAAGCAAGGGTAGAGTGAGGGGAAGCCTCCAACTGTCCTCCTAGCGCTTCTTCAAAATAAAATTTAGGGGCTTTTCCTCAAACAGACATGGTCCCTCCACGTGTCCTAGGCCTTAGAAAATCACTTTGAAAATTTTAAGTATAGAATGGAGCTGGTGAAAGCCTCCACGTGTCTCCCTGGTGCAACTATTAAGGTGGGACCATGAGGCGGATCCTCAAATGAGCACCGACCCTCCACGTGTCCATGGTTCGCCAAAGTTGCACCGGCCACATGAAAAATTATCTAAGTCTGGGCAAGGTAGTGGAAACCTCCACATGTCTCCCCGACACAACTTCAAGGTCAAACCAAAAGGTGAATTTTCATATGAGTGTCGGCCCTCCACATGGACAAGATTTGAGTTTAATAAGAACTTAGAGTTTTTAAAGTGCCCCACCGAGATGCATCCAACCAGAAAGGGCCACATTTTCACAGATGTTGAGATATAAATTTGACCGGGAAAAATACACCCATCAAACCATAAAATGTAGGAAAATTACCATTTGCACCCAGAAATGAATCCTTCTTCAAGGACAAAGAATTTAGAAATGATATAAGGCCCAAATATGATCCTCCGAGCTACATTCAATCACGTTTCCATAGATTTTTGGGACATGTTGGTATTTAGAATGGAACATGAGTTAAAACCACAACCATAGGGGATAACACGTCCCTCCTCTTTAGTGGGAGAGGTTCCCTTATTGAAAGCAAGGAAAAAAATGTAGAGATATACAACTCTCAATGTTTGGACCCTGATATACTAGAATGTTTTCATACTTAAAAGATTATCAATAAGAAGGAATAGAAGAATATGGAGATGGGAGAAGGAAGAAAACAACAATGCTTTTGGGAAATATAGATATAAGAGTATCTCCCTACTTACATTGAACCAAGAAAGTAGAAAAAGGATCAATTACTTCATCACCGACACAAATCTACAGACACAAAGTTCTAAAGATTCACACAGACCAAAACACAAAGATTATGTTGAATGCAAAACAAATGATCCATTGAATCAAGCAAGGAGAGAGAAAGATATAACAGAGGAAAATAAGAAAAGAAAGAACTTCTGTATTGAATTACTTCAGAATTAACAACCTTCCCAGAAAACCAGAATCCTCTTTTACCATGGCCAAAACAATGTTCTTATAACAATTTGTATACATCCATAATTTTTCCCCAAGAAAATAATATCCGAAAGGAATAATTTTTGCTGAGATCCACTTTTGGAAAGTGACATGAAACAAATACACTCATGAAAAATAGAGGTTCAAAAGGTGAATATTTCGTTAGTTCGAGCATGATTATTTTAGCAGGGGACATCTCATGATTTTCTTCTTCATGTGGTCTAGCCATTTCTACCTTTTAACCATTTTCATAGCACTCAAGTGCTTACTGGTTAGTTTTCTCCCTTTTGTTTTATCGCGTATGGCTGATAAACTCTATTTTCTGATGATTAAACATTACATCCCTTCAAACTTATCAATTTTGGCTCCATAATAAACCAAAAATGCATTTCATGAGGAAATTATAAGGATACAGAGAAAAATAAAGAAGAACGATCCATCTTTGTGTTTTTGAGCTCTGGTTCATTAATGGCGTCAAAAACTAGATGAGTGCATTTGGCTATCTTTTCCCCCTTTTATCTTCAAATTTGGACCCTACACATGGCAAGATCCAAGCAATGACAACCATAGGTGAGAAAAATGCATTTCCAGACATTTAGGAGAAAATCGTGATTTCTCATTTTACTCTGCCCTCCCGCACTCCGCCAAAATCCGTACACATGGTGTCATCTGAGTGGCTGAGGAAATGTGGTTCAAATCTTCCATTTAAACTTTTTAACAAAAATCTCAAATTATCAAAAACCTCCACCAAACCACTTTGAATTTTCAACATGAACATGTGGCACACCATGATTGGAAAAAGGGGGCATGACCTAATTTGCAACATTTTAACGTTTTGGTGAAAAAGGCTCAAATTCTCAATTTCCCCCACATGCCCGTTGTTCTGGTTTCATCCTTCAACACATGGCATCACCTAACTGGGTGTAGGAACGTGCTTTAGTTTTATACTTTATCTTTTTTGAAAAGGGAAAAATATCCACTTTTCCCCGAAGGTCCAAGCCCCCACCATTGACTTTTCAACGTAGGCCAGGTGTTCCTTTCCAATCTACTGCAGATTTCAACTCAAAATTTATCCTTTCACTTGGGTAGGGCCGCGGGTCATTTTAGAACTTTTCACCCTTTCACCGTAATGCCTTAGAGAATAAAATGGATCCGTCACCCCAAACTTCCACCAAAACTACTCCAGACCCAATAGGGATCGACGGGTATGCAGGAAAAATGAGCATTTTTTCCAAAATCACCAAAAGTGATAAGTTCAAAAAGAAACCCATCTTGCATCCAATGGGAAACAAAAGCATAGCTTCACCTTTCCGAGAAAAAAATTGACGGGGAAAGGAACGTAGGAAGTTACAGGAAACGGGAAAAATGCCATTTTTACTCCCGATGAAGAATTTCTTTCTCTGTAAAAGGTTAAAAACAAAAGAAGCAAGGTCCCACATTCTAACACATAAAAGAAGAACTAAAATCATTTCCCATCCATTTAAAATAGGTAAAACATTTTAACGATATAGATCGAGGGAATTTGATCAAAAATGTCGTGGGAAATGAAAATGAGCATCTGAGGAGTTTAAAACATGAATTTCTTCTATGGCAGGGCTCCAATTTTCATGAATTTAGATTCGAAAGGGTGGGGAAAATTGAGAGGAAAACAACTGGCTCTTCTGGGGATGATTTGGTAGAGGAAAAAGGTAAAATCAAGAACCTTAGATAATTATAGGTAATCAGATCGAATCAGTGTCTTAGATAATGAGCAACGGAGTTAAAAGAAGCAATACCGACATAAAAGAGAACGCATAAAGGAAAACAACTAAAAAAGGAAAGAAAAAAACTATACAAAATGTACAGAGGGACCTCCAAAACTCCTAGGTTTTGAACAACTTCAAAAATTTCCCACTATAAGGAAGTGGGAGAGGAGAACCATCCATGTAATTTAGGTAATAAGAGTTCTCACAAGAAAAATGTTTGATTTTAAAAGGACCAAGCCAAAGGGAATCATATTTACCATGGCTACCTCAAGGTTCATGCCTTTTATCCCAAAGAAGAACACTATCTCCCACTTGAAAAGTTATGGGTTTAACATTTTTGTCAAATAAAGCTTTTACCTTGAGTTAATGAGCTAATATTTTGTCAACCACTTGCAATCTGTCTTCATTCAACTTCTGGAGGTACATAATTCTTTTGTCAATGAATTGGTAAAACTGGAATCCTCAATGGCCTTCATAAAATGTAAGGCTGGTGGTTCCAATGTCACTGGCAGTTGAGCTTCAACTCCATATACCACTTGAAAAGGAGACATTCCAATGGCTCTCTTAGGTGTAATCCTATCTGCCCATACAACATCATATAGTTTCTTATGGAAATTCCTCTAAGAGTCATTAACAAGCTTCCGAACAATGGTGACCAAGTTCTTGTTAGTTGATGGTTCTTTTGACATTATTAACCATCTCAAGAAAACTAAGGTCCAGATCTCGGAAGTCGAATTCTACCAAACCTATCCCAAGGCCTTCTCTAATATGATAGAATTTGTAAACTCCAAATCCAAGCCTTCATTCCCTAGTTCTAAATGTCTCTTTCCAAGTCCTTCTCCTTCATCTCAACCAAGCCTTGTGGTAGCAATCACTTCATTTGATGGGAAGATTGAACCATTTTATGTCACTCTCCTCATAGCTGGCCACAAACTCAACAATTGTGTTATTGATTCTGGTGCTTTAGATAATGTGATGCCTGCTAAGGTAGCTCATGCCCTAGGATTAACCCTAACCTGTGCTTTGGATTCATGTTACTCAATGGAAACTAGAGAAGTTCCATTCGTTAGGAGGATCAAGGATTAACAAGTAGTCTTTGCTACTTTTCTAGAGAAGAAAGATTTAGCCACCATTTCGGTAGTTGATATTCCCCCTTCCTACGATATGCTGCTGAGTAAGATTTTTTGCAAAAATGTTGGAGGATAAATCATGATGGATTGGTCTCATGCTCTTATTCTAGTGAATGGGAAAATGAAGAAGTTACTTCCTAAGAAACAAACTGAATATATCGTGCAAAAATAGATGACCCAAAGGCACAAATACTTTATGAGGACATTGGTCATGGTAACTACATGATCATGTCACAAGATGAGGCTAACCATCCTAAGGAAGTGTTTCTTGATCCTAATGGCATTTTGATCTTGGAATATGATGGAATCTACTCCTCAGTTGGTTCTGGAGCTAGTGTGGTGCCTATTTCTCCGAAGGGAAAATTCACCCTTTCTATTTCAAGCTCCAATTCAAAAACACAAATAATACAACTAAGTATAAAGCTCTCATCCTCGCTTTAAGCATGGAAAAGGAGATGGGGATCAAGAATATCCTTGCTCATGGAGATGTCTAAGTATAAAGCTCTCAATTCAAAATACTACAACTAAGTATAAAGCTCTCATCCTCGGTTTAAGCATGGAAAAGGAGATGGGGATCAAGAATATCCTTGCTCATGAAGAGGTCTCGGCGTGTGGTAATGGGGTCTAGTACCTAGTGGAATCTTGTTAACCAACCGATTGAACTTGGCCACAAATTTTCTCATAGGATCATGTGGCTCCTTCTTGATTTGAGAAATCTAAGCTAGCAAAGCATGCACATCTTCACCATGTTTGAAACACTACTCAAATTCATTCCTCATAGTAGTCTAGTCGATGATGGTCCCAATAGGAAGATGGTAAAACCAATCTACAACATTGTCTTGAAAGGTTTCTACAAATAGCCTCACAGAGACATCCTCATGTTAAAATCCAAGGAGCCCACATGCAACAATGAAGGTTGTAATATGTTCATAAGTGTGTACTTTTCCATCACCTCTAAATTAGGGAAAATTCCTCCTATTAGCCCTAGGTAACTCATGAAATTGTTGAGGAAGAGCCAGAGGCCCAACTGTTTGTCCCTAAGGCCGAGGTGTTGCCATCCTTGGAAATATTTCTTGAAATGGAACTGAGACACCAACAAGAATTAGGGCACAAAGATTAGGGCTAAGTTGTTCTTGAGGAATGCTACTACCAGAAGCTCTGTCTTTCAAGAGGAGTGTGCTTGTGGAATGAGCACTTCTATTTTTCTTCTTGTTGATCCAAGAGTTAAAATTGGGGATCTTCAATTCCAAGAGCCCTTCTACCACGAGTATATCTTAGATTCTCCAGATAAAAGAAATGATAAAACTAGTTCTTTTTAGAAAGGAAATTTGTTGAAAAAATTCCCTAGCGGAGTCGCTAAAAACTATTGGGTTTCAAATTTGCACTTGGAATGAAACCACAGTTAGGGGAAAAGTAAGTCCCTCCTCTTGAATGGGAGAGGTTCCCTTATTGAAAGTAGGGATCAAACCTATGTACAAATATACGATCTTTTATTCAATGGTGGTTTCTGATATCTTGAAATGTGTTTTATCCATGGAAAGTTATCAATAACTGAGGATAGAAGACTTGAAGAGAGGATGGAGGAAGAAGAAGACAATACTTTTGGGGAAAAGAGATGGAAAAAAAAACCCTTATATGTATTGAAAATGAGATATCGAATAGAACCATTCACATTTATAACAGGCACAATCCACAGACTCAAAGTTCTTGAGATTTTATAAACTAGAACACAAACTTTCTAAGCATGCAAGGATTAAATGATTCATTGATCGAGAAAAAAGGAAAGATAAAATAGAGGAAAAAGTGGAAAAACTTTGTATTGATTTATTCCAATTTGAAATTACAGTTTCAGAATATCAAAATTCTAACCCATACAATGGATTTCAAAGCTCATGATATAGCTCGTAAGAGATGGTTAAAACTTCCTCGAGAAAGCAAGAAATAGTTACAACTTATTCCAATCATCCATGCCCTTTCAAATTCTTGATTTGCAAAGAAACGTTAATGGTAGAAAAACTAGTTTTTAAATATATGACCGTTACATTATTTTTCTAGTTAAAACATGGGCCATTCAATTTGCTTTTACAACTTCAAATTTGGGCCACCCACATGGGAGGAATTAATTGGAGTGGGCTGCGGATGCCTTTGCATTTCTTACCTTTGAAGCTGTGCTCTGGCTAACACATGGAGGGCTCTGCCGATTCCTTTATTCTAAGCCGAATCAAGCCAATTTCCTTCTTTACTTACGTTTTCCCATAGATATGTGGAGGGTTGGAACTCATTTGAGCTTCCATTTTGGAAACGTCTCCTAAAATTAATCGAGCTAATGCACATCTCCTTCGTTGGGATTGGACTTTTCAACGACCAATTCTATCTCCCCATTAACTTCAACCACGTGGCAAGCTAGCGCTACTTGGAGAATGACCCTTTGATTTCACTTCTTAAATTGCACCGTTAAGGCACATGGAGACTTCCACCAACCTGCCCATACTTATTCAATTTTAACGATCGAGATCTTTCTCTTTTGGACCTAGGACACATGGAGGATTGGAACAAGTTTGAGAACCACCCCTGTCTTTGACTCTTGAAGTTGTTCTCGATGAGGCACGTGGCATCATCCACTGAGCCTTCCATACTTAGCCAATTTTAGCTTGTTCTGCCTTCATTTTGTACCTAGGACACGCGGATAGCCTACACTTATTATAGGACTTGTCTCTCGAACCCTTCCCTTGGAGTTACGCCATTTGGACACATGGAGGCCTCTGTTATCACTTGAAACATGAAAAAACCACATCTAATCGAGAGAATCCCAACTACTACCTATGGATGATGGGGAAAAATTTAACAGGAAGATATGCCTTCCATTCTGATTGCGGGAAGAAAATAAAAAGAAGGGAAGAAACCTCACCATTACGCCGACTTTTAAATTGTTCTCCACGAATGGGAAAACTATAAACAATGCCAAGCTTGATGTGATCCAATACTCCAAGGTATAGACTCAAATTTTTTGAAACTTGACTTCTAAAGAGGGGAAATATGAGGATGACAACATAGCCCAAGGCATAAATCATGAGACAAGACATGCATTAAAACAAGAGTTTGAACAAGGTTCAAACGGTAACACTTGATAACATACTAATCCTATTTACTCACCGAGATCTCGTGTGTGCATGTTAAAATGAATTACCTATAGAAGGAAAGAGTAGATAGAAAAAAGTGAAGACACTAGCCAATGTATAGGAATGATTTAGTTTGAAAGGTTAGTTGTGAATGAATTGTGGAAGGAGACCCATACATTGCTCCCTTTGCTAGCTAGGAATCCATATGCTCTACGAGAAATGGATTTTATTCTCATCACAAAATTTCTCTACTACTATTCAGGAATCCATAACGTCGGTGCAGTTATTGGAAATACCCGTGAGAGAGTTATATATCAATTTTCTTTTTCTTTTAGATTTTACTTCATTGATTTAAATTTATTTTGATTCTTGTCTTTTTTTACTTAAAAATTATTTCAGCTCTATTTTTGAAAAGGAGTTAAGAATCACTACTAATGGATTTACGGAAGGATGTGGAATTGATTGTGATGAAGACATTATCTAGTGTCAAAAATACGTATAAAATTTATTCACAACAAGTTTATTAGATGAGAATTTTGATAGGATCTCTAAGAGGTTAGTTGTTCTTTAATTTACGAAGGTGATAAAAGACTAGGGTCAAATAGATACCATAGAGATAAATGAAAAAATGGTGGATGAAAATGGTGGATGAATACATGATTGCAATATTTGATCTTTATGCCTTTGATTTTGTATTTTTGAACTGTTTTATGATTGTTTTTCATATTTTTTGGAAGTCGGGACAAACAATGTCACTATGTTTGATAGGATCCAACACCAATGTGTGTGACTTCCTTGATAAGGAGACTAAGTGTTTTTGTTTATCAAGAGTGATATTATCCCCAATTTCGAGATCATGGTGAGTTCACACTCAACAAATGAATATGATTTTTTTGAAACATGGGTTTCGTATGTAGGAGCTTGAGTTCCCTATCCAAAGGTTTCTATGATTTGCACCATACTTGATGGCTACATTGGTATGCATTCTAAAATTTTGTTTGATTTTTTATTTTATGATCATTGGAGTTGTTGGGAGCTTTGGATCTCTTCGGATTTTTGATCTTGGCTTGATAAAGAACATTCTTGGGTTTTTTATAAGCTAATGTGTGAAATTTATGATCCCATGAAGTTCAAGAAGAACATCAACATTTATAATTCATGTGAGAAATGATGGTGGGTTTGCCACAATTTTTGGTAGAATAA
This sequence comes from Taxus wallichiana var. yunnanensis, assembly GCA_018340775.1. Lineage (NCBI taxonomy): Eukaryota > Viridiplantae > Streptophyta > Pinopsida > Cupressales > Taxaceae > Taxus > Taxus wallichiana. Next base: position 291,194,980 of record CM031241.1, on the reverse strand, counting down.
TAATGTTATGGATGAAAAGGATATGGTCCAAAGATTGAAGAAGATGGGATACAGGATGTGAGAAACAAAAATAAGATGAAGGGCTACTAGAATGTGGCCCCGAATAGAAGGAGAAGGGGATGCTAGGGTGTGACCCATATCTAGAAGATGATAGGATACTAGGATGTGGCCAAAGAATATAAGATGATGGAATACCTGGGGTGACCCATACATGTAAGACATGGGGATAGTTTGATGTTCCCTAAGAATATAAGATAATACACTACTCAAAAATATACCAGAAGTAGAAGAGGGATGAATAATTTGAGTCAAATGAATATTCAAAGAAGGAAGACTTTGTGGAGGTGATTGATGAATAAGGTCTTGTGAAGAAGGGGAGGATCATGATTCAAGAATCATATTGGATGAAAAATAACAAGGGTCCTACGAAGAAAGAGAGGACCGTGATTTAAGAATTGTATTGGATGTTTGATTAAATGGACTTGGAGTCATGCGTATCTTCAAAGGAAGAATACATCATTAAGGTGACTAATAAAAGGGGTCATGCCAAGAATGGGAGAACTATGACGTGGGATTCATATTACATGTATGATGAAGAAGGTCTTGCAAAAATAGGGACGACCATGACATAAGAGTCTCATTAGATGAATGATGAAGATAATTTGTGGTAACACAAATATTTAGAGGAGGAGAATATTATTTAGGTGACTGATAATAGATATCCTGCAAAGAATGGTAGGACCATGAATTAGGAGTCGAATTAGATGAATCTAAATAGTAGTTTGGATATGAATCATGAGAAGAATTAGAGGAAATATTTGGATTAGAATCCTCAAAAGAAGGGGAAATTTTTGGATTAGAATCTAAAGAAGAGGGGGGAACCCAAATAATAATTTGGATTAGAAGTGTCCAAACCATACCACTGACTATGAGATGAAGGTGGGGAACAGTTTACTGAATGGTTTCTCTAGCACAAAGAACCAAACGAGGTTTACTCATGATGGGAATATTTTGATGTGAACTCGAAAATTTTATTCCTTATTATCACATGTATAAGAGACCTTATGATAATCATTCATTTTTGGTATGTATTGGGTTCAAAGGTATAGACCTACATTTTATGATAAAACTTCTTCAAACTGAAGAAGGTTTCATGTTGATTTGGGTAGTATAATGACAACTAACTAGACATTTTATAAAGATGGAGATGCTTTTTTGATTTTCCAAAAGGGAAGCTAAGGAAAAAATACATCTTGATGACTCAAGATTGATAATCGACAATGTCGGAGGTGTAAATGTCAAGGATTGATCAAAATTTTAGCAACATAAAGGATACAAAGGAAATATTTCATATGTTTGATTAATGCAAAAGTTTCTTCATAGGAATTTTTTTCCTTGGTTTGAAAGATATGTTCAAAAATGACCATGAACTTAGGACAAAACAAGAAGATCAAGAGGATCAAAGACCCAAAGGATTGTCTTATAAATGAGTTTATAAGGTGGATAAACACAAGGAACAATCACGCAAGTTCAAAACACAAAGCCAAATTAATGACCAAAGAAAAATGAATGATAAAGAATAAATGGGTGAAGTGATTTTCCTAAATGGGTATGTTAATATGACGAATGAGACACAATCTCTCAACATTATTTTAAAACCAATCAATCATAAAATTACTTCTAAGTCCTTTTCCAAATTGTAGTTGGTGTTTTAAGATGATTAACAAAATGTAACAACTTATGCCGAGTTCAAAGAAATGAACAAGGATTCAATAATAACAAGAAGTTAATGCGATCCCCAAACAAATTATACTAACAAAAAGATTAAATCCAATCAATACCTATATCCCAAAAAGTGGCGATTATTATTGTGAATGACATGCAACAATACTACAAAGATAATTTAACAAAACTTTATCAACAAGTAAGGTATTAATATCAAGATGATATTGATATAATGCACAAAAATTGTAACACTCAACACTTTTGAAAATCGAGGTAGTAATTGAAATCAAACTAGGGCTAGAGTACACCAAGGAATTTTTTAGAGTGTGTATAGCATAATGTCAAATTATAGATATTTAGGCCAAGTTTACGAGAAATAATAAGTAAATACTGAAATTATAGTGACACGATATAAATAAAATAATAGTTCAAAGGAGAATCAAGATGGTGAATCAATCCTAAAATTATGATGATCTTGACTTGGGTATAAAAATCAAATAGTTACCAATGATACGAGTACATGTCCAGACACTTTAGATGTTTAATAAATCAACCGTAAAAATGGATGAGTGTAACCGACACAAAAGTGGCGAATACAATTAATTAGCAACACAAGGGTAGTCACTCTTCTTATGATGAACAAAGTGTCAAAATAAAGTGAAGGAAGTAAATCAATTGGGGGTGAAAAACGTTGGCTCACTTAGGAAAAGTTTCTCCTCGCCTTAGGGCGAATGAAAAACTAATAAATAGTAATGCTTCACATGTTTTTTGATGAATAATGTCTCTCAACTCAAATTGGTTTTGAAATGCTCTAAGTTGGCTCTAAGTCAAATATAGCTTCCTATGTGGTTCACTAGACTAGGTGTAAAAATTTATCTAAGACCGAGCTCGATTTTCGAAGAAAAGTCACATTGACTAATTCTTTGAGTATGTCGGCTTTACTTTACCCCCTTTAAGTATAGTAAGAAATAAATGCGTCCATCATGTACTCTCATTGTAGTTACGATATAGATAACTTTAACACTAAATCTTACAAATGATAATATGGTGAATTAGGTTTTGCGGAGCACTCAAGTTTCGTCCACAAGGTTCCCTCTCACGTGGATTACTTTAGGGTTCCTAGAACCATCCCATTGTGTTACTTTAACGAATTATACCAAAGGGGTTATGTTCTAGTTGAGAAGATAGGGACGTACCTTTTTTAAAACTGTGAATACAATATGATATTTGTGGCGTGTTTTTAATCTTGTTTCACTTAATGTGGTTTTCTTGAACACCTTTTGGCAACCTTGACAAAACCTCTATTAGAAATTTTATTTTGTCTTGACTCTTCCTTTCTTTAACAATGTTTTTAGTTTTGCACAATAGGGTTGTAATTTTCCATAAAAATAATAAATGTCATTTCTAATTCTCATGATCGTCCTAAGATGCAAGAGAAGAGCATACGCGATAGAAAATCCAATCAAGAAATACATAAATGGAAACTACTTAATTCAAACATAAAATACATACATCTTGACTAAATTTGGACATTCAAAATGTTTTTCAAAGAAATTGAATATATAAGAATCATTTCGATTCCCAAGATCGTCCCAAAAAGACACGATGCAAGAGAATACATACACGACTATGCTTTATGATTAAGCATGCAAGTTTTATCCAATTTCTAATCTAACAAAAGCATGTAAACATACCTTGAAAAATAAAAATGAATCAGATCAAACTTGGAATGATGTTAACATTTAATGAAACAAACTTTGTAAACATTTAATGAAACATGGAATTGACATACAAGTCCGGACCGAGGTAATGCTTGTGAATAGGTTAGGGTGTGTATGCATGGGTTATGCTTCTTGCACCCCTCTATGTAAAGCTGGATGGATATACAAAGTGCTTGCACTACCGAGAGATGCCTACACTAGAAAAAGTGTTTGTACTAGGGAATAGATGCTTTTACTAGGGAGTAAAAGAAGGTATAAAAAAATATGACAATGTATGTGCACTGCCGAGATATGCCTTCACTAGAAAAAGGGTGCCTACGACACTAGTATTGAGACATAGTGTGTGCACTAGCAGAAGAGTGTGTGAACCACATCTAGGGTGCTTGAACTATCCTTATAGGATTTTGACATAACAAAAGGTACAAGACTACAAAAACATGTGTGCGTGCGAGATTAGTGTCTATGTGTGGTTTAGTGTGTATGCACGTGGTTTTTGTACCTTTTCCTCTCCTACAAAATTTTACCTAGTGATGATGTTAAAATATGGCCTAATGACGGAAACAAGTTAAAAATGCTCCAAATTTTAACAAGTTAGCTCAAAATTGACAATACCAAATCCAAATTAAATCTCTAAATAAGACTCTACACATGTAAGGTTAACCAAATCATAAGAACTTCAACATCATTTCAGACATGTGTATAGTAAGGGTTAGCCAAATGTATGAAATAATGAAAAAAATTAAACTATAAGGCTAAGGACAAAAGATTTGTCCCATGGGCATTCCAAATGTATGCAAGAAATTGTTAGCAATGCAAAAGAATTAAAACTAACACCTTAGTAGTCTAAAAATAAAGCTAAATCAAAATCTATGTACCATCATGATTACAACTTAAACAAGATTAATCTACCAACATCCTTGCATTAGAACAAAAATAAATATTCAAAATAACATGTTAGTCCATTATTATCTATCTCTATTGAATCCTAATATAATGAAATGAACCTATTTTGATCCTTATTAATCAAGTGGTTTATTGTATGTTTGAATCCCAAGGTTTTCAAGAATGGAGTATTTTCAATCCATGGTTACAAGGCCATTTGACATATCTCCATAGGACTTCAAAACTTGGATGGATGAATGCAAGAAATGAAGATATCTAGTTCTTCTAATGAAGAATACTCTAAGATGATGAAAATGGCTATAACTTAGGCTCTATGCTCATTTAGGTGTGCAAATGTGTAAATCGAGTGGAAGGAGGAGGGCTCATTATATAGGCCAATGGATAAAATAATCTCTACATCCCTTTGCATGGGGGATAATAGAGAGGTTGGGTTAGTTGTGGATAAGAATTGTTTAGGAAGGGTTGAGTCAACCTTAAAAGAGTTTAGTTTTTTCCTCTAGTGACTCATGGGGATTGAGGGGGTTTATTAAATAACTAAAGTGATTAATTAATAGGTGTGCAAGCTTATAGAAGATTTTTATAGGAATAATTAGCATGATTTAGACTATGGGAGGAATTTAATCAAATAAATGATTATTTATTGATTTAATGGAAGAAGAGGCAAATTAATTAATAATAATTAATTAGTCTAGATAGAAGGGAGGATTAATTAATTATAAATAATTAATTAATCTAGATAAAAGAGGGAGCTTAATTAATTAATCAAGATAGAAAAGGAGATGATTAATAGAAGGTCGTTAATTTGTGTCATTGTTGGATAGAAGAATTAATTAACTAGCATAATGTAATTAATTAACAACGATAGCAGAGAAAATGTGCAATATTGACAATATCTCATCAATTTGTGGGAAAGGATATAATTAGTGCAATTTAAGTATTTAAAATTGCTCAAGCTAAATCAGAGGTGTCTACAAAATGGAAGGAAGAGTTTTTGAAAAAATAAAAAGGTTATTCAAGATGTAGCAGAAATTTACATCACACTAACTACAAGATTCAATGATACAAAGGACCAGAATGATATATGTGATGATGAAATATATTATTGGGAAGGAATTATTCCAAAGGTTGAGTAAATCACTCAGTTAGATAATGACGTGGTGAGAAAAGAAGGAATCATAACACTTGAAGAAAGTGGGGTTCAATACACTTTTGAGGATTCAATCAAGCTCGAGAATGGAAAATCTAAATCAAGTTACTAAAAAAATGACTATATAGAAGGAGAAAATAGAGAAATGTATTGATGAATTAGAAATTAGGTTGGGAAAGATGATGTTTGAATAAGATAAATTTTCTTATGGAAATTAAAGGATAGATCTTGACAAAATATTTTTATCAGTACGTATTTGAAGAACATTTTACTTATCAAAGCATTCAAAAGTTTATTTATGTGGAAAACCAGATTTTGAGTTGTCAAGAAAGTAAGATAAAATAAAATAATAATTTATGAATTTTATCAAATGTTGAACAGGAAAGTATTGATATTCATATTCCACATAGGACTAAATGAAGGAGACATAATTCAAATATTTCACTATTTGATGCATATCTAGAAGCATTATGTGAAACACAAGAGAAGGATGATAATGAACTTGGAGCTGGTCTAGTGTGTATGAACAATTTTTGGCCTATACCCTCAAATCTCTCTTTACTTCATTATGTTTATATTCATTTTTGAAATTGTATACTCTTTATATTTGCAAATTCTAAACATATACGTAATGTGATATATTGTAATATGATTTCACTAGTTATTATAAAAATTTAGAACCATTTCAAACATGGAACACATTGTAATATTTGTTTAATCCTTTGTACTTTTCAAGAAAATAAAAATGGTGATTCTATAAAGGTACCAGTCTAGGAAATATTTACATACATTTTTTATAACATGGAAAAAAGAAATATACATTATCATTTTGTAATTAGAAAATCCTCCTTGAAAGGAGGACTTTGATTTAAAATCCTATTCTTCCTAAAAACAAATTCTTGAACCCCTTGAATAAATATAATTCTTCTACAAAATTACGAGACATATTAAATGACACGAGCTTAATAATAATTTCCTTAGGGCATCCCAAGATTTTAATCAGTTCTAATTTATTCTCATAAGAAGAAACCCATTCCAAAAGACTTAGGCCACCCTTGAGATAATTCTTATTTGCAGTTAATTTTGAGGTAGAATGCGATAGGAAAGTACTTGTAAGAGATAAAGGGTGAGTGGTTGAAATTCCTTGAGTTGGTTTTCCTGGATGCTTCAAGATGGATTCTCCTGTCTTTCACTTTTTTAGAAAATATGGTGGTGCTCCAAATTCCTTTGTAGGTAAACCCTCTGATGGTTTTTTCTCTAGAAGAGAAAGACATTGCTCAAGTTCAGCCATTTTGTGGGAAAGTGAAGACATGTTATCCATAGAAGCTTCCTCATGAAATATATATGCATCTGTAGGAATTTATTTCTCAGATAATTCCTCATTGAAAAAGAGAGGAGATGCATTGATGGTGGTATTAACTACTGCATGCCTACATCAAAACCACAATCTTTTCAGCTATTCGGGAGTTTTCTGATTCTTAGATCAAAACAAATGAAAATAAATAAACTGAAAGGAATAAAAATTGGGTTTATCTTAATCAACCTCCTAATAAATGCCATCCTTAAAAAATGAATTTTGAGGGTCCACCGCATTCTTGCTGGTCTACAATATCAAAAATAATTCTCATAAATGCTCATCAGGACCGGATAATTCAAAAAAATTAATCCATAATATCATAGGAAAGTTCTTTGAGACTAGGTGCCAAATCCATCTCTTCACATCCTCAAATAAAATATATGAGATCACAAAGAAAGTGGTGAGAATTTATAAAATAAATGGAGTATGGGAATGGCTTCAAGGGAAATCATATCTAAGATAAATGTTGGATTATTTTAGGTAATCACATGAGATGATAAAGGTTAAATCTATTGGTGGTAATGAAAAACAGATCACACAGAAGAAAAATTAGTTCTAAACAAAGTAACAGTGTTTTTTTGCATCTCGAAATAGATTCCCTATAAGAAAAGTAGTTAGTGTCAAATCAAGTTACATTAGAAAATAAAAATAATCATCAAAAGTTTCTCAACTTTATCAAAATGGAAAGAATTAGATTGATTTATAAAATAATGTTAGACAATGGATAATAATAACACGACACCCTATTCATCTTAACAAATCAAAGGAATAATCACACATAGGAGTGATTATTAACAACCTCTCCCATGTCAGGGATTCAAATAATCCCTAGGTAATAACCGTAAATCAAATGTTGTTACCCGAGTAAAGGATATTCCATGCAAATATTCACTATTTGTAAAAGGGAAAAATGAAACTATGAAATAAATTACAATTGTATATATACAAGGGTCATGTCCTCGTATAAAATGGGGCATTATTTTTTATATCTTGGATTTTTTAAAAAGGACATTGACAATTGATGTATTTCTTACATACTATTTGTTAATGAGATACCTGTGAATTTTTTTGTTCTTAAAATTTTATTGTGTAAAGGTGGTTGTAAGTGTATAACCATTGAAAGACATTGAGAGAATATATTTTTGGTTCCCTTGTAAAATAATTTGGAAAATTTAAATAAATTTTTATGCTTGTAATTTTTCATATTTTATTTTGGGTTATGTGTTTTAATCAATCAACTACGTTTATTGTTCCAATATTTTGTTCATGTCTCCTCTAGATTACACTCGATATGTCCTAGTTGTATTATTTTGTGTAATTGGAATAGTGTTGTATTGAGAGCATTCTCTTCAAGAAACTATGCACTGAGATATAAATTCATCATTCATCTATTTTATTGTAGAGATTTTTGATATCCTTTGAGTGAATCCCATGCATGATGGATCATGAGTCATGAAAATTTTGTTAAGATATCTACATGATACTTTGTCTGAAATTTCTTAAAGGTTGTATGGAATTATGAATTCTTGGGTATCCATGGATGTAAATATTAATTTTAAGGGATTTTTTCTAAATGATTGAGTGATCATTACATCTAGGATAACATTTTGACATTTTGATGTTTTGAGAACCCTGTTACAGTGAATTCCATCATGATATAATCTCACAACCCCATAAAATAAAGAATTATCATCACTTGAATTCTAAAAACCATTTCTCTTTTCTCTAAATATTTATAAAGAGAATTTGCAAGTTTTATTTCCCATACCATGAATATGCAAAAGTATATAGAATCTATTTCTTTCTAGAGTAACCCAAGTCCAATTAGATTGACATAGACACCATTTAGTGTGAAAACTTGTGAGAATTAAATGTTTTATTCATTATCCATGATCAACCAGGACTAAGCTACACACTTTGATGAAATTAAGAAACTTATATTTCCATTCACTCTTCTACATTTTTAGGATACATATTGGTCTCTCTCACTATAGTCAAAGGAAGGAGAATAAGTAGAAGGGTAGGCCATTCCCTTTGTGTGTTCCAAACAATCCCTCAGAAGACCGGTCTAAATAAGTTTGCTAGATATTTTCCCGGCTACAAGTGACATAAATTTTCAAGTTTTTATTCTTAAAGCATCCATTTATATTTACTAATATTGCCTTTCCCAAGGAGGTGTAACATTGGGTACAATCACGCTTGTAGCACCATTTTCAAGGAGTATTTCCTATGATTAAGAAATATTCAGCTCTCTAGTAATATTTGCGAGTGTGTTTAGTCTAAATTCATGTTTTACTCATTCCTTTGTTGATATTTTCTAAAATAGAGCTTGTTCGAATAAATTGGCTCAATATTTTCCCGGTCTGACAAGTAATATTTCCATTAAATTTGAATTCATTTGGATAATCATGATAAAGGATGCAAATATTTATAAATATTTGTTCACCGATTTGTAAATTTATCATCGATAGGTTATTTAAGTTTATAAACACATATAAGATGAAAAAACATGGTGATGGCTCCATATTTTACAAGAAAAAATGGTATGTAACGTTGCACAAAAATTTAATCCTTGTTGATTTAATGTTGACATTTCTCACAGGCTTGTAAAATGTCAACTAAAAACTTAATTTTAAAAGGAAAGGATTGATTTGAAGGACCTAACTAATGAAAATAAATATAAGTGAACAAAAATGCAAAATGTATCTATGTGTGATGTTCGGAATGCAACACCTCACATATGAAGCTATTTCGTGTTCATCTTTAGAAATGTTTTGTAAAATCCCTTAAGAACTAATACACAACCTTGACAAAATTCAAGAACAACAGCGAGATGTGGAATTGGACTCTGCAACAATAAACACAATTCTTGTTTACATGGTTGAAGGTACATTTTAAGTTACAAGTACATTAATTTCTTGTTATTTATTTATGTTTGAATGATATTAATTATGTTTTGAGTTGTTTAGTTCATTCTACAATCATCATTTATAGTAATTGAATGCAAAAATAAATAGAAAACTCAATTACAAAATTTAATTTCATTTATTCATAAAGAAATATAGTTTTCCACACAAGCCGTGGGATGTAACTTATATGAACTAAAGATAAAAGGTACATATACATGAAACTATAAGCAAAAGAAGAAAGAATAAACCCATCATTTACTTGATTGGGTTGTTTCCTCTTGATCTTCACCATCTTAAGTGCACCATCTTCATCTTCATCATCCACAACTACATAGTCTTCAACTCCTAGTAAATAGGTACCTGTTGAGATACAACAAACATGTTATTATAGCTCCAAGATTATTTTATATTCATGTGTTTAAAGTTTTAGGTAGATGAATCATTTAAAATAAGCACAAATAAGATACATTAAAAGTATCTAGAAAAAAAATCAGGAAGTACATATAAAAACAACATTCATGAGTATAAGTGCCATTTCCAGAATCACCACAGAGAAGGAATAACCACTATATGATCAAAGAGAATCCTATGACTTGCATATTTTACTAACTATTTCTTCAATTTGTAGGTACAAGTGACATAGGTCAACAAAATAATTATAACACTATATCAGTATTCAAAGTACAGGTCTCAAGGAAAAACAAAGTTTCAATTCTTCAACAATCTTAATAGAATTCAGAACATCCATTTACAATTGCTAAAAAAAAGCTACAACTTCATAAAACCAGTTCAAATTTTTAAGCATCAGTGAATACTAAATATTTTAAGTTTCCTAACACATGACAAAGGAATTCATAAATAATAAGGAAAGCATATTTTCATCAAAATATGTTACAAGTTTCAGTTAAGAAGTCTAAGACAAGAATATCTTCAAAATCTACGGGGTTGCAATATCAAGGATCAAGCATAGGAATTTAATAATGAAAGAGAATGCATCTAGAGTCATGCAATTGAATAATATAGAAATGAGAGAATAGGAAATCATCCCTAGCTTTTAAGTGGATCCATCAATTATAATAATGTAGGGCATTAAATATGAACTATTAGATACAACGTAATTTGTATGATAAGGAAGGAAGGCTTCCAAATATTCTTCCCAAGTTTATTGGTTATGTCCTTATGATAGAAAAGAAATTCTTGCAGCTATATAAGTAATGATCACAACCACTCTTATTGAAATACAAACAGATCTTATATTTTCTTCAGTAAAGTGTAATTTCTAGAATCCATAATTGGATTTTTAGCAACAGAGATTCAATTTCAAGTTCCATAAAATTGCAGATTTCTAAAGTTAAATCTGGATTACATTTTTAGAAGGTACATAAAGTTAAGAAGAATAATTTTCCAATGAATTTCAGTTTCCAATATGAAATAATAGCATTCAGATAGATAAATGGTCCTTTTTGGCATTCAGTAATGCTTTTCTCAAAATTATCAACAAAAGCATATAAATACAGTTTCTTTCAAAAGGTTTCATGCAAGGATGATGTTCTAACTTGCATCCATAAAATTGAAACAACTACTTAAAACTATATTTTGTGTTTAGAAATGGCTACTTTTCAAAAAAAAAAGAAAATAATATCCATTTTTCAACAATTTGAGGTTTGTCTCTCAGCTATATTTCAAAGTAGAAGATGTTCATTAAGACATTGAAATTCCTTTTCAAATATTCATTTCCAAAAATGTGATATTATATATATATTTTTCAAGGAAATATAATCTATCTTAGGTAGCTTTCAAAAAAGGAACAATTTCCATCAATGGTACACGTTTTTGGTAACCAAATCCATAGTCAATAATCCCTCATGAGTCATGGAGCAATCAAATGTGGATAGAATTGTCTTCGACATTGGCATATGAACACAGTTTCTATTAAATAAGTACATAATTTAAAGGAATAGGACTCATTATTGATTCTAACAAACTACTACGAGTTATTTACTAAAATTTTTGCTTACATGGAAACAAGATTGCAACTTTAACATATTAAGAAAAAACATCACTAGAAAATCTAGGAGCTGTGCTTGAAGTTAACTGGAGATGAAAATCACTTTTCAAATCTCATCACCGAATTTAGTTTTTTTGTAGGAATAAGGATGCCATGTACAAATAATATTATCTCCTACCGAGAATCAAAGCACTCAAATGGAAATAAATAGTAATAAATCATGAATTCATGTGAAAGATGCAAAAGAATTCAAATACCCAACAAAGGGAAAATGCAGCGCTCTAATATTTCCATGTTTCATTAGGGAAATTAAGCAAGATATTTTTCAGACCCCAAATTTATGTGAAGTACAAAACTACAAACCTCAAACAAAAAATCAAGTAAATTTCACAGCACTAAACATATATCTACCTATAAAAACCACTTAAGAATGAATGCTACAACAACTGAGTACCTAGCAAACCAAAAACATAAAACCTTGGTAAATGGAAAGCCAATACAAAACAAATTTGATTTCAATAAGAAAGCACATATATTGGGAAAATTCATTAAGCTAAGTAAAGAATAGGAAGGAATCGACATGGCCATAAAGAATTGTAAAACCTGAAAGCCTTACCTTCAAAATGAATTGCGAGTAAATCTTGAGAATAGTGTTGGGTCATTTAAAACAAATATAAAATCCCAAGCATCGATCACTGAGTAGATGGAACTCAAAAGAAGATGAAACCAAAAACACCGTGGATCAAGCAGGGACTTATATTTCAAACCCAAAAGCCCATCATAATGAGCTCAAAAAGTAAAAATTGTGAGAACCCAGAAACACTAAGCCAGAGACCATAAATGTAAATTTTCCAGGGAAAGGTAGAATTTCAACATTTAGCACGAGTCATAGAGCTTCATTTCATATAAATAGTTCTTCAAAATGGTGCACGATAGGCCTAGATATAAAAATGGAGAATTCCTATGCAAGTTCATTTACTCAAACTATCATTATCGAGAAATAAAAAATGATGAGATATATTTTTAATATAACAAGCTTCAGAGAAAGTTAAAAATGTTGAAAACCCTAGCCAGAAGACACAAAGATAAAAACCTCCATGACATGAGAATTCCAGAACAATGGTAGGTATCCATGAGAAAAATATCTTACCCTTCAAAGTGTCAGCTTTAGAAAATGATGACGTCGAACCATACAGTGGTGGGCACGAACAAAAAAAAGAAGAAGAAGCCACTAGTTAGGGTAGGATCCCTCGAGTTTTAAATATAGAGCATGGCCATCAATACTATGCAAAACCATCAATCATGGTGAATATAAACTAGAAAATATTAAAACCCACAAAACGGTAAAGAATAAGAACTAGAAAAGCAATGATAGTTCCATCTATGGCCACCGAATAAGTCTCCAGAAGCCCAAACATACATAGTGTAAATGAGAAATGATTAAGGTTTGTTTCCCTAATTCCATTAGTCACTTTCAATTAAATCTACTATAGTTAGGATTTTAAACTTCAAGTAAAATTTGGATTACATCATGCATCATGCCATGCCAATGGTTGGGTACTTCAGAAATTTTGAATTAATGATTAATACTGTGCATGGGGAAACATAGTTAGATATCCTATGATTATGCTTTGATGTTAACATGGGGCTAATAAAAAACCACGATACATGCTAAACTAAACTCCACAGTGGGTAAAAATTGATGATTACACCGAATCACCCCTAAATTGAGAGGGAAATAATATGTTATTCAAATGTTACCACTCTAATAAGGTTTAATAATTATGATGATTTGAATGGGATTGATCATGTAGGATACAAAAAGATAAAAGTATGTTTAGGAGATAAGACAAAACAGGGAGTGTTCACCTTGTTCTTCCCAAAATAGACTTTTAGATAAAGACAAGGGCAGTGGTTATTAAAACTATCCATGCCAAGGATTGCCTTTTTATTTCCATTACCTTAGTCTTTCCAGGAGGCCTGTACATTTTCTTTTGAATAGGATGAGATGGAAGTCAACAAAACTTTGACTTGGAGATGAGTTCAACTAGAAGGCTATTTTTCTTTTTGTAACAACATGCTATTTTTAGGCCTTATTATTATTAATTCATGATAAAGGCTAAGAATAAAATGCAAGGGTAAGTTTAGACTATAATATATTTTTAGGGGTTTTGTGAATTATTTTTGTTATATATTGTGCACCTTCGTAAAGAACAAGAGAGGATATTTTGATATAATGAGTGTTGAAGCCATTGTGCCATGTTTTCTCTTGAATGAGAATAAATTAATTTACTTTACAATAATTTGCAGCGGTGCGGTTTTAAATAGTAACTCTTGTGAATTTCATTCCCTAAATTTATTAAGCTTGCTTATGTTATTTACCTTCTTTGAAATATGTGTTTATGATACTTTTAGTTTGTAATTATTTGATGTGTTACTATGAGAAATCCCTTGACATTTTAGTGTTTACCTTGAGATTAGCTGAAAACCCATTGGATCATGTGTGTTCGATTTATTCTCATTATATTGTTCATGTTTCTTAGTCAAGCCCTCAAGAAGTTATGTGTATCATCCTATTTATTACAATTTTATTTATATTTTTACCTCAAAACCCACAAGTATAAGTTTTAGGATACATCCGAAGAAGGAACCGACCTTGTAATACCAAAGATTTACCTCACAATAGGTAGATCCACAGCGCATGAGGTGTCTCAATTTTTGGTACAAGTGAGGAAGAATAAAGTTTAGAAGATTTGTCAACCCTAAACATGGGTGCACTTATGAGAGATAACATTTTATGGCACACTGTTTGGATGAAAATAATTATTGATAGGTTATGAAAATTGAAGATCAAAAGAACTTATCTAGTGACTCCATCAAGATGATTTTTGACTAGTTGAGCACTTTTCATCACCAAGGTGACATCATGTTTTTAGCTCTGACCTTTAAGGTATATTTCAAAAAAATAGATCGATCATTTTGTTTTTATCGGACTATTTTCATGAGAAGTAGATTTTTTTTCCATTTTTGTATCTTTGTTGTGGTCATACAATCATGACATCAATTCCTCAACGAAATTCTTCTATCCAAGAGTTGTATATGTCATATCGATAGCATTTTTCACACATCTTCACCTTGAGATCAGTACTTATAAGGCCTATCAAAATGATATAAATATGAATATCGGTATGATAATGGTTTAGATGTTCAAGATAAAGGTTATGCAATTTATTATGATTATACGTAGGAAGAAGATCTTGTATTTAAGCTTAATAGATTGGAGTAGAGATATTTAGATATCAAGGAACATGTTAAAATCTTGCAAGTAGTGGAGAATGATAGGCATCAGGTTGAGGAACCATGTCAATGGGATGTTCCCACTTACCTTCCCAATTAGAATTCAATGCTCACATATCTTCCTTACTAGCCAATACAACCCATTTCTAAGTTTCCAATTTTTCAAGTTATTTTAAAATATAAATTTTGGTTCCACAGATTACCATTTAGATCCAAGTATAGGTTTCAAGTTTTCTTTATGCTCTTTTGTTTGAGATCCACGTCCTTGCATGCGAGTAATTTGTAATCCAATATTTTACTTAAAAATTACATGATCATCTTTAAATCTAGCCCACCCCCCTCCTCCTTCATCCGAAGTACTAATTCATGAAGGTGAGCATTAGAAAATCATTAAGGAGGGGCAACGAACTGAAGAAAAAACTAGGTTGAATTTCATGAAGAACATACAATAGTGGTTTCTAGGTTTAAGTTTGATCATGTTCCGAGTTTGAAATAACATGTGAAAGAGGTACAATGTGATTTTGTAGTAGATCAAGAACAAGTGGAAGATGATAAGAAATCTTTATATTCTAAGTGTAGTGTACATGAATGCACCATACTTACACAAATTACCTATTCAACCCAATTTTTAGAATCTAGAGAGGAGAAAATATCAATTACTAATGAAGAGGATTTATAGATCAGGTTTGAAGACAAATCAATAGATTTAGGTAATGAACATCATGTTTTCAGCTTGATCAATTTCCTATCAAATGATGAACCGACATTAGGGATGCGAAAGAACAGTTTCACGATGACCAAGAAGATATAACTAAATGTGAATACCCTCATTATGATGCATGCATGGAGATTTATACACTATTAGAAATTTATAGTAGTTAGGGAATTTTCATGCTAATTTATCCAACAATTTGCACATTCAATTTCAAGTGCATACAAATTTCCCCCTTAGAGAAGCATCTTAGCCATGAAAAGGCATAAAACATAGATTATAAGTGTTGAAATTTCGCCACCCAAATTCCCGCTACCTACAAGATAAAAAGAACCAAGTGCGAGATAGATAAAACATTGAAAAATAAGCACTAAATCAAAACAACAAGAGCAATTACCATAGATAGAAACAAATTGCCAAAAATAAACACTAAATCAAAACGAGGTTAAAACAAGAAAACAAATTACTTTTCATAAAATTTGCATTGCTGATTGCAAATTTGGAGGATTCATAGAAACAAGTATAGCTAAAATGACGATTCTGAAATAGTGATCATGCCTCCACGTGTGGAAGATAGACTAACGTATCAAAGGTTGGTTACACTTTTTTCAGTGTAAAAAACTGAAAAGTTCACCTATGGGAGATTATTTTAAAAATTGTTAAAAGAAGGGGGTTCCTAAAGGGCATTCTTTTATTTTGTCGAAAATGGTATTTTTATATATATATATATATATATATGAAAACAAACTCGGACTTTTCATAAAATTGGTGCATTGCTGATTTGGCAAACATTGAAACCTCTCTCCAAGCGTGGGATTTGTGGTGACTATTCCAGAGAAGGCTAGTTCTGCTCCAAAATGCCACAAGCTATTCCTGAAAATAGTGATCATGCCTCCATGTGTGGAAGACAGGAGAGAGAGAGAGAAAGGAAAAGAACAAAAGTTATTTTACACGAGAGAAGAAGAATGTTGGACATCTATTTATACCTATAATGAGAAAAATGGGAAGGATGAAAAGTTCACAGGCCCTAGGATAGGAGATTAGAAAATGTTTGAACAAAAAATTGAACTTCAAACATGAATTTTAGAGGCAAGAAGAGAACAAGCAAAAACAAGCAAGGGCAGATCATTTATTTTGCTCGAAAATGGTCATCATTTCAATTTGCACGCCATTACAGAGCAAGGGAGGAGGCACTCCATTTTCAACCCTAGAGAAGTTAAGGGAACGTTTGGAAAAAAAAAAAGATGAACAACTTGTTATCTTTTTTTTAAAAAATGACCACCACCCTTTATACAATGTATGGGTCGAGCCCGGAGAGAAAACTTACAAAAGCATGGGAGCCCATTCTTTCTTGGATCAGTGCATTAAAATGGCATGGGGACCTTAAAAACCCATACCCTATCACTTTTCAGGACTACAGGAGGTGGTCATTAAATCATTTGGAATGTCATTTCGGTGAACACGAGAGCCGTTCTCGATTTTCTCCTCTGGACTGCACCAAAACTTGAGATTAACCCCAAAATCATGTAGAGAATTTGAAACATTTCCGTTGATTAAAGACGTTTTCATTCGGATATATGATCCGAAGATTTAGGATGAGCTTGTTTTCTTTGCCACCTAGATGACACATGTTACTAACTTCTCTCTCCTTTCTCATGCTTTTTTGAATGGGCAAAAGGAGGAATACATCCATTGGAGTAGAGAGACCCTTCAAAAGTGTGATTGGACTCTTTCCCGTGACACGTGTCATGATTCTAGATTGGTTCTCGGCCCTTTCGGCTCCTTCGAGAGGGACTTTATGTCTGGATGTCCCAGGAATATAAAATGATCCGCTGAAATGGGCTTACTCGTCCCTCATTTGGCCGATGACACGTGGCGTTGTTTGATTGGCATTCTTCGGCTTCAAGGCCCCTTCGGCTCCTTGGCGATCCGTCAGCGTCCCTTCGTCCTGGATGTCACAATTGTGTGATTTGTTCCGGCCAGATCGCTAGGATGGAAATGTCGAAACACCTTTGTTCTTTTTCAGCCGGGTGTTAGGGGTGAGTAGACCATTACTCGGGAGAATCGCTTTATCTTCCTCTTCGGCCGGATCGGATTCTGCGGATCCCACTTGGACCCGATTGGAGACTCACTTTGTTTTCATTTCGGCCGATAGCGGGATCTAGTGCCATGATGACATAGTGGCCTACGATATATGGGATGTCCCTAATGTCTCATCCGGTTTTGAAGAAGGGATAGTCATTTTTATGATTTTCTGGTCAAGCTTTTCTCTGCAACCTTCTCACATTTTCTCGAGCTTGCTCTCTTCAACGGACAAGAGAGTTAGAAAAATCGGGGATGGGTATGAATTTTCCCTAAATCAATCCATTGATCGGGACATTGAGAAAGGAGATGTTACACTTTCCCTAGGGGTGAATTTGGATAATAGGAACATTTGGAAAATCAGTTGAGGACCACCATTAAGAGGGCAAAGAATCACGGGACCGCCGCCCGCAGGGGTGGTTGAGGAATCGGACATGGCTAGGTGGATACGCACGGAATGACTGAAACATTTTGGATTTTTCATATATTATCTTGTTTTTGATGAGCTTGTCTTCTTGTATACGTTACTAAATTTCTCTTTTCTCACCTGGTGAACAAAAGGAGGAATTCCGTTGGAGTAGATATAGTAGAGATAGTGTGATTGGCTCCATGGGATTCTAGATCAGCAAACTCAGCCGAGAGGGTCAGTAGAGGGAATATATATGGAGAATTACAAAGCTACCCCACACCCCACTCTTCACATCATGTGTGATTTGTTCTTATATGGACATATCACACTTTTCCTATGGAAGGTTAGGTAGTAGAACATTGGACTGAGAATGTATACCGCATCCTTGGGATCCCATTCTGGGAGGAGACTCACTTGAAGTGTAGCGGGATCTAGTGCCATATGTTAGTGGCCTCATATATGGGAACTATTGTCCTTGGTTTGAAGAAGGGGATGAAATGGATTTTCTCTTGATCATTCGGAGATCCATCATGGGTATCTTGTCCTCGCGATTGATCAAAGACATGGTTTGACACTCTTCCCTGATGGGATCCTATTATGACATTGATGGACATGGCCATCGATACACATGGGGAGTGGGGGATGACTTATATAGGGTAGTGTGATTGCATGGGAAGGTGACCACATGAGTGGTTATATGAACATATGTTCTACTGGAAGGAAGTATAGGTATTGGACAAGGCCAGTGAAGTGTAGTGCTATGATTTGGGAAACCCATCATCCCAATTGATTCTCTTCCTACAAAAGACATGGTTTTTACCATGGTGGTTTTTCTACTACATGTAAGCTAGTTGACAAGGCCAAGACAAGATTCCCCCATTTGATTGGTATTAGTTCTACCATAGGACATACTTCCCAAAGTGGTATCGGTTTATAGGACAATTAAGGTGGCCTAGAGGGGCCTTAGAGGATATCTCATTTGGAAAGAGGTCACTCTAGGTGTGCCTATTACAATTAGGTGCATGGTTCGTGGTAGATGGGTAGATAGTGCCCCTTGAGAACCTATACTCTTGATTTTGGCCACTCCTACCCATATCGGAGAGGAGGATGAGCCTATTAGTGTAGACTCTGATTCTGAGGAGCATATGTGGGGGGATGAGACGGAGGAGGAGTCGAGTTAGAGAGAAGCGAGGAAGATGATGGGGGCGATGCTTTGAGACTAGCAAGGTAGCCCATATTACAAAGGAAGAGAGTGATCTTGAGTGACATGACACTTAGGAGATGTTAAGTGTTGCACACGAGGAGGCTAGTACAAAGAGATAGACCTTGGTCTTAAAGGAGCCATTTCCTCTAGATGGGGAGGGGGATGATGAGTCCATGATCAGAAAACATTTGTCCTCTAGCTTTGGGAGGCCTTGCAGCCACTAGAAACATCAGAAAAATAGTACTAACCCTACCTAGATGCTCGAATATCTGAGTATGTTTGAAACTCTTCTCTCTCCTTTGTTAATTTGAAACCTTAGTTTTTATATTCTATTTTGATTTGTGTTTTGTGTTTTTCTAACTTATATGTTTCTTCTCTTTCCCCTACTTGTAGTGAGTGCATAGGAGTGGAGTGATCTCATCCAATGGGTGTGCATGGACACCCTACCGATCCCCTAAGAAATACCTAAAATGAGATGAATAATGATTCGGGTCACCTAATAGCTTCTAACATACACATTGATGTTTTTTCTCCTATTTAGAGGAAAGAGGAGGTGGTGACCTCCCTTCGTACCATGAAGGCCGGATATGAGGTCGTCAAGCATGAGATGAGGTAGAGACATTCTCATAGTGAGACCATAGCCAACAGTTTCCATCCTAAGTAGCTTACACCATTTGCTTCAATCCCACGATGTCATACCCAGCAGTAGGATCCTGGACGTGGTCATGCATAATCTAAGGGATCCCATAGGGATTGATAGGCCACTGGGCCATTTATTGCTTTTTTCCATTTTGTCGAGTCAATATACAATTTTGTTTGTATAATTCGGGCTCATTGTTAGTGTTTTGACCACATCATAGTGTGTGATGGCATTATACATAAACTTGACTCACTTTGTGATATATATAGACTCTTATTTTTGGTTCGGTAATCCATTGTATCTGATTTGACTCTCTTTGGGTTTATTTCTCATGGGTACTCTAGATGTTTATAATTTCCACTTTTTATGCTTTTCAGAATGCATGCAATGGGTGTGAAATGATAACAAAATGATTTTTTTTTTTTATAATGTTGATATATGATAATGCGAACACAATGTGATGTTGAACTTTAGTTTCTTTAAGCAATCTTTGATACTTCATATTGTCTTGGCAAAACATGGTGATATAATGATAAGATAAGTGAATGTACTTTCCCCACTCCTAACTCCATGTAACTAGTAGGATGCGAGGGCTCAACACCAAGAGCCGGAAAGGGCACAAGTTAAGAAATTTTATTGAATGGTAATGATGAGGGAAAGACAATGGTTTGACAAGACCAAATTGAGACACTACAACCTCACCCTACTCAAGTTACCTCATATCTTAGAATGTGATTTACTTTCCAATTTATCTAGACTTAGATCCATAGATGGCTACCTAGTTGACAAAATCTAGTTTTGAGGTTTTAAACTCTTTTGGAATTTTGGACATCTAACTCACTTTATTTTTGACTTATGATTTCACAACATTTGAATGAATTATTTATAAATTTCAAGTTTATCAAAGAGATCCTGTAAACCTTGCCCCATGCTACCAGTAGGAAGCATGGTCTTATCACCATGGACAAAGAGTAGGTGAGTAAGGGAATTTATCTCCTTTCCCAACCCTAAATCACTAGTAAGAGATACAAGCTCAACACTGAAGGTTGGTAGGGAAAAGAAATGTGTAAAATAATTTTTTTGGATTTGCATTTGACTTACTCATCTAGGAAAAATGTTTAGTATGTTCTTATTTCCAAAGATATTTTTATGGGATATATGTGACACCATGAAGCTTCTAGAATAGACTATAGGCAAAGACACCTAATCTAGAAAGAGACTATAAGCAGAACCAAGTATGTAAGCCTTGGTATGATCACGGTCAAAAAAATTTCTTATCCTGCTTGAACGATGAAATGATTTGAAAACAATTGATGATACCATGAAAATTTGGAGAGACATGATTTGAATGTTTTTCCAATGTTTTTCAGAAGTTTTTAGGAGTTGCTATAAGAATAAATCCCTTGATCACAAATTTTACAGAATGAGATGGAAAATGAAAGTGCAATGCAAATGCAGTAATGTACATATGAAAATGCTAATGGATCATGTGTAATACCTCTTTAGGTGAAGAGAGTTCACATATTCATTAAACTCCTCACCCTCTAGTGTACATAGGTGAAATGCCCCATTTTTGTAGTCTTCTACTACTCGATATGGACCCAACCACCTAGGTCTAAATTTTATTCCCTCATTTGTCTTTTTATCTATCTAGGTTCTAAGTCATAAGATCAAATCTCCCTCGTATATTTCACGCTCATAAACCTTCTTGTTGTAATGCTAAGAAATCGGGTCGAGTGTAAACATTGTGTCATTTCTCGGCGTTGAGTATAACCTTATTAAAGACTTTCTAACTAAGAGAGTTGAACTTCTCAATAGCCTTCTTCTCCCAAGATTTTGTGTTGTAAAATACAGAGACTCAGATTTCAACCTCGAGCGGTAAAACTACTTTCACACCAAATACCAAAGAAAAGGTGGTTGCCCCTGTTGTTGTCCTAACTAACATCTGATAGGCCCACAAGGCTGGGAATTTATTTAAATGCCAATATTGTTTGTTCTCCTTAATGGTCTTAAGGAGGATGGAATTTAATGTCTTATTTGTAGCCTCATCAACATGTCCATTGGCCTAAGGATAATAAAGAGAAGTTGTGTGATGACTTATCTTGAAATTTTCACACAATTCACACACCTCATCATTTTTGAAAGACATTCCATTATCCGAGATAATGACTTATGGGACCCCATACCTACAAATTATCTAGTTTAAGATGAACTTAGTGATCACAGACCCAGTATAGTGGTAAGAGGCATGGCTTCTACCCACTTGGTAAAGTACTCTGTGGCTGTGATTATGAAGTTATGGCCATATATTGATGAGGGAGATAATTTCCCTATTAAATCTAGGCCCCACATGGAAAAGGGCCATGGGGTTACAATTAGTTACAAAGTTTGTGCTGGTATGTTCATCTCGTGGGAGAACTCTTGGAATTTTTGGCATCTGCGCACAAACTATACTACCTAATATTATAGGGTGGGCCAAAAATAGCCCATATGATGTATCTTCCAAGTAGTGACATGGCTGCTGAAGTGACCTCCACATACTCCGCTATGTGAATCATAAAGAATATTTTCAGATTCTTTTGTGTCAACACATCTTAACGAAATTTTATGGAAGGATCTATGATAGAGCACTTTCTATTAAATAACAGACTTAGTGGCAATGATGCGTAGGTGACTTCTTTGGTACGATGTTTCCCCTTTTGGGTATGTATGGTACACTATAGAATTAATGATGTCAGTATACCATGGACATGTAGAAATGGGGTCTAGTCTCAAAAATGTACACACACTCATCGGGGAAGTATAGATCTACCAGATCACCTCCATCTAATGGATTATCAACTAACCAATCCACGATTTTCCTTTGATGTATTTATGATTAACAAATGTTAACTCAAATTCACCCATCAGAGTTATGAAGTGCCCACCTTTTTAGATAAGGATCCTTGAATGAGGAATGTGTGTAAGTGATCTGACTTAACAATAACCCTCGTTTCTTGATTCAACATATAATGTCTTAAGCATTTTGTCACAAATACTATGGCAAGGCATTCTTTCTTTGCCTAGGTGTAATGTGTCTCATAATCAAGAAACATCTGAATAATAAAATAGACTACACGCTCTCATTTATCATCATCCTCTTGAGCCAACATGTAGGCTAGCGAAACATCCATAGCTCATGAATACAAGATCAAAGGGTAATCTGATCTAGGCAGCATTAGCGTGGGAGGGGACAATAAGAATCGTTTAACTACCTCGAAGGCCTCATTGCATTCATCTGTCTAATCAATGCTATAATCATTTTTCAACAAATTGTTGATTGGGTGAACAACAAAGGTCAAGTCAGGGATAAATCTTTGGATTGCCCTAAGTTTCCCAAGAAAAGATATGATGCCAAAATCATCCATTGGTGGAATCATTTCTAATATAGCTTTATTTTCCGGGTCTACATCAATTCCTTGTGAAGATATGATGTACCCCAAAACCTTTTCATCTGTTACACGAAATACACACTTTTCCCGATTAAATGTGATGTCATTTTTATTAAGCATGAAAGGATGATACGAAGCACCTCTCAGGTTATCGCGGTGCTTTTAGACTCATCAAGAGGTCATCCATGTAGGATTCCAAAATTTTATGTATAATATCATGGAATATATAAGTCATCGCTCGTTGGTACATATCACTAGCGTTCTTAAGCCTGAAAAGCATGACCACATAACAGTAGGTTCCCTGAGGAGTTATAAATGTGGTTTTGGCTTGATCCTCTTTAGATATTTTGATTTGATTATACCGAGATAATCCATCCATGAGATATAACAACTCAAAACTATTTGTTGTGTCAACAATAACATTGATGGATGGTAGTGGGAAATCATCCTTAGGAAAAGCCTTATTTATATCCTAAAAATATATGTAGATGCACATCTTTCCATTTTTATTGAGAGCGGGAACTATGTTAGATACTCGGTGAGAGTAGTAAAATAGCTTGAAGAATCCTACGGAGGATTTTCATCAGTTCTTCCCTCACCACGAGGACCACTTTTGGCTTCATGGGTCTCAAATTTTTATTGATCAACTTTGTGTGTGGTTTTTGATGAGATTGTGCATCGCAATGTGTGATGCAATCCACATCATTTCTTTTTAATTAAACGCGAATGATTTTGATGATCCTTTAGAATGCGGTATGTATTTTAACATCCACAGGAGTTAAAGAGGAAACTAGCTTCAAAATATTTGGTTCTTTCTTGGTCTCGATATTAATATCGATTGTTCCTTTGATTAAAGAGGTGTTTCCTTCCTCAAACTCAGGTGGGGCTAGAGGTAACTCTAAATCCCCATACTTCTTCGCCACCTCAAAAACTTAAATTTCCTTCCTGGGGAAGAATTTATTGTGGGATTTTAAAAATAGGAAGAAGAGTGTGGAATTAGAGAAATATTAACCTCATGATGTGTAAGATGTAGCTTTGCGAGAGTGTTTAGATATTCTAGAGTTTCTTTGTCAATGTCAACATGATTTGTAATGACAGACTCACTCTCAGTCTCTACGTATGTCAACATTGGATTTATTGGTGTCTTATGAACAAAAGGTTCTACACAAACCGAGACTATGAAGTTTGAATCTTCCAACTCACCGCTTGGAGTAAAGCGAGAAGCAAATGTTGCGATTGAGTCTGCAAGGAGATTCTAGTCTCATGGAATTGCCTCGATTGATATGAAGTCAAACCTCTTCATTAAGTTCAACACTATTGTTTTGTAAAGTTGCAAATGCTTAGCTCTAGTCTCATATACTTCAGATACTTGATTCACAACCAGTTGTGAATCACCCAGCACCTTGATATTAAGAGCACCCATTCTTTTGGCTACAATGAGACCAAGTAGAAGGGATTCATATTCAGCCCCATTATTTGTGCACTCAAAGTTTAATTTGAAGGAAAAGGGTAGAATCCTTCCCTCAGGAGAAGTAAGAATCACACCTACCCCAACACCAAAATAACATTTTTCTCCATTGAAATGGAGAGTCCAACAGTTACTTGGAAAAATGGATGTTGAACCATCCTTTGAATATTTCTCCTTCACCTCAATTACCTCAACCATACAAATCTCATTTGCTGGCAGAGAACCGAGTCCTAGGGTATGTCCCATACCCATAGAATCAAAAGGAAGGAGAATGGGTAAATGGTCTTCCAATAGCTCGATAATATTTGTGATAGTCCCTAACAATACTATCTCTATTATTATGGTTTCATCTTTGACTTTCGGAATGCCTTCGATCAAACCCGTGACTTCTAATTCTATTGTAGGAACCAAATTTTCCTTTGGTACTGAGCTTATAGGTTTATTTAAATGATTTGTAGGAATCTCAAACTTAGAGTGGACCCCTGGCCTCTTTTTCAAATTAGCTAGGTGTATGTCAAAGGGTTTTGGATCACCCTACACCACAAAGACCTTCCCTAAATGAAGGAACCTAACTTCTTGAAACAAATTGGAGGGAGTTGCCTTCATGTAATGAATCCAAGGATGACAAGGATCATAATATGAATAGTTTCTTGAACTATAATATAAAACTTGGTCAGTACCCTCTTAGGTCCAAGGGTGACCAGAAACACTATAGTTTCGATTGATGTTGTTTTGAGGTTGTCATAGTCCCTCAATGTATTTCATGTCAAAGACAAAGTGGTCTCTTCGTACCATAGTTTTTGAAGGAAAGAGAAGGGGAATATGTTGAATTTTATCCTGTCATCAATCATTGAACACTTTGCATAGTTGTTGTAAATCTAGACTTGTAAAAACAATGTTAGATCACCTCTATAAACTATTTCAACGTCTCTGTGGGCATCTTGCTGATATCGAACACAAATCACATCTCTTTCATGATGGCCTAGAGGATAGACATCAAAGTCCATGTGGTTTATTTGTGCTTCTGGAGGAGGGGTGACATTAGCCAAATGACCAAGACCCAATGCTTCTAGTAGAGTGGCCCTATGAGTAGCG
The DNA here is from genome assembly GCA_018340775.1 of Taxus wallichiana var. yunnanensis. Lineage (NCBI taxonomy): Eukaryota > Viridiplantae > Streptophyta > Pinopsida > Cupressales > Taxaceae > Taxus > Taxus wallichiana. Next base: position 291,168,872 of record CM031241.1, on the reverse strand, counting down.
AAATTCTTTAACAGATCCAAGAAGGAAATGTGTGAGAATGTCTTAGTTAAGTTCGTTGATCAAATCATAAGCTCTTACTGGCTTACTTAGTGTATTGTAAATGTTATCTAATGTAGTTGGGTAGATCAGAATAGGCTGCAAAGAATAATCCCTAGTTCTAGTGGTAGTGTTAATTTGTGGTTTAGTGTCTAACTCTACCAACCCCACAATTTTGTTTGTTGGCGACCATCCAAATGAGGTGCAACTTATGAATTTAACAAAGTTTAAGCTTCATGATAATGTGTCCCTATTACAATACCTTTGTTGAACCGTTGGGATCTAATATACTATCTTTTGTACGCATGAGAAGAGGATTGTTAATGATTCCCAGAGGTGTGTTTTGGGAGATACTAGCCCAATGTAGGTGTTTTGAGTGGGAGCTATTGGGTTTTCAAAAACATGTAAAAAAATAACCTTGTTTGGTCTCGAAAAATGTTATAAAAATTCATTACAATTGTGGCATGTTCTTGTGTCATGCTTGCAAAACCTATGGGAATTAGGTATAAATCAGGATTTTAATCTCAAGGCCTTAGGTTTGCACCTTGTTGTGGTCCAAAATTATGGTTATTGTTCAGATGTTGATTGTTATTGTTAAAATTTGGGAGTATTTGCCCTTGGTTTTGAAATTGGTTTGGATACCCGCTTGGGTATTGGTTAGGGCCTTAGGTTTGTGTTTGTCTTGATTGTTGGGGTTGTTTTGTTGTTCTTATTTTTGTTGGCAAGTTAAAATCTATAGCATTGGCTGAGGAAGAGAAGTTAGTGTTCCTTTAGTTTTTGTCATTGATATTGTGGTTATTTGAGGCGAAGTTGTGGGAGCATTAACAACGTTAGGTTTCTTAGGTTGGTCCGTCACTCCATCCATCATGACCCCATGATTCTTATTACGATTTTTGGTCCTTGGTTGTTAATCATGTTGTTCAAGTAATTGTGATTATTATTTTTATTAGGGGTGACTAACCTTCCATTAGCTCCATAACTCTTACGACCACTATCAATGGTTTCTTGGTCAATTCGAAGAGCTCCCTCTAACAACTCTTCATACCTCCTTAGTAGGAACTTTTGAACCTCTTCCTTTGTCTCCCTGTTGAGGGAGTGGAGAAAAAAATCACAAAGTTCTGTTTGATCCATATTTGGAGTGCTTGCAGAGGAGTAGAGAACTTGTCTCCACCTTTGAATAAAGTGGGTTGTAGACTCATTGTGCTCTTGCTTGATATAAAGGAATTCCCTGATTCCTATTCTCAAGAGATTGTTCATATGAAATATTTAATAAATTCTAATATGATTTGCTTGAATGAGTGTATTGAAGCCTTCGGTATATCTATACTACCGTTGAGAGAAATACCTTCTAGTGTCTTAGGGAAAATTTTCACAATGACTGCGTCCCATTGGAGCAACTCTCAAATGGTTGTTGCATAAGCCTTAATATGGGATTTAGGATCACCCTCCCATTTGATCTTAGAAGATCAAGCAAGGGTCTCGGGAGCATGAATGTCTAAATGGATAAGTATAGGGGATCCTTGAGATATTCAGAATAGGTTCCCATTGCATATGTTTCCACCATTAAAGATCCTTGTTGGGGAGGTTACATCGGTTGTTGAAATGAGACAACATAGACATTTTTTGGGGTATATGGAATCCCTTATGCTTGTCCATATGGACATGAGTAAGTATACATTTTCCCCTATGGAGATTTAGAATACATGTGTACATAGGGGTTGATTACCTTGATATGGAATCGAAGGCACGAAGCTAGGGAATGTTGCATTTCTAGCTGGTATGGCATTTGAGAACGCACTTTTGGATGGTGCCTATTACAAATATCCATAGGTGGCTTGAGGGGGCATACCTAAGGTTACCATTTCGTAAGAAGATCTCTAGGGTTTTGAGTATTCATATAAACTAGAGGATTATGTGTAGTAGGTATTTGTCTGTAATTCTATGGGTAGGGAGAAGTTTGTGCTTGCCCTACATATGAATTCTAAGTATTTTGGGAAAGCTCTAGCTCCTTGAATTTGTCTACCAAAGATGAGATGAAATCACCTATTGATGGGGTGGTCCTTTCCCTAGGTGTGTTTTTTGTTGAACCCTCAGATGTTGTTGAGGTTTATGGTATCCTGCTATGAATTGTTCACTATGTTACCACCCCTCGGTTTTTAGTATTTTTAGTTCGTGGAGGGGTAGCATATTTTTTTGGAGTAGGACATCACCTTTTCCTTGCAACCTATCAAAAGCTCAGTTCATTTTCTGGAAGTGTTGTTCACTAATAACATATCGTGCTAAATACTCCTCATCTAGATGCAAGAGTTAATCGATTTCATGATAATGGGCTCACGAAACAATATTCGAGAAGATGAACTTGCTTCGCCAAGTGAAAGTCATGTTGTTTGAACTTGATTGTTTCGTGAGGATAGGTCTACGTGACTTGGTCAAGCTCTTCAATACGTATAGAGGAACCAACATTGGTTCCCTAAAGCAAGAGGGTTTTGAGAAGATGAGTAGTTTTCCACCCACATTAAAAGTGATGGTGATTGTTGTGGTATACTTGATTGGTAGTTGTACATGTCAAAACCCGGAATGGGTCGACTGTACTCATCGTATCTTGACATATGTGGGGGTATGAGAATACCCACAAAATAAAGGATGGATGAAGAAAGATGAAACATTTAGAGACTAGCTCTTCACGTTAGGTTCACCAATTTGTATGATTAAAAATCAACACGTGACCTTCTTTGCACCCGACCTTTGAGGTCATGCTTTGAGACAAATGATGTAGAATGAATGTGAATGTTATTGTGGTGAAGGGGATCAAACTAATTAGGAAATATTATATCTCAACACATAGTGTCGGGATCTATGAGTCTAAGGAAAATAATGATCTCCTAACTTGAAGTGGTGTGATGACTGGTTTGAGATAATAGCCACTCGTAACTCCAATCAATGTTGAGTTTTGCCAAGATATTGTTAAATCCTGTTTTGAACAAGCAGAAAGTGACCTACAGGAGCCTCGTATATATTTCCAAACAAGGTTCATGGAAATAAGAACAAGAGGCTTGGTGGAGCCACAAGTATCCATGGGAAATATTTTGGTCTGGTCTCAAAAGTCTTAGCCTAATGGGCTACTATGTTCAAGAAAGAAATTTTGTGATAATGTCTAGTGAAAGTGGTGAAGATCTAAATACTAATGTATGTAAACTATTTTCAATGTCTAACTGATTAGTAGGTCTATTGGGTTATAAGACTTGCGGATCACAACCAAAGACTCGTGGAGGTTGTGGCCCTTGAATGGTCATGCACGTAATCAAACCCTATTTCGGGAGCATCCAATAGTTGTAGGTTGATTAGGAATGATGTTTAGCATATTTAGTTGTATTTTCTCACTAAAAGTTGTGGGTGTGTGTAATACTGTGAAATGCAATTTGGTATCAATGTTAGTTATCAATTTTAGCTCATTGGGTTATTGGACCAAGGGATCACTACAGTATGTATTTTCTTGTTGTGGACTGTTCATGATCATACAAAATGAAATAAAAAAATTTTGATAAGAAAAATAATTCTTGAACGAAATCTTGTTATTGTTTTTGTAGTTTTCACAATATTTCAGATCAAAGAAATAAAAGAAAACTAATCTACCAAAGGAAATATTTTTGTTCTTTTCTAATTTTTAAGCAATGCATTCTAATCTAATAAATAAACTAAAGACAAGTAATCAACCAGATGTAGTTGGTTACTTGTGTGAATGTATGAATCTAATCTAAAACAAATAACCTAATCCAATCAAAACCCTTCAAACCCTACCTCAGAGGTGAAGAACAAATCATGACCCTAAAAGGGGCTATTGTTCCCCACAACTTCCCTGGTAATGTTAAAGAGGAAAACTTACTAATGATTTGATCTACTTGTGATTGACTAATCTATTGAAATGAATGATTTTCTACTCTATTTGATATGTAATTGAAACTAGTGATTTGAGATTGAAAATTTAGCAAATAAAGAAAACAAACACACAGTCCAACCTGGACTAGTAAAAGCTTTGGAAAATCTAGTTGTATTTTTATTTGTCCCCTAAGTATTTTCCTTTCTTTCTCTGAGTGTTCATGTGAGTCCAAGGGATGGGAATGAAAGAACAACAGTAGGAGGATGGCATTTGAGAAACGGTAGCTTGATGGCAATCTAGATGTAATGTAAGTAGAAGAGAGATAACTTAAGAGATAAAAGCTTGGTTATGTAATTCCTAGCAAGATCCAAGAAGAAATAAAATGTAAGATACAAAAACATCTCAGGCCCTTTACTTGAATACAAGCATGGAATATATAACAATGGAGGATGGGAGGTGCCTTCAAGCTCAAGGAAAGAAGGAGTAGTTCCAAATAGTTAAATCTATTTCAAAATAGAAGAAGGAAGGAGAACCAAGCAATCAAAGCTAATTTTAGACAATTTGTCTCATAGATGCATGTTAAAAGAGAAATTAAGTGAACCATCGTATGTCAAAACACGCGTGAGGGAATATGGAAAAGCGGGAAATATTGTCGGCCTACGTAGGGTGGTGGTTTCAGGACTTCCACCCTGTTTTGTGCGGGGTTTCGAACCACCGCCCGGGAAGGCGGTGTTCATGGAACTAAAGGCCACCAAATGCGCCGATAGAGGTAGGAAGCTATAAAAAGTGCGGGGACGACTAGGTAAAGACATTAGGTAACAAATATACATTACAAATGGAAATTGGAGATTTAACACCTTCTTGAAAGGACTTGAATCATCATTGGGGACTTTTGTAACTATTTATCCAACAATGTAGCACATTCAATTTCAGTGCGTACAATGGTCTAATTTGAAATCATTTAGGGATACTTATAAGGTCATATGTGGGATGTTTGGGTAATCATTCCAATAATTACACCGAGGAAATGGCTATATTATGGGGTATTGAACAATGTATATCAACGAATATCAAATATCTTGTCATAGAAGGAGATTCTCTATGCATTATCATATCTCTTAATAATATGGGATCCATTAGTTGGATATGAATTAATATCATTATGGAAACTAATCTTTTATTAACATAATTTGAGAAAGTGAATATTTATCAAATATATAGGTCAGACAACAAACCCACAGATGGATTAGCCAATCACAGGAATGACATGTTAGTGTTATGTCGGAAAAGTAGCACCCTATAGTTTGCACATTACAAAACTCTACTTTTGACTAACATGGGGTTATCCCTCAACTTGTGCGACGTGTAAACTTGAGATAACCCTTTGGAGAAGGTGGCTTCCTCTACCTAATCCTAATGCTAAAACTACTCCTAATGCAATAAAACACCTAACTAAGCCTACACCGACAATTCCAAGGAGACAAAGAGAGAGAAAGTGCATGAAAAGGAAATCCTACACTAAAGGGGGTGATATCACCAAAAAGGGTGAGATACTCGGTCGAGGGAGGATGAAAGAGGGAAAAGAGAGGGGTGAGGAGTCATATAAATGTGACACAAACCTAGATCCTAATCCGACATCAAAACTCCATAGAACATAACATCATAAACATGCAAGTGAGAAAGAACATGCAAAAATACAACAATAATAATTGAGAGGCAAGAAAATATAATAAAAATGAGCTATGGTTCAAGGAACACCACAAAACATAATTTTTATTTCTCCAAAGTATGCACTGAGACCATTATATTTCATGCATAAAGGCATTATTACATTCTTAGGCCCAAGAGAATACTCGAAACTCAAATGGAGTTGAGGGAAAATTTTACATGAGTTTTCCCTACTCCTAGAATGTTTCTCCGAAAATGAGTGGGTTATATAGAATATTTTCTCCACTACCAAAAACCCTCATTAATTTTATGTATAGAGGTATGGGTAACAATACCGGTCCAATTTCCAAAGGTAGTTTTCGTAAGAAAAGACATGGGTGTCATGCCTCATTGAACTGGTTGTTGAGCTACCCTATACGAGAACATTAATGTCACTTTGTGCTTGAAACTCCTTGTTGTCCGCTTGACAAAATCACTAGCTGACGTAAGAATGAGTTGTCGCCACGACAAAAGAAATGTTGTCACACAATAAGGCGGGATGTTGATGTGTGACAACGTGGGTACTAACATGTGAAAAGAGGGGGACAATGATGCATGACAAGATGGGACGTTGGCGCTTACGAGAGGAAAGTAGCAGATTGTCACATGATAGGTAAGGATGGTTATCACACAACAAGAAGAGGGAGTTGTCACACAATAAGATAAAGGCTTTTTTCATGCGAAAGAAAAGAGGTGTTGTTGCGTAACAAGGAGAAAATGGTTGATGCGTGAAAAGGAGATAAAAATCCATACATTTTTCTAGTTGACCATTAATGTAAATCCTACTCCAAACCTTTGCCATGGTGAGCCATCTTCTATGAGACCTGACCTACCAAACCACTCATATATCGTAAATTATAACTTGTAAGCCATCTTGAGTTGTCTTACTCTTCGATATCCCAGGGTTGAATTTGTGGCCTATCACATGTCCTAGAATTTAAATGGATAAGTCTATTTATAATGAATTAGCCAAATTGACCAGGGGGTGAATTTGGGATAATGATTAGAAATGGTGAAGTGGCAAGGTGAGTTAATAGCATGGGTAAAAATTTTAAATTTGGTTAATGATGACAAGGCCTTCTTTGGCTTTGGAATGATGGTCTCAAGGAATCACATTTCACGTAATGTGGGAAGGTCCATTATCTCTTAAGAAAGGAAAGGAATTAACTGGTTAATTAACCCATTAAGGTTTCGACTTCAATTTACCCTGTTTTAACAAATGAAAGAGTGATTGGATAAGTATAGGAGGTGAGAGACTTAGAAAGGAATTTACCATGTCCCTTCGTATCAATAATGATGCCACCCTATTGAGGATTCTGCGAAGATGTTGATTCTCAAGCTTTAATAAATGCCTTGATGGTAACGACCCGCAACTTGCAATGGAATTTAGAAATTCTTGGAAGGGGGAGTCTAAAGTTGAGAGGTGTGGAGATACTTTTCACTTTGAGGATGCCATCGATGAGACCATGGGCTTATCATTGGAGCATTTGAAACTATTCAAAGATAAAACTAGGAGCAAGCACTAAATAATAACTTTTTTAGCACTATTGATAGAATTATTATGTATGACGATGGATTTTATAGAAGTTTTCTTTTGGATTAGTGATCATATGTTTGCATTGTGGTAATAAAATATATTACCCTAGAAAGAAAGTTTAGGAAATCCTCTCGACCATATATCTATTCTCAAATAGTAATGAAGAAATAAATCTATGAGAGTTCGTTATTTTTTCTCTGAGATACCTCACTTCTTCCATCTATGATTTCAAAAATGAAAAGTGGATGTTCCCCTACACCATTGATTAATCTTATTAGTTTTTGAAAAATGAAAACCCTTAATTAACACTCAACCACTCAAATTGTTGTAATAACAATTTAACACTCCCACTTTTTATACATTTCTTTACTTAAAATCCATCCAACTATGCCAAACATTCCTTTTCACATTCAAACATACAAAAGTAAGCAACCATTTTCCATCTATAAAAACAATTCAATATGATCATATGGTAATAGATGAGTATATCAACAATATAAAATATTAAGATTTCATATCTTGAAGAAGTATAGACATTTGAAAATACACAAGAAAGCTTACAACATTTGATAGAGTGGCCTCGAAACATTAACACCCCTAGTATTATTAAAGACAAATTTGTATTATATGTCAAATAAGACCATTATTTGGATCCAAAATATGAAAACGAGAAATTTTACTAAACTTGAAGATATGGTTGAAGAAGGAATAATATAATTCATAATTATTCTTTTTTATTTGAATAAATTTTATTTTCCTAACAATATTTCATACAATGAGTAGGAAAAATTAGAGGATAATGAACAAAAAGTAGAAATCATAATTTCTCCATACATGATTAACAACAACATCAACCTTCCACACTTTTAGCTCACTAATGAGCTTCATGCTTCCATTTTATCTTGTACATGATGATTATGTTTTCTCTTCATTCGAAAATCCTAAATTTGGGAGGTGATCATGGAATATATAGTTAAGAAAGATGTGCTTTTAAGATCTAACATTCAATTTAAATAAAAATAAAATAATGAAGAAAAAATATATTATTAACGATTTGATCATGAATTAATTTTTAAAACTCATGCATAATTAAAATTTGTTAATTTCCTAAGTTTTGTAAAAGGAATATGAATATTTTGTCTAATAACATTTGATTTTGGACTTAATATGATGCATTCTAACACTTTTGGCTAGTTTATATATATATATATATACACACACACACACATATATATATATGTATATATACATACATACATATATACACACACATATATATATGTATATATGTGTGTGTGTGTATATATATATATATATATATATTTTACTTATAGCTATTCAATAATTTTATAAGAACTTATCCCTCTATTAATATAATATATTACACGATCTTCTCATCCACCCATTTTATCATAATGTTTTCTTTATGTGTTAGAATGTAGTATCTATAAATTTTAGATTTTATTTTGTATAAACATATGGTTGTCATTATAACCTACCAACTATTTATTTTAAATCTAATCTATAATTTATTGTTTATAAATTATCAATTCGATTATTTTACATGAGTTATGTTTTAAAGGGTCATAAAGCTTATAGGTTATTTTTTTAATCTTTAAACTCAATTACAATATCATAACGTATTAAAACATATATAGTAAATATAAAATAACTTGATAAAATATAAAATAAATATTAGATAATCATTCAAAAAGGTAATATGCATCTACCCATATTGAGGCATATCTCGAGAATGTGGAAATAAAAAATAAGTCATTGAAAGTGTGGTATGACAATAACATAACATTGTAAATATTATGTATCCATTGTAACCTATAATGTGACATTAATCTACATGGACTAAGAGGCTCATCGTAAACATGCGCAAGTAAAAACACATCACATGATGTGACTAGTATTATCAATTACTACATATATTTTTGTGTTAAAACTAATGTATATTTCAAACCATATTTCCTAGATATATAAATGCAACAATTAAGACTCCATGTTGAACTTTGAAATGAATATATATTGCAATATGTGCTAGAAGAATGTTTGTAATAAGAAATGTTTCATTGTAAGGATATAAATTGAAATATGCATGAAAAGTTTTACCTAGACGAATAAATAAAGCAAAATATATATATCAATGAATAGATGGATTATTTAAGGACTCATGCATGCTCTAAATTACTCTTGTATTCAAGATAGATTAAGGTATGTAATATTAAACCACATTTAATTTTTTTGAGGTCTGAAAAATTCATATGTTTTACATTTGTTTTGTATGTAATAAATATCTTGTGATTATTATTACAACCTTAATAGGCTTTAGAAAATTACAATTTTTTTATCATTCAAAATTATCTAACAAATCTTAGTAATGAATAACAAAGAGTTTTTATTTGGAATCTTATATTTGTTATACCAACAATTTAACATTGAATGCCAACAGACATATTATTTATAGACATAAAAAGTTTTAAGACTAGAAAATATATGAGATGCAAAATATTAGTTATGTTGTAAATCTACATAAAATAAATCTTAAAAATACTTTTTTCAAAGAATGAGATTAATGAACTATGAAGATTAAATGTGGAAATATTCATTCCCTAATTTAACGAATCCATGCAAAATAGTTCTGACACTTCCAACAAGTACAATCAATATGTGAATCATGAATATCTAAGTTAAATCACATTCAAAATATTTGAAGAGGTCTATACTTTTCTTGGATATAGTAGACACATTAAGGTTTTAATCTCTTTTTACATATCAATAATTAGAAATAATAGATTGGAATGACTTATATGAGGAATAGAAAAGAATAAAATCTTAGAGACCTCTTCATGTAATTACTTTCTTGAATCTTAATTATTTAATTATACTACTTTCAAAAATTTTAATTAATTTGTCAATATTTAATAATTTTAAATTTTGTGTTTATATATATAGGAAATCAAATATATAGAAATGTAATTAAGATTTTCTTCTTCAATTGAAGGGTAACGTATTGTTTATCCTTTTAACCGAACCGTGCACTTTTGGATTGTAAATGATCAGTTAATGTCAAACAATAATGTGATCATAATTCATGTAATAAGTCAAATAGTGTTACATTAACAGTGTTTTGAATTAATTATGAATGACGTCGGCTATTGAATCAATGCACATCTACTTCTTTGTTTCATCCAACCCCAGATTTCCAACGAATACCTGAGAAAGAGGAATTTAGCTATTGACTCATTGAGTAGATGAACATATTTTCTTGTTTAAATTTTGTAAATGTTTTTCTTTATTCAAATAACACGGATATATCGTTTAATATTGTAAATTTTTATAGTGTACACGCGATGGCCGCCATCAATGAAAGCGTAATAGTTACCATTAGGAGTGGCTGTGCCTGTGCCTGCGCCTCTCACAGATATTTGTGTACCACGTCAAATGGTGTTGTTGCAGTGCGAAACCCCTCTAATGATGCTACATAGGTTTATTTCAAAATTTATAAACTAGTTCAAAATTTATACTTACTACCAACATTCTAGAATCAAAATCCGTGTGTTCAAGCTCGGAGTGAAATGCTTGCTTTCTTGACAGCAATGGATTAAAGTTCCAGTGCGAACCTCTAACATCATAAACGGTTTCACTTTCCAAAACGTTGCGAGTGTCACTGGTGGTGGTTATCTGAACCGGGACACCAGAGCTATTAATCCTAATGGAGTGAGTAATAAAAATTCCCACAAAACGTAATTTTATATATATATATATATGCTTGAATCGCATTCTGTAAATTGTAATGACCTTCCTTGCTTCTGCTGCAGGTGAGAATTTGTGATGAACAGTTAATATGGATTCTCTATAGCGAAACCGTCAGCAGAGAGAATAATGAAAGAGTTTATTGGAGAATTATTCCCTCAAACGTCCAGTACTATAGATGATGAAAACATGCAAATGGTGAATAGTGGTGAGGCAGTTAAACTTCATACTTTGGAAAGTGGAAAGAATAACATAGGGTCGTTTCTATGGGACATCGAGGAGGTCTAGAGTCTCCAACTAGTATTACACGTTATATGGTAACTTAAATAAAGCGGAGGGCTTTTTTTAGTTGTCTATGTTTGCTCCTCGGCAAACGAACGCAATGTTTTTTTCCCTTTCGCCCGTGTGATTGGTTATGTAAGCGATCTGAATCTCTTCAGATTCAGACTGTGACTCTATTATAATATAATATAATTTGAGAGTATATATATGATGATTGTAGAGTAATATGTAAAGAAAACAATAAACAATCATGGTTTAAAAATAGAAAGTAAAAGAAACATACATAAAATTTTGTATATCAATAATTTTTCGAATGTCTAAGAATAAAAGGTATTATATCAATGGAATGATTAATTGTTGCGATAAATGTCAAATATTGAATTCAAAATGACTAAAGTATAAATACTATGGAATATTTATAATCTAAAAATTGGAGTTTAATCTAATTATATTCGATTAGCTTGAGTAAAGAGGGAATACGATCATAATATATTTAAAATGTTAATCCTAAATAATATCACCACTAGTATAGGTGATATCAATTAGGAAAGTACAATTAAATGTTAGAGATTGTTAACTAATTTAAAATGGAGATGGAGTGACAATTATCTAAAAGTGTGAAAAAGGATGTGTAGGGTTTCATCACATTGCTCTCTAGAATATATAAGTTTCAATTTGGGAACAAGATAAAGTTTCCTACTAATTTTTTTTTTCAAGTTTCTTATTAGAGACAAAGTCACAAAGGAAACTTTATTGAATAGAAATGATTTTTTCCTTTTATGGATAGGATATAACTCAACTTAAGCACTAAGATCTTCTATGTCTATTACTAAACATTGTGTAACTCCACTTTGATGATAAAATTTGTGCAATGCATTAGGAATCCTTTTCCGATTCCTTCAAGACTAAAAATTCATTACTATGATAGGGTTGAGTTACCCCTATAATGCCTATGTAGAAATAATCGAAAGAGAAATAAAATCCTTGTAGTTTTCCTCCCAACGTCTCTCGCACAAGATGTATTTTGTAACATGTTTTTGAAAACCATTTTTGTGAGACTATGATTTTAAATTGATAATGTGGACATATAAACCTCTTGTACTTTTCCACCTAGAATCACTTCTCAAATACACCTACTAAACCATTATTGTAAGTATATGATAAAAATTTTAAATTCTATTTTATTTTTATTAAAACATATTGTGGAATATCTCTTACTCATAATGATTCTCTACTATTAATTTTTTTTTCATCCCACATGATATAGCCTTTTTATTTAGCTATTTAATGTGAGGATTGAATGACCATTTAAGACACACCCCAAAACAACACCACAATTAACGATTTTTTTATTTTTTTGACTTGCTTGAAGTTTATACAACACCACAAGTGATCACATGGGACACAACCAACTCTCGATATGTTTAACACAAAATTTACCACCTAGGTACAAGGAAACCTACGACACCCATCACGAAATTGTTCACTTCCCATTTGACAAGACATCACATACTAGACAAATCATAGAGCACACTTACGATTAGGGGCATCCCACAATGATTGTCTTTTAAGGTTTCTTAGTTTACTAAAACATCTTTCAAAACTTAACTTATGTTCTAGGATATTTTACACTATGATTCACACAACTCTTCTTACAGAGAAGGATTTCTTCCTTTTATACTAATAGGTAATTAACTTAAGGTCATCTCTAATATGACAAAAAAATTTAATTCATTTGTTAAAATAGGGAGGCATTCAAAACCACAAGGCTATCATCCAAAATCACGCTAATGAAACTTATTTCAAATCTCCCTTACACCTGAAGATGAGCGTAAACTCCAATTAAGATGGAGTACCATTTAGGTTCGGAGCTAAAATCTCCTTAAGCAAGGATCAATGTTTAAAAACACCAAAGAGATAATTACAATTTACCATGGCAAAATTTATAGGAAGAGGGTTATATTGAATTCATCTTCAAGAATCCGCTAGTAATAACCAATATTTTATTGAGAATAAGGAATTTATCTGGATTGGGTAAAAGCTTCATTTAGGCTTCTCTTGGTTGAGTTTAACAAAAGAATACATATTAGGTTTCAAACAGATGAGTTAGAATTTAATGATTTATTAATCAATCTTCCTACTTACTAAGGCCTAGCCATTTCCCAAAAGCCAAACATTGATTACACCTTCATTACCTTTTTACGCCCCACAACAAGAATTAGAGTTTATTATTATAGCTTAGAGTAGTAAGGATAAATATTTTTCTTTCTTTTTACACAGGTAAGAGTTTCCTTACCTTTCACTTTAAGAGTTTTGAATCCCTCCAGCATTTCAATGCTATACTCTTTTTTAACCTTTAAAGAATTACTCTAACCTTTTACTATGCCTAAAATTGCATTAATGCCATAACCAAGAATGGGTTAAATACACAAGGCTATAACTCGAGAATTCACCATTTCCTTTATTAATAAAATTAACAAGGTTACAACATTTTCTATTCAATACGGTGTACCAAAAAAAGGTGAAAATTGAATCGAAAACACTTAGAATAGGAACAAAAGGAGATCAATCTTGGTCCAAAGAACATCTTTGCTCTTTTTTTTTTTTTCAAGATTACTATAATACATAAAAACTACTCATAACAATTTCATGAATAAATTTATATTCCTCACAATAGTGTTTACAAGTTTTGTTACAGCTGGTTAAAACAACCTTACTTCACAAATACATAAAACCCAAGGCAAGAGGCCTTTCAAACTCCCCTCAAGAATCATCCCAAGATCTACAAGACATTAAGAATTCGGACAAATAACTTCATAAATGAAACTGTTGGTGCTCAAAGTAATCTTGCCCCATTTTACTATTGAAATCTATCCATTTACAGTCTCTGTCGCATTTTATTTCCATGTATTGTGCCTGAGAAGTCTCTACCTTCCTTTTATGCCATAATCAATCCTTCCTTGGGTCGATGATCACGTACGATCCATAGTTGTTTCCTTGTTTCTTTGTTCCTTTGAAAAGTCTGTATTTAGGTGTAAACACTCGGGCTCTCCCATTCTTTCCATTTTCCACAGTCGGGTATTGTTGTCCTTGTCATTTTGCCTAAATAATTGAAGAAAAATGAATGGATGTAGCTTAGAGGAATGTATTTGAGCCTTGTAACATTTTTAAATTTCTCTTTCCTTGAAGAAAATTTCATCTCCAGGCTCAAATAGTTGTTTTTCTACATTTTACGGTTTGATAGGCATTTCTCCCAATCAAATTTACATCCTTACATCAACAGAAATGTGGCCTCTTTTGGTTGGGCGTGGCTCGGCAGGGTACTTCAAAAATTTTATGAATTACCTCAACTTAAAAACATGTCCACATGGAAGAACGATGCTCACTTGAAGATTTTCTTTTGGTTTGGCGTTGGAGTAGTACCGGGGGGACACGTGGAGGTTTCCGCTACTTTTCCCGAACTTAGACAATTTTTTATGTAGCTAATATACTTTGGCGGGATAGGGACACGTGATGAGCCCGTGCTTATTCAAGGTCTCAAATTTTGGGGAAATCTCAAGACGCGCCATTTTGACACGTAGTAGTTTGAAAAATTCAAAAGGGTGGTGGGAAATAGACCATCGGAGGCAAATTGGATTCTTTGCCCCTTGTCATCAAAAGGATTAAAACATCAAAATGGTCTACAAGCCCGACAAAGGATTAGTCAAAATTTGCTTAGAGTCAATGGCGGAGGTGCGGACTCTTGGGGAAATTTGGAAAAAAATATTTTGGGAGAAAGGAGTAAAAAGTGAAAAAGGAAGCGTGGCTCCACTGGGACCCACATCGTAAAACCGAGAAGCGGAAGGGTGGAGCTTGGGAAAACATGGAAAAATTTCCTTTTTCCAAAAAGAGGTGAAATGGCAGAATTTGGCCACGGTTCCTTTAGGACCCACATTGGGACATGTGTCAGGCCCATTTTTCAAATTTAGAGGTGCAGAGAAAAAAGTAAAGAATCTACATTTTTACAAGGAGTTGCAAAAGGAAAAGGGAACCCATAGGCCCATTTTAAAGTGGATCTCCCATGTGGATGGTCCAAATTCAAAATAAAAAGATCGACGGAAAATTATGCATTTGTATCGATTTTCTACCATTTTTCTCCAAGGCTCCTAGGGATGTGTATTATTATGGTTTTTAATCATTTCTTGGAGTTTCTTGCACACTAAATGAAGAGAAACATTAATCCGGTATCCTAGTTTGGTGGGAAAGGTCTCAGTAAACATCTCTCACCATTAAATATGCAATCTAACTAGTGGATTCAACCCAATTTTTCTCTCCTTGGAACATGAAAGACTTGATGATATCTTGGTTTGGTGAGGAAAATCCAGAGACGTATTTTTGCCATTAAGATGAGATCTGACATTTGGGCTCAATCCGATCTTTCATTTTTTCTTCCCAAGCACGCAAAGAACCAAATTTGTGAGATCGGGGTAGAAATTAGTTGGTGAGTAGAGGGAAAAGTGATGTACAGAGGAAGGAGATGAATGTGGGAGAGGTTCGAAGGTATCTACCCCTTTGAGCACCTGCAATTTTTGTAGATTTGATTCTAGGAATCATGATTGGGATCATGGGATCGGTGCACTCAATGTTTGGATTTTTGGGGTGGAAAACTGTTGTAAAATGTTATAAATGGTTATTGTGTAAATGGTGTTAGCGGTCAAAACTAATTTTTCTAAGAGAAAAGCTAGATAGAGTCCATCTTTACGAGGAACCATCTGAAGAAATATGTATAATATATGTTGTGTTAAATTTTATCAAATCAAGGTGGTAGTGAGTGTACAACCATTGAAAATCTTTGAGATTGTTCTAGAAACTTTCCCTACTAATAAATTTAATCAAACTTCAGGTATTTTATGTTATTTTTGGACAAAATTGTGTCTTCTTTGTTTTTGAATGTCTGCAAATGGTTTTTCTTGTTCCCGTTGCAATCTTGTATCAAAATCCCTCTCAATCACATAGATTTCAATCCTTGTGATAGTTTAGTGGCATCTGTAATTTCATTTTTAGAAGAGCTTTCATCTAGGAATGAAATAAATGATTTAAAATCACTTTTCTTTCATTTGTTGACAAAGATTGTTTGTAAGCCTCTGGGTGTACCTCAAGTGTGATTGATCTTAGATTTTGATGTTTTATTGAGTCTTCTAACTCGAGCCTTCGTGCTAGAATCTCATAGTTTGTGTGAAAACATGCTGATCTGGGCCTCCATTGAAGCACACATTCTAGTTAAAGGAACATTTTAGCTATCTTGAAGCATTTTGTTGTGTAAGCTCCCCATTTTGTAAAAACTCTCAAAGATCTGGCAAATCAAGTTCATTCTACCTCACCTCCCACAAAAAAATCATTTAAAACAACCAATCCTACCTATACTACCCATGTTTGTCCTATGTGTGTGCAAATGCATAATTTCTACTACCAAAACATGTAAAAATAATCAGGATTCCAAATGTCTTTAGTAGCCTAAACCTTGCCTAGAAAATATCTCCACTATCTAGAGTGATAACTCATGAGAGTTAGATTTTTTTGCATTGATCATATTTTCTTCAAGGTCTCCTTAATAAATTCATAAGGAAGGATATCTCCATCTCCTCCATAAACAATAGGCTACAAAAGGGTTCTCTTACCTTGGTTGAAAGGCACAACCTAAAATAGTGAGGATAGATCAAATCCTCTTGAGGGTGTTATCCATTTCTCCACATTTGAGTGATAAAGGGCCAGTTAGATCTCATCCGGCTACAAAATGACTCACCATGATCTATCTATCTCTAAGCTTCTGTCAAACTTGTGATCTTTGCTCGTCGGACTTTGAAGGGGCATCAATTTGGGTACCAGAACACTTGATGGCACCATTTTTGGGGACATAGTGGTTACGATTCATATTTAAACCACAGTAAAACACTTCTTATATGATCTATGTGCTAATACATTTTTCAAACATCATCTTGTGTTCGGTCTGTAAGAAGAATTCAAAGTTACAAGTGTTGTGTGTAATTCTTCAAAGGTGTCCACACCTAGTGCACTAGTTTTGATTGATAAATGCTGGGTAAAGAAAAGTCGAGATCATCCCATTTCTAGTTTTTATTATTGACATATCATATTTTAGTGCATTTATACAACTAAGGTAGAAATCCTTAGTGGCGAATCCTGTTAATCTAATTCTTGATGAGTACCGGTGTCTTAACTCTATCAAGTGAGATTTGTTACTAATCTTTGCAAAGCTAGAAGGAAGAAGATCTTTCTTTGCTAGGGATCTTGGTAGGAAATTATTTCAAGGGCTAGGAAAATAAATTCAAAAGGAAGAAAATCCTAGAGAGTTGTTGGAGATCAGACAGAGAAAAGGATCTCTATTGATTAAAGTGACCACCTATCATTATCAAAAATGTCATTCAAGTGCTTCTGAATTAGGTAGCCTCTTTGTGGAATTGAATTCTCCAATTGGAGAGGGGCCTTCATTTGATTTTGAAAAGTTTTCTTTTATTTTACCCCTATATTTTGAGAAAATGATAGGGTTTTCCAAGAAACAAGGCCTTTAGGGGATATCCATTTTGAAAGTTATACTCCTTTGTTTCAAAGACCCTCTGTCCCTTATCAATTTGTCTCCCCTTTAGGGTCACCTCCTCAAAACAACATGGCCCATCCCCCACCTAGACCTCCATTTATTGTAAATACCTTTGGACCTATAAATTTTGTGGGAATGGATGGTTATCCAAATGTAGTGCCTCAAGATGTAAGGAATAGATCACCAAAGTTCCAAGGAAACAACGCTATAACTGGTGATCAACATCTAAAGCTTTTTATCAATATGATGGAATACTTTGAGATCGAACATGAAGATATATATATAAAAATTTTATCCATACTTTGGAAGAGAAGGAATGGTATAAAGATTTTTGAGATAATTCCATTGATTCTTGGACAAAGATGAATAATGCATTTAGATTACTTAGTATGGTGATAGAATCGACCCTAGGTTTCTTCTATCATAATTTTAAAACATCAAGATGAATCCTAATGAGTCATTACATGATTTCAACACAAGTTTTAATAAGACCACGAGAACATTTCTGTTAGCTTAAGGCCATGTGATAAATCATGTTTGATCAAATATTGATGTTCATGCATTTGATAAAAAGGCTTGCTTACTACTTGAGGACAAAAACCCTACTAATTTGAGGCGAGGCCTTCATCATGGCTCTGTAAATTGAGAATAACATCAAGGTAATTGGAAAGCATCAAAAAGTGAGGGTGTAAAACTAATTATCTAGAAAAATCCTCAAACAAGTAAGGTTTCTTATTTGAAGGAAGTTGTGAAAACTTTGAAATTTGTCAAAAAAATATCATACAAGTTAGCCAGGTAGAAAAGGAATTGGACTAAATCCACAAGGTCAAAAAGACAAAGTAACAAGGCTAAGATAGGTTTACAAATAACCAAATATCTAGTTTTAGAGGTAAGGGACCTCTTGATTTGAAATAAACTTGAGGTCCCAAGCCGGGGATGAGTTTCAAATCGGAGAATGGTACTTGATCCTTTGGCTACGAGTTGTCATTCTAGAGGAGACAAATGTCATTGATTGGTGTGATAGATGTTTCATGCCCCATGTTCCATGTGAGCAGGATCAACAAGAAGAAGAAGTTGATGATGATGATAATGATGATTATTTCTACATGATGGGTTATTCCACAAGCTCACAACAAGAGGGCAACTTCAATTTCGAAGTGATAAGTGCTAGAATGGTTACCGATTTTTAGGATTACATCCATTGGGTACCTATTCTTCCTCCCCCTCATACTTTAGAAGTAGATAGTATACAAGCTTTTTAATTGCCCAATAATGAATTTGAATATTTAAGGGCTTTAATGATAAAGAAGTATGATGGAGGAATCCCATCTGAGGAGGATAGGTAGTTATTGATGAATGATGTTGTGGCTCAAGAAAAGAAACACAACATAAGATATAGGGATGTAAAAGTGATAGGGCCTTAGGCCAAGCCAAAAACTCCATTTCTTTCAAATATTCCTAAAGAAGCTCCTCAAAATTTGCATCTTCCAAAGGCTTTGTTGTCCCAAATAAAAATCATACCCCTCCTTATGCCCAAAGTGTCAAAAAATCTTGTACCACCTAATGAGTGTGTCACCTTCCTTCCAATGCTACCTTGCCAAAGAATGTCACTTATAATATTGACCAAGTCTTGAGTTAGATTAAGATCTCGGTTCAATTGTTGAATTGCTTAGGATTCCTAAGCACAAAAAATGGATTTTGAGTATTTGGGGATGAAAGAGGAGAAGATTGCCTAGGTAGAAATATAAACATTGTGGAGATTCCACTTTGTCATTCAAGAGTTCTGACACCACGAGTATTGGAGGAACTAGGTTAACCACTGAGATCAATTTGGGGACATCCTTGGTGGACTCTCGGCTAAATTTGGATCCATTCTTCACAACTCGATCATTAAAGATAGACTTCTCCATAAGCGTATGTTTGACTCAGGGGCATCATGCAATGTCATGCCTTTGGAAGTCGTGAATGAGATAAATATTAAAGTGATAAAAGCATATGGGAGATGCACTGCCATGGACTCTCAGATAAGTTCTAGTGGTGGGATGTTTGGAGGGGTTTGGTGGTGTAGGTTGCATGAAGCTTACGATTTGTAAGAACACGAAGCTTGATGTAGTCATTGTTGATTGTCCAACCAAGTGGGGTATGTTGTTACCTAGAAAATGGACTGAAAGTGTTTGTGGGAGTGACTAAATGGATATGTCTTATGCTACCATCCTAATTGAGGGAAGCCTTGTCAGTTATATGGGGAAAAGAAGACGTTGCACCTTATTCAAGATCTCAATAATGCATCCTATGATGTATTGTATACAAGTATTGATGCTTTGATAACTTTGAAGGATTTTTGATGGAAAAGAGAACAAGATTTAAGAATGTAGATGTATTGATTTGGATCAAGTGCAGGAAGGCTCTCCTTGGACTTTATTTTTTGATGGAGCTTGCTCCAAGTTTGGAAATGGTGTTGGTGTTGTTACGATCTCTGTGAAGTCAAGGGAAGAGTTTGTCCTTTCCTTCAAACTCAACTTTCGGTGCACTAATAACATTGATGAGTATGAGGCACTATTGTTTAGTCTAAGGATTGCTTGGAAATATGGTGTTAAAGACATCATTGTCAGAGGAGATTCAAAATTGATTGTAAAGAAAGTCAAAGAAAGCTTTATGCCACAAAAAAATCATCGAATGAAACAATACAAGCATGCAACTTGGGATCTCATTGAGATGTTTGATTCATTCAATATTGTGCATCATGATAGGAGATTCAATGTTTGGGTAGACAAGCTTTTAGTATTAGGATCTTGGTTTGATAATTGTTCAATTTCCCCATATTGTGAATATGATATTGAGGTGTTAACAAGGCCTTCATACGTCCCTCACAATATTAAACATTGGCGAGTTTTTGATGATGATGCCTAGGTCGAATATTTCTACAAAAAAAAGGGGAGTTTTTATTAGAGTATTGATGGGGAACCAATGGTGTGCGTAGCATAGGGTAAATAAACCTTGTTTGGAAAAGGAATAATCCAACTAAAGACTAATACTATTCCTAGAGGGATGGTTGTTCTTGAATCTAACTTTGATAATGTTGATCACATTATTAACAAATGTATAACAACCTTAAGGGATATTGAGTAGCATGATCTTGGTACAAGGGAGAAGCCAAGGAAGATTTGCTTAGAAACAATCTCAGGATTAAAGGTGTTTCACCTTTTCTTAGATTGTTTCTTTGAAATGGTTGGTCACGATTTAAAAGAGATAGGAAAAGAGCGTAGGAGGAATACTGCTCAAATGTTGTTGATGGTTGTTCGCATGCGTATGACTTCAATCCACTTGATACCTTAAGTCAGATCCATGACCGTGAGAGCTTCCTTTTGGCTAGGAGGAACTACCCGTAATGAAAACATGACCACTAGAAAGCATTAAACAATATGGGTAGTGAACTACCTAAATGAGTGAGCTAGATCCAAGGAAGTATCGTACTTCCTAGATGATGTTGTCGATCCACTATTTTAAACAAATTAAAGCTGAAAACAAAGTAAATCCTATTGTTATTTTAAAATGATTTAGGTATCTCACTTAAAACACAATAAGAAATAGATCTAATCTAACAAGCTAAGCTAGAATAGAATCCATAGGTCAAAGGGTTGGTTTTGAATTCTCTGGGTCCGATGAAGGTATTGGGTAGGTCATAGGTGAGTGAGGGTGAGGTTTTGGGTCCCCTTTGTGATTGACAAAGGATTTAGTTGGTTGAGAGGAGGTATTAGGTGACAAGGGTAGGTTTTATGAGGTGATTACACAAAGGATTTTATGGCTCTAGGTGAAGGTACGAGGTTTTGAGATGAAGGTACAACACGTGAGGAGAAATAGGAGCAAGACATACAATATAGGTGGTAAAACCATTATGAAATGAATTAACCAGTGTAGTATGATATTATACTTACTTGGATGTCATTTTTGAAAGTTTGTGTGTGAAGGATGGAGGTGCTGATGATGAGTTTTGGAGGCTGCAAGTGATCACCAACTGGAGAAAATCTTCTGCATGGGCTGCATGCACACTCCTCTTTTGCTTGGGTAGATCCGAATGTGGCTAGGATGGTTGTGCAAGAGAAGATGTTCAATCTCCTTCTTTGGATGTGAGTTCTTGCTGGAATTGGCTCTCTAAAGATGTGTTATATTTTTGAGATCTTGTTCTTGCTTGTCAACTTTCTTGCTCCCAATGTTTGCCAACCTTGAGAATAAGGTAGTTTAGGAGTTAAAAAGGGGGAACCGACGGTGGTCGACTTAACCAAATGCGGTTAGGAAAGCAACGTCGACGCTCAAGGTGGATTTTCTAGGTTTTCCAAACTTAGGGGAGATCCTCCTGATTTCCTTGGATCTCATGTCATTATCCCATGGATTAGGACCGGGAGCTTCATGAGCATGCGGGAATTTGGTTAAATAGAGTGTAGGCATTGATTTTTAGGGTTTGGGTAAGTCTTAGTTAGTTATGGTAACTTGATAAGAATAGGTCTTAAGGTGAGTTAGCTTGATGAGGTGTCTAAGTGAAATATATGTGTAGATATTATTTAAATAAGATATTTAAATAATAAATATAGTGAGGGTAAAGCATTAATTTAATTAAATTAATACTAGTGTGGTGAAGGGGGCCATGGCTAGGTGAAAGTGATGAAGGGTACTTATTGGTCGAGGTACGAAGGGGAGTGTGACCTAATTTTAGTGTCTACATTTTGCCCCTTTTTGTTGCATAGCTTGTATTGGTAAGCGATGCTAAGAAAAATAAGATGTTAGTTGTCCCATGTGTGGGTGAAGGTGATCCCCTCAAACCAGGAAGCTGACGAAGAAGGTGGCATAAGTGGTGAGAGGTTTGATAAAAGTTAAATTGAAGGAAAGGTAAACAGGTGTAGGGGAAGAGGGTGAAATGTCTACTGGGAAATCTAGGTAATAGGTCGGGTCAAAGAAAGTAGCAACAATCGAAAACACACACACACATGTATAAACTACAACACGCTACTCGGGTCAAGAGTGAGCAAACTCAACATCATCTAAGGTCGATAAGTTTATCCAAACAAGGGTGAAGTGAATATGGTATCCAAAGTATAGGATAAGGTCAAGAAACACAATGTACGTTAGGTGCGGGAACGTTTAGATATGTTCCGGACACCAAAGGTAGGGTAGGATAAACGGTCATGTAATAGAGGCTACGTAAGGTCAATAGGTCAACAACACGGGTAATGGTGCTGCAAGGTATAGAGAACACATGAGGATAAAGGTCACTAGTGATTTTCCAGTCCAAATATCGAGATCATGGCGGGTAAGGCCGAGTTAGGGGTAAAATAATAAGGTGTCAATAGTGGACACGAGGAGGTTGAAGAGGGTGGAGGGCCAAAGGTGAAGGTAAAATGGTCTAGGTAGGTGTATGGGGGAAAAAGAAAAGGGAGGTAAGGAAAATGAGGTAAATGAGGAGGTAAAGAGTTTACATGGTAACCGATATCGGTCGTAATGAACCGATGGCGGTGTAGGGTAACCAATGGTGGTAGTTTAGGGTAATAGACCGATAGCGGTCAATGGTTAACCGATGTCGGTCGGGTGCAGTAGGGTATAAAAGTGGATAACCCACATTTGAAAATTCATTTTGCATGTGAAATGTGGAAAAGATAAGAAAAGAGAAAGAGGAAAAGAACAGAAGTGCAGCAGAGGCTTGGTTAGTGAGCAACATGTAGGAGAGAGTGGTGATTGGGAGGTGGGGCCGTGAGATCGGGTGGCATGATTTGTGTGGCTGAGGATTGTTTGTGCATTGGAGGATGGTAGAGGCCGAGAGAGGGGTCGGGTGGTCCACCCGTACAATGACCAGATATACTGCCACAACATCGGTAGAAAGATGAGGTAGTGGTACACCATTGAATGATTTGATTAATTAAGTAGGGTAAAATATGGGTTGTAAAAAAATGTGGGGGAAGATTTAAATTTAGGATTGGGAGAAAAATTAGATATAATTGGGGTGGGGGAGGTTGGAATGTAGGTCAATAGGAGTGGGAAGGGAAGTAGGGAAGGTGTAAATAAGTGTGGTTGGGTAGTGGGGTTGATTTGGTCAAAATGAAAAAAATATAGTCGGGGTTTTGGCGTTGTTTGCAATCACAAGTTGAGTGGCCGTAATGGTCCCTATAGGCGGCGTCGATATCATGTAGAATTGGGATCGGTCAAGACATAGGACCGATAGTGGTTAAAGGCCATCGGTGATGGTTATGGGTAACCTGGGGTTGATGTAAAAATAAGGAAATGGGGCTAGAAATAGGAAAAAATGGGTTAGGTAGTGGAAATGGATGGTTAATGGGTAGGGTAAGATTGTGGAAATGTGTGGTTTAAGAGAGAGACGGGTTGTGGTTGGTTTGGCTAGAAATAGAAAGTTAGGGTGGCTAAGGAGTAGGGTAGTAGGGGGTTGGGAGGAATAGGTGGTTGGGGGTGAACACAAGGTAATGGAACAGGCATACTAATATATAGTGTTGGTTGGATGTAGGCCCAGGATGAGCTATGGATGAGGGATCGGGAGCCGCTTATATTGCTAGAGCTGCATGGATAGGTGACTTTCAAGGAGTGGAGCCACATTGATGATGTCGGCTGATTAGGATCCACCGTTATGGGTGGGTTGTGAGAGAGTAGAGTCTAATGGTTGCACTCATCGAGAGATGGGATTTGGTGACTAACACCTTCCACTTACCGACAGGGGAGATGACCATCACCCTAGAGGATATATATAGGATATTGAGACTACTAATTAGTGGAGACCAGGTGTACTTAGTTACATCCGAGGTCATGGTGGGGTATATAGATGAGGTATTTGAGAGAGAGAGTAGGTGAGTTGCGTTACCACAATGCCAGCTTGAGTTACAGAGAGGTATATGCTGCCCATCTTGAGGAGATGGGTTGATAGTGTTGATGATGGAGGTGATCGGATGCTACGCATTACCAGATTTAAAGGGTGGGAGATTCCCATGGTCACTGATGGGTGTCCTTCGGGACATGATGATTGAGCATACCAGTTTTTCTTGAGCACCGGCTTTTTTGTAGTTATACAGAGAGTTGTGGGCCTATGGGCAATTGTGGAGATATAGTTTGTGTTGCACTTTCCTTCTACACTGCTGGGCTTATGAGCACATTGCATGTGTGTGTGACTGACAGGACTGCCCAGGTAGATGCATTTGAGTCAGGAGTCATCCGAGTTGGTTATAGGTGATGGGTACCAGAGGGTAGTGTATAAAGAGCCCAGGATACATACAACATAGCATATTATAGATAGAGATTGGAGAGCATGTCCAGTGTGGATATAGTCTAGAGACCCTATGTGACCTATCCCTCTTACAAAGGGATGTATATAGAGCTGGAGGGACTACAGTTATAGAGGTGGATAGAGGGACATCGTGCCGGGGAGCACGAGATGATACCTATCGACCGAGTGAGGTGACAGTTTGGTTTAGTGTAGGATGTGCCCCCGCCCTTCCCACGATATAGGAGAGATGAGGTGGAGAGACCTTGTCTCCACCCCATCTAAGAGATTCACAAGGGGAGGAGGAGGAGCCCATGGACCATAGCACAAAGATGATGCGGGGGTGACAGTAGCATATAGCCAGTGGTGGGCCATACAGAGGTAGGTTCAGTAGGGATAGTTAGGGGATGGGGCCACAAGACACAGCCGAAAGGCCGAGCCGCGAGATATAGGTGGAGAGATGAGAGCCATACAGTGCAGTCATGGAGGAGAGGATCCGAGCTATAGATACTAGTAGATGGTGTGATGAGACCACTATAAATAGTCTCCAGTGAGTAGACACAGTCACACACATATAGTGCCAAGAGTGTAGGTGGCCGATGAGCCCGAAGGAGAGAGCAGAGGACATCGAGTAAGAAATGCACGGGGTCAAAGATCGATGTCGATCCGTCTAGTAGTAGATGAGGGACAATATGTCACCTATTTTGGTATTTTTTGATTTTGGATGTATACCAGCCTCGTGATCCGAAGAGATATTGTATGTATATTTGTTCATGATACCGACTGCGAGCCGGAAGAAATTTTTTATTAGATAGCTGCTTGTGAGTGAAGAGGATTATTTTGGAGATACACATTTTATGTGATATGGATGTACATTGTATTGATACACACATGTATATATGAGGAGATAGATGATATTCAGGTGATGTTGTTGTGATATGTATGAATTTTCTACTATATGTTACTATATGGCATAGAGTTAGGTCGGTTTAGGCATGGATCAAGTCGAGTTTAGGCATGGATCAAGTTAGGTTGGTTTAGGCATGGATCAAGTCGGTTGTTAGGCATGGATCAAGTTATGTTTAGGCATGGATCGTCGGTTTAGGCATAAATCGAGTCGGGTTGTTAGGAATGGATGAGTTATTTTAATAAATGGATAACAAATGGTAATATAAATGCATGAGATAGTGTAAAATGTGGAAAATGTTGGTTATGTTATGAAAATGTGAAATAATATAAGTGGTAAAAGGTATATGGTATATGGTTCAAATGTCGAGGTTTGTGAGATGAACAGAAATCAGGTAATGGTGGGGAAAATGGTTAGGGTAAAGAGTGGTCGAGCTAACCTTCCAGGGCCCCATGCCCTAGAAGTGCTACCTACATAGTCCGATGAAAAGGGACCTCAGACTAATGTAGTTCTCCCATAAGCTAGGGAAGAATATGATAAGATCGAAGAATAGGTAGTGCGGTTGATAGTTAGGTTGGATTCGAGGTCATAAGTATGATGAGGTCAAGGTCGATTAGGTGAGGTGGAATATAGGTAGATAGGTATGGGTGATTTTAGGTCATAGGTATAATTAGGTTGAGGGCATTGATGTTGGGGTTGAGAATAGGTAGATAGGTAAAGGTGGTTTGATTGAGGTGGGATAAGAGGGGGCAAGAAAGCCACCCGATTGGCAAGGATCAAAATGTACGAAACACATCTTTAGATAGGTTGATGAATGTAAGACCCTAAAGACATTACATGATTGATTATTCTAAGAGTGATGAATAGTCATATGATCACCAAATGTCATAGGTTCAGTAGGTCCCTTGAGGTATGATGTGAAAAGACAATGGGTAATGAGGTGCAGCTTATTGGGTCATAAAATGGGAAGTAGAATGCCTTGGGCAATAGAGCCAAGATCACAATAGGCAAGTCCATGACGAAAAATCTTATTTTTCCTTTCCTTTTGACTTTTAGATAGAATGATCGATGTGGGAAGTCTACATGGGATGATTATATGTCTCCTTGAGGTCTTCGCGAAGCTGATCGATGTGGGAAGCTTCTGAATTTTGATTTTTGAGAAACAATAGTCTTCTTTTTGGAAAAAACTTTGTAGAGAGTTGTGAGATTTTATAGCTGTCCTTCGAGGGAGTAGTCTACTTATAGCAACAATTGAGGGTAGAAGATGTCCTTTTGAGGGATTCATCTGTTATATTGGAAGTTTGACTCAAGGAGTTGATCCACATTTTGGAAGATGTCCTTCTGAGGGATTCATCTTTTTTTTGTTTTTTTTTGGCTTTTAAGTCATGGATGAGACTATAACAAAGCATTTGGATCTTGTTGAGAAGGAAAGGGTGAATGACCATGGGATCTCATCTAAAAGAAGATGAAAAGTATCCATGAGAATCATGCCATGCACAGAGCCGTGGTGCACATATTTAAGAAAAGGTAAAAGGGTGACGGGTAATCACATGATCCTTGTTTAGTCGTTGGAGATGAGGTGTGGAAAAGGGTAAATGGCACTCAAGGGATGAGTATGAACTAGATAAATAGTGATGGAGGACTAGAAGTCAACAATAGAATGGTCGAAGATGTAATGCGTTAAGGGGCTCAGGTTATGGGTTACCCTCAAATGAGGAAAACGATAGGCACCTGATCCATATGTATGAGTTACGATGTAGGGTCCAAGCCAATTAGGAGAAAATTTTCCCCATTTTCTTTTCTCCACTTTGGTTACGTGTTGATTTTCTTTCAAAACAAGGTCACCCACTTGAAAGGTTCGTTCATGAACACATTTGTCATAGGCACGCTTGATGTGTTTTGATAGACTTGGAGGTGATCTAGAGCATTAAGACGATGTTCATCTAATAACTCCAGTTGTGCCAAGTGTTCCTAAAAAAATTCATCATCAGTAAGCATTTCATGGAGAGAAATGTGGAGTGAGGGGATCTGGACTTCGAGAGGCAAAACAAGCCTCGTACCATAGACCAGTGAAAAGGGTGTAGCCGCAGTGGCAGTGCAAATACTAGTATGGTATGCCCATAGAGAAAAAGGAATGTGTGTATGCCAATCCTTCCCAGTATTGTCAACCACTTTCATGATAATTTTATTGAGGGTTTTGTTAGTGGATTAAGCTTAGCCATTGGTTTTTGGGTAATAAGGTGAGGAGAAACTAATCTGAATGCCGAAGGTGTCGCAAAGTTTTTGCAATGTTTTGTTTTTGAATTGTTTTCCATTATTAGTGATGAGGCGATGAGGAACACCAAAGTGACAAATGATGTGATGGTTAATGAACTCACATATCTTCTTGGCTTTCGTGGAGATGAGGGGTATGGCTTCCACCCATTTTGTGTAGTATTGATAGCATTTATGATCCATTGATGACATTGGGAAGAATGAGGATTGATTTCTCTGACAAGATCCAAACCCCATTGAAAGAAGGGCCAAAGGTCACGAGTGACCTGTAAGGCGTGATTGGGTGTATGATGACGGTTGGAATGTTGTTGACATTTCACGCAAAGCATTTGACATAGTCGCAACAATCATGGTTAAGGGTCGGCCAAGAATAGCAAGGTGAAGAATACGCTTAGCAATAGGAAGACCACTAAAATGACCTCCACATATACCATCATGAACTTCTTTAATGGTATAGGGATTTTAGGGGCTAGCGAGGAAGCGTAAGAGAATACCATCAAATCCTTGTTTATAGAGAAGGCCACCCATTATGACATAATGACAGAGGCTGTTTGAGAAAGGCGTGTTGTCCATTACGTGTGAGATTAGGAGGAAAAATAGAAAGGGAAAGGTAGTCTGTAAGCTACTTATACCAAAGATCTGGTGTGTTCAGCGAGGTAGTGTGGACGAGGTTAATACAACAAGATTTATAAGAAGGTATCGGTATGCGTTTTATGGTAACAAAGATGTTTGAATCATTAGGCAAAGTGGGTGTTTGAGAAGCGAGGTAGGCCATGGTATCCATGAATTTATTAGTGGATCGTGGAATGATTTGAATTTTATAGCGGTCAAGGTAGTCAACATCATGCCAACGTAACGTTTGTATTATTGAATTATTTCATTATGACACTGATAAAAACCATTGACTTGGTTTACTACCAGTTGAGAATCACCAAATATATTAATGGACTTAACGTCTAAGGCATAGGTAGTCATGAGACCCAATACGAGCGCTTTGTATTTGGTGACATTGTTGGTGCATTCAAAGTCAAGTTTAAATGATAAGGGCATGGGTTCACCATCAAGAGGAATGAGGATAATTCCTGCACCACCCCCACGTTGACATTTGGAACCATCAAAGAATAAGGTCATTTGGTAAGGGTCATCATCCAAAGAGAGGTTAGCAATGGATTTGTCAGGGAAATCAAAGTTTGAGGGTTGGTCCCTGGCAATAGGTGCGTCAACTAGTTTGGTCATCGATAGCTGGCCTTTAATGGACTTTTAATAGATGAATTCGAGGTCAAGATCAACTAAAAACATAAGTCATCGCATGGTGCACTGATTTTGATAAGGCTTAGCATACATGAGGTGTAAAGGGCGGTGTTGGTCACGACATAGGTTTTGTGGTTGAGTAGGTAATGGTGGAGTTTGGTGGCAATGAAAACTAAGGCTAAGAAAAGTTTTTCAGGTATGTGTATCGGGCTTCGTAGTCCGGAAAGTGCGACTTATATAATAAACCACCTACTCCCTATGTTGTTCATCACGATGAGCGAGCATGGCTCCCGAGAATGATCATGAGCGATATTTATAGGTAAAAAGGTTGGTCGTCTTTAGGTGGGATAAGTATGAGTGGTTGGAGAAGGTATTGTTTTAAGGCCTCAAAAGCTTTGTGGTAGTCATCATCCCATTTGAAAAGGACGTCCTTCCTAAGCAGATGTTGAAATGGTTGACAACGGTCATAAAGTTGGGAAATAAATCGACAAATGGAGTGTAGTTTACCTTGCAGGCTACGAAGTTGCTTAAGGTTAGTGGGTGGAGGCATTTCTATAATGGCCTTGACTTTAGCTTGGTCAACTTCTATACCACGTAAGGAAACGATAAATCCCTAAGAGATTTCTGAGAAACCGTGAAGACACACTTTTTAGGCTGTAGGCGGATGCAATATTTAATGAGGTGGTCAAAGATGGTTTTCATGATGGTGAGGTGCTCAACGCAGCATTTAGATTTAGCCAAGAGATCATCCACGTAATCTTCCAATTTGCGATGCATGATATCATGGAAGATCTAAGTCATAAAGATCGATGATATGTAGCACTAGAATTTTTAAGGCCAAAAGGCATGACTCTATAGCTGAAGGTCCCCAAGGGGTAATGAATGCTGTCTTTACTCGATCTTCCTGGGAAATAAAAATTTGGTTATAACCCAAAAAAATCCATCCATGAGTGAGAGCATTTCGTGACCACGGTAAGGTCTACCAGTTGATCAATACCGGAAAGGGAAAGTCATCTTTTGGGCAGGCGAGGTTGAGGTCACAGAAGTCCGTGCAAATGCGGAGTCCCCCTGTCACCTTAGTGATAGGGATGATGTTAGAAATCCATTAGGGGTAATCAGTGGGTAAGATGAAAGAAACAGAAAGAAGACGCTAAAGTTCTTCTTTGATGAGAAGGGCAATGTGAAGGTGCATCTTCCTTAGATTTTGTTTGATAGGTTTGGCATCGAAAGCGGTTACAATTTTGTGGACCACTATGGTGGGGTCAATACTGGCATGTCCGCATAAGACCAAGCGAAATCGTGTTTATGCTCTCGTAGAAAATAAGTGATGGCTTCCTGTTCAATAACATCTAAAGATTGTCTGATCTTTAGGATGTGTGGGTCGTCCTGAGTATGAATGTTGATTTCAATGGTTGATTCATTCAACATGGTTTTGCGTCTCGAGATGGTAATGACTGATGAATATATGAGTGTTACGCACCAAGGTAGGTGAGTATGGATTCATCATCCTAACATTGAATGATGTTAATGGTTGGTGTGTCATCATCGATCATCTCAGGATACATGAATGGGAGAGTGGAAGGGGTATCGCATTTGTGTTAATAAGTCGAGGCCCCAAGGAAATGGTGGTTATAAAAAAAAAGGTTAGGAGGGATAGATTCAAGACCCATCGACTCCATCGGTGAGGGGGTGATGAAGGTGGAGAAGGGCTAGGGTTATAATGAGTTCGATGTAGGCTTGTTTGGTAGGAGGTTTGGGAGAAGACGATACCACTACGGTCATTGTGTTTGTGGGTGGTACATGGAATAATGGTATGGCGGCCTTGCTCATAGAAGTGAAAACCAAAAACCCTTCCACGCGTAGCGGTGTAGGAAGGTGTGGGTGAAACGGTGATTGGTAAGTGATTGGAAGTCAAGTGGAAAATGGGCGGGGTTGTGATGGTGGTTTGGTGTGTAGGTAGTAGTATTAAGTCCCCATAGGTGAGACTAGTATGAAGATGAGGAGAACCAAAATAGAGGTTTTATCCATCATGGTGATCATAATGAGGGTGTTGGTGAAGGCTTCCATACTTGTGTGGAGTAAGAAATGTGTTGACGCTATATAGGTGGTACTCCCAGAGTGAGCGTTGAAAACACCTTCCAAGGGATTAGTGGTTGGTATGTGGGTAGCTGGTATGGATGATGTGTCGAGAGGTCGATGCGGAGGTGGTGTTAATGGATTGGGGAGCTAATGGGGCTGTAGGAATAGAGGAGGTATGTGTGGTTGAGGTAGCGATTATACTGGTAGGTGGAGGTGTAGTGCGAGGTAAAGATAGATAGCGTGATAGGTATCAGTACATCATTGGGTCGGTAAAGCATGTTGCATGTTTTAAAAGGTGATGGGTCAGTTGGAATGGTATAAGTGTGTCCTTCGTGTTCAAACTTTACACAATGATGAAAAGTGGAAGGAACGCAACCCATGACATGGATCCGTGGTCTACCGAGTAATAATTTATATTGAATTACCCCTCCAAAACATAAAACAATTCTGGAATAGTGTGTGAGGGCCCACACGAACATGAAGGAAGACAAAGGCCTAGTGTGGAGGTGATAGCATCGTTGAATGAACACAACATAACATGGATGTTTGTGTATGTAATTGTCAGTATGCACATTTTGAGCAAATGCATGGGATGAAATGATGTTAATGCTAGCACCTCTATCAATCATCACATGGCGTACCCATATGTCATCAATGTGAACAGAGATGAAGAGGGTTGGGTTTGGGTCCTCATTTTGGTATGGCACAATATCTCCTCGAGAAGCTAAGGGAGGTCACTCTTGGTTAACAAGGTGAAGTGAAGATGAAAGTGGTAATTTGGTGAGGGATGCTACATGATGGGGTGTGATAATGGAGGCTATAGGTGTAGGGTCATTGGGTAAAACCTTGATAGATTGAAGAACCTCCATGAGGGATTGCTGATGGGATTCCGAGGTTTGGATGAGGTCATATAAGGACATTTTGAGGGGTGATTGGTGTAATTGTTTGAGCATGGTATGATGTGTGACACCATTAGAAATGGGGTATGTGGGGCCATGGATAGTTATCTTAGGTATGGGTGTAGATGGTATGTTAGGTATAGGATTGGTTGATGGGTCAACTGCCTTTTCTTTACCCTTCTACACACGTAGTAATGTGTACCATGTTGATTTGAGGGAATTTGTCAAATGGAGAGGGTGTAGGGTAAGTGGTATAATGACATGAAGGGAAAAAACCTATGGGAGGAGAAAATCCCTGTGAGGTCAGTTGGGTGCAACGACATTTGGGTGGTGGCGTGGCAAGTTCTCTGATGCAAACCATGTTAATTTCAAATTTTGTGTGTGG
This sequence comes from Taxus wallichiana var. yunnanensis, assembly GCA_018340775.1. Classification (NCBI taxonomy): domain Eukaryota; kingdom Viridiplantae; phylum Streptophyta; class Pinopsida; order Cupressales; family Taxaceae; genus Taxus; species Taxus wallichiana. The sequence goes on along the minus strand of CM031241.1, from coordinate 291,136,029 downwards.
TTCTGGGAGTGTGAGGGTGGAGGTTGTGGTTGTTGAGTGGGTAGTGTGGGAATGGTTGTAGGTGAAGAAAGATCCATCAATAAGGTCATCATCATCAATGTTGGTGTCGGGTGGACATAATTGGATAAGGAAGGTTTTTAAATCTTTATAGTTCTCCACATCGTTCCCCTGACACACGATGGTATGCACAATTTTGGTATCATCAAACCCTTTTGGCTTGGGTTTGAGGGGATCATAAGGTTGAAGTGGCAGTAATGTGATAACAAAAGTCTTGAGTAATCGATTGCAATGGGAAGTAAATGTAGGTATGGGTGTAGGGGTGGTCGGTTGTCTAGGAATTGTTTTTGGGAGAGTAGGAATAGGTCAAGATATGGACTTAAGTGTGGTGTGGTTTGAGGTATCGGTTGGGTTTTTTAGGTATGGGTACAATAGATGGATGGGTAGGAGAGTATGGTTTTTTTTGACTACCTTGTTATGGGGTAGTGGGATTTTGTTTTTTGGGTTGCACCTTCTTGGGTAAAGGTGATGATGGGACATACGAGGTTTATGTGGGAAAGAAAATGGAGGAAGAGGGCGAGTTACCCATGGGGATAACGAAGTGCTATGAAGGTAGATGACGTGCAGGTCATGCTTGGGGTGTGAGGGACAAATATTGAAGTGTAGTACATAGTGAAGCAATGGTCGAAGGTATCAAAGATGTATTGGTGGTAAAGAGACTACGAGTGTGGGTATGATTCATGTTGTGTGTCTAGGTAGGTTAGAGATTTGTAAGGCGGAATGGGCGGTTGTTCTATTGGGTTTTAAATGGGTGAGGGTGCCTCACCTGCTAGGTCATTGAGGTCTTAAGGAAGATGGGAGAATTGCGGGTGTGATTGGTGTGGTAGGGGTATGAGGTTGATGAGTTTGTTTCTTTAATTTGGGTGTCGAAGTAGGTGTGGTTTTAACGTTGGAGGATGTAGATAAATCCAATTTAATAGATGGATGGGTAAGGCCGGTGGTTGGGGTGACCCTAAAGTGGTAATAGGTTTAGTGGAGGTAAATGTTGTAGGTATGGGTTTAGGTTTAGGCATACATCGGGTTATGGGTAAGGATGTGGTGTGAATGCTAATGGGCATCGTGGAAAGGGTTTCAATGCAGAGTGGTTGTATGTGGTTTGATGGGTGAAAGTGTGCTTGGGTATATAGTGGAGGAATCATCGAGGGATCTCTACATTTTGTTGAGACAGGAGTAAGAGGCCCCATAACAAAGCCCTATCCACATACTCTAAGTGATCAACCAAATGTGAGAATGGAACATTTTGTGGGTGGAGATGGTGAAGACCTAATGGGAATTCCCGTAAAATGTATCTTAGAGATGGGGAATTGGCCACCTCCAACTTTTGTGGGTAAGAGATGAAAGTAGGTCTATTGGATGTTGGGTAGTGGATGGAGAATGTTCGCCATGAGGTAAAGGTATCTCCACTGGGTCTATGATGGGTGAAGGAGATGATGGGAGCTCTTTTATGAGTGGAGAAACTGATAGGTGCTCCTTTGTGGGTGGAGGAGGTAATAGGTGATCCTTTGCGGGTGGAGGAGGTAATGGGTGCTCCTCTATGGGTGGAGGAATTATGGTAGGTAATGGTTCACTAAGTGGAGAAGCCAAGGTGAGAGGGTCTCAATGTCAGCAAAAGACTCCTCTGTAGGAGATGAGGGATGTTCCTCTATTGGTGAAGGAACAGTGATGGTTAGGTTAGACATGGAAGGAGGGTTTCAGGATAGGATTTCTTCTATGGAAGGGATTTGATATAATTTAGAGATGATAGGTACCTCATTAAAGATCTCATAAACCTCACGAGTATGGGTATCATGAGTGGATGTCTCACTGATTTGATTGGATGAAGGGGCATGATTGGGAAATGGTTTTTAAATATTTGTAGATTTTGGTTAGGGGTGGCATTGGGATTATCCACAATCAACTCACCCTTCTCAAGCATTTCCTGGACAATATTCTTAAAAGTGATGCATTTGTCATCAATATGACCCTTCACTCGGTGGTAGTTATAGAAATATTTGCTCCTTATAGACGTAGGCATGGGGCGAAAGCAGGGTCAAAACACCTTGTGTGGTTATTTGGGTGGAAGGGTGATGGTGCCATCTTTGATCAACTTTTATAAATAGAAGAGTAAGGTTTCCCAATTGGGGTATTTTCATTAAACCGCTCTGTCTGAATCAAAAATCCTGTATGGGTGATAGATTAGATGAGGGCGTGGCTTGATTGGATGGATGAGATGGGCCAACCTTGAGTACCACTACGTTAGCGGTACCTTTAGCCTTTGAATAATTGGTTGGGGGTTTAGAAGAAGAAGAGGTTTCATTCGACTTGAATGCTGAATTCTTATTTCGTAATTGGATTTTCTTCTCTTCGATGGCCCAAATTTCTAACTTTCATGCCATAGTAAATGCCTCATCGAATGTTATGAAAGTTTGGACTGTAAGGTCGGGAGATATGTCAAAGCGTAAGCTCGAGTGAAGAGCTCGATGAGTTTAGATTTGTGGCGATTGAAAGGTAAGTTGATTTATCAGAAATGCTGAATGACAAAATTTGTGATAGATTCATCCTCATATTGACGTGTGGATATAGATCGGTCATGGTAACTTTCTTGGTGATGTTGATAGAAAAATGATCAAGAAAGCTTGGGCTACTGATTGAATGAAAATATGGAGTGTTTGGGTAACCCACTATACCAATCTAATGCTGGTCAAGTGAGGGACATGGGAAACATTCTCAAAAGTAAGGCATCACCATGAGAAATCAAATAACATCCATGTTTAAAAGAGTGCAAATGTTGTTTGTGGGTCTTCCTTACTATTCAAGCAGATTGAATTTAGGCATTTCCTAATGCACGGGGTATGAGTGGATGGGAATGGATGGGTGAATAGGATCGTTGCAAATCTCATTGTAAGTGAGAGTGTTGTAGGATCCGTAAACCGATGCCTCAATTTTTTCATCTTATCCATCATAAATCTAATTAATTCATTGGTGGGTTGTGATGATTGGATGCCTCATATAGCATGAGGAGGTTGATTTGTTGGGTGTATAATAGCGTGACATTCCAGTGTTAGGTGTTACCACATAAGGTGGTGAAGATGAAGGAAATGAAAGAGGGGTATGTACCAGAATGAACAATAGATGAAACATGCAGTTTTTTCTAAAAAGTATGTATATGGGGAGGAAGGGTTATGGTAACCCTAGTGGTAATAGGGGGCTAATGATTATGGAATGGAAAGAACTACATTATGAAGCGGGGTAGGGGTCACCAACACTTTGGAGGTGGAACATGGATATGGGTATGTATGAGACATGAGGGAAGATGAAGTTGTATTTGGGGTAGTTGTTGAAGGGTATGGTAGATGTAATGGATGCTATAGGGGTAAAAGACATGGTAGTTATAGCGGGTATAGGAACTAACCGTGAAAACTGGGCTAAAGCAGTATGAGAAGCACGAGACAAATGGGGCTGAGGTAGAAGTGGGTGTGAGTGTTGGGGGATAGATACGAGCATATCGTATATCAACTGACTCGAGGAATCTGAGTGGATGAATGGGAGAGGTAAAACTACAAGGCAGTAGGGTTCTAGTCAAGGAGTTGTGCGAACTCCTCATCTTCGGTAGCGATATTGGTAGGCTAGATGGGATCCATGGCTTGTGATAGAATAGAGGGTGGTGAAGGACTAGGTGGGAGCGGCTGGCAACTAGTGTGGAACATGAGGGTGTTCACTTGTCTTCAGTCGACCTATGTGAACGGGTATTAATCAGTGATGTTGTTTCTCTGTAAATAATATAGAGAATAGCAGGAACAAATGAATCTAGTGATAAACAAAAATGGATGAAGTAGAAAATGGTGAGTGGAATGTAAAACAGGGTAACCGATTCTAGTTAGGTACAATCGACGTCGGTCATGGGTAACCGCTTTTAGTTCTTGAGTGAAAATAGATAGTGAGCAAACAATGAAGCGAGAGGCAAAATCTAACACGTATGCCAAATCGGGGACTTGTAAAATGTTAATGGGAAAAGTAATGAAAGGTGAGAGACTATGGTAAATGGAGAAAAGTGAAGTGAGAACTATCCTTTTGAATAGGTTAGAAAAAAGGACATGGAAAGCGATGTTGGTGAGCGTGAACCGATGGAGGTCGAGGTAACCGATGACGGTCATTGTGAAACTAAAATAGTGATAAGAAAAAGTGGTTGTGAATTAGAATTTGAAGTGGAATCAAACCCAAAATTATGGGAATGATGGTGATATGGCCCAGGCACACTCAGGTGGAGCCGGAATACACCAGCTATGATGGGGAGTGTGCAAGGAAATACAAAAATAATGATCGAAAGCTCTCACCTCAAAATGTAAATCAGACAAAACACTAAGAAAGAACATTCCTAGAGTGCCTATTCTATTACATTTGTTCAGCTTATGTTATTTAGGGACTGACACATGAATTGTGAAGTAGAGTTTTTGGTGAGGATGGCTTCCTACAAAGAAGGAGATCTAAAGGGTGAGGTTTTAGGTTTGTTATGGTGGGGCGGGCTACGCTCACGAAGTATGACTCAATAGAGTAGTGAGCTAGGTGCCCACTGTGTTGTGATCGTGTGATCACCTATAAATTCTTCTAGGTAATATGTTGTTTAAGAATGTATGTATTTGAATTTTTGTGCAGTTTGGTAAGACTCGAGAGAAAAAGAAAAGGATAGAAGTGCTTTTCTACGATTGCGTTTGTCAACCATCGGATGGTAATGACATCCAAAGCACATAGGTTTACCCTCAATTAATGTGAACTAATGCATAAAATAAGAATGAAATGCAATGATTTTTAAGCCCAAATGAAAATATGACATTGGATGACTCAATAAGATGAAAAGGAAGAGGGATGCTCTTTCACTAAAATGTAGAAAACATGAAGAAATGCTTCTTTTTAAGTACACCAAAAGAAAAGTTTCCTTTAGAGAAAATAGAAAGAAGGAGTGGATTATCAGGGAAGAAATTTAGTGTGTATGCTTTTTAGAAGGGAAACAAACACACAACTTTTTCCTAGGAATGAATGAAATGAAAGGAACCTGATTGGTCCCACAAAGCATGCCAAAATGTTTCACCTTTTTCTTATATTGTTTCTTTGAATGGTAGATGAAATAGATAGGAAAATGGGCATAGGAGGAATACTTGTTCAAATGTTGGTTGATGGGTTATTGCATGTATGAATTGAATCCACAATTGATGTGAGAGCTTCCTTTTGGCTAGGAGGAACTACCGTAATGAAAACATGACCACCAAAAAGTAGTAAACAATACGGGAAGTGAAGCGCCTAACGTGAGCTAGATCCGTAGAAGTATGGTACTTCCTAGATGGTCATAGTCCACTATTTTAAACAAATTAATGCTGAAAACAAATTAAATCCTATTGTTATTTTAAAATTATTTAGGTATCTCACTTAAAACACAATAAGAAACAAATCTAATCTAACAGGTAAGCTAGAATAGAATCCACAGTCAAAGGGTTGGTTCTAAATTTTACGGGTACGATGAAGGTGTTGGGTAGGTCACAGTGAGTGAGGATGAGGTAAAATGTGGTGGATAGGTTTTTGTTTAAATATGTGTGGGAAAACACAGAGAATGGCATCGTCAGGGGTAACCAACCGCTGTTAGGTACAACTGCAATGCCGGTTCTTTGTGAGATCGGGAATGTCACAAAATAGGGTTTTGGGTCCCCTTTGTGATTACAAAAATTATTTAGTTGGTTGAGAGGAGGTATAGGTGACAAGGGTATGTTTTTATAAGGTTTTGATGGGTCTATGAAGGTACAACATGTTGGAGATGGTCAACAAGGAGCAAGATAGAAAATAACTAGTAAAACAATGATGAAATGAATTAACCAGGGAAGTATGATATTATACTTACTTGGATGTCATTTCTGAAAGTCTGTGTGTGAAGGATGGAGGTGTTGATGATGAGTTTTGGAGGCTGCAAGTGATCACCAACTAGAGAAAATCTTCTACATGGGCTGCATGCACACTCCTCTTTTGCTTGGGTAGATCCGAATGTGGCTGGGATGGCTATGCAGGAGAAGATGTTCAATCTCCTTCTTTGGATGCGAGTTCTTGCTGGAATTGGCTCTCTGAAGATGTGTTATCTTTTTGAGATCTCGTTCTTTCTCATCAACTTTCTTGCTCCCAATGTTTTCCAACCTTGAGAATAAGGTAGTTTAGGAGTTAAAAAGGGGGAACCGATCGTGGTTCTAGCTTAACCGGCGGTGGTTAGGGGTAACCGACGTTGGTCAAGGTGAGATTTTCTAGGTTTGCCAAACTTAGGGGAGATCCTCCTAATTTCCTTGGATCTCTTGTGTCGTCATCATCCCATGGATTAGGCGGGAGATTCTGTGAGAATGCGAGAATGTGGTTAGGGGAGTGTAGGCATTGATTTTTAGGGTTTGGGTAAGTGTTAGTTAGTTATGGTAACCCTGCTAAGAATAGGTCTTAAGGTGAGTTAGCTTGATGAGGTGTCTAAGTGAGCTATATGTGTAGATATTATTGAAATAAGATATTTAAATAATAAATATAGTGAGGGTAAAGCATCAATTTAATTAAATTAATTAAATTAATACTAGTGTGGTGAAGGGGCCATGGCTAGGTAAAAGTGATGAAGGTACTTATTGATCGAGCTACGGAAGGGGAGTGTGACCTAATTTTAGTGTCTACACAAGGAGGAAAACTAGTCTTATATTGAATTAGTAAAAAAGTATCAAGATTGCATGGCTTGGACCTATTCTAAACTAAAGGTGTATAGAGAGGATTTATTTCAACATGAGATTCCCTTGGAATCCAATAAAAATCCATTCATGAAGAAAAAGACCAATCAATCCACTCTTGTCTCCTAAAATGATAGAAGAACTAAAGAAATCGAGGGATTGAGGGACTATTCAACCCACAAGGTATTCTTCTTGGGTTGAAAATTTAGTACTAGTTAGATAGAGGAATGGTGACATCAGTTGTGTGTGGATTTCAAGAATCTAAATAGAGAATCAATAAAGGATAACTTTTCTTTACCAAATATGAAAAACATGTTGCAATTAGTGACTGGTTCTTAGCTACTTTATACCCTAGATGGTTACTCCGGTTATAACCAAGTTGTGGTGAAGGAATCAAAAATGATCAAGGAAGCCTTACAACCCCTTCGGGGAACTTATGTATATGTCGGGATGCCCTTTGATTTGATGAATGTTGGAGCAACCTCTCAAATTGCAATGGATGTTTTTTTGCTAGTTACATCAATAATTTTATTGTTGTCTACCAAGATGATGTAACTATGTTTTCCAAAAAGAGAGATGATCATTTACAACATTTGGAGAAAATGCTGATAAGATGTAGGGAATATGGTATTTCACTCAATTTAAAGAAGTGCCATTTCGGAGTACAGAGGGAAAAATTTCTTGGCCACATTATTTCACAAGAAGGGGTGATGATTGATCTAGAAAGGGTTAAAGTTTTCAGCAAGGTCCCAATCCTAAGAACAAAGAAAGGAATTCAGTCCTTCTTTGGGTAGATAAACTTCATTAGAAGATTCATATCAAACTTTCTTAAGTTGACCATTCCAATTACTTCCATGTTAAAGAAGGACCAAGTCATTAATGGGAAGAATATTCCATTCAAGATTTCAATGGAATCAAGGAGGCATTGAAGCATGCCCTATTCTACAGCTGAGATCCAGCATTATAAGAATCCTTTCCAACTATTTTCTTTTGCTTCAAAGAACACTATTACATTGTGTTGCTACAGTAAAGATGATGAAGGGGCTAAGAGGCCAATTGCCTTTCTTAGTAAGGTATTGTAGGGGATGAGCTGAAATACACTGTTATGGAGAAACAAGAATTTGCCTTGGTAAAAGCAACAAAGGTTTTCAAAGCCTTACATTTTGAGTTCTAAGATTGTTGCCTATGTTCCCCACACCATGGTGAATACATCTTATCGAGATGAAATTCTCAAGCACAAGATGTAGATGGGTGAACAAGTTGTAATAATATGACATGGATATCCAAACCAAAAGTTGGTAATAGGTTTAGGCTTGGCTAAACTTATGGCCGAGAGAAACTTGTAATCTATTGAGGTAAATGAGGTAGAAGAAGAAAGGGTAGGTGTTATTTAAAAGGTGATGAATTTGAGTGGTACATGTTATCCAAAATTCACCCTCGAGGTAATTTTGATAACATGCATTAGATTATTGAGTCCCAAGCAAGTAGATTGATTCAATGCCCAAAATCATGTTTTGGGGCCCCCTTTGGCTTCTCTCTAACTCTCCCATCCAAGGAAAAATCCCAATGAGTTAGAAAAAATTGAAAAAATGCAAAAAATGAAGTCAGTAGGCTTGTTTTAAAGCATTGTGGGTCTAAAGGATGTAGGTCGTACCAGTGCAGATCATACCAAGGTTTGTCGTACATGGTTCGTGGCTGAAATACAAAGAAAATTGGCTAAGTCAGACATTTTTGTCCCAAGTGGTTCATGGGACAGTTGGGACGCATGGACGCGAAAAGCTAAAATGGCTACGCACAATGAAAATTGGAAAGTTTTTGTTCTATGCAGTTCGGGACAGCTGAGACAAAAGTATGCATGGGATGTGAATTATCCGATTTTACGCAAGTTGGTCTATTGTGGGTGGTGCGGTGATTTTCATTGGGGCGGTTGGGACAAAAGTTCACGTGGGATGCGAATACGTGAAAAGGTGAAAAGGCCACAAAAGGGGACAAGGAAGCTCGAATTGGCCGATGCGGAAGAATGTGTCTAGGACAACTAGGACACGTGGACCCTGATTTTTCCCAATACCCGCAACTCAAAGGAAAAGTCAACGTTTGACTCCCAAAACTCCAAACGGCCATAACTTTTGACTCCGAGCACCGATTTTCACAAAATTAGACTTTTGGAATGAGCACAACATCCTTTGCATCATGATTTCTTAATTTTCATGAGGGTAGATATATTTAAATAAAATAAACATATTCAGACTCCAATCAGTTAATGCTGATTCCGTCAAATGATAGAAAATGCCCACAGACCTAAAATAGCCGCCGCACTCAAAAGGCCATAAATTTTGCATTTCTCAACGAAATCACAATAAAATGGTACCATTATAATCGTGGCTCGAGTCCGATGCACATCATCAATAAATTTCATATTTTATGAGAAATTGATGGGGAGTTTTTATAAAACGTGTCCAGTTCATAACAATGTTTTATTTGTAGTTGGGAGTGCATTTAAGAGGAATGGTCATCATTCCTTCTCTTACGCATCACTTGGGATAGTATGGGGAGCCTTTTTCAAGTAATATATAATCATTTTACTCCATTTAATGCCTCTTACAAGTGGTTGAAGGATAGATTTCGGGATTTCCATTTTCCCTTCTCTCTCTCTTCTCATTTTTTCTATAAATTGGAGTGTTGGGCTCATTGTAAAGATAAAGTTTTCTTGTAGCAAAGCTCTATCAAAATTACTTTGTGAAGCCAATTTGTTGCAGGCCCTTGTAGTGGACTCCTTTCATGGTGATCCAGGCCCTTATCTTGTAATAGATTGAACTGTGCATATGACAAAGTAATAAAATACAAGTTTGTAGATGCATATTCCCCCGCTATGTTTTCTTACATTCTTTCTTGCCCCTCCAACCTTGATTACAATAATATTGTGTCTTTTTTTATGTTCTAAGAGGATCCATTATCATTATGTATGTGTTATATGTTGTTGTGAATGCATTTTGCTAGATTATGGAGAACTGTCATCACCCCTTCTAGTGTGCACTTTGCTTCTCTATCTCACACATTGGAAGAATACTCTCACACTCCCTCCTTTTCTAGTGTATCACCAATTTAGTGTAGGATTTCATTTTTATGCATTATCTCTCCTTGGTCCCTTGGAAAGTTAGATTAGAATAGTTAGTTTACCCTGCATTAGAGTAGATTGTGGTAGGTAGTTTAGGAGCAAGAACCAACTTTCTCTGGAGGTCTATCTCAAGTAGCAAGTCCCACAACTTGGAGATAGTACCCATGTTATCTAATCACATCATGAGTTCAAGTATATGCACTTGTGTAAACATAAGGGTGTTGTGATTCGGTGATAATAGTACAAAGATGTAATTTTTATCTAGACATCTATACTACCCTAAGAATTTGACTAAGAACAAGAAAACAAATCTTAAAGTTGGCTTCCTAGAAATATTTTTTTCTTTTGATTATGGGTTATCTTGGAAGAATCGTAAGAGGAGTCCTCTTAAGGTGCATTATCAAGATGAAGCCCCCAAGATAATTGCTGGTTTCCATGGAGGATTTTGTGGGGGAATTTTGCTAGAAGAGTAACAACACACAAGATCCCGAGGGCTAGTTATTGGTGGCTAAATCTCTTCAAGGATACAATCCTATTGGTTAGAAGATGTGAGAGTTTTTATCGTTTCTCTAGAAGACTAAAAGCTTCGTGCTCCCTGATTTTGTAGCCTATATCAATTGAATCCATGTTCAAGTAATGGGGAATGGATTTTATTAGTAAGATTTCAAACCCTTCAAGTGTTGGCCATAACTGGATTCTATAGCCAACCGATTAATTTACTAATGGGTGGAGGAAATCCCCACCAAGAAGGAAACACACCAAATTTTTATGGACTTTTGATAAACCATATGATCTGTAGGTTTGTGGTGCCAGAAAATTGTTGTCGACAATGACATGAGCTTCAAAGCTAATCCTTTGGTGGAAATGTGCAAAGAATATGAGATCAATTTGACATATGCCTCTAATTACAATCCCCAAGCAAATGTACAAGATTATTCTAGTAATAAAAATTTGCTAAAGATTATCAAGTACCTTGAACCTGAAAAAAGAGAAAATGGGGTGAGTAGTTGAAGTTTGTTGTGGGATGACCGAATTACTATTAAAAGAGCCACTTGAAATAGTCCATTTCGGTTGGTTTATGGAACTCAGCCCGTACCCCTATATATGCGATTATCCTCATATTAGTTCATGTAAAAACTAGAAGATCAAGAAGTCCATATGATGCCCGCATTTACTAGATCATTGAACTTGGTGAAGAAAGGAGGGCATCTCACTAAAGGCATGTAAAGTTTAGAGAAAAGTCAAGAAGTTATTTGACAAGAAGGTCACTCTCGAGAGCTTTCAATGTTGGAGATCTTGTATTACTATGGGATAATAGGCATGAAGATAAGGGAAAACATGGAAAATTTGATGCATTATGGATGGGTCCTTACTCCATTGACATTCGGATTGGTGAGCATACCTTATTCTTAAATGACTTAGATGGATAACTACTTGAATTTCCTATTAATGGTAGGAATTTGAAGCATTTATTGGATTGATTCCTAGAATTAGGGTAAAACATCATTTGTACATTGTATAGCTTATTGTTTATTTCCTGTCTTTGTGTTTTTGCTCATCATTGTCCTTGGTGACCTATTTTTGCTAGTTTATCTATTCATTTCTAAGGATGGCTTTGTTTCCATGCTCTTTTTAGATATGGATCTTTTGACATTATAGACCATCTTAAAAAGACCAAGATTCTGATTTCTGAGGCAAATTTCTATCAAACCCATCCTAAATCCTTTTCCAAAATGATTAACTTTGTAAATTCTAAATCTAAAACCCTAGCCCATTCTTCTAAAGGCATTTTTCCCACTCCTTCTCTGCACCTCAACCTATCCTTGTGGCTGCAATCACTTCACCCAATGAGAATATCAAACCCTTCTATGTGACTCTCCTCATAGCTAGCCACAAGCTTAATAATTGTGTCATTGATTCTAGTGAATCTGATAATGTAATGCCTGCAAAAGTGGCTCATGTTTGGGTATAACCTTAACCCACACTTATGGCTCTTCTATTCCATAGAAAGTAGAGAAGTACCTTTGGTTCGGAGAATCAAGGATGCACAAGTAGCTTTTCTTGCTTTACCATAGAAGAAGGTCTTGGCTACCATATTGGTTGTTGATTTCCCTCCTACTATGGCATGTTTCTAAGTAGGAACTTTTACAAAGATGTGGAGGTGAGATCCAAATGGATTGGTCAGTGCCTGATTCAATGGGAAGATGAATAAGTTGCTGCTGAGAAACAAGAATAGTATATTGTGTAAAAGACAAATGATCCAAAAGTAGAAATATAGTGTATGAAGAAATTAGACATGGGAATTACATGATCATGTCACAAGAGGAGACAAGTTTGCCAAAGGAAGTGTTTTTTATCATAATGGTGTGTGGAATTTGGAGTTTTATGGAAGTTGTTCCTCAGCTAGTTCTGGAGCTAGTGTAGTGCTCATTTCTCCTAGGGGTAAGGTTCATTCTTTCTCCTTCAAATTTTAGTTGGAAAATACCAAAAAATACTTCCGAGTATGAGTCCCTTATTCTTAGGGTGATCATGGTGAAGGAAATGGGAGTGAAGAACCTTCTTGCTTGTGGATATGCTGACTTAATTGTAAAACAAGTTAGAGACCTTTATCGGAGTAAAGAACAAAAGGTTGAAACAATATAGGAATATGGTCTAGGATTCCATAGAATTCCTTGATGATTTTTCCATTGAAGTTGTGCCAAGGGAAAGGAATACTAGAGCTGACCATCGTGATTTTCCTTAGGAGAAATTCACCATTAAGCTGATCCATAGACCCAATGTTCCCGAAAATATAAATAATTAGCAAGTTTTAAATTATGACCAACATTTCCTTTCTTTCTTAGAGCTCAACGACAACTTTGATCAGTTGTACTTTGAAGGAAGTGACAATATTCCTAGAGAGAGTGTGTCATCAAATGAAGAGGTGTCAAAGAAGAGATGGATCAAGATGGATGCATCAAACTAAAAAGAAAAAAATTCCTAAAGGATGGTGATTTTGTAGGATATTTTTGATAAACATGACAAATCTATGAAGTTTAAATTTTCCCAAGGAGCCTCACAATATTCCGAGACTTAGAAAGTGAATATTGAGAGTCTTGATGATATCAAAATGGTCAACATTGGAAAATGTTGCACTCATGAAGAGAAAAAGAAGGTGGTAAATCTGTTGAAAAGGTATGTTGATGTTCTAGGTTACGCTTATGACGATCTTAAGGATTTTCAGCCTACAGATATGTAACATTTCATTCCTCTTAAGCCTGGGATCAAACCCTTCAAACAAAAGAAAAGGAAATAAAATCCAAAGATAGATGATACAATTTTACAAGAAATAAAAAATCTTCTAAAGGCTAGGATCATCTTCCCCATCCACCATTGAACATGGATTATTAATATAGTTCCTATAAGGAAGAAGAATTATGAGATCTAGATCTATGTGGATTTTCAAAAACTAAATCGGGGTTCTTTGAAGGACAACTACCCTCTCCCCACGATGGACCAAGTATTGCAAGATGTCAGGATCGGAGATGCTATCTATGTTAGATGTATTCTTGAGGTGTAATCAAGTAGAGGTGAATACTATAGATCAACATAATACTACCTTTAGTACTCTTTGGGGCACCTTTTCATACAAGAGGATTCCATTTGGTATTATCAATGCCTGGTGCTCATTTCCGTGAGGGCCATGAACTTTGTTTTTGGCCGTTTAAAATGGAAATTGAATTGTTGTGTATTTGGATGACTTGACAATGTTTTCTAAGGAAAGAAAGGATCACTTCCAACACCTTGAAATAGTATTGAAGAAGTGTAGAGAGCATGGAATTTCTTTAAACCCTAAGAATTCTATGTTTTGTGTCATAGAAGGAAAGTTGTTGGGACACATTGTTTTAAAGGAAGGGATCAAGGATGATCTCGGAGAGAGTTCAAGAAATCCAAAAATTCCTCTTCCATCAAGTAAGAAGGGTGTCCATTCTTTCTCGTGGTAAGATCAATTCCTAAGGAGATTCATCCCGATTTTGTAGAATTTACTATGAGCATTACTCACATGATGAAAGGGAAGAAAACTTCTAGTTGGTCCTTTCAAGGAAGAAATCATTTGAGGACATTAAACAAAGCTACAACAAACACTCAAAGCTTGGCATGCCCAGACTTAAGAAAAGATTTCATTATCTATTATTATGCCCTTTGAAAAACCCTTAGTTGTTATGTTATCCCAAAAGAATGCTAAAGATCATGAGCTCCCAATTACATTCATGAGTTATGTCTTGAAAAATCATGAGCTGAAGTACACCATCATGGAGAAACATGCATTTGTAGTTGTCAAATAGGCTAGTAGTTTAGGTTTTACATCCTTAATTCTCATTCTCGTGGTGTTAGTTGCCTCGATACAACAATCAAATACATTGTTACTCAGCAAGAATTTGGAACCAAGATAGGTAATTGGGTAGTAAAGGTGAAATATTATGATCTTGATATCAAGCCAACAAAGCTGGTTTGGGGTAAGGGCCTGTGTGAACTCATTGCTGAAGGAGCTACCAAGGAGTTGTCCAAATATGGAGTTGATGTCCATGTTGTTCTGTTCCTCAACTCATTAGATGTATGGTATGCTTATATTTCTCACTTTCTATCCTATGGAGAGTTTCCATCTCACTTAAGTTCCAAAGAGAAGAGAGCCATCAAACTGAGGTCTACACAATATGTGATATGGGAGAATTATTTGTTCAAATGAGGCATAGATGGAAGGTTTTTAAGTGTGTAGACAATGAGCAACAAAAGAAGTTGTTCTCTACTTTTCATGACTATGCTTTTGGAGGTCATTTCTCCTCTTCTATAACATCTCATAAAATACTTCGTGTTTGTTATTATTTTGCCACTTTATTCATAGATGCATCAAATGGGTTGGTAAATGTGAAGCATGCCAAACATTTGTTGGAAGACATAAGTTGGCTACTTTACCACTAAAGCCAATAGTGATTGATGATACCTTTCAACAATGGGGATTGGATTTCATTGGAAATCTTAACCCACATTCCAAAGTTGATGGACATGATGTGTTGATTGCCACAAATTACTTCACCAAGTGGGTGAAATCCATCCTAGTCAAGAGCACTACTTCGAGGTAGTTTCTAACTTCATTAAGGAGAATATATTGATTAGGTTTGGGACCCCAAACAAAATATTGACTAACAATGCTTCCAATTTTCTTCTATTGAGATAATGGAATTATACTAAGGGTATGGGATCTCACTTTCTCATTCTTCAAATTACTACCCCAAGGGAATGAACATGAAGAATCAACAAAAAGAACTTGGTGAGCATAGTTAGAAAGCTTATAAATGATTCTAGAGGAATTGGCATAAGAACGTTATATGATGGACATTGGGCTGATAGAATTACACCCAAGAGAGTGATTAGAATGTATCCTTTCCAATTGGTGTATGGTGTGGAAGCTCAAATACTAGTCACGGGGAATCACCATCTTACATCGATGAAACCATCAAGATTCAAGTTTCAGTAGCTCTTTGGACAAGAGAATTTTGTACCTTCAGAAGCTTGATGAGGATAGATTACAAGTGGTTGATAGGATAGCAGCTCATCAGTTGAAAGTGAAGGCTTTGTTTGACAAGAAAGCCAAACCTAGAGTTTTCCAAGTGGGAGACATTGTGCTACTTTGGGACAAAAGACATGAGCCACGAGGAAGCCATGGTAAGTTTGATTCTCTTTGGCTTGGTCCTTTTAGAATCAGACATTTTGCTAGAGAGAACTCTTTTTATCTGGATTACATGGATGGTTCTCCTCTCCCACTTCCTTATAGTGGGAAGTATCTAAAGTTGTTCAAGTCCTAGGTGACTAGGTGGTCCTTCTGTATATTTTGTACAGTGTTTTGGTTTTGGGTCATTCCTTTGTGTTTCATTTTTGTTCTTCCCTTTTGGTTTTTTGTTTATTTTTCCCATCTTGTGTGTGTTACCTTGTATTGGTTTTGTTTTTGACTCCTTTTCCCAATGGATAAGGCACTAGTCCTCTTTCCCAAATTTATGTACAGTTCTTGATCTTGCCTTGTGTCTTTATTCTAAGCCCAGTCATCCCTAGAAAGAGCCAGTTTTTTTCATCCTCAAAATTCCCCTCTTTTGAAGTCAAGTTTCAAAAAAATTGAGTCTGTAGCTTGGAGTATTGGATCATGTCTAGCCTAGAATTGTTTATAGTTTTCCCATTCGTGGAGAACAATTTAAAATTCAAGCGTAATGGTGAAGTTTCTTCCCTTATTTTTATTTTCTTCCTACAATCAGGAATGACAGGCATATCTTCCCCATTAAATTTATCCCAGCATCCATGGGTAGTACATGGGAATATCTTATTAGATGTGGTTTTTTCATGTTTCAAGAAATAGCAGAGGCCTCCATGTGTCAAAAATGATGTAACTCTAGGGGAAGGGTCCAAGAGATAGTCCTAAAATAAGTGCAAGCTTTCTTCTTTCCTAGGTACAAAATGAAGGCATAAAAAGATAAAATCAGCTAAGTATGGAAGGCTCAGTGGATGGCGCCATGTGGCTCATCGGTGCAACTTAAAGAGTCAAAACACTGAGGGGCGGTTCTCAAACTTTTTCCAATCCAAAGAAGAAGCAATTAAATAACCAATGATATTTATTCATTTAAAATATCATAAGGAAGCAATGAATGGGATGATCTAATAAACCTAATTTGACATGATAAAAGGTTTTGATATGTACTTATACATAGGAAAGAGTGTTCTCCAAAAGTGGTGTTCTCTAAATGTATGCCATAGTTATGGGAATGAGATAGAGAAAACCGATCAATGTGGAATGTCCGCTAGAAGAAATTTGATCAATTAGGGAAGCTTTCTTAGGATGCTAATAAAAATGAAGGATGATGAATATGGGAAGCCTTCAAATTCCATAAGGAGTAGCCATCCTTCAAGGGTATGGTATATTTTATACATAATATGGATGGAAAGAATAACATATGATAGTCATCATTCGAGGGATCAATCTATTTATTTGATTTGATTTTTATTTTGATTTTACATGCTTTTGATTTATAATTTTTTTGTATAAACAACTGTCCTTCGAGGGATCAATCTATTTTTATAACTATTATTTTAAATTAAGTATCCATGAATTTTAATTTTTACATGGGTGAGACCTGGGACTAGCTAAGTAGACCAATTAGAGGGGATAATGAATGTACAAAAGACACACGTAGACCCTTTGCATGGTTCCAATAGGTTAATAAAAGGGTAATATATGTAATTATTGTGGAGTTCTCACCAAAAGGGATAACATATCTATAAGGAATATGCTACGGGAAGAGGGTTGGTTCCCATATTTATGGTCATATCTAGAAGTGATGTAAGACCACATAGTTCTAAATTATCACAATGAGAGATGTTATGGGGCTAAGATAGAGTAATGATCCAAAGATATGACTAAAGGCACATTGGCGGGGATAATTTTAGCGGCGAATATTCGTAATATGGCGAAAATTTCATTTTAGGAAAATTTGAAAAGGCGAATTTTTCGGAGTGGGTCGGTGTCCTGTTCGCCTAAAATATATAGTATATTTTTTTTGGGGGGTGGCTTCGCCTTCATTTGAAAACATCTCCTATAAAAACCTATGTGATTCGCCGGGTAGTATACCTCAAGTAGCTTACCAAATTACCAATACTGTGAAATTTGAACTCGCATACCCTTGAGCACCAGAGATTCATATTACAGTTGACGCGCGACAAATGCAGTGTTGACGCGCGACAAGGGCAATATTGACGCGCGACAAGATCTCAGATCGACGCGACAAGAGCAGATCGACGCGGCGACAAGAGTCAGATCGACGCCGACAAGAGCTGAATCGACGCGCGACAAGATGCATCGCATCGCGCGACCCGAGCTGTACTGACGCGCGACAAGAGCTATACTGACGCGCGACTTGGGCTACGAAGTGACGCGCGACAGAGGAAGGGTGGACGCGCGACTGAGAAAGGGTTGACTCGGGCATTGTTGACGCGCGACCTCAGACAGTTCACGCGCGACAAGACCTCAGAGACTGGACAGAGTCGCTTCTTGGTTCTTTTGCTGACGCAGGACTCTTTTCAGAATAATGGAAGGTGCCAGCTCAAAGAATACGAATAACCTAAAAGTAAGTAAGAAATCTCAGAAATCACTCTTCAAGTATTTTGGAAACTCTGCGGGTACAGATAGTGTAAATACCAATCATATACATGCCACCAAAAACAATCAGAATACTGACTGTGTGGAAGGTATTATTGAGGTGGACATGCATTCTGCACAGTATCACAGTCAAACAAATGAAACCTACGATAATATGCCAGATCTTGAAGATATTGTTCCTGTTGGGGTGCAACCAGAAGTGCAGCTAGATATCACAGATACAAACACTCAGCAAAATGGAAGACAGAAATCAAAATCAAACTCTGGTCCAAGAAAGAGGAAACCAGGTGATTGCGATATTGCTACAAATTCTACTCAAAAAAGTAAAGCATTGAAAACAAACAAGAATATGTGGACCATTGGCAGGACATACAAGTTTGATTGGGCAGCTAAATTTCCATTTATTGAACCTGTTGTATCATCTAATTCTGAAGAAATCCCATGTGAATGTACATGTACAATATGTACGTGGAAATTGGGAAAGCAACAAAAATGCAATCAAGTGACACTATAGAAAAACATGTGGAAAACAATATTTAAAAGAATAAAGGGATGGCGTAAAATCAAAACACATAGGTGGAAATCGAAAAGGAGTGCATGCATGTCAGATACGCAGCGGAATATGAGGCAGAGCAGAAAAAACACAGACATCTGTTGGAAAAGGGAGGAACGATCACATCGCATATTGGTAAGATGAAAGAAACTAATCTACAAGCAAAATTCATACAGTTCTCTACTCTTTTTCAAATACTTAAAAAAGGAAGGGCAATGTCAGATTTCCTCGATTTCAAGGTTTTGTATCAATTTAACGGAATGCTGAATGTACCTCAGTCTCATTGGTCCGAGAGTAGTGGATGGGAAATGGCAAAATGCCTCTCGATGATAGAGAAGGAAGATTTGAAAGAGAATGTAAAAAAAGCAAACTTTATCTCTCTTTCAATTGATGAAGTGACAGCAGTCGACAACACCGCATGGGTATGTATCCACATCTATACATTAGAAAATCATATAAGGACACCTCATCTGTTGGGTGTTATGAAAATGGTTGAAAACTGCAATGCTGAAAACCTATACAAAATAGTTGTTTCTCATTTGAAAGATGTTGCTGGTATGACTGATTATGAAATTGCTACGAAGTTGGTATGTGTTGGAGCAGATGGTGCATCTGTCATGCAGGGTCACCGAACAGGGCTGTGTGTTAGATTACAAACAACAGTGGCCCCATATATGCTACCAATTCACTGCATGGCTCACAGAATGAATTTAGCATATAAAATGGTAAGCAACCATGAAAATGTTGCTAAATTAGAAGACCTAATAAGAGAACTCCATGCCTATATGTCAAGCAGCCCAAAGCGTTTTCTGGAGTTCCAAAAATTTGCAATTGGAATTACAGACGGCAAAAAACTTCTGAAGGATGTGGAGACTAGATGGATCTCTTTGTATGAACCAGCATGCAGAGTTCGTGAGGAGTATCCTTCATTGGTTGGTTTCATGCACAAATACCATCATGAAGTTGATAGGGCAAGGGACCTGTTGTTCCGCTTAACTGATTTGGAGACTTTGCTTACATTGGTTGGTATTCTTCCAATGTTGAAGGAGATCAATACACTGATGAAGCATGCACAGGGCAGATTGATCTATATCGTGGATTTTATAAGGATGAGGAAAATGGTATGTCAAAGTCTTGATATATCAGTCATCGCTCCCGTGATAGTTTTGATGCACCTGTTTTTGAAAATTGGAGAGATTTATTAGATCTTAAAAATCCTAACACCTTTTTGAGATTTAATATCCACGATCACCTATGCATCTCTGTTAATGGGAGGGAAATACCAATGCACATCTTGCAAAGACGTCAAGATATTACAGGATCGGAACGAGAAGATGTTCCTGTGACACGTAATTTGTTTGAGTCTGTGATAGTTGAGACAAGAATAAAGCTTAAAAAAATTTCAGAAACCTTGTCATCAGAAATTAGGGAACGTTTCTGTAAAGACAAAATTCTGGAAGCAATGGGTGTGATGAATCCGAATTTTTGGAATACAGAAGGTGGCCGTGCAGACTTTGTCAGTAAGCATTTCCATAAGTCAATGGGTACAATAATGGAACAATTTACAAAGACTTCAGAGCTCAAGGGTACAGAAATCAAAGGTATACTGAATGCCGATTTATTGAAGTTTCAGTCAACCAATTTTGCAACAACAATGAGGAACCAATATAAGAATTTAGATCAACCTTCTGAAAGTGGTGCTATTACAAGGCTGTGGCGAGGAATCTTTCAAAGTTCTATCTTACAAGAAGATATCAGTGAGTATTTCAGACTATATGAGTTATGCCAGACAATGATTTTGGGGTCTGTGGAGGATGAAAGGGTTTTCAGTGCATTGTCATTTATAAAATCAAAACTGAGAAACAGTTGGAAAAAATCGAAAGTCAGATGAGGTGTTACGCTTTCTCGATACTCCCTCGAAACCTTTCCGCTTGACAGAGCAATTGCAAGACCTGGAATTCCCTTTGCGAAAGAAGAGGTGTAAATAATACAGCCTACAAGTACAAATATTCCCAACCTTGAGAGTGTAATTGGCTCTGCGTCACATTCTACAGAAGACAACATCGACTTTGATGAAGCTATTGATAATGGACTGTTTCAACTTTAAGTAGGTATCTTCTTTATCTTTTATCTTTATCATTAAAGATGTTACAGGTCTATATACTAAAAATGTCAGGCAATTCACCCATCTATCTACTAATCCATTTCTCGTGTTGGATTTTTTTAAAACACAGATCTAGCTCATTACCAGTGGCAGTGATGATTTCAACTTTAAGCAGGTATCTTTTTCCCCTTAATCTTATTGTTAATTTGTTTGTTACTTTTTAAATTTTGACAGAGCAATTGCTCACTGGAATTCCCTTTGCGAAAAAAGAGGTGTAAATAATACAGTTACAGGTACAAATATTCCCAACCTTGAGAGTGTAATTGTCTCTTCGTCACATTCTACAGAAGACAACATCGACTTTGATAAAGCTATTGATAATGGAGTGTTTCAACTTTAAGTAGGTATCTTTTATCTTTATCTTTATCTCCATTAAAGATGTTTACAGGTCTATATACTAAAAATGTCAGGCAATTCACCCATCTTTCTACTAATCCATTTCCCGTGTTGGATATTTTTAAAACAAAGATATATCTCATTACCAGTGGCAGTGATGATTTCAACTTTAAGCAGGTATCCTTTTCCCCTTAATCTTATTGTTTGTTACTATTCATTTTTTCAGCTCTGGTTATAATTAAAGATGTTATAGGTGTATGTATTTACATTTAGATAAATACAATATTTTTATTTTTTGAAAACGTGGGTTGACATCCGTCCGAGGAAGCTGTTACTTCTCGGGACTGACAATGTCAGGCAACTCACCCATCTATCTACTAATCAATTTTTTTGTGTTGAAGTTTTTAAGACAAAGATCTAGCACGTTACAGGTGATGATTTCAATTTTAAATAGGTATCTTCTTCAACATAATCTTATTGTTTGTTACCTTATATTTTTTCAGCTCTTGTTATCGTTACCTTATATTAACATTTATTTAAAGATATTGTTGGTCTATATATTTAAAGATGTTGCTGGCACTTATCAATTATCATCATTCATCATCTACGTCCACATACAATTCATGACAATGCAAATAAACAAGAAACATATATATAATACATGATAATCACAATCTAATGCAATTAAAATTAAAGATTGTATGTAAATCCATATAATTATATTCAAAAACCATAGTACATATTCAATAGTAGAAGTTTCTAGTTTTCAAAACCCTCTTTTTCTTTATCCAATTCTACTCTGCACTATTTCCCAACGGCTTCTTCCACTGTGGCTGTACCTCTTTCCCCAACACCAGAAATCTCCATGCGACAGAAAATTTGGATCAGCTGCAGTGTATAAACTATCCCGTTGCCAATAATTTTCATAACGACTAATAATCTCATTGATAAGAACCAGATTGATATGAGGAAGCATCTCCCATCTTTCTCATCAACCCACACAATCTTTTTTGTGCTTGTCCAGATCTATGAAATACTCCTTGCCCTCTTTAGAGGTACTTGTGCCCAAACCCTGTATGGTCCAAGCAACAAGTGATACCTAATTGATTGGAGAACCTGATTGATTGGAGAAGCTGATTGATATGAGGAAGCATCTCCATCTTTCTCATCAACCCACACAATCTTTTTTGTGCTTGTCCAGATCTATGAAATACCCCTTGCACTCTTTAGAGGTACTTGTGCCCAAACCCTGTATGGTCCAAGCAACAAGTGATACCTAATCAGCAAGCGAACAAAACCAGAACTCGAAAACATATAAAGAGGAAAACAAACTAGCATTACTTTGTACTATATGGTCCAGCTGGTTATCGATCCACTCAATGAGTCTCTCCAAGCTTCATACTCAGGAATTGTGTAGAAAGATAACACATTTCCATTTTTGTGAGTTGCCTACATAATACATTAACATGTGCCGACATTAGACATGGAGATACAAAACATCTGGAGGCTTGGAAAACAAATATAAAAAGTCTCAAAACACAACCAAATATACAGGGGGAACATTTAAAGAAACTAAACACCGCTATACAAAGATCATGTACCTGGTCTGTCATTATCATCAGATGGCCATATCTTAAAGATTTAATGCTGTCATATATTTTATCTTCCTGTAGACCAAGGATTTTTTTTCTATTTACTATCTCTTTATTCTCCATTTGTTGGTGAGTGGTAGCTTCCCAAAAAATAGATATTCCTGCCACCTGATAGCATAAAGATAAAGATAACTAAAATAACAAAAATTAAATTGGAAAGTGATGTCGAAACATGTCACAGTACTACCAAATTCAATATTCACATTTCCCTGATTCATGGCACAAACACTTACAGCGACTACAAGTGCCTTGGCTGAGTCACCCTCCGTTAATATTAAAGTACATTGATCAGAATTCTTCCCTCCTGCTTGATTTGCATCAAGTTTGGGAACATCATTTAATTTCCCCTTCTTGGTTCCATCAGTTTTCTTAAGATCTTTTTTTTGTTTAAACTTTTCCACTGCACTCATCAGGTCAAACAAAGTTACAAAGCTAATCTTAGACACTAGCATTGCAAAAATTACATGTACTCAGAAATGCTACATATTAGACACCACGCCTGGATATATGCGAAACAGTGAAAATTACTATAAATTTATAAAACAGAAAATTGTATCAGAATAAAAATACGAATTAAAACGAATTATACTTACAATCAACATGGAAACCAAACGTTGATTCGAGAAAATTCTTTTCTTCCACGAGTGTTGCCTTAGTTGTAACAATTGGTAAATTTTTGAACGGAAGGCCTGTAAACCGATGAATTTCATTTGCTTCTATACTGAATCGAAAAATTCGGCAGCGGTTCAGAGTCACATAAAAAATGCCGTCCTCTGAACTATAGGATGACAGAAGGTAATTCAAAATATCCGGATCTGTTTCGAAATGGGACATATTAACGAGCCCTGTAAAATCACACGCATCCATTAAATATTTATCTACTGAAGAGTCGAAGACATCTTTAAAACAGTATGGATGTGAGGGCATAAGAAACATCGATTGAATTGGGAAGCAGTTGGGAAGCATTGAGACCTGCAAAAATTCAAGAGCCGAAGGTGAAAACGACAAAATGACCGGTAGAAGGGTATTTATAGGCTAAATCGGGCGTCAAACGCATCAATAGACGCGCGTCAAATGTCCAAGATGACGCGCGACATTTACAATAATAGAAGCACGGCAACGATCGAATGCTGGCGCCACAATGGCTACCGACGCCAATAAGCCATTGATAATAGAAAGCCACAGGCCATCGACGCCGCCATTGACGACGCCAATAGAAGACACTGACGCGCGTCAATGAATCCATCGACGCCGCCAAGAAGCCACCGACGCCGCATCATAGAAGCAATCGACGCTGGCGCACAATACCGACGCCATCGCGCGTCAAGAGCAATCGACGCACAATAGCCTGCCACCGACGCGCCAATAGGCTTGACGCACCAATAGATCCGCCAATAGCGCGACGCTGCCGCCAATAGATACCAGTGACGCGCGTCAATAGATACCAGTGTCGTGCGTCGATTGAAACAATTGACGTTCCTCTGACGCGCGTAAGGAGTGATGAAGCCTTCATGTTTGCAATGCAGCCAATTGAGACACTGATTGGTGTGTACTTGATGTCTGAGACACTTGATTTTAGACATGTTACTTGTTGAGCTTGATGTATACTTGAGCTGTAAATTTTTTTTTTCAATATTTGAGACACTTGATTTTATGGATTGTACTTCAAGAAGATCATGATTAATCAATTCAAGGCATAGAAATGGCGGAGCTTCAAGAAAATTGTCTTCAAACATACAGTTGAACATTGTATCTTCAGAAAAGGAAAACAAAACATGATGGTAGCAGGAATCTACTAAAGGATCATATATTTCAAGTTCATTCTTGTAACTAATACGATATGTAAACAACCTTATTGAAAAATTTGAAAAAAAAGGCATATTTTAATTCAAACACTTCAAGAGCAGTCCCGAAGAGAATCCTATACAAATTTAACTTCTATAATTTATCTGGAGACGGCACTGTATTTTTTCTTAGATGCTAAACAGAAAGGTTGTTAAATCTTATTAAATTTGGCATGGTAAACCATGGCAATTCACCCATCTATAATCTAATCCATTTCTCGTGTTGGTTTTTTTTGAAACACAGATATAGCTCATTACTAGTGGCAGTGATAATTTTATTGTTTGTTACAAATGGTTAAATACAATATATTATTTTTTGAAAACGTGGGTTGACATCCGTCCGAGGAAGCTGTTATTTCTCGGGACTGACAATGTCAGGCAACTCACCCATCTATCTACTAATCTATTTTGGTGATGATTTCAATTTTAAATAGGTATCTTCTACAACATCATCTTATTGTTTAAAGATATTGTTGATCTATATATTTAAAGATGTTACTGGGACTTCTCAGGACCCCTCTGTCTACAATGTCAGGTAAAACAAAGATCTAGCAAATTACCCTTGATGATTTCACTGCAAGAGGTAAGTTAAACCCTATCTTATTTGCAATTATGTTTAATTTCTTTCCAGTGATGATTCTCTCTTTATTTCTTAGAATTATATTTAATTTATTAAATATTAAACTATTAAGTTGAGTGAATTATAGATGCATACTTCATCTCAAATGGTGTCCACGTAATGGGATTATTCAGAAGATAAAAAAGATTGTAGCTAGAAGAATAGAGATTCAAATAGATTGATTGCATTTCATCAATCATTCATTAAAAAAACCTCTATCTAAATTATAAGAAATATATACACTCAAAATTATATCAACTTATAGACTCAAAGACAGACTAATCTTCATGATAAAAACCTTATATGTTTTACATTAAACTTCAAAGTTCTGTATCGAGCTTGACCTATCTTTTAATCACATGGTTATTCCATCTTTGATTAATCCAGCCTCCATAGCCTCTACACAAAACAATATCCATGATAACAAAACCATATCTTTTAAACCATTGTCTTCATTATTTCCCAAGCTCTAATTCTTACAGCCTCTACATCAAACAACCTCTCTAGTTTAAGATTATGCACTAATATAGAGGTGAATCTCTTTAAACAGTAAAGATCTGTTTCAAAACTTAGTTGCTATTTTTTCCCAAAGACATAATTTTCAAGATAATTAAAGAAATTAAATTGATCATCATATTTCATCAGCATCTATCATTGATTATCAATTCTCATCATTCATCATCTTTCATCATCATCTATCATTATCATCATTCATCATCTACGTCCACATACAATTCATGACAATGCAAGTAAACAAGAAACATACATATAATTCATGATAATCACCATCTAATCACCATATAATTAAATTCAAATAACATATTACATACGCAATAGTAGGAGTTTAGTCAATAATAACAGTTTCTAATTTTGAGAAGCCTCTTTTTCTTTAGAAACTTCTACTGTACTCTCTTCCCCAACGGCTTCTACCACTCTAGCTGCACCTCTTTCCCCAACACCAGAAATAACCCCTGAACATATGAGATCTTCTGCAGCACTGTCCAGATTTTTTAAAATTCTTTCCTCTTGATTTGTTGCATCTCCGTGCGACAGCAAATTTGGATCAGCAGCTGCTTTTTCTTTGAACAAGATGTCAGGGTCAAGACCATGCTCTTTAATTATCCGCTTTAGTGTATTGTTTTGTTTGTTAACCAAAACAATATTTTGCTTCATATTTTTGCAATGATAAGTTTGTTCTTGTTGTTTCAAGTGAACTTGCAAAACCTTCGCCTGACTCTTCAAATTTTCATATTTCAACTGCACCAAAAGAGTAATGTCAATTCAAAATATTAATGTAAATTCAAAATTTCAAATTAACAAAAACGATTGTTTGAATGTAATAGTACTTACAACCGCTCTATCTCTTTCGGCATTTGCGATTGATACCAAATCCTTGTCCTTTGACCATTTGTTAAAATATGCCTGGGCCTCGGCACTAATATTTTCCAATCTGTTTAGTGCCTTATCTAAAATGTCGTCTTTATATTTGTTGTTAAACGTGACAGTCCCACTTCTTGCTTGGGTAAGTAAGGAATCCATCTTCGCAGGTTGATTTTGGACTGCAGCGTATAAACTGTCCCGTTGCCAATAATTTTCATAACGACTAATAATCTCATTGATAAGAACTTTGGCCCTTTTCTCCCATTCTATTAGCTCTTCGATATGAGGAACAATAAACTCACTGACATGGGATTGACAATCATTACCAATTAAGTTCTCCAAAGGATAAGGTGGAAACTCTTCACTATCTGATTCTGATGCAGACGATCTTGCTGGAGAAGTGTGGGGGCTTTGACCAAGATCAACTGCTATTTTCTGTCTTTGGGTGGGCTGATCCTGTTTCCGAAAAAATAAATCAAGATTTAGATAAATAAATTTAAATCAGAATGTAATTTAAAATTGTAAAGCATATTAAAATTGAAATTTGAAGTATACCTGCTGGCCTTGAATCATCTCGTTGTGGTATCGAAAACCTAATGGGTCATTGCTATCAATGCCCAAATAATCTTCATCTAAATTTATATTGTTCAAAACAGATATGCCCGTTGCACTGGGCAAGCCACCAAGTGAGAGAGTTGGTATACGAAACGAGGAGTCAAGGTTTAGTGTCCCACTGGGGGCCGGAGCAAAAGTCATGCGTTTACCAATGGTCTTTTTCACTGTTCCTCTGGTTGGCATTTTAAAAATTAATGGTTGAGTTGGTGTCGCGGCCGTGGTTTGATCATGAATGACATGCGCTGTAAAGTACAAGAAAAAAAGAAAAATGTTAGAACAATTCAAAAGTCAAAACTATGAAACTAAATGTCCTATAGAAAAGTTGTACCTTGTTGTCGAGGGGGTGTTTTTCTCGGTGCTACGGGTGGCCTTGTAGGAGTTGTACTCTGTGGCTGTTCAGAAGATATCAATGCATGCGAATGTATGGAGTGAGTTGGGGAAGAAGGTTCCAAAATCCCTGCAATTCATCAATATTAAATGTTAAATCATTTGGTTAAAATTTAAATTGAAAAAAATCTGCAACTTTGGAATTTGTAAATAATATATGAGAATGTATTACTTCTCTGGCGTTTAACGAGTTCAAACTGTTGAGGGTTTGGAGAGGAGTGAGCTTCCATTTCAGATTGGGAGTCCCCCGAAGCCTCTGCGTGTAGTTGGCCTCTTCCTCTTGACATCTTTTTTTTTTTGGGAATGGCTTCAAGATATCTTCTCTGCAAAACATTAAAATTTAAGATTTAATAAATGTGCACTGTAATGTAGAAAATAGTAATACAATTACAAACTAAATAGTTTATACCTGCTGTTCTGCAAATGGAACTGAGAATTTCTTCAAAGCCTCATCAGAGCAAGTAGGAATTTGTTTATGTTTTAAATTTAAAAGTGCCTCATAGTAGAAGCCGAGGAGATAGTTTGTTGAATAAATGTAGGGTTTATCTGAGACTCTTGAATTTGCTATGTCAGTTCTTATTTTTTTCGATAGAAATGTGCACCAATCGAATTTTCGTTTTGTGATAGTGGCACAAATGTATGCAATGGCCCAATTTGGTATATCTGTTTGGCGACCCTGCAAAACAATTCTGGCTTGAAAAAACGAAATAAGTGCAGCCAAAAAGTGATGTGCAATTGATTGTGTATCTACACCACGCCTGGATTTATTGACATGGGCTGCAAATACGAAACAGTGAAAATTAGTATAAATTTATAACAGAATTGTATCAGACTAAAAAACAGATTAAAAAATATGAATTAAAATGAATTATACTTACAATCAAAATGGAAACCGTACGATGATTCGAGAAATTTCTTGTCATCTTCCGTGAGTGTTGCCTTGGTTGTCACAGTTGGTAAATTTTTGTTAGGAAGGCCCGTAAACCGATGTATGTCATTTGGTTCAATAGTGAATTGGAACATTTGGCCATCGTTCAGAGTAACATAAAATATACCGTCCTCTGAATTGTAGCATGACAGAAGGTAATTCAAAATATCCGGATCTGTTTCGAAATGTGGCATATTAACGAGCCCTGTAAATTCACACGCTTCCATTATAGCTGAATATTCTGAAGACATCTTTAAAGCCGTATGGATGTGAGGGCATAAGGGATTCCTGTAGGTTATCTTCGAAAGAGATTGAGTTGGATTGGCCTGAATTTCTTCCTGAACTTGCAATTGGGAAGCATGTGAAGTCGACATTGTAGTTGCAATAGCGTCTTTGTCAAAGATTTAGACCTGCAAAAATTCGAGAACGGGAAAACGAAAACGAGAAAATGAGCGGCACATGGCTATTTATAACCTAAATAGGGCGTCAATGTCCTCTATTGACGCGCGTCATCTTATTCTGTTGTCGCGCGTCATCTAGTCCCTTTGTCGCGCGTCAATTGAATGTAGTGTCGCGCGTCATCTATTCCCTTTGTCGCGCGTCAATTGAATGTAGTGTCGCGCGTCATTTACTCACGGTGTCGCGCGTCAATAAAGAATGTTGTCGCGCGTCAATTTAATTATAATGTCGCGCGTCATTTAATTACATTGTCGCGTCATTTAATTACAGTGTCGCGCGTCATTTAATTTAGTGTCGCGCGTCATTTAGTTATACAGTGTCGCGCGTCATTTAATTACCAATGCCACGCGTCAGTCTTAGATGATGTCGTGCGTCAATAGTGGCCGCTGTCGCGCGTCAATAGAAGTTGATGTCGCGCGTCAATAGTGGGCGATGTCGCGCGTCGGTGTAGAACAATGTCGCGCGACAATTGTCTCCACTGACGCGCGTCAGACTACAGTGGTGAAAAAGTCGCGCGTCATTACAATCTATTGTCGCGCCAGTGTCGCGCGTCAGTACTAACTATTGTCGCGCAAATGTCGTGCGTCGTTACGAACTAGTGTTGTCGCGCGTCACTCATGGTACCTTGTAAAACCAGGCGAAATTTTTTTTTTTCAATACTGTCAAATTCGCCTTTCGCTGAAAGTGGTTACGGGGATATTCGCCAGGTATTTTCCACCTTCAATTTTATAGGGGTGTCTTAAAATGAACCCCGCACATTGGTAAATGTGCTAACAAATGAATAGTCATTAGTGAAATGTGTTAAAATTCCAATTTCATTTTACCATAAAGGAGGCCAAATGATAGGATCTTGAACCAGACTTATGTGTAATAATGTATAGTCCAATCTAGTTAGGAGAAAACTTTTCGTTTTAGATCATTTCTAAGGTAGGGAAATGATCAACTGATATGATAAAATGATATATTACAAGACAAATATGGCCACAAGAGTGGAATTAAGATGAAGATACTAGGTCTCTCAATGGAGAGGAAAATATGGCCATAAGAGTAGACTTAAGATTTTAAAAAATGGTGCCCCAAAAGAGGCATGAATATGGCCATAGTGATGGACTTCGACTAAAATAAATGGTCCCTCAATGGAATGATAAACATGGTGACAAATTTGGACTTGATGAAAATAATCGATCTCTCAATGGAAGGAAAAATATGGCCAAAAAGGTGGAATTTAATTGAGATTTGT
This sequence comes from Taxus wallichiana var. yunnanensis, assembly GCA_018340775.1. Classification (NCBI taxonomy): domain Eukaryota; kingdom Viridiplantae; phylum Streptophyta; class Pinopsida; order Cupressales; family Taxaceae; genus Taxus; species Taxus wallichiana. The sequence continues at coordinate 291,105,788 of CM031241.1, read as the reverse complement.
ACATAGATAAAGTTTAGATTAAGATCGGATGAGATGGATCGATGGAATTTAATGAGATTAAATAATGAAATGCCAAGGTGAAGTACCCCACCGTCAAGGGAGTATTTTAGATAGGAAATGAGTTAATGTGGATGATATCCTCAACGACGAGGGAGGCCCCTCCCCAAAGCAAATGAGATTCTATCAATGTGGAAAAGTTATATGTGGATGAGTTAATGGATTTGAAGCGATTTTATATGAGATATTATTTAACTTTGATTTGATATCGAAGGGTGATAAAAAAACCATCAATATCAATTAACAAGGGAGGACCTCTTTAGGAGGAATGGTAAGGGATGATGTGGAGGAAAGATGAGATATAGTAATTTTAGTGGATGGGGATGTAGGAATTGGATTTTTATTACTTGTGGTGGATTGATAAGAATGGTTCCCATGAATTAGGAAATAATCGTTTTCAATAATATTTTGAACTATAGTCTAAATAAGCCTTACAATTATTTGTGTCATGACCCGGAGTGTGATGATAAATGCATTGTGATTGGGAATTAACCATGAATGTTTGGTACTTTCTTTATTAAAATATTTAACAAAGGTAATTGTGATGAAAATATTTGAGCTAGATGTAGAAGGATATCTATGTAGGACCCGATCTAAGTGTCAAAAGGAAGATAACTCTTATGAATTTTAACATGATGTTTTGGCTTGTATTTTGGCATGGATGTAGATAGGATGGGTAAATTAGGAACCTTGCAAAACAAATAAATTTTAGATTGTTTGGATTGGAATTTAGGTGTGGATGTATATTGGATGGGTAGATTAGGTTTCTCGGAAGACAAATAAATTTTGTATTGTTTGTGTTAGTGCTTAATTTAATCTCGCCCTATTTGTTCAAAATTTCTCAGTCTGCATGCTTTAAGTATTCTTTTTCCCCCTATATATATGTGTGAAAGCTTTATCCTTCATTTGGTTTCCATTTTCATTCCTTTCGTTGGGTTGTGGATCCCATTGAGTCCTGGGTTTTTCTTACAATCTTCATCTCTGCGAGGAAAATTTTTGTTGTTCTGAGTCTTCCACAACTATGTCTCCTTTGTAAATCCTATCCCAACATCCGTGGATATGTGGTACTTTATAATTGGACATGGCCTCGACTAGTCTATTTGGTGAACTTGTCACTTTTTTTACATTTGTAAAAAATGCCAAATTGGTCCCGCAACCCCGATAGTATATAATTAGCTATTCAACAATATGAAGCGCAGGGAAAATTTCTTACTTTGACCTAGAAGAAGGACACGTGGAGGTTTGAAAGGTCAAAGGCAAAGAGGCGGATCGTCGGAGGATTTTGAATATTTTTGCCTTTTTGTGAAAAGGAGAAAAGTTATAAAATGATTCGTGACTCATCTGCCAGGGGACAAATTAATGTCACATGTTTGAGTCAGCATTGAAAATTCAAAGCGGGAGGCGGGTCACCGGAGCACTTTGGAGTTTTTAAGCTCTATTTTGAAATGAAGAAAAAGTATAAAAGTGAGTGACTCCACTAGGGACCATATCAAAAGTCAAAGTGGGGATGGGAGTAAAATTGTAAAAAAAATGCAAAAACTCTTTAAGTGAAACAAAATGCAAAAGTACCCCCATGCCCACTTTAACTCGATATTTTCCATGTGGAGTGCATGCACTTGTTTGAGGTCCCGCCTCTGGGTCTTACCTTTGTAGTTATGCCAAGGAGACACATGGAGGCTTCCACTAGCTCCTCTTTATACTTAGACTTTTCAAGCACCCAATACAAGTTTCTTAGGTCCTGGGACACATGGAGGGCCCGCACCTTTTGGGACCTACCCCTAAATTTTACTTTTGAAAGAGCACCAAGGAGACACATGGAGGTTTCCACTGGATATTCCCATACTTAGAATTTTTCAAGTGTCCGGTGCAACTTTTTTGGACCCTAGACACGTGGAAGGCCCATGCTTGTTTGGGAGTCCTTCTTTTGAGCTTCATACCAAAAATTACCGAAGAGACACATGGAAGATTCTGCTAGCCCTACCCATACTTAGAATTTTCAATGGCTAAGGAAAATTTCTGGACCCTAGGCACGTGGCACCTTCCACTGGTCCTTAAACTCTTTCAACAACTTTGTCGGGCTGAGACACATGGAGAGCCCACGCTTTTTTGGGGTCTCTACTTTTGGGAACCATATCAAAAGTGCGTAAAAGAGATATGTGGAGGATTCCACTAGCTCTTTTTATACCGAGAATTTTTCAAGGGCTGAGGAAAATTTCTTGGGCCCGTGGCACGTGGAGAGCCTATGATTGTTTGAGGTCCCGCCTCTAGACTTCAATTTTGAAGTTACACCAAAAAAACATGTGGAAGCTTCCACATTGGACGTTCCCAAATTCTCGAATTTTTAGAAACCGGTGCAACTCTCTAGGGTTCTAAACACATGGAGGGCCCACACTTGTTTGGGACCTACTGCCTCTTGACTTCACCTATTGCACTGCACCAAAGAGAGACATGGAGGTTTCTCGCTGGATCCTCTTTATACCCGACCGACTCGGAATTATAAAGCGTAGGTATGTGGTATAATCCATGGGTGGACACTAACTTATGGGAGGAGGCACGGATGTAGGTATCCATGCGAGGGAACTCATTTCTCAAGGTGTATTCTCGAGAGTGAAACATATTTCTTGTTAGATCTAGCCATATGGAGCCACTTAAAATGATTAAAAGGGGATTTCTAAAGCACAACAAAATAAAATAATGATTAAGAAGACTATCAAAAATTATGATATGGCATCCTAATCATAGTTGAGGGTTTGAGAAACATGATCAATTCATAATTTATCTACGCTGACTTTGGGTGTAAATTTGTTAAACATAACTTTCTAGAACAAACGTGTAAAAACAAAGGATTCCTTGAATATTCTTATTTTGGGGGGAAAATTTGAGATGAGTGAGCAAGTGAAATGTATAAATACAATGAGAATACTCTTGCAAATAGAGGGGGTTAACATTTTTGAGAAATTTTGAAAAAACCATTCTCCTGAGAGACCGTCTGAGAAACTAGTTTATCTCCTATGTTTTAGATTTAATCGCATCAAGATGGTTGCAAGTGTACACCCATTAACAAGCTCTGAGATTGTTCAAGAAACTTTCCCTTGTTGATGAATCTAATGAACCTCAAATAAATTTATGTTGATCATGAGCATAATTGTGTCTGATATTATTTCAGAATGTTTTCAAATAGTTTTTCTTGTTCCTGTTGCAATCTTATGTTAAAATATCTCTGAGTCACACAAGATCTCATCCGTGTGTTAGTATTGTGGCATTTGTAATTTCATTATGAGAAGATATTTCATCTGGTAATGAAATAAACAATTTAAAATCACTTTTCTTTCACTATGTTGATAAATATTGTTTGTAATCCTATGAGTGTATCTTAGGCGTGATGAACCAGGGATTTTTGATGTATAATTGAGTCTTTAACATGAGCATTTGTGTTGGGTTCTTGAAGAGTGTGTGTAATCATGCATCTCCGGCCTACACTCATGCACACCTTCTAGTTGAAGGAATATTTTGGCTATTCTGAAGCATTCTATTTGTGATTTTTCCAATTTTTGTAAAGGCTCTCAAAGATCTGGTACAATCAACTTTATCTTTCTTAACTTCCCACCAAAAAATTTCTCAAACGATGAATCCTACATGAACCACCCATGTTTGTACTATGTATCCATAAATAAAAAAATTCCAGTGCCAAAGTATGCAGGGACAATCAAGATTCAATTACTATCTTTAGTAACCCAAACCTTACCAGAAACATCCGCACTCTATAGTGTGACAACTCGTGAGAGTTAGATTATGTTGTATTGATCATATTTACTCAAGGTTCTCATTAATATTGTGCAAAGAAAGATCTCTTGATGTCCTTCACTAACATGGGTTACATAACGGTCCTCTCACCCTAGTCAAAGGAATGACCTAAAGTAATGTGGGTAGATCAAACCCTTAGTGAGGTGTTATTCATTTCTACAACTCCCGAGTAACACAGAGTCACTTAAATCCCCTCCTCGGCTACAAAATGACTCATATCATGATTCGTCTGTCTCTATGCATCCTTCTAGTTTCGTGATATTTCTCGACTCCCTCAGAGAATCAATTTGGATACCAACACCCAAGTGGTGCCATTGTCGGGGAATTATTTTAATACCGAGACCTATTTGTGCGGCAACATCACTAAAGTTTCACCATTTCTAGGGATTATTTGAACACTGGGACCTATTTGTGTGGTAAAAACACCAAAGTGGCACTGCTTTGGGGGACTATTTTCAAAAATACATACACTTACCGACCAGGGATAATGTTTCTTACATTTTTAAGTACATATACGTTGTTTAAACATCATCCTTTTTCGAGATTTGTAATATTTGTGCAAGATGACATGTTCATTATGTAGTATTTCCAATTTCTAGTGGTTATTGCACTAAATTTGCATCAATAGTGATAAATTTGGTTAAAGGAAGGTTAGATCTATTAAGATTTGAAGAAATTAAGCATTGATAGACACTTTGTAAGTTATTTATAGTGCATATGTACAAATAAGCTGAAAATCCTTAGTAGCGACTCTGTGTTGAATTGAAATTTTGATGATTAACAATGCCTTAACCTGTGTCAAGTGAAATTTGTCATCAATCTATGAAAATATGGAGGGAAAATATATCTCTTCACTAGGGAACCTACTAGAAAGTTATTTCCAGAACTTAGAAAATCAAATTCGAAGAAGGAAAACAAGTCTAGAAATTTTTGGAGATCTAGAATCAAAAAAGGAGATATCATCCGAAGGGTGATTAATTTGTGATTGAAGATTATCATACATCTTCCAGTTGATTTTGAACCATGTAATCTTTATGTAAATTTGAGTTCTCCGACTAGGAGGGGCCATCATTTGTGTATGAAAAGCATTCCTCTTAGGTTTCCCTATTTCTTCCAAGGTTGATAGGGTTTTCCAAGAAACTCGAGTCATTAGAGAATATCTATTTTGAAATACATACTCCCGTGCTCCAAAGACCCCTTGTTCCCTATCTTTTTGTTTCTCATGTAAAACCATCTCCTCAAGGAAATATGTCCCAAAATCCACCTAGACCTCCTTTTGTTGTGAACACTTTTGGACTTATAGATTTAAGAGGTATAGATGGATATCCTAATATGGTGCCACAAGATGTCGAAATACGTTGCCAAAATTTCAAGGAAATAATGCCATCACCGTGACCACCATTTAAAACTCTTTGTCAACATGATGGAATATTTTGAAATTGATTTTAAGACATGTATGTAAAGTTGGTTATTCATACTCTTGAAGATGATGCATGTGGACTGGTACAAGTATTTCCTAGATAATTCAATAGATTCATGGAACGAGATGAAAAATTCCTTTAGATTACAATATGGGGATAAGAAAGATCTAGAGTTCATTTTATCTCGAATTTGAAAATATAAAGAAAAATCCAAATGATTTTGTTCATGTCTTTAATACTAGGTTTAATAAGACCTGAATAGGCTACATGTAATCCTAAGGCCAAGTGATGTGTCTTGTTTGATAAAATATTCGACACTTTCGATAAAAAGGTTGTTTATTATTTGAGAGATAAAAACCTGGGAACATTTGAGGCAAAGCTTTCACCATGTCCTTACAAATAGAAAATAACATCAAAGAAATTGGAAAGCCTCCTAAGAGAAAGGGTATCAAGTTGATCAATCCTGAAAATCCTTAGTCAAGTATAGCTATGGATGTAGAAGAGGTAAAAATTTGGCTTGGAGAAGTTAACGAGATATCCTATAAAATGACCGAGAGAAAAAAAGGTATAGGACAAAGTTCCTAGGATGAGCACAAGCCACATGTTCGGGAGAGATCTGGAAATCATCCCAAAGGTCATTACAGAGCAGATGATGAGGGAAAGGGCTCATGCAATCAAGAAATAAATAGCCTAAACCTGTGGGAAAATAGATTGGTTCCTGATCCTTTTACTTCTAGGGTTGGTACTATGGAGGAGGCTAGTGTTATCAAGTGGTGTGATAGGTATTTCTTACCACACTCCCCACGTGATGTAGATTAAGAATTTGAGGAATCAGATGATGATGAGGCATATGATGATGTGTGTATGATACAAATCCCTACAAATTTAGCATAGATGGAGCAACCTCAATTGAATTAATAAGTTCTAGAATATTTGAAGACTTATGGGATTGTGTCCATTGGGTATTACCTTTTCCTCCTATTAATACTTTTGAAATTGATATAGTGTAAGAATTTGATATGAGTCATCATGATTTTGGATACTTAAGGGCCTTGATGATTAAAAAGTATGATGGAGGGATCCCTTCAAGAAGAAAACAATTGTTAATGAATTCGTAGTTACTCAAGAGAAAAATATAATACTAGAAGTGAGGTTATCAAAATGGTAGGGCCAAAAACCAAGACAAAAGTTCCAGTCCTTACCAATTTCCCAAAGGACCTTCCTAAAAAGATACATCTCGGCAAATGCCTAGTTTTCCCAAATAAAAACCGTACTTTTCCCATGCCCACGACTATGAAGAATCCCATATTATTAGATGAAATTGTAAATCTCCCTTCTAACACCGCCCTACCCAAGTATGTTCCTTGTGACATAGCCCAAATCCGAGTCCGATCAAGGTTAATGTTCCCATTGGTGAATTACTAGGATCCCTGAGCATAGAAAAAGGGCATTCGAATATTTGGGATTTAAGGAAGAAAATATTACCTAGGGAAAACGTGTTAATAATATAGAGGTTCCTCCCATTATTGCGTAATCAAAAATACCACAAACATTGGAGGAACTACGTGAATCATTTGTCTATTTGGGAACTTATCTAGTGGAATCTAAATTGGATGTAGATCCATTTTTCACCACTTTAATTATCAAATATAGGTTGTTACATAACTGCATGTTTGATTCAGGAGCCTCATGTAATGTAATGCCCCTTGAGGTCATGAATGAGTTAATTATCAAGGTAACAACAACGTTTGGGAAATGTACTGCCACGGATTCAAGGGAAGTGCTAGTAATTGGATATGTCAAAGGATTAGTATTGAATCGATAACTTATCCAAGAAATTACTTGACCTTGAATGTAGTTATTGTGTATTGTCCTACCAAATGGGGGATGTTATTATCCATAAAATGGGTAGCTAATGTGGGTGGAAGTGTGCAAATGGACATGTATTATGCAACCATACCAATTGAGGGTGGCCTTGTGAAGTTATATGGTGAGAAGAAAATGTTACATCTCATTGAAGACCTTAACAATTCTTCCTATGAAGTATTGTACACATATGATGATGTTGGTAACTTTATGGGATATGCTGATTGTAAGGAGCATAAAATTGATGAGTGCAAGTATCCTGAGAAGGTTGTTTCTCATTGGACTATGATGTTTGATGGGGCATGTTCTAGATTTGGTAATGGCGTTGGTGTTGTTTTGATATCTCCAAGCCAAAAGGAGTTTAACTTTTCTTTTAAACTCAATTTTGAGTGTACAAACAATATTGCAGAGTATGAAGCATTGTTGTTGGGTTTAAGAATTTCTTGGAAGTATGGTGTCAAAGACATTATTGTTAAAGGGGATTCGAGTTGATAGTCAAATAGGTCAGAAAATTGTATGCAACAAAAGAATCAAAGAATGAAATAGGATAAGCATATAGTTTATGACTTCATTGAAATGTTTGATTCTTTCAATATAATACATCATGATAGGATCTATAATACTATATAGCAAAAAAGCGGAAGATTGGGCTCTAGGTTTGAAAATTGTACAATTTCTTCTTATTGTGAATATGAAATTGAAATATTGACTGGCCATATGTCCTTAAAAATATCAAGCACGATAGGTGTGTGAAGATGATGCTCGTGTCAAAGGTTTCTACAGAATAAAGGAGAATTTTCTAATCAATGTATAGAATAGGAACAAAATTTTTATGGAGTGAAGGAAAGGAGACCTTATTTTGTAAGGACATTATTAAGTTGAAGACTAATATTATTCCCGGAGGGTTAGTTGCAATTGAATAAAATTTTGATAATGTTGAATACATTGTGAATAGACATATGTCAGCTTCGAGAGAGGTTGAGGAACACAACCTGGGCACAGAGGAGAAGCCTAAGAAAATATGGTTATGGTTTGAACTTGAGTAGATAAGAAAATAAATTATATGTCCAGTTGTTAAAAAAGTATCAGGATTGCTTGGCATGGTCAAATTTAGAATTGAAGACATACAGGGAAGACCTTTTTCAACATGAAATACCCCTAGAAACTAATGCCAAGCCATTTAGGCAAAAATAGAGGCCAATTAATCCACTCCTTTACTCTTAGAAATTCAAGAAGAGTTGAAAAATTTAAGGGATGGAGGAATTATAAAGCCTAAAAGATACTCCTCATGGGTAGAAAACCTGGTACCTATTCGAAAGAAAAATTGGGATGTAAGATTGTGTGTTGACTTCAAAAACTTAAATAAGGCATCAATCAAGGATAAATATCCCTTTCAAATATGGATAACATGTTACAATTAGTTACTAGTTCTGAGTTATTATCCACTTTCGATGGTTTTTCTAGGTATAACCAAGTGGTTGTGAAGTAGTCAGAGAGAATCAATACATCTTTCACCACTCCATGGGGAACCTATGTGTATGTCAAAATGTCATTTGGCCTGATGAATGTTGCAGCCACTTTTCAAAGGGAAATCTATGTAGCATTCTTAAGGTATGTAAATGACTTCATTGTTGTGTATCAGGATGATGTGACAGTTTTTTCCAAAAAAAGAAGTGATCACTTGCTGCATTTAGAAAATATGTTGTTAAGATGCATGGAGTATGGTATCTCACTGAATCCTAAGAAATGTCATTTTGGGGTTCAGAAGGTAGAGCTACTTGGAAACATTGTGTCAAAAGAAGGGGTCATTATTGATCCCGAGAGAGTGGAAGTCATTAGTAAAGTTCCTATTCTAATAACTAAGAAGGGAATTCAGTCCTTTTTGGGAAGATAAATTTTATTAGGAGATTTATTTCCAAATTTTTAAAATTAACTATCCCAATCACTAGTATGTTAAAGAAAGTTCAAAGTATGGATGGGAAGAAGTAGTTATTCAAGCCTTTCTATGGGATTAAGGAAGCATTGAAGAATGCCTCTATTTTAATAGTTCCCGATTATAAAAAGGATTTCAAAATTTTTTCCTTTGGTTCAGAGAATATTATTGCATCTATGTTGTTATAAAAGGATGATGAAGGAGCTGAAAGACCAATTTCCTTTTTCAGTAAAGCATTACAAGGAGCTGAATTAAAATACACTATCATGGAAAAATAGGCCTTTGTTTTGGTCAAGGCCACAAAAATTTTAGGTCATATATTTTGATCTCTAAAGTTATTACTTATGTTCCCATATCATGGTTAAGGATATCCTATCGAGATGGAAATTTCAAGTAAAATATGCCAATGGGAAAATAAATTGCAAGAATAAGATATGGACATCCAAACTACAAAATTGGTCGAGAGGTTGAAGAAGAAATATTGAATATTCTTGAGAAAGTGACAAATTCTGAATGGTACAAGGATATTATTTTTTATCTCAAACATCTATAGTGCCCTGAGTATTTAAGAAAGAATCAAAAGAGAGAACTTAAGTTAGCCTCCCAGAAGTACATCATCACTGATTATGGGTTAGCTTGGAAGAACCCTAAGGGATTTCTTCTGAGATGTATCACTGAAGATGTAGCCCGAAAATAATTGATGATTTCCATGGAGGAGTTTGTGGAGGGAATTTTTTGGAAGAGTCACAACCCATAAGATATTAAGGGCTAGTTACTGGTAGTCAACTCTTTTTAAAGATACAACTCTGCTAGTAAGAAAGTGTGAGAGTTGTCAACATTTTTAGGAAGATTGAAAGCTTTAGGCTCCCTCCCTTTGCAGCATGTATCAATTGAAGCCCCATTTAAGAAGTGGGGAATGGAATTCATTGGTGAGATTTTAGATTCTTCAAGTGTAGGCAACAAGTGGATATTAGTGGCCACTGATTACTTCACTAAGTGGGTCGAGGCAATCCCTACCAAGAAAGCTACCCACCAAATTATTTTAGACTTCATTTTGAATCATATAATTTGTAGGTCTGGAATGTCTACTAAGATAGTTGCTGAAAATGCTATGAGTTTTCAAAAAAAACCTTTATTAGCCCCATGTCATGAGTATGGGATCAATTTAGCATATGCTTCAAATTATAATCCCCAAGGTAATGGACAAGTAAAATCAAGCAACAAGAATTTGTTGAAGATAATTAGAAGGACCTTGGAATTAAACAAATGGAAGTGGGGTGAGCAATTGAAGTTTGTTGTTTGGGCTGATAGAATTACTGTTAAAAGAGCTACTGGAAAGAGCCTATTTGAATTGGTGTATGGAACTCAAGCTCTACTTCCCCTGCATATGCAATTATCTTCTTACCAATTTATCCAAAAATTGGAGGACCAGGAGGTCAATCCCTATGATGCTCATATTAATCAAATTGTTGAATTAGATGAAGAGAGAAGAGAATCCCACCAAAGACATGTGATGTGCCCTTATTCTATTGATATTAAGATCGACGAGCACACCTTTTTCCTAAAAGATTTAGATGGGGAATTTCTTGAGTTTCCTATTAATGGAAAGCACTTGAAACATTTCCTTGACTAATTTCTCATAATCAAGACACGCATCATTGTACATTGTATAGTCTTTTGTTTTTGTTTTGTTTTCACATTTTTTTATTTTAGTTTGTCCTGGTCCTTGGTGACTAGTTTTTGTTGGTTTCTCGGTTCGATCTTTGGAGGATTAGTTATTTTTTTTTTCTTTACAAGCTTGTTCTTGAATCTATTGCCCAATGGATTTTTGGCACATGGTATTTTGTTCTTGTGGCACTCGTAGGGATTGCCCATCCCCGAGTCGGAGCCGATGTTGGTGCTAAAATTAATCTCACCATGTTTGCTCAAAATTTCTTAGTCCGCATGGTTTGAAGTATTATCTTTCCCCCTGTATGAATGCGTGAAATATTTCTCCTTCATTTAGTTTCCATTTTAAGTCCTTTCCTTGGTTCGTTGATCACATTGATTCTAGGTTTTACTTACAATCTTCATCTCACGGGAAATTTTTGTTGTTGGGTGTCTTCCACAACCGTGTTTCCTTGTAAATATTTTCCCAACATCCATGGATATGTGGTCATTTTTATTGGACGTGGTCCAAAAGGTATATTTGGTGAACTTGTCACTTTTGTTACATTTGTAAAAAATACAAAATTGGTCCCGCAGCCCTGATAGTATATAATTGACTATTCAACAATATAAAGCGGCATGGAAAATTTCTTACTTTGACCGCAAAGAAGGAAACATGGTGGTTTGAAAGGTCAAAGGTGGAGAGGTGGATTTCCATAGGATTTTGAAGATTTTTGCCTTTTTGTGAAAAGGATCAAAGTTATAAATGATCCGTGCTCCGCTGGTGACAAATTAATGTCACATGTTTGAGACAACATTGAAAATGTAAAGTGGCGAGGTGGGTCAGCCGGAGCACTTTGGATTTTTTAAGCTCTAATTTGAAATGAAGAAAAATTATTAAAGTTAGTTGTGACTTCGTTTGGGCCCACATCAAAATTCAAAGTGGGAAGGCGGGTCAAATTGTCCAAAAAATGCACATATTCTTTAAGTGATACAAAATGGAAAAACACCTCAGTGCCCGCTTCAACTCGGATATTTTCCACACGGATAGCTTGCGTTCATTTAAGATCTCGACTTACGGGTATTACATTTGGATTTGTGTCAAGGAGACATGTGGAGGATTCCATTGGCTCCTCTTTTCAAGTGCCCGCTGCAAATTTCTTAGGCCCACAACATGTCAAGGGCCCACGCCTACTTGGGACCTGCCCCTAAATTTTACTTTTGAAGGAGTGCTAAGGAGAAACCTGGAGCTTTCTACTGGATCTTCCCATACTTAGAATTTTTCAAGTTTCCATTGAAACTTTGTCATACCCTGGACACATGGAAGGCATGTGCTTGTTTTAGAGTCCTTCTTTTGAGCTTGATACTAAAAAGTGCCGAAGAGACACGTGGAAGATTCTTCTCACCTTGCCCATACTTAGAATTTTCAACAACCGAGGAAACTTTCTCAGACCCTAGGCACGTGGCACCTTCCATTGGTCCTTAAACTCTTTCAAAAAAATTTGTCAGGCTAAGATCCCGTGCTTGTTTAAGGTCTCTACTTTTGGGCACCATATCAAAGGTGCATTAAAGAGACATGTGGAGGCTTCTACTATCTCGTTTTTATACTAAGACTTTTCAAGGGCCAAGGAAAATTTCTTGGGCCCTGGGGCACATGGAGAGCTTGCGCTCATTTGAGGTCCCACCTCTAGACTTCATCTTTGAAGTTGCACCAAATAGACATGTGGAAGCTTCTCCTAGACCTTCCCATACTCTAAATTTTCAGAAACTGGTGCAACTCTCTAGGGTTTTGAACACATGGAGGTCCCTGTGCTTTTTTGGTAACCTACCTCTGCACTTCACCTTTGCAGTTATGCCAAGGAGACATGTGGAGGTTTCCGCTGGCTCCTCTTTGCACCTGGCCGACTCAGACTCGCAGTGTAGGTATGTGGTATAATCCATGTGAGGGAACTCATTTTTGAGAGGAAAAAATGTAGGTATCCATGCGAGGGCACTCATTTCTCAAGGTGTATTCTCGAGGGTGAAAATGATTTCTTGTCAGATCCAGCCATATGGAGCCACCTGAAAATTATTAAAAAGGGGATTTCTTGCATGACAGAATAAAAGAATGATTAAGAAGACTATCAAAAATTATGATATGGCATCCTAGTCATAGTTGAGGGTTTAAGAAACATGATCAGTTCATGATTTATCCACCTAGTAGCTTTGGGTGTAAATTTGTTAAACATCACTTTCTAGAACAAACTTATAACAAACAGATTTTCGAATATTCTTCTTTTGGGGGAAAATTTGGAATGAGTAAGCAAGTGCAATGTATAAATGTAATGAGAAATATCTTGCAAATAGAGGGGGTTAAATTTTTCGAGAAAGTTTGAGAAAATATTTTCCCAAGAGACCATCCGAGAAACGTATATATCTCCTTTTCTTTAGATTTAATCACATCAAGATAGTTACAAGTGTAAAACCATTGACCAACTTCTAGATTGTTCAAGAAACTTCCCCCTATTGATGAATCTAATGAAAATCGAATAAATCTTTGTTGATCATGAACATAATTGTGCATGTTGTTATTTTAGAATGTTTTCAAATATTTTTTCTTGTTCTGTTGAATTCTTATGTTAAAATATATGAGTCACACAATATCTCATCTATGTGTTAGTATTGTAGTATTTGAAAATTCATTACGACAAGAGCTTTCATTTAGTAATGAAATAAATAATTTAAAATCACTTTGCTTCAACTATGTTGATATAGATTGTATGTAATCCTATGAGTGTATCTTAGGCATGACAAACCAAGTATTTATAATGTTTAATTGAGTCTTTAACATGAGCCTTTGTGTTGAGTTCTTGAAGAGTGTGTGAAACCGTGCATCTCTCGGGCCTCGCACGGATGCACACCTTCTAGTTGAAGGAATATTTTGGCTATTCTCAAGCATTCGATCTATGATTTTTCTAGTTTTTGTAAAGGCTCTCAAATATCTAGCACAATAAACTTTATGTTGCATAAATTCCCACAAAAAAATTCTCAAACAATGAATCCTACGTGAACCACCCCTGTTTGTATAGTGTATTGACAAATGAACACATTCCAGTGCCAAAGTATGTAGGGACAATCAAGATTCAATTAATATCTTTAGTAACCTAATCCTTTCCCATGAAACATCCCCACTCTCTAGTGTGACAACTCATGAGAGTTAGATTATGTTGTATTGATCATATTTCCTCAAGGTTCTCATTAATATTTTGCAAAGAAGGATCTCTTGATGTCCTTCACTAACACCCATTATAGTAACGGGTCCTCTCACCATAGTTGAAGGAATGACCTAAAGTAGTGAGGGTAGATCAAAACCTTAGTGAGGTGCTATCCATTTCTCTGATTCTCGAGTAACACAGAGTCAACTGAATCCCCTCTCCAGCTACAAAATGACTCATATCATGTTTCATCTGTATCTAAGCATCCTCCTAGTTTTGTGATGCTTTGCTCGGCCCCACAGGAGAATCAATTTGGATACCAATAGTCTGGATTGGGATTTAGGTGTGGATGTAGATCTGATGGGTATATTAGGTGTCTTAGAAGATAAATAATTTTTGGATTGTTTGGATTTGGATTTATCTTTTCATGATGTCCTTTGTTTTGAAGCCTCGGACTTCGATTTCAACTTGGACTTTTGGCATGTTGATGTATGAGATGATTTGTAAGTTCAGGATACAAGTGGATTTCCTTTGGTTTTTGGTGTTTTGGTCTTATTTTTACTGTTTTATGATGATTTATAGTCACGTGGACGGAGCAAGATGTTACTTGTACAAATTTTATGGAAAATAAATAATCCTCTTTAGAAGAATTATCATTTGAGGTGAAATGGCTCAAGTTTCATGAAGAATGAGGGGATTTTTGCATTTGGATAGATGAAGTCAAAGGTGCAGATGTTGAAGTTTAAGGAAGAGGCTGGTTTGATTAGGGAAGGAGGTATTTTTCCTTAATGAGGTTATGAATAATGGCTTCAAATTCTCTTCAATTTTCAATATCTAATCCATGGGTACGATGGTATTTTCAAACAAGGTTGGAATCAAACCACTATGGATTTTTGGTATTTGGGTTAAAGGCCTGATAAGTGGAAGAGAGATTGTATAAATCCATAACAAGTTTCACAAGGCCTATGTACATGATTCAACCAAAGCATTAGGAGGTTCTTTGTCTTTGCAGAATATCTTGGTCTTTGAAGAATGCATGGATGTTTGAGATGATATGGATGTTGATGATAAAGTTTGAGCATGTTAATGTCTTTGTGGCTTAAATTCTATTTTAGTATTGGTAAATTCCTTAGTGTTGAATGGTTTCATTTTTAGTTAATGAAATGTTCTTGATGAAAAGGTTTTTGTGTTGGATTGTTTAGAGGTAGGAATGTCAATTTCCTTATAGGAATGTATAAGGAATTTTGAGGTAATGTATTAATGGTTGTATATTTTATTTTGAGGTTGCATCATTAGTAGGAATGAAATAAATTTCCACTAGAGGATCATGGAACGGTGGTGTTGGTATAGGTGTAGGAAGCAATATTTGTTTGATGTAGAGTAATCTAAGGAAAGTTAAGATTGATTTGATTACGCTAATGAGGAAGAAGGATCACTTGAATTTTTCTTAAGTTGAAGTTCTTTCAAAGGTTTTTCAATGTTGTATGAGGGGACGACAATGTGGATGTGGTCTCAATGATTGATATGGTAGGTATTGAATGTCTACGGGATTGGATTTATGGATGGTATTAAGGGTAACAATGGAATGGGTGCTAATGATGGAGCTGATGAGGTACATATAGGTGTGGAATAAAAGGTAGATGTAGGTGTGGACATTGGAAGAGGTTTTGATGTAGAGTATTAATTAAATAAGGATTTAAATTGTATGATGTGGAAGGTAGAAATGGATCTTTTGATGGTGGATCGAGAAGGTTTGTTTGAATATCTCAAGGAGTGGAGCTAAAAAAATATGTTGTAATATGATGGGGATTGTGTAATACTTGGAAGTAGGGCGTAGTAAGATGGATATGAATGTTGAGATACATAAAATATGGTAGATGAAGTAGGGATGACATTCATATAAGGTAACGTGAATGGATTATGACCATATAGTTTACATGATCGATAACAAGAGTTATAGAAAAATTATTTGTATATGGGGCTAGAAGGAGACAAGCATGAGACATCCATCATGCTAGATGTTTAAGGAGTAATGGTAATTGATGCGATAGGAATGGGGGTTGGAATTATGGTTGATGTAGGTATAGGATAGGTGTTGGATGGTCTTGGTTGTATGACATAAAGAGTGGATGGATAAGAATATATGGAAGCTTGGTGTGTTAAAGATGAAGGGGATGTTTCATAGGATGTTCGAGGTTGGATTAAAATATTTGATATTTAGAGCACATGAGAAGTTTGAATCTTTGTGGATTGTGGTGATTGGATGGGTATTCTACATAAAGAGGAGATATTGTTTATATGACATGATTTAGGTGTGATAAGGTCCACTAATTGAGTGGATTGACATGATTAATGGTTTTTTGGGGATTTCTAATGTAGGAAATAATATATGGGGATAGAGTAAGGATCCGAGATCTCTAAAGGACCATTAGGAAGGGGTGTTTGAGGTATGGTATCGATTGAAAATGGATTATATTTGTTTGGTGTATTCGATGAAAACAAATTTGTTGGTGGTGGGTTAGGAAAGGGATCTCTGAAAATGTCAGGGAGTGGTGAAGATCATATTGGTTGAGGGGTGTATGATATTGGGAAGGAGAAACATGATAAGATGGTTGGGATTCAATTTAAAAATTTAATGTATGAGGAATAAAAATGTCAATGGGATGAACATGCATGGTGATCTTGTGTTTGTGGCGAGATGTTTGTGTAGAACTATTTTGGGTGAAGTTTTGTTCCATTTTAAATCATGAAATTCATGAAAATAGTTTGTTTTGTGTTTTGAATTTAAGAAATTATGAAAAAGAAAAAGGGTAAATGGATAATGAGGTACCTAGGAGAAGTCAATCTATATTTGGTTTCAGGTATGTTTTAGCTTGGGAAGTCTCTGTTGGGTGATAAAATCCTAATCACTCTTCCAAGTAAGGAGATGTTTTGATATGTTAATTGATTTGTGATTTTTATGTAGCGTGTGATAAGATGTGAGATGCTGAAGTTTAAAAACCTATTTAAACTATATGAAAAAGTAGGATGAAGAAATAATGTTCTTTTTTAACCTAAAAGAAAGTGTGATATTCAATGAGGACAGACAAGAACATGAAATTATGATGCAAAATGGAGAAAATAAGTGAAAAGTGAAGAATAGCTAGAAAAAAATGTCTTATTTGTATGCACTTCTTGAGCAATGAGAGATCCAAGTGACAAACCTAATACAAGAAAACAATAAAGTTGACCTCACACTCTACGATCTTAGTAGTAGATAGAAAGAGTAAAGAAAAGAGAAATGAATACAAGATATCACCTAAAGGGTGGTTCCACTAGGCATGCAAGGAATTTTTACCAAGTTTGTCATTCATAATGAAGGTTAATGCACTAAATATTAAAGAAACTAGAAAATTAAAAATGCTAGAGGGTAAATGTTACCTCGAATACGATGTCATGCATACAAGTGCAAAGTAGATTATAGATGCATTGTAATAAGGTAAACCTAAAAATAAGATTCACCGAAAAGGAGATTTGATTATATGAAAGATGTGGGGGTTTTCCAAACATAGCCAGCTCCAAGATGTGTGAAATTCCTTGGCATATTTCAACCCTTATCTTTAACAAGAGAAGATAAAAATAGGACAATATGTTGAATCTGAGGTAAAGAAAATTGAGTATGTAGAAATGTAAGACATATAAAAATCTAATCTAAATCTCCATAAATAAAAGGTTACTTGGCTAGGTTGATGATGATATCTGACATGTCAGATAGAGGTAGGTTGAAGGTAAACTTGAGTGGATGAAGTTGGACTATAAGAAAGTTATACAAACCTCGGAATGATTTGAATGTAAACTAGGTATGACAAGGGCCTACCAATCTTTGTGAATAACATGCAGATGATATCTCAACAATAAAATAATAGAAGATAGTAGGAAACAAGGATGTATATGGGATTTGTTTTGTTTGGGACTTGGGTTGATAGAAAATCAAGAAGGATAAATTAAGGATGAAGGAAAATAGATGAGATAAGTGACCTGCAATAAGATAAACTAGAATAGAAGGATAATAATGGGAATGACAACTATAAACCCTGCAAGATGGTAGACCTAACAAGATATGAATAATATTATGATAACTAAATAAAATAATGTAAGGATGAAGATAATATCATCAAGAACTGTTCATGAGTGATGCGATCAAGCTATAAGGGGATCAAAGAGGTCTTTCGTTATTGTAGGGATGCTCAAGAATGTAAAGAATCTTGCAGTTACAAGAGAGCTCAAAAATGTGCATGTATAATGATGAATGGAAAGAAATCACTTAGCTTTATAGGATCAATGGTGACTAGGTTGGTTCATGGTGATTGGGGTAAAGTTTCCCCAATGGGAGGATTTTTCTACTTTTTGACGTAATTTCATTTTTTTAGGAGTTGGCTAAATGCTTTAAAGCATTAGGAGGGAAGAGGTTTTATAGGGATGAGGTGTAGCTTAGTTGGTAGAGGAGATAGGTTAGAAAAATAACAAGGAAAATCATCGATGTAGATTTAGAATGAAAGCATTCCAAAATGGAAATTTAGTTAGGGCATGATTAATTAATTAATTAATTGATGTTGATTAAATAAGATTTAAAAGTAATGGGAATTTAATTAATTAATAGGAATTGATTAATTAAATTTAAAGAGGGAATTTTATTAAATAAGGGGATGAATAGAATAAATATGCGCATGCAGATGATCAAGTGGTAGGTACCAAATTTAGGTGTATACAATTTAAATATCATCGTCCTTATTTACCTTTCCCTTTTAAAATGTTGGCCATCCACGTGTTTTAATTTGAAGAAAAATGGGACTTAGGAGTTTTATTTCACTTTTCCTCATGATTTAGGGGGTCTTTGAGACTCAATGTTTACCTATTTTTTGATGCGACTTTATTTTGAGAAGCGACACGTGTCCTATGTAGGGTTTTAGACATGCGATTACATTTTGCACTTGATTTATATTAGATGAAAAAGTAGATAACACTATCACTTTGGTTCTACAATAACCTTTTTACATTTTTTTACTTCAAGGAGTGGGTATATATATCTCACTTTATATCTCATACTATGAATAAATTACGGGAACAAGTACAAAGTTGAGGCACAATCACACATGTACAATAGGATCCACAAGTACCTCTCAGATAAAATACTATTGATACAATAAATTCCTCTTATTTAGCAGGTTCATGTACACTTGGCATAGAGGTCATTGATTTAGTAGGTGTCATTACAAGGATTAAAAGTTCCACTTTGTTAATTCTAAGAGTAGGTAGTCGTATATTTGATCATGTGGGGTGATGGGGATGGTTCGAGTAGGGGCCACATAGGGGTCACCACGAGATATAGGTTCTTGGATACATGGTCATTCCAGTAGTAGGTTGGCCATTAGTGACCATGTTATAGATTCAAATATATACAGATATGTTGTCGGGCATTGTGGCCTTATTTACTGATCCATACCCTGTAGAGATAGGTATAATAGGTCACTATTAAGTGAGATCAGCTCACTGCAGAGAGGGCATAGTTTGTAGAAGTTAGGACATAGTTATAGGTAGACATGTACCACAATACAGAGATTGATATGCTCTTCACCGTTAATTAGTGGGAATGGGATCTAGTGATCAAGTATATGAATTTTGTAGCAAATTCAGGTGAGGTTGGGTATTATAGAGCTCTATGCCATGATGTTGTTTTGGAGGCACAAAGTGCACTTCCTTATAATCATATTACAAGCGTTGATCGAGTTCTAGATCATATAGACCATCCAGATCCACTGATAAATTTAGATTCCTCCACCAAGCCATATGTAAGAAAATTATGGTGTTTGCAAGAGTCAAGATTCTCCATCATTGTACACATGTATTTATTTATTTTAAATGCCTTATGATGAAGGAATTATTTTTACATGATGTGTATGCATGTTTTTTATTATGCCTCAAGTGAAGACAAACAATTTTTATCCATACCCATAGTGGTTTATTTTTGTATCTCGATCACATCAAGAAACATTTTTTTATATGGACATTTATGTTTTAAAAATTATATGATGATGGACTTAGATGATTATCACACTTTTTTATATGATATTATGTTTATCCCTTGATTTTAGTATGGTATATGATGAGGGGGATAAAAATAATTTTATTTATATGTGATGATGTTATAGATGTGATGATATGAATGTGAATTAAGAGATCAAAACATGATGATGTTATGTGTATGAAATGAACACGAGCACAAAGAAATATGTATTGAACACGAGCAAAAAATATACATATACATATACCAAACAACACAACAATCAAAGCAAGAATTAATTAAATCAAGTAAAAATAGAATAATCTAGAAATCATGTAATACAACACACTATATCTAAAAATAAACAAATAAGAAATGAAACACTACTTTGTTTTTAAGGAAAATTTTCAAGATGTTTTGTTTTGTTTTTGTTATTTTCATGAGACAATGATATATTGTTTTTGGGTTTTCTCTGGTGATACCTATATGAATATTTTTATGTTTTTAATTTTTTTCGACAACTATGGATGTTTAAAAATGATGTATCGATGCCCCTAGTGATAGATGAGAATTTGTAAATAAAAACTCCACACATATTTACAAGAATACAATTAATCGGATTAAGGCCACAAAAGATAGGTTCAAAAGGATCTCGGATATAAGATAAACATGAGCTTAGGAATAAGTATTAATACCCCAAGGTGTGAGATTCTTATGAAAATGAATGCTCCTACGTCACCGAAAATTTGTTTTCACCAAAACGACCTACCCAAAGTGCCATTGTTGCATGGTTTTGCTCTTGTATGAATTCATTTCTCTTAATTTTATTTTTATTTTTCTTATTTTTATACTGTTTTGATTTTTACAAGTCCCCATGTTTAGGCATAAAAACATTGGAGAAAATGAAATTCATGGGTTCCCAAAGTTCATCAACATGAGGTTAACCAAGTTTATATGCACACGAAAAGGCTTAACTACCATAAAATATGGTCATAACCAGTTAGGTTCAAACTTATGTTTCCTTCTCATGTTATTTTGTGATGTTCAACTTATTATCCTTTAGAACTAGGTCTCTTACCTCAAACCTGATGAGGTATGACACATTTATTATAGCTCGATCCAGTCAATTATGATACACTTTGAGGTGATCTAGTACATGGAGGTATCTTTCATAAATTAACTCTCACTCATCTAGCCTAGCCACTCTATAGTCTTCATATTTGTATAGATAATCTTTCAATGATATCTATAATGAAGGAAACTCAATCTCTAGGGGTAGAATGGATTTAGTGTGAAAGACAAGAGAATATGGTTTCACACATGTTAGTGTGTGGATAGATGTCTTGTAAACCCAGAAAGTGGGATGGATTTGAAGATGACTATTATGTCTGATTTTTCTAACCATTTTCTCCATGATATAAAAAAGAGTATTTTTCAACACTTTTGCCTATTCATTAGCTTGTGGGTAATCCGGATTTGACCATTTCTACTGGATTTTGAAGTCTTTGCATAATGCATTCACTGGATTATTCTTGAAATACTTTTGATTATAAGATAAAATGGTTAAGGGATTTCATAGCGATAGATGATGTGATTCATTACAAACTTGTAGATCTACACACCTATAACATAAGTGAGAGGAACAACCTCTACCCATTTGGTAAAATACTAGGTGGTAATTTTGATGCAATTAAGGCCATCTAAGGAATTATGAATGAGATTCCTTATCGATTAAGTTCCCATTTAGATAATGTCCACACTTTGTTTTAATTAGTTACAAATATTTTGTTGAAGCATGTTTTATTAGATTTCCATGTTTTTACATAGCATACATTTTCATACATCGACAACAATCATTTTCCATAGTAGGCCAATAATAAAATACTCTCAAAAATTCTAATAAATTGTCATTCCACTTATATGCACCCCAAAAATTCCTTTTTAACATATTTGATTACAAGGAAAACTCCTGTGAGTTCAAATAATGTAACAAATTCCATCATAGCCTCTTCGATAGAGGGTGCCCCCATGTAGGGTATAACGAGATATGCATTGAATGAAATTCCATTTTCCAAAATGGGTAATATCCGGAGGAAGGTTCCATATTTTGAGGTGTTTAAATATGTCAAGGTCTAGGGGAAAATGGACCAACAACTTCACATACCAAAAACACTTCTAGTATGTCATATGCAGTACCACTCTATGTTTAAAAATAAAGGCATGTCATTGTTCCCTACTAGAATTCATAGAAAATATCAATGGTAGCAATTTAATCCCAAGGATGGTTTTGTGCTCGAGTACATGTTGAAAGGTAATTTGCACAAAGTATTATTTTATAGTATCATCCATTCATTTTTATGGGGTGATTTTCTCATCCTTGACTTTATAATCATTAGTGACTTTCTTGATGACCAACTATGAGTCACCTACAACCTAGAGATGTATGATATTTTGATGCAGAGAACCCATAACATTCTTTTGCATTCATCACATTATCAATCTTTAATTGTAAATTTTTGTTCTAAATCCCTATTCATGTCTTCTTAACTAGCCTTGGTGGCAAAATAGCTCAAGATTATTCAAATACACTTAGAAATACTAATATCTTCCTTTCTTACATCCACCCTTCTTCATACATCACATTCAATATTATAATGACTTTTAGCACTTTAGTAATTTCTACTAAATTAAGAACCAGTTCAAGTTCAATAAAAATGCAAGGAATCAAGCCAAAAACTCTTACTTCTTAGAAAATTGTACTTTAGTAATTTTATTATAAAGTTAGCCATTTTTCAATAAAAATCAAGGCATTCAACTTCTCTAATCAAAGAACCCCATAGATTTTGAGACCTTACCCTATTCTATTGTCAAGGAAAGAACTCATTAACAATATGATAATTTATCCATAAAATTATTTGGAGTCAGGATAAATACAATAAATTAAAGTACCTAGGTTGGTTCCAAAATTGCTTCAAATTTGACATGTTCCTCTTACCACTAACTTTGTAATTTACAAGTACTTTATTCTTAGGGTCATTTGTATAGACCACTTAGACCACCACTTAAACACACTACTAATCCCCCTTAATAAGTGTTGTTCATGGATAAAAAAATCATGTTAAACTACAAGAAACTCAATTTTATACTAAACTTTCTAATATTTTCCTAATATTCCCTTTGGACATAACATTTTGAAAATCGTTGGTTTAGCATTTCTATAAAATACTTGCGTAGTTGATCCTTGCATTAGTCTCTCTTCATTTTCCCATTTTGTGCCTCCAATTTTGAGACCTAATTCATTATCCTTCTTTCTCAAACCCCTAATTTTTCTTCCATGGACCGATTTCCCTAAAAGTATTGGTATATTGTATTGTTTACTATACCATGTATTACATAGTATATTTCATCAAAAATATATGTATCTAGGAACACATTAATAATATCTAAATGTGTGTGAAGTCTCAATACTAACTACTAAATCTAACACCCACTTTCTTTGAAAGTTTGACATTTAATGCTAGGTCTCTCACCGTATTCATAGGTAATCTCGAGGACTAGGAAAGAATGAAACAATTACACACGGAATTTTTTTGAAATTCCTCCCAAATATTTAAATAAACCTTCCCATATATGTATGTTTCGAAATTTCAAAATCGAAGATCTAAGGCCATAAAAATCAAACCCTAGTACCTCTTACTTGGAGAAAACTATTTGATCCAAGAACCACATTTCTCTTATAAAATGAAGAGAGTTTGTTCCCAAGACCTAAAAATTAGTTCTAAGATTGGTCTAGATGTCCTTCAAATATATGTTCTCTCATAAAAGCACCATTTCACCTAAACCCTTAAACTTATTCTTATTTCTTGACTATCATAACTCGAGAAACCTAGGGTTTTTCTATACATACTAATTTTTTTACCTTTAATGTAATTAGTTATTTACCTATATGACTCTCAAACTATCCTTAAATGAACTTCTCACAAACTTTTTATAATTTCCATTTAGGGCTTACATCCATTTCGAGTTCCATTGTTTCACAGTTGGTTCATACACACAAAACTTAGTAATAGTATTTTGACACGCACTTAAAACAAAAATCCCCAAGACAATATCTGTAAGTCCATTCTTGAAAAGGATATCTACCCCAAAATATTCTAATTCCATCATGACTAGTAACTACCAATGAGATATAACCACCCTCTCTTGGGTCATATTAACACATTATATTTTTACATAGTACTAACACCTTAACCATGATCCCAATTAGACTTCTAAGGACATTTACGACCCTAATATACCAATATGCAAAACTTTAAAAATGGATAAAAATCTTGTTTAAATAAAAAATCTACCATATTGTCCTTTTAAGAATTTGAATTACATTTTGGACAAAATGCTCCTTGTTTGAATTTCTTAGGGTTTAAACTAACATAAACACTTTAAAGGGACTATTAGGACCTACTTACCTCCTTCAAACATTACTTAGCCAATCCAACTCAAAATTACATAATTTGTACAAAATTTCAAAAACATTCATGATGGTAAGATGATGCTCCTACATCATGCCAACTTGAAGAAAATTCTTTATATGTTTTTCTTTAATTTCTAATTTCTCTTCATTTTCTTGCACATATTCCACTTTTGTTGTGTCTTCTCCATTTTTTCAATCTCTTTAGCATTTCTTCTTAATCTTGTTCCTTCTTTCTTCTTTCTTATTTCTTCTTCATCTCTTCCATACTCATTTCTTTCTCTAGCTTTACCTGCAAAATCAAAAAAAAACAACAAAAACATAACAATCTTCATGATATTTAAAATTTTTCATCTCTTCTTTTTCCTTGCCCAACACATTATTATCACTTCATTGATCGAAATGGACTGAAATTTGTCCATACTTCTCATCATTCACCTTTTCACCATCCTCTCTATTTGTACCAACAAAATTTTCTTCTTTTGACCCTTTTCTAGGTCCAAAACTCTCTATCATGAGCTTTTCCACTTTATATTTCATCTTCTTCTTTCTTATCTTCACTATCTCTCTCTCTCTTTTCCTAAACTTTTACTCTTCTTCATCTTCTTACTCAAGTGATTTCTCATCCACTCTACTACTTTTATCATCTTCTTTCTACAAAAACATAGTTAAGGCTTGATCTAGAACCTTGTTACTTTCTACTCCACTTGTTTCACATATATGAATAGTTATGTTTTCTTGTATTTCCCATTATTATCTCTTATGTGCACACTTATTTTGCTTATATCTCACCAAGAATATCTAATTAGCCATTAGTAAAATAATACTTTCTAGACTCATGATTTTCCTTTTAACATACTTTTCACACAAATGTTCAATATTTACAACACTTTCAAACATTTTTCTTTTCACAAATATTCTTTTTGCATTATAAATTAATCGCATACCTTATCATTTACCTTCTCTTGTTGATGCATTCTTATCTTCTTCTCTTTTATCAATTTCAAGGAAAGCTAAGAATCTTCTAATTATTTCTTCCTCATCTAAACTCTAAATTTCTTTATACACAATCTCTTTAATCTCTTCTTTCTCTATTTTTTGGCTTAATTGTTCATTTTATTTATTTTCTTTGCCATTTCCCGATGATTTATTTCAATTTTTACCTTTGATTCCTCTTTATAAGCTGAACTATAGGCCATTTTACCCTTTTATTCATAAATAATTCCAA
This sequence comes from Taxus wallichiana var. yunnanensis, assembly GCA_018340775.1. Taxonomy (NCBI): domain Eukaryota; kingdom Viridiplantae; phylum Streptophyta; class Pinopsida; order Cupressales; family Taxaceae; genus Taxus; species Taxus wallichiana. The sequence goes on along the minus strand of CM031241.1, from coordinate 291,080,130 downwards.
TATAAATCTTTCTTCGATTAACATTTCTTCTTGTTTCTTGACATTTTCTCTTAATGCCTTCAATTCTTGTTCCCTCTATACTTGTAGTCTTCTTTTCTGCTATCTCTTCTTGAGCATATTTCTCTTTTCTTTCTCTTTCTCTCTCATTTTTACCTATCAAATTCACTAACTCCGTCACAATTTCTTCTCTTTCCATCATTTCCTTCATATTCACCTAGCACCTTCACAATCACACACAAACTTTATAGTTATCATGTTAGCAATCATAAATAAAACTTCGTTAAAAATTAAAATCCTAGCTCTTATACCACATGATGCAAGAGCTCCTATATCATTCTTTTTCATTCCTCACATTATCAATATTCAATTGTAAATTTTGTTCTAAATCCCTATTCATGTCTTCTCAACTAGCCCTCGTGGAAAAAATACCTCAAACTTTTTCAAATACACTTAGAAATACTAATATATTCCTTTCTTACATCCACCCGTACTTCATACATCACATTCAATATTTTAATGACTTTTAGCAAAGTTCCAAGATGCAAGGAATTGAAAACTCTTACTTCTTAGAAAATTGCACGTTAGTAATTTCTATTAAATTTATCCATTTTTCAATAAAACTCTTGCTTTTGACTTCTCTAACCCCTTTTTATACCTTAACCTGTTCCAATGTACTCATTACAAAGTATGATAATATCTATCAAATTATTTGGAGTCAAGAAATTTTGCACTAGTTCAAAATTTCTTCTAATCGACATGTTCCTCTTACCACTAATTTTGTACTTTGTAAGTACTTTATTCTTAGGGTCATTCATAGACCTCTTCAACTTAAACACACTACTAATCCCCTTAATAAGTGTTGTTCGGGGATAAAAACATTATGTTAAACTAGAAGAAACTCAATTTTATACTAAACTTTCTAATATGGTCCTAATATTCCCTTTGGACATAACATTTGGAAAATCCTTGGTTTAGCACTTCTATAAAATCCTTGAGTAGATGATCCTTGCATTAGTCTCTCTTCATTTTCCCATTTTGTGCCTCCAATTTTGAGACCTAATTAATTATTCTTCTTTCTCAAACCACTAATTTTTCTTCCTTGGACTGATTTCCCTAAAAGGATTGGTATATTGAATTGTGAACTATACACCGTATTGTATAGTATATTTCATCAGAAAATATATGTATCTAGGAACACATTAATAATATCTAAATATTTTTGAAGTCTCAATACTAATTACTAAATCTAACACCAACTTTCTTTGCAAGTTTGACATTTCAAGCTTGGTGTCTCACTTTATTCATAGGTAGGTCGAGGACTAGTAAAGAATGAAACAATTACACCATGTAAAATTTTGAAATTCCTCCCAAATATTTAAATAAACCTTCCCATATATGTATGCTTCAAAATGTGAAAAATCGATGATCTAAGATCATAAAATAACACCCTGTTACCTCTTACCGGAGATGACCATTTGACCTTAGAAGCACATTTTTCTTCTAAATTGAAGAGATTTTGTTTCAAGACCTAAAAATTAGTTCTAAGATCTGTCTATATGTCCAAATATATGTTCTCTCATAAAATCACCATTTCACCTGAAACCATTAAACTTATTCTTATTTATTGACTATCATAACTAGAAACCGGGGTTTTGTACATGCTATGTTTTGTACCTTTAATGTAATTATTTATTTACCTATATGACTCTAGAAGTATACTTAAATGAACTTATCACAAACTTTTTTATAATTTCCATTTAGGGCTTACATCCATTTCTAGTTCCATTGTTTCACAATTGGTTCATACACACAAAACTTAGTAATATTATTTTGACAAGCACTTAAAATAAAAATCCCCAAGACAATATCTATAAGTCCTTTCTTGAAAAGGATAGCTACCCCAATATGTTCTAATTCCATCATGACTAGTAACTACCAATGAGATATAACCACCCTCTCTTGGGTCATATTAACACATTATGTTTTTACATGGTACTAACCTTAACCATGACCCCAATTAGACTTCTAAGGACATTTAAGACCCCAATATACCTATTCAAAACTTTAAAAATGGATTAAAATCTTGTTTAAATAAAAAATCTACCATATTGTCCTTTTAAGAATTTGAATTACATTTTGGACAAAATGCTCCTAGTTTGAATTTCTTAGGGGTTTAAACTAACATAAACACTTTGAAGGGACTATTAGGACCCTACTTACCTCCTTCAAACATTACTTAGCCAATCCAACTCAAAATTACATAATTTGTACAAAATTTCAAAAATCCGCATCATCCGCCAACTTCAAGAAAATTCTTTATATGTTTTTCTTTAATTTCTAATTTCTCTTCATTTTCTTGCACATATTCCACTTTTGTTGTGTCTTCTCCATTTTTTTCAATGTCTTTAGTATTTATTCTTAATCTTGTTCCTTCTTTCTTACTTCTTATTTTCGCTTCATCTCTTCCATACTCATTTCTTTCTCGCTTTACTGAAAAATCAAAGAAAAAAACAACAAAAACATAACAATCTTCATGATATTTAAAACTTTTCATCTCTTCTTTTTCATTTCCTAACACATTGTTATCATTTCATTGACCCAAATGGACTGAAATTTGTCCATACTTCTCAATATTCACCTTTTCACCATCCTCTCTCTCTGTACCAACAATTTTTTCTTCTTTTGACCCTTTTCTAGGTCCAAAAATCTCTATCGTGAGCTTTTCCACTTTCTCTTTCATCTTCCTCTTTCTTATCTTCACTCCCTCTCTCTTTTCTAGACTTTTACTCTTTTCATCTTCTTACTCAAGTGATTTCTCATCCACTATACTAATTTTATCATCTTCTTCCCAAAAGACATAGTTAAGGCTTCACCTAGAACCTTGTCGCTTTCTACTCCACTTGTTTCACATCTATGAATAGTTATGTTTTCTTGGATTTCCCATTCTCTCTTATGTACACACTTATTTACTTATATCTCACCAAGGATCTCTAATTAGCCAATAACAAATAATACTTCCTAGACTCATGATTTTCCTTTCAACATACTTTTCACACAAATGTTCACTATTTACAACACTTTCAAACCTTTTTCTTTGCACAAATATTCATTTTGCATTATAAATTAATCACATACCTAATCATTTACCTTCTCTGTTCTTGATGCATTCTTATCTTCTACATTTTTATCATTTTCAAGGCAAGCTAAGAATCTTGTAATTATTTCTTCCTCATCTAAACTCTAAATTTCTGTATACACAATCTCTTTACTCTCTTCTTTCTCTATTTTGTCGGCTTCATTCTTCATTTTATTTATTTTATTTGCCACTTCCCGATGATTTATTTCATTTTTACCTCTCGATTCATCTTTATAAGCTGAACTATAGGCCATTTTACCCTTTTCTTCATAAATAATTCCAATAAATATTTCTTCGATTAACATTTCTTCTTGTTTCTTGACATTTTCTCTTAATGCCTTCAATTCTTATTCCTCCTGTACTTGTAGTCTTCTTTTCTCTCTCTCTTCTTATGAGCATATTTCTCTTTTCTTTCTTTCTCTATCATTTTTACCTATCAAATTCACAAACTCCATCTCACTTTCTTCTCTTTCCATCATTTCCTTCGTATTCACCTAGCACCTTTACAATTCTCATTTCCTTCCTTACAATGACACACAAACTTTACAATTCTCATGTTAGCAATCATCAATAAAAATTCATTAAAAATTAAAATCCTAGCTCTTATACCACATCATGCAGATCTCCCAGTATCATTCTTTTTGCATTCATCACATTATCAATATTCAATTGTAAATTTTTGTTCTAAATCCCTATTCATGTCTTCTCAACTAGCCCTCGTGGAAAAAATAGCTCAAACTTGTTCAAATACACTTAGAAATGCTAATATCTTCCTTTCTTACATCCATCCTATTTCATACATCACATTCAATATTTTAATGACTTTTAGGAAAGTTCAAGATCTAAGGAATCTAAAACTCTTACTTCTTAGATAATTTCACTTTAGTAATTTCTACTAAATTTTCCATGTTTCAATAAAACTTTGGATTTTGACTTCTCTAACCCCTTTTTGAGACCTTACTGTTCGCTGTACTCATTACAGTATGATAATATCCATCAAATTATATGGAGTCAAGAAATTTTACACTGGTTCAAAAATTGCTTCTAATCGACATGTTCCACATACCACTAAGTTTGTAATTTACAAGTACTTTATTCTTAGGGTCATTCATAGACATCTTCAAGTTAAACACACTACTAATCCCCCTTAATAAGTATTGTTCATGGATAAAAATATTATGGTAAACTACAAGAAATTCAATTTTATACTAAAATTTCTAATATTGTCCTAATATTCCCTTTGGACATAACATTTGGAAAATCCTTGAGTAGTTGATCCCTTGCATTAGTCTCTCTTAATTATCCCATTTTGTGCCTCCAGTTTTGAGACCTAATTCATTATTCTTCTTTCTCAAACCACTAATTTTTATTCCTTGGATGATTTCCCCTAATAGGATTGGTATATTGTATTGTCAACTATACCCTGTATTGCATAGTATATTTCATCACAAAATATATTTCTCTAGGAACACATTAATAATAATCTAAATGTTTGTGAAGTATCAAGACTAGCTACTAAGTATAGCACCCACTTTCTTTACAAGTTTGACATTTAAAGCTAGGTGTCTCACTATATTCATAGGTACCTCGAGGACTCGTAAAGAATACAAAAATTACACCCAGTAAAAGTTTGAATTTCCTCCCAAATATTTAAATAAACTTTCCCATATATGTATGTTTCAAAATATCAAAAACCAATCATCTAAGGCCATAAAAATCAAACCCTAGTACCTCTTACCTAGAGACAACCATTTTACCCCGAGAAGCACATTTTTATTATAAAATGAAGAGAGTTTGTTTCAAGACCTAAAAATTAGTTCTAAGACTGGTCTAGATGCCCTTGAAATATATGTTCTCTCATAAAAGCACCATTTCACCTAAACCCTTAAACTTATTCTTATTTCTTGACTATCATAACCGAGAAACCCAGGTTTCTATACATGGTATGTTTTGTACCTTTAATGTAATTATTTATTTACCTATATGACTCTCAAACTATCCTTAAATGAACTTCTAGAAAACTTTTTTATAATTTACATTTATGGCTTACATCCATTCGAGTTCCATTGTTTCACGGTTGGTTCATACACACAAAAATTAGTAATAGTATTTTAATACACACTTAAAACAAAAATCCCCAAGACAATAACTATAACGCATTCTTGAAAAGGAAATATACCCCAATATAATCTAATTCCCTCATGACTTTTAACTACCAATGAGATGTAACCACCCTCTCTTGGGTCATATTAACACATTATGTTTTTTACATAGTACTAACCTTAACCATGACCCCAATTAGACTTCCAAGGACATTTATGACCCTAATATACCTATTCCAAACTTTACAAATGACTAAAACTCCTCTTTCAAATAAAAATCCACCATATTGTCCTTTTAAGAATTTGAATTACATTTTGGATGGAAAGCTCCTAGTTTGAATTTCTTAGGGATTTAAACTAACATAAACACTTTGAAGGACTATTAGGACCCTACTTACCTCACTCAAACATTACTTAGCCAATCCACCTAAAATTACATAATTTGTACAAAATTTCAAAAAATTCATGATGGTAAGATGACGCTCCGCATCATACTCCCAACCCGAAGAAAATTCTTTATATGTTTTTCTTTATTTTCTAATTTCTCTTCATTTTCTTACACATATTCCACTTTTGTTTTGTCTTCTCCATTGTTTTCAATCTCTTTAGTCTTTCTTCTTAAATTTTTTCTTCTAGTTTTTTTCTTGTTTCTTCTTCATCTCTTCCATACTCATTTCTTTCTCAGATTCACCTTCAAAATCAAACAAAAAACAACAAAAACATAACAATATTCATGATATTTAAAATTTTTCATGTCCTCTTTTTCATTTCCTAACACATTCTTATCATTTCATTGACCCAAATGGACTGAAATTTGTCCATACTTATCAATATTCATCTTTTCACTATCCTCTCTCTCTCTGTACTCGACAAAGTTTTCTTCTTTTTGACCATTTTCTAGGTCCAAAACTCTCTATCATGAAATTTTGCACTTTCTCTTTCATCTTGCTCTTTCTTATCTTCACTATCTATCTCTCTTTTCCTAAACTTTTAATCTTCTTCAGCTTCTTACTCAAGTGATTTATCATCCACTATACTACTTTTTTCATCTTCTTTCTGCAAAAACATAGTTAAGGCTTCATCTAGGACCTTGTCACTTTCTTCTACACTTGTTTCACATCTCTGAATAGTTATGTTTTCTTGCATTTCCTCATTCTCTCTTATGTGCACACTTATTTGCTTATATCTCACCAAGAATCTCTAATTAGCCATTAGTAAAATAATACTTCCTAGACTCATGATTTTCCTTTCAACATACTTTTCACAAAAATGTTCACTATTTAAAACACTTTCAAACCTTTTTCTTTACACAAATATTCATTTTGCATTATAAATTAATTACATACCTCTTCATTTACCTTCGTGTTGTGTATGCATTCTTATCTTCTTCTCTTTTATCATTTTTGAGGAAAGCTAAGAAGATTGTAATTATTTCTTCCTCATCCAAACTCTAAATTTCTTTATACACAATATCTTTAATCTCTTTTTTCTCTATTTTTTCGTCTTGATTCTTCGTGTTATTTATTTTGTTTACTTCTTCCCTAATGATTTATTTCAATTTTTACCTCTGATTCCTCTTTATAAGCTGAACTATAGGCCATTTTACCCTTTTCTTCTTAAAAATTCCAATATAAAGCTTTCTTCGATTAACATTTTTGTTGTTTCTTGACATTTTCTCTTAATGCCTTCAATTCTTGTTACCTCTATACTTGTATTCTTCTTCTCTCCTATCTCTTGTTCTAAGCATATTTATCTTTTCTTTCTCTCTCTCATTTTTACCTATCAAATTCACTAACTCCATAAAAATTTCTTCTATTTCTATCCTTTCCTTCATATTCACCTAGCACCTTCACAAACACATAAAATTTACAATTCTCATGTTAGCAATCATCAATAAAACTTCATTAAAAATTAAAATCCTATCTCTAATACCACATGATGCGAGCTCCCATATAATGCACATGCATTCATCACATCATTAGTATTCAATTGCAACTTTTGATCTAAATCCTTATTCAATTTAATACTTCTCAACTAGCACTGGTGGAAAAATATCTCAAACTTGTTCAAATACACTTAGAATGAGTAATATATTCCTTTATTACCTCCACCATTATTCATAAATCACATTGAATGTTTTAATGACTTTTAGCAAAGTTCAAGATCAAAGGAATTGGGAACTCTTACTTCCTAAAGCAAACAACACTTTAGTAATTTAAATTAAATTTATCCATTTTTCAATAAAACTTTGGCTTCAAACTTCTCTAACCCACTTTTTAACACCTTACCATGTTCCATGATGCTCACTATAGTATTATAATATCTATCATATTATTTAGAGTTAATAAATTCTCCATTGGTTGCAATATTTTTTCTAATCTAAAATATTCCTATTGCCACTAACTTTGTACTTTTATAAGTAATTTACTCTTAGGTTCATTAATATACCTCTTCAACTTAAAAACACTAGTAATCCACCTTAATAAGTGTTTTCCATGCATAAAATAATGATGTCAAACTACAAGAAACTTGGTTTTATACTAAACATGCTAATATTATCCTAATATTCCCTTGGACATAACATTTGTGACATCCTTGGTTTACCACTTCTATAACATCCTTGAGTAGTTTATCCCTTGCATTAGTCTCTCTTAATTTTCCTATTGTGTGCTTCCAATTTGGATACCTAGTTCATTATTCTTCTTTCTTAAACCACTAATTTTTCTTCCTTGGTGAGTTCCCCTAATAGGACTGGTATACTATATTTTTAACTATACCTTGTCTTGCAGCATAGGAACTTTCATCACAAACGATATTTTCTAGGCCCCATTAACAATATCTAAGCTGTGTGTGAATTTTCAAGACTAATTACTAAATTTAACATCCACTTTCTTTGCAAGTTTGACCTTTAAAGCTAGGTCTCTGATTGTATTCACATTTACCTCAAGTGCAGTAAAGAATGAAAAAATTACACCAAGTGAAATTTCAAAATTCCTCCCAAATATTTAAATATTCCTTCTTACAGAAGTATGTTTCAAATTTTGGATAAAAATCGATGATCTACGACCTTAAAAATTTTACCCTAGTACTTGCTGCCTTTAGACTACCATTTTACCCAAGAAGCATGTTTTTCTTATAAAATGAAGAGAGTTTGTTTCAAGACCTAAAATTGGTTCTAAATTTTTTTCTAGATGTCCTTAAAAGATATGTTCTACTAGTGAAGCAAAATTCCAACTAAACCTTTAAACTTCTTCTTATTTCTTGATTGTGATAACTAAGAAACCCGGGGTTTTTGTACATGCTAGTTTTTTCACCTTCAATGCAATCCTTTTTTTTCTTATATGACTCTCAAATTATCTTTAAATGAACTTATCCAAATATTTTCTAGAATTTACATTTAGGGATTGCATCCTTTTCGAGGTCTATTGTTTCATAGGATGTTCATACACACAAAACTCAATCATAGTATTTTGAAATGAAATTAAGAAGAAAATTTTGCAAGACAATACCTATAACTCCATTGTTGAAAAGGCCATCTACCAAAATATATTGTAATTCCCTCATGAATTGTAACTACTAATGAGATGTAACCACCATCTCTTGGGTCATCTTAACACATTATGTATTTTACATACTTGGGTACTAACATTAACCATGACCTACAAATGCTAGGTCAACAACATGACATATAACCCCAACATATGTATTCAATATATGTATTCAAAACTTTACAAATGACTAATACTCAGCTTTCAAGAAAAAATCTACCATATTGTCCTTTTAAGAATTTGAATTGCATTTTGGAGGGAAACTCCTAGTTCAAATGTCTTACTTGATTTAAACTAACTTTAACACTCTAAAGGGAGTATTAGGACCCTACTTTCCTCCTTAAAACCTTACTTGGCCAATCCAACCCAAAATTACATAATTTGTACAAAATTTGAAAAAAATTCATGTTTGTGAGATGATGCTTGTACATCATATTTCATCATATAGGAACTTTAGTATTGTATTAAAGGGATTCGTATTGGCTATATTATTAGTACATTGGATGCCAAGTTAGAAATCATGAGGATTAAATCCCCAATTGAGGTTATAATAAAAACATCAACTTAAGAGCCATTAAAATTTAATGATCCATCAAAATACATTTGCTATACAATATATTCCTCAATATAAATCATAGAAGAGTCTGGAAAATCTAAAATCATTTTTCCATTTAGGTAAAGGGACTTCATCTAGTTTATCTACAAGCAATTTTCCATAAAGTGATTTCTGATTGACATACTTTATATAGAATCGCCATCCTCCTAGAAAGCACATGTTTGGACAAGAGATATTTAATCAAGTAAACTTTTGATATTATGTTCGTTTTATTTTTTAGAAGGTAATGAATTTTTTTGGAAAGCAAAAAGAATGACCAACCAATCCTTTTCGGTTTGTGGATAGTTGATCTCATAAGTGATCAATATGTGACTAAGATAATAGAAATTTTTATTTTTTATTTAAATCATATTGATCCAAATTTTCATTAATTACAAATTGAGTGGATAAAATATACAATAGCATGAGTTCACCTAGGTTAGGTGGCATGAAAATAGGTGTTTTGGATAAATACTCCTTGAGTGAGGAGAATGATTGTTAGCATTTAGGACCCAAATGGAAATCTAAATATTTCTTAAGAAGATGTATGAAGGAATGACATTTATCAGCAAGTTGGGATATAAATCTATGGATATTGGATCTTTACCTGTAAGCTTTACATTTGCTTGAGGTTATTGGGAGGAGGCATGTCTATAATAGTTGTGACCTTTGTTGGGTCCACTTCAATTCCTCTCCTTGAAACAATGAAGCCTAGAATATTCCCTAAAGGCACACCAAACACACACTTCTCTGGGTTGAGTCGACCTTCTAATATCTCTAAGAAGTTGAAATATATGTTGTAGGATCTTTGGATGTTCTGATATAGTCTTGGACTTATCCAATATTTCATCAACATATTATTCCATTATATCATGTAGCATCTCATGGAAGATTGTAGTCATGTCCCTTTGATAAGTTATGCCTATATTCTTGAGGCCAAAGAGCATGACTTGACAATGAAACATGCCCCATGGGTTAGTAAAATCATTCTTAAGTTGATCCTCTTCTTAAATATTGATTTTATTATATCCCAAAAATTCATTGATAAGAGATAACATTTCATATATTTTTGTTGAATAGATGATCATGTCTATGATGGGAAGAGGAAAATCATCTTTTGGACATGCTTTGTTAATGACTCTACAATATTTACAAATTCTTATACCAATGGGTTTATTTTACATAGGTAAAATGTTAGATATCCATTCTAAGTATTCAATAGTTTTAATGAACCCTTTTGCTAAAAATATTTCTATCTCCTCCTTAACAAAAAGGGCCACAAAATGAAGCATTTTCTATCATTTCCTCTTGATTGGTTTGGTAGATTCATGCACAACTAAGTTATGTTCTACTAGAGAAAGATACATTCTATGAATTTCAGCATATGACCAAGAAAACACATTTTATAATTCTTTAAGGAACATGATAAAAAAACATTTTTTCTTTGCTAAGAGGGAAGCTCCCAACTTAACCATTTTAGGCTCATCTCTGGGGCCTATATTTACATCAATAGTCTCCTACACTAGTATTTTTATTCATCTTCCATACATGTAGGATCACGGGGTAGATATATTTTTCAAAGGGAAACCAAATGATATTTTTACCCATAGAGTGGTCACTTTTTGTATGCATTTTAGATTTTCTATTTGCACAATTGGTAGTGCCTCAAAGAGATGCTTAGTATGAGACATGGATTTTTATTTTGATGATGATTTTTGTATTTTTTTCCTCATTCTCTATCTTATTTTTATAACAAATAAACTTATCCTCTTCCCTATGTACACATATTCATCAAGATAAAATAGATAATCCTTTCTTGTGATCTCAAATAGGAGTATCATCTTCAGACCTATAAATTCACCAATTTCTTCGTCATTACGTATGAATTCAATTAGTACACATTTTTTGGTTCAAATTAACAAGGTATGGGTGAAAAATATCTAATGTGGGAGTAGTAGGGGAAACATTTAATATAGATGTTTTGGAAACAGGTTAGTAGAGGTAAGGTATTCGTAGATACTATAATGAGAATTTTCTTTGATGTCATAATATGAAGAACTATCGGTATGCTCGGAAGAATTATTTTTGACTTCCAGAGGATGGGAACCATATGGTCGAAGGATAATGTAATTTTTATCCATATTTCACCCCTAGAAGAATATTTATCAGCCATGACCGCGTAGAGAAAGAACCCGAAAACAATTTTGGATCCTACAAAGTAGTAGAAAGAACCCAGAAATGGAGTGGCGAGAAGATGACATATTAAGAAACAAGAAAAATGACTCTATCAAGCCATTTCATGCCTTATAACTATCCTTAAGCTATAGGTATAATCAATAATGAAATTTCAAGGGCAAGAGAGAAATGGGGCAATGCCATGAAGCACCAGAGCTAAGAAGGAGAAGAAAAGGTTAAGATCCAAAGTCCTCGGACTCAAAACAGTTCGGGAAAGATTCTAAAAACTGAATAAGTATGGAGAAAAGTGGAGGAAGCCACGTGTCCTTGACGGCACTTCCCCAAAGAGGAATCCAAAAAGAGAGACTCAAACAAGTGCTACATCTCCACATGTCCTAAGGAAGAATAGAGACAAAGTCAAAATGGTCAAATAGAGTCAACGATAGATAGGGCGGGCTTGAAAAATTGGATAAGTATGAATGTTCAAGCAGAGAGTGCCAAGTTTTAACTTGGCACATTTCCAAGAGTTTTTCAAAGGAGGAGACCCAAATGAGCAGAGTTCGCCATGTAGCGTAGAGTCGCAAAAGATAAGAGGAACCATTGAAAAGTCCACCAACCTATGAAATGTTGATAAGTGTCAACTCGATGCTCCTCTAAAGGAAAAATTTGAATCAGGATTTTAAGCAAGCGCGGAGGTGGCCATGTGTCCAATCTCTATGGTGGGGTAAGTTAGTTGAATAGTCAATGCATGAGCCAGCCGGGAGGATTCAAGTTCTTAATGGCGTTGATTCAATGATTGAATAGATAAAGGATTTTTTAAAAAATTTCCGCATTGCCATGTGTCCTAGGTCAAAGCGGGTTGTTGGGAAAAAGTTAGTTTTTTTGCCCCTTACCCCAAGGGCTTTAAAGTTTCAAAATGGGCTGCGACTCGCCAAGAGGTAAAATGTCGGCATTGTTTGAGCTCGAGTCAAACCAAAGTGGGGGGAGGAAGAGGTAAAAATTTTCCTTTGGTAAAAGGGCATCAAAGGAAAAGATTAGAGCGCACCTCCTAGCAAACCAAAGGGTGCCACATGTCCAAGCGGAGAGCAAATGGGGCTGCTAGAGTTTTTGGATTTTGTAATTCTTCGTAGAAATGGGGAAAATATAAATTCTAGACCCACAAGCCCGATTTTGTTCTAATCGGCTGCCATATTTCCCAAACCAAAAGGGGGCCCAATTTTCAAATTGTTTTCCCCTCATTTGTGCAAACCAATGTAAACTTTGAAGGGGCATATCTTTTGACTCAAGGCTTGAAATATTGAAAATCTGACACCGTTGGAAAGATCTCGACCTCGCTTATGCCATGGGGGTCTGAAACTTTAATTTTTGGGAGGTTAGGTGGGAGAAAAATGGAGAAACAAGTTTAGGATTTCAATGCAGGATATTTTTCTTCCAACTACCAGATTGGATTCGATTTGCTCCATTGTTTCCTCCTCTTCAAGGTGCCAAACCAGTGGTTGATGTAGTAAAGGAAAATTTTGGGGCAGATTTCATGGGAGTCATTAAATAGTGGTGGTTGAGTTTGGAGGTATTTTTTTATAGCTTCTCTCTCTTTCTCCCATCTGTATTTGATCTATAAATATAGGCTCATGACTCTATGTAAAGGGTTGGACATTCATTTTTTTTAGGCTCCCTTCCCCTTCTAGGAAAGTGATTTGTGGGGTTTATGCCTTCCATTGAAATTGCAATATGTTTCTACCTTTTGGCTACTTTGTAATGAACCGTATCAAACCAAAGAGACCTAAAACACATTTGTGATCGATTTTAGATCCTTTCTTGTATCTTTTACTTTCATCCGGTCTTCCATTACAGATCTGGCTATTTTTGCTTGCTTATTATATGCATTTTATTGGTTTGTGTCTATTAGCAAAATAAGTGTTTATCATTCCTTTGGTGCATCACCTGGTAGTTTAGTCATTTCTTATTTCTTATACTCATTTTACCCCTGTCTCCTTGGCAAGTTTTAGATTAGGTATAGAGATAGATCCTCTGCAAATCTTCATGTATGCACCTAAATAGAGGAATAAGGAACCAACCTTCAATATGGAGAGCTTTCCCATTTTGCAAGGTCCCACACCTTGGGAAAGTTCAATGTTATGTAATCACACCAAATGAGTTTGCCTTAGAAAAGCAATTTTTAGAACACATTTTGGGGGTCTTTGTGAATTTTACACTAACATTTTGGCACACCAGTGGGACGAGAAGTCTCCATCTTATTATAGAAAGAATTGATGTACACTTGTTTGATTCTAGTTTTTAAGAAGTCCTAAAATTGTACATTTGGTGACTCAAAAAAAACAAGTCCATTGGTTTTTAGTTCAAGCAAGTTCATGAGAAGAATACAAACATGGTCAAGAGCTAGAGAAGAGAGATTATTTTCTATCTAGACTTTTCTCCCAGGATAGAGAGGGAGGGAAAGAAGAAGAGTCAAGAGGTCTCTATCCCCACCAAGAAGAGCTTTATCAACACCTCCTCCCTAGTAGACCATTCATTCAATCAAGAGGGGTGCTTAGACCGATTAGAACGGCTTAGCCAAATCCTTATGTTAACTTCACTAGTAAGCATCCACTTGCCCTGAATGCACAAAAAAATCTAGTCCCGATAGCAGCGTTAAAGAGAATCTCATATTTCACTGGGGAAAATCAAACTTCTCCTAGTGATCATGTCCAAGATATTACAAATGTCTATATAATCCATGAGATCCATGAGATGGACATTGCAATCAAGCTACTCACCTCTTCACTCAAAGGGAAATCTTCACAATGGTTCAGAAGCCTTGAGGCAAGCTCTATCCAAAATTGGAACCAGATGTGCACAGCCCTCCACAACTAGTTTGGAGAGAAAGGTGATAACTTATCTTTTGAGCAACTAACAACAATCAAGAGAGCCCCAAATGAGCAACTGATAGACTTCAACCTCATATTTCAATGGACCTGGGATAGGATTCCAACAATAGTAAAACCAATAAATGAAGAATCCTTTCTTATACTTTCTTAGGGTTTTAAATTCTGATATTTCTTTGATGATTCAGTCAATGGGGGCACTACATTACCTGCAACCTATAGCCTTTCCATAGGGGCTGAGAACCATTTGATTCAAGCTGGAAAAATAGCTCCTAGGCCATCCATGCCTCTATACCCTGAGTTAGGAAACCCAGATACTAGCCAAATGCCCACATTAGCCCTTATACCTACTCCTAAGGAGTCAAAGCTCAGTTGAAGCCTCCACCTCATCATCTAATACCTCAAAATAACTTCAAGAAGTCATGAAACAACTTCAAAACCTAGGGAATGAGTTAGTGACCATCAAAAGACAACAAGCTCAGAGCTCTAGGCCATATCAGCCTCAGACTCAGTATCAGGCTAGACCTCAATATCAACAAAATAGACCACCATCTTAGACTATAAATCAAATTCAAAACCAAGGACAACCTCAAGCTGCTAGACCTTTCAGGTCTTATGATCCAAATACAACCTCAACATCAAGGGCATTGGTTCTAGCACATAATAACATGGCACAATAGTATAAATGGTGTTTTCCATGTAGTCAACCACATAATCAGTCAATGTGCTTCAATGGAGCACTAAATCAAGCCTTTAATGGTGCAAACTAGTATGGTGTCACAAGAACCTAGCCAAGAAGGGGATCAACAACAAGGAGCTCAATAAGACGGACCTCTAAGTGAAACTATGCTTGGAAATTGGCAATCGAGGACTTTTTGTGGGATGAACCGGTTCCCTTCTCAAAGTGTAGCTGCCAATACATGGTCTAAAAGGAGAAACATTAGAGAAGGCCTACCACTAAACTCATGTAACCCTCAACCATCCATCACTCCACAAGGTTCTAGTGTTCAAGTACAATTCCCAATATACAGAGCCAATCCAAGCCACCTCCCAAATCCATTCAGGCATTTACCGTTTGTGTCAACCCATGTGCAAGAAAGAAATATGTCTTGGGAAGGGGCAGAAAAAAGATAGGTCATTCAATATTATTGAAAAATGAAGAGGAAAAGTGTGAAAATTTTGCTATAGGAGTCATTAGGCATTCTATGGTAGATGGATCTATTGCAGACTATCATTACAAAATTGGTCAAGTTCAAATCAATTCCCCCCTAACTAGCAAGAGAGAGTCTTTACCAATTCAGCTCAACCTAAGAGGAACTAAGGAGAACAACAAGGTAAGAACATGAGACCTCCCACTTTCTATGTTTCATTGATTATTGGGGACAAGTTGGTGCATAATTATATGATTGATTCTAGGGAAAGTAGTTTTGTAATGCCCAAGAAAATAGCTGATCAACTGGGTCTCCAATATGAAGTCATCTCTAGGGGAGTAGTATAATTAGATGGGACAGTAGTGAAATTTATTGGAATCATCAAAGATCTGAGCCTCACTCTGCATGCCTACCCCAATGTGATTATATTTAAAAATGTGTCATCATATAGATTTACCATCACATTTTGCTTTATGTTTATCTAGGGACTTCATAACCAAAATTGGAGGCTACATGTCTTCTGATTCGTCACATATGCTCTTTAGAAAAGGTATGGGGCGAAGGCCACAATCATATCTGAGCCCATTGATGATTACCATATTGAATCTTATGTGCCTAGCCCAATCAATGCCAACTACTCAGCTTTTGATCAAGAAGACCTCCTAAATACTGGTGAAGTAGATACCAAGGTGGGATGCATTCCAGACTTGAATCTAGATGAATGGGCCAACAAGAGACATGATTTTGACCCTTATAAGGAGGTAGAAAATCTTAGCTAGGTGTCTACTTATCTACATGAAGAGAATCATCCTCTTCCTACGTTAATTAAGCGTAACATAAATATGACAATGAGGTATGGCAATTATTCTTTGATGGACTCAAGGAGTAGACAAGGAGATGGAGGAGGAGCTATGATTGTGTCCCCAAAGGTATGAAATATTATTCAACCTTTAGATTCCAGTTTTCTTGCTCAAATAAAATGTTGAATATGAGGCTTTAGTCCATGGTCTTCATTGGGTAAGGAAGCTAGGAATCAAGAATTTGCAAGTGTTTGGTGATAGTGAGCTGGTTGCCAATCAAGTTAGAGGACTTAATGTTGTCAAGAATGACCTACTCAAGAACTATAAGAGTAGAGTATGGGATCTCATGGAGGATTTCAAAGCCTTCAACATTGTGTCCATACCTAGGAAATAGAATGAAGTTGTTGATAGACTTCAGCAGATTGGAGCAACATTTGATGTGGTGGAAAACATCAAGAGAGACAAGGGAAAACATATCCATGTGGTTTGTGAGGCTAGTAGTAATCTTGGATAACAACACATGCTTTGGAAATTTTTGAGAATGATCATGCAGATCATTAATTTTTCGCAAGAAGAAGCTGAATTCTCGGCTAATAATCAAAGCAAGTTAGAATAGAAATATGGGAATCAAATAGTACAATTACATACAAACAAGATCCCCAAAGGATTAGTGACATTGGAATCTATTTTCAATCCTAATGATCGAGTTTATAAGGAGAAGGCTAATATACATATCAAAGAGAAGATTCAAAGTCAATCCTTAGTTGGAGAAGACAAACACTTCAAATTGGCAAAGCTGGCCATTAAGAAAGAAAGGTATGAATTCATACAAACTTTTCCAAGAATTTCTAGATGTATTTTCTTGGAGTTATGAAGACCTGAGAAAGGTTCAATCCGAAGCTAGCTAGCACAACACACAATTGAACTAGATCTATTTTCCAAGCACATAAGGAAAAAACATAGACCATTCAATCCACATATTGAGCCTTTGATGAAGAAAGAGCTGAACAAGTTGATAGAGGCAAGTATAATATTTCTAGTCAAACATTCGAGTTGGGTTGCTAATCTGGTCCCAATCAGGAAAAAGAATGGAGAAATCAGATTGTGTGTAGACTTTCAAGATTTGAATAGAGCTTCTCTCAAATATCATTAGCCACTCCCTTCAATGGAGCAGATCTTGCAAGTGGTGTCTAGGTCAGAGAGATTCTCTCTCTTAGATGGATACTCAGAATACAATCAGATCCTGGTGAAATAAGATGATCAGTTCAAAACTACTTTCACCACCAAATGGGGCACCTATGCCTATAGAAAAATGCCATTTGGATTGTCTAATGCTGGTGCCACTTTTCAAAGGGCCATGGATATGGCATTCAAAGGGATAATTAACACAATAGTGTTGATCTATCTTGATGACATCACTATGTTCTCTAAAAATACAGTAGACCACCTTTTTCACCTAAGGCAAGTGTTTCAAAGATGCAGGAGATTTGGGGTATCTTTGAACCCTAAAAAATGCATATTCTTGGCCCATGAGGGTAGGATTTTAGGCCATATTGTGTCTAAGGAGGGTATGAAATTTATCTAAGAGAGAGTTGAAGTAATAAGAGTACTTGCCATTGCCAAGCCACAAGAAAGCTCTTCAAATATTCTTGGGGAAGATCAACTTTGTTGAAGGTTTGTCCCAAACTTTGTTACCCTTGTTAAGCCAATAACATTGATGTTGAAGAAAATATTAGCATTTAGATGGAAAACTGAAGGAAAGGAAATATTTGAAGCTATCAAAGAAGCTATATCACAAGCCCCCACTCTTGTGAATCCAAATTTCTCCAAAGATTTCATATTATATGCCTTTGGTGGCAGTGACACCATTTCTATAATCTTAGTTCAACAGAACAAAGAAGAAAAAACAACCAATTTCCTTTTTCAGTCAAGGTCTGGAGGACTATGAAGTAAGATATTCCTTCATTGAAAAGCAGGTCTTGGCAAGTGATCAGGGGACTAAAAATTTCAAGCATCTAGTTTCAAACAATAAGATTCAATTGTTAGTCTCCCATGCAAGGAGTTAAAGATTTCCTTCTCAGTAAGGATTTGAATGAAAAATGAGCAAGATGGATCACTCGTGTCATGGAGTATGAAATTGAGATCAAGGTCACTAAGTTGGTCCATGGTAAGGGGTTGTGTGAACAACTAGCCTCAAGTCAGCAAGAAGGAGAAAATAGTGAAAAAGAGGTTGTTTTTGTTCTACATAATAGTCAAGAAGAAGAAGATGCTGATGTACCTACCCCTTGTTGGACTCAAGACATGGTGCACTTCCTTCAAATGGGCTTATGTCCTCATTGGATGAGTAAAGAAAAAAGAAGGCATTTCAGACTCCAGGCCATCCCATATGTTTTCATTGATGATGTCTTGTTTAAAAGGGACATCAATGGTGTTCTGCTAAGATGCATTGGGATAGATCAGGTTGAAAGAGTGTTAGAAGAATTCCATATTGGGGAAGCTGGAGGTCATTATGCTCGAGGGTGACAACACTCAAAATCATGAAAGAAGGATATTATTGGCCCAGAGTGTTTAGTGACTATTATGCATGGATCAAAAGGTGCAAGAATTGTGCATTCTTCAAGGGAAAAGAAAAGCTAGTAGCACTTCCATTGCACCCAATATCTAGTTGATCAACCTTTCATGCAATGGGGATTGGACTTCATTGGAGTCATCAATCTGAATTCAAGCCAAGGCCACAAATGGATTTTGATAGCAACTGATTATTTCACCAAGTGGACCGAAGCAGTGGCACTCAAAGAGGCAAATGAATCTAGCATACTAGATTTCTATGAAGGATTAGTGACCAGATTTGGGGTACTAGCTACCATCATATCAGATAATGCATTGGCCTTCATAGGTTCCAAGGTCATAGAATGGGAAGTCAAGCACGGATTTATTTGAGCACCTCATCAAACTATTACCCTAAAGGTAATGGCGGAAGCTAAGTCCACAAACAATAACTATTAAAGATCATAAGAACTCTTGATGAGAATTAGAGGACCTAGCACACACAACTCAAAAATCCTTATGGTTGATAGAATAATACCCAAAAGATCCATAGGCAGCTCTCCATTCAAGCTCATTTATGGGAAAGAGGCGGTGTTTCCTATATCATTAGAGTTGCCAACATTGGAACTCATTAGAAGATAGAGATGTCGAATTTGAACCAATGGAGGCTGGTATGTGGAAATGATAGAATTAGAAGAAACTAGAGAGCATGCTCTCTAAGTAATATAGAAGAATCAAGCTTTAATTAAAAGAAATGCTTTGACAAGAAGGAAAAAAGCAAGGACTTCTGGAAGGAGACCTAGTATTTAAATGGGATGTAGATCAAAACAAAACCAAGGAGAAACTCCAAGTTAATGCTATTTGGAGTGTCCCTTCATGGTCATAAAATGTAAAAGTAGCAATGCTTTCCAATTATCTACATTAGATGGTGAGGAGTCATAGTTCTAGTGAATGGGATCTTTCTTAAGCACTGCTACTAATAGGAAAGTTCTCACCTTGTACATATTAGCTTAGTTTGTTTTCCTCTAAGTGCTTGTGCACATTGTCTTGCTATAGTCTAGGTTATTTTTCTCCCAAGTGCTTTGCATGCTCTGCATGTTATAATTGGAACATGTATGATTTTCAATTTTTATATAGTTGTGGTGCTATTTTGTTGCTCTTGTGTAGTCCTTTTGGAGAGACAGATGAAGCCCTGGGTTAAAACAATTTTCTACTCTAAAAACCTTCATTTGATATTTCTTATAAAAAATTGAGAGTGCCAATAGTCATGCTCATGAGTCATAGGAAAGAATCTACATTAGATTGATGTCCTTGACTCCATGACCAAAAGATGCAAACAGGGCCATTGATCACTCATCTAATAGGTAGATTCCCTTGTGAGTCACCAAATTTTTATCCATATTTCACCCTTGGGACAGAATATTGATCGGACCATGACCACGTAGAGAAATAACCTGAGAAAACACTTTCAGATCCTATAAAGCATAGGTAAGAGAAAGACCCATAAATGGAGTGGAAAGATTTGAGAGAGAAGAAATGACCCTATGTGGGAAAAAATGACTTTTTCAAGCCATTTCATGCCTTATAACTATTCTTAAAGCTATAGGTAGACTCAACAATGAAATTGTAGGGGCAGAGAGAAAGGGGCAATGTCAAAGAAAGACCGAGATCCAAGAAGGGAAGAAATGGAAAAGATCTTGATGTCCTTGGGATCGAAAAGTTCGAGAAAGAGTCTAAAATTGACTAAGTATGGAGAAGCAAGTGGAGGAAGCCACGTGTCCTAACGGTGCTTCTCCAAAGAGGAATCCAAAAAGAGAGACTCAAACAAGTGCCACATCTACAAGTGTCCTAGGGTAGAACAAAGACAAAGTCAAAATGGTCAAACATAGTCAAAGAAGGACAGGGTGAGATTTCAAAATTGGCTAAGTATGAATGTGTAAGCAGTGGAGAGTGCCCAGTGTCATCCTAGCGCATTTCCAAGAGTTGGTCTAAAGGCAGAGACCCAAATGATTGCGAGCTGCCACGTAGCTCAAAATCAAAAAGATAAGAAGAACCATTGAAAAGTCATCAACATGTGCATAATTCAACAAGTGTCAACTTAACGCTCTCCAAATGAAAACTTTGAATGGGATTTTAAGCAAGTGTGAGGCCGCCATGTGTCCAGTCTCTATGGTGGGGCAAGTTAGTTGAATAGTCAATGCATGAGCCATGACAACGGAGGCTGCCAAATGTCTTAATGGCGTTGATTCAAGGATTGAATAGATAAAGGGTTTTCAAACAAGCGTGGCATCGCCACATGTCCAGGTCAAAGTAGGTCATCGGGAAAAAGTTAGTTTTTTCCCCTTACCTAAAAGGGTGTAAAAGTTGCAAAATGGGCCGCGACTCCGCAAGAGGAAAAAGTCAGCATTTGAGCCGAGTCAAACCAAAGTAGGGAGTCAGAAGAAAAGCTAAAAATTTTCCTTTTGGAAAAAAGGCATCAAAGGAAAATATTGAGCACACATCCCTAGCCAACCAAAGGGTGCCACATGTCTAAGCGGAGCAGTGGGGCTGCGAGAGTTTTCTTGATTTTATAATTCTCGCCGAAAAGGGGGAAAAGATAAATTACGGACCCATAAAGCCCAATTTTGTTCTAATTTGGGTGCCACATGTCCCAAACCAAAAGGGGGCCCATTTTTCAAATTTATTTTCCCACCCATTTGTGTGGACCCATTTGTAAACTTTAAAGGGCATATCCTTTGACTCAAGGCTCAAAATATTGCAAATATGACACCATTGGAAATATCTCGAACTCACCTATGCCATGGGGGAAAAATGGAGAAAAGACTTTGGGATTTCAATTTAGGATCTTTTCTTCAATTACCAGATGAGATTGATCTGCTCTGCCGTTTCCTCCTCTTTCAAGGTGCCAAACCAGTGGTCGATGTAGTAAAGGAAAATTTTGGGGCAAATTTCATGGGAGTTATTAAATAGTTTGGAGCTGGAGCTATTTTTCCACTTCTCTCTCTTTCTCCCATCTGTATCTGATCTATAAATACGGGCTCAGGACTCTTTGTAAAGGGTTGTACATTATTTGTTTTACATGATCCCTTACCCTTCTAGAAAAGGGATTTGTGGGGTTCAGGCCTTCCATTGAAATTGCAATATGTTTCTACCTTTTGGCTACTTTGTAATGAACTATATCAATCCACAGAGTAATAAAACATGTCTGTGATTGATTTTAGATCCTTTCTTGTCTCTTTTTCTTTCATCTGGTATTCCATTATAGATCTGGCTATCTATGCTTTCTTATTGTATGTATTTTATTGGTTTGTGTCTATTAGCAAAATAAGTGTTCATCATTCATTTGGTGAATCACCTGGTAGTTTAGTCATTTCTTATTTCTTATACTCATTTTACCCCTATCTCCTTGGAAATTTTTAGATTAGGTATAGAGATAGATCCTCTGTGAATCTTCACATATGCACCTAAATAGAGGAATAAGGAACCAACCTTCAATTTGGAGAGCTTTCCCATTTTGCAAGGTCTAAAACCTTGGGGAAAGTTCAATGTTATGCAATCACACCAAATGAGTCTACCTTAGAAAAAAGATTTTTAGAACTCATTTTCGGGGTGTCTTTGTGATTCGCACTAATAGTAATATTTTTCCATCATTTCGAATAGTGTTGGAATAGGTTCCAACATGCCTTATTCATCAACACCACATCCATATCTTTGATATCCCAGAGAATACATCATCTTATTAGGGATGGCACACTTGGGATCTTGTTAGCATGAATCCTTCACATCATTAGTAGACCGGGATAAGGAAGAGTCCAAAATTTTCATGTCTTCCAAAATCCCACTAAGAAAAAATGCGTCAATGTTGCAATGTTGAGGAGAGTGTTGAGGATGATATCTTGTCCTACCATGTTTTTTCGGTTATAGGGGTAGATTAGAGATAACACATATATAGAAGGGTCTGTTGGATTTTATATTCTATGTAGCTAGTAGGGAGGACCTTCATGTCACATAAAGAGAATGGGGAAATATATGTTGAAGCATAATCTCTTACAATGTATTAAGATAAATGCAAGATGGAAATTGTTGAAGTAGTCTTCTCAAGATGCTTTATGATATAATAGTGATTATATTGTGAATTAAGTAGTACAAAATGAGGTTATGGGATAATAAGATGAGTACATCATGTTACTAGAACACACTCTTGTGTCTTAATTTTAATAGTGTTCACGTTCTCAGTAATAGGGTGAACACATCAATAAGGTAATGAAAATGAGTTTATCTAGAACAACATGATTTAAAATTTTATTTTTGGATGATTTTTCTTGATATGAATTTTTATCCCCTTGTTTATATTTGGGAAACAACTTTGTGTAAATCCCCAAATTTTTGTTTGAAGTTTTATTGGGTCTTGGATTATTCATTTAACTTCCCACTATTTATAATTCCTTAAATGAATTTTTATAACTTCAAGAATTTTTCGGTGTTGTGGCCATTCACATGATGAAAGTCACAATTCTCATATTATTCACACCATTATGGTTTTTTTAACATTATCGGAAAAATCCGTAGTAGTTTGGAACCTAACCATATTCATTGCATCTAATGGTTTTAGGATAATGCCAAAGAATGAAAGGGGATTAAATAGTTGAAATTTTATTTCTTGTGCAACTAGTCCTTTAGAAAGTTTTAAGCAAGTATTGTCTTGAATGACTTGCATACATTTGGAATCCATGATTCCACCATCTACAACATTATTTTTTTAATAAATAATTTAGGTTTTTCATTAGGTTTGGAATCATGGTGATCTCTTTGAAAGGGCTTTAGAGTCCCTTTAGCCAATAAAGCTTTCTAAATTTTGATTATTTTTTCAATGAACCTAAATGTTCTCACATAATGCATTTCAAGTGGAAGGATATTTTAGGATGTACATTTGGCACAAAGATACTAATTAGTTAATTCTTGGTGATAGAGTAGTGGAAGTAACTAGCCAACCCTCTTCACCTTTGTAGGAAATTAGAATAAATTTCATTGTTATTTGGTTTTAAATTACACAAATCTAACATGGTAATGTCACTTTCCATATTAAATGAAAAGAGGAACACAAACATGTCCATTAACTCAAAAAACGTAAAAATAGTACCTTTAGGAATGTGAAGAAACCACTGAAGAGCTCATGTTGTAAGACTCCATGGAAATAAAAAATGTGATAGTCATCGTTGTACACAAATTCTTGGAAAACCATGAAGAAGTCCTTAACATGATTGCTTGGTTCAAATTTACCCCTATAATTATATAGTGTACATATTATTCCTTAATCAAAAGGATAGGGACACACTTCTTCAAATTGTTATTTTTATTGTGTCTTACATTGTTTTCGTGGAGGCTCATAAGGGAATTAATCATAGATTCTCACTCCACGATCAAGTATTTATCCATGTGAAGGGGAGTTCAAAATATACATGTGGTTTGACTTTGATGTCTCACTTCCATAATTTTCTATGTAAATATAATTTATACGTAACCTTAGGTTTCTCATGATGAATAGATCTACTTGTATCTTTGTGTACATGGTGGGATAGATTTTCCATTTAATGAATAAGGCCTTGGATTTGGTATTGTATAGTGAACTTTTCATAATGGGTTTCATCTTGATTTTCATGCAGAGGAGAATTTTGATAATCTTTATCCTCTCTTCTAGAGCTTAACTATTTATCTTAATGAGTGGTAATTTTGATAAGAGTTTTGTTTCTAGGAGGTAATTTTTCATTATTGTTTCCTTTCCCAGAAGTAGAAGCATGTCTAGGGTTTAATATTTCATCAATAGTGGGAATGGGACATTATACTTCTTCCTCTCCATGGATCATGTTCATAAGAAGAGTATGGTCAAATTTAGGTGGCATTCTAACCCCTAATTCCACTACTCATGTGAGCACTGATCTCAATTTTGGAAGAGGAAATTGTCTATGCGGGATAGATTAAACTCATAGTTTTCCCGAGGAGATACCTGCTCATCGCCACTATGGTCTACCATGGTTTTATCTTCACATAAGAGTTCCAAATTTATGTTGACAAAAGGATTATATCCTAATCTTATATGTCCCATTATAGTAATAGGTGGCATAGGAAATGTTTTCCTACGTTGAAACAAATGTGTATAAAAACTACAAAGAATATAGACAAAATCTAACATTGTAACAACCATAAATGTCCAAAGAAATGTAAACAAATAATATCCTAAATAATTCCATAACCCACTATAAAAATTTTCCCAAAGGGATAAAGAATATAAAAATAAATGTTTGATGAAAGAATATCTCAAGGAAATAATATCTAGCAAAATCTCGAACAAAGGATCAACCATGAAAGATCCTACTTCTTATGTCTAGTAATCTACCTCAAATATTATTACCGATAATATGACAACAAAATTTTAGTATTTAAATAAATTTTTTAACAAAAAAATATTTAAATTCTAAAAGTGGGTTGAGGTTGATTTGACCAATGTACCAATATAAATTATATACTAAAAATCCAATTTAATACAAACAAATTCTAAGTTTGGAAATGGAGGCTACTGAAATATGCAATACAACATTACTATTTGGATAATTTTATTCAAGTTATTAATAAAAATAAGATGTTAGTATAAAAATGGGATTGATATAATACGATTAGTGTAACAAAAAAACATTTTAAAACGTAGTGCAATTTTTTTAAAAAAAAATTGTTCTAAGTATATCAATGGGTCAACACAATGTGAGTAGCATAATAAGACAATCTAGAAACTTATATCAATTTTTGGAAAACAAGATGTAACTATAAAACATGTATTTCTATAATGTGAGTAGTGTAATAATCGTCTTAACCATTTTGGGCTCATCTTTGGTGCCAATATTTACATCAATAATCTCATCCACTAGAAGTTTTGATTCATCCTCAATATGCATAGGGTCAAGGGGAGGTTGATATCTTGTTTGATGGGTGTCTTGATGAATTTTTATGTATAGAGTGCTCACTTTTTTATCCATTTTAAATTTTTGATTTACACATATGATAGTGTATCAAAGATGTGCTCACTATGAAACATGGATTTTTAATTTGATAAGGATTTTAGAAGTTTTTTTTCCTTCTTTCTCTTTTTATTTTTCAAACCACTCAACTCATCCTCCTCTTTGAAGTACACATATGAGCCAAGATTAATAGATAATCCTTCTTATAATAACCAATAGAAATATCATCTCATAAACTGATAAAATCCCCAATTGCTTCATCATTATTGAATAAGTCAATCAATGCATGTTTTTTTGGTCTTAATTGACAAGGGATGGGTGATTGAGGTCTAATATGGGAGTATTAGGGGATATGGTGAAGATAGATGTATAAGTAAATAGATTAGTAGAGGTAATGTCTTCATAGAGAATACAGTGGGAAATTTTTTTTTTCATTATCGGAAGAACTATCATCACGCTCAGAAGTGGGTTAGACTTCCATAGGATGGGACCCATACGGTCGAAGGCCAATGCAATATTTTTCCATATTTTCATATGGTGTTGGAAGAGGTTCAACATGCCCTATTCACCAATACCACATCTATATCCTTGATATCCCATAGTGTACATCATCTTATTAGGGATGGCGTACTTGGGAGATTGATATCAAGAATCCATCACATCGTTAGGAGACCGGGATATGGAATTTTCCAACATTTTCATGTCTACCAGAGATGCTCTCAGGAAGAAAAGTGTCAATGTTACAATGTTCTTGAGACCATTGAGGTTGATATCTAGGCCTACCATGTTTTTCGGTGATAAGGGTAGATTGGAGATAAGTAGGGCTGTTGGAGGTTATATTCTCTAGTTGGTAGGAGGACCTTCATGTTCCATGTAGAAAATTTTGAAATAGACATAGAAGCACCATCTTTAAATGGACATAGTCTATCAAAGTAAATGTGAGATGCGAGGGCATTGGATTGAACTAGTACTAATATCTTATAGAAGGACACTCATATATTGTGGGGAAATAACCAGATAATGCTATGCAATGTGAAAAGGGTTGTGGGTCTTAAAAAGTGGTAAATAATTGTCCTTAATGGTAGAATTTTATACATTTATGGAAATTGGAAGGCACGACCTACATGGAATGAATCCATGGGTGACACAGGAGCATATTTTAGGGTATTTCCAAGTCCAAGACATGGATTTGGGTATTGTTAATATTAGGCCCAACTTCAATGGGAAAAATATTATATTAGCTAACTATCACTCCTCATTATCATATGCCTTGATGGTAATGATATTAGGCTCAAATTTGGCATGAGTGTGTCCTAGTTTTCTTATTATTTTAAAGCTACATATATTCAATGTAAATCTACTATCCACAAGCACTCTCTTAATACTTTTATGATTCACAATCACCTCTATGTAAAAATGGAGGTTATGAGTATAATCATCCATTGAAATCTCATGTTGACTAAAGGTAATGTGTTTAGATGAAGCAAGCTCGAAACCAATGCTTGGAAGTGTGTACAATCAATATATGTAGAACATCTTGACCCATTAAAATTTTGGTAAAGGATGTCCTTATGAACTTTTAATATCTTAAGAAGATTCAAGATGGAAATATTAGCATGATCTTCTCAAGATGCTCTAGGAGATCATAGTGACTATTCAAAGGAGTAGGAAAAGGAGGTTTTGGGATAATAAGATGAGCACATCGTGTTACCACAACACACTCTTGTGTGTTAATTTTAATAGTTTTTGCTTGCTCTCTAATAGGGATAACACATCTAATAAGGGAATCAAAAGGATGAGTTGTTCCAACAACAACATGATTAGCATTTTTATTCTGGGATGATTGGCCTTGATCTGAATTTTTATCCCCTTGTTTATGTTTGGGAAATGGCTCTTTGTAAATCCCCAAAAAATTTATAAGTTTAATTAGTAACTAGAAAATCCATTTCTACTTCCCCACTGTCTATAAGGTCTTGAATTAAGTTTTCTAACTTCAAACATTTTTAATGGTGTAGCCCTTCACATGATGAAAATCTCAATACTCATGTTCTTTATATTATGATGGTTTTTCTACATCATTAGAAAAATGTGTAATATTTGGGAACATAACCGTATTCAATACATATAAATATTTTAGGATGGATGAAAAAGAGTCTAAAAGGGGAGTGAACACTTGACCTTTTAGTTCTGGTGTAACTAGTCCTTTAGAAAGTTTCAAAGGACCACTATACTAAAATTCTTGCAAATGTTTGGAATCCATGATTAGTCACTCCGGCTTATAATTTTGTATTCATTAAGTTTTTTTATTAAATAATTTAGGTTTGTTGTTAGGCTTGGAATCATGGTGATCTCTTTGAAAGGGCTTTAGAGTACCTTGAACCAATAAATACTTCTCAATTTGGATTATTTTTCAATGAATTCCTCAAATGTGCTCACATAATGCATTTTGAAGTGTAAGCCTATTTTAGGATGTAAGTTTGACACAAATATACTAACCACTTATTTATTGGGGATAGAGTGGGTGAAAAGACTAGCTAACCCTCTCCATTTTTGTAGGAAACTAGTGAATTTTTCATTGTTATGTTATTTTGAATTACAAAAATATAACATGGTGATGTTACTTTGCATACTAAATTAAAATTGGCACAAAAATGTTTCCGTTAACTTAGAAAATGTAAAAATTGTACCTTTAAGAATGTGAAGAAACCACTCAAAATCTTGTCTTGCAAGACTCCATGGAAACTAGAAAATGAGATAGTTATCATTGTACACAACTTCTTGGAAAGCCATGAAGAAGTACTTAACATGATTTCTTGGATCACCTTTACCCCTATATTTATCAAGTTGAGCGTAGTATAAGTGAGGAGGAAAGGGTGTACATAGTATTGCCTAATCAAAATAATAGGGAAATAGTTCTTCAAATTTGTACTTTTTAATATGTCCTACATTGTTTTCTTGTAGTATCCTAAGGGAATTCTTCATATATTGTCATTCTTGATCAAATATTTGGCCATGTGAATGGGATGCCGAATATATATATGGTTCGACTTTGATGTCTAACCTCCATAGTTATCTATTTAAAACCTCATTGTATGTAACCTTATTTTTCTCCTAAGGTTCACCTCTACATATATCTTTGTAGACATGAGCGGCTTGATTTTCATTTGATAAATAAGGCATTAAATTTGGTGTTTTATAGTGAACTCATCGTTATGGGGTTCATATTCATTTTCATGTGGAGGAGGTTATTGATAAGATTTATCCTCTCTCCTAGCTTTCTTTTCATTTTGGTTTCCTTTCCTAGAAGTAGAAGCATGTCTACGTCTTAATATTTCCTCAATGTTGGGTATGGGACATTATACTTCTTCCTCTTCATGAATAATGTCAAAAAAAAAGTGAATTGTCAAATTCGGGAAGTAGTCTAGCCATAATTCCAATACTCATGTGAGAACTTGATCTCAATTTTTGAAGAGGAAATTGTCTATGTGGGTTGGATTAAACTCAAATTTTTCCTAATAATATATAGGTTCATTACCACTATGGTCTACGATGGTTTCCTCTTCACATAAGGGTTATAAATTTGTGTTGAAAAAATTATTAGATCCTAATCTTATATGTCCCATTCTAGTAATAGGAGGCATAGGAAATGTTTTGCTAAGTTATTAAAAATGTGTTTTAAAACCACAAAGAGTCTAGAAAAATCTAGCATTGTAACAACCAAAAATGTCCCAAATAATGTCACAAGGAATATCCTAATCCACTATAAAAAATTTCCCAAAGGGATAAATAATATACAAACAAATGTCGTTGATGAAATAATATCTCAAGGAAATAATATTTAACAAATTCTTGAACAAGGGATCAACTCTAAAATATCCTACTCCCTATATGTCTAGTAATCTATCTCAAAGATTATTACCGACAAGATTACAACACAATTTGAGTACTTAAATAAAGTTTTATACAAACAATATTTAAATACTAAAATAGGGTTGAGGTGATTTGACCAACCAAACAATGTAAAGTATACACTATAAACTAAGTTTGATACAATTAAAGTCTAAGTGTTGTACATTTAGGCTAAAAATGAGGGTAACACAAATATACTATTTATATACTTTTAATCAAGATATTAAAATATATATGTTAGTATCAAAATGGTATTCACACAATACGAATAGTGTAATGAAAACACCTTCCAAAATTCAATACAATGTTTGAAATAAAACTAGGTCTAAGTATATCAATGGGATGACACAATGCAAACAACGTAAAAGGAAACCTATACACTTATATCAAGTTTGGGAAAACAAGATGTAAGTATCACAAATGTATTTCTATAATGTGCATAGCGTAACGATGCAAAAGGGTAATCAAACTACAAATAACCTATCTACAATGAGATGTCTCAATATGTGTATCATGACATGGCTATCAAAATATGAATACCAACTAGCATACTTCCAATGCTTACCATCTTAGTCATAATAAATAAGGATATAAGTGTGTACGAAAGTGGTGGACACAATCTTGTTAGCACTACATGTTGTCCTCTTTTGACCAAAAATTAACAAGAGAACAAGGGAGATAGAATAAGTGGTAATGAAAAATACTTAGCCTAATTTTAGCAGAGTTTCACCTTGTTTGATAACAAGGGAGAAACTAAGAAAATTTTATGCCTTATAAGTTTCGTGATGAAGAACACGTGGCATAGGTTTTGATGATCTCTCCTCTTGTTCAACTAATTAGTATGAAGAAGTTTTTATTTTGAAAGCTCTTTAAAATACAATGGATAAGGTCAAGTTGGCTCTAATTCCAAATGGTTTCCTAGGATTTTCTTCTCAACACTCGTCAATAATTTTCTAAGAGACACATGCTTCACTAGATAACTCCTAGACAAAGGACCATTACCCCATCATAAAATTAATGAAGAGGCCTCATATAGACAACTTGAAGCATTCCTCATGGGTATTTTTAGTCAAGTGGGTAGTGGGGCACTTCCTATTTCATCCACCAGTTCCCTCAAGGTGTGGACTACTTTGGGGTTTCTGTGGTAATCCTCATAATGATTTTTATGGTTTATGTCAATAAACTTCCCATAATTCAAAGTGGATGGGTTTAAGCCCTTATCTAAACTTCAAATACAATGTTTTAAATAAATGATGTGTTTTTATATTTTGAACTTTATGTGGTTTAGCACACCATTGAAACCTACAAAACACTATAGATAGTATTGTTTGGATTCAATTATTTTAAAAATTGTATGGTCCTGTGCACAAAATATTTAGTAGTTTTCTAGTAAAAAAGAGGACCAAGGTTGATTTTGATTCTCAAGATCATCTAAGGATGTAAGAGGAGAGCATACATAAATAATCCAAATAGATATAACATGGAAAAATTAAATCAAAGACCATTAAATTTTTATTAAAAGATTCATTCCCTTAAACAATATAAATTATGCAATTTCCAAGTTAATCCAAATGTTAGAAAAATAGAAATCAAAGTTTCTTTTGATTCTTAAGATCACCAAAAGGTGTAAGAGAATAGAATACACAAGATTTTATCTAACTTAGGTAAAGTATGAAAATTAAAATTCATCCAAGCATTAAACATGTTATAAAATTAATTCAAATCAAAAAATGCAAAACAAAATTAAGAGAAAAATGTAAAACAACATCAAATACCAAACACTAGATTCTGGAATTTTTTGAAATCTGAGCGAAATTTATACTAGAACACTAGTGCATGAGTTTTAATGGTAGTGCACTAGAAGGAAAGATAACATCAAGGTTTTAACACTAGCACATGGTATTTAACGCTAGTAACGCTAGTGGGTTTTAAAGGTATGCAAATGTGTTCTTTATGAAACTAGAGAAGAAAATACTTAAAATGCTAGCACATGGGGTTCATCACTAGTGTGTGAAATACCATCATACAAAATTCACCCCTCAAGGTAATTTTGATAACATGCATCAAATTATTTAGTCCCGAGAAAGTAGATTGATTAAGGCCCAAAATCATGTTTTGGGCCCCCTCACTTCTCTCTAATGATGAGTTAGAAAAGTGGGAAAAAATGTAAAAAATAAGGTTGCAGGATTGTTTTAAAGAATTTCCGGTCTGAAGAGTGTGGATCGTACTAGTGCGGGTCGTACCAAGGTTCGTTGTACCAAGTTTGGGGCCAAAATACAAAGAAAATCAGCTAAGTCAGACATTTTGTACCCAGGCATCCAGCGGGACGGTTGGGGACGTCGAGGACACGTGGGGCGTGAAAAGGTGAAATGGCCGCAGGAAATAAAAATCGTCAAGTTTTTATTTTTGCGTGGTTTAGAGACAGCATGCGGGACAAAAGTACGCGAGAGTTACGAATTGGCGATTTGCCGCAAGGCGGTCTATTGCGGGTAGTTACCGGAGATTTTAAATGCAGGATAGTCGTGTGGGGCCAAAAAGGTGAAAAAAGCCGCAAAAGGGACAAGGAAGCCCAAATCGGCCGATGGCGGAAGAATTCATCCGGGGCAGTAGGGGAGAAAGTACACGCGGGGCGTGAAAATGAAGAAAAGTCAGCGTTTGACCCGTGAACTTCAAGCGGCGCCAAAACTTTTGATTACGAGCTCGATTTTCACAAAATTGGACTTTACAAGCGAGCACGGCGTCCTCTACGCCACAAAATAAATTTGGCTCTAGTCGATTAACGCTCATTCAAGTCGGTTAATTCTTATTTTTAATGAGGGTAGATATATTTAAATAAAATAAACATATTGGCTCAGTCGATTAATGCTCATTCCGTCATGGAATACTTTCATATATATGCTAGCGAAAATAGCTGCCCACACTCAAAAGGCCATAACTTTTGCATTTTCAATGAAATCACACAAAATTGGTACCGTTGAAATCGTGATTCCAAAGCAAAGCAGTCAAGAAATTCTAGATTTTGTGAGATATTGATGGAGATTTTTATAAAATGTGGTGGGTTCATAAGGTGTTTTATTTGGTAGTTGGGAGTGTAATTAAGAGGCATGGTCATCATTCTTTCTCTGCTTTGTAGCACTTTGGGGGACAGTATGGAGAGCATTTTGAAAGTAATATACAATCTCTATATACAACTTGTGTATATATGCAAAAATGCAAAAATAGAGGTTAGTATGTGTTGTCCACTCAAAATTCCCCGCTCTGTCAAAAGTAAAAATTTCAAAATTTTGAGTTTAAATGTCTTTTCTGTCGAGCTGGTGGTGTGAAAAAAGTCTTGAAGTCGAAAAAATCTAAGTTTTGGGTCATTCTGTAAGTATTTCGGGCCTGTCGGACATTTTTGTCCCGCCTGTCCCAAGTACGAAAGTGCATTTTGTTCCCCGATCGGCCGAAACCTCCGAATTTGTCCCATTTTCGGGCCCGTCGGAAGTTTTTGTCCCAAGTGTCCCGAAGTTACTGTGCGAGATGTTCCAATTTCGGCCGAACCGCCCGAACCGCGTACTTCACACTTTCTTGTCCCAAATGTCCCAATTTCAAAAGTGCGCTCTGTTCCAATTTCACCCGAACTAGGCCGAAGTCGCATACTCAGGAACTTTGTCTCAAATTTCAAAGTTCAAACTTAAAGTGCACTCTGTTCCATTTCGGCCGATTCCGATTTCGTCCCAAGCTGTCCCGAGTTCAGTGCATTGTTCCCGATTGGCGAAACACCGAACCGCTTACTCTGGAACTTTTTGTCCCGAATGTCCCAAGTCCAAATGGGCCTTTTGTTCCATTTTCGGCCGATTCACCCAAACCGTGCTTTCATGTCCCAAATGTCCCAAAGTTGAAAAAGTGCAAGTTGTCCCATTTTCGGCCGAAACTCCCGAGTCGCGCACTTCACTCTTTTTCATCCCAAATGTCCCGAAATGCATTTGTGCGTCCTCTCCCCATTTCGCCCGAATCGGCCGAGCCGCGTGTTTCGCGCATTCGCGTCTCACTTGTCCCAAGCGAACCAAGGGTCATCCATACTTAGTTTTTCCCGCTTTACCCGAATATGTTGTTTTTCAAACTGATGGACATGAATGTAATGCGCATTTGAAATTCTCAACGGCTATATAACGAGCAAGCCCCTTTGCAATTCTTACATTGTTTCCATGCTATCCTTGCTCGAACCCTTGCAACCTAATTCCCTGCGCATATATCCCTTTTTCTGTAATTCCTTCCCGAGTTCAGGTTGCAGCTCTGTTGCTATCAATGTGAAGATCCAGTTTCAGGAACAGGAACAAATTTCGCCGCTCGAGTCTGCCATTGAAGAAGCCAAACGAAGATTATCATACCCACGCCGAGTTTGATAAAGAGATGGAGAAACGTCTTGGATTTTTGGACGCACCTTCGGCCAAACGCGTCGACCTGCGTGGCGAGGATATATGAAGCGTTAGAGAGATTTTGAAAGCGGTTTCTGAAGTCGGTGGGTCCCTCTCGGCGATCGGACACTGTCTTCTTCTCCTTGTTCTTTTCTCTTCCCTTTCTTTTCCGTTTTCTTTGTAATAAGTTGAGGTATTGTGGTTGGTAGTCCTTAATGGTTCTTGATTAAAGAAATGGTTACGAAGGGTAACTAATTTGTAAGCTATATAATGGCCTTTCCACGCCATTCCAAAAAAAGGAGGAAGAACTTGGCTTATTTTCGAAAAGTGTAAATAGATCATAAAGAAATCAATACGAAGGGCTTTATATTCTTTGTCTATCTGATCTCCGTTATCTACGAGCTTTCATTTATTTTTTTTGTGAAGATCATTTGTCTCCGGTTTGTTAGTCTTGCCGTTTGGTGATCTTGTATAACCAAGAAGGAACTTTGTGTCCTTGATTGATAAATCTGTGTTACGTTAAGAAACTTTGTGTTCTAGCAGATGTTATTTATAGAACTTTGTGTCTCTAAATTCCATCTTATTTATACGATACGAATGATCTTGTTTTCAATTCTTGTGACTTTGCATACATAAAGAATTACTATGTTATCTATAAGTGCATGTTGCCTTTCTCGCTCATTCTCACCCTCTCATTTCCTCAAGTCCTTTTGTATTTGATGAACTTCATAGAAAACACTTTCGTGATATCCAAGTTTAACCAACAAATCATATTTTGTACATTTGTAAATAAGTTCGTTTTGAATAAGGGAACCTCTCCCATTAAAGAGGAGGGACTTCTTGTCCCCATTGTTGCTCTTCTAAAAGTCCTATTTGAAAACCAACAACTATGGGAAAATCACATTCAGTTCTTGTAATTTTTCGATCATCTTTTGATCTCGGCGACTCTGTTTTACTCGACGGAGAAGGACCTTGTATTGAAGACTCTCGAGTTTCATCTTTTTGAGCAGCAGGGTTTTCCTCTTCCTTCCACAAGAAATAGAAGAACTCGTTCGACGAGCACTCCACCTGTTCAAGAAAGAAGTCCTGCGGGTGGTATTCCTTCAAAGCCTGCTAGTCCCAATCTACGAGCTTTGATCCTCGCTGGTGTTAAAGTTCCTCTCCAAGCCGTTTTTCCAAGAATGGCGGTGCCATTACCATGGGGTCATCATGTCGGGCCCCTGGCCCTTACTCAACCTCTACATGAGTTACCCAGAGGTAACCGGAAGAACTTCCCAAAATTCAAAGGTGATGGCAAGGTACATCCTGATGAACATATTGCAGCCTTCATAGTTGCATGTGGGGTTTTGGGAGTCGAACATGAAGACGTCTCCGTGAGGCTGTTCATTGAGACGTTACAAGATAATGCTGCTGATTGGTTCTACCACCTTCCGGCTAACGCTATCACCGACTGGAACACAATGAGAACTCAGTTCGAAAACCGTTTCAAGCCGGCAGAAGATGTGCATGCTTTGCTTGCCCAAATTTCTCAGATAAAGAAAGATTCACAAGAACCCATGAGAGAGTTTGTGGCCCGATTCAACAGACTGATCAACAAAATTCCTGTAAATACTCACCTGTTGATCAAATTCAAAAGTGTTTCTTCCTAAATGCTCAAACGCCCAAGGTTAGTTATGCACTAAGAAGGGCTAATCTCTAACACTAGCTCTGGATCAAGAACTCGGCTGTTAGTATCGAAGATGACTTGATCATGTCAGGAAGTTGAGAAGAAACCTCCCAAATCTAAGTCTCTTGCTTCTTCCTCTTCCACCCCTGGACCTAATCTTGATCCATTAGTCCAGAAACTTGCAGAATGATCTTTCTTGCTATAAAGAAACAAGCTCGGCTCAACACGCTCCTTATGCGAGATGTTCCGAGGAGAAATTTCCAGCCCAGAATCGTTTGCATGCTTCTCAAACAAGATTAGCACTTGAGGACCTCCTGTTAGAGTCCTGTCAATGTGACTGCGAGGTGGAAGAACCCGGATGATGATGAAGATAATGAAGCTTGCGAAGAGTTTGCGAGAGAATTTGATGATGAGGCAGGAGGAACTTGAGGGATCTCGAGTGAATTTCTTTACCACCGAGGGCATTGATGATTATGATGAAGTGGTAAAGAGACATGAACAGGTGAATCTTTTTTGTCATGACTCTGAGAAAGCAGACAAAGCGAGAGGGAAAGGTGACATAGCCCATAAAGAAGTCTAAGGAGCAATCGACAACTATCCTTGTAATTGCAAGAAGAGGATCTCCTATCCCTACTTCGCCTGCACCAAAGGTGAGTCCTATC
Source organism: Taxus wallichiana var. yunnanensis (assembly GCA_018340775.1). Classification (NCBI taxonomy): domain Eukaryota; kingdom Viridiplantae; phylum Streptophyta; class Pinopsida; order Cupressales; family Taxaceae; genus Taxus; species Taxus wallichiana. The sequence continues at coordinate 291,043,550 of CM031241.1, read as the reverse complement.
AATCTGCTACCAAAGTTGCTTCTTCTTTTTCTCCTAAAGTTGATAAGCCTAGAATTCCAAATGACGATGGCCCCAGTCCACTTTCGGGTCTTTTGATATTGTTGATCACCGAAAAAGACCAAGGTCCAAATCTCGAAAGCCGAAGTACTATCAAACCCATCCCAAAGCCTTTGCCAAAATGATCCACTTTGTTAATTCCAACTCTAAGGCCACTTCTAAAGGCCTTCTACCTACCCCTTCTTCCCGCGCCATAGCCAAGATTCAGAAATCTACGTCATCACCTCGCTTTGGTGACAAAATTAAACCATTTTACGTAACACTTTATAGTTGGCCATAGGCCCATAATTGTGTCATAGATTCTCGGAGTCTCGGATAATGTGATGCCTGCTAAAGTAGCTCATGCTTTAGGCCTCGACCCTCACTCGCACTTATGGATCCTGCTACTCCATGGAAAGCAAAGAAGTGCCCCTGGTTGGGAGGATTAAAGATGCACAAGTGGCTTTTGTTGCCTTGCCTGAAAAGAAAGTGTTGGCTACTATCTTAGTAGCGAGATATCCCTCCTTCATACGGGATGTTGCTAAGTAGGAACTTCGCAAAGATGTGGGTGGAGAGATCCAAATGGACTGGTCGCATGTCGGTGTGTCACAATGGACAAATGAAGAAGTTGTTGCCCGAGAAGCAGTCTGAGTATATTGTGCAGAAAACAGATGATCCTAGAGCACAAATACTCTATGAGGATATGGGTCATGGCAATTACATGATTATGTCCCCTGATGAAATCCAACTTCCCAGAATGTCACCTAAAGATCCTAATGGTATTTGGATTTTAGAATTTGATGGAAGTTGTTCCTCGGCTGGTTCTGGAGCTGGTGTTCTGCTGGTGTCACCGGAAGGTGTCCTTCATCCTTTTTCATTTAAGTTGCAGTTTGAAAACACTAATAATACAGCAGAGTATGAGGCTCTCATTCTTGGACTGCAAGTGGCCAAAGAACGAGGTGTGAAGAACCTTCGGCTCGTGGTGATGTAGAGTTGATTATAAGCAGGTCGAAACCTTTTTCAAGTAAAAATGGGAGGTTAAGCATTAGGAATCAGTTTGGGATTCCATTGAATTCCTTGATGCTTTCTCTATTGAAGCAATACCTAGAGAAAAGAACAGCAGGCTGATTCACTTTGGCTGTCTGGGTCTCATCGATTCCTCATCCCGAATTCTCTCGGGATAAGTTCACTATGAAATGGTCCACCGGCCTAGTGTTTTGACAATACCAATAATCGGCAAGTTTTCAATGATGACCAGCATTTTCTTTCCTTCCTGGAACTCAAGGGTAATTTGAACAACCTGTATTTTGAGGGAAGTGACAACCCACCTCATGAGAGTGTGTCCTCTGACTAAGCCACCCAAGGAGAAGAAACAGATCAAGATGGATGCATCAATCTCAAAGGAAACAAGATTCCTAAAGGGTTGGTAAGTTTTGAGGAACTATTTGATAAGCATGACAGTATATGAAATTTAGAGCTTTCTGGGCCTCAAGAATTAGCCGAGTACGATAAGATTGACATTGGGAGTTCTTCTGACCCCAAGCTCGTGAACATTGGAAAATGTTGCACGTAACAGAGATGAGAGGAGAAAAGCAATTGATCTTCTAAAAGGTATAAAGATGTTCTCGCTACTCTTATGAAGATTTGAAAGCTTTCAAACCAAAAGATATGCAGCACTCTATCCCCCTCAAGCCTGGAATCAAGCCTTTCAAGCAGAAACAGACAATACAACCCCAAAGTAGCTGACACCATCTTTCAGGAGATACAGAAGTTGTTGAAAGCTAAAATTATCTTTCCTATTCACCATTCAACATGGATTGCAAATATTGTGCTGCTCGGAAAGAAGAATGGTGAGATCGCATCGTGTTGATTTCAGAACTGAATCAAAGCTTCTACTGAAAGATAATTACCCTTTGCCTATGATGGATCAAATATTGCAAGCAGAAGGATCTGAAATGTTATCTATGCTTGATGGATTTTCTGGATACAATCGGGTAGAGGTTGAGCATCTTGTGCAGATCAACACAAACAGCCTTCACCACTCCTTGGGGCACCTTTGCTTACAAGAGAATGCCTTTTGGGCTTATTAATGCTGGTGCAACTTTCCAGAGAGCTATGGATCTGGCCTTTGGGAGTTTGAAAGGGAAATGTATTGTCATATATCTTGATGACCTGACAGTGTTTTCAAAGACAAGAGCGGATCATTTTGATCACCTAGAAGCAGTTCTGTTGAGATGCAGAGAGCATGGAATCTCTCTGAACCCTAAAAAATCTGTCTTTTGTGTCACTGAGGGAAAACTACTAGGGCACATTGTCTCCAAGGATGGGATTAAGATTGATCCTGAACGAGTTCAAGCCATCCAGCAGATTCCTCTCCCAACCAGTAAAAAGGGCGTGCATTCCTTCTTCGGTAAGATCAATTTCTTGAGAAGATTCATCCCTGATTTTGTAGAATTAACTTTGAATATTTCTCAGATGATGAAAGGAAAGCAAACATTTGGTTGGTCTTCTGAAGGAAAGGAATCCTTTGAAGGTATCAAGAGAGCTATCGCTAAAACTCCTGTTTTAGCCTGTCCTGATTTCAATAGAGATTTCATCATCTATTGCTATTACGGATAATACCTGGCTTTGTGTTAACTCAAGAAGACTGTGAGCATGAGATACCAATCGTTCATGAGCTATATTCAAGGATCATGAGTTGAAATATTCTATGATGGAGAAACATGCTTTTGCGGTGGTTAAAGCGATTAGCAATTTCGAGCTTCACTTTTACATCCTCAATCTCATTCCATGGTCTTTGGTTCCGAGATACCATTAAGTCAATTCTTACACAAGAAGAATTTAGATCCAAGAGAGGGAATGGGTGGCTAAGGTCCAAGAGTATGACATCGATATCAAACCGACCAAGTGGTTCGTGGAAAAGGTCTTTGTGAGCTCATTCTTTGAAGGAGTCAAACATGAGTTGCTTGGGAGAAAGTTGACCTTCCACTTTGATTTTGTTCTCGAGTTTAGTTGATGAATGGTATCCGACATCGCCCATTTTCTCACCTACGGGAATGCCCCTCTCATTTAACCGCCAAAGAAAAGAGGATCAAAATTGAGATCATCAGCACAATATGTGTTATGGGAAAATGCTTTGTTCAAGCATGGCTTAGATGGGAGATTTTTGAAGTGTGTGGACAAGGAACAAGAGAGAAAATTGCTCTCGCTTTTCATGATCAGCATGTGGAGGGCACTATTCATCAACGGTTACAGCTCATAAGATACTCCGGGGAGGATACTACTGGCCTTCTTTGTTCAGAGATGCATCCAAGTGGGTAGATAAATGTGAGGCTTGTCAGACCTTTGTGGGAAGACCTAAATTGGCCTCTTTGCCTCTCAAGCCAGTTGTGATTGAGGAACCATTTCAACAGTGGGGTTTGGACTTCATTGGTGCACTCAATCCTGCTTCTAGTGCTGGTCACACTCATGTGCTAACTGCCACTGACTACTTCACCAAATGGGTGGAAGCTATTCCGGTCAAGAGCACTACTTCTGAAGTGGTATGCAACTTCATCAAAGAGAACATCTTGGTAAGGTATGGTGTGCCTAACAACATCAGGAATGATAATGCCTCGAATTTCTCTTCCGAGATAATGGACTTCTGCTATGGGTATGGTATTTCTTTGGCTCACTCTTCAGATTACTACCCTCAAGGAAATGGGCAGGCAGAATCTACTAACAAAAATCTGGTGACTATCATAAGGAAGTTAGTCAATGAGTCTCAAATAAACTAGCACAAGAAGCTCTATGATGCTCAAGTACAGACAGATTACACCAAAGAGAGCTATTGGAATGTCTCCTTTTCAAGTGGTATATGGAGTGAAGCTCGATTACAAGTGACCGATAAAGGTGGAGTTGCCGGCCTTGCATCTAATGAAGGCCATCGAGGATACTAGTTTCAGTGATGCCCTGGACAAGAGAATTATGTACCTGCACAAGCTGAATGAAGATAGATTGGTGGTTCATTGATAGGATATCTGTTCACCAAAGTAGAAGGTAAAGACTCTATTTGACAAGAAAGCTAGGTTCGAGAGATTTCCAAGTTGGAGACATGATTTTTATGGGATAAAGGCATGAAACTCGTGGCAGCCATGGAAAGTTTGATTCCCTTTGGCTCGGGCCTTTCAAGATCAGCACTTTGCTGGTAAGAATTCTTTCTATCTTGATTACATGGATGGTTCTTCCCTCCCACTTCCTTATAAAGTACCTCAAGTTGTTTAAGTCCTAGGTGATTAGGGAGTCCCTTGATATATTACGTACATGCTGTTTTTGCTTCTATGCTTTTGTGTGTTTTCCTTTTGTTGTTTTGTGTGTGCCCTCTCGTATTGGTGTTCTTTTTGACTCGTGGCCCAATGGATAAGGCACTGGTCCGCTTTCCCGAGTTTTCTAAGTTCTTGCCTTGCCTCATTCCCTGAATTTATACCAAGTCATCCCGGAAGGAGCTAGGCTGTTGTCCACTCAAAATTCCCGCTCTGTCAAAAGTAAAAATTTCAAAATTTTGAGTTTAAATGTCTTTTTGCCGATTTGGTGGTGTAAAAAAAAGTCTTGAAGTTGAAAAAATCTAAGTTTTGGGTCATTGTAAGTATTTCGGGCTCGCTTCGGACATTTTTGTCCCACTTTGTCCCAAGTAACGAAAGTGCATTTTGTTCCCGATCGGCGAAACCTCCAAATTTGTCCCATTTTCGGGCCCGTCGAAATTTTGTCCCAAGTGTCCCAAGTTACAGCGAGATGTTCCAATGGCCGAACCACCCGAACATGACTTCACACTTTCTTGTCCAAATGTCCCAATTTCAAAAGTGCGCTCATTTCCAATTTCACCCAACCGGCCGAAGTCACGTACTCCGGAACTTTGTCTCAAATTTCAAAGTTCAAACTTAAAGTGCACTGTTCCATTTTGGCCGATTCGCTTTGATTTCGTCCAACTGTCCCGAGTTCGAAGTGCATTCTGCTCCCGATCGTGAAACACCGAACCGAGTACTCTGGAACTTTTTGTCCCGAATGTCCCAAGTCCAAATGGGCCTTTTGTTCCATTTTCAGCCGATTCACCCAAACCGTGCTTTCATGTCCCAAATGTCCCAAAGTTAAAAAAGTGCAAGTTGTCCCATTTTCAAGAAACTCCCGAGTCGCGCACTTCACTCTTTTTCATCCCAAATGTCCCGAAATGCATTTGTCGTCCTCCCCGTTTCACCGAATCATCCGAGCCGCGTGTTTCACGCATTCACGTCTCACTTGTCCCAAGTGAACCAACGGTCATCCATACTTAGTTTTTCCGCTTTACCCGAATATCTTTTTTTCAACTAATGGACATGAATGTAATGCGCATTTGAAATTCTCAACGGCTATATAACGAGCAAGCCCCCTTTGCAATTCTTACATTGTTTCCATGCTATCCTTGCTCGAACCCTTGCAACCTAATTCCCTGCGCATATATCCCTTTTTCTGTAATTCCTTCCCGAGTTCAGGTTGCAGCTCTGTTGCTATCAATATGAAGATCCAGTTTCAGGAACAGGAACAAATTTCACCGCTCGAGTCTGCCATTGAAGAAGCCGAACGAAGATTATCATACCCATGCCGAGTTTGATAAAGAGATGGAGAAACGTCTTGGATTTTGGACGCAGCCTTCAGCCAAAGACACGTCGGACCTGCGTGGCGGGGACATAAATTTGAAGCATTAGAGAGATTCGGCGGTTTTCAAGTCGATGGATCCTCTCGTGACGGACACTGTCTTCTTCTCCTTGTTCTTTTCTCCTCTTCCCTTTATTTTCCGTTTTCTTTGTAATAAGTTGAGGTATTGCGGTTGGTAGTCCTTAATGGTTCTTGATTAAAGAAATGGTTACGAAGTAAATGATTTGTAAGCTATATAATGGCCTTTCCACGCCACGCCATTCAAAAAGGAGGAAGAACTTGGCTTATTTTAGAAAAGTGTAAATAGATCATAAAGAAATCAATGAAGGGCTTTCTATTCTTTGTCTATCGATGTCCGTTATCTATGAGCTTTCATTTATTTTCTTTGTGAAGATCATTTGTCTCCAGTTTGTTAGTCTTGCCGTTTGGTGATCTTGTATAACCAAGAAGGAACTTTGTGTCCTTGATTGATAAATACGTATTACGTTAAGAAACTTTGTGTTCTCGGGATGTCATTTCAGAAGTTTGTGTCTCTAAATTCCATCTTATTTATACGATACTTAATGATCTTGTTTTCAATTCTTTGTGACTTTGCATACATAAAGAATTACTCTGTTATCTATAAACGCATGTTGCGTTTCTACTCATTCTTCCCCTCTCATTTCCTCGGTCCTTTTGTAATTGATGAACTTCATAGAAAACACTTTCGTGATATCCAAGTTTAACCAACAAATCATATTTTGTACATTTGTAAATAAGTTCGTTTGAATAAGGAACCTCTCCCATTAAAGAGGAGGGACTTCTTGTCCCCCATGTTGCTCTTCTAAAAAGTCCTATTTGAAAACCAAGGAAGATGCAAAAATGCACATGAGACATAGGAGTGTCCAAAGAAATATCTATAACTTAGCTAATTCAACATAAACATCATGATAAATATATGTACAGCTAATAGCTAATTAATGCATCAAAATTAAACTTGAAAACACTAAGCAATTCCTTAGTAATTTATATATGCTTTCGATATTATATTTTCTCCTATGTTTAACCGATCATTTATTGCAATGAGATCAAAGATGGATATCTCCAAGAAGAGGAAATTATCTCACTAAGATGGCTTAGTGGTCATGTATGGATCTTCCTTTACTACTCTTTGCAAAGAGAGGATAAATGGGTGCAAGATCAATAATCTCTTAAATTGTATAAAATTTTCTTATCATGTACATATAATAAATTTAATAAAAGTGTTGTGTAAGTTTGGAAGGAGGTACAAGATTTTATATATAGCTTTAAAATTGGGAAACGCAAAAGGCCTAGTGAATGTTTTATAAAAATGATATAGTAGAATTAGAAGGGATAAGTATGATTAGAAATAATTAATTAAAATTAGTAACTAAGTGGAGTTGGAGATGATTTAATTAATTGACTATGATTAATTAATAGACTAATATAATCTTAGAAATCTATTTAGAGGTTATTTGGGGGAATTTGATAGAATTTTGAGGTTTTGAAAGATGGATTTAATAAATAGGGGATTTATTGATTAAATAAGAGACTAAAAAAAAAAGCTTAAGTTAATTAAAAGATGATTATAACTAATGAAATGTAATTAATCGGAATCAAGGATGAAGGGAAATGTTATTTAATTAAAGAAGTGTTGTTAATTGACTTAGATGAAGGGAATGTTATCTAATTAGCAAAAATTATAATTATGATGAAAATGATGGAAAATGATAAATGGTGCAATTTTAGTAGTAAAATTGCGTATTCGGATTTTGGTGTCTATAAAGATCGTGAGATGAAATAAGTCAATTTTTTTAAAATTAAGGTCTTTTAGGAAAGAACCCTCTCTACAAAGCATGTTGAGTGAAGTTGAATTTTATCTCTATTAGAGTCGAATGCATGATGAAATGTTATATTTTATGCATCAACTTGTCTAGAACTCATTATCCACCATTACTTTTACATACATACCTAGCTTGTCTAGAAAAAATGTCTCCGTAAGACCTCGACATGCATATATACTTGAATATTGACTTTTAGCTCCTTTCATATCATCACTACACTATCACAATAAAAGGTCATGCTTATATTTCCTATTTTAGCTTTCTTTATTCCATACTCTAAGCCATGCTTGTACTAGGTATTATAATTAAGCCTAGTTGAGATTGTTTCAACCTTTTTTATGTTCTCCATTCATCAATATCTTAATAACTCACTCACTTCATGATTTATAAGGCTTGACCATGCTTCTCTACCTACGTCATGCCTTCAATCCATCATACCAAGTCATCTTGTTATCTAGGTGTCATGATTAGGCCCTCTTGGACTAAGCCAATCACACTAATGCCACTCATGAATCCTTGTGTACACCATGTTGACTGTATCATATAATCACACACCTGCTCAAACATCTATTACAACATCATTACATCTTCTCACATCACCATCATGCATCTATAGGTAACTAACTACTCCAACAAACCAAGCCTTACCATGTAATCTCAATCATGTCATCATAAACTCATGCCATACCTTGTCCTACCATGTCACACTCAATAAAATATTTCTCTTACACTCTTTCATATTTATATTTCATTAATGATCATGTTTTCATAAATGATAACTCAACAAACACTCACATGCCAACAAACCATTCCATCCTAAAGCATATCAAGATGGAATGTTTTCTATTCGAATAGATCCTTAATTAGATTGGAAGATAAAAGATAGAATTCCTTATGGTTTTCCATATTTAAATGATCATAGGTGGGGGGTATATAGGTATATTTCCTTGTGGATTTTTTTTTATAGGAATGAGGTCATGTTCTCATTCTAGGGGGGTGATTCTAGTATTGGGATTTCACTAAGGTGATTACATTATATACTCTTTGACAAAAATTGGGAGAATATTTTTTATATATCCCCTTATCTAATTAAAGTACATGGAACTATTTTCCATGATTTAGTACTACATTTTATAATTTAAATGAGTTCATATTTGAAGATTGTAATTTTTGATGTAGCCTTTAATATATTAAATCAAAGAAATATGAATCATTTCCTTGAGTTATTGCATGTGATTGATTCGAGGAGCATTGCATTGTAGTATTACCTTGTAAATTTTACTTCATTACAAATTTACTTTCTGCAACCTTATTTCAAAGTGTATTGTGAACAACCTTTGAGTGTATCTTAGGTTTTATCGGAGTGATATAACCCATATTTTGAAGTTTTATGCACAAGTATTTTAGTTAATATTTTAGATCTTATGTTGTAATGTTTACATGAAGTTGATATCAATGAATACAAATATCCCTATAAGTATTATGTTATTTTGATCTTTATTCTTTTGGATTATGAAATCAATAGGATAAAATGGTGAGAACTTGTGCTTCTCCTTTACATATTATACATGTGTTTTCCTACAAGTTGCACCTATTCCACACATTTCAAGTTTATTTTTAATGATTTATGAAGTTTATTATCATAGAATCATCTTATCCTAATTTGTTAAAAAAATTATCAAGGATAATTTTTTGATGACATTTTATCTATCTTTAATGGTTTATGTCTGATGTACCAAATGTATGTATTATTTGAGATGACCATTCTTTTCAAATAGCATTAATTTTGTGGTTTATTTTGATATCATATTAAGGTTATAATCAGTCAAAGGGTTTGAAATATACTAGCTCCCAATATCTTTCAAGCCACCCTCAATTCCTCTCACCTTGTTTATTAATATCCATATAATAGTAGGAGAATAACCACATCCTTTTTCACATGCCTCTCTTTCCTTCCCATAAGGAATGGTCAAGATAGATAAATTCATCCTAGCTATAAAATTACATATTAAGAGTTCTATTTTTTCTTCTTTTCCACCTTTATATTACTACCCTATTTTGGGTTTTAGATTAGGAATCAACATGTTTACTAGTGTTGTTGAAGAGGACATATAAGTGAGTTTTAAACAAGATTTATCTTTTTCCATTTTTTTAGAACTTTCCTCTAATGTCTCTTCAAACTTTACAATTTAAATTGTCCTTGAATAATATAATTACTCACAACTAACACAATTTAGTGGTGAATTGTTTTATACTTTAGTACAAGAATTTGGAAGATTTTATCAATTTAGTAATGGTTTTTTGTTTTAGATTAATATTATGTTCATTTTCAATGTATATTTATCATTTCTAGAGTGTAATCTCTAGTAGAGACTCCATCTCAAGTTCTATATAAAGAGTAGTTCTATATTGTTTATCATATGTTGTTGCAATATTTGCATTCATAAAGTTTGGAAGGATAAAGGAAATCATTTATATAAGATTCTTATAAAAATTCTTCCTAAGTTGAATGCATTATGAATAATAAGTAAGCATGTTTGAAGCTAGTAAGGTGAAAAGTTATAAGCTAATATCCGTGTTTATTATTTGTGTCAAGAGGACCATTTGAAGATGATGAGGGTTTGAACCTCAAAATTTAGAATTTATGGAAATCAAATATTCTAATATCTATGATTATCATTTTTTCTTTACATTATTATTTCACGAAGGAAAAATTTAAGTTCAAAGAAATGGAAAAGATTCCTCCATACAAAATTTAAGTTGAATAAGAGGATATTTCCAATGTTGTGCTCATAAAGTGTTTATTTATTAGGTCTCCTATATATTTTTGGTGTAGGGAGTATATTGAGAGATAAGAGTCAATAATCCCATAATTTCATATGTTGCACCTGTTTGGTGACATTTTTTTCGAACTCCATGTTGCCCTAATTTTCCAAGTCTATATTTGCTCAAAAACGTTTTACCCTTTGAATTGATGGTCTGAAATTCTTCCCCTCCAGTTTGATGCTTTAAAAATGCTCACAAACTTGTTGTTTTGCCCAAATTTGAAGGAATATTCCAAGTTTGCCCTTTTTGTGCCCTAGTTCTTCCAAATTTGTGGGTTGTGTCTTTTTCCCTTTTCCAGATCATGGAAAAATCAAAATTAATCAAATCATACTTGTTTGTAATTGAAAATCCTATCCCAAGGTCGAAAATGTTGTAAAATCATGCTTCAGTTGATTCAAAATCAAAAATATACCATCCTTGGTGAAAAAATTGAATTCTAGGGCATCCTTGGAATTTTTTACATTTTTTGATTAGATGGGCATCATTTTCCCATAAAATTCATCCTCATAAGGTATTGGTATCGTGGTGAGTTTGCATTGGCTGAGGAAAGGTGGGGAGGCACTCTAACTTTTCATTTTTCATCTTTTCAAGAAAATGGGGCATTTTAGGCTCGAGGCTCTATTTTTCCAAATTGCCTATGTGGCATGTTCTTATTGGCTGAGGAGATGCGGGTGGTGGAGAAAAACTTGTGAATTTTTTTGTTTCTTGGCTCAAAATCTTAAGGAAAATTTTGACCCGAAACACCCACAACCAATCGCAAGAGGACACGTGTCCTAAAAGTGTCAAAATGGAAATGTGGGCTATGGGGGAGTTAGAGTTTTTGGCTCTAATTTTATAAAATGTAAAAATCAGTTTTTCCCCACTCCAATCAAAGTGATGGACACGTGGCAGCATGACAAGGCAAGGTGGGTCAATGGTGGCATGAGGTTTTGGTAATTTTGAAGTTTTTAAACTTCAAATTGTTTAAAGTCAAGTTTTGGACCGAAAGCCCACAATGAATATGGGATGGACATGTGGTAGGGGAGAAGTCAGAGGTGTGGGCCCACAGAGACAAAGTTGAGAATTTTCCCTTGGCTTAAAGGGAGTAAAAATGAAGATTAAGCCCACGGGTCCTCGGCAAATGAAAGATGGATGCGTGGGATAAGATGAGGTAGGTTGGTGGGCCGATGGAGGCAAGAAGGAAATTTTTTCCTTTTTCCAAAAGGAGTCAAAACCAAAATTTGATGCACTAGCCACTAACGAATCATAAGGAGACACGTGGCGAGGGAAAAATCATAAGTACGGCTCACGGGGCAAAAAGTGAAAATTTCCCAATTTCAAAAAAGGTAAAATGTGTAATTGAAGCACGATTTTAATGGGACCCACCATATGCCATGTATCAACTCCAAATTTCAAGGGCGGAGGGGTGGAGAAAAAAGTCAAAATTTTCCATTTTTCCAAAAAATGTGGAAAAGTCAAAAATGATCCCAATTTCGGTCCCAATTGTTTTTTGACATATGGAGGGCCCAGATTAAAGGACAAAGATGGATAAGATCAGTTGTTGTGCATCCATTTGTTTTGACCACCATGGGAGCTCCAGGAAGCTTGGAATCACAATTTTTGCATCAAAATTCATCAAATTTATAGTGATTTTGTGTCGTCTTGGCCTTCAGGATCATTGCATCACTTTCATGGCTTAATTATTTGATTTGAGATGTTTTTGAAGTAATTTTTGCCCCATCCCGAGAAAACACGTGAAATGACAAAATCAAAATTTGCAAAGGTAATATGAAAAGGTAAAAGGGTGAAAATGATGAGTAAGAGGTGTTTACATGCCTCAATGATGAAAAAACATGCCTGCAAGATGGATGATGATCCAAATATTTGTAATGATTTAATCTTTTTTAGCACACCTAGTAACCTAGGAGTGCTTTTTTCTTTGATGTCATTTTCATTGAATCATGAGAATTTTTGTAACATAATTGATCCCATGGCATATTCTTTCCTTGGGAAAGAAGGCTCCAATATGGCATAGGGTATATAGTGTATTTTGGAGAAATTGTAAAGGGTTGGGAGTTGAAAATCATGAGCAAATTTTGAGAGAAAGCTCATTTTATGAGAAATCCACCAAAGAACTAGGTTAATGTCTTATGTGTTGGAAATTCATGTATGTGAGTTGGTTACAAGTGTATAGCCATCACACAACTCGAGATTTTCATGTAACTCTCCCCTGCTATTCAATCTAACAAGTTTTGAATTAAATCTGTGTTTTCTTTGGGCAATATGGTCTTTGTTATCATTTTTAAATGCCTGTAAATAGTTTTCTTTGTTCTTGTTACAATCTTGCATTGAAAGTCTTTAGAAATCACATAGGATCTCCATTTCTGGTTGATAGTTTACTGGAATTTTCTACCTCATATTCAGAAGATCCTTCATCCGATAAGGAGATAAATCAATTTAAAATCACTCTACCTTCCTTGACTGCAGATATTTCTTGTAAGCCTTTGGGGGTACCTTAGGCATGGTTTGATCAAGGATTTTTGTGTTTAATTGAGTTCTTTACTTCAAGATTTTGTGGTAAGTTCTCAAAGATTGTGTGAAGAGTGCAACCTAGGCTTCCATTTGTGCCTCTTCTAGTTGAAAGAACATCCTGATTATTTGAGGCATTTCATCTGATAGTTGTTCAAATATTGTAGAGATTGTCAAAGATTTGATCTATCCCAGTTTGTCTTATCAATCCCCACCAAAAATAATCTAAAAAAAAGACCCTATCATGTACTATCCCCGATTTGCATTTTTATATCCACAAAAGATCAAAATCCATTTGCAAAAATATGCATAACGAATCAGGAATTTCCAATGTCTCTATTAACCTTTTCCTTTTTTTGGAGAACATACCCATGTTTTGAGAAGTGACAACTTGTGAGAGTTCAGATCTAGGGTGTTGATCATGTTTTCATCAAGGTCTCCATCATAGAATTCCAAGCAAAGATAAAGACATATTCATCTCCTTCACCATTACAAGGTTAAAAATAGGTCATCTTACCTTGGTTACAAGGCACAACCTAAAAAGATAGGACAAGATCAAGTCCTATTGGAGTGCTATCCATTTCTCCACAAACTTGAGTGCCGCTAAACCATATCCCCGGCTACCAATAACATACAACATAGTCTAATTATCTTTAAGCTCCATGACATATCTATGGTGCTATTCAAATCTGAAAAGGAGAACAAATTTTGATACCAACATGAGTGGTGCACCATTCACGGGAGTTCTTGGAATTTTTGGTTTTTTGAAGTGTGTGAAGAGTTTGAGAATTTGTGTATTCAAGTATTTGAGATTCTACATTGTTAAAATATCATTATATGCTTTAGATCTGCAAGTTTTAAAACAAGGGTTTCAATTTTTATTTTGCCCTTTTTTCATTTCCTAGCTAACAAACATTTGAAAGAGTATTTAGTGCATTTACACAACTAGGGTGAAAATCCTACAGAGTATTTAGTGACTCCAACTAATTTGATGTTAAAAATACAAGTTTTCTTACCTTTATGTCATTTATTTAAAAATACCAATTGTCTTACCTTTCAAAACATTTAGAAGGAAGAAGATCTCTCTTCATCAAGGAATCGCTAAGTTGTGTACATATTCAAGAAACTCAGAGCTAGAAAGAAGAAAGGTGTGGAAGGTTTTGGAGACTTGACTTTAAGAAAGGAGATCCCTATTATTGAGTTTAAAAGTGAGTATCCTGTTATTGAGGACTATAATTCTTCTTCAAGTGGATCTAATTTAGACAATCCTATTGCTGATTTGAATTCCCCATTAGGTGAGGGACCTTCTTGTGCATTTTAAAGGATTGCTCCTAAATCTGCTCTTGTATTTTCTAAATTTCTAAAGATCATAGGAAGGAGAGCCCTTAAGAGAGATTTGTCTTGAAGTTTTCCTTCCCATTCCCCAAAGACCTCTCACTCCTCATCATTTTGTTTCTCCTCCAATATCACCCCCACCAAACAATATGGCTCAGCCTAGACCTCCATTTGTTGTTAACACCTTTGGTCCTATAAATTTTAGAGGAATGGATGGTTACCCAAATGCTATCCCACAAGATGTCAGAAATAGGTTGCCAAAATTCTAGGGTAACAATGTTATTACTGGTGATCAACATCTCAAACTTTTTGATAATATGATGGAATATTTTGAGATAGATTTTGAGGATGTATATGTCAAATTATTTATTCATACACTAGAAGAGGATGCTAGGGATTGGTACAAGGCTCTACCTAATAATTAGATTGATTCATGGACTAAAATGAAAAATGCATTTAGATTGCAATATGGGGACAAGAATGATCCTAGATTTCTTTTATCTAAGTTTGAGAATATCAAAAATAACCCAAATGAATCAGTCCATGACTTCAACACAAGGTTTAACAAGAATTTGAGAAGGCTGCCTGTTGGTTTGAGGCCTTGTGATGAATTTTGTTAAATCAAATATGTAGATGCATTTGATAAGAAGGCAGCCTACTACCTAAGAAATAAGAACCCAACCAATCTAAGACAAGCTTTCACCATGGCACTTCAAATTGAAAACAATATCAAGGATATTGGGAAACCCTCAAGAGAGATGGTGTAAAATTGATAAACCGCAAAAAACCTCAAGCTAACAAAGGTGCTGATTTGGAAGAGCTTGTGAAAAATTTGGCAGGGGATGTCAAAGAAATTTCATACAAGTTGTTAAGAGTTGAGAAGGGAATTGGGAAAACTTCACAAGGTTAGCCTAGGAAGCAAGCACAAGATATATTTGGCAATCATCCTAGGGGTGATCAAAGACAAGATGATAGAGGTAAACGACCTATGGGATGGGGAAATAGACAACCCCAAGCACATGAAAGTAGATTGGTTCCTGACCCCCTAACTACCAGGGTTGTTGTTGTTGATGAAGTTGCTGATATGGATTGGTGTGATAGATGTTTTCTTCCTCATCCTCCATGTGAAGTGGACCAAATAGTTGATGAAGCTGATAATGAGGATGGAACTGATGATGATATTTGCATGATGGGTTGTTCTTCAAGCTCACAAGAAGGAGAAACATCTACGAAGTAATAAAGCTACCTTTTGGGATTGCATCAAATGGGTACAAGTATTTCTCCCCCCTCATGCTCTTGAATTTGATGTAGTGCAAGCTTTTGAAATTCCTAACAATGACTTTGAATACTTAAGATCTTTGATGATTAAGAAGTATGATGGTGGTATCCCTTCGGAGGAAGATACATAATTATGGATGAATGATGTTGTAGCTCAAAGACTATAACACTAGAAGCAAAGTTGTTAAGGGAGTTGGGCCTCAAGCCAAACCTAAAACACCCTTTCTCACAAGCATTCCAAAAGAAGCTCCTAGGAGAGAAGCACCTGTCAAAATTTTTGTTGTCCCAAACAAAAATTATAGTCCTCCTCATGCCCAAGCTGCCAAGAATTATTTTCCCATCTGATGAATCTTCTTGTCTCTCTTCCAATGTTGTTTTTCAAAAAAGTGTCCCCTATGACATATCCCAAGTATTGAGCCAAATTAAAGTGAGTGTTCCAATCATTGATTTTCTTAGAATTCTTGAGCATAAGAAGAGAGCATTTGAGTACTTGGGATTGAAAGAAGAGAAGGCTACTCCAAGTAGAAATGTAAATGTTGTTAAAACTCCAGCTCAAATCATTGTTGACCTTGAAACAGCCCCAATAGTAGAAGATCTTAGAGAGACACCGAGGTATATTTGGGGACATCCTTGGTTGATTCCCAATTGAATGTTGATCCATTATTTACAACTTTTCTCATAAAAGATAGGCTACTTCATAATTATATGTTTGATTCGGTGCATCATGTAATGTCATGCCTCTAGAAGTCATGAATGAGTTAGATATGAAAGTGATAGCTACCTATTAGAAGTGTACTACCATGGATTCAAGGGATGTTCTGGTGGTTGGTTGTGTGAAGGGTTTGGTAGTGCAATTTTCAGCCTATTAGGAAAGAATTCAAATCTTGATGTTATAATTGTTGATTGACCTACCAAATGGGGTATGCTTTTGTCAAGAAAATGGGCTGCAAGTGTTGGTGGCAATGTTTAGATGGACATGTCTTTTACCACCATTCCAATTGAGGACAGACTTGTTAAAATTTATGGTGAGAAGAAGATGTTGCACCTAATTGAAGATCCTAACAATGCTTCCTATGAAGTGTTGTTTGTTGATGTAGATGCTGATAATTTCATTGTTTTTGCTGATGGAAAAGAAAATAAAATGCATCAGTCAAAGTTCCTTGATAAGATATGTTCTCGTTGGACCTACTATTTGATGGAGCTTGCTCCAAATTTGGAAATGGTGTTGGTGTAATTTTGATTTCTCCTAGCTTGGAAGAATTTGTTTTTTCCTTCAAGCTTAATTTTGAATGTACTAACAACATTGTTGAGTATGAAGCCTTGTTGTTGGGTCTGATAATTACATGGAAGTATGGTGTCAAGGACATCATTGCAAAGGGAGATTTAGAGCTAGTTGTCAAACAAATAAGAAAATTGTATGCTACAAAAATCAATGGATGAAGCAGTATAAGCATGCAGTTTGGGATCTAATTGAGATGTTTGATTCCTTCAATATTATAAACCATGAATTTTTTTGAATGCTATTGCTAACAAGTTGGCAGTGTTGGGTTCAAGATTTGGAGTTTGCACCATTTCAACTTATTGTGAGAACAATTTGAACTCGTTGACTAAGCCAAATTGTCCCTATAATAACATCAAGCATCGAAAGTGTTTGATGATGATTCTCAAGTGCAAAGATTATTGAAAAATCAAGGTGAGTTTTTAGATCAACATATTGATTGGGAGCAGTATGTTTGAATGAAGGAAGAGATACTTTGTTTGGAAAAGATATCATCCAATTAAAAACAAACACCATTCCTAGAGGTCTTGTTGCACTTGAGTCAAATTTTAATAATGCTGATTGCATCATAAATAAAAACATGTCTACCTCAAGGGATGTGGAAGAGCATGACTTGGGAAAAAATGAAAAACAAGGAAAGTTTGGTTGGGAATAGTTAAACAAGGAAGAAGAAAAACATTCCTACCTCCAATTGTTGAAACAATATCAAGACTACCTTTTCTGGTCATATTCAGAGCTAAAAGCATATAGAGAAGACTTGTTTCAACATGATATTCCTCTTGAAACAAATGCCATACCATTTAGACAGAGGAAAAGGAAAATTAATCCACTCCTCTCCATGAAAATTCAAGATGAATTAAAGAAGTTGAGAGATGGAGGTATTATTCAACCCACTAGATATTCATCATGGGTTGCAAACCTTGTGCCAGTCAAAAAGAAAAATGGAGATATCAAAATTTTGTAGACTTTAGAAATATGATCAAAGCTTCCATGAAGGACTACTATCCCTTTCCAAATATGGAAAATATGTTGTGTCTTGTGACAGTTCCGAGTTGCTTTCTACATTGGATGGTTTCTCCGGATACAATCAAGTGGTAGTCAAATAATTAGAAAGAATTAAGACAACATTAACTTCTCCTTGGGGAACGTATGTTTTTGTTAGGATGCCCTTTGGTTTGATGAATGTTGGTACCACTTTTCAAAGAGAAATGGATGTTGCTTTTGTTGGTTACATCAATGACTTTATTAGTTTACCATGATGATGTGATTGTGTTTTCAAGGTAGAGAGATGATCATTTACAACACTTGGAGAAGATGTTTAGATGTAGGGAGTATGGCATATCTCTTAATCCAAAGAAGTGTCATTTTGTGTGAAAAAGGCCAAGTGTTTTGGTTACATTGTGTCAAAATATGGTGTTATGATAGACCCGAGAGAGTGGAAGCAATCAACAAATTACCTATCCCAAGAACCAAGAAAGGCATCCAATCTTTCTTTGGTTAAATTAATTTTATTAGAAGGTTTGTTTCCAACTTTGATGAGTTGACTCTTCCAATCACAAACATGCTAAATATGGACCAAGTTATCGGTGGGAGGAGGCTGCCATTCGAGATTTTGAAGGAATTTAGGATGCACTTAAACATGCACCTGTTTTAGTAGCCCCAAACTATAAAGATGCCTTTACAAATCTTTTCCTTTTCCTTTGAATATATAATTGCTTCTATTTTTTGCAAAAGGATGAGAATGGGGCTAAGAGACCTATTGCCTTCTTTAGTAAGGTTTTACAAGCACTAATTGAGTGAAGTATACAATCATGGAGAAACAAGTATTTTCCTTGGTGAAAGAAACAAAGGTTTTTAGGCCTTATATATTGAGTTCAAAAGTTGTTACTTATGTTCCCCACACCATGGTGAAAGACATCTTATCGGAGATGGAGGTCTCAAGAAAAAGATGTAGATGAGTGAAAAAATGCAGGAGTATGATATGGACATCCAAACCACAAAGTTGGTAAGTGTTTTGGGTTTTTCTAAGCTCATGGATGAGAGCAACTTGTAGAATGTGGAAGTGAATCAACTAGAGGAAGAAAGGGTAGAAGTGCTTGCAAATTTGGTAAGTTACAGTGGTACAAAGATGTGATCTTCTACCTTCGGACATCCGTGTTGCCCTAGTCACTTGAATAAAAATAAAGAAAAGATCCCTCAAGTAGCTTCTCAAAAGTATATCATCACAGAACTTGGGCTGGATTGGGAAGAACCCTAAAGGTGTCCTCTTGAAATGCATAATCGAAGATGAAGCTCCCAAGATAGTTTCTGATTTACATGGGAGAGTTTGTGGAGGACACTTTCTTTGGAAGAGTAACAATGAGGACATAAGATTTTGAGAGCTGGTTATTGGTGGCCTACTCTCTTCAAGGATACAACCCAGATGGTTAGAAAATGTGATAGTTGCCAACGTTTCTCCGGAATCTTGAAAGCTTCAAGCTCCCTTCCTTTGATCCTATATCAATTGAAGCTCCTTTCAAGAAATGGGGATGGACTTCATTGGTGAGATTTTAGATCTTTCTAGTGCTAGCCATAAGTGGATCCTTGTATGCCATTGATTATTTTACAAAGTGAGTAGAGCTAATCCCCACCAAGAAATCAACACTCCAAATAATTATGAACTTCTTGTTGAATCAAATTATATGCAGATTTGGAGTCCTAGTCAAGATTATAGTAGATAATGCCATGTGCTTTAGAGCCAAACCTTTAATGGAAATGTGAAATGAATATGGAATCAATCGACTTATTATTAAAACTATAACCCCAAAGGGAATGGACAAGATGAGTCCAACAATAAGAATTTGTTGAAGATCATTAGAAGAACTTGGATCAAAACAAGAAGAAGTGGGGTGAACAATTTAAATTTATAGTTTGGGTCGATAGGATAACTCCTAAAAGAGCTACTAGTAAAAGCCCATTTGAATTGGTGTATGGAACTTAGAATTTCCTTCCTTCGCACTGTAATTATATTCATTTTAGTTTGCCCAACAGTTGGAAGATCAAGAGCTTGGCCCATATGAATCAAGGATCAATCAGATTATTGAGCTTGATGAGGAGAGAAGAGCATCCCATCAAAGGCATGTTAGATTTAGGGAAAAATTGAAGAGATTGTTTGACAAGAAGGTCACTCCTAGAGCCTTCAATGTTGGAGATCTGGTCTTGTTGTGGGATAGTAGGCATGAAGACAAGGGAAAGCATGGAAAATTTGATGCATTATGGATGGGCCCTTATGCCATTGATATCAAAATTGGTGAACATACTTTCTTTCTCAAGGAATTAGATGGGGAATTGCTAGAGCTTCCTATTAATGGCAGAAATTTGAAACATTTCTTGGATTAATCCCCAAATTTGAGGTATGCACAACTTGTACAATGTATAGTGTTTGGTTTTTTCCTCTGTTTTTGGCATTTTTGTCAGTTTTGTTGTTGGCCTTGTTTTGTGCTAGCCTTTTTTGTCAGGTTCTCAACTAGTTTTTAGTGATTTTTGCTCATGACTCCTTTTCCCAATGGATATTTTGGCATTTGGTCTACAATTTTTCCTTGTGGCACTCACTATGAGTGCCCATCCCTAACCAAGAGCCAATGTTGGTGCCATTTTTGAGCTAACACCATGTTGCCTAATTTTCAAGTCTATATTTACTCAAAAACATTTTACCCTTTAAATTGATGGTATGAAATTCTTCCCTCTAGTTTAATGCTTTAAAAATGCTTACAAACTTGTTGTTTTGCTCAAATTTGAAGGAATATTCTAATTTTGTCCTTTTTTGTGCCCTATTTCTTCCAAATTTGCGGGTTATGTCTTTTTACTTTCACAAATCATGGAAAATTGAAATTAATCAAATCATACTTGTTTGTAATATAAAATCCTATCCCAAGTTCAAAAATGTTGTAAAATCATGCTTTAGTTGATTCAAAATCAAAAAATCTACCATCCTTGGTGAAAATATTAAACTCTAGGGCATCCCTAGAATTTTTTATATTTTGACGGTCAAATGGCCATCATTTTCCCATCAAATTCATCCTTAGAAGGTATTAGCAACGTGGTGGATTTGCATTGACTGAGGAAAGGTAGGGAGGCACTCTAACTTTTCATTTTTCACCTTTTTTAAACAAATGGGCCATTTTTGGGTCTGGGGCTTTTTTTTTTCCAAATTACCTACATGGCATGTTCTTATTGGTCGAGGAGATGTGGGTGGTGGTGAAAAACTTGTGAAATTTTGTGTTTCTTGGCTCAAAATCTTAAGGGAAAATTTTGGCCCGAAAGCCCGCAACCAATCACAAGAGGACACATGTCCTAAAAGTTTCAAAACAGAAGTGCGAGCCATGGGGACTTAGAGTTTTTGGCTATAAGTTTATAAAATTTCAAAATCATTTTTTCCCCACTCCAAAGCAAGTAATGGACATGTGGCAGCATGACGGGCAAGGTGGGTTAGTAGGCCGGCGGAGGTTTTGGTGATTTTGAAGTTTTTAAAATTGAATCAAGTTTAAAGTCAAGTTTCACCTTGAAACCCTACAGTGAATAGGGGAGGACACGTGGTAGGGGAGAATTCGAAGGTGTGGGCCCATGAAGACAATGTTGAGAATTTTGCCTTGGCTTAAAGGGAGTAAAAAGAAGATTAATCCCACGGGTCCTCGGCAAATGAAAGATAGATGCGTGGCATAGACAAGACAAGGCGGGTCGGCGTAAATTGGATGAGGTAGGAGATTTTTTTCCCTTTTTCCAAAAGGAATCAAAACAAAAATTTGATGCACTAGCTCACTAGCGAATCATATGGAGACACGTGGCGAGGGAAAAATTAAAGTTGCAGCCCTATGGGGCAAAAAGTGAAATTTTCCCAATTTCTAGAAAAGGTAAAAATGCACAGAATTGAAGTGTGATTTCAATGGGACCCACCATATGCCATGTGTCAGTTCCAAATTTCAAGGGCGGAGGGGTGGAGAAAAAGACAATTTTTTTAATTTTTCCAAAAACTATGGAAAATTAAAAAATGATCCCAATTTCGGTCCCAATTGTTTTTTGACACGTGGAGGGCCCAAATTAAAGGAAAAAGATGGATAAAATCGACAATTATTATGTATCCATTTTTCTTAACCACAATGGGAGCTCTAGAAAAACTTGAAATAATGATTTTTACATCAAAATTCATCAAATTTACAGTGATTTTATGTCATCTTGGCCTTCTAGGATCATTGGCATGACTTTCATGGCTTAATTATTTGATTTGAGATGTTTTTTGAAGTAATTTTTACCCTAGCCTGAGAAAACATGTGAAATGACAAAATCAAAAGTTACAGAGGTAATATGAAAAGGTAAAAGGGTGAAAATTATGAGTAAGAGGTGTTTGCATGCCTCAATGATGAAAACATGCCTGGGATGGATAATGATCCAAATATTTGTAATGATTTAATCTTTTTGGCACACCTGGCAACCTGTGAGTGTTTTTCTGTTTGATGTCATTTTCATTTAATCATGAGAATTGTTGTAATAGAATTGATCCCATGCCATATTCTTTTATGCGTGGGAAAGAAGGTTCAAATATGGCATAGGGTATATAGTGTAGTTTGGAGAAATTGTAAAGGTTGGGAGTTGAAAATGATGAGAAAATTCTGAGAGAAAACTCATTTTTAAGAAATCCACTAAAGAACTAGGTTAATATCTCATGTGTTGGAAATTCATGTATGTGGTTGGTTACAAGTGTATAGCCATCACAAAGCTCTAAGATTGTTCATGTAACTCTCCTGCTATTGAATCTAATAAGTTTTGAATTAAATATATGTTTTATTTGAACAATATGGTCTTTGTTATCATTTTTAAATGCCTGTAAATAGTTTTTTTGGTTCTTGTTGCAATATTGTATTGAAATTCTTTAGAAATCACACAAGGATCTCCATTTCTAGTTGATATTTTATTGGCATTTGTAATCTCATATTGAGAAGAGCCTTCATCGATAAAGAGATAAACAAATTTAAAATCACTCTACCTTCATTTGATCGTAACGATACTTCTTGTAAGCCTTTGGGGTACCTTAGGTGTGGTTTGATCAAGGATTTTTGTGTTTAATTGATTTCTTTACTTCAAGATTTTGTGGTAAGTTCTCAAATATTGTGTGAAGAGTGTAACGTGGGATTCCATTTGTGCTTTTTCGGTTAAAAGAACATCTTGATTATTTGAGGCATTTCATCTAATAGTTGTTCAAATATTGTAGAGATTGTCAAATATTTGATCTATCCCAGTTTGTATCATCAATCCCCACCAAAAATCATTTAAACAACAAAGACCCTATCATGTACTATCCCGATTTGCATTTGTATATCCACATAAAATCAAAATTCATTTACAAAAGTGTGAATAATAGATCAAAATTTCCAATGTCTCTAGTAACCTTTGCCTTGTTTTGAGAACATACCCATGTTTTGATAAGTGACAACTTGTGAGAGTTTAGATCTAGGGTGTTGATCATGTTTTCATCAAGGTCTCCATCATAGAATTCCAAGAAAATAGAAGGACATCTTTATCTCCTTCACCATTACAAGGTTACAAAATAGGTCCTCTTACTTTGGTCTGTAAGGCACAACCTAAAATAACTAGGACAAGATCAAAGTATCCATTTCTCCACAAACATGAGTGCATATCCATTTCTCCACAAAATGAGTCTAATCTGTCTTTAAGCTCCATGAAATATCTATGGTGCTTCTCAAACCGAAAAGGAGAACAAATTTGGATACCAATAACACCATATAATCTAATGATTGATGATTGAGAATTTTGGATGCAGTGTTAGGAAATAAGAGATAAAATATCGGAATAATCCCTTACAAAAGTTCAACAATAGAAACATAATATGCGAGAAAATATTATAGATCTCAAATAAAAGTGCGTAATAAATAGAACAACAAAAAGAGACAAAATTTAACATGGTTCAAATTTGGGATCCACCAAGAATCACTTTCTCAAATTTGATTACAAGCCTCCACTCTCTAATCAATACCTGATCCATTTGAGCTATGCTATAAAAAAATTTTGAATTCACACCCAAATTAAACACATCTATAATACATTTGTGTGTACTTGTATTAATGCATAAGACCATATAAATAGACAATTACTTAAGTAGTTGGATACAAAGTCATGGGTATCAAAACAATTGAAAAAACCATGGGACCAAAAATAGCCCATAACGGTTACCCATTACCCATGGGTTAATAAACCACCCATGAAAATAGTCTCCCAAACATAATCAAGCAGGAATAAAGGAACTCTTGAAGCTTCATTTGAATAGATAATTTTTAAGGGAATTAATACACCCTTTGACCTATAGGTCATATTAAATTATTTCAATAAGTTAGGATCGACATGAACCATAAGTTTTTTACATTAATGTTCATATTTCAAGCATCAATGTAAGGTGTAAGGGACAAAATGCATACCATAGATCTAATGACGTCCTAATAGTAAATTGTATTGGAAATCACCTTCTACAAGGTAGAATATTTCATGGAGGACTTTCACATATACTTTTATAGGTAATAATAGTGTAACTAAGGTGGGAGTGATAATATCATTGAAAGCACGCAAGATGGCATGTGATTGAGGTATGACATTTTAGGTAGTTTTGTTTGAAATCATCCGATGAGATAACATCAATATTCAACCCATTGTAAATCACAAATATTTGACTAAGAATGTCATTTATTAGGAAGTGATAAATATAGGAAGGTCTTGGTCTCGTGTTAATAATATGAGATCTTGGAGTCATCAAACTTGATGTTATAGACATTTTTATGTAAAAAAACTTGGAAAAATGGTTGAGGTTCATCTAATTTTTACGAGATATATCTTGAAAAAATAAAATCGAATCTTTCCAATGTTGAGGGGATCTTTGGATGAATTCAAAAAGGGACATTTTTATGGTTATTTGATGTAACTATTTTGTAACATTTTTTTTATATGGATGTCATGGATTGAGTTTTATGGGACAAGGATGGAGACATTGGCTCAAGAAGATGGTGGATTGATGGATTTGAAAGGGGTTGTGTAGATGGAGACATTAGTACTATATGTAGTATGGGATTTTGAGTCATGGAATAAGCTCTAATTTCTATGTGGATAGTATCAATTTAATAGAAAGGAGGCTCACTAGAGGATGCCATGTTATCTCTCCAAAGTGTACCTCAGAGAGAGATGGATGCATGTGTTCTAATATTTCAAAATGGATCTCTCTCTTTCATAGATATAATGGAAACACCTTAGGTCCGTGGTTATACCTATTGTTGAGATGAGTCTCCAAATGATTAAGGCCAATTCATTTATGATGTATCATAAATTGATTTTTTGGGGTTTTGAGGGTAAAAAGATAACTATAAATGAATTGGAAAAATGGGGTGATAAAAAAAAATTGTTGAGGAATTTGGTGAGTACATGTAAAAGTATATCGAGAATGAATTCTAGATGCACATAACCAATAATTTTCAGTAGAATATTAAGGTAAAACACTTGATGTATTAATGGAAAAATTCACAACAATACTGATAAGATAAACATGTACACTAATATCATGCAAAAAATACTAAATTTGCAATATGGTAGGATGATGAACTAGGTAATTGTACATTCACATGGATTAATAAGACATACACAAGACTCAGTAAATTTTTTGGAAAGCAAGATTATAATTCTCATTCAAAAGGTAAAAGACAAACTATAATCAACACTCGATGTCCGAAAAGTCCTCTTTGTGCTTTACCAATGCACACAATATATAGAAAAAATTATTCAACCCACCATCCTAAAAATAGACTAAAAATTGTATTTCCCAGAACCCTATTTTTATCCTTTTATCATGAATAAATAAAGGAATAAAAATAAGCATGCTAATACAATGAGGCATTAATAGCCTTGGTTACAAAAATACAACTCAGTCAAACTGCAGTTGATTGTTCTATTTTTAATAAAGTTGGGTGAATAATTTTGCTAATAATAAATTTTTTGATGAGAAAGTATTCTCTAATGCATGTAATCTCCATCTTATAGTGCTTGATGTGACATCTAAATTTTCATCCACTTACTCCTTGGATGCACATGAAAAACAATATGCCCATGTGTGAGTAAAAATAATTACTTTTATTTACAATACTTTGCAAAATTCACCCAATGCATGGGGACCACATGCAGCTCGATCTTGACATTTTCTTGTCTTTATCTGCTTGGTGAAATAATCCTTTTTCCACCTTTCTAATCACATGCCATAAATTATTCCTGCAAATATAGTAATTTTTGTTTTATTCTCAATTCCCATGTGGGGACCATGTTTGATGTGCACACTTGGTATTCATTTGATTATTGACCCACATTAGGCCCATCATTACACATATAGTTTATTGGGATCCTTTGAAATAATCATTGCATGCATGAAGCTTTAACCTTTTTCATTTGGTCAACATCTATGATTAGTCAAAACACAATAAAATGTCCCACTTTTTGTATGTTTTGTACCATTATAAACATGAATTTTCAATTTCATTGATTTTCTAAAGGTAATATCCATAAAACCGTATGCATTCATGAAATTCCACAAACTAATGGAATGTTGTGTTTGGAGTGTAGAATACATGTATATTTTATTTTTAAAAAATTGGTTAAAATTTTGGTGTTTATCTTAATTTTATAATATGTTGTTTCTTATGTTCTAAAAGAGGAATGATTGTCCCTTGGTGGTGTTTTTAAATGAAAAGTTATTTTTTTCACCATGAACTTTTAGATGTATGTTCAAGATTTAACTTTAAGGTCCTATCAAATTTTTGTATTTTTTTCACTTATATTTTTTTAATATTTATTTAGTAAAAAGTATTTTTATATAAATAGTTTACATATGTCTATGTCAATACAATTTGAGATTGATATTGATTTTTTTTCATAGGTAAGAAGACTTCTAAAAAAAAATTTTTTTCAAAGTTTATTTTCAAATTTGGTTGATTGTGTAATATTGATTATACTAAAATACCATATCTTAGTAAAAATTAAAAAATAAATAACAAAACATATTTTAAAAAATGTTAATTATATTTTTAGAAAGATAATAAAAATATGAATTTTGTATTAATTTTTGTAATTTTATTAGTTCGTTTACCATAATTACGTGGCACCTAAGTGGCATATTTTCGCTTACAATTATCCTCCAAAAGGATTTGGAGCAAAATGTGCCTCTTAGGTGCCAATGCTAGTGCCACTCAGATGGGTCCTCACGAATGGGGGTTCACGTGAACTACCTTCGCATGAACCCCTCTCGCGCAACAAAAGTGCCGCCATAACACTTCCTTCTAAATTTAATGTTTTGCAATTTTTGCTTTTTATAAGTAACAATTTAAAATAATATTGTTCGCTTTTAATGTTTTAAGTTTAGTTTTTTACATATTTTTTTGTTTTAAACTAAGTTTGGTTTTTTTATTGTTTTTAATAAAAAATATTTAATATGTTATTACATTTAATAAAAACATTTTTATTATTTATTTATAATAAAATTGACTTTAAAGCATATAGTTATTTTTTTAAAATATATATTATAAAAATAAATAATTGTATATTAAATATAAAATCTATTAAAATTAGAAAAGTTTTTAAAGTTATAAACAACTAAAATTAAAAATAACCTAATTTCTAACCTAATTTCTAACCTAATTTCTATTGAGATTTGTATATAATAAGAATCGACGCATGTGTATTTTTGTATCAAGTTTACTCTTAGAAATTCAGATCTATCTCGATTTATGTGTGCACGTGAAAATTATTGAAGTGGATGAATAATGGTACAAAAAAGAATAAGAAGTGAAATTATACCAAGGAAGAAAATGTAGAGAAGAATGCTAGAAGATCGGTTCGTAGGAAGGCACAAAAGATAGAAAGTGAAAGATGAGGTCAAAAATTGGTATATAAGTAGAAACCCTTGATAGATCGTAATTTTATTTTATTTTCTAAGGTAAAGATGGTAATATATTTTATATTGGTTAAAGGGTTTTAATAGTATCCCATAACCTAAAACAATAAACAATATGTGAAAATAAAAGGCTAGATAACAAATACAATATAAGAACCAACCAAGTACCGAAAAAGGACCCACATAGAAAAATCATTTAATGGAGCAATAAATGTTGAAATATCAACAAAACATGGTAAAAAATATTACAACCTCTCAATAGTATAATTTGGATCTTGATCTAGCCATCTACTTTATTTTTTTATTGCTTGTTACTCTCTAGGAGACATGGTTATTTTTATCTCTTAATTCAATATAGGGTTTCTATTTAACAACAACTTCCATTCTTCAACATCCTCTCTCACCTCTTAGAAAGGCTCTAAGTAACCACCAACACCTTTCTAACTTAATCCTCATATAATTAGGTCATTCCCAAAAAATAAGAACCTTTTTATTCCTCCCATCTATATCTCTATAGTTAAAAACAATTGATTTATGAAAAACAATTTAAAGATCAAATGATCACTTGAGCTAATATCTCTTTGTAAGGAAATTTTGATCTCCTAAAGAAAATATTAATTCAAAATTTTGATCCCCAAAATCAAATATTAGTAAGGATTGATATTAGCATGTTAATAACATTGTATGCATATCACAACCTTTGAAAAATTAATATTTATACAAAAAAATTGGCAATTGTTCATTTGGAGTAAAATGATTCATTACCATACTACATTAACATTAAAATAAAAGTGATTTGATAGTTGATTACTCCATACTACCTTAAATAGTTTCTTACTTTTCTTAGAAAATGTATGTAAATTTAGATAATAATTTCATCCTTTATGTGTGTGTGTGTGTGTGTGTGTGTGTGTGTGTGTGTGTGTGTGTGTGTGTGTGTGTGTGTGTGTGTGTGTGTGTGTGTGTGTGTGTGTGTGTGTGTGTGTCCTATCCCATCAACTACATAATGCACATCAAATCCAAGGTTGATTGAACCAATGCATGGTAAAATTTATTCCCCGACTATGTGGTATTTTGTAAGAAAATAAATAAAAAGGAAATTGGGAAAATGGGAAAGTAGGTTTTAGACCAAATTAATTAATAATAGATCATTATGTCACACTCAAGATGTGATTCTAAGTTGAAAAAGAATTAAATACAAATGTAAAAGTATTGTTTAGTAGATTTCAAGAAGAACCTCTTGAAGCTATCTAAATACAATTAGCTTGGTCAACTTAATTTATTATTGTTTACTAGATAGTAAGTTATTTTTTAGATATTAAATTGTTTACTAGCTTTGTCATTAATGTTGTAATCACATTTGTATGTTAATTTTTTTGAAAATTTTTGGTATAATCACATGTGTATGTTTATTGACATAGATCATGACATCACAAACATTATGCTTAAGTGAAAAGGGATTCTTCAAAGTGATGAGGAAGAGGGGGTTATTGCTGAAGTCTTGGTGAAGAAGATTTACAATCCTTAGATGGCGTAATGGGGAATGCTAAAATTTACAATGACGCATATATATCGCCCTCAAAGCATTTATAATTTCATTGAAAACATGTTAGAGTGTCTGGCAGAATTTGTGGGGTTAATTGACATTTTGGGGGCGCTAAAGAGAAAAGGGATATTCTTGAATCATGTTGATGAATGAAATAATTTTTGGGTGTTGCCATTTTTCTGGATGGAAAAATTCAAAGCTATCAAGAGAAGATTGATTTTTGGGAATGTTTCTACCGTGGATGTTGTTTTTGGGTACCTAGGTCTGATGATAAGTTATTTTGCAATCGCTTGTTTTTGGTGGAATATTAAATGCTTGTTTCTTTGGCTAAGAACTTTTGATCTTTTCCTTGCATTTTTGGATCATTGTACATACGGATCCTTTCTTCACTTATATTGTCATATTTGAATGAGCCTCTCTATGGAAGGAAATTGGGCTATTTTAGAAATCATTGTTCTTGATATTTCTCTCACCTTTACTATCTAGAAGATAGTTTTGATTTTTTTAAGAAGACTACGTATAGTCCTTTTCAAAACTATTTGCCCTTAACAAAAAAAAAACATTATGCTATGATAACAAAACTTGGCTTGAAATTACTTCCCAAGAAAAATTACAAACACTTGGTTAAGATGGATTTACAAAAATTAAACTAATTTTCTCGAACAAGAACCACTGAATACCAAATAAAACAACAAAAATGTAGAGATAATATATGGTGAATTTGTTAATTTGACTACATGATTTATCACGTTGAGCACATTTTTGGTTACATTCTTGTATAAAAAATAATGTTGATATAGGAAATTTAGAATTGTTGGCATGTTGATTTTGGATGGAAAAATTCAAAATGTATATTAAGAAGAATTTTTGAATGTTTAAAATAAAGGAATCAAAATTATGTTTTTTGGGTACAAAAACTAGGTCTAATGCATCAAATGGTCCTAAAATATTTCCATAGAAATATTAGTGAATTGATCAAAGTGAAGATACAACTAAGAATCGATCATGTTACCACCATCGCCATTTTCATGGGTGTATCTAGACAAGTGTGGGGAGTGTATGAAAAGAGCAGAAGACACGATATTTACTATGGAAGAAAATGGGCACTAATGTGTAAATATATGTTCTAATAAAATGTAGGATAATATATGTGAAGATAGTTTATATTTATATGTAGAGGATATCCTTCTATAATGTGAAGGATGTTTTAATACACATATAAATCACATATAACTATGATGATATATAAAACATTGGCTTGAAATAACTCAACATGAGATGTACATAAATTTTAAAGAAGAAAATGTGTGTGTGTAAGTTTTAAACAACAAATTTGGATGTATAATTTTATTTTGTATGTATATGCCGATAAAGTATTTGACATATGTTGAATGGTGGCTTATCACGTTGAGTTAATATGATTATACTATATGTATATAAACAATTAAATCATGTATATATATTTTGAGGCATGTTGTCATTTATATCTATATATTTGAAATTTGATTAAATATCATATTTTGAGATGTGATTTAAAATTAATGGATCTAAAATATATGTTTTATAGTGTATGAAAGTTATAGAATATCAAATGGTATGAAAATGCTCCACCAACATGTTTTAATGAATTATAATTTCAATTCTTTTGCACAATATCTGATGATCATGTATATATCATATGATTATCAAAGGTATATATGACATGTGGGGACTATAAGTTACATATATAAAATGAATATTTGGATATATATAAATATATATATATGATATATATATATATATATTTAAAAAAATTGGATGTACATATTTTATTTTGATTTTTATGTTTACTGCAAATGAATATGACAATTTTTCCATCATGTACTAATTTTGTAGGTTAAAATACATCAAATATTCAACAAGGCTCGGAAAGGATGGAACCAGGTTGGATTTGGTAGAGGAGGAAATCCCCATTGCTACATTCATGAAAAGTTTCCAAAGTTTAATTAGTCCATACATCAAACATTCTCACTATGCAAAGTGGAAAGCTACACAATTCAACACTAATAAAGACACATTCCCTATTGGTTCCATATTGTTAATAGTTTATTTTGCTAAGAATTACTCATTTTCTCATCAAAAAGAAATTCGACATAATATTATCATACGAACTAAAGTTACTATCATGGTTCAAGTATTTTATAGGCATGCACAATTGGATTTGGATGGGATTGAAAGTACATATGTGAAGTCAATGATCAAAAAGGAGTATCATTATATTAAGTGATGACAAGGACCATGATACCCATTTTTGTGCAGCATTGTTTTGGTTTGTTATTTCAATATATTCATCAACGAGGATTAAAAATAGGATAAAAAATTTGTTTGATCAGATGGTTGTGCATCACAATTAAAATCCTCTCGCCCTTTTTTACACTCCATTATCATCGTCATCACAAAATACCTCATTTATGGATTTTTTTTAGATTCATCATGGGATGGGAGAACACGATGGTCCAGGTGCATGCATCAAACATGCTCTAAAGAAAAAACTCTTTGGTTATGAGGGATATCCATTGATTGATTCCACACCATTATTGAATGGTGTAAGAAACATTTTTAAGATCATTTTACATCACACACTTCAACATCACATGCTTCAACCCCACATAGAGTGTTTTGGGAGATAACATGTACATGCCCATTTAAAAATTAGATCTATAGAAATTGATGTGATTTATTAAGTTCTACAAGTTACAAACTTTAAACAACTTTATTTTAAATTTTGATGTTTTATTTAACTTTATTGATCTTTTGAGCATGATTAATTGAAGTTATTGATTAAAGGAAAAAGTATGGATGTGAAATGATTCGTAATTTTAGGTCTTTGCACTCTTTGATGACTATGGATAGTAATAAATGAACAATCTATTCAAGAGATTATTCTTGTTTTTTCTATGAATGCATGAAAAATCATATTCAAAGTGCAATAGTCAATAACATGGTATGGAGTGAGTGGAAGAAAGTCTTTAGTTTTAGATGACACATATAGATCAGATCATGATGATAGTTTTTAAGATGTGCCATTAATTTCAACTTACTATGACCACATATCTAGACTATTAAACAAGGTATGTTTTATTTAAAAGGATTACATAATTTGATAATTAAATATACATGTATAATCTATAGTATACATGAATCATTATATGTTTCTTTGCATTTTTTTAGGTTATGTATTCACAATCATTGCTGAAGAATACAATATTGAGAAAGTGAAGTACTAATTGTTCGTTGCACAAAAGAGAGAAAAAGATAACATGTGAAATAACAAGTGAGGAGACAACATTTATATCGGCTTGGTCAGTAGTGCAGGAACATACTTAAAACAAGTGAAAGCCCTCCAAATTCGGATTCAATTTGTTGATTATAAACCAAACAAAAAGGTTTATCATTACACCCATCACATAATTGATACAAGGTTACAATTGCATCGTGTGAAGACTAAAAGTGGTCAACATAAAAAAAGAGACTAGATGTAGAATACCATGAAAATTTTTTGGTGTCATCAACAATGAGCAGAGCCACTGGGTATTATATATACAAGGACCTAGAATATTATATATTCATTTATTCAAGGAATAAAATATTTTAATTATTTTATTCGTCATTTGGCATACATATTTGACAACTTTCTGCTATGATATTATGAGTTATTAATGATGTCAAACTAGTTTTCATTAATGGGTTCATACATAAAATATGTTTTCGACATCTTTTATAACAATTTGAAACAAGTTCTTAGACTCAATAAATCTAACTTGAATCATTTAAAATTCAAGTGAGCAAAATGATAGACAATTAAGACCTACATCACTCAAGCTATTGAAAGATATTATGACTCAAGGTTACCATTTTAGTGTCCTAAAAACATACCGATGGTGGTAGAAATGCTAGTGAACATATTCCAAATGCAAATGAAGACTTATTCATTCAAAAGAACAACAAGATTTAACACCAAATCCACAAGGTTATTGATAAAGGAAAGATCATATCAAGCTCCTTTCATTGTGTTAACCTAATAGTCTTATCACCAAAACAAAGATAGCTCTTTACCTCTTATGCATTGATTTTTGCACACTCAACAAGATAATAGTGAAGCATTATGGAGATTATATACTAGCTAAGATGTGCACAATACTTCAAAAAAATTGACCTAAAATATGGGTATCTTTAGGTTCTAATACATATTAAAGATATTTATAAGGCTTCCTAAAGTTCGACCTAAAATTTGGGTATCATTTGTTCTATTCCATCTTGAAGATGTTGGAAGACAACATTCAAAATAAAGGAGGGATTTATCATTTATGTTAAGTAATTAAAACCTTCCACAAGTATTCCTATTTAGATTTTTATATTTTTATGGATTTGACTTGTGTGGGTTTTAGTCATATCAAGTTAACTAAACCTTGTTCATAATCACAAGGAAAGGTGATCCACTTAGCAAACAAGTGCCTTAACGTATTTGTTACTTATGCGGAAGGAATTGTGAATGAAATCCATTACATTGGGCTTCTCTTGTTTAGCCTCTTTATCCATTGGTAAAGCTTTGGGGAATGTGATGCCTTGTAAGTTGCCATTCTATAACATTTATTATCAATAGAAGAGTAACCCACTTATTATCCAATAATGTATTTGTGGTTATTTATTGAAGTCCACCACAAGCATTTTTAGTTACAATTACATTAAAATAGTACAAATCATGGAAATGTATTGCATTAAATTTACTTCATTTTCCATCATTTCGCACACCTCCAACAACATGAGTTTATATTTCCCGAGTTTTAGAGAGAGGATAGATAAAGAGAGGGAATCTATTATTTTCACAATATTTTAATTTACTATAGAGTTTTAGAGAGATAGTTTAATACTAACAACACTTTGAAAAGATTTGACAAGTGCATAAGTAAAGAAGCATTCACTAAGCCATGGAACATAAAGTGTAACATAAAGTATTACTAAATTACCTAAGCATCAAATGATTCAATATAGAAATTTTGAAGTTTACAATGTTATATCACAAAAATGAAGGGTATTTAATATCTTATCTATCATTATACCTAATATTATATCATCAAGATACAAAAATGAAATATAACAGGGGTGTCTTATATTTACATCCATAATTGTAAATATACATTGGATCTCATAAAAAATATAATAATAATACACACATCTAAGACATATATCAAAATATAATAATCATGTCTAGAATGAGTATGAGTATTTATACATGTCTAAAAAATCTATAAAATATCAGCTGAAGTCTCCTCTGTGCACTAGGGCGAGTGCCATTCTCCTCACTATGCTCTATTGCACCCTACATGTTAAAAAAAAGGAATATACACATCATAAAATATATATAAGTATGTACCATATATTAAATTTATAAGCAAAATTCTACAACAATTTCTTTATTAATTCAATACATCATATACAAGATATGTACACTTGATTACCTCAATATCTATCCCTGGGAAGAGGTTGGGAGTATCTATTCTATGTGTAGATCTTTGTCCTGTAGATCCCTGTGAATCAAAATAAATAAAATATAAGAAAGTATATAAATAAGTTTTTTGAATAAAGTTGATTAATTTCAAACATTTAAATTTAGATTAAATATTAATTTTATTAAAACACATGTATCTATACCTTGAGGAACACATCTCAAAACTATGGATTTGCCACATGACCTCAACACCAATAAATACATTTCCAAGTGAGCCAAGATGACTTAGGCTTGGAACATCAAGATCCATGTTGTGCTTAGTAAAGAGTTGTGTGTATGTCACATGGGTAGATGGTGTGGGCTATGATGCTCCACACACTAGAGAAGAAGCCTAAACACATAAGTACATGTTTAATTTTAATATTAATAAATTTAAAAGTAATGATGAAATAAAATAAATTTTAATTATATTAAAGGTTTAATTTTCACACACCGTAACAAAAATGTGTTAAACATCAGGTGTGATGATCCCAACAACATGAAGTCTAACTATAGCAGTGACATTAGTACCCTGACTAGAAGATACACTGCCACTCTTCTTTATAAAATCTAAAACTCCCTGATAAGTGGAATTCTGCAATGCCGTGAAATCACCTCATATGCACACAACAATTCAGCATTCATGATGCATCCTAGCCAACGTGTCTGAGTGGGACATTTCAGATTTTTTCATCATTCCTTCGCATCAAAGTCATTTGGGAAATCAAAGATGCACGAGCGTATACCTCGTTGTGTGCATCACTACTACTAATAACACCTCCACTACTAGTATCACATCTCTAAAGGTACTGACCCACATGATCAGAAGAGATCAATTGGGTCTCACGAGTAATTCCAGCAAGACCCTCGATAACATCCTTATGTGCGATCATAATGATAGGTGTTGTGACATCTTGAAAAGACCGATAAGAATGGTTATGGCCTTGGTAAAAGTTGTTGCATGTTAACAACTACAGAGATCCATCCTTTCTATATGCATCCATGTGGATAATATGAGCACATCCCTTCCCAAAATAACTAGGGATGTCTAAATAGTTCACCTTTAGGTTTAGGTCAACCTCAGCATGTAGCATCATTATAAAGTATAATGGTAATTGGTCATTATTTAGAAATTGGCCTTGAGAGGCCACAAATTTATGATAAATCAAAGGGGCACATAGGGGACATGAACATTTGCTTACATAATATTCCCTTACTTTCTATTTGTCTACATAAAAACTCCAACAAGACCTCTTAACGAATTCCTTATCGAAAGTCATAATGTAATCTCATTATAACCTACATCTCCTGAGACACTTGATTTTAAAGAATCCATAAATTTTTTTACTAAATCAGAATCAAATGGGTTAAATGTTTTTAAAATAATCCATGACTGTAAAAAAGTGAAAGTAAATTTCAATTAATAGTACTTTTAATGAAAAAAATTCCTAAGTAATGTAATTGTACACATTTTTTTCTAGTACCATTATAAACCAAGACATTATAAATAGGTTTCTTATTAACAAATAATCAAATATAAAGCACAATTGAACTAACATTGTCATCAAATCTAGTAATAGTCCTATGAATTTAAACAACTAGGAGAGAGGGTAACAAAAATATTTTCTATACAAAAGGAAATAAAATGAGTAAATCCTAGCTCCCATCCATCTTCTATGAATCTTGACCATGTAGAATAAAACCAACTTCATTTAGCTACACAAGGTAGTGACATGGTAGCAT
The DNA here is from genome assembly GCA_018340775.1 of Taxus wallichiana var. yunnanensis. Lineage (NCBI taxonomy): Eukaryota > Viridiplantae > Streptophyta > Pinopsida > Cupressales > Taxaceae > Taxus > Taxus wallichiana. Next base: position 291,006,992 of record CM031241.1, on the reverse strand, counting down.
TTAGGATAAGAGATAACTTTCTTTAGAGGTTTTCCCCAATGGATGCAACATCCCACACCTTTGGGACATTCCCATTATTGCTACTAAGATTCCAACACTCATTTGGTGTTATTTGCCACACATTAATTATAAATGTTGTTTTGATATCTCTTACTTCACTAAGTAACATGTTTGAGTCACAATACTACAAACATAAAGGTCATAAATGGTTTGTATTCATTAATTCTAGAATGAGTTTATAACCTTTTTAAAAGATGTTTTATGTTATTTAATACTATGTTTCTTAAAAACCTTGTTCACATGGCTCCATGGCCAAGCCATGAACATACACTCAAGTTCCATTTTGTTTTGTATCTTATATAAAGTGTTTTTGGTTGGTTGTTGAAATGAAAAGGGATAAATGTTCATGACGTAAATATACACTAGAAATTTCATTTATTAATACTTAGGGTTAACATAATTTAACATTCTTTTAATCCATGTATATACATCTAATTTAACACCATCTAAAATAATGAAAATAAGAAATTGTGTATGGTGACAATCTATTAAGGGAGTAATTAAACACATACATGGTCGTGAGTGGTGATAAATATAGTGGGGGTAATCTACACACGTATAAGGACCATGAATCAAAAGGACATCTCCTTTATCTATCGAGGTGGTCTACATCCTATACTAAACAAACATATCCATGATAGTTTGAGAGTGTTCTAAAGTGCATAATTTGTTTGAAGATTTTTTCTACATCCTTGCAAAACCCACTTATACATAACTTGCATTTAAGCAATCCAAAAGACCAAATATCTTTGGAAAGTTTCATAAGAGAATACGAAACTAAATGACCAAATGCAAAAGCTTCATTGTGATTAAATTTATAAAATTTTAGTGGAGAATATAGAGTAATGAAAATTGAGAAGTATTTAGATGGATTAATACACATTTTTATATTATTAAAATTGGATCTCAAATTTAAATAACTTTATATGCATGAAGAGAGATGATATAATAAAAATTTTAAGGAATGCAAAATGAGAAAATGAAGGGAAATGTAAGACATCAAAATAGATTTAGTAAAATTTTTGGTGGAGAGAGTTTATAAACTCACAAAATTCCTCACTTTCAAGTGTACATAGGTGAAAATACCCATTTTTAGAGTCCTCAATGAATAAGTAGGTTCCTTGTTAGTTTTTTCTAAACTTATAACCTTCGCTATTTTTATTATCTATATGATTTTCCTACAAGAGAAAAAGGTCACAAAGTTTAATATGACACTTGTGGAAGTTTTTGGTGTATTTTAGGAACACACTAATATCATTTAGCTCATGGTGTTTAAAAACCTTGAGATGGTTTTTGAATAGGATCTTGAGTGTGGCTAAACAAGAATCCATATACTTATCTTCATCTAGTAGAACCGAAAGGGAAACCCATAGGATATGGAGTTAGAATTGCAGTGTGAGATAGATAATTTCTTGTACAAATCGTGCATCTTAATTACAATCTTCATTTTAAATTTAATATATCATTACAGCAGAAATTACAGTCTTCACAACACCATTATTCTACAGAACTTGGTATATTTTAAATTTAATATATCATTACAATAGACATTACAGTTTTCACAACACATTAGTCTATAGAAATAGTGTGGCAACATGGAATAATAATAATAATAATTTTGATCAAGGCTTTCAAAGACTTCTCTTCCAAAGTCAAAAGGCAATATGCTCAATATCATTCTAATGTTTTAAGCATCTTTCATATTATGGATTTATCTTTGTAAAAAAATAAAAATTGTAACTAATAGATCGCAATGAAAGTTGTTAACATAAGGAAGTAAACTCAATTATGTTAATCTAATATACTCTTTCTAAAAAATTAAAAACATGAGGGCAAATTCAGAACTTTTTAATGTAAAATTTGGAAGGTCAAATTAAGTCTGATGTGCAAGAAAAAATACATGAAGGATGCCAAATTTGAGGAGAACATAATGGTCTAAATATGGATAAAAAATATGATTCCCATGAGGAAATCCACAACAAACAAAATGATATTTTCATCTAATTTCATACTCAAATTTTTATTTAAAAAAGAAATTTTCCAAGTTTTCAAATATGGTTGGTGTACACTTTTCGAGGCAATATTTAGATGGTCAAATGAAGTGTATTCTTGGAGAAATTTTTTATGATGGAATCACAGTGTAAGGAGAATGCAATCACCTAAAGATACACAAAAAATATGTCTCCTGTGAGGAAATTCATTGAGATAAAAACTAGATTTTCAATTTTGTGTGTAGTACTGCAACATATAAATATGATTATTGGGAATATAAGATCAGTTTGGATATCAAAAATAAATTCAAGTTCAATATCATCAAAGCAAGTCAATTTCCTTCCCATGGAAAATGGTTTACAAACAAACAAGTTGCCAACAACTTCTCACATCTTTCATCACTCCTCAATGAGATTAACTGGGAGGATTTGAATATGATTACACTTGAGAATAATGCTACACACCATGTGTCATCTTCACCAACATCTAAAGGAACACACTAAGTGGTTGTTACCCATCATTGTAACAATCCAATCAATACTTCTTACTATGCTTATAGATTAATTTATTCTTCCATTCTTTGATGAAGACTATTTGTGGAATAAGAAGTACAATAGAGTTTAAGTTTAAGCACATCCACCATCTTGAATATTATACATAACCATTACATAATAAAAGTTTTGTGATTTATATATGTAGAGTTGTGTTTATTTTGTCTCAAAATATCGTAGCACCATGATGTATTTATCATTCAATATTTATAATTTCATATACCCGAATCACAATAGTCCATTTTATATGTTAAATAGGGTTGTCCACTAGATTTTTATTTTGCCCTAGGGATCTTGATTCTTATATAAATCTTAAACACTATATTTCTATTTTCCCCTAGGTATCTTAATTCTTATATAAATCTTAAATTCAATAAAACACACTACTTTATGTTCTTTTTGAGTATGGTTCACAAATTTGCATTTAATTTTGTAATTTATATATATTCTTAAAATTTATTACAACATTGTTAATCTAAAGAAGCTATATTTTAAATTTAATATATCATTACAGCAGAAATTATGGTTTTCACAGCACCATTATTCTACAGAAGGTAAATTTTAAATTTAATATAATAGTTTTCATAGCACCATTATTACCATGCATTGACACTGAACACCAAAATTTGTGAATCCTAGTCATGATAGAAGAGATTTTAAATGGGGTTTTGCAAAAAAATAGCTAGGGTTTCAATGTAGAGGTAGATCAAAGAAAAAAATGAATGAAGCTTTGTTAAAAATGATTACACAAAAAACATCTCAAATTTAGTAGGGTTTTGCAAAAAAGGAGCTAGGGTTTCATTTATTTTACGCCCAAATCACTGGATCCTCCATTTTCACCAAAAAAACAACTTAATTCATAGTCGGTGCTCATGAATGGCCTCATTGGTCATTAATGGCCATGCAATCCGGGCTTTTCGGTGGCCATGCTAGTCTCCTCCATCATCTCATTTAGCAACTATTTGGTAGGCTCGTTTAATGACTTTTTAGTGGGCTCTTGGCCTCGATGTAAACTTTCTGCGTGAAGGAGGCGGACTGAGGAAAGTGAATTCCTCCGCAGTGCGTCCAATATATAAATAGGGCTATTCCCATGAACACCCTTCATAGGAAATGGTATTAGTGTGAACACCCCATTCGCGCGAATCACATTCAATTCCATATGTGGAAAAATAATAACCTACATGTCACTTCGGCGTGAATGTGGTTTGCATGAAGTGGGTGTTAATGCGAACCATCGCTATTTACCACCAATCACACTCATTAGTGATGTTTTCGGTTCAATAAGTGGGATACAACACCATGCATTGACCCCCTAAGGTAATGTTTACCCCCTTTGATAATTTTGTGACATTGACCATGGAATAAGTAATAGTTATAACTTGATTATTTCGGTCCCCTTTTCATGATGGTTTTACACATTGACATGTCGAATTTGATTATTTCATGGCATAATATTTGGTTTTGGACTTTAGAAAGGTCAATGCAATGATTATGGTGAATCATTGGGGTGACACCTCTCCACGATGGTCTAAAATTTCACATGCTTTGTCGGTGGCAACTCGAACCATGGTCGAGCTAGGGTTTTCATTATGAAGACACATGGGTAGTCTTTGACTGACTCGTATGAGCTTTGGTGGACATCCCTGATCATTGATCTGGTACTTTTATTTCTCCACCATTAGATCTTCTGATCCTTGGCAGAGGGGTAGTTGGACTATGGATTACTCTTCACCATCGATATTTTGTACCTTTTGATTTCTACCATCGATGATTGTAACTTTGTTTGAATTGAGCTAGGGTTTGCATTGATTTTAGGATCGTTTCTTATCCTTTGATCTTCATACTGATTGATTCTCATTTGTCGATTTCTTCACCATGGTAAGTAAGGTAGTTGGTAGTGGTTTGCAATATTGGTCATTGATCTTCGTTCTATTATCATCTTGGATATTGAACTATTAACTTGAGTCGATTTAGGTTTTTGGGTATTGAGTTGAGCTGGTAAAACAGCTCAACCGTAACTCATTTTTCACTTTGCGTTCTTCACTCTATGGGTGAAGCCCTAGAAATAAATTTCTTCTTGCCACCTTGAGAGAGCCTTTTGAGCTTCCTGTAACTCTGATTTTACTCATTTTTTTCCATTGTTCTATTTTTGAGACCATTTATGATCATGTAGAGCTCTTATATATCTTGGGCATGAAAAAAGTGAAGACATTTTTCCTTTTACTCTTTAAACACATTTTTAAGGTGTCGTCGCCATTGTTTAATATGCGATCTTATTTGATCTCTGTGGTCGTTGGTCATTGCTCATGAAGTCTATGGTCTCCATTTTTATTCTTTCTCGAGCTTCTTTACACTCTTGTTTTAACATGGCGACTAATACATTGATCTTCTTCTATTTTCTTTGTGTTCTGGAAATCCCGAGTTTAAAACTCGTTATGGGCATTCATTTTCTTCTTTGTATTTTTGTCTCTTATAGCTTTTGGTTGATTCATTTTGGATGCTCGATGCCATTACTATAGACTTTGATCTTATTTTTTGAATACCATGTACTCTTATGACATTATGTGGTCATCAATTTGGAGTATCATTGAGCTTATTTTTTTGAACACAACAATGTTCTTGAGCCTGAAATGTAACTGGGTATTCATTTATCTTTTGATGCTTCTTTGATGGTCTTCTTTGCTCTTGGTTGGCTTCAAATAAAATGACCACCATTTCAAAAGGGTAAGATCTATAACTATCTTTTGCATTATTAATTTTCTCAAGCTTTTGACTGATTTTTAAAGCTTTCCTTTCATATGTCTTCCTAATATTAAAACCATTATGGTTTCTTGTCATTTCCTACTCTATGAAACCTTCTCGATCTTAAATCTGGTTCTGGGTCTTCAACCTTTAACTCTACATTTGAGGGTTTGTTGCTTCGACTCCAACTGGTGAGTTTGTGTTCTATTTTGAAACTCTATGAAAAATTTGTGAAATTTTTCACAGTCGTGAGAGAATGAATCTTTTTATTTATTTGTACCTTGCACTTCTTTGTTTGACCACATTCTATTTCAAGGAAGAAAAATGTGTTGTTGGGTATCTGCACTTCTGTGAATTTATTGTTTTTCTCTATATCGGTTCATTTCCTTTCTTCCTTTACTATAAATCTAGGTACTTGAACATTTTATTGCATTCTTTCATTCTAAAGCTCATAGTTGTAGTATGCTTGTGATGTCTACCTGAATCTTTGATACTTGTAGCTTCTAAATGCTAAATACAACTCCCATTCCTTGAAATAATGTACTTGCAAATAGTTCTATTTCTTGAATTGTATCTTAATAGTTATCATTTATAACTCATAGGATGGTTTAGTTGTTTCAATAAGATGATTGAATTATATACTCCATATTAGTTAACCATGAACTACATTCTACCACCTGCATTTGAGCTTATTTTAGAAAAGTGACTTGCAAACTTCCTCAAATCTGGAACAGTGAACACATAATCATAGTTATCCTTTTATCTTATAAGATTCTGTTAGTACTTTGATGATAATTCTTAGAAAATTCAAAATAAATTCTTAAAGAATAATTTACAACAATTGTATAGATGTTCTTTTGATTGTTGATCATTTTTTCTTTTCTATGTGAATTAAAGCCACTGCTTTTTGAAATTGGAATTTGAGAAATAATGTGCCTTTTATTGCAATCTTATCTTCATTATGAGATTTGGAACTCTTGCCATCTTGAGCTCATATTTGTTCCTTTTCTGTTTAATTACATTGTCTATACTCCATATCATCATCTTTCTCTTTTGTTTCTTTGACTGAGCATAAGATGTGACTTTGTCTTTATGAGTTGCAAATACTTGTTTATGTTGATCCACCTTGATTACATGATCATTCTGATGTTGTACAAGAATTGGAATCTGTAGATGTGGATGTAGTTTCTTGATTTATTTATGTACTTTTCATACACCCTGTAGCAGTTACTGGAAGTGGCCACCTTGATCTACAACTGTGATTTTGTATAAGCTCTATCTTTATTTCTTCACTTTCTTCGTAACCTTTTCATGACTGTGTAAGTCATTGATGTTTCTATACTTGTGTTTATCTGCTACAATTCTTATTATACTTGCTCTTGATTCAACTATACTATGAGATGCTCATTCATGTACCTTTTGTTTTCTATAGCTGACATCAATCTGCTCCTTTCGAGAGCTTTTTCCATGTTTAGACAATTTATTTGTTTATAATCCATTTCTGAGTTGATGTCTGAGCATTACTTGAGCATTATTGAATGTTTCTTGATGAAATTTACAAAACACTACTTGAAAATGTGAATTTGGTCATTTTTTTATGTTGTATTTGATTTAGTTGTATAATTTCTTTTCTTTGATTTAGAAATTGTTATCTCTCGAAAGTGCACCCAGAGAGAGATGACTACAGTGTTCTAAGCTTGCAAAATGGATCTCTCTCTTTTGAGATACAATGGAAACACCTCAAGTTTGTGGGTATACCTATTTTGAGGTGAGTCTCCAGATCAAGGTGGCTCCCTATTGATGTATCCTAAATTGATTTTTCGGGGTTTAAGGGTAAAGATGACTGTAAAATAAAATTAAAACTAAGGTGATATACCAAACTTGTATGAGGTCTTTGACTGAGTACATGAACAATTGATATGGAATGAATTTATGATGCACGAGACCAATAGTTTTCGAAGATAATTAAGGGTAAACAATTTGATGTATTGAGGATAGAATCACAACTATCTTTGCTAAGTTATACATACACATTAATATCATGCAAAAATTATTGAATTTACAAAAAGGTAAGATGATTAATTAGGTAATTCAACATTCACAAGATTAATGGAAACATACACAAGACTACAAAAAATTGGAAAGGTAGAAAATACTTCACATCCAAAGGGAAAAACTAGCAGAAAATTGCTTTAACTCCCGTATCTAAAAAGTCCTCCCTTTGTGCTTTGCCAAAGAACACAATGTATAGTAAAATTATTTCTCACCCTTCCTAAAAATAGGCTAGACTTGTACTTCCCATGCATCATGTTTTTATCCTTCATTTATTAATAAATAAAGGAATAAAAAGAACAAGCAAATACAAAGGGGCATTAATAGCCATATGTTACAACTCACCAATCAACTGTAATGACTATTCTATTTTTAAGAAAAGCATGAGTGATAATTTGCTATAAACTAAGTTTTTCTTGATGAGTAAGTCTTCTTCCTTGTGCATGCAAATTTTGTATTTTTGTTGAAGGTATGCAACCTTATCCATTTGTAGTGGTAATATTAACACTTTCTAACCATGGTTGAATTTGGTGATCTCAGGACTCGAGTTAAGGTGCAATAGTATTGCAAACTTAATCATTTTTGGTATTTGCATTGTTGAGCTCGATTCAAGCTAGAAAAGCTCTGATAAATTTTCCCCTGGCTGCCATTGTTGATTGTTCAAGCTTGACTGAAGGTTTCTATAAAGAACTTTGTCTTTCATCATTTCAAAAATATTTTTCACGTAGGATAGATTTGAACTAAAAACGGGTCCGGAATTTTTTTCATTTTGATAGAGATTGTGCTTTTTTAAAATTCACCCTACCCTTCCACTTTTAATTTGGGCCTAACACGTGTCTTTATCTAGTGCCAGTAGGGTCACGTTCAACTTTATCCTCTTTTTCTAAAACAAAGGTTCAAAGTTTCAAAAACAAAAAAGTTCCAGGCCCACCTTTCCGCCTTGGGCTTTTGATGGCATGGGCAGAGTTGTGGGCAATTTTATCACTTTTCTCCCTTTTTCAAAAAAGGGCTCAAATTCTTAGAGGATCCCGATGATCCACTTCTCCGCCTCTGACTTATTGAATACATGGCCTTGTTTGGTCCTTAACGGGCCACGCAACACTTTTAAACTTTGGTCCTTTACAAAAAGCTCAAATTCTCAAACTATTCTAGTGATCCACCTTTGAATTACTTAAATATGATTGAATTTCAATGCTCAATAGAGTTACGGGAAATTTTTTAACTTTACTCCCTTTTCAAAAAGCTTAAAAGTTCAAAGGCAAAAATGTTCTAATGATGACATTTTGATGTGGGCTCAACATTTTACTTTTTCTTTTTGATGGGTCATTTTATGACTTTTTTTGATGCTCAAAATCTCAAAAGCTCAACGAACCTCCCTTTTACTTTTTATTTTCACATGACTTTAGCGGGAGCGGGTCATTTTACAACTTTACACCCTTTTGAAATAAAGCTCAAAATCTCAAAAGACTCGAACTCCTACATTGAACGACTCAACATTTGAACTTTTTTGATAAGCAAGGGCTCAACATTTAAATTTTCCTTTTTCCTTTGATTAATGAGTAGAAATAGGATGTGGGTCATTTTACAATCTGATAGAAGATTACGCGCCAATAATTTTGAAATAAAACTCAAAATGGTAAAAAGTAGATATTTGTTGATCCACCTCCCGCTTTAAATGTCTTTTTATGTAGGGCTCAACATTAGGAATTAGAAATATTTTTGGTAATTGACATGAGTATTTTTGGGTTTATCTTATCGGGTAAGAGTTAAGGTATGAGGATGATTCATCTTTTGTGACATTCTTATGAAGGGTATTATAGATGAGTTTTGTTAGTATGAGTAAGTGTGTAAAGGGATCATTTTACGACTTTACGCCCTTTTCGTAAAAGTCTAAAAATGCCTGAAAAAAAAAAAAAAAAGCTTACCCGCTCCTCTAACAGTTAAGGTATGGGATATGATTCACCGGAATAATTTGAATATTTTGCAAAAAGGTAAAAGTGCCAAGTTTTGTAAAATGGCCACTCACCTCATTTAGTGATGCATCCAATTAGATTTCATCATTAAGAGGTGTGGGTCAATATTTGACACTTTTACAAAATGATGAAAAGATGTTAAGTTTTACAAAAAGATTCCTTCCACCTATTTTCATGTGTCAAGATGGTTGGTTTGCATCCACCAAACTAAAAGATTTTTGATCAATTCGATGAAGAATTTGATATTGGTGTTGACATTTTGATTCATGGTTGTTGAATTTGATGAATAAAACACTCAGAAAAATTTGAGGTCTTTCATATTTTCATTCTCAAGCTATAGTGTTTCCGAGATAAAGGAACTCGTAAATTCCTCTTTTTCCTTGAGAACAATTTAATTTTTCCTACCTTTTTGGATGGTTCAGCCCTTCGAGTGGTTTTGAAACACTAGGTGATAATGTGAAAAGTCATGAGATTTATTAACTAAAGGTTCCATTGGAGATATCCAAAGGAGAGAAGGAGAAGATAAGAGATTATCATGCTCGTGTTCTAGAGCTAAGGATTAAACTCAATGACTAGATCCAGAATGAAGGATTAGTGGATGGGTTGATGAATGACATGGATAATCTCCTCTATAAGCACTTCATTCTTTCGAGCTTGGTTTCTCTACATCTATTATTCTATTGATCTCAGCTTTTGATTTCTCTATATTTATAATGATGCCACCATTTTGATCACTTGACAAGTTCTAGGTTGGCCTATATATCAGGGCCCAAAGATTTGGTCGATTTGAACGGTTGTGTTGTTGCTTTGAGTTCAACTTAACTATTTTTCAAAAAGATATGTGTCCTATGTAAGCTCTAAAAGGGAAGATTCTATGGCCACCATTGATTGAGGTTTGATGAGCTCATTCCTGTTCTCGTATCATCATTATTTTGAAAGGAGAAACAAGAATCATAGGAGAAGAAAGCAGATTCATGTTATTTTTAATCTCCTCATTGTACATATGGTACTCATCTTTGATCAATATTAAGCTCTCCCTTTTACTTTGTCTCTAGAAGATGTTATTTTTCATCTTTGAAAGTAGTTAATGTAATGATACTCATGTTTTTAAAATTTCAACATTATTTAATGTGATTTCTAGAACAACATTGATCTCTAAGTTGAAACTGATAAGTATGGTAAAACATTCTGAAACTCCAGATGTTGGGTTATTTGATCAAAATTCATGATCAACCGATGCAAAAGGGTTCATGAAGAAATCATTACCCTCTTCCATTCACGGACAATGAGAGGCTTCATGACACTTGGACACAGTAAGAAATTGTGAAGATAAACATGTTTTGGATGGCTCTCTCTGAATTGGATGAGGGTTTTCTGCTTGCTTCAATTTTAACCGATTGAGTTCTTCATCCTTACTTTGATTTTAGTACCCATTAATGGTTTTCTCAATCAAAAATAGGATCTTTATTTTATTGCTTACATCAAGGTACAACTTTATTTATTCCTTTGAGTTATTGAGGTAGATGATGTTAAGCATAAAGAAAATCTATATATGAACCTTTCCCAAACTGTAAAAGAAGAAATAAATGTCCTTCATATTTGAATGAATTATTTTTTCCAAAATCTATATTGATTTGCAACACATGTATTTTCAAATTGTGGCTTGATGGAATATTATAACCTGCATTTGAGGTATCACTTCTTTGGCATGGGTATTAGGACTTCTTTATTGCTTCTTGATTCTACATGATTTACATCTACATTTCCTATGAATAGATCAAGATGGACACTTGAGAAAATAGTTAGAAAATATTTAGGCTTTATTTCCTCTCTTATGTCCATGGTGTTTCTTATTTTCTTATTTCTCCTTATGATGGGAAATTTTGATCTTCAAGTAATCTATATCTCCTTTTGTTAAATCAAAGATTTACCATTTCCATAAGAAGTGAATAAGGCTATAGAAGGTTCATCAAGAATTTATCAAATATTACACACTCACTACCCAGATGATATGCATATGCAATGAATTAGGAAAGTATAGGAATATGTATTAACCCTAAGATCTTAACTAATAATCTTCCTCTTTTCTTCTTTCAAAATGGGTGTACATGATACTTCTAATGATGAAGATGAAGATGCATCAACCAAAGGATAAGACGATGGTTTGGAAAGAAATGATGGGTTCACTCATACTCCTCTCAAGCCATTTCTCAATTTTCATGCTCTTATGTATGCTTGTACTTGAGCCAAAAGGATGAAAATGGGAATTTACATCCCACTTTGAGGACACTTGTGAGGAAACTTATACATTTGCTTCTAGAAGTTTAGAAAACATTAAAGAAATATTTGAAACAAATCTTACATCTCAAATATATTGTCAATAATCCTTTCAGCATTTACAGACATTTGAATTTGATTCAGATATATGGATTATATGATGAGCTAAACAACTTAGTAATATAATTAAATGACATTCTTAATCATGAAGGAAAGAACATTAAATAATACTACCTGTAACACCTAATAATGAACTTTGATTTCTACAATATGTAATTATGTTTGTATTTCCAGGAAAACTTAGCATTTCATCTATTCTACAATTAGATGTCTTCAACAAGACTAACACAACTATCCTGTATCAACCATTATTATTTAACCAAGTGGGTTAATTTCAGGGATTTGTGTTATTTTGTTCAAGATAGTCATGAAATTGTAGACTATGTGATCTATTATATTTTTAACAACACACATAGCTACAAATTTCATCTAATCATTAACTAATTCAACAATAACAATATTCTCTAAAAGAAACTACAGCTAAAGGTCTCCGTAATACTTCACTAATGCTATCCATCGTCTAATAGAAAGTTTAGAGTTGCCCATTTTTACACAAGTGTAAAATTGTCAAAAGTAAAATTTATCGATCATGGTCAAGTAATATCCTTCATCTATTGAATTATGGCTTATTGTTGGAGGTCTAAATATTTTGTGTATTTTATGAATAAAAAGTCTAAAATTGTTATCTTTGACCATACCATGCATTATCGTTTAGTTTTGCATTACTATTTGATTTATCTACAGCTTTCAAGCATGTATTAGTTTGAAATAGCATGATGGAAATATGTAAAATTTCCATTATACATGGAGAATACCCATGGGTCAAAAATTTTCTCATATTTCCTTTTCCATTATGCTTGAATGTAATATTGTCTCATTCTAGTTAACATGTTCAAGATGGGGTTTTTGATTTCAATTTAGCCTTTAATTTGAATTGAAATAAATGTACTTTCCTGATTCAAGTTACAAAATGTATCACTTATTTCTTCTTACATATATATGCACATTTAGATAAATTGGTTAGAAAACATTAGGCTTTTTGGCCTCTCTTTTATTCCATAGTCTTCATATTTTTTCTCTCTATTTCTTATTTCCCTGGACGAGTGAATGAGTCATGTATGTATTATTCTATTGAGCTTAGAATAATGATTTTATCGGTTGTTCCTTTGACCCTTTTTTATGTAATTTATAACTCCTGGCCAATGTTGAAGAGCTTATCCACTTACACAAATTTGGATAGTATATGAATATGGATCAAATTAAGCTCGCCCTTTTACTTGTTATTTTAGCTCAAAATTGACAATCTTTCCTTTTTTCTTGTGATTTTCATTGTAGTTGAAATGCCATTTGCTAAGAAGTAAGGATGAATATGGAGCATGGATGGAGATGGAAATAGTGGTATCTTACACCAAAATTCAAACAAAAAGAAACCTAAGGCAATGATGGGTTCTTTCATACTCATTTAATTTATTTTTCATGAATATGAGCATGAATCTTCGTCTTTTCTTCTTTTTTAGGTGATAACGCTAGCTCTTACTTCAGTAGTTGTAAATTACTTTTGAGTTACATCCCATGGCTTGTGTGGAAACATTTGAAATTCCTTATGAATAAAACATTGAATTTTGAAACTGAGTTGTGTATTTATTTCTACATTTCAGCTTTGTATATGGATTGTATAATGAATTAAACAACTCAATAACATAATTAAATGTATTTAATCATGAAGGAAAGAACATTGAAATACATGTAACTTTAGCAATGAACCTTAGACTATGTGATATGTTATATTTTAACAACTATGATTATTGTTCCATTAAAAATTAACACTTCATCTATTCTAAAAGATATTTTCATTCTTCATCAAGTTCCACACACAAAGTTTCCTTCGGGTCTTTGTGTTCAAAAGTAATCGTATCCTTCATCTATTTTTGTTGAGGAATAATCATGAAATTGCAAAATATGAGATCGGTTTTTGTAACATTACACATGGAAATATTTAAAATTTTCATGATTTCATGTAATCATTAATTAAATCTTTTAATAGAAATAATATTGAATTGAAATGAATGAGTCTTCTCAAGAATGATTTTATCTCCTTATGTAATTTAAATTTAAGAAATCCACTTAATCATGTAACTATTAACTAATCTTTCCTTTTCTTGCTTTTGCATGAAACGCTTGGAACTATATTGTAGCTTAGGTTCACTTCACCAATGCCTTTCTTCTACGAGTGAATCCATCATAACAAAGTTTTGAGTTTGCCAATTTTTGCACAAGTGTACAATCTTTCCTTCTTTTTTTTTCAACATTTATGGCAATCCTATGAAGGGAAAGTTGCAATACATCTGCTAGCTTATAAACCAATGCCTTGCTCTTGTCCATTGGCATGGATTCCAAAGCATGTAATCAAAATATGTCTTATGTGAAAAGAAAGGTCTAACTTTTCCAAAATGAACTCGCAAAATTGGGAAGGATTTTGGTAAAACTAACAACCGTAATCGCCAACTATGATGACAAAAATTAACACTTCATCTATTCTATATTTTCATTCTTCATCAAGTTTACACATGCACTTATTGAATTGAAAACATTTTGTAAATTACACATAAGCAGAAGTAATCAATTAAGATAATGAAAATGATTTCTCGAAAAATCCTATGCCATCCATCATAACGAATTTTAAACAATTTTGCACAAGTGTAATTTTTTAATTTATTTTTGGGAAAAAGGAAAGCATTTGAGAAACTGTAACATTCATTCATAGGACTTATTAAAAGCATTATTTTATTTTAGAAGATGAAATCATGTAAGGACCACTCCATATTGTATCGAACTTCATGTTTTTCCTAGATTTGCATGAAAAACATCCCATTTCAACACAATGTCTCCTTCATTGAAGGTTATGAACTAAGCATTCTTATAAAAAGTTTTCATCATGTTTTAAGGCTTTTCCATGTTCATGAGCATTATCTCTAACTCTTATAATTCCATCAAGTCTGCATAATGAATCTACAATGGGTCATTCTCAAGTAGATCCATATGATGTAGCAAATCTAATACAAGTAACTCAACCGAGATAGGAATTCTTTCCTCTCTTCCATGTTTCAAGATTATGGTGAATTTCTAATTGATATTTTAAGGGTCACTCTATCAGCCCAAAGTGATGAATTCAATATTAGATGCCAAGCTCTTTGATTATCTTTGAGTGTTCTTTTGATGATCCTTAAAATTTTCTTGTTAGTACTTTTAGATAACCCGTTACCTTGTGGGTAATCATTAGATGATGTACTTAAATAAATTATGTGGTTAGAAGCCCTATTTGTTACCTTTGCACCAATAAATGCTAAGGCATTATCTGAAATGATAGTTGTTGGAACACCAAATCTACAAACTATACCTTCATAAAAGGATAGTATCAAAGTTTCATTAGCATATTTCAAAGCTATTACTTTAGTCTAGCATGTAAAGTAATATGTAGCAATAAAAATCCACTTATTTCCTTGTGATGAAGGTGGATTTATCATGCCAATAAAGTCAAGACCCCACTATATGAAACGTTAACCCATTGAAATAGGTTGTAAGGGGAAGCAAGGCTAAACATTCTTTTCTAACATAGAAAGCACATTTCATACACTTTTAAATCCATTCAAAAAGTATTTGAATATGTTGGGCCAATAGTAACTAGTTTTAATAATTTTTAAGTTTGTGGTATGTGCTAAAAAATGACCTCCTGCAGGTCCTTCATTGAATTCGGATAATAATTTCTGAATTCTATCATAATCAACACATCACAACAAGATTTCATTTATATCTTTTTTGAATAACACACCATCAATAAAAACATAAGGTACAACTTATAACCTGGAATATCTTTGTTTGTTCTTTTCCATACCTTCCGGATAAGTGTTATGTTATAGATAGTTAACTAAATAAGTCATCCATATTGATTCTTGAACTTCTTGAACAAGCTCAAGTTATTGATTTTCTAGTTGCACCATGCTATCCGATTGCCGATACGTAACTTTAACATGTTTGCTGGATAGCATGTTGTTTATCCATATCAACAATTAGATGCTAACTCAAACCTTTACCTCGAACTATCTTTCCAACACGGATATAAATATCATATGTCATGACTTTCGTTATCCATCCTTCTCTCTTCTCATTCAATTATTTATTTAACAAGAAATATTTTACACTTGGATGAGAAACAAGAACATGTATCTTGTTGTTTAAAAGCATGAAGTTAAAATTATTTATTCTCTGACTATTGAAAGTAATTTTTTTTCAATAAATGTGTACCTTGTTTTGTATTCATGCAAAATTTGTCCAAAGAAAGGAATTGGCTGCTCAATATTTCCATCATTAACATGAGTTAATATGGTTGATATTGTTTTAACTCATGCAAGTGCATACATTGTAAAATATTTATCAAAATTTGGATTTGCAAGAGTAGGAGCTTGAGAAATTTCTGTTTTAATTTCTTCAAACACGTCTCTCCCTTTGCTGGTCCAAGGGAAATTATTCTCTTTCTGCAACATAGTTGTTAATTGTTTAACAATGCTGTAAAATCTGGAGATAAATCTTCTAACAAAGTTGATTTTTCCCAAAAATATCTCCAATGCATTCTTTTGATGAGGCAATGATAGCTATGATATGGCTTAAATTGTGAAAGTGTCACATGCTAAACCTTGTTTAGAAACAATATGACCAAGCAATTTACCTTGATGTACCAAAACATAGATTTTTTGGGATTCAACGATATTTCAAACTATCTACATAACTGAAAAGTCTGCCTTAGATGTATTAGATTTTCATCTATTTTTTTGAAAATACGATAACATCATCCAAATAAACCAGTATGCATTTATTTAATAAGCTATGAAAAGCCATGTCCATTGTATGTTGAAACATTGCACCAACATTTCAAAGGTCAAATGCATTCATTTGTAAGCATAAGTACCTCACTTGGTGGTAAAAGTATTTTGTACCTATCTCATTCTCGGACTAGGATCTAATTGTATCCACTATAACCAAGTAGAAGAGATAGTCTATTAGAACTTAAACTGTTCTTAAAATTTGATCCATATTGGGCAGTGGGTAATGATCTTTTAGTGAAGCTTTATTAAGATCTCTCAAATCCATACATAAATTGATTTCTCATTTATTTTTCGAATAGGAACAAGATGGGATACCCAACTTGAATGCTTAACTAGAAAGATAATACCTGATTCAATCAACTTAGATAACTATTTTCTCATTAAAGGTTCTATCTTAGGATTTACAGGCCTCTATTTTTGCCTAACTAGGTTGGAATTTGGCTATAATTAAATAGTATGTTGTGTAAAACTTAGATAAAACCCTTTCATATCTTGGTATTTCAAAGTGAAAACATCCTTAAATTCCTTTGAAAGATTGATAAAGGAAATTTTCTCATTAAGGAACATACCTTTCCAAGAAATAAATTTTTTCCCTCATCAATTGAGATCTCTTCATAATTGTCTACATGTGTTGATATATTTGTTTTGTCTTTCCTTAACTGATCATCAGTGTTGAATATGTCTTCTAATGTGACCAAGCCTTGAGGTAGTTTATTTTTCTTCAATTGAACAATCTAGTCACCATATAAGTGTTGCAATTTATCTTGATTTACTACAAAAAATTCAGCTTCTTGCTGCAAAAACCTGCAAATCTATTCATCATTTTCAAAAACCTTCCAATTAAAATCATTATCAGGTATAGAGGGCATAACAATCAGCTTTATGTGAGGTTGAATCTTGTTGTTTTTAATTTGTTCCAACACTTCAAAACTAGCACCAATTGTTGCAAGTCTATCTGCATGCTTATTTTTTGTTCTAGGAATGGACTGAATATTAATAGCATTGAAATCTTCCATTAAGTTTGAAACTCTATGTCTGTAAGACTTCATTAATGGATTCTTAAAAATAATAAAATTTCTTACTTGATTGATAACCAACTCAAAATCACAAAAAATCTATAACACGCTAATACCTCTCTTTCTGGCCCAAAGTAAGCCATGAATTAACGCTTCATATTCAGCTACATTACAAGTGCAAGAAAATTAGAGAATCAATATATGTGAAATACCTTTCGTTTGTGAGTGAGGTGAGAATCAAACCTAATCCATGTTATTTTTGTTCTTAGCTCCATAAAAATGAATATTGCAAATCCCTTCTTCGCATTTTCTATTTTGGACAACAATAGAATTGGTTTGTTTTCCTCATATAGGAAATACACACAAAACATATGTTCTTAAAATTATTTGAAAGGATCATGATCATGTTCTTCGTGTGTCTTTTCATCCATAAACAGATTAGAAACACCATCTAGTCCTTCTCCATGAATTGTATTATCGAAATCGTGGTATAAGGCTACATAATTTGCTAATGCATTAAAATCATGAGGCTTGATATGAAATATGACCAATGGTTCAAAATTGATAGTAACTTTGGTCCCATAACATGTAGTGAAGAAAATAAGTACCAATATGAAGAGAGATAACCTCCTATTTTTGTCATGAAATCTCTAGATAAGCATATAGCAAAGTAAGGAGGTAAATCCACAACAGTAAAATCTTGCAAAATGGAAATATTCAGACAAGCATGTAACGTTACCTCTATATTTCTAATGACACCAATTGTATTTTTTGCAGTCCCATTAAGATGTAACACACTCTTCTTTCTAGGTTCATACTACAAACCCAACTTTTCTTCAATTGCTTTAGGAAAAATTGTGACTTTCTTGCATCGATATCAACCATATAATTATGAACAAGATTCTCTCCAATAATAAGTGGAAAATAAAATAGTGGTGGTTTATTTATGACTCGATAATTTAATAGATTTTTGAACCATCCATTTAACTTCTTTAATGCGGTCATGTTCCATTTTTCTAAGGACAATATCTATTTTTGTACTTCCTTTTTTGTTATTTTGAAGAAATCTACATCTCTGCAAGTTCATTAGAAAGCAAATCTTGTTGTCCTAGAATACTTAGAGCATCATACATTGATATATTCACATTATGCTTTTTCATTATATCAAAAATGTTAAAAGAAACAATAGTTTTAGTAATAGACTCTATTATTTTAGCATAGGCTTTAGCAAAAACTGAATCTTCTTCAATTGTTTTTATATCGAGGTATAAATAATTTCTGGATAGGATGTAGTGATTTTTTCTATTCTTTACCAATTGAAACACCTTCTATTTTTGTAGAACAACAGAATCGCTAGCTAATTTTTATCATGTAGTTGTAGTTTTATCTATGATTGTGGGCCAGAATAGGTTTGTTTTGAAGATTTTGACTTTCCTGGGCCTTTTCTTGTGTCCTAGTAGTAACTATAATAAAATCATCCTCACTAAAACTAACCAAGTTCTATTCAGGTGCTTTTTGAACATGAGTTTCTTGCTTCCCACCCTCCATTTGAGGCATGAACAATGTCTCAAGTTGAGGTTGTGCAATAAGACTTATATTTAGGAAAGCATTTGGGTAACTTGCAGCTGAATGAGGTTGATTACAAGGTTGACACCATTCTTCTGTAGCCATATTAACTAGGACTAAAGTGTTAGATGAACTAGGAGCCTTTGGGTCAAACTGTCTTTGCTAATAAGGCTACCTATAATTTTGATTTTGCTGATAAGGCTACCTATTTTGTTGGTTTTGCTAATAAGGAGCTTGATAAGGCCTACTAGGTAATGCAAGTCTATTTTCAATTGAAGTCATCTTGTTTCCCATAGTCTACAAAGCTTTAAACACATCATCTAATGGGGCTGCAATAAAAGGTTCTATAATGGTGATAGGTTGTGGGATAGGTGCCAAATCTACTAAAAAGGCATTAAAGGCCTTGGTGTTAACTTTTTGGCTTGAATAAGACTATTTTTAGCCTTTATAACAATGTCATAAGCTACCAGGAGAGTTTCACCTCCCATAGATGAACCATCATTGAAATATCACTATTTAGTGTTCTAAGATAATAAAAACAAGCATGATCAACTTGAGGCTTGACACATACTAGAATTATTTCCCAAGTTCTAGTAAAATGAATATTGAAACTAGCCATAAATTCATGAGGGGCTCATTTAATTGTAGATAACTACTCTATGAGGGATAAATGATTTGAATTATCTTGAAATTGTTTCAGCAATTTACCACCTAACTCATCCCAAGTTCTTATACTTTCAATCTTTAAATTTATATACCATTGCAAGGCTTTCCCTTTAAAGGATGCAGCTAAAAGGCTCAAAGCCACATCTTCATGAGTAATGTTATGGACTGCACATAGGGCCGCAACATCTTTGATGTGCTCTGTAGGTGTAACCTTATTTTAGCTTAGTGAATGAAGGTGAGATTTACATGGCAGTAGTACGGATATCATGATAAACTAGAATTACTAATGGGCTATCATTAGTAAATGTAAAAAAATTCCTAGGTAGTTGAATAGCCATTTGAAAAATTGGGATATGAATAAAAAAATTAATTCATGGTGAAGGAAGATTGGGAGAAGGGTTGTTACAACCAGACCTATTATAAGGTAGGGTGATACCAACTCTTCTTCTTCTTGCAGAATTCAAAGGTAAAGAAAAAAATTAGAAGGAATTCCTCTTGCCAATGATCTTGTAGTCACTTTAGGCATGGAACATGATGTAAAAATGGTCTGAAATATGCCTTATGGAGTTTCCAAATAAATATTTTAATCTATAAAAAATATATTTCTATAGTTTATTAATCCAAAACTAACTATTTTTGTTGTGAGTTGTTTTTAAATTTTGGTAATTTTCTCACAAATCTGATTTTTGTCCCATCGGGTGTGCCAAAAATGTTATCTCTCGAAAGTGCACCTTGTAGAGAGATGGATTCATGTGTTCTAAGCTTGCAAAATGGATCTCTCTCTTTTGTAGATACAATGGAAACACCTCAAGTTTGTGGGTATACGTATTGTTGAGGTGAGTCTCTGGTATCAAGGTCGGTTCCTTCTTTACGTATCCTAATCTAATTTTTGTGTTTTTGAGGGTAAAAGGATTAGTTTAAATGAATTGAAAAACTAACATTATACACCAAACATTTTGAGGGCTTTGAGTGAGTACATGCACAAGTATATAAGAATGAATTTTGGATGCACAAACCAATAGTTTTTAGTAGAATATTAAGGAAAAACACTTGATGTATTGAGGGAAAAATTCACAAAAATACTGATAAGATAAACATGCACACTAATATCATGCAGAAAATACTAAATTTGCAACAGGGTAGGATGATTAACTAGGGAATTTGACATTCACAAGGATTAATAAGACATACACAAGACTGCAATTTTTTTGGAAAGGTAGAATATAATTCTCATTCAAAAGGCAAATATGGAAAACTACTTCAGCACTCTTATGTCTAAAAAGTCCTCTTTGTGCTTTTCAATGCACATAATATATAGCAAAAATTATTCATCCCACCCATCCTAAAAATAGACTAAAAATTGTACTTCGCCCATGCATCCTATTTTTATCCTTTATCATGAATAAATAAAGGAATAAAAATAAGCATACTAATACAATGAGGCATTAATAGCCTTGGTTACAAAATACAACTCAGTCAAACTAAAGTTGACTGTTCTATTTTTAATAAAGTTGGGTGAATAATTTTGCTAATAATAAACTTTTCTTGATGAGCAAGTCTTCTCTAATGCATGCAATCTCTGTCTTCTAGTGCTTGATGTGACATCTACAATTTTGATCCACTTACCCCCTTGGATGCACATGCAAAATAATATGTCCCTATGTGATTAAAAATAATTCTTTTATTTACAATACTTTACAAAATTCACCCAATGCATGGGGACCACCTGCAGGCTCTTGATGTTGACATTTGCTTTTCTTTATCTAAATGGTGAAATAATCCCTTTTGCCACCTTTATGATCACATGCAATACATTATTCTTGCAAATATAATACTTTTTTTTTATTCTCAATTCCCATGTGAGGACCACATTTGATGTGCACACTTGGTATTCATTGGATTATTGACCGACATTAGGCCCATAATTGCACATATAGTTTATTGGGACCCTTTGAAATAATCATTGCATGCATGAAGCCTTCAAATTTTTCACTTTTCGGCATTTATGATTATTTCATGCATAGGCTAAGGTAATGTTTACCCCTTTGAAAATTCTATGGCATTGACCATGGAATAAGTAATAGTTATAAATTGATTATTTTGGTCCCCTTTTCATGATAGTTTTACATTGACATGTCAAAGCATTTGATTATTTTGTGGCATAATCTTTGGATTTAGACCTTATAAATGTCAATGCAATGATTATGATGAATCATTGGGCTTGGTCCCCTCTCCACAATGGTCGACCCTTCGCATGCTTTGTCGGTGGCAAATCAAACCATGGTCAAGCTAGGGTTTTCATTATGAAGACACGTGGCATTCGATTTACTCTGGTTGAGTTTTGGTGGGCATGCCTAATTATTGATCTAGTACTTTTATTTCTCCACCGTTAGATCTTCTTATCCTTGGTAGAGGGTAGTAGGACTATGGATTATTCTTCACCATGAATATTTTTACCTTTTGATTTATACTATCGATGATTGTAACTTTTTTTGAAATGAGCTAGGGTTTGCATTGATCTGGGATCATTTCTCATCCTTTGATCTTCATACCGATTGATTCTCATTCTTGATTTCTTCACCATGATGAGTGAGATAGGTGGTATTGGTTTACAATATTGGTCATTGATCTTTGTTATATCATCATCTTGGTTATCGAACCATTAACTCAACTCGAGTTAGGTTTGTGGGGATTGAGTTGTGTTGGTAAAAAAACCAACCCTAACTCATTGTTCACTTTGCATTCTTCACTATGTGGGAAAATCCTTAGAAAACAATTTCTTCATGCCACCATGAGAGAGCCTTTTGAGCTTCCTGCAACTCTGATTTTACTCATTCTTTTCCATTTTTCTATTTTTGAGATTAGTTACGATCATGTGGAGCTCTTATATATCTTTGAAATGAAAAGAAGTGAAAAGTTCTACCATTTTTTTCTATGTGACACATTTCTAAGGTGTCATCTACCATTGTTGACTCTAAGAGATTATTTTATCTCTGTGATCATTGGTCATTTCTCATGCTTGAAGTTTGTGGTATTCATTTTCGATTCATTCTTGAGCTTCTTTATGCTCTAGTTTTAATATGGCGAATGATGCATTTATCTTCTTCTATTTTCATTATGTTCTGAAATCTTGAGTTTAAAAATCGTTATGGGAATTCATTTTCTTCTTTTTCTATTTTTCTTTATTAGAGATTACGAGTGAGTCGGTTGTGGATGCTCACTACCATTGTTCTAGAGTTTTATCTCGATTTCGAATATTGTGTACTCTTATGAGATTCGTAGTCGTTAGTTTGGAGTATCATCGAGGTAAGTTTTTGGACATGACAATTTTCTTGATCTTGAAATGTAACCGGGTATTGATTTGTCTTTTGATGCTTCTTTGATGGCCTTCTTTTCTCTTTGTTGGCTTGAATAAAATGACCACTACTTTAAAAGGGCAAACTCTATAACTATCTTATGCATTATTAATTTTCTCAAGATTTTGACTAATTTTTAAAGCCTTCCTTTCATATGTATGCCACGATATTAAAACCATTATGGTTTCTTTTCATTTCCTATTATGTGAAACCTACTCAAGCTTAAATCTTTTAATGGGTCTTCAACCTTTAACTCTACATTCAAGGGTTTGTTTCTTCGACTCGAATGGGTGAGTTTTTGTTCTATTTTCGAAACTCTATGAAAAATTTGTGAAAGTATTTCACATCCGTGAGAGAATGAATAGTTTTCTTTATCTATACCTTACACTTATTTGTTTGACCACATTCTATTTCATGGAGAAAAAATGTTTTGTTGGGTATCTACACTTGGCTCGAACTTGTGATTTTTCTCCGTATTGGTTCATTTCTTTCTTCCTTTGCTTTACATTAGTGTACATGAACATTTAATTACATTCTTCCATTCTAAAGCTGATAGGTGTATTGAATTTGTGATGTCTACATGAATCTTTGATACTTGTAGCTTCTAAATGCTAAATACAACTCCCATTCCTTGAAATAATGCACTTGCAAATAGTTCTATTTCTTGAAATGTATCTTAATAGTTATCATTTGTAACTTAGAGGATGGTTTAGTTGTTGTTTCACTAAGATGATTGCATTGTATACTTCTTTCAGTTAACCCTTAACTACATTCTACCCCCCTGCATTTGAGCTTATTTTAGAAAAGTGACTTCCAAACTTCCTCAAATCTGGAATAGTGAACACACAATCATAGTTATCCTTTTGATCTTATAAGATTTTGTTAGTACTTCTATGATGATTCTTAGAAAATGCATACTGAAATTCATAAAGAATCATTTACAAAAGCGTATAGATGTGCTTTTTATTTTTGTCATGTTTTATTTCCATGTATAAAACCCGTTGCTTTTCGAAATTTGGAATTTGAGAAATAATATTTTTTATTGCAATCTTATCTTCATTATGAGATTTGGAACTCTTTCCATCTTGAGCTCATATTTTTACCTTTTTTGTTTAATTGCATTTTTGTACTCCACATCATCATCTTTCTCTTTTGATACTGCAATGAGCATAAGTTGTAACTTTGTCTTTATGAGTTGCAAATAAGTGTTTATGCCAATCCACCTTGATTACATGATCATTACGATAAGCTATACAAGAATTGGAATCTCTAGATGTGGATGTAGTTTCTTGATTTATTTCTATAAATGTCATACAACCTGTAGCAGATTATTAGAATTGGCCACCTTGATCTGCAACTGTTATTTTGTATAACCTCTATCTTTATTTTTTCACTTCCTTCTATAACCTTTTCATGACTGTGTAAGTCATTGATGTTTATGTACTTTTCTTATTTGCTGCAATTATTATTAGTATTCCTATTGATTCAACTTTACTATGAGATGCTCATTCATGTACCTTGTGTTTTCTATAGATGACATCAATCTTCTCCTTTCTGAGAGCTCTTTTCCATGTTCAGACAACTTGTTTGTTTATAATCCATTTCTGAGTTGATGTCTGAGCATTACTTGAGCATTACTAAATATTTCTTGATGAAATTTTGAAAAGACTACCTAGAAATATGATTTTTCCTTTTTCTCAGTTGTATTCGATTAAGCTATAAAAATTATTTTCTTTGAGTTGGTAACTATATCCTTCATCTATTGAATTATGGCTTGTTGTTGGAAGCTGAATTCTAGTAACTATTATCTTTGACCATACCATGCATTATCTACTTTTTGTATTACTATTTGATTTATCTACAACTTTCAAGCATGTATTAGTTTGAAATAGCATGATGGAAATGTGTAAAATATCCATTTTACATGGAGAAGCCCTGTCAAAATTTTCTCATATTTCCATTTCCATTATTCTTCAGATGTAATATTGTCTCATTCCAATTAACTTCAGCCTTTAATTTGAACTGAAATAAATGTACTTTCCTAATTCAATTTATAGAATTTATCAATTATTTCTTCTTACTTGTATCTACACATTTAGATAAACTAGTTAGAAAACATTAGGCTTTTTGGCCTCTCTTTTATTCCATAGTTTTCTCTTTCTTATTTATGAGTGAATGAGTCATGTATGTTGCTCCAGAATAGTGCCTTTATCAGTTGTCCCTTTAACCCTTATGTAATTTATACCTCCTGATGTGAAGAGACCCACTTGCATGAATTCGGATAGTATAGGAATACAGATCAACCGTGAGCTCAAAACTCACAATCTTTCCTTTTCTTATTTTCAGGTACAGTGCCATTTGTTAAGAAGTGAGGATGAAGATGGAGCAAGGCTTTAGCTAGAAATGCATCAACCGAAATGAAATAAACCCAAGGAAATGATGGGTTCTTTCATACTCATTTACTTTATTTTTCATGCATATGTAGCTCTTACTTCAGTAGTTGTAATTTACTTTTGAGTTACATCCCATGGCTTGTGTGGGAACATTTGAAATTCCTTATGAATAAAACATTGAATTCTGAAACTGAGTTGTGTATTTCTTTCTGCATTTCAACTTTTATATGGATTATATAATGAATTAAATAACTCAATAGCATAATTGAATGTATTTAATCATGAAGGAAAGAACTTTAAAATACCTGTAACTTTAGGAATGAACCTTGACTATTGCAATTTGTAACTATGATTGATGTTCCAAAACTTAACACTTCATCTATTCTATATTTTAGTCTTCATCAAGTTTGCACATCTATCCTTCGGGATTTGTGTTCTTTTGCTAAAGATAATCATTAAATTTTAGACTATGTGATCTGTTACATTTTTTATCAACACACATAGTTGTAAATTTCATGTAATTATTAATTAATCCAACAGAAACAATATTGAACTTAAATAATCTCCACTAGTTAAGGTTCACTTCACCAATTCCATCCATCATGATGAATTTTTGAGTTTTCCATTTTTGCACAAGGCATAAAATTGTAAATAGGCCATACCTTAACTTGATTAGTTTTTAGGTGATTGTTTAAGAGTGTTACGCTTAAGGGTTTTAGAGGTAGGTTTTACTTGGTATTTTGATTTCTAAATTTTATGGTTGATAGGTAGACCAAGGTGACCCTTGTTTGTTAGGAGAAGATCCTTATTGAAAGGATTTTGATTACGACTTGGATGGATTTATAGTCCTCGGTTTAATGTTGTTATACCCTATAATTAACTCAAACTACATCATATTTATTCCATTTTACCAAGTAGGTTTTCATCCATGGTGGTTAAATGGCTTAATCGAGGGTAGTGATATGGATGATGATTGAACAAGAATTTGAAGGATTACGGTATGGTACTGACGGAGCTTGTTGAGACAATGATGACATTTTAGGGCTTAAGGTTTCATTAGATAGTTCGGAGTACAAGGCATAAAAGGTATTTCTTGAATGATGAGTATAGTTTTAACATTATGGATATGTTTAATTCTAATATGGTGACTAAAAATTTTGATGTGATGAGGTACAGAATAAGAGGGTGGTGATGTGACATTCTTAGGTATGCTTATTTTTTGTGTTTTTTTTATCGTTCTAAATTTTTACCTAGGTGACTAGATAATTATTTTGTAAGACTACATGGTATTTTTAATCGGTGTTGAGGGACCTTATTTTTTTAGGGATGCTTATGATTTCCAAAATGGGTTTCTCTTCTTAAGAAACCCTACAGATAAGATCAATGATATTTGTGGGAGTATTTACTTTGGAGATTGTTCAATAGGATGTTTTTTATTTGGGCTTTCACATTTAATTAGGTAAGTGAGTTCTAATTGTTTAACTAGTGCTTCATATGAAGTTGTGGATTCTTTAAAGGTGGAGTTTTGTTGATGGTATTGATAATGTGAACGTCAAGATCCTAAGGGATTGGTTGTATTAGTTTGGGTTGTGTTACTAGTCGTGGGGATGGTTTGGGAAAGGTTGTTTGAATACATCTCTGGATTTATTAGGAGGCTTATTAAGATTGTCTAATTCTAGTTTCCTAGGTCAATAAGGTCTTGCAAGACATTTTTAAAGGAGTGAAATCTATCAATTTTATGGAAATGAAGTTGGTGATAAATATAATAGTATTCATATTTATACCTTGAGGGCTTAAGACTAGAATTGTCAATAGTTGGATAAGAGGGATGTTTTATCGAATGGGTAGCCATAAGATTATCAAATATATTACTACAAGACTCTCCTTGAGGTTTGTATTTTCAAGGTGTTCATTGTCACTCAAATTGTAAGAAACAACAAGATGCAATTTTAGGAAAACCACATTTTATGAGCCTATGGATTTTTCATTGTTGGAAAAATCTAAGAAGAACTAGATTTAGGATCTTTAGATTGTAATTTAACTTTATCATCTTCGAGGAATCAAAGTTCCAATTTTTGGAAAATGGTAAAGATTCATAAAATGTTTTAGATGATTTAATTTAGAGAGTGAAAGATATTATTTTTTTCACAAGAATGAGTGAAAAACTTGAATAATTCATTATGTGACAAAGAGATATATTGTATTAATGATTCCAAGCAAGTTATGGAAGATGTCACTAATAGACTCATCTTCTAATTTTTTGAGAGAATATAGATTGGTGATATATATTTTACATGTGACATTGACAGAGAAATTTATTTTAATAATTGGGCTAATCCATGGAAATGAGTATAATGAATATTAAGGGATCTTGGTATACCAGTCCAAGAGTGGTCCCATCTAGTGACATCTGAAAATGTCCTTAACATAAGGTCTTGTTGATCATGAGATAAGAGATAATAGAGTTTCATAAGGCCATGAGATGTTGTTGTAGGTCTTCCTTGATATAAAATTTGATGAATTTTTGTATTTCCCAATGCAGAGGGTGTGGTATGAATGGAACCGTTGGATTGATAAGTTTCTTACAAATTTATTTGTAATAGGATACCTTGTTGGGTCCCATGGACAAGGCTTCTAGGTTCATGATTATATATACAACAAAGGCTTTCATGGGGTCATTCTAAGGGGGGATATTTTTGAGAAAGTATAAGCATGTTTATAGATAAGGGAATTTGATATGTATTTTTGATATGGTAAAAGAGGGTTTTGAAATGGGGAAATAATTCTATTGTATTGTAAGTTTACTGTGAAACTAACAATTGTGTGGAAGAATAGATATACTAGTATAGTCGGGATAAAATTATTTAGGAGGGATTTGAGGGTCATGGATTTTATTGAGGTAGGATATAGTTGTATCTAATGACACCACTCTGTGGGTTTTGTGGGATGGGAGATAAGTTCTAGTAGTAACACTCATATTAATATGTGGTAATGATATAGGGACATATATAAATAAGTTTTGGAATGTGGATTTAAATTACTAGGAGAAAACGGATTGGGATGTGACTAGGGAAATCATGGAATGAGGCACACCAAAGGATGTTGTTGAGGGAGGATGATAATTAGATGTTGTGTGGTTAACTATATGTGGTGGGATACTTGTATGAGGTTGTGCACTAAGAGAATTAGTTGAAGATGTAGATAGTAGGGGTCCTTGTTGACTAAGCTGTGTTTTTGAGAACATGATTATAAGTTCCAATATAACTAAATGTTTTGATGAGATATGTCTAGTTGTTTCTATATGATTGTTATGTCAAAAAAATAGCACCTAGGATTTGTACATTAGAGAACCCTACTTTTTACTAACATGTGATTGTCTCAAGGTGTGGGACCTTAGTAAATGACACAAACCTCTAGATAAGGTTTTTTCCCATACCTATTTTAATGCTAAAATTACTCCTAAGAAGGGGAATGCAACTATTCTAACACTAACCTAGATTTTGAAAAAACCAGGAAGAGAGAGATGCATAAAATGTAATTCCTAAACTAATGGAGGTGATAACACCAAGAAAAGGGGAAAGATATTCTTAGTGAGTGAAAATGGGGAATATGAGGTAGAAGAGGGAAGAAAAAGGTGCCACATTTCAAAGAACACATCCAAACCTCTTATCTCGTGGAGCAAAACGAAGTTAAGTCCTATTGAAGAATATAACATTCACAATATACCTTAAAATGTAATGAAAGGAAAGGATGCAATATAACTCGAGTTGAGGAAAAAAAGCCACAATTTTTTTTTATTCCTTTAATGATGTGGAATCCATTACAATATAGGAACAAGGTAGGAATACTTTTCAAAATGCATAAATTCAAGGCCTTAGAAAAGTGCTAGAACAATTTTGGTAGAGTTACTTTACATTCCAAAACATCTCCCTTTACAAATGACAAAAAAATACTATATATAGAGAAGGGAGATACCAACCAATACTCTTCATTAATTTCCCATACGGAGGTATGGGTAACCATACAAGTTTGTTTTCCAATGGTACTTTTCTTACACATTGAACATGGGTGTTATACCTCATCAATATGGTTGTTGAGTTTCTTCATATGATACCATTAGTGGCTAGTCCATAGATAAAACTCCTGTTGATGCCCAAATTTACCACCAGCCTAACTCCAACAAGAACGGGAATAATCACCGTCAATGAGGGAAAGATTATCACACAACAAGAATAAATGTTTTCACGTGATAGTAGGAAGATGGTGACGTGTGTGAAGAAGTGGTTGTTTTCGAGAAAAAAGTAAGTTAAGGCACATCGGCATGGGGTGGTTAATGCATGTAAAGAAGGTGGTGATGATGGGGAAGGAAGAATGATGTGCAACAAGGGAGGATTTGTCTCACGGCATTAAATTACATTGTCACATGACAAGAGGAAAGTAGTGACACATGTCAAGAAGAAATAGATGATGCACATTAGGGAGGAAGTAGTTGACACATTTCAACAAGGGTGTTGATGTGCTTCAAGGAGGATATTGTGTCACAATAAGAAAAGAATAGCAACGCATGTTAAGGGGAAGGTGGTTTGCATGGTTAACATGTGTTAAGAATATATGGCTCCAAACCCTTACCATGATGAGTAAGCTCACTACGATGATCTTCTTATTAGACCTAAAATACTACTAACCTAGGAGGATTCATTGGGCATGGATTGATTTTGATATTTGAATCGGTCTAATGACTAAAACCTCATAAACCTCTAGAAAATTGTTGGGACATTATTTTATTGACAGATCTTTCCTAAAACTGGAAGGTAAAAGCTGCAACAAAACATAACTATATACCGATAAAAAAATCATACATATCCCAAATGGAACATGCAGAGAGTGCACAAGAACTTATCTAAAAGAAAACCTAACTATAATAGAAAAATGTACCACAAACACTTAGAGGAATTAAGAACCTAAACTAGTATGTACAAAAATGAGATTCATCCTTAGTTATAATGCTTTAAGTATATCCCATTGATTGAATTTGTAATTATTCTCTATCAAGATTTTACAATTGAAAGCATTATATTCTTTGTTCCCTAAAATAAACTTAGGGCCACTCCATATTACATAAAGCTTGGAGTTCTTTACCATTTTCACTCTGTCTGAACCCCATTTCAAAACCAAGTCTCCTTCTTGGAAATTTCTATTTTTGGCCTTTCCATCAAAGCTCATCTTGATTTGAGCTTAGTGTTAGAAAACCTCATTAATGGGTAAGTCCACCATCTCATAGCTTTTATTTTCCTCTTTCTCAATTAGCACCATCTCAATCTCAATTTCCAAGCTTCCCATCTGCTACCCCAAGTGTTGATTTCCCTTCTCCATCCCCTAGTCTTCCATCTCATCTCATTTCCTCTACCCTTTTCCCTTCCAAATCCAAGTCCCCTCCATAAGAGCCAAAGGAAATACCTTCCCCTCCACCACAGATAAACAAAAACTAGTGGAGACCCCACCCACCACTCCTCCTACTCTCTCGAGTCCATGTTGGGAAGAGACTAAAAAATCCAGATGAGGAGAGAAACAAGAAGAAGAGCTAAGATAAGGAGAAATAATTAGAAGCTTGGTGAGCTTGGCTCTTAGATTTGGGATTGATAAAATCCCCTCGATGGAGAAACCCATGGAGGAGGCTGAGGTCAAGCCAAAAGTGGTGGAAGATTCAATCGCAATATCAAGAAAGGGAAGAATGAGCTACTCTAAATAAAAAGAAGAGGATTACATTCCAGCTATGAATGAGAATCATATAGTTCCATAGGCTCCAAGTGTAGAGAAAGCCATAGAAGAATTTATCCCAATTTTTCCCCTAGAAAAATTGATCAAACACGACCTCGTGCAAGAAGAAATTCAAGAAACGCTTCCGTCAATGAACCCACACTTCAAATCCAAAAACGGGTTACATTTAGGCTCTAAAATGGAATAAAGGTTGGGGAAGGAGAAAAAAAGGAAGAAAACTAGAGGCTTAAAGGAAAAGAAACATCAAAGGCTCAAAATCTTTGGGCTCTGCAAATGATTCGAGAATGATCCCCAAAATTGGCCAAAATGGAGGAGACAACAAAATTTCTCAAGTGTCCAATTGACACACCTCCAATGATTAAATCCCAAGATGGAGACCCAAACAAAGTGATAGGCCACCACATGTCTAGAGCCCCAAAAGTTGCACCAGACGTTGAAAATTTTGTGACTCGGTGGAAGGTGCCAAGTGTCTCAACGACATACATTCAAAAGTGGACCCGAGCGGAGACTCAAAATTACACCATCCCTCCATATGGCCAATGGTAAAATGATATAAAATCCAAAAGTGAGAGTGGGTCTAAAGGACTAAGTATAAGAGTGCAGGTGGAAGGTGCCATGTGTCTTAATGACGCTCCTTCAAAGGTAAAATCTAAAGTGGATTTTCAAATAAGAAAGGGTCTTCCATGA
This sequence comes from Taxus wallichiana var. yunnanensis, assembly GCA_018340775.1. NCBI lineage: Eukaryota > Viridiplantae > Streptophyta > Pinopsida > Cupressales > Taxaceae > Taxus > Taxus wallichiana. Next base: position 290,974,943 of record CM031241.1, on the reverse strand, counting down.
GTCCCAAGTCCAAAAAGGGATAGATTTGGGGGTTGAATAGTCAAAGAAAAGGAAGACAAGTGAAGGGAGCCAAGTGTCAACATGGCGCCACATAAAAAGTGAAATTTGGGGTGGGTTTCTAAACAAGCGCCAAGCCTCCATTTGTCCAAGGTTAGACATTTGACCCCGCTAAGTAAAGAGTCTCAAGGAAAATCCAGAAAGGAACACTATGGAGCCCATAGAATCTTCCATGTCGATCTGGTGATATTTAGAAGTGAAAGGCAAGGGCCAAATTTCCAAGGTGTGTGAGGCTCCCATGTGGACTTGGTATAGACAAATTATTTCAAATATTGCACACCCACATCCAAGAACTTCAAATAGCCATATATTTTGACTTGAAACTTAGATTTGGATGGGAGAAGACTTTTTGGAAATGTCTGACACCCTCTACACCATGGAAACATAAAATAACATTATTAATATGATTTTTTTGTTGAAAATGGGAAAATGTCTTCTAGGCCATTAATACAAAATATTTATTCATCTACCGATTTGATTTTTATTTTATCTCTGGTGTTCTTCCTTAGAATGCCAAGAAGACATAGGGAACTAGAAATGACATATTGTACATGGATTTGAGAGGGGCATTGATTGATGGTGGTTGAGATTTCAAAGCAAGATTCAATGCATATCTCAAGGTGGTTGAAGAAGGATTCAAATTCTTCCCTCCTCTCTCTCATTCTTCCTATATATTGTAATGAAGGGGCATATTCAAAGTTGGTCATTATTTCTCCTCTACCCCCTCTCTCTTTCTTCCTTAGGATAGAATATGAAGTCTAAGCCTCCTCCCATGGCTCTGTAATGGCATTTTCTTACCTCTTGCCCATTGATGATGTACCGTGTAACATTTTGGAGCAATAAAATATGTTTCATGATGCATTGTCCATCCTTGGCTTATTTTTTTGTCTCTTCTTACCTCTCATCATTGTAGGGTATATTGTACATACTTTGATGTTTGTTATAGGTTTTGGGAGTTTTGCTTAATGGGTTTTGAAGTGGTGTTCTGTGTGAAATCTATATTTGGTTCATGGTGCATTTTTCCACCCTCTCCCCTACTCACCTCTCTCCACTTCAGAAGTTGGATCTATGATTCAACCGGTTCCTTTTCTTGTGTATAACCTCTTAGTGTAGGCTCTTTCACCCTCTCTCTCTCTATCCCCTTGGAATGGTTAGATTAGGATAGGATAGGTTCTTCCTACCTTTGGAGTAGGTTATGGTAGGTATATTAGGAAGTAAGAACCGGCTTTCTTTGGACGTCCATCTCAAGTTTTACAAGTCCATAACTTAAGATATGGTCCCATGTTGTGTAATCACACCAAATTCCCCACTCCACAACTAGGACATTTGGGGTGCTATGATTCTACACTAAAAACACTGCAGCTTCTTCATCCTCCTCAAGCTCTAATGTTAAAGAAGAGTTTGAGCTTTCAAACTTCATGTTCGAGGATGAGGGGAACCATGGTGAGAAATTTACAAATCTGAAGGACAACATGGAGGAAGTTGAGCACACGTGGAGTAGGAAAACGAGGAGGTAGATTATCTATCTTACTTTGAGGATTACTTTGATGGAGACACGCCCAAGGAGATCACATCATTTTCTCCTCCATCATCCACCTTCCAAGCACATGAGTCTGTTTCCATGGAGGAGAGAATTCAAGGACAATAACTGTGTCTCGTAGCATCCCTCTAAACCAAGGTCTTGAGGATCATAACCTTCAACATTCTTCTTAGGAGGAGGAAGGAAAAGATCACAAGGATCACATCTCTCCAACACCATTCACCCAAGAAGGTCCACAAGAAGACTCCACTTTAGGGTTTGAATTTTTAAAAAATGGACACATTCAAATGACCAAACCATGCCCTATAAAGTACTTGGCTTCATTGGAGCTAAGGGAGAAGCCAAAACTAGTTATGTCTAGTTCAAGGCATGATGATGAGTTTTAAAGCACCAAGGCTCACCATCAACACCTCCATGATTCCAATGCCAATCAACTTGAGGAGGTTATTTTGATTGATGTTGATACCTTGATGATATGGGTGGAGGACCGACCTCTTGTCAGATTTTCACTCATAAAGACAGCCATGTTTAGCTCCAAATCAGATACATGGCTGCCTATTTTGAGAAAGGGAAGCTATTTCTCCTTCCTATGGTAGGATTTGTTTAGATTTTCTTTGTTAGGGTTAGTGTAGGAGTAGGAGTATATTTTGATTTCAGTAGAATAAGTGCTTTTACACACTCTGCATGTTCCACTTGGAGCATGTATGATTTTTAGTTTTGTGCATAATGTATATTGTGGTGTTTATTACTCAAGGTTATATCATTTTATAAAGTTGATGTGCCTCCAAGGTTAATGTTGTAGCAATCCATTTCAGGGATAGGGGAATGCTCTAGGTCAAGACAATTTTCTACTCTAAAAATATCACCTTCAAGATTTTCTTATGAAAATCTAGAGTGCAAGTAGTGGAGTAGGTTAAGGTCCAACGGAGTTATAAGTAGTTAGGCTTGAGGTTTTGGGACTAGATAATTACTAGGCTATCATTTATGAATCCATACCCAATGGATGGAGCAAGGTAACTGGTCTCTTCATCTAGTAGGTAGATGTCCCCTGTAAGTCACCAAATTGTTATTCAATTTTACCCCTCAAGAAAAATTGATCAAACACGACCCCCGCACAAGATAAAATTGGAAAAAGGGCTCAAAGTTTTTAGACTTCTCATATGATTTGATTAGAAGCAAAGAAACATAATTGGAGAAGGTGCCACATGTCTCTTTAATGTAATTTTGGTATGGTGCACAAAGTGGAGACCCCAAACAAGTGCTGGCCCTCCACGTGTCTAGGGTCGACATAATAGAAGAATCGATCAAAAATTCTAAGGGAAGTGGTAGATCCAGCTAAATCCTTCATGCATTCCAACAACACACCTCCAAAGATCAAGCTCTCAAAGTAGGGTCCTAATTTTGCATAGACTCTCCACATGTCCATGTCACGAGGAAGTTTTATCGGCTGTTGAAAAATTCCAACTATTAGCGAAAGCCTCCATGTGTCCAGGGTTAGATGTAGTACCATTTCCAAAACATAAGGGAGTTAGGAAAAAAAAATAAAAATAGAGAAGAGACACGGAAGGAGCCAAGTGTTAACTTCAGTGCAACTTCGAAGGTAGAATCAAAAGTAGGTTCCCAAATGAGCACCAACCTTCCACTTTGTTAGAGCTAGAAAAGTTGAATCAGCCATTGAAAATTTGAAGTAAATAAATAGAGCCGAGAGGGGCCACATGTTCAGATCGGGCACCTTTAAAGGTCAAATTCACATAGTCTCCAAAAAGGACCCACCACATAGTCGGGGACCGAGGAAGGAGGCCCAAATCACTTAAGTACAACAGGTCAACAAAATCCTCCACGCGCCTCATGTGCGTAACTTCAAAGCCAAAATCTAGAAGTAGGTCCTAAATGTCCACTAAGCCTCCATGTTTCTCGGAGTCAAACATAGTGTCTCTGCCAAACCTGGAATGGGATTAGCTAGAATGAAAAGGAAGTAAGGTAGCAGCCCTACAGATGGCACCAGGTGTCTCTTCGGTGTAATTTCACAAGTGAAGGTGGGGTAAAGGTTTAAGGTGTGTTGGGGCTGCAATGTGGATCTCGCATGAATAGACTCTTTTAAATATTGTGATCCCGTTAAAATATCATAACCTTCGACCGAAGCTTAGATCTCGGTGAGAGAGGAATTTAGGAAATCTCTCAATGTCTGCTACTCATCTACCACCATTAATGAAGAATAGTAAATTTGGTCCACCATTTTTGAGGCTTTCAAGTCTCCCACCTGCCACCATGATGAATAATGAGCCTCCTTTCTTTCCTAGCAAGGAACAAAAATGGATGCATGGGATCTATCAAGGAAACCATCATTATTACAAGGAAAATTTCAATGCTTTTGGGGTGATTGGAGTAGGTGAATTCAATGCATCGCTAGAGTGGTTGAGGTAGGATTTGAATTTTCCTCTCTCCTTCTCTCATTCTTCTATATATTATAAAGGAGGGGAATTTTCAAGTTTCTGCCATTCTTCTTCTCTTCTCTCTATTTCTGCTTCCCTAGGGTTGAATGTAGCTTTAGCCTCCTCTCATGGCTCTATAATGGTTTTTTAACACTTGCCCGCTGATAATGTCTTGTGTGAACTCATGGAGCAATAAAATATGTTTTGTGATGCATTTTATCCATCCTTATTTTATTTTCTCTTCTTTCCTCTCCTTTTGCAAGTTATACGTGCATACTTTTGATGTCTATTGTAGGTTTTGGGAGCTGTGTTTAATGGATTTGAAGTGGTGTTCTATGTGAACTCTATCTTTGGTCTATGATGCATCTATCCATCCTCTCTATTTCTCACCTCTTTCCTCTTTAGGCAGCTAAGATTGTGACTAGAAACCCCTTTTCTTGGTGTTATCACCTCTCTAGTGTAGGATTTCTTTATTTGCATGCTCTTTCTCTCCTTGTCTTCTTGGCATTGTTAGATTAGGAGTAGATAGTTGCATTTCCTTCATTATAAGTAGTTTATCATTAGGATTAGGAAGAATAATTGGATTTCTCTAGAGGTGCATCTCATCTCTACAAGTCCCACAAACAGAGATGGTCACATGTTACATAGATTATACCAAATGCCCCAGTCAAAATTAGGCCATTTAGGGGTGTTGTGATTTCACACTAACACCTACCTCACGAATGAATCCTAGCTCGAAACCCAAAATTTCATACTTTTGGAGTTTATTCATTTCCAAATTCCTCTATAATTTTCTCATCCTACTTTAATATATTCAACCAACCTCAAAATGCAAGCTCCCATGACTGAATCAATCCCTCCATTCTCTTAGTGTGCAAGGTCATGTTTGTCTAATTTTTCTTGAGGGTAAAAATTGGATAACAAGACTTGATAAGGATGTTTATAATGGAAGTTTATTTATGAGTGGTTTGGTAGCATGTGAAGGGGAGTGGTGAATGTATATTTAAACCTTACTTAGTCTAAATGATTAGCTTGGGTTGAAAATGCAAATCCATTTTATGTCCCAAAGAAAAGTTCACATTCAATGATAACAACACACAAAATGAAATGTTGAAAATTGAAATAAAGGTTAATAAAAATGAGAGAAATTGAAGTAACTCTACTTGTTAGATACTAATTTTTTTCTTGTTTGTGTTGCGCCCTCTACGAAGTCACGAGAGAACTCAAGATAAAAATTCAGCTAACTCGTAAAAATTAATTAAAAATGGATCCTACTATAGAAATGGAGAATTTAATCAAAAGGGACAAAGGGTCCCATTAGGCATGCCAAATATTTTAATAGATTTTCAGATTTAGTCTTAATTTGTGAACATAATCACTAAAATTTGTAAATTATAGGTTTTAAGGACATCTGAATGCATGATGACAGAAAGTACCAGATCTAAATGGGTGCACGAAGCTACTCTTCTAAAGAATTGGAAATGTATATACACATAGAAAAATGATAGAAGAAATATTATATAACTATGAGGTGAATTTATTGGAAAATTTTAAAACCAAGAACCAAATGGCTTCCTTTGACATGTCTCAACTCATTTTTAGATAATTACATTTGAAATAATGATATGATTACGAGATAGTATAATATTATAGAAATAAAAAGTATGCATATAAAAAGTTTGTATGTCGGGAATCAATAAACACCTTTGATCTTACATTAGAGAGTTGTGACAATGTTGTCCCATTAGAGATTGGCTTGGTTGTTTTACTTGAGGAGAATATCTAACTAATGCAAAATGTCGTCTAGATTAGGAATAAGTTCAATGATGCCTATTCTTGAATGTGGTCAATTTCATATTTCTCCACGTGAAATATGGGTGGATGATGGTAGGTTATAAATAGTATTGGGCTCATAAATTACTCCTAGAATTGTCATCTAACAAAAATACAATCTTATAAGAAAAATAAAATTAGCCATGATTATGAGATGTTATGAAAATGTATCAAAATGTGATAATATTAAAAATAGGAAGATTTTGATAGGGTTAAACATTGATATGACAAATCGATGGTAACCGTATGGATCAATGTCGATTGTTGTCTACTGAATTATAAATGCTTAATAGGGAGGATTTTTAAAGGGGGTGATATGATGAGGATCTTCAACGTTTATAAATTAAATAAGGGAGGAATATTAAAATTATTTTTAATTTAAAAAGGATTTGAAACTTTGGATTGAATTCATACCTACCTTGGTAAAAAGGGTTTTGAATGATCGTTTGATTGAAGAAGATTTCTCTAAAGGGAAATCAAGGAAACATGATGTTTTTACCACTTCACGTCTACATAATGCTTAATGAATGAGTTCAAAATCTTCTGTCGCCTATAAAAAAATAGGTGGTTTGTGATAATTTTTATAGGATTAAATTAACTTCCACTTAATCAATACTGACCCACACCAATCATCTCAATTTGTGGAATTGATCCCAATTTTTTTTTTTGAGAAGAATGGTCAAATTTTGTTTCAATTATCTATGTTTTCAATATTTTGAGGTTTTATAATGGTTCTTAGTTTGTTTAGGCTTGTTTGGGTTTGTTAAGAGGTTAGGAGAGTTTATATATTTTTTTATATTTAATATATATATTTTTATATATATATATATATTATAAGTTGTTATGAGTTCTAAAATGGTGAATATAAGTTGGTAGATGGGTAAATTAAGCTGTTTGTGTTTGTGTGGAAGGGGTGTCCTAGGGTACATACATGCATATGGGAAGTAGGATAACCTAGTTATTTTGTCTAAAAATACACTCACCAAGATTATTTTCTAATGGGAAAGAGGACAATGTGGTCAATTATATTTACCATGCTTCCACCCTACTAACAAATGCTTATGGTGCTTATGTGTTAAAGTTTGTCTCTTTTTATTATTATTGAAAATATGTGAAGAAATAAGTAATGAGACTAATGACCACTTACGCATGTGATTCAAATAATGAATAAAATGCATTAACTTAGAAAACATTAACCTATATTAAATATGCAATTAAGTTTTATTGAGTAAATCCTACATTATTAATAATTTTAGGACAAAATATTTTATTAGAAACTACACTTTAAAATGATAAAAAATACTAAAAGGTGAGATGAAAAAAATTATTACAAAAGGTGAAGGAAACAAAAATACCACTTTGATGGTGAATTTTGAATATTGTTGACCAAATAAAAAAATGTTTGAATAAATACAAGAAACTTGGATATCTTAAGGGTTTGATTAAAAAAATAGGTTGAGGCTACCATATACTTGAATAAGTGAAGGTTTAAGAAAATAAGAAAAATAGCCCCACCTCGGTGGAACCATTGGGAAAGTCAAATGGAATGAGGAACCATGTCAACATTAATGAGAATATAAATAGATGGAATAAAGAAATTGAACTTACTTTAGGTATAGGAACTCTAGATTTTCTAGGGAAATGTTGGTGGTGAGTGGATCTTTTCATGAGGGGATTTAGGAGACGGTGTTGAAGACATAACTCATGGAGTTATTGGTGCTTTTTTATACTTGGATTAGTCTTGGGTGGGCAATTAGAAAATGGTTATTTGAATACATCTAGGGACTAGTTCAAGGAGAATTGGGATTATATAATGGGATCTATCCATTATATATGAGAATTTAGACCACATTTTTGAAGGATCAACATCTTTCATGTCATGGTATTTTACCTAATGATAGTTACAAAATTTTCTTCCCTATACCACGTGGGTTTAGGTTAGGACTTTTCTAGTGCATTACGGATAAGTAATAACCTTGATTATGTGATCCTTTAGGAGTTTTTAAAGGAAAAAATCAAAATATCATCCTAAAGTTGTATATTTCCTTGGTGGTTGAGTTGTTGATCTATAATATTGTGTTTATGACGAATTAGATTGATTGGATGAGGATGTTTTAATAATTATTGCATTGATGATGCCTTTTTGTTTGGGGAAGGTTTTAGGAGGATATGGTTTGGTAGTTTTTTACGTAGTTAAAGTTTCCCTTCTTCAAAGATGCATATTTCTATTTTTGTCATAGTAAAAGATTCTACAAAATATTTAAAGGAATGATTTTATAGCATAGAAGAGATGTGTTTAACGCATGTTGGGAAAAAAATAGATTTCAATTTGGATTGGGGAAGAAAAATGATAATTGATTTATACCTCCACACAATATGATGATGAAATTGGTAAGGGGTTCATCCTAAATTTTTCTAATGGAAAAGAGGTTGGTAATAAATACATTATTTGAAATTTTGATGGAGAAATAATCAAGGAAAATTTAGGCTATTTTATTGAATGTGTACAAGGAATGTTAAGTGAATTTTCTCTATCAATCTCATGAAGGTCTTGTCAGTGACATGGGGAAGGTCTAAATCAAGAGAGCATCATCATGGGCTATAAGATAACAAGCATCCCTGAATTCTCTCAAATGCATTTGAGATTCCTTCTTACCATAAAACTTAATAAACATGGGGATTTCCTAATGGTATGGAAAGGTATGATTAAGACTAAAGGTTGAAAGGTTCATTACATATTTTCTTGTATGAAAATGCATTTTGGGCCCTAAGATGCAAGTCTCTAATTTGGGCATCATGATCACGGATCTCATGATATTGTTGTAGTTTAGAACCTTGAGAATGTGAAAAAAATGAAATATAGTTATTTAATGTGATTCACACAATCAGTTGAATTTTTTTATTATCTTAATTAATATTTAAAATGTGTGAAAATAAAAAATTGATTTATACAAGGTAATAAAATTCAGGCCCACTAAGATAGGTTTCAAGTATGTTTAGGTTGATTTCTTGAAATACCCAAAGGTAAGTGAGGATTGTATCTATATTTGTGTTTGTACGAGGCAATATATTATGGTCTGCCCTCTCACTTCACATTCTTGCTATGATAAGGGTGTCGGGTGCTTAGCCAATATACCACTCACCAATTATTTATACTCGGTATGAATAATGTGTTGGTTTCCCCTTTGGTAATGAAATCCATGTAGGTAGACTTGGTAGAATATTTTTATATGCTTATTTAGGTATTTTATGATTTGGTTGTGTATGAGGGGAGGATAGTGATTGATAAGAGTTTCCTCCTATTTAAAACTATGTCATCAAAGAATCAAGAAAGAATGTGATTCTTTTTACTCCCAAAAGGAAAAGTTTTCTAATTATTTATTTTGATGAAAACAACAAACAAGTTAACTCTATGAAAAGAGACTAAAATAAAAGGGAACCCTATAGTTTTTAAAGAAAACAAACACAGAGGGGATGAAGTGATGTAGATTAAAACTTTTAAACACTACCAATCCATAATTCCTTAATAAAGTGTAGTAGTGTATTATGAGTATTTAATCAAACATATGCAAGAAAATAATAATATTGAACATATAATTTATAGTGGGAAACCCTTTTAGGAGAAAAACCCACTTTGAAACCAAGGCTTTATTAGGAACACCAATTCCAAATAATATAATGTCTTGGTGTCGGTTTCGGTTGAGCACACACTCAACTTGTGAAGCACCAACTTAAGATTCTCGAGTACCCACTTCATGATAATTGAGCACCAAATTAGAATATTTTATCGGGATCCAACTTGGAAGGAGAAACCACCCATATGATCTAAGAACCCACTTTGGAATATGATATTACAAATATATTGATCACATAGAATCGGGACTACTTACACACTAGATTAGGATCACATTTTTATCTCTCTATACTCACTCTTTCATGCTTAAACATTTAGAATTATCTATCTCTCTGTCTTATTCCTCCATACATGATATCAATTAAAATCTATGGGAAACTCTTCATTTGATCATGAAATTTGCACTTTGTCTCTATCTCTACAATTCTAATTTTAACGCTCTTGCTCGGATGACCAACCCAGTAATGCTCTTCTCATTTGATTTGATTTTTGGCTCTACGAATATTTATTTTAATCATCAAATCTCCATCTATTGGATCCCTTTTTCTCTCTTTCTCTTTCACTCCTTCAACTCAAATTCACACCTTCTCTTGAGATTTGATCCATATATATAGGGAATTTTACTTTATAGAAAATAACCTCTCCCTCGTCACTTCCCTTGCACGTCGCGCACCCTATCACACCTATATGCATTTACAAAAATTTCTATTAAATGAATACCCCATACTCAAGAGTTCTTATCTCTATATTCAGCTTTAAAACTTGACTTTTCTATTTTCTAAGTGCATTGAATATTCAACACATTATTTGAGGAGCCAAAAATTGTTATGAGAAAATTTATAAAAACTATATCTTATCATTCTAGGATTTTAAACTGATCAAAAAGAATGATCCAAATTTCCTCTCTGATATTTAATTGTTCCTAGAAATTAGGATTTTAGATTTCATGATATAGAGGATGTAATAAGTTTTTCGGAAAGTCAAAGAGCATTAAATTTTGACACGTCAAGATCGAGATAATTTAATCCATTTTTCCATCCGGAAAAATGGACAAGTCGAGAACAATGAATTTGGGCACCCGATAGATCTTCTTGGAGTAATATAAGTGGACATAGGTGAACTTTCATGTTTTGGGAGCATTACAACTAATTTTGGGAGGTTTGAAGTCAATTAGGTCATTTTTTCCTCTTTTGGGTTTCAAAAGACTCAACACTTTATCAAATTTGGGCTAAAATAGTAAAATATGGTCATGAAACACCTTTCTCATCTTCATCGACTCCTTGGCTTCAAAAATTTGGAAAAGTGGAAGATATTGTGAAAATTGAAGTAGTTTAGAGCCCCACCCCCTTTGGTCACAATTACAAAAAGGAGAAAAACTAATGAAGAAATTGTCAAAATTGGATAAGAGTTGCAAAAATGCCTTGAGGGTGTCTTACTCCATTTTTATAGCTATGGGTTCTTGCGAAAATTCCAAAATTTGCTTAAAAAAATGGTGGAAACAAGAAGAAAGGGTGTTTTCTAGTGTGTTATGGCTCTGGGAAAGTCGGATCAAATAGAGTTAGGTTACACAAGGATCTGGGAACCCATTTTGAACCAGTTTACAAAGGAAATGAAGCGGCTCTATTGTTGTGTAGAAAAAGTGGAATTTTAGAGCCCATGAGGTACAAAGGTTCTTTAAGGCCATGAACTCCTCACATTAACCACTTCAAGAATTTGCGAGGGATCCAGTTCATTGCAAATGATTCGGTCCCATTAAGCACATGTTATGGCTGGTCGGAGGTTCTCAAGCATTTTCTAAATGCTTGATTTATACTTAGTTTGGAAACCTCCTTTATACTATATAAAAAGTGGCAATTAGAGGAAGAAGTGGAACACGGGACTTGGGGTCATCGGTTCCCCAATCAGCGAAATGACCACACATTGAAACAAGGGGCTAGATTGTTTGTATTATAGGCAACATTAAAGATAGATGCACGGGGTAGAGAAAAACCATTCCATAGAGGATCGAAATGCATGGAACTCGAGCAAGGGCCAACATAGACTACGGTGAGGCATTAGAGAGCTCACGAGATCCTGAGCTTGCTAAGTTATTTTTGGGGTGTCTAGGTGGGGCTCAATAGGAACTCGCCGGAATTGGTGAGCGAGCTAATGATTTAGATATGAGGGGGTCAATGTAGCATGGGCCAGCGGGATCCATGGAGCACCAAGGTATTCAGAGAACTAGTACCTCGTGACATCAAATCATCCAAGCGAGAATTCATGGTTACCACGTGGCCGAGTGGGAGGTAGTTAGAGGTTGAGTCTATTGAGTAACTCGGAAAAGTCACCTAGCTCACCGAGTTGGAGCAAGGTGAAATAAGGAGTCAAGCTAGGGGAGGGCTTTAGGGATAACCTATCTCGCCTAGATGGGGACCTAATTAAATGTGGTGATTTCAGTCATATTAGGCACCTAAGGAACTTAGAACCAAGTTCCATTTTTAGTTTATTCCTGCAAACCCAATGAACCCAGGAGCCAATGAAACCATAACACATGGCTAGGGAGAAAAAAGGGACAAATATTCGTTGAGTATGGTCAAGAGACTTTCATCACCAATCGACACTATGATAATTCTTCACAGAACTCCTCGTCTATGATTATTTACTAATGCACAATCTTTAATTTGGTGGATGTAACTGGAAACAAAACAACAAACATAACACAAGAATACCATCGACTATGATAAGATGGAATGATGACAAATCTAAAATATCAAAGTAAATTATAATATTAACATGAAATTGTTACAATCTCACCCATGAGGTACTTCAAGTGTTATTGACTTCACTTGCCTTCCACCAATACTATGAGAGAAACTTTACGATTACACCTCTTAATGACTTCTTCAACACACCTTTAAACCGATGGCTTCCTTTACACACTTCATACAATATTTCTCACTACTTCTATGCTAAATGAGGGGGTGGCCACTTTATTTATAGAACTTCCTGAGGCTTATCCATCTTATCTCTAAGATAGGATAAGAAATCCCTCTGACAAATCATATTCCATACCTTAACTCTTATCATGTACATGTAAGCTTATCTTTTAAGATAAGATAAACCTTATCATTTCACATGGGTTCCACATTTTTAGACTTTTTACAAATAAAATACACAAAATATTTATGACCTCACTCCTTGTCCTTATTACCAATATAATATTTCTAATTCCTAATCATGTAGACCCTACTTCTCTACTTATCCCAACTTTGACATTTTAACATTACCGGACCACTTACGACAAATATTTACTTTTTACAACATTCCTATTGTACTTTGACTATTACCGTACTCTACATTATTGGCGGCACCATACTGATGGCGCCGTTATCTTCTATCAGACGCTACTACTAATTACACTTAACAACATCCTATTCCTAATACATACATTAATGAAATAGAAATTACGGAGGAAAATTTTAGTGTTGACATCTTCCCCCTTCCTAGCTTCTACTCCATCCTCGGAGTAGACTATTCTGGTGCTTGGAAAATCTTCAACTTGTCGTGGTTGACCCATTTCGTAATGGGAGTGCCATCCAATTCCTCCAGTCGATACGTACCATTTTCATGCACAACTACTATTTTGTAGGGTCCCATCCATTTTGGAAGAAATTTTCTCTCTTCTTTTTTTGTATCTGGAATCATATACTAGAACCAAGTCATTCACATGAAATGGAGACCAACGGATCTTTTGATCAAAGTATTCCTTTTGCTTCATTTTCTTCTTATGGCTTGTATCATTTGCTATTTCCCTCATTTCCTCTAGCAAATGAAGATGTACCAACCTTTCTTTTACTGAATCACTTTCATCAATCCTTTCATTTTTCATAACTCTCACAGTGGGAATATCAAACTCAATAGGAAGAACTGGATCAATGCCATAGGCCAACTAAAATGGGGAGTATCCTATTGCTGACTTTGATGTTTCCCTATATGCCCACAATGTTGCATGAATCCTTTTATCACACTTATGTACTGCAAGGCTGCATCTTTTGCTAGAATTTGACACAGACAAAATTTGTTCGTTCCACCTGTCCATTTGTGATTGGCTTGTATGTTGTTGCCTTCCTATGGTTAATAGAAAATTTATTGACTAGGCTTCTACTACCTCATTAATGAAGTGGCTTCCTTGATCTCATTACAATTTCTAATGGACAACCAAATCTGGTGACAATGCGTTCATATATGAACCTTATCACCTCATCCATGGAAGTTGTTTTCAATGGCCTAGCTTTAACCCACTTGGTTAAATAATCTGTGGCAACTACAATATACTTATTTTGGCGTGAGGTAGTTAGAAGTGGACCTCACAATGTCTATTCCCCACTTTTCAAAGGGACCAAGTGGAAGAATAAGACATAATGGAGCTGATGAAGTCTTACGGTTACCATGTGTTTGAAAAATATCACATGTCTTACAATAATTATAACAATATTTAAAAAGAGTGGGCGGTGATAACTTTGCTTCAAAGATCCTTCTTGCTTTGTAAGTTGTCAGGAGAAGTGCCCTCCACATGTACCATTGTGTAATTCTTGTATGATTCCTTCCCTTGATCACGTCCAACTGCCCTCTTGTCACTTATGTCCATCAGGTCCTATTCGAAATAATACTCCAAGCGGGAATAGAATATGGATGACCTGGATTGAGTAATCTTTCTCTTAGTCTTTGCATTGGCACCATCAAGAAATTTGAATTCATTCGGATAATTCCAAATATCTATGTATTCACTAGGGATTGTGTCGAGGATAACAATGATGCATCGGGAAATCATCATCATCACAAGATGATCTTAAACCATCATAGGCTCGAGAGAGTGCATCTGCATGGACATGCTTCTTTCCTGGCCTATCTATAATATCAAATTCAAATTCTTGTAGCAAAATTATCCATCTTGCTATCCTCACGATGGGTTAGACTTATTGACAATATATTTTAGAGCACGATGATCTGTTATAACTATAAATTTATGTGCTAGCAAGTAATTTCTAAAATTCTTTATAGCAAGTAATTTCTAAACTTCTTTATAGCAAAAATGATAGCTAGAGCCTCTTTTTAGATTCTGAGTATAATTTACCTCAACACTTTGCTCATTTATCTGCTCCTAAAGTAAATTGGATGTTCATTCCCATTTTCATCCTTTTGGCTCAAAGTACTTCCTAGTCTTTGCATCGAGGCATCAGTGTACACAATGAATGGCTTGCTCCAATCTAGATTCTTTAAAACAGGTGAAGACACAGGGCTTCCTTTAGCTGTCCAAAAGCTTCATGTGCCTTATTTCCTGGATCATAAGCAACATCCTTCTTCAAGAACTGGGTTAGTGGCTGTGCAATCTTTGAGAAATTCTTGATGAACCTTCTATAGTAACCCACATGGCCTAAAAATGATCTCAACTTACTTCTATTCATAGGAAATGGTAAATATTTGATTTTTGAAACTTTATCAGGATCAGTACCAATACCATCTCTGGATACAACATGCCCTAACAAAACGCCTTTAGAACATCCAAAGACACACTTTGTAGGGTTTAGTGAGGCTTGTGCTTCATCTAACCTTTGAAATTCTGTCTCCATCTGGTGTAGGTGGTCCAACTTGCTCCCATAGATGCAAAAATCATCCAGAAATACTCTGATGAAGGTCCCAATGTAGGGTTCGAACACCCTATTCATCAAATGTTGGAATGTTGCTAGAGCATTACACAACCCAAAAGGCATAACTCTATAAGCAAATGTTCCCCAAGGAGTGGTGAACATGGTCTTGGTGATCTTTCTCTGCTATACGGACTTGGTTGTATCTCGCTATATCTATCGTGCAAAACTATAACACTCTGGCTAGCTACTTCGTCCAAGATCTGATCTCGAGAATGGAAGAGGGTAATGATCCTTATTTATTGCCTTATTGAGCTTCTGTAATGAACACAAATGCGTAGGTTCCCATTATTTTTATTGAGATCACAACGGGAGAAACCCATTCTGAATTCTCCATAGCAAATATGAATCCTGCATCAAGCAACTTATCTATTTCTTCTTTTACAGTCTTGGAAAAATTAGGATTCATTCTATATGGCATTTGCTTTATAGGCTTAGCACCATCTACCAGCTCAATAGAATGTTCTACCCAACTTACTTGACGGAGTTCCTTGTAATCAAAAGTGAATATGTGTATGTACCTTCGAAAGAGCTGGAGGTAGGATTCCTTCTCACTCTCCATCACAGCATCACCAATCTTTATTTGTTGGAGACGATCATCAACTTCTTCTTCAGATAATTTTATGGGGTCATGAGTCGGTGTGACTAGAAGGATATCCATGACTGAAACATCAACCTCACTTTCTTCATCTTTAGTGTCCACTTCACTGGTACTAGAGTAATCAGAGGATGTCCAATCATCAGTTTCATCACTTGAATCCACAGGTTCTGCCTTATGATGTCGAGGGATCACGTTTATCTTCACCCTCTCTCTACCACGTCCAAGTGTCATGAAGCCTTCATTCCAGTAGTTTCTTGCATGAACTCTCCTTAGCCATGGTCTTCCCAGCAACATTGGGTATGCAACAGTACCATTTTTCATCACCTGAAAGTCTACCACACATACAACACCATAATGAGATATTTCCACATTTGAAACTACACCTTGGTTTAGCTTTTCCCTTATTTAATGACCTTAACATAAGTGTTGAAGGGTGATCAATTTTAAACCCAACATATTCATTCTGAGACTCGGTCATTACATTAACTGCAGCACCTCCATCAACTAAGACATCATGAATTGAAATACCATTACATAATACCTCAGCTTGTGGAGCATAGGGATCCGCCTCTGCCTCCAAAACAGGGACCTCAACCTCCTTTCTTTGTCGAGCATTGAGTCCACTTCACAGCTCCCGCCTCTTCTCAGAAGACATAGCCAAGAGTTGACCATATGTAATATTTGCAGGCCTTTTGGATAGATCTTCCAAGATGGAGTATGGTCCTTGCCTCTATGAAATCAGAAAATCCTACACACCCAAATTTCTTCTCCTATGTTTCTTACTAGTTTCTCCTTTAATCTTCTTAGGATAATTTCGATCTTGATTATCTTTTTCTTTCTTTCTTTTTGTTACAAACACATCTACTTCATTATTTCTGCTCTTATCTACTACATCAAAAGAATTCACAGGTGTTTTTCCTTTATCATTATCTCCTTTACCAGATGTAGAAGCTCTATCTGGACAATTATACTTATAATGACCCTTTTTATAACAACCATAACATACAACTTCAGAAATATTTCTTTTTGGACCTCTATCTCCTCCCTGAGAACTAAATTCTTTTCCTTGAAGAAGATTAATAGTTAACTGACCCATCTTTTTGAGTAGATCTTCATACTCAGTAGATGTACTAGGAGAAAGATTTGTTCTCACCGAGAGTGGTTGTGGATTCTGGAGCAAAGGTGCTGGTGTAGGCTCTACTTTAGCAACAATTTCTTTGGGCTCCTCTTCCATGCTTTCTTCTTGCCTTCTTGCAATCTCCTTTTTTATTTCAATGGTAGTTGGGCGGTCATACTTCACTCGTTGTCTGATCTTTGGCTTCATCCCAAGAATGAAGTGCTTACATAGGAGATTATCCATGCCATTCATCAACCCATCCGCTAATCCTTCCTTCCGGATCTGGGTGTCGAGCTTCCTCCTTAGCTCTAGAACACGAGCATGATAATCCCTTATCTTCTCCTTCTCTCCTTGGGTTAGCTTTGTGATATCGATCATGAGATTTGCATATCTCTGTTGTTCACCAAATTCTTCAAGAAAACTTTCAGTTAATAAATCCCATGAGTTTTTCACATTATCACCTAGTGTTTCAAACCACCTAAGGGCTGAACCATCCAAAAAGGTAGGAAAAAATTCAGTCCATTGTTCCCTTCTTATAAGGCCATTACAAATACAAGATCATTTAAACTCTTGAATGAAAGAGGAAGCATCTTCATTAGATTGGGCTGAAAAAATAGGAATCTTCCCCATTTTCAAAAGTAACCACAGTGAAATACCAACCCAAAAGTACAATCAACAAGACTTATGTGCACCAATAATTAAAATCACTATAATAGAAAATAGAAATGACCACGGTAAACTATGGTAAAACTTGACTTACTGCGGTAAAAACTGACTTTACTGTGGTAAACACTATTCACAATAAAAAGTGAAGTTACTGCAGTAAATACTATTCACGGTAAAAAGTGACTTTACTATGGTAAATACTATTCACAAAAATGACTTTACCATGGTAACTACTATTCATAGCAAAAATGACTTTACCATGGTAACTACTATGCACAGTAAAAACAAGGTTACCCTCCAATTGATTTTTGACTAAGTGGGAATATCTCTCCAGACAATCCACCAACAAGGAATGGTCCCGGAAACGGAACCAAAATGTCATCACCAATCCGGCACTATGATAATTCTTCACCGGGAACTCCTCATGCTATGATTATTTACTAATGCACAGCCTTTAGTTTGGTGGATGTAATCTGGAAACAAAACAACAAACATAACACAAGAATACCATCGACTATGATAAGACGAAATGATGACAAATTTGAAATATCAAAGTAAATTATAATATTAACATGAAATTGTTACAATCTCACGCATGAGGTACTTCAAGTGTTATTGACTTCACTTTCCTTCCACCAATACTATGGGAGAAACTTTACAATTACACCTCTTAATGACTTCTTCAACACACCTTTAAACTGATGGCTTCCTTTACACACTTCATACAATATTTCTCACTACTTCCTTCTATGCTAAATGAGGGGTGGCCTCTTTATTTATATAACTTCAGGCTTATCCATCTTATCTCTAAAATAGGATAAGAAATCCACTCGACGAATCATATTCCATACCTTAACTCTTATCTATACATGTAAGCTTATCTTTTAAGATAAGATAAACCTTATCATTTCACATGGGTTCCACATTTTTAGACTTTTTACAAATAAAATACAAAAAATATTTATAACCTCACTCCTTGTCCTTATTACCAATATAATATTTCTAATTCCTAATCATGTAGACCCTACTTCTCTACTTATCCCAACTTTGACATTTTAACATTACCGGACCACTTATGACAAATATTTACTTTTACAACATTCCTATTGTACTTTGACTATTACCGTACTCTACATTAGTGGCGGCACCGCATGTGGTGCCGTTATCTTCTATCGATGCTACTCTAATTACACTTAACAACATACTATTCCTAATACATAAATTAATGAAATAGAAATTACGGAGGAAAATTTTAGTGTCGAGCAAGACAAAACGGAGAGACCTAAAATGAGAAAAAGGGTGAAATGAGCTCTTGAAACCCGTAGCATTGTATCTTCATTCTCCATTAACCTTTTTATTGAAATTTGTTCCATTGGGCTCGTATCTTTTTCTTATTCCGCATGATATAATTTAAAATAGAAGTTAAGTGGATTTTATGGGTGTGAAGTTAAGGGAAACGTCTATATTTTAAATTCTAAATCCATGGAAAGAACAAAATTGATTAAATCAGGTATGGAGTGTATTTTCTTTGAAAGGTGAGACTTGTCGAAATTTTCAACCCGACCCTTCTATGTCTGCAACTCATCTTTTTCCACAGTTCAAGTAAATATGATAAATTTTACATGGGAAAGATCATATTTTCTCCTCTATTGTATGAAATGATTTAAAATTCAGAGTTGGTGAGGTAGGCAAGAAAATGAGGGGAAAATATAGGGAAAGACCCATATTTATAAAATGATTACCTACAAGCATTCCAAACACATTAATGAGGTAGGGATCAAATTTCTTCATCCACAAGATAGAATAAAAGGAAGTATGGATTTGGCAAGACACTCCATGAATTTTAAAGTTCATTCAATACTCTTATGTGGTGGTTAAAGATGGAACTCGAGCCCCTCTCTCTCTATTATGATATATTGTAAATCAAGCTCATTTTTAGGGAGTTCAACTTCTGTTTTTGGCTTCTTTCCTTCGTATACTCATTACACAGGCATTGTAATCTCTTAAATCTATCAATTTAATCATTTGGTAGGAATTTTTTTCCTTTTTCCTTGGATGTAATAAAGTGTGTTAATATTTGGAGTAATAAAATCAAGCTTTTTGGTTAATCTGTAACTCTATCTTGTGTTTTATTGCATCACTTGACCTCTACACTACAAATGTAATGTTTTTGTGCATCTAATGGTTTCTTTAATGCTCTAAATGGTTGTATTTAACTAAATGGATGTTTTTGTTGATTGAGAAATAGGGTCAAGCTTTGATTAGTTTTATTAATCTCAATCAACCAAACTTACAGAGAATGGGCTGCAATATTTATAGATATTGCACAGCCAAATACACATAGGAGATTAAGTTGCACAGGTGCAACCAAATTCCAAAATACACAAGCTTCCAATATCATCGGGAAGCACAAATGAATAAATACAAATATACTGTTAAAACTATAACAGCATCCATGAGAAACAAATATGGTTTAGAAACCATATAACAATACATAACAAATATATGGTTTGTATTATTAACCATTATTATTTAATTAATAAAATTAATTAAATAATTGTACTATGCATAATTAATATTAGGATAATAATATTTTATCCTAACATTCCCCCCCTTAATTGTGCATTGTCTGAAGAGATGAGGAGAGGAACTCTCTGAACAACTCGAACTTGTCACGTGCAAGTGACTTTGTGAAAATATCTACTCGTTGTTCAGCAGTTGGACAAAATTGAAGCTGAATGTTGTGCTTCAACACATGTTCGCGTATGAAATGAACTTGAACCTCAATGTGCTTTGTTCTCTCATGAAAAACTGGATTGCGAACAAGTTTGAGTACACCTTCATTGTCAACATACATGGTGGTCAGTTTGTCCTAAGGTATTCCAAGTCCTTCCAGTATGTGACGTAGCCAAATCACTTCACAGACAGCTTCTCCTGTCAGAACGATACTCGGATTCTATGGAAGAGTGAGAAAAAAAGTGTTTTTTCTTACTTCCCCATGATATTGGTCCAAATCCCATAAAGAATACAAATCCGAAGTGTATTTTCTATCATCAATGTTGTCTGCATGATCTGAATTTGAATATCCAGTCAAGAAGAAGTTTTCGTTCTTCTTGTATTCTAGACCAAGATCCTCTGATCCTTTGAGATATCTAAAAATGCACTTTTCTTCTTTCCAATGACAAACTTTGGGTTCCTGCATGAACCTGGATAGATAGCTCACTGCAAAGATGATATCTGGTCTAGTGTAGGTCAGGTAAATGAGACTCCCAATTAGCTACCGATAGAGAGTGGCACTTACCTCGGGACATGGATCTCGAATGAGATAATCATGTAACTGCTCTCCATGGGTGTAGCAATTGGTGTGCAATCCATCATCCTAAACTACTCGAGCGTAGTCTTGGTATATTTCATCGAGAAAAAAAAATGATTCTCTTTACGCCACACTTCTAATCCAAGACAATAGTGTATCAGCCCGAGATCGGTCATGTCAAAGCGATCAATTAAGATCTTTCTTCATTGCATCGATCATCCTCATGAACTACCAATGATGACTACATCGTCGACATAAACAACAACAATCACCATCTCCCCCTTACTTTTTTGAGGTAGAGATTGGGAGCGTATAGATTTCTAACAAATCCATGTTGTAATGAGATGCTCATCAATCTTGATGTGCCATGCTCGGGGTGCCTGTTTGAGGCCATACGAGATATTTCTTGAGTCTCGCATACCTTTGTTTCTTGACTAGGTACAAAATATCCCTCGGAGTTGAGTCATGTAGACTTCTTCTTGTAAATCTCTATTTAGAAAGGCACTTTTATGTCCATTTGGTGAACTTTCCATCCAAACTGAGCAGCTAGAGAAAATATCATCCTGATCATTTTGATCTTAGCTATGGGAGAAAATGTCTCCTCATAGTCAATGCCTTCTTTTTGTGCATACCCCTTTGCTACAAGTCTTGCTTTGTACTTGTCCATTGTCCCATCTGCTTTGTACTTTGTTTTAAATATCCATTTGCATCCAATGGGTTTCTTCCCTAGTGGAAGATTGACAAGTTGCCAAGTGTTATTCTTCATCATTGATTGATATTCAGAATCCATGACATCTTTCCAAGCTTTTGACTGTAGGGCTTCCTGGATTGTAGAGGGCTCATCAGATTCAATAAATCTACTCATCAAAGCAAAGTTAACTTCTTCTCTTTCTTTACTATGAGTCCGTGGTCTAGGAGTGGATGTATCTAGTGGAGCATCCAATCTTGCATCTCGTAATGTACTTGTACACCATTTAGGAATACTTTGAACTGTGCCCATGGGTTGTGGTTCTATTTGATCAACACCATCATCCCCATCATCACTTTCATCTTCTGAGGGAACATTAGCTTCAATTTTTACAATAGGTGAAAAATCTACATCTTGCAAGTCCGGAGGAGGAGTCTCTACTTCCTTCTTCTCAAAAAACTCAACATCTCTACTGGTGTAGACTTTTCTGGTCTTAGGATCCATCAATCTATACCCAAGAGTCTTTTCACTGTGTATCCAATGAAGATGAGTTTTGTGACTTCATGTCCAATTTCTTTCTATTATGTTTGGGTATGTGCATGCTTGCTTTGCACCCGAATACTCTGAGGTGTGCAATGGATGGTTTCCTTTTTGACCATGATTCTTGTGGTGTAATTCCATCAAGAGAAGTTATGGGCACTCTGCTCAACAAATATCTTTGTTGTTTTTGCTTCTTACGCCCAAAATGTCTTTGCAAGTCCGAATCATGATCATGCATCGCACCATTTCCATGATAGTACAATTTCTTCTCTCAACAACACCATTTTTCTGCGGTGTGTGTGGAGGAGGCATTTGTCGACAAATCCTCGTAAGTTTATAGGTAGTCTCGAACTCATCACTCATGAATTCCCCCTGGATCTTAGCGGAGAGTTACGATGTGATGACCAGTTTTCTTTCTCAACCGCTACTTCAAACTTTTTGAAGGTTTCAAATGCTTCACTTTTCTTGCGAAGACAAAAATCCACATTTTCCTTGAATAGTCGACAACACAAAGCATGAAGTACTCAAACCCGTAATGACTTGGCTGCATTGGACCACAAAGATCGGTATGAACCGAGTCAAGTTTACCATGAGCTCGAAAATTACTCTTTTGGAATGAATCCCGTGTTGTTTTCCTACTTAGGCGGTGAGGACACTTGTCGTATCCTTCGAAGAGAAGGTAGCCCATGTACCATATTATTTGGCGAAGTGTTTGAGATATTTAAAACTAACATGACCAAGTCTCCGATGCCACAACTACACTTTGAGGTGGAATTTTTAGCCACAAGTGCTTGATCATCTCTATAAACAAAATCAAGTTGGAGCATGCGTCCCACATTGGAAGCTTTTGCAATTATTTTCAAGCCTCTTTATTTATCTCAAATCAAACACGTTTTCTTGCCGGATTGACTATCAAAGTCAATTTTTAGGTTGTGATCTAGGAGTTGACTTCTTGAAAGAAGATTCTTTATCAACCCGAGGGACATATAAGACATCGATAGTCTACATTGCGTGAACCAATGGGTAGAGAAATGTTCCCAATCCCTGAGCTGTATATGAACAATCATCTCCCAACGAAACATGATTTTTCGATGGTGTGTCCCTCATTGAAATAAACCTAGTCTGTGGCGGTCATGTGTCGAGTGGCTCCCGAATCAACATATCGAGACATCACTATATGACGTGGATGGTTCACTTGATCGAGCATTGAACAAGAAGTCTTCATTGTCTTACTATTCTTGTAGCTCATGCAATATTACCTTCTTGGTGGGGTCTTCTTTTCTAGTTCCCCTTTTACGCCCGTGATAGTTGTTGTTATGGTCGAGTTTCTTGATGAACCTTTCTTATAAGTGTTATACCAATAATCTTTTAATCATGTCCTCTTTTGCAAATTGGACATTGCTTCTTCTATTGATTGTCCCCATGATACTAATTACGATGTTGGGATTTACGATAGGATTTAGGTTTTCCTTTACCTTTTCCTTTCCATTTTGATGTGAAGACAAGTTCTGCTCCTCTTCATCATCCTTATTGTGCATTGCTTCCTCTTGTTGCAGTAGGTTTACCAGTTTGTCAAAACCAACTGTCATATCTGTCACGTTTAGTGTTGTGACAAAAATGTGGTAAGAAGAGGGGAGTGCTCTCAGAACAATGGGAACAAGAGCATCATCTGTGACTGGTTCTCCCAGGGCTAAAAGTGAAGCCCTCAATTCTGTAACTCTTCTTAAGAAAGCTTCAATTTTCTCATTTTGCTTGAATTTAGTGTATGTAATTGACTCTGCAAATTCAGTATGACATTCTTGTTCTTGGCCTCATATACTGTACTCAATTTATCCCATGCATCTTTTGTTGTTTTGGCATCTCGAATGTGGGGTTGCACATCATCGGACACTCCAAACAAGATGATGAGTTTGGCCTTCTGATCTGCTTTATCAAACTGCCATTGTTGTGTTGTATCAATGGCTGATCTAGTCAGAGTACCATTCACAATAGACTAGATCTCTTCAAACTCAAGTTGTTTCTTTATTTTTTTCTTCCATGTAGCATAGTTGTTTCCTCACGAGAAATTGTGAATCCAGGAAGAAAACATTTGGGGCATTTGTGCCCATTTTGTAGAGATCACCGATAGGGTTTGGCTCTTATTACTCTACGTATTAGGTCTCCCAATCTATATACCATCGATCAATATACCAAACCTTTCTATATACGTGCCCTTTCGATATACCTATTGGTACGTGGAAGAAGCTCACCCTTTCTATATACCGGCGGTATGTGAAAGAGGCATTAACGTACGTGAAAGAATTCAATACGTGGTACCAAGACAATATTGATGGGGTTTGTGTGATTATTGACACCGGCTCAAAGAAATATCCTCATACGTGTGCGTACCATCGCTATATACTTGGATAATTTCTTAGTCTGGGTTTATGTCATGCAGTCATTCACAGACGGATGGGATGGTTCATAGTGTGTGCACTGTGATCTTATTACTCCCCGTCGATTTAAAGGGACGATGCCGGACGATGTTGTTGCAGCTATATTAGGCATTAAGTGCAGTAGTAGTCGCGATGGCTTTACCAGTAAGTGCTTCCTAGAGGCACCGTATATACCGAACGCTGCGAATGAGATCTAGGATCTCGTGAGTGTTACAGAACCAATTTTTAATTGTTTTTTATTACAATTCTGCCAGTTTTTGAGCAAGTTACAAAGTTTGCAGTTGACTATGGCAACCTGCAAATTAGTACAATATACAACAGTATACAATTTACATTCAAAAAACTGGAAAATTTGAATGGCGGAAAAAAAAATTTTGTTTCGCAGTCCTGGTGGCCTCCCGAGGCTAATACGACCCAAATTGCTAAAAATTGCAAAAAAACAACTAAAAATGCGGTTTTAGATGGGTCTCCTTTGCAAAAAAATTCTGAAATGAAAAACTGTGCCAAATGGGAGAAATTGTTTGTTTACCCTAAATTAGGGATTTCTCCACTAAATTTAGTTAGTTATAACTAAATTCAAAAATTCTGCTAAATTTGGTAGTTCCGCCAAAAATTCTGCCAAATGCAAAATGTGAAGTTGGGGGTGGGATTTGAACCATGCACCTCCCACTTCTAAGGCTTTCCCTCTATCCAACTTGGCCGCTTAAGCATTTGTAATGTAAAATGGACAATATTGTATTTAAATAAAGGCAGATTTGACTCACCTCTTTAAAAAAAAGATGACTTGTAGAGGCTCCACGTGGCACATGCTGGTGAGAGGTGATTTAGGTTTTCTTTGCATCAAAAAATGGATCTTCTAACTTGAAAAAATAGCCGCTTTATCTCCTTTTTATTGTTTTGTTTGCCTCTGTTTTGTTTTTGCGGATTCCTTTGAGTTTCTTCACCATTTTTTCTTGTTTTGTGCAGGCCGTGATCTTTTTGTTTGTTGTTTCTTTGTGTAGGTACACAGGATGTGCCTTCTATATTGTTAGCCTTTGTTTGCAGCTCGTGAGGTAGGGATTTCTTTGTTGCGAGGACGCAGGGGTCTCCAAACTATGTACAGGTCGCTGTGCGTGGAAGGATTTGCTTTTACAGCATAGAAACCAGATCTACAACCTTGGTGGATGTAAGCACACTCACGCCATTTGAATAGTCTCAGATTTTATTGCTGGTTTTGTAGAAAACAGATCTACAACCTTGGTGCGTGGAGGTTTGCACAACTATGGCTGTGACAGCAGGCCGATTTTATTGCTGGTTCCACGAACTCACCAATGCTCAACAATATAGGGAACAATCACAACAAATGCATTTGAAAAGCTCGGTCTTGGAAGAACAAATGCACAGACCTCCAAATATAGCAGCCTGCTAAAACTAGCAGAGACTAATTGCTTTTTTTAATTTAGAGACAAAACCCCTATTGGGGAATATTTTTCTTTGTTTAAATTTCTATACCTGCAACAAATTTTGCCTAGTGCTGAGTGCACCAGGCAAAAAAAAATTTGCATTCCAAACACCTGGAATGAACTGGGGGATGTGGGAAGGCAGAGATGAGGCTGGGAGGTTGCAGGAGGCTGCACAGGCTCTCTATTGCTGCATACTCTTCTCCAATCTTCTCTATCTCTGCTGCATTCTCTTTCCACTCCTTCACAGGTCCAGATTCTCACTCTGGTACCAAATGTTGATTGAGAAACAGGGGCGGAAGCCTGATTAGTTTTATTAATCTCAATCAACCAAACTTACAGAGAATGGGCTGCAATATTTATAGATATTGCACAGCCAAATACACACAGGAGATTAAGTTGCACAGGTGCAACCAAATTCCAAAATACACAAGCTTCCAATATCATCCGGGAAGCACAAATGAATAAATACAAATATACTGTTAAAACTATAACAACATCCATGAGAAACAAATATGGTTTAGAAACCATATAACAATACATAACAAATATATGGTTTGTATTATTAACCATTATTATTTAATTAATAAAATTAATTAAATAATTGTACTATGCATAATTAATATTAGGATAATAATTTTTTATCCTAACAGGTTTTAAGTGTGTGTGATAGGATTTGAAGTTGTGAACCCCTATCTTCCTATCATTTTCACTCTAATCTCGGTTTCTAAAGAGCGTCGAACCCTCTTCTCTTAGTGTTATCACCCCTTTTGTGTACGATTTCCTTTTTTTTATGTTAGTTCCTCTTCCTTTGTCCCTTATAAATGATAGGATAGGATTATATACTATGTTTACCTTCATTAGAGTTATTTTTGTGCTAGATTAGAGAAAATAACCACCTTTCTTTAGAGAGTTGTCTCTCATTTGCAAGGTCCCACACCCTAAGATAACTCCATGTTTTTCAAGATACACTGATTTCCCAGGTTATTCACTGCAAGCATTCGGGGGTGTTGCAATTTTACATAACATTTTTGGCATGTTGAGTTGGAGAACAAGTCAATTCTTCTAGGTTTATCAAGATTTGATGTGCATCTTGGTAAATTTCAGCATTTGGAGGATTTATAACAACACATATGATGAATTTCAAGAGAAGAATTCAATTATTTTAGTAGTTCATATTTCCTTAAATTTATGAGAATAATCCAAACCATGTCTATAGTAAGAGAAAAATGAATTTTTGAGTACATGCAACTATCTCCAAGAAGAGGTCGAAGGGAAAGACAAGTTCATAGATCTCCATATCCACAAAATAGAACATTTTCAGAACCTCCACCTAGAAGGCCATTGATTCAATCAACTATATTCCTTAGACCAATTAGGATGGCACACCAACAACCAAATCAACTAGAAAATCCATTTTAAAATTACACGGGCAAAATTCCACTTGCCACTGAATGCACAGAGTCCGAGTTTTGGTGGCATCTTTAAAAAGTGTTCAACTATTCAATGGAGAGAATCACACAACAACAATTGATCATCACATTCAAGACATTGTAAATGTTTGTGCCATAAATGAGATTGTTGAGATGGATGTGGCGGTGAATCTTATAACTTTTTCCTTCAAAGGCAATGTTTTGCAATGATACAAAATCTTAAGAGGAGGATCAATTTAGAATTGGGATCAATTTTGCATGGCTCTTTATAGCGATTTAGAGAAAATTCAGATGACTTGACTCTTTTAGAGTAGTTGACCACAATCAAGAGAACACCAAATTAACAAATGACTAATTTCAATTCCATATTCCAAAGAACGTAGGATGAGATTCCAATTTCCATAAGACTAGTTGTTAAAGGTGTATTTCTTTATTTCTTAAAATATCTTAACTGTGATATAACCATGATGATACACGATCTATGGGGGAAAACTTTTCCAAGAGCTTATTGCATAGCAAATTAGAGTAAAGAATTTTCTAATTCAAGTATAGTAAACTTACAATTAGGCTACCTATCCATATTTACATAGAAATGGAGTGTCTTACCTAGTCAAACTCCCACAATAGCCCCTATTCCTACTCCAAAAACCAAGATCCTAATGAAGCTTCTACTTATTCTTATACCACCTCAACTGAGCTATAGGAGGTTATGAAACAATTTTAGAGCTTAGGGAATGAGTTGGTAACACTCAAGAGGAAAATATCTTAGATTTTGGCCCTATCACCCTCAAGCCTAAAAAAAAGGGCCTCCATATTATCCTACTAGACCTCCCACTCAACCTGCTAATCAAAATCAACGACAACCTCCCACTTCTAGACCATTTAAGCTTACAATCCTAATTTTGCCTCTTCATCTAGATCCTTGGTTTCAGTTCAAAACAACATGGCACAAGAATATGAACGGTGTTTCCCAAGTGTCCAACCTCATAATCAATCAATATTCTTCCATGGCACTCTAAATCAAGCTTGAATGGTGAAAACTCTTTGGTGTGCCTTAAGAAACAAAGGAGGAAGAAAATCATCACTAAGGTAGTTCTCAAGAAGCACCTCCAAACATGAAATCACTAGTATATTTGAAGGTAGATGATTTATGTGGTATGAATCAAACTCTTTCATGAGATGTGGCAACAAACAAAAGGTATAAGAAAAAAAATATAGAGCAAGTGAAATCATTAGATAGAAATGTTTCTCATCCTTCTATCACTCTTCATGGAGTTAGCAATCAAAATGTAATGCCAAGCTCACGAGAATTATCCTAGAGTACTTGTTGTAGTTTCTCACATTTAAAAGAAATTTGTGCAAGAAAAGGGTAGCAGAAAGACAATCTCTCTCCATTTAATTCCATTTATTAGATAAAGAAGACAAACATGAGTATTTCAATGTGGAATATCTCACCTTTCCAAGACAGAGGGATTTTCGCAAGATGGCATGCCTAATTTATCCAACTCTAATGATCCATCTAGAGAGAAAGAAAAGGTGTTAGCCAATGCAACTCAGCAAGGAGGAGGTCGAGCAGATATAATATTAAAACCTCCACCATTTTATGTGTCTTTAATATTGGCATAAATCTTGTACAAAATTACATGATTGATTCGGGAGAAAATCTTTGTGATGCCCAACCAAATTACAGATCAATTGGCTCTAAAATATGAAACTATCTCCAAAGGAGTGGTACAATTGGATGGGATAGTAGTGATAAATTTTGGAATAAAAAAGGATGTAAATATAACGTTGCATACATGCCTAAATGTCAAAATTTACGAAGAGGTTTTTGTAATTGACGTGTCACCACTCTTTACTTTGTGTTTGTCAAGAGATTTCACTACTCATATTAGAGGCTACTTGTTTGTGGACTAGTTACACATGCTCTTCGAATGAGGTATGGATCCAAGGACAATATTCAATCAGAGCCCATTTTAAATTTTCATATTGATCGATGTACTAAATCCAATCAATGACGATTACTTAGCCTTTCACCAAGAGGATTGCCTAAGCATTTACGATGCAAATACTAAAGTTTGAAACAATCAAGATTTAACACTTAATGAGTGGGCTCACAAAATACATGCTTATAGTTTATATAATGAGATGGAGGACTCTGAGTTAGGAATGTATTGCTTACATGAAGAAGACACACTTATCCCTAACATCGTCAAACTAAATAATGAATTCTAGAAGCTATTATTTGACGATTCCAAGAGATAACAAGTGTAAGAGGATGAGCCATTATTGTGTCTCCCCAATGTAACAAATATTATTTAGCCTTCCATTTTCAATTCACTTGTTAAAATAACATGGCTGAATATGAAGCATTGAACCATGGCTTGCATTGGGAGAGAAAGAAAGGTATCAATAACTTACAAGTTTTTAGAGGTAGTGAAATCATTTTAAATTAGGTTAAAGGGATCAATGTTGCTAAAAATGATCTCCTTAAGATCTAAAAGAACTAGGTATGTGATTTTATTAAATATTTTGAGGCATTCAATGTAAGTTCTACACCAAGGAAGAAGAATGAGGCTGCGAGATAACATTGCAACAATTAGGGAAGTGTTTTACATGGTTGAAAGTATCAAAAGAGATCAGACTCTATCTCATATTAAAATAATGGCAAGGAAAGTTGTTATAGAAAATCAAAATAGTTCACAAGTGTTTTAGAATAAAAACAAATCATCAAATTTTTGCAAGAAGAAGAGGATTTTGTTATAGAAAGCTATGATAAATTGGAAAAGTAGTATGGAAGTCAAGTGGTTAAGCTCAAGACCAACAAGTTGCCTAAAGGTTTAATGACTCTTGATTTAATTTTCAATCTCAATGATCAATTCCGAAAGGAGAATGCCAAAATCCTAGGTTAAGGGTGAAAATTCGGACTCCATTTTAGTGGGTGAATGCAAGGTGATCCAAATTTTCAAGGTCATTACTCAACAAGAGAAATCTAATTTCATTTAACTTTGTAAGGAATTTCTATATATATTCATCAAGAGTTATGAATATTTGAGAGGTTTTGATCCAAGATTAGCAAAACATACTATTGATTTGAATTCAGAATCCAAGCCCATTAGATAAAAAAAAATCTAGTAAATCCCCTTATTAAGCCCCTCATGAATAAATAAGTGAATAAACTCATAGAGGAAAGCATTATCTTTCGGTTTAATCACTCTTCATGGGTAGAAAAGGAATGGTGAGATTAGATTATGTGTAGATTTACGGGACCTAAATAGAGCTTCTCTCAAGGACCATTATTTGCCTCCTTCTCAAGATCCAATCCTAAAAGTAGTAGTAGGATCGAAAAGGGTTCTTGCTCCTAGATGGAAACTCAAGTTATAACTAGATTATGGTGAAAGAGGAAGATCAATTTAAAGCAGCCTTCAACACCAAATGCAACACATATACTTATAGAAAGATGTGATTTGGATTATGAAATTAAGAGGGAACATTTCAATGTGTTATTGATACGACATTTAAGGGATTGATTAACTAAATGGTTCTTTTTATCTTGATTATATCACGATGTATTCCAAGAGTGCATCGAGATCACCTTTCTCACCTCGACAAGTGTTCACAAGATGTAGCCATTTTCATATATCCCTAAACCCTAAAAATTACATATTCTTGGCACATAAAGGAAGGATACTAGGAAAAATTTATTTGAAATAAGGGCTAACCATTGATCCTAAAAGATTTAAATGTATTTGTGCACTTTTATTTCCAAGTCACAAGAAGGATCTTTAAATATTCTTTTGGAGAATTAATTTTTCTAAAGTTTCATTCTAGATTTTACCACTCTTTTAAATCCTTTCACTATGATGTTTAAAAAGAACCTTGCATTAAAATGGACAACAAAGGGTAAAATGAGTTTTGAGCCTATCGAGTAAGTCATATCTCAAGCTTCAACTCTCATCAATTTGTATTTTTCACGAACTTCATTCTCTATACTTTCGGTGATTGTGACACCATCTGTGTTATTTTTGCATAGTTCAATAAAGAATTTTGGATCATCTCGTATAATTATTCAGCCAAATCTTGGAGGATTATGAGGTGAGGTACTCTTTTATTGAAAAGCATGTCCTCGTTGTTTTATGGATCAAGAATGAGATCTAATTTAGTACTTCTAATTATTTACCCCGATGGAATGGGCAAGCGAGTCCAAAAACAAGAATTTAATGAGGATAATCGGGGATGATGCTTGATGAAAATTAGAGAACATGTCATACTAAACTCAAATTACCCTTGTGGGTTCATAGAAGCATTCCTAAGAAGGAAACCTGATAACTCTCCTTATAAGTTGGTCTATGGCTTCCCATCTCTCTCAAGATGCTAGGATTGGAACTTCCCATGTAGTGGAAATATCTAAGTTGTAACCTTTGGAGGCTATATATGTGGAACTCATTAAGTTGGAGGAGATAAGGGATGAATAAATGAAAGGAATGAAGAAGAATGAGATTTAAATGAAGAAGATATTTTATAGGAAATCTAAGGCCATGAACTTACAAGAAGGAGATTTGGTTTAAAGTTGATGCTTTGACATGTCAAAACTCATTAACATTCAATGTTTGATGTTATGTGGAGTGGTCTGATATGATCTCAAAATTTTAGAGTACTAATTCCTTCCAACATTGTCTAATATGGATGTGGAAGAGCTACATATTCCAGTTAATGGAATCCATCTTAAATATTGTTACTATAGTGAACTATTATCTTTGTACATATTAGCTTAGGATGTATAATTCTCTAAGTGCTTGTAGCACATTATTTTGTTTTTAGTGTAGGATTTCTTTCCCTAAGTGATTTACGTAGGTTTTATTGCTCCTAGTGTTATTCTACATAGTTCGATGGGTTCCAAGAGAGAAGAGTGCTTTTATAAGCACAAAGTTGTGAGAAATAATTGTTATCCTCAAGAATTCTCAAATATAGAGAAACTAAGATTAGGTTTAGAGACAGGTTTTAGTATTTCCATATCTCTTCTCTCTTTAGATAAGTGACCGTTGATTTTCTCATGCTTTTAGTGGATTCGGGGAAATTTTTTTTGGGGTAAGCTTGTTTTGCTTCAAAATATTCATGCATTTAAGATGTCGGTGTTTAAGGGGAAGGTGTAGTTTCAGCAACGGTGCCTAGTATTCCAAGTCGATTAAATACTTCTACCTCTGCGGTATTAATCTTTGTTGAGGAACTATCAATCTAGTTGTGCTTTAAAATTGGTAGGAAAATTAGATATGGGATAAGTTTATAGGTCCTCATCCTCTATCCCATATATAAGTTTTGTAGATAAAAGAGAGATCTAAATTAAAAAAATCTTCCACTCAAACCTAATTATCAAGTTTTTGTTATAAAAATTGGATAATTGAGCATAATTAGGAAGTTCTAGGTTTAGGAAGTAGTGTTTCAATGGATTTGGGATAGGTATTAAGAGTTTAGGATCACATTTATGTGTATCTAACCTACTCCATGCCTAATGCACACTATAGGGTCACTTGTCTTCACCATGTAGCATGTAGATGTCCACATGATTTGTAAAAAATTATTATCCATTTTTTCCCTCCTAAAAAAATGGACAACTTGGGAAGAAGTGAATTTGGGCACCCAATAGAGCTTAATAGAGTAATCTAAGGGGAAATGGGAGAGTTTTCATGTTTTGGAGCATTACAACTTATTTTAGGAGGTTTGAATTCAATTTGGTCATTTTTTCCTCTTGCGGGTTTCCAAAATACTCACCACTTTGTCAAATTTGGGATAAATTGGTGAAATGGGGTCAAGGAACACCTTGCTCACCTTAATCTAATTCCTTGGCTCGAGAAAGTTGGAAAATTGGAAGGGATTTTGAAAATTGAAGCATTTTAGAGCCCCACCCCTTTGGTCTCGGTTATAGAAAATGCAAAAAATTGATGAAGAAATGGTCATATTTTTAAATGAGTTGCAAAATGTGTTGGGGATGCATTAATCCATTTTTAGAACTCTAGTTCCTTACAAAAATTCCAAAATTTGATAAAAATTTGTGGAAATAGGAAGAAAGGGTGATTTCTAGTGTGTTTGGGCTCTAGGGTGATCAAATGGGACAATGTTCGGTTGCACAAGGTTCTCACGAACCCATTTTGAATTGGTTTACAAATGAAATGAATCACCTCTCTTGTTATGTGGAAAAATTAGAAGTTTGGAGCCCATGAGGTATAGGTTCTTTCTAGCCACAAGCTCCTGCATTCCCGAATTCAACAATTTGTGAGGGATCTAGCTCATTACGGATGATTCATGTGATTCGGGCCCATGAAGCAAATGTTGCAGGAGGACGATGGTTCCTTACATTATCAAAATATCCAATTCATACTAAGTGTGTCACCTCATTTATATTGTGGAAAAATCGGCCACCGGAGGAAAAAATAGAATGTAGGCTTGGGGTCATGAGTTCTCTAATAATCCGAAATCACTACACAATGAATTTTGGGGGAGGATTTTTCATATTGTGGTTGACATTGAAGTTAGGTTTACGGGGTGGAGCGAGCAGTTCCATGGAGGATCGAAGTTCCCTGACTCGGGTCGAGCCAACATACACTACGATGAGGTGTTGGGAGCTTATCGAGCAGAGGTCACCGAATTATGTTTGGGGCATCGAGGTGTTGAAGGTAGGGGATTGGTGGGGAACTCACCAAGTAGGTGACCAAGTCAACAAGTTAGAGTTAGGGTGGTAAATGTAGCATGGGCCAATGTGGTCCACGAGCACCTAGGCATGTAAGGAACTAGTTCCCCATGACATCAAATCATCGCACACAATGCACATGTGCCACATAGATGAGACAGGATGCGGTTGAGAGGGCCAAGTTAGTGGTATATCTTGACGAGACCACCTAGCTCGGTGAGTTTTGGGAGGCTGGATGCGGGAGATATAAGGTCGAGCTAGGTAAGGGGCTCGTTTAGCTAACATAGCTCTTTGTGTTCGGGGGTATCGGGCACCCAAGGAACTTAGAGCTCGAGTTCTATTTTTAGTTTAGATCCCCTGAGACTAAACGAACCTAAAAGCTAATGGCGTGACACATGGCCAGGGAGTTAAAATGGGACAAGATTTCATTAATTATGGGAAAGTGAAAAAACTGAGAGACTCAAAAAAATAAGAAATGGGTGAAATGAGCTCTCTAAACCCGCAACACTATATCTTTATCCTCTGTTAAACTTTTTGAATTAAATATGTTGCATTGGGATCATATTTTTGTCCTCTTTACCATGAGATCATTTGAAATAGAAGTTGGGTGGATTTAAGTGGGTGAGTAGTGAAGAGGAAACATCTAGATTTTAAATGTTACGTCCAAAATAATCACAAAAAATTAACTAAGGTATGGATTTGTATTTTCCTACAAAGGTGAGACTTGTCAAAATTTACAAAATGACCCTTCCACACCCTGTAACTCCATATCTTTGTTTACACTTCACAAATCTGATAAATTTTATATAGGCAAACTCAAATTTTTTTCCTTTATCACATGAAATGATTAAAATATAAATTTGGTAAGGTATGTAAGGGAAATGAGGGGAAAAGATAGGGAAATATCTAGATTCAAAAAATTACTACCTTGAAGCATTCCAAATGGATTAATAAGGTAGGGGTTGAATTTATTCATCACAAGTTACATTACATGGAAGTATGGCTTTAACAGGACACTCCATGAATTTTCTAATTAATTAAATGAATTTTTATGGTGCTTGATGTAAAACTCAAGCCTCTCTCTTTCTTTGTAATATATTGTAAAGCAAGCAAATGTTTTATGGAGTTCAACATGTACATTTTTGGCTTCTTCCCTTTTGTATACTCATTACAAGCATTGTAAGCTCTGAAATCTGTTATTTAGAGAATGCGGAAAGATTTTTATTGTTTTTTCCTTGGATGTAATGAACTACGTCACTTTGTTTGGTGTAAAAAAACAAGCTTTGATGTTAATTTACAACCTTCTCTTGTGTTTTCTTGCATCATATGACCTCTACACTATAAATTTAAGGTATTTTGTGCATTTAATGGTTTATTTCATGGTTTAAATGGTTGTATTTCATTGAATGGATGTTGTAAGTGTGTGTGATAGACTATATGAAGTTTTGAACATCCTCTCTATCTCCCATTTTCACTCTAATATCAGTTTTGGAGAGTTTGAACTCTGTTTTTCTTGGTGTTATCACCCCCTTTGTGTAGTATTTCCTTATTTTTATGTTATTTTCTCTTCCATGGTCCCTTGGAATTGATAGGATAGGATTAAATACTAAGGTTCCTTTCATTAAAGTTAGTTGTTGTAGTAGATTAAGGAAAAGAACTAGCTTTCTCTAGAGATTTTCTCAACTACAAGGTCCCACACCTTGAGATAACTCCATGTTTTTCATGTTACATGATTGTCAAGTTATTCACCTATAAGCATTCAAGGGTGCTATAATTCGACATAATAGATATTTTAGATCGGGTATGGTGTTTTAATTAAGCATGAATTCCACAATTTATAATACACTACATTTTGATCCATTTCAAAACATCTATCCTTTTCCTTCATTGATTGGATAATTCAGACTTGTTCCATATAGACAAGGTTCATATGTCGAATCATATATACACACTTCACTATTTCCTTGTATCATGGCTTTATCCTATGTTATGTGGTTACCCTTCTTTCCTTGTGTATTTTCTAGTCTTTTATGGCTTTCCTTTTTGGTCTATCATAGATTTTTATATTTACCCAGTGGATTTGTTCTTTTCTCCACGGCTTTTTTTTTTACCCACAAATTTTTCTTTTCCTGAGCTTTCTTATTTTCATGCAGATTTCACTAAACCTCTGTCATTTCCACTTGGCTTTGAAAGCTTTCTCCTTATGTTTGTAGATTTCAAAAAAATTATTAAGCCCCTGGAATTGATTAAGCTCCCTAAAACCATCCTAGATCATCCTTGATGTCATCATCATGCAATCTATTTAAACTTATCAAATAGATGACCCTACTTAATAAACCATCACATTTCTCTTGCATATTTTTGTCATTAATAACTATTTCATACATGGTTGACCTTGACACATTTACAATGAATGTACAACAATTTTTTCCATTAATTCCACTTGACATCAATAACAACACCAATGGAAATTATAAATGTCGAGATAAACTCCCCTTTTATTGATGGAAATTACATGTGAAACACTAAACCCTTGATGGAAAAAACATTTACAAGTTGGCTTCTAATTTTATCTCTCTCCCTTTGACATCTATGTTATAGGGCCATTTGTTCATCATCATGATTAGGTTGTAGATAAAATGAATAAATAGATGTGTTTACCTTTAAAATCTCCCCCTAGGCTCATGCTTCTCACTTAGTTGTACAAATTTTGGCACACCTTTTGCTCCATGTCCACAAATTTGATCCATGTGACTTGGTATGAACTACAACAATTTTCCCCACGTGAGTTGATACATAGATGAATTTTAGTCTTCTCAAACAATTTCTCTTAGAAAACAAAATATAAAACCAAGTTGTCAAACTAGGATTGTCAAAATGAGCTAGTAGACTAGATCCCTCTAACATGAATACTTTATTGCACTAATTAGGAGTTTTATTGCACATGATAATTCTCCCTTACCTTGTCTCAACATTTTCTAGTTGTTGGTGGGATCAGGAATGACCCCCAACTCATTCCTTAGGTGCTCAAATGTTTCTTTTGGTAGTGGTTTTGTCATGATATCAACAATTTCTTCTTTTATGCTCACATAATAAAGGTTTATTTTCCTTTCATTCACTTGTTCCCTCAAGAATTTATATCTAACTGGAATGTTTTTGGTCTTTGAGTGGAACACAAGTTTCTTGGAGACACTTATAGAACTTATACTATCACGAAGGAAGGAATTGGATATCATATTTTACCTTGTAATCTTCCAATGTCTATTTCATCCAAAGAATTTGAGTACAAAAATTAGTGCGAGTTATATAATCTACCTCACATGTTGAGAGTGATCTTGAGGATTTCTTCTTCTTTGAACCAAGATACCAAGAAATTACCAATAAAGGATGCACCTCCATTTGTGTTATTTCGATTATAAATATTCCTACCCAATCTGCATCATTGTATGAATTTATGTTGAAGTCATTTTTTTGGGTACCCAAGTCCATATTCAAGTGTCCCCATGAGGTATATCAGAATTATTTTGACTTCCTTGAAGTTGGTTTCCCTTGGATCTTTTGAAAATATTCTAAATAGACTCATAACTTATGTAATATAAGGTCTTGATGTAGTGGAGTAGAGTAGACTCCCTATCATGGGTCTATACAAAGTTTTTCTACTTTTGGTGAGTTTTCATATTTTCTCGGCTTGCATCCCACTTCCATTGGTGTTCCTATAGATTTGCATTCTTCCATCCTAAAACTTTTTAGCATTTATTTGATATATTTGGTTTGGGATATAGAGATTCCTTGGTTTGATTCATTGATTTGTAAGCCCAAGAATAATGAGACATCCCCAAGCATAGCTATTTCAAAAAAAAATCATCATATCAATAAAATTGAATAATTAATCTTATCATGATCTTGTCCAAATATGATATC
This sequence comes from Taxus wallichiana var. yunnanensis, assembly GCA_018340775.1. Classification (NCBI taxonomy): domain Eukaryota; kingdom Viridiplantae; phylum Streptophyta; class Pinopsida; order Cupressales; family Taxaceae; genus Taxus; species Taxus wallichiana. The sequence continues at coordinate 290,936,925 of CM031241.1, read as the reverse complement.
ATCAACATATATAATGAAAATGATAAAATGATTTTCTTCTTCTTGAGATATAAAGATTACTATCAACAACACCTTTTCTAAATCCTTACTTAATAAGATATGAATCGAGCATGTTATTCCAGGATCTAGGAGCTTGTTTAAGTCCATACAAATCCTTTTTCAACTTACACATAATATTTGGCATAAGTTAGATAAAATGCATCGATTGTTCAATATATACCTCTTCATTTAGATGGCCATTGAGGACAATGAATTTAACATCCATATGAAAAAAACTGATTTTCTTGTTGCTTCCATCATTTCCATCATTGGTGAAAAATTTCATAAAATTCAATTCCTTACATTTTGCATAACCTTTATATACATTGCTTCATTTCTTTTCATTTCTCCTTTTTATTCAGTTTGTTTCTAAATACCCAATTTTTTCCTATCATGTTCTTATCTTTTGGTCTTTAAACAATCTTCCAGGTTTCATTCTTTTCAATATGATCAAGTCCTTCATTCATTACATCCACCTAATGTTGGTCCTTGTTGGCTTCTAATACATTCTTGGGTTCTATCATGGATAATAGTGCGATATCTTCATGGTTTTGTTGATCTATTAGTATTCTTCTTGTGAGAATGTCAATATCTTTGTTACAAATAATCTTATTTGTTGGATTATCTCTCTTGACCTTCCTTGAGGGTGTCTTTTGTTAGAGTAGGTATTTACCTTAGCTCATGTTCACCTAGGTACTTTATTTACATTTATTGTATTTATCCTCACCCACTTATGTGTGTTGATAATTATTTTTATTTTTTAGATATTAGGGGATATTATCTATTTGTTAGGTATAGTTATTACCTTGATCTAAAGTATTGACTAGTTATTTTGTTGATCTATAGTATTGATTAGATATTTGATGTCTTGTTCTTTCCTAAATCTATGGTCTTGACTAGTTCTTTGATGACTAGTTCTTTCCATGATTTAAGGTTTGATCTATGACCTTGACTTGGTTCTTATATTTTATTCCTTTCCTATATAATCAAGGACCATCCTCATTTGTATTTCGTTGAGTTCCATAATAATATATAATATTGTTTCTCATTTTTTTACAAAGGTTTATGTAAAGTTATTATGGAAAATTACTTTCATCTTATTGATCGTGATGTTTGACTAACATCTATGTTCTTGGCTTGGTACGATCTAGTTATCATTCCTTTTATGGTATCAGAGTAGGAGATTTTGGTTGACATCCGTTTGTAAGTTTTGTTTTGCAAGTATTTTTTTTGTATATTCATATATTCAAGATTTTATGTATTTTGTTTCTACATGGGTTTTTATGCAAAATAGAGGCCACCATTGGATCCGGAAGGCATGAAAACCTTAAGATTGACTCTAAGCTCACTCATTTCTGGAGGCTGTCATTCTTTTGGTTTTTTGTGGTTAAGAAAAAATGCATTGGTTTACCTCGGGATTAATGCTAGACAGAAAGAAATCAAGGAAATCAATTTCTCGGTTTGTTGTATTTTTGAGATATACTAGGTTCTATTCTAGTGTGGTACAACATTTCTCAAGATCTTCTAATTGAAATCCTTAGCCCCTAGTCATATGGTATGGTCAAATGAGGGCTTAAAACTTGTGATTCCTACTAGTTAGTGCTTAACTCTAGCCCCCCTATTTGTGTGGTGAAGGAAAGAGAATTTTATTCTATTTTACTGGCAACTAAAATAAATAGTAGAGCATAATATTGAAAATCTTGTAACTTTTGATTGGTAACTCAGTTTTGAGTGTCATTTTTTGTAAAAGTGCTTTTTTTGTTCTCTTTCATTTGGAAATATTTATTTTGAGGATTTCACCATAATTATAAAATTCTATATTGTAGCATGCACTCATTATAAAGTGTCAAAATCTAGGAGTTATTGCATTGTTTGGGGTCTTGTTGCTTCTTGTCCTTACATTTTTTTGGTGATTTTTTGAGGATGGATTCTAATTCTTCATTAGATAATGTTGATCCATTAACAACACATAATTACCATACATAGAAACCGATAATGGAAACAATAATCAAGCAAAAAGGATTATGGGCTTTAACTTCTTCAAAACAACCAGTGTTCACTAGAGAATATGACAAATTTTAGTACTAGTGCAAATTTGATGAGTGTATGGGTTTGATAGGAACTTATGTAAGTGACATTCTTTTGTTTGATTTGGAAAAATGTGACTCTCCTTTCAAAATTTAGGAGAAATTGGAGGATTTATTTAATAAGGTGGATCATATGAGAGCCATGCAACTTGACATTGAGATCACCTCTCTTAATCTTGAATATTTTCCAACAATTATAGACTATCTTACCAAGTTCAAACATTTGTTTACAAAATTGAAGGGAGTGGAAGAGATAAGAAAGATGAAGAGTGTGTTTACTTGATTTTATCCAAGTTGAGGGGACCATTTCAAATTTTACTTCTACCTTTTTCTCTAGCATGGATTCCTTAGGTGACACACTCAAAATTCCTAACTTAGAAACATTTTGTGAAAGAATTACTAGGGAAGAATCAAATTGTCTCACCTTGAGTCTTCCACCTCTCAAAAGGGATTAGTTGCATCTAATCCTAAGAGCAAGGGAAAACCAAAAAGTAAAACCAAATCACACCTTCTCATCTCAAAATGATCCTAAACCCAAAGAAACAACTCAAAACCCAAGGAGTCTTGTAAATCCAAAAATACGTCTATCCGTTCATGCTCTATTTGTGGGGGTAGTAATCATGAAGAACATAGGTGTTATAAGTGAATGCAAGCCTTAGAGGATGAAGTCAAAAACAAAAATTTCTATCTCCATGCCACCTCCTTCTAATCAGCATGGAAAAGCACTTAATGTTGTTGGGAGATCTTAGTCACCACTTACAGACACTTGGCTTATAGATTACGGTGGTTTCATCACATGACTTCTTCCGAGGAGTTTTTGTTTCTCTTAGTTTGAGTTATACTTCCAAAATTGAGGTTGGAGATTCTTCCTTTCTTTTCTTAAAGGAAAAGGTGATATACAACTTGATGGTGGAAGTATTTGAGATGCACTATATGTTCCTAACATCACTATAAATTTGCTTTATGTATATAAAATTTGTCATTGTGATCAAGGAAAAACAGTGACTTTTACACCACATAGAGAAGTACAAAAATTCTTAGAGCCTTATTCACTTTTGCTTCAGGGTATTGTTGATCATAGTTCTAGACTATATCACTTTGAGGGTTTTGATGACACTTCTTCTATAGGGACAAGATTGGTTTCTCATGAAGATTCAGAGAGTAAGCTTTGGAATGAACTATTTAGACATCTTAATTACAAATATTTAAAGGAGTTGAGCACTCATGGCATGGTAGATGGTCTTCCTAGAATTTATTCTCTTTATAGAGTTTTATCTGGTTGTGCATTAGGAAACAACGCCAAGATCCATTTCCTAAGAATTTTTCTATGAGAACTTCTTCACCACTTGAGCTTTGTGCATAGTGACTTGGATGGTTTTTTAAACCCCTATTTCAATGGAGCTAAGTATGCACTTACCTTTATTGATAATTTCTTGAGTGTACTTCGAGTTTATTTTCTCAAGTACAAAAGTGATTTTTTTCACACTTCAAAGTCTTCAAGGCTTTGGTGAAAAACAATCTTCTAGTTGCATAAAGAACCTTCATACTTATAATGGGGGAGTACTTTAGCAAATTTTTTCTAAATTTTTGGAAACTCAAGGCATTATTCACCAACATTTTATTCCTCATACTCCACAATAAGATGGCTTAGCATAATGGAAGAATAGAATTTGAAGGAAATGGCTAATTGTATGATGTATTCTAGAGATGTACCTCCTATCTAATGGGAATAAGGAGTTAATTGTTCTCACTACATTCAGAATCATACACCACATAGAGTAGTTGAACATTTGACTCCAAAGGAAGCTTGGTCAACACTAAGCCAGATGTCTCATTTTATCAATTCTTTGGGATCCATGCTTGGGCCTTTGTGCCAAAGAAGAAAAGGAAAGATTTGGATAAGAAGAGTAAACTCTTGATCTTTGTAGGGTATTGTGAGGACATGAGAGCTTATTGAACTTTTAGATCACGATACACATGACGTAGTTTTTTGAAAACATATTCGAGTTTGATGAGAGCTTTCAGTCCTCATGATTATTCATCTTCTTCCATGCCTCCTTCTTCATCTCATCTTGAGGATCCTTTCTTTGAGGAGATTGATAAGGAGGTTATAGATTCATTGAGGATCTATTCCCACTTATGTTTTCACTATGTCTAAGTGGGCTCATACAATAGTTTTGGAGGACAAATCCTTTCATACTGAGGATCTTCTATCCACTAGGCATCATCACACACATTCTACAAGTTCGGACTTTTGTGTCAATAATTTTATAAGGATCCATAGTATTTTTCAAAGTCTCATGGGATATAGGAGTGGGATGATGCAATGGTAGCTTAAATATTCTTCTTTGATGAAGAATCATACTTGGGATTTGTTATCTCTTCCTAAAGGAAGAAATATGGTAAGGTGTAAGTGGGTACACCAAACCAAATACCAGATGATGGATCCATTGACAAGTATAAGGCTCGTCTTGTTGTAAAGGGTTTTTCAAAATTTTAAGGTATTTATTACTCTGAGAATTTTACACCCATTTCCAAGATGGATTTTGTACACCTTGTACTTTCTCTTCTTTGCATCACAAGGGTGGCATGTATACCGATGGACGTGAAGAGTACCTTATTACATGGAGATATAAGAGGAAATATACATGGAGTAGTCAAATAGATTTGTTCAGGATTATTCTCTTGTTTGTAGGCTCCAAAGGTCTCTCTACGGTCTCAAATAAGCCTCTCGGGCTTGGTATAAGAAGATGGATTTTATTCTTCTATCTACTAGTTTTTTTCGTTGCCACTCCGATCATACGAGTGTATCTCCAAAATGTTGGTGAGGATATTGTTATACTTTTCTTATATGTTGATGATCATATACTTAATGGAAGATCTTCTTCCCACATTTAGAGTATTCAAAGAGCTCTTTCTACACAGTTTGACATGAAAAATCTTGTGTTATTGCATTATTTCCTTGGATTTGCAGATTTCTTAGCTAGATTCAAAGATTCATTTGATTGAGAAAAAGTACACCCATGATCTTCTTGGACGCTTTGATATGGATGATTTCAGGCCAATTCCATCTCCTTTTCAATCTGGGGTTACTCTTACTTCCACATGTACCACACCACTTTGTGATCCTACATTGTATAGGAAGTTGGTTGGGAGTCTCATGTACTTGAACCATACTCATGCCTGATATTTCATTTGCAATGTAGGGGCTTGTATCTCGGTTTGGAAATTCTCCTCATAGTAGTCACTTTGAAAGGATGCTAAAAGGATTTTACACTATTTACATGGAACTTCCCACTTTTTCCTACACTGTATTAGGGGTTCTACTAAGTTGGTTGGGTATATAGATTAGATTGGGAAAGTTCTATTGATGAAAGGTGTTCCACTTCTGGCTATCTTTTCTATCTAGGTTTTTATCCAATTGCTTGGGCATGTAAAAATCAACATGATATTGCACTTTCATCTTTAGAGGCGAGTATAAGGCATTAATTTACAAGTTAGTTAGTAGATTCTTTGGATTCACCAGTTATTGAAAGAGTTTGGATTCCCACAAGATTCATCGACTATACTTTGGTGTGAAAACCAAAGTGAAATTCACATTTCTCGCAACCCAGTTGAGCACCAACAGACCAAGTATATTGAGATACACATCCAATTCATTCGTCAACACATTTAGGATGAAGTTCATTTCTTTGAGTACCTTGAGCTCGGGGGGGTAGGTTGCAGACATCTTTACGAAGCCTTTTGCATCACCTTGCTACCTTGAGTTGCATGGAGTACTTGGGGTTTCGGAAGTTTTCTCTTGGGGGTGTTCATGAGAACATCTTCCTTCTTCTTATTCTTTCTCTTTCCTTCTAGAAGGATTCTTTTCTTCTATTGGTTCAATATTTATTCATGGATATATTGTACATGATTACCTCATCATGCCTAGTTTCGAGACTCATATTATGGACATGCAACTTCTATTTTGGCCCCTAGCTTCACTTGAGGGGGTGTTAGAGTAGGTATTTACCTTAGCTCATGTTCACCTAGGTACTTTATTTACCTTTATTGTATTTATCCTCACCCACTTATGTGTGTTAATATTTCTTTTTATTTATTTAGATATTAGGGGGATATTATCTAGTTGTTAGGTATAGTTCTTTCCTTGATCTATGGTATTGACTAGATATTTGATGTCTAGTTCTTTCCTAAATCTATGGTCTTGACTAGTTCTTTCCATGATTTATGGATTGATCTACGACCTTGACTGATTCTTAGATTGTTATTCCTTTCATATATAAGAAAGGCCCATTCTCATTTTATTTCATTGAGTTCCATAATAATATATGATATTTTTGCTCATTTGTTTGCAAAGTTTTATGTAAAGTTATTCTGGCAAATTGATTTCATCTTATTGATCGTGATGTTTGATTAGAATATGTGTTCTTGGCTTTGTATGATCTGGTTATCAGTCCTTTTATCTTTGTGTCTTTCTATCTTCTACATTTGTTATCCAATTTTTCCCCTCTAGAAAAATCAAACAAACATGATGTCGCATAAAGGAAATGGATGGATTGACTAAACCATCGGAGCTCACACTTTGGGATCGAGCTGAGTAAGTTGAAGTGGGTCGAGCAAATTGAAGATGAATTTTAAAACTCTGAAGTCTAAAATTTCTACTTTAGAGGTGGAGTTGTTCGAAGGTAGACAGAAGTGAAATTTGAGGAACTCGTCCAAAATAAGTGCAAAAAGGAAGGAAAATGTTTGAAACTTGAACTCTTAATTTTAGAGTTGAGGATTTCAAATATTTTTATGGTTTCATGGACTAGGATCTAATGAATAGTGCCACATAGATGAGGGGAAAAGGTATGAAACTTAAAATCCAAAATTAAGACTTTAGAGTTTGAAGTAACCATTAGAGATATGTAATGACCGAGATGTATACCACAGAATCCAATATCATGTTTACAAAAAGAACCTGAGCCCCTAAAAACCTGAACCCCTAAAATCCTTAAAATTTAAAGGGATAAAACCTTAAATCTAACTTTCGGACATGGGGTTTTAGAATTGTGGAACATTTAAGCTCAAGAAATGAAGCAGTGTCATGTAATATGATTTTTGAAATTCAAGCTGAAGTTTTAATTTCAGACTTCAAAAGTTTTATATTTCAAACTCTCGAGCTATCTACAGATGATGAATGGTAACATCAACCTCCAAAGTGAAAAAAAAGCTTGAAGTTCTAAATCTTAAAAGCATGAAATTTCATATTTCATAGGGTATGATGCAAAATGAGTCAGGAATGATATATCACAACCCATTTATTTTAGTATAATACCCTCATCTTGAGACGGCCATAACTACTGACTAGAAACTTAGATTTTCACAAAATAAACTTTTTGGGAAAAATTATTAGTGTCCTCTACAAAAAAATTACTGGTTTTTATATTAATTTTAGTAAGGTAAAGTATTTCAAAATGAGGAAATAAAGTTCGCCATTTTAGAGGAGTGTTCTAGATTTATTACCTACCAAAATGATGAAGTTATGGGCTTCCTTTCTTACCTAGCAAGTAAAATTACATGGAGATATGGGTTTTTTGGTGGAACCCATCATTGATGTAGGAGATTTTGATACATTTTTGGTGGTTTAAGTAATATTTCGAATTCTTCTCTCTCTCTTTCTTTATTCTTCCTATATATTGTAAGGAGGGGATCATTTTAAAATTTGGACACCTTGTATATACCCTTCCCTTTTTCTTATTATCTGTAAGAGATTTTATAGAGATTTTGTACCTCCCTACTAGACATTATAATGCAAAATTTGTGCCTTAAACCCTAAATGTGATGTATTGTATGAACTTTGAGAGAAATAAAATTAGATTTGTGAATGTTTAAACCCTCTTTTGTGTTCTATTGCATCTTTCTAATCTTTCATTTCATGCATGTTTATTATGTATTGTTATATTTTCATTACAAGGTTATAGTTTTTTTGTGTTTATTATATAGGTTGTTCAACACTCCTTCTTGGTGCATAGCTTTCCCTTAAAGTAGGTTTTAATTTTCATTCATTTTCACTAACTCTATCTCCTTTGGAAAAGCATTAGATTAGGGTTAGATCTAAAACTCTCTTCACTTTGGAAAAGTTGGCACTACTGATGGATAGGAAGCCAACCTTTTCATGGATTTTTATCCCAATAACAAAGTCCCACTCTTTGGGATAACCCCATGTTTGATGAATCACACCTAATGCATCAACCATTCACTTATGAGAAATCATGGATGTTTGATTTCACCATAAAAAATTCTTCCACTCCTTCATGTATACTTCAAACTTCTTCATCATCTTCTTGATATTCATGGTTTCATTAGGCTGAGTGCTAAATTTTGAAGGGTAGGACTCATCAACCTTTACATTTTTATTTCAATCACCTTTTTTACCCTCTTATTCTAGCATCTATAGGTTGACTAATAGTTGTGCATCTAGAAAATATTCCTTCATCACACTAAGAGTCAATTTTCCCAAGATATCTTCATCTCTTTTAATGTAACATTTAATTTCAAAGAATCTTATGTGTTTTACATTTTCTAGCCTTCCTTTTCAAAATTCATAAAGTGTTTTTCTATTATTTACTCTCAATTAAGATACCTATTTAATGTGTAGATATCCTTATAAACTACCTCATTCTAATAGCTATCAATGAAGTTTGGATTCATTCATAATGGTTCTAGCCATTTTTTACACAACTCTATTCTTTATTTCAACTACCCCATTTTTGAGGTGTTCATGCAATTTGAGAATGTTCTTCAAATCTCATGTTCTTCAAAAAAATCATCAAATTTATTGGACCAAATTCTCCACTATATTTATCTTCTATATTTAATATTGGTGTTTTTCTCATTATCCACAAGTGCCTGAATGATTTAAATTTTTCTAAAGCTTATGATTGTACTTTAAAAAACTAACCATGTAATTTTGGTGTAATCATTTATTAGTAACATAAAATACACATCCTCTTGTAAACTTTTAGTTCTTGTAGGCCCACAATAATATATATGGATCAGTTCTAAAGTTTGATTCTAGAATACTCTTTGGATTTCAATGATCTTCTTATTTATTTACCATGTAAGTAAGCTTTGCAAAGTGGATTTTTGGCTTTCACTATCCCAAGCATGTGTCTCACACCACCCTTAGAACTCAGTTTCACAAGATTTTCAAAACTCATATCTCCCAATCTCTTGTGCCACAACCAACTATCATCAACTTTACTTGTGAATTATTATTCTTTATTTATTTCCTTGATAACATATATGTTTTTTGGTCCTTTTGGCTTAAGCTACATTCTTTCCTATTTTGACATTAATAATATCGCAACCTTTTTCATGGAATATCAAATTATAGCCTTTCTTACACATTTTACTCACACTTAACAAGTTGTTCTTGAGTCCTTCAACATATAGAACATTCTCAGTAATTGTGTTTTCATTATCTAGACTCATAGTTCCTTTTCACACAATGTTTCTTGAAATTTTATCACCAAATCTAAGAACTCTTGATGCATTTTTTGATAGAGAGATGAATTTTCTTTTATCACCTATCATCTGACTAGAGCATCCACTATCTAGAACTTAATTTTATCTTCATCTTGTACATAGAATGCACTTTTTACTATTTAGAAAGAATATTTTCTATTTGGGGCTTCTTCCTTTACAAAAACACCCATCTCTTTTGTTTTGGAGGTTATTTTTTACTCATTGTAGCTTCATGACCCTCTTGTGATATTTTTAGAAAACACTATTTTAATTCATTCTAGTGTATGGTGAACTATTGTTTCTTCTATAGCCTTTAGTGCATCTTCTGAATTTAGTAGCTTTGTTTCCAAATTGATTACATGAATAGTAATAACCATAAAAGTAATGTGTGTACCTCATGGCATAGGTGATTATGGGAGAATTAGTATTCCTCTTGACTATTTTGGTGGTAAGATGAGAAGTATTGGGTGTTGATGTGATATGATTCTCTTTCTTATTTTCTAGTTCATATCTATTACTATCTTCCTTGAAACCAATTCCTAATTTTACATTTGTATTCCATTCACTACTCAATATAGAAATGTCAAGACATTGGAGCTCTTTTCTATCTTCTCACAAATTGTGAGTTTTTGGTCATTTGTTCCAAATCAACCTTTAGTTGCCCTAGCTCAAATTTTAGGTTTATGCATTCATCCTCCTTTGAATTATAATATTGAGAAATATTTTCAAGATGAGTTTCAAGTTCTTTGATTTCATTACTTTTTCATTTTCCTTTGAACTTTGTCTTTTCTCAAAATTAGAATTATTTCTTCATAGTATTTTAGTGTGCATATAAGATTTTTATTCCTTTTTCTTAAAAGAATAGTTCTTTAAGGGTATATACCAGTGTATATTATATATTTACATCTAATTCTTATTCATTAGAGTCTTCATAATTTACTTTTACATTTTTACGTTTGACGTTGCATTCTTCAATAAGATCCATGGCCATAAAGCTTGTGTGGCCACTTTTGATGACTTAAAGTTTTAATGATGAAAATGATCACTCTTGGAGTGTAATAAGTATGTGAACACCCTATAAAAGTATGTTGTGAAATTTATTGATTTGGATTAGTAGGAAATGGTGTCTTCTTTCTTAAAGATGATTGAACCAAAAGTGCTCTTTTAGGCCTATCTAAGAAGCATGCATGAATGGGTATAATAGTGATATTTTTCCAATTTACATATGGGTGTGAATGATTGAAAATTTTAATACCTCTAAATTTAAGTGTTTTAGGTGATGTGGAGATCTAAAAAGTTATTTGGAGATATTTTATCACATTGTATGGAAGACTAGTTTTTGTGTTTTCAAGACCATCCAGGACTAATTGCAGAGATCCAAGTTTTTGGAATCCTTATGCCATGAATTGGAATAGTATGAGAAGTGGATGAGTTATTATAGTTTGTTATATTTGAATTGATAGGTTAATTTACTTAGGATGAAGATATTTTAGCTATTTATGAGCTCAAATTTTGAAGACCAAATTAAGAGAAGTAAGGTAAGTCTTGAAGTGTTATTTCTTGGTGTGTAAGTATTTAGTTGGCTCTTCTTTGGTAAAATTTAATGAAGGTAGACATCCTAATATTTATTTTTTATATATTTATTGGGTCATTAATATGAGTGGAAGTTGTTCAGTTAGATGATTTTCAGAATTTGTTTTCATAGAAGCTGATTTAGGCACATCTATGAGCCTAAATGAATATATTGGCTAATGTGGAAAATTTATAACAATACAAGAGAATTATTTGACTTGTTACAACCATGTACCACTTTAATAAAAATCTATAATACTTGTGAAATATTTTGAGATCTAGAACACAAATATGAGCTCATGTTGAGAAGAAGATAAAATCTAATTCCATTCAAATCAAATTCAAATTCAAGGCTAGGAAGTTGAAGATTCAAGTAGAAAATGACGTGTAAAATTCATATTGATGAAGGATTTGTTTTTTAAAATGATTTTCCATGTTTAGGTGGGTTGAATTTTTGAAAAACCCCTTTCTCTTCAATTAAAGACTCCTTTTTCTCGCAAATCAAAACCCTCCTTGAAGTATTTTTCAAGACATAAGTTTGGTTTGTGTGGAATGAAGTTTTGGAGTGATTGTAATTACATGTTGATGAAGGAGATAATTATATCTAGTATAAAATTCAAATTTATTTTCAAAATCTTATTGATAATATAGTTGAGATTCTAATTATATATTGTGGTTTTTTATATTGAATCAAATAAGCATTCTCTATTCTAACATCGATAAAAAGGGCTCTAAAATAATTTTGTGTTCTTTTCATGAGTGTATATAATAATACATTATATCTAATGTTGATCAAGCACTTTTCTATGTGATTGATATGAATGAATGTTCAATATTTGAGGTAGAGAAGTAAAATTTTTATTACATGACTGATTACCCCCTCTCGATCCATTGTTATTTCTAGCAATTGGTATCGAGATAAATACCTTGGAAGAAACTTTAACAACCTATAGGGAGATATTTGGTTAAAACTATGGGATATATTTATCACATGAGATATTGAGTAGAGTTCTATAAAGAGAATCTAGAAAAATTAATTCTATTACAAGAAGAATTATAAATTGTGCATAAATTCTACTCAAAGAAGCCCTGAGAAAGAAGAACTAAAGAAAATAATGAAGAGTTGAAGAAAGAGATAAGAATCATGACAAGTAAGGTATCATGTTTTCAAGAGAGCTCATAAAATTTGTATAAGATGTTAGGGAAAAATAGCATATGGTGATAGAGTGGGCCTATGTTTCATAGGAAATTTATTTAGTATAGAGAAAAATGTAGGAAAACCAAGTCAAGGGTCAAATAGAAAAATTCATTCAAGAAATGAAAATATTTTACACCATCCATCTCATGAAAAATTATCATTTATGCAACCAAATTCATTTACTCATGTTGTATTTCATGTAAATTTCTACAATTATGGTGCTTATGGACACATTCTTAGTATGTGTAATCCTAATGTGTAAAAGAAAGAAGATTGTAAAGAAGAAACTCAAGAACAAAACTTTAAAGGAAAGAAAGGAAAGGAAAAATTAGGGAAAAGATATGGAGCTAAATTTTAACATTGTCATGAAAGATGACAGCTAGAAAATTCTTACAAAATTGATTCATCCATCACAAGGAGGCATGTAAGAAAGTTCAATACTTATTTGGATGCTTGCAATGAATATGGTCATAGGGTGTTTGAGTGCAAAGGAAGGCATGTTGAATGCTTTAGGTGCCACAAGGTAGGGTGCATTACAAGGTTTTGTGATATAGTTTAACTAAAGAAAGAAATTAAAATACCAAAACAACAATCTCAAAAATATAAGAGAAAGAGAGAATCTAACCAAAGTGCTTACAAGGATCCTAAGAAAGTGGTGGCAAAAAGAGAGTGTTGTACTAGAAAAGAATGAACTTGTCGAAAAACTAAAAAAATCCCGATACATTATTAGGTATCTCATCAAGCTCCTCCATGGTATGTTGGTGTGAGGGGGAGCTATTTAGATCAACATGTGTGTGTCTCCTTCATGTTTTCAAAGTATTTCTTCAAGTTTTTGTGGATCTAAGTCTAGCATCTATGTTTTGGTGTCTTCATGGGTGCATGGGTGTGTTTACAAATCAATATTTGCATCATTAAATTATGTGGTGAATCATGATTATCAATGAGAAGGTTATTTTTCTTTTTAATCAGCGAAATATTCCTCCTTAATTTGATTCTTAATTTTGAGTATGTTAGAGAATCTATGATCTATGGTATTCTATAGAATCTATTATGAGCCAACAAGTGAATACATGTATCTATGATGTTTGTGAATCTTGAAGTGGTCTCAAAGAAATGATATATGGTGTGAGGTATCTCTCTAGGTTCATATTATCATTCATTATGAAGATGTATTTCGATACTTCTAGGCTCACTCACTCATGCATCAAGCAAGCATGACTAGTCTGTTTTGTGAAGTCTAAGCCTTGTAAAGTTTCATGAAGCCATCATGAGTTTAAAAGCATTTCTATCATGTTCCTCCATGTGTTTGTGTTATAGTCTCATCATCAAGAAAGTGATGATAAAGATCTAAGTAAATGCATCAATTTCCAGATGCTCTTAAGAGAATAAGTTTAGAATAAATAATCAGGTTCATGCACTATGAAGAATGCTATAGGATAGTTGGATTCTCTAAGACACCAAGATAGTTCTCAAGGCATGAAATACAACTTGATGGTATACAAGATTATATAAGCTTAAAGGAATAAGTACATTCATGATGGTTTTTATAGAGATACTTTGATATATGACCCATGTATTCTTCCCCTATTCAAGAGTGTTTTTTTATGAAGGTTTTGGTAGGTTTTTATGATGGATGTTTGGGGTGTCTAGTTTTCCTTACCGCTAAAGCGCCATAATCTCGCTCTTTTTCAAGAACACTATGGGTGAGGTATACAAGAAGTGTTCTCTCTGCTGAGAAAAACACACTCAAGAGTGTTTAAGGCCTTGGGTCTAATAGTCCAAAACATTAGGGACAGAAATCCATGTCGAAGTGTGTATTCAATTACTAGGAGGAAAAGAAGACTATCTTAAGATTGCGATCACGTAAAAGAGAATTTAAAAAGGGATATTGAAGGTTGTACATGTGCATTCATAGTAAATTGTGAACAAGAGGAATGTAACTTGTGTCGAAAAATATGTTGAATTATTGTACATCATAAATTGGACTATGATAAAAGGGTTTTTTTTTTCTGAGTTGTGGTTTAGAATGAAAATCATGCTCTTAGGTGATAGAAAAAGGTACGGAGTTTTACTAGATATTGTTTAAAAAATATTACATATGATGAATGGAAGTGTAATTAGAGATGAATGGAATGAAATTATGAACAAGTTTTTAAATCTCTATAAATCCTAGATGAGGTTTGAAGCTCTAAACCCTTCAATATGCACTGCAGTCGTGCGAAAATAAGTAAAACATTAGAGTTACATATTGACATATTGACATGAACAAGTGATCTAAAAACATCAACGCTTATCAATCATGACAAATACACTTACGTCTAAGTATGTATAAGAATTTGAGAGGTCAAAGAGGAAGTATTTATTCTAGTATGTTTCTCAAGTTCAAAATAAGGTGTGATCATGCCATGTGCACTCAAAAATGGGTTGTTGGTGATAAGCTGTCAAGTTGGCAAGATGAACTAAGGCTTTAAATAGATGGAATAACATTACACAAACATCCTCTAAGTGTATTATTTAGCTTTCATCAATATATGACCAATATTTTTAGTAAAAGCCTCTCGGGCTACTATAACTAGAAAAACCTTACTTAGGGCTTATAGTTGAAAAAATTCGTAACACATGAATACTTTTCATTTTAAAATAGTTGAGAAGACTAAATATTCTATCGAGAACATATCAAAGGTTAATTAGATAGGTTTTTAGCTACGTAAAATGATTGTGAAATGGATTCCTATAGGATAAAAAGGTGATGAAATGGTTGCTTAAACTTAAAAAGGTTGAGGTTTCAAACCATAGTGAGAAATAGTTACAAAATCTTATGTTTAATGTCTCTAATAAGTTGTGAAATGCACAATACTTGAAGAATCTAAAGATTATGACACTATTCAATGCTTTTTGAAGATCTATGAATAGAAGTAAGAAATAATGTTGGTCTAAATGGAATGCTATATATTGAGAGATAGTGTGTGGTGAGGTCGAGTACAAATGTGTCTTCAACTTGCTCTATAATAACATGTTGCAAGTTAAGTTAATATAAAGGAGTGAGTAGGCAATGCATAACATTAGATTTTTGGAATTCAGCAAAACAAAAACACAAGTACAATAATATGATGAAGATTTTGGCCATCAAAAGGAGACAAAGCAATCAAGTTCTAGAATAAAAATTGGAAAACAATGATAGGAAGTCTTGATAATAGGTCCTTTTTGTAATGATTGAGAGTTTGAGCGGTGTAGAAGAATATTATACGAGTGTATTAGCGATGAAATTACTAAATTATATCCACGGGACAATCCCTAGAAGGATTTTAAGAAGGGTATATGGAGGATACCAAAGATATTTGTAAAAAGAAGGATGAATTTTTGGTAAGAATATTTAGGATTGAAATTATGAATTAAAAAGAGGTGCCGCTTGATAAATTTAAAAGGAAAGTTGAAGACAGGTTAGCATATAAAGTAAGGTTTATTTTTCCTTGTCTCAGTCCATTAGGGATACTTGAGAAACAATTAAGATGAAACATGCATTGATTAGGAAGGAACGTAAGTGATGAGGTGATTATGATAACTGGAAAAACATGTGTCATAGTATAAAAGTAAATAATGAGAGGGATAATTCTACTTCCAAGTTAGGATAAGGAGCAAAGACAAAGTTCATAAGGAAATTTAGTACAAGTAAATGTGAGTTATGCCCACATGTGCTAAATTGGAGTTATAAGAGTTAGAGGAGTGTGAAAATTTTGAGAAGACTAGAAGTATCATACTCGGGAGATTATTGGATGTTCAAACCGGTTTTGGATCCTTTTCATGTTGTTTTGGATTCAAAGTTATAGAAATCACATTGTATTGAAGACTAGTTTTATATTTTCAAGACTAGCAGACAATTGCAAATATCCAATTTTCTAGAAGCCTTGTCATAAATTGGATTAAGTATGAAAAGTGCATTAGATATTAGAATTTATGATATTTTCATTTATATGTTATTTGAATTTTGATGAAGATATTTTTGGTATGTATCAGCTCAAATTTTGAAAACCAAAATAAGAGATGTTAGAACCATCCAAACAAGTCTTACAAATTGGTGTTTCATGGTGTGTTAACTCTTGAGTTGGATCTTCTTGGTAATAGTTAATGAAAGTAGACATCGTAAGATTATTTTATATATATTAATTGGGTCATGAAGATGAGTGGAAGTGGTCTAGTTAGATGATTTTTCAAAACTTTTTTGTAGAATCTAATTTAGGCACACTTATAAGCCTTGATAAATATAATGGCTAATGTGGCAAGTTTCTAAGAGTAAAAGATAATTAAGTATTTTTGGGACCATATACCATGTGAATAAAAGTCTAGAATATGGGTGGAGAATTTTGAGAGTTAGAAAAAAAGATGAGCTCATGTTGAGAAGAAAACAAAATATAATTCCATTAAAATCCAAATTCAAATTAAAGGCTAGGAAGTTGAAGAATCAAGTATAAAATAAAATTTAAGAGTCATATTCATGAAGGATTTGTTATTTAAAATAGTGCTCCACATACATAGGTGGGCTGAATTTTTGAAAACCCCTTTTCTCTTGAATTGAAGAAACCCTAAAGCAAAACCCTACGGGAAGTGTTTTTCAAGGAAGAAGTTGGTTTGTGTGGAATGAAGATGATGGAGTGCTTGTAATGAAGAGTTTGTGAAGGAGAGAAATATAGCTAGTCTAAAATTTAAAGTTGAATATTGTAAAAATCTTATTGATAGTATTGTTGAGATTCTAATTGTATATTGTAGTTTTTATGTGAATCAAATCAGTGTGTTCTATTCTAACATCAATAAAGAAAGGATATAAATTTATTGGGTATTCTTGTCATGAATTATATCACAATATATTATATCAAATGGTGATCAAGAACTTGTGTATGTGATTCGTATGAATTAATGTTCATTGTTTGAGATAGGGAAGTAAATTTTTATTATAGGACTGATTTACCCCTCTCTCAATCCTTTTTCATTTCTAACGGTTAGGAATTTTTGGAATAAATTCTTATAGCTTCTCATCTATACCTTTGATCATGTTGATTAATTCATTTACCCTCTACATGTAGGTTCAATACTCTATTCATATTTCATATTTAGATTCTCAAATTTGTTTTTGTAGGTTGTAATTTGGCTAACTTGACCTTTTCATTTCCTTCATAAATACCATGAAGCTTGATCTAAATCTCCTTGGAAATAGTATAGTTCATTACCTTTATAAACTTTGTTTTAGTTAGGCCTCACGGGATAGCATTCATGGCTCTTGAGTTTAACTTGTATTCTAGTTTGTCTGTTGCATAGGTGATTGGAGTGGCACGAAGATTATATCCTTTCTCAACACATTCCCATATGTCAAAACCAAGTAATATGAGATATGTCTTCATCCTTATTCTCCAGAATATGTAATATTTTCCAATGAAGATTGGTGATCTTGCAGTGATAATCCACCTTGTGCTTGATTTTCTACCATGTTTGTGATGAGAGGATCTACTTGAAGGTGTTAATCTTTTACTAGAATGACCCAATTTGATACTAATTGTTAGAGATAAAAACACTAAGAGGGGTGAATCAAAGTGTAGATTAACAAATTTAAAACACTACTAACCAATAATTTCTTAATAAAGTGTAGTAGTGTAACATGAAAATTAAATCAAACATATGCAAGAAAAGAATAATATTGAATACAAAATTAATCTTGGGAAACCATTTTGGTAGGAAAAACACTTTGAAACCAAGGATTTATTGGGAACACTAATTGTAAATAATGTAATTTCTTGGTTTTGGTTGAGCACCCACTCAACCGATGAAGCACCCACTTCAAATTCTCCAAGAACCCACTTGAAGATAACATAGCACCCAATCGGTAGTTTTTAGAAATCTCACACTTGAAAGGAGTATATACTCCTATAATATAAGCACCCATGGAGGAATAAGATATTGCAAATAAATTGATCACGTAGAGTCGTGATTACTTACACACTTGATTATGATCACTTTTATTTATCTATTTATACTCACTTTTAGTGCTTGAACATTAAACATTCTCTATCTATATGTCTTAGCCTTTAAAGCCTGGTCTAGAGATTTGAATATGGATCCTTAAATCTATGGAAAACTCTTCATTTGATCATAAAATATGCACTATTTGTTTGTCTCTGGAATTCTGATTTGAACTCTCTTGCTCAACTAATAAATCACACTAATTCTCTTATCATTTGATTTGATCTGTTTCTTCTAAATACTCTATTTAATAAGAAACTCTCCATCTATTTGATCACTTTGGTCTCTATTCCTCTGTCACTCCTTCAACTCAAATTCACACCTTCTCACTTGATCTTTGACACACACACACACATATATACACACACACACACACATATATATATATATATACACATGGAATTTTTCTTTTATACAATAGAATCTCCCCCTCATTTCCCTTGGCATGTCGTGTACACAACCACTAATATATGTGTTTAAAAATTTTGTCTATTAAATGAATACCACCTACTCTGGAGTTACTCTCTCTATATTCATCTTTAAAACTTGACTTTTCTATTTTCTAAGTGCATTAAATATTCAACACGTTATTTGAGGAGCCAGAACGGTTATGAGACAATTTCTAAAAATAGATTTCTCATCATTCTAGGATTTTCGATTCAAAAAATTGATCGAATGATCCACATTTCTACTCATCCTCTCTCGATATTTAACCCCCATGCCTAAAAATCAGGATTTTAGATTTTGTGATATAGAGGATGTAATCAGTTTTCCACAAAGTCAAAGAGCATTAAATTATGACACCTGGAGCTCGAGATATTTTAGATTGGGTCTAGCATTTTCATGAAGAAAAATCTCCATAGTTATCATTACACTACCTTTTGATCCTTTTCAAAACACTTATCCATTTCCTTAATTGATTAGATAAATCAGACTTGTTCCATATAGATAGGGTTTATCCATCGCATCACATATCCACACTTCACTATTTAATTGTATCGTGGATTTATCTTATGTTCCATGGTTATCCTTACTTTCTTACTGATTTTTCTAGTCTTTCGTGGCTTTCCTTCTTTACTAAAAAAATTTTCGGTCTATCATGGATCTTCTTCTTTATCTACAACTTCATTCTTTTTCCTGAAACTTTGTTCTTTTTACGTGGATTTGTTCTTTTCTTGCAGCTTTTTTCTTTCCCATTGCTTTCACTAAACCTATGCGAATTCCATTTCACTTCAACTTCTTACTCCTTATGTCCTTGGCATACAAAAAACTTTATTAAGCCCCCTAAAACTATCTTAAATCATCTTTCAATGTCATCATCATGTAATCACTTGAACCTATCAAATAGCTCACACTATTGTTATCGGTCCAAATTACACCTTCTATTTGATGGAAATATGGCTTTTGACTTTATCAAGTATACAATGGGATTCCCTCTGAGTTGTGGGTGTCTCAGAATGAGGGAAACCTCTAGAAAGGATCTCGCTCCCTTTGATGAATCACTTGAAAATTTTTATTTATTGAGTTGAAAGTCATATAAAAGTAAAACTAAAATCATATAAAGGTGATACTCCAAAATTTATTTAATATAGATCTTTCACAAAACACTTGATGAAAGATTCAAGAACCGAAGGCTTCACTTTAAACTCTATCTTTTTCACTCACGAAGGCACCTAAATACTCTTATGTGATTGAAAAATAGATAAAACAAGATCAAGTATGTGTTGTGAAATTATGATATGAAAGTAATTAATTATATTCACTACTACATACCTCTAAACTATTTTGACACACCGCAAAAATACTCTTAGTATATAGGAATAAATAGGTCTTTCGTATTCATCAAGGCTTCCAAGTATAAATCAAACCATAAGTCTGCAATAATAAGCCCCCATACTTTGCAAAATACATGTATAATATGTAGAAAAATATTAACCCATGAAGACTCCAAAAATATCCCATGCACTCAACAATCCTCTCGTACATGCATAATTTTAATCAAATACAAAAATAGAAAAAGATAACATTAGCCTACATGTTCCCAAGCTCCTCCATTCAAATTATATTGACTCTAGTTTTCCACTCCTCCTTAGTTGGTGTATGCTCATTTTGTAATTAGACTATTCCTTTGCAAAAATAAAATGTTCTTTTTGGCATCTTTCTAGCTTCGGCTTTACATGCACAAAGCTAATTTGTCTTTTCTCACATACACAAAAAAAAGTAACTCTTTGTCTTCATATGCATATGCAACTTGATTGGATCATCTTCCTTATAGATTTTTCTAGTCTTTTTGGCTTCCCAATGTTATAGAAATATTGTTCATAGTGTGAACAGTTAGGAGTGGTTTGGGTTATTTGGTAGTAATAGTTTTTAATTTTTATAAAATAATATATGAGTGTGCAAAACAGTTGTAATGCACAACTCATAGTTAAGAGATATTTGGGATATTGAGAGGACTTAGAGATTAGCCTTGACTCCTTACTTATAGGAGTTCATTGAGCTATTTATATGTAATCTCTCCATTCAGAATTTGTCTCGAATGAATTACAATATCTATGGTTTTATTATTTTACTGTGCAATGTTTTGTTTTTTATTTCATTAAATCATGGATATTTACAAGATTTGGTATTAGAGTGAGTTAGACCACAATGATAACCTGTAGGATTTTTTCAAGTATTTATATCTCTGGGAACAGATTTGTTTCATTGGAATCAAATCTGTGACCTGTGTGTTTCATTGGAATCAAATCTGCGACCTGTGTGTTTCATTGGAATCAAATTTGTGATCCTGTGTGTTTATCTACCAACACTAGTGACGCTTCACTTAGGTGAGTCCATACTTGGCTATGATGTGACTTCTTGCAATATCCGGATTCATAGTGATAGATATATTGCATTTCTTTCATTTTTGGAAGCGAGATGAAAAAAATAGAAGCCCAAAAATCTTTTTGCAAATTTGGAAAGGGACCGGGAAGATGTTGGAGTTATAACTTAAAATTTCCATAAATTTCAGTTGGTAACATAGATTGATGTGCCATTTTTTAAAAAAAAGTGTTTTTTTATCTCTACACATTGATCATGTGTTTTATTGATGGCCGATGAAAAAAAAATATTTTTCAATTTTTGCAAATATGTCAGAAAATTTTACTTTCAAAGTGTTTAAAGTTTATTGTAAGGGTGCATTTTCGATTGAGTTCGACACCTATTATGGAAATTCCATTAGATAAATTCAATGGATTAAATTTTCACACATGGAAGGTGAAAATACAAATGCAATTAATGAACAAGAACCTTTGGGGAATTGTGAGTGGAAAAGAACTAGAACCAACAGATGCTACAAAATTGCTTGAATGGAAAACTAGGGATGAAAAAGAAAAATTCATTATTGGGCTTGCTTTATCAAATACTGAGTTGCATTATATAGACTTAGAAAAAAGTCTAAAGATATATGGGATTTTCTAAGTCAAACATTTGGTGCAAACGCTGTGAATGCTAAATTCTCACTTAAGTTGCAGTTATTCAAGTTGAAAATGAATGAGGGTGCAACTATGTCAAGTCATATTAATGATCTTAGATCTCTTCTAAGACAATTGATGGAAGTAAGTGCTCAGGTAGATGATGAAGATGCAAAAGCTATTTTATTAAATAATTTACCTCCAAAATATAGTAATATAGCTTTTACTCTTGGTCAAATGCCTTATCATTTACTTCAAGGTATGATTTGTGCATTACTAGCTAAAGAAAAAAGAACAAAAGAAGATATTGAGGAAGAAACTACTCTTTATATTAAAATGAAGCATACTAGTTTTTTCAAAAACAAAGAGGAATTAGAATGCTTTTATTGTAATAAAAAGGACATAAATATTCTTTTTGTATTACTTGTGCCAAGGACATCATAAAAGGAAAGCTGAAAATGGATGAAGCTAATGCAGTTGTTAAAGAAGATTCAGAGAATGAAGAATAATATGAACTTGAACAGAAGGAGGATGAATATGACTACCTATACTAAGTAGTTCTAATGGAGGATGGAGCTATAGGAGGATGGAGGAAAATTGGCATCTCTTGTTAGTCACCAACAAAGAGATTGCTTCATGGTATTGGTGACATTTTATTTTTGTTGTGTGGTGTGTTTACTTTATGTTGTAATAATGAATAGAAGTAACATTCTGTTTAAAGCTCCTGCATGAGCATAATTTCTGTTTTGTAATCCCTCTAAGTTATAAACAATGATGTGAGTAAAATAATGTAAGCTGCTATGTAGTGGTTGGTTCCACTAGAAAAAAATTTTTGAGTTGGAGGTTCTCTTTGAAAACCTCATATTGTTTGATTTTTTGGTACTCATTGAAAACATTCATTTCTTTGTAGATCATGAGCAAGTACAAGAGATAGCTTTCCCCATGTTCACAAAGAGTAAGGGGTGACTATTACAAAAATATTGTTCATAGTATGAACACTTAGGAGTGGTTTAGGTTATTTGGTAGTAATAATTTTTAATATTTATAAAATAATATATGAGTGTGCAAAATAGTTGTAATGTATAACTCATATTTGAGAGATATTTGGGATATTGAGAGGACTTAGAGATTATCCTTCACTCCTTAATTATAGGAGTTCATTGAGCTATTTATATGTAATCTCTCCATTAGGAATTTGTCTTGAATGAATTACAATATATTTGGTTTTATTATTTTATCGTGCAATGTTTTTTTTTTTTTTAATTTGATTAAATCATGGATATTTACAAGACTTCCTTATAAAGGTTTGAATAAAACATGTTTCATCTACTCAGTAAAAATAAAACAATAATAACCCTCTCAAGTGTCTCCTTCTCGTAGAAAAGTGTGAACTTTGGAAATGACTCGTTTGGTCTTTTGCTAAAGGGTTTATTATTGTCTCCTCCTCCACTTAATACATGTAATAAATGATAATGAATTAAACCTTACACAAACCATGCATTATCTTTAAATTAGAGGGCACGAAAAGTTGGTATTCAAATAACCATGACCATGAGTTATTTTCTAGTGATAGTTTAATTGTAGAGTTGACCCCGACAAAACTATGGATCAAACCCTAAAATATCCTCATTTAATTTTTTGATTTTTTTGCAAGGCTCATTTTAGAGAGATGAGTCTAGATTGACATGACCACCATTAGAGCTTGTGTGTAAGCTTATGGTTTTTGTGTTTGTAAGAGGATTGGATCTTATGCCTTTTTCTATTGGATTCCCTTTTCAAACATACCTATGCTCTTGGAAGCCTTGCGATGGTAAATCTACATGTGAGGAACTTGTGGCCATACGTTTGAGGGGAAAATTTTTTAATCTATGAAAAACCTCTTTTTTGTTGCTTTGTGCTTTGATGGTATTTGAACTTGGGTCGTAAGATGTGTTATTTATGCAAGGTTTTTTCCTTGCATTTGGTGGGATGATTTCTCTATTTCTTACATTGCAAGTGTGTCATGGCCATCATACTAAATGAGGGCTTTTCTCTATTTTGGATCTATGAGGCTTGGATATTAAGAAGAAGGCCATGTAAAAATTTGTAGCCATCATGGAAGATGACCGGAGCTTGCCTCCTTAATTTGATAAGCTTGACTCGTAAGCTCAGATTTTTGAGCTCTTCTTTGTTTTTAAGGAAGGTAAGATCTTAGTTTATTTAACTAAAATCCATTATTTTTCTTTGAAATGATTCTGTTGATGAGGTTATATGTCCACTTTGGTTCAAAACTACATGTTGAACATTATTTTCTATTTCTATATTTGTATTGTTGGGTCCTAAAGAACTTGCCTACTATTGAAAATGAAGTCTCTTAATTTTATACTTATGGGTGTGTTGCATTGAAGTTTTACATGACCCAGATATGGGATTTTTTTGAGTTCATTGTGCCTTTGTTGGCTCAATTTTTTTGTTGGTCATCCTTTTATACAAGTTAAGTTTCATTTGTTAATGGCTGCAATGCTAATACTCTCTACTAACTTCTGGTAAGTTTACCATTTTTATCACGGGATGTGTTAAAACCTTTCATATCTTTAGTTGTCATTTATTAATTAGCATTCTTCTCGAACTATGAATTATGATGAAAAAAATTATAGACCCTCTTTCCCAGAGTTCTTAATGCTCAACAATATAAATTTATTCCTTTTAAAATAATCAAGAATCATATTAACTACCTCTTCAAAAAAAATAGAGCCTTTCAAATTTTTATCTCTCTAAATTGATCTTGATATATTGGTCTAATTGAAGCATTTAAAATATCTAAGAGAAGCCTTATCCATTCATCTCGGTCGATAAATGTACTGCACGGTTGAAAATTTCAAATCTACTAAAATGAATCTTTGGAAAATGGTCCAATGTTGTCTAGGTAAGTGTTAGTCTTGGGCCTTTTTAAATAGCTTGTAAAACTTATCCTATTATTCATCCCATGTTTTTTACGTTCAATGCATGTTGCTTCATAGCTATCATGTTTTCCAATAAAGCTGACAACTGCTCTAAGTTTATTTTGTAAAATATTACAGACATCATCTGATTACTTTGGATCTGTTGCTTATCAAGCCTACTGAAGATGGTTGTATTTGTTGAACGATTATTGAAATGTGTAATGCCATTCTTCCCTATTCAAGAAATTTGAGATCGTGGAGTGACTATTCTAACCATATATGTTAAGACTACATTGGTAGCTAATAGAGCTTCATCCATAACAAATGTCCACTCCAAAATCATGACATTTCTAATATCATTTGTTCGTTGTGTTTAGATATTATGTTGTAACTTTCATAACGTGTTTCCATTGTATGAAGAAATGTTTGTGTTTTGATATAACTTTATTGAAGCTCCATTTCATATTCAATATTGATAAATGTAACAATTACATTGATTATCTAATGATGAATGATACCTATTTTTAATTTAGCTTCTAAATGCCCATGTCAGTCATTTTCCCCTTCTTTACAATTGTTGTTTCATTGTATCACTTTATATTCATCTTATGAATTTCAGCTATTTATTGCATACTTCTTGCAACACATAACATTCCTAAAGTAAAGACCTGGTCTTCCTCTAAGTTGTTATGAAAATATGTACTGCACCTCATCATTATATGATTGGATTATAAACTTTTCACTTTGAAGTATGCAATATCTCATGACTTGTAATTTTTAAAATCGGTTGTGCAAAATCTGGGTAACTGTAATTACTTCTTCATTATTTTTGAGTAGTTGTTTGATCTGCATTTGTTGTGTAACTCCTATGTGCTGTGGTAACATAATATATTTATTGAATGTATACATGACATGATTGGAATGATAAATGTGAATTTCATATTCATTGAGATGGTTTGTCCTTATAGTTAATAACTCTTGGCAAATAATCTTATAACAAGTTGAGTTGTGCATTATTTGTTGCACCAAGTCTGAATTTTATTGCATTCATATGTAAAGTTGTTTTCACCATTTCAATATTCGAGATCATATTATAAATGATCACTACACCTACTATTGAGCTCATTTGTAGCTTGAGATTTTGCAAACTATGGAAAAGGTGTACATCTAATAACCTCCATGCATCAATGAAAGTGATTTCTTCATGCTTGAATCTTATATAATAATTTGTGTAGAAACTAGATGTTGCAAATTGTGGCTGATTATTCTAGATAATATATAGTTGTTATTCCAATTTAACTTTCATTTGATCTTCAATCAACATTATAGCTATAGTGAATGGCTTGACTGAAATTTTTCATACCAATTCATATAAAGACTTTAGTAATACAATATCAAGGAACAAAAGCTTGGTACTTCTTTGTTGTCCTTTGATACTTGAATTTTCTTTGCGTGCTTCTAATCTCTATTAACATGGTTGTACCTTGTGAATGATTTAGATTCAAATAAATGTACCTTCTTTGAGTTGATTAGTTTTGGAAACAAGTTGACTCTTGTTCATCTATTGGTTAATTATTTTTCAAGTGATGATGCCTATTAAATCAAAGTTATAAGAATAATGGTATAGAGTCACCCCGACATTTAGTTGCTTCTTTTGACCTTTTTAGGTTCCAACGAGGAGGAAATTGGACTCATGGAGAGATGACATATATGGAAGAGGACCTTGTCTAAAAGGAAATCACCTTGTCTAGATTTGATTTCATATGCATTTCTTTAAGTCATATCCCATGGTTTGTGTGGGATAAATGTGTACAGTTATTCCTTATGAATAAATGAATTTATTTTCATGTAATGAGTTGTATGTACTTATTTTGAACTTTCTTAATTGAATGGATAATAAATGAACTTGTACAACTCAATACACTTAATAAATTCACTTAATCATGGGAATAAATTCAATTCAATTGTACCTTTTTATTGATCCTCCCAATATGGAATTTGTTTGAAAATTATACTTTTTTCATTTTTTAAAAACATCTAAAAATTTTTGTTTTAGAATGTAATCCCTAGTTTATGCTATCTTTCATGCCTTCATCAAGGCCATGTAGTACTCTTCCAAGGCTACTACACTGGTTCAATGAAGATGACATATTCAAGGGGCGTATATACAAGGTGTTGCATCCGGGACAACACTATTAAGTATTTATTTGATGCATGACATCCTAATCCTATTCAAAACCAAGAAACTAAAATTTTTGGAGTACCCACTTTGATGGTGACAAAAATTGGTCAACATCTTAGTGTCGTGCTTTCCTAGTTTCCTTTGTTGGACAAGAACCCCGAATATCTTAAATTTCTACCACAATTGTAATGTTTTGATGAAGATGACACATACCCCAAGTTGGGAGGCACCGCAAAATATTGAAATTACTCCATGGAAAGAACTAAATATAACTACAACATTGTAACATGTGCACCATGAACTTGGAGGAATAATCAACCCTACGAGACCCACTAATTAAGATGGTATCCATTATCGAAAGAAAAAATTTACCTACTAACTAATCTCCACCTTGTTGGTCCTCTTGGGTCAAAAGGGAAATTTATGATTTCATCTCCGTGAGGCTGCAAAAAGGAAGAAAAATTCTTGTTGGCCCACAACCCATGCTTATGGGTTTCATAGGCATGTTATAATATTTCTTATCTTGGATAAACATATCCCCAATGAACACCCACTCAATTGGTGATACAAGTTGGATGTCTTGATGCTTCATGACAACTTGGGAGGCATCATCTTTCTTGTCTTCACTTACAAGTCCTTCCAACTCATCTAAGAGCTACATATAATGCTCCAAGTCTTCATCAAAGTATTTGAGGGACAAATTATGATTAAACAAATCTTGAACCTGCTCCTTCCTCCTGTTCCTCAAGATAATAATATCCTTAGATGAATTAAGAGGCTCGTAAAATGTAAATCTCTTCGAGGAGCTAAAAATACTCCTCCCAATTTGAACCTAAATATTCCACCTTCTCTAAGTTGATTTTTGGGTTGCAAGAGATTTTTATATTCTCGATTAGGGATGTAAGTAACTCTAAACCATCAACCGCTATAATATAACCTCAATATTTCTTTATGAATTTAACCTTTGATCACTGCTCAAATTCATTTTTAATCTCTTCATGTCCTTCTCAATGCTCAATTGCAGATGTAACTTGTTAAATCATGACCTCCTTGAATTTTTTACAATGGAATTAACTCATTGATATCTATTTTGTGAAAACACGAGGCTAAAAACTTGGAATAATCCTCTCTCCCTCATGGGCAAAGATCATCCTCTTTGATTTCCTCCACCAATTAATTGTTTATAAGTTTGATATAGTTGCATTCTACTTAAACTCTATCATCTTTGTCATCATTTTCTTCTAGCAAGAAGGAATTGAGGCATAAATCCTCTGAGTTACTTATCATGAATAAGCTCTAGATCAATGTATCTTTCGACAATTTGGATATGGGAATGTGCATTCTTTCAAATCGGTTTCATGACCACTTATGGGCAACCTTTCATACATTGTTAGCAGATATTCATTCTCGAAATCAACAATATTTAAATCAACAACAGGTAAATCAAAACTAAAATTGGATCATTTTCTAAACTAGAAGATGATGCAACCTCAAAATTATTGGTTTGAAGCTCAATCCTCTGCATGCTTACTTAAAACATTATTTGTACCTTTTAGCTCAAGAGACAAATGAAGATCTTGTCTAACCTCTGTTTTCTTATTTGAATCTTGTTGTTTCTCCCGAATATGCATCTATTTCCTGCACTCTTTTACCAACCAAAAATCTTGTTGAACTCATACTTTGTAGCCCAAATTTGAGAATTTTCCATAAATTCCAGATGTTGTTTTCTTGATAGCTTGCCCCTTCAAGTCATTTTTTTATCATTGTGTTATTTAATCGGGATTACGATTGGAGGATGGGAGGGTTGTGTCTCACTTGGTTTTGTAATTTTTAGACAAAGGAATGGAGTTCAAAATTAGATTTCATAGCAAAGAGGGCAAAATTGCAGAGTAGCATAAAAATTGGAAATTGATAGGTAGGTTGAAGTGGTGGACAAGGAATAGGAACTAGATTCTAATGAGGGAGGTAAGTGGGAACACCCCATTGATAGGGCTCCTCAACCTTATGCTTATCATTCTCTAATGCTTCAAAATACGTAGTACAATCATCCAATTGAGGGAGAGAGTTTTTTATTACCTCAAGCTTTTGTTTTGGGCTAAGCCAACTAGGTAGAGGACCTCCCCATTGATAGGGATTCTCTACACTAGGATGTTTAGCATGAAAAATTTATAGTCTCTTCGCATCATACCACATCTACTCTATTGTCTCAACACTTTGCTTTCAAAATCTTCCTCTGGTTGGAAATTAGCTCCAAAATTTGTATATTTCTACTCATATCCCGCATGATCTCGCATAACTAGAAAATATCCATGTTCTTGAACAACATAATGGCTATAAGGGTGGCCATATTGATTAGTTAAATTTAGATCATAGGGATATGGGTTGTGTTACTGGTCTAGTGAAGGATATTGACAAAACTAAGGCAGACGTGGATTATTCATTTCTTGTGGGAAGGAATCCCACCAAGTAATTGATGTCATGATTGCATGACTTCATAAACGATTGAAAAAAAGGGAAATTAAGTCTACTAAAAATTAAAATAAGTTGTTTGGATGAGAAATATAACCAAATATGTATAGAAAATTACCTCTAAAAGGGTGAAAATTTACCAAGCCAAAATTGAACTTGCAAAACTATGAAAAATTGAATTGATATCCCACCGAGCATGCCAAAAATTTATTATTGGTCCAAAGTAAGCCTTCTTCTAGATGGCAATCTCACTTCGAATTTAGCCAGTACATTGAGATTCCCTCTAAGTTGTGGGTGTATTGGAATGATGGAAACCTACAAAAAGGGTTGGCTCCCTTTAATGAATCTTGAAAATTTGTATTTGGTGAGTTGAGAGTTACGGGAAAAGAAAAACTAAAACCATATAAAAGTGATACACTAAATTTTGTGAGACTTATCTTGTACAAAACACTTGATGAAAGGTTCAAGAACTGAAGGCTTCACTTTAAACTTTGTCTAAAAAATTTTGCACTCACAAAGGCACCTAAATACACTTATGTGATTGCAAAAATATGAAACAAGATCATTTAGGTGCTGTGAAATTATGATATGCAAAAGGAATTAATGATATTCACTGTTGCACACTTATAATCTACTTTGACACACTGTACAAATACTTTGAGTATAGAAGAATAAATCAGTCTTTTGTATTCATCAAGGCTTCCAAGTATAAATTTGTAGCATAAGTCTAAAATAGTAAGTCCCCCATGCTTTGCAAAATCCATGTAATATATATATAAAAATATTCAACCACCAAAGCTTAAAAATAGCCCTTACACTCAACAATACCTCTCGTACATGCATAAGTTTAATCAAATCCAAAAAATAGCAAAAGATAACCTTATCCTGCATGTTCCCAAGCTCATCCAATCAACTGTTGTTAAATCAGCTTTTCCAGTCCTCTTTGGTTGGTGTACGGTTAATTTGGAAGAATAAGATAAATAGGGCTATTCCTTTGCAAAAATAAAAGTTAGTTTTGGAATCTTTCTAGCTTAGCTTTACATGCACAAAGCTATTTTGTATTTTCTAAAAAAACAACTCTTTGTCTTCATATGCACATGTGGCTCATCTTCCTTGTCAAGGTTTGAATACATCATGTTTCTTCATGGCAAAAAAAAACAATAATAACCCTCTCAAGGGTCTCCTCTCATAGAAAAGCATGAACTTTTGTAAGGCTTCCTTTGGTCTTTCACGCAGTGATCTATTATTATCTCCTCCTCCACTTAATATATGCAATAGATGATAATGAATTAAACCTTAAAAAATCATGCATTAGCCTCAAATTACATGACACGGAAAATATGTAATCAAATAACTCTGACCATGAGTAACTTTCTAACCACAGTTTAATGGTAAAGTTGACCCCTGACAAAACTAGGGCTCAAACCCGAAAATATTCTCATTTTATTTTGTGATCTTGGTGGGAGGCTCGTTTTAGGGATATCTCTTTCTAGATTGTCATGACCGTCATTAGTGATTATGCACGAGCTTCTAGTTTATGTGTTTAAAGGAGAAATGGAGCTCATACGTTTTTCAAACATCCTATGCTCTTCGACGCCTCACGATGGGAAATCTACATATGGGGAATGTGTAGCCACCATTTAAGGGGAAACGATTTGACTTTTTGAAGTGGCCTCTTTTTGCTATTGGTTTCTGCTTTGATGGTATTCGAACTTGGGTCCTAGAGTTGTGCTATCTACGCAAGGGTTTTTACCTTGCATTTGGTGGC
Source organism: Taxus wallichiana var. yunnanensis (assembly GCA_018340775.1). Taxonomy (NCBI): domain Eukaryota; kingdom Viridiplantae; phylum Streptophyta; class Pinopsida; order Cupressales; family Taxaceae; genus Taxus; species Taxus wallichiana. The sequence goes on along the minus strand of CM031241.1, from coordinate 290,905,716 downwards.
ATGATTTCTCTGTTTCTTGCATTAGAGTTGGCTATGGCCATCATACCCAGTGATAGGTTGCCTCCAGTTTTAGATCTGTGGAGCCTTGGTTGTTAGGAAAAAGCCGTGTAAAAATGTGTGGGCGCTATGGAAGATGACATGGATCTTGCCTCCTTAAATTTCTAAGCTTGACTCGTAAGCTTGGATTTGAGTTTTTTATTTCTAATGAAGGTAAGCTCTTGGTTTATTTACTCATATCCATTATTTTTCTTCCTAATTATCCTATGTATGAGGTTGTATGTCGATTGTGGTTTGAAACTGTATATTGAACCTTTTTTCCTATTTCTATATTTTACTGCTAGCTCCTAAAGAACTTGGCTGCTACTCAAAATGAAGTCTCCACGTTTTATACTTGTGGGTTTGTTGCATTGAATTTTTACATGACCCAAATCTAGGTTTTTTTGAGTTCATTGTGCCTTTGTTGGCTCGATTTTTCTTTCTGGTTTTCCTTTTTATACAAGTCGAGTTTCATTTTTTAATGACTGCAATTCTTATCCTCTGCTAACTTCTGGTATGTTTACCATTTGTTATCATGGGATCAATTAAAACCTTCCATATCTTTAGCTGCCATTTCTTACTCGGAGTTCTTCTCAAGCTATGCATTGTGATGAAAAACAAGCCTGTGTATATGCCCTCTTTCCCAGAGTTCTTGATGCTCAACAATATCAATTTATTCCTTTTAAAATAATCAAACATCATATAACCACCTCTTCAGAAAGAACAGGGACTTTCAATTTATTCTATTTGAATCTATTTGGATATACTGGTGCAATTAAATCATTTAAAATATCTAGGAGAAGCCTTATCCATTCATGTCGGTGGATAATTCTAGTGCATAGTAAAAACTTGCCAATCAGCTAAAACGACTCTTTGTGAAAATGGTCCAATGTTGTCTAGAGAAGTCTTTGTCTGGCGCCCTTTTAAATAGCTTGCAAAACTTATCATGTTATTCGTCCAAGGATTTTCACATTCCATGCATGTTGCTTCATAGCTATCACGTTTTCTAATCAAGCTGACAGCTTGTCGAATTTTATTTTATAAAATGTTACATACATCATCCACATTACTTTGGATCTCTTCCTTATCAAGCCTACTAAATATGGTACTATTTGTTGACCAATTATCCAAATGTGTAATGTCATTCTACCGTATTCCATAAATTCGAGATCTTGGAGTAACTATTCCAGCCATATGTGTTTAGAGTACATTGGTAGCTAATATCACTTCATCCACAGCAGATGTCCACTCCAAAGTCATGTCATTTCCAATATCATTTTGTGCCTTGTGTTGAGATCTGATGATATACCTTTCATAGCGTGTTGCCATTGTATGAAGGAATGTTTGTGTTTTGATGTAACTTTTATTGAAGCTCCATTTCATATTCGACATTAATAAATGTAACACTTGCATTGACTATGTAATGATGGATGATCCCTATTTTTAATTTTGCTTATAAATGTTCATGTCAGTAATTTTTCTCTTCTTTACAATTGTTGCTGCATTGTATCACTTTATATTCATCTTATGAATTTTAGCTGTACATTTCATACTTCTTGCAACACATAACATTGCTGAAATAAAGACTTGTGCTTCCTCTGAGTTGCTATGAAAATATGTACCACACCTCATCATTGTGTATTTTCCTTAGAAACTTTGCACTATGAAGTATGCAATGTCTCATAACTCGTAATTTTAAATAATTTATTTGTAAAATCTAGGTAGATGTGATTACTTCTTCATTGGTTATTAGTAGTTGCAGCTTGATCTGCATTTCTTGTGTAGTTCCTATGTGTTGTGGTAGAATACTATATTTCCGAATATATGAGAGACCCGATTAGAATTATAAATGTGAATTACATATTCATTGAGCTAGCACTACTACATATGGGGTCATTTTGAGACAAAACTTAGAGACAATATTAAAGTTTTGTCTCAAATTTTAAGTTTCGTCTCAAATTTCCCCCTTTTTCTATTTTTAAAAAATTAATAAATAATATTTTCGCATTGTTAATCGTGCACAGAGGTTTTTGTTTTTCCGTCGATGCTTTTGTTTTCCCTCTCCTCACAACAGATCACGAAAGAATGGGTTTGTTGAGTGTGAAACCAAAACTATGGTTAATGGTGACCAAAAATCCACACATTCTCATTACGCCGATAGGCATATCTGCCAGGTTTATCTGCACTGGTGCAATCAATGGCAGGGAGTGATTATCAGGGCTTGCAAGACCATTGGGCGCTTGAGAACCGTGAACAGTGCCTCCCATCTTTAACGCATTCACCTGTCGTTGCCTTTTGGAAGGTCGTCGAATACACATTTTGGCTTGTTTCATTGCCGTTTTCTGGTGGCGAGGGGTGTTCTGCTCGGGATAATGGATTTGTGTTGTCCATTCACGGGGCTCGAGGGTCGATAGGTAGGTAGGCTGTGGAATAACTCCACCACATTGTCACCCATACCAGGTTTACTTTTTATGTTGGCAACTTTACTTAGAGATTGTATTAAAATTCTCATTTGTGCCCTACCCTGTCATGTTGCCATGTTGGCTTGTGTGGAGGTCACACGTGGAGCAAGGGAAGATTTTTTGGAGATCACAGGTGATGGGCATGCCTTTGGCCAGACAGCCTTATTGCTCAGTGGGGGTGCTTCTCCGGGGCTTTCATGTCGGTGTTGTGAAAACCTTAATAGAGAATCGGCTTCTACCAAGGGTCATTGCAGGGGCAAGTGTAGGATCGATCATGTGCTCTGTCACTGCCACCCAGACATGGCCAGAATTGCAAAACTTTTAAGAGGACTCATTGCCTACTCTCAAATTTTTTTATCAGCTGGGTGGTATATTTGCCATAGTTAGAAGAATTTTTACCTTGGGTGCTATGAATGAGATCAGGTAGCTACAAAGGATGATATGGACTTGACATCCAATATGATCTTTCAAGAGGCCTGCGATATGACCGAGAGGGTCTTGGGAATCTCTATGTGTTCTCCTAGGAAGCATGAACCCCCTAGGCGCCTTAATTATCTTACTTCCCCCCATGTTGTGATATGGAGTGTTGTGACTGCTTCCTGTGCCTTTCCGAGGCTGTTTCAGGCCCAACAGCTGGCCAAGGATAGGAATGGGGAGCTTGTACCTTACCATACCCCCTTTCAGGTTGGGCCCAAGGTTTCATCATCAAGAATTGGGGTACGGAAGTGGAGAGATGGAAACCTTGAGAGTGATCTTCCCATGATGCAACTCAAGGAGCTGTTCAATGTCAAATCACTTTATTGTCAGTCAAGCCAATCATCATATTACAACGCTGTTGAGGTTCAAGGAGATAGTTAGAGTATATGGAGGAGACTTTGCAGACAAGGTATGTTCACAACAGGAGAATCTTTATCTCCTAATTTTTCCCAAAGAAGCTAATTTCTTACATTTTTTTACAGAAATCAGGTACTTTTCAATTGGTAAAATATCCCAAAAACATGTTAGTTTTTTACAAACAATTTTGTAGAGAATCTACAACCAAGTACCTTTTGTTGTGTTGCTTGGTTCAGGGATTTGTAAAATGCTTATCAGTTTTGTACAATTTCTCTTTTGAATCGAGTAAAATGAACAAACTTAGTGATTCATGCCTGTATTTTAGGTTTTAACATAAATTATCAAGGTTAATTGGTGGCAAGGGGATCAAATTTGAAGAATAAGTCATTAATTTTCATCCAAAGCCTTCCTTTTTCTCTTGTTATAAAAAGATCCAAGTTACTTTATGTGTAAACAAGTGACATAACACAATATTCTCTTGTGAAACATAATTTTTTTCCTCTTACTTCAGATTTATAGACTTATTTTTGGATTTGACTACTATTTAGCAATATTTTACTTGTTGTTTGCAAATATCCTATTTTGCAACAGATGTCACGTACCCCTCCTGTTTCAGCGCTGAAATGTTTCTGGTTCTGGTCCTAGTCCCAGTCCTGATCCCAATCTGCATGTGATCTGTTTCGGATTGCTGGAAATGTTTGTTTGTTCCTAGAAATGGCTCAGAAATGCCATCTACATTTCTGGGATGGATCCATGTACCAATATGTGTAGCCATTTGTCTTGTATTTAGCTCGGATTTTTGTGAAAGTTGTTGGAACTTGGGGTTTATAGCCTTATTTCAAATATGCCAAAAATAGTGTTTGCTTGGGTTCCAAATGCCAGAAATAAAAAATAGAGGACGCCAAGTGTTTGACAAAATGTGCCGACTGTCTCCTGCCCACGTCCGATGTTTCTTCAAACAGTTTGTCCCCTTACAAAACGTTATAGGAATGAAACAAATGTCCTTAAGCTCGCGTCTTTTGATGGACGGACACTAGAATTCCCTAGCACAAACAAACTTGGTGCTTAAGCTCACCATTCTCTAATCTGCTTTGAAAATCTTCTTTTCTCTCTTCATGCATGCCTTTACCAGTCTCCATACTTTGTATTACCACTAAGAGTTTTTTTGTTGACCGTTGAAATATTGATGTTTGGGGAGAACATGTCCATGATAAAAACATTTCTTTTAAGTTCTCTACTTTGTTTTCTTTCATAAAACACATGTTTTCCTGTATTTTGTCTAGAATGAAAACTATGTATGTAAGGAGAGATTTTTGGGGATTAAACATTGTGCTGATAAGGCAAAATTCTACATTTATGTCAAAACAACCAAGAAAACATAGATCGAAAAAAGTACTACTTCAATGTGATATCAAAAAAATATAGTAGCATGCTTTAAGAACCCATTACATGTCTCAGTTCCTCCATATACATCTCCCAACATGGGTTTAAAAAAGAAGCATCATGCAAGCTAACCGCTAACAACTAATGACTTGATGATCACATGGACGTTCTGTTTTAGGGATAAGTTTACAGAATGTGGATTTGAGAACTTTAGGAGGAAGGTAGTCAACCATAGTTTACATACTCTACCGAGTAATGACTGGAATTTAAATTGGGCAGGGTTTGACTTTATACGTGCCCATACTCACGAATACTTGTAGTAAGTTTCCGCCAATACTCACAAAAACTTACAGTGAGTACTCACCAATATTGAAATTCTTGGGGTGAGAACTTACCACTACTCATCTAATACATTTTGTAGTGTTTTTTTGCATAAAATTTATATTTTTTGTTTTTAAGAAATGTAAGTATTTTCCAAGTTGCCAAGTGATACCAAGTTGAAATTTCAAAAACAAAAATTGGTCCACTGAGTATTTTCCAAGGGCAATTACAATTTTCATGTTGTGAACCATTATCCCTTCATGATAATCTAAATTAGTGATCTTAGAAAATGATAGGAATCATAGTAGTCACATAACAATCAGATTGAAGGAAAATATCGAAAGTGGTAATGCCATTTTGTTCTATACCTGCAATACAACATCATAAACATTGGTTTATCAGTTAAACTTTCTTTCCTCTTCTTTTAGTGGAAGTTTCTACATTTGTTGTCCTTTGCGACTGAGGTAACTTTGATGCTAAAGTCACCTATGAATACTTCATGAGTGGCTATGGGTGTACAGATTCGGTACATGACCGATTGCTGTAAAAAGACATTTTAATCACTGTATTCATTAGCGGCCTACCACTCGCAGGTTTTTACATCAATTCAATGTTGTATGAAGTTAAGTTGATGCACTGGCTTCAAATTTATTGTTCTTGAGAGTTGTTATGGTATAATGGAGTATAGTATGAGATCCAATACCCTGGAACCTGCATTATGTTCCATTTACCCATCACACCACACTAGAAACATGCTACTATTTCAATTGAATTTTACAAATTTCAATGTAAATATGGAACATAACATCTTAAAATGAACCCAAAAAATTAGTTCTCATTCCTTCAACAGAGATCAAGTCTCGTTGTAAAGGCATCTACAGATGTAAATATTTTAATTTAAAAAAGTAAAAACTTCCCTGTATCAACCATATGGCCAAATGTGTCGGTGCCCAAAAGTAGACTCCGTAGTGATTAACACCATTTATAAACCAAAAAGTTCTTTGTGAAACATGAATTTGGATGAATGTTGTTTCATGTAGAAAGTATGAAAAAACTAAATTAAATACTCGATATTAGGGAAAACTATCAACAAAATGGAATTGTCGAATTGTTATCGAAACAACTCCGAACAAGAAAAATAGATATTAGTAGATAAATATAGAGCAAGTTGTCCACCACCATAGAATATATGACATATAGATTCTCCATGTGAGATATGATTGTGTGAATGTAAGATGCATCATGTAAGTATGATTTTACAATAGTTTCTGCAACTTGCATCCCAAGATGAAAGATATGGGTGGTGATTCAAATTCTATTAAAGGGTATGACAGATGACCAATGTTGACGTATCCTCTACAATTGGACAAATATTTCCCTTCCTGCATGTTAAGACACATTTCATATATAGAATAACATTGATAATTTTACTCTACAAAGACTCATTTCAAAGAATCTCTAGTACAGGTGACGAAGGAGGTATTCTATCTCTTTCAGAATGTAGATTTCAGCATTCAAAAGTTTAGATTTCATACTGTTGAATTTCAGTTGTATTCTTTTTCAAATTATAAGCCATAAAAGTAGATCTTGGCTCAAGAACATGACGCTTACATCAAAGGACTTTCTTGGTACTACAGGGGGACACTAAGAGTAGCTTTATTATCAGGCACTCATGTTGTTGATGTTTTGAAACTGTAAATAAGAGTATTAGTAAAGCAACAAGAAATCCTTTGGAGGAGTTAAGATAAATTGTGGATGAAAGGCACCAAGCCTTAAATTTGGCAATTGTGCCAATCAAATGAAGGAATTGGGGATATAAGAGCAACAATGAAGATGGTTATCAGAGATCCAAAGACTAGAGAAGGGAGGTTTATTATCATGACCCTTATTAGAACCTTAGGCAGGACTTGTTTACAAAGAAGGGGACAATTATAAGCACCAAGGAAACTGATTAGGTAATTGCACCAATTAAAATTTATTTGAGAACTCTCATTCCTAAATTTGATGGGGTTAGTGAAGGTATTAAACCAAAGGCTTGAATATGAAATCTTTCTTGATTTTTCTATAGTAAACACCATTTTAGATTATCAAAGGATTCACTTTGCCATCTTATGCCTTGATTGGCCAGTAGTTGACTGGCTTCAAACATGAGCAAAATATAGAAAATTAATCAGAAATAACAAATTGGAAAGTGTTACATCAGTGACGGGAGATTCGTGGGTCAGTATGCATCTCCATGCTAAGGAAAGAAGAGGGACAGACTCTTAGGAAGTTACTGCACCCTTTGAAAACAAGCTTCAAGCCAGTTGGTAGCTATTCGCTGTACTTATGGCGTCAAGGGAGGAAATGGGCTGCCTTCATCTTTGTTTCTTCTATATTTTGTGGCTCCATTATACAAAATGGATAAGACTGCAGATAAATCAACGGAAAAGGAGAAAACAAAGGTAGTTGGTGTGGATGACTCTGGTGGAGAGGATGAGAGGTTCCGGATGTTTGTCAAATCTCTTGACAGCAAAACGAATGGGTTATGGGTGAACGTGTTATGGGTGAAAGGGTCAAATTTAATGGTGGCCATAAAACATACCCTAGTATAGAATCTAGACATCCCATCTGCCCTACAGTGTCTAATCTACGAGGAGAAACAAATGTAGAATGCCTCCTGGCTGACTGATTTGAAGATCTTTAAGGAATCTACCATTATTTTACTTTTACACATGTGAGGAGGAGAAGTGGGATTAGGGGCCCATCTACACCTAACCCAGTTTCTTATAAGGATGTTGTGGGCTACGGGGTTCCTCCTATAATAGTTCAACATTTGGCCTTGCCAAGCCTGTACATTATTGAGAAGTTGGAAAAATGCCAACTTTGGAGGTCAAGCATAAAGAGGTAAAAGGGTTGTTTTTAGATTTTGGAAAAAATGTAGTCACATGTAGGTTTAATGGATTTTGGCCAAGGTTGGAAGATTTGTACCAGTGGATTTATAAAAACTGGACTATGAATTGTGAAATCCTATTGTGTTCTATAGGATTTTTGTAGTTAAGTTCTTTACTCGTGAGGATTACCAGAATTCTTTTGAGGACAGTTCTTGGTTATGGGGTAAAGTTGGGTTCTTTATTGCCCCTGGTTCCCAGAGTTTGATCCCACCAATATGGTGGTATCCAAAATGCTGGTTTGGGTTTGGCTCCCAAACCTACCTATCCTCTTGGGCACCCTTCTGTGTTTACAAATATTGGAAACACATTGGGTAATTTCATAAAGTATTATCTTGAGAGAACTCAACAGGGCCTTTTTACATATGCACACATTTATGTGGAGATGGACCTAAGTAAAGGCCTTCCAAATAGAATGTTCTTGAAACACGATGATTTCAGTCAGAGTAAAAACTTGGACTATGAAAATACTGCCTTTAGATGCCGACACTGTCATCAAATAGGACACCTTCAGGAAACCTGACCACAAGCAAGAAGACAACCTGGAAAGAAAAAGTGCCAGCCCTTTAAATCTAAAAGCTGGCAGATCTGTCCATGCTTTATAGTGGAAAGTGTTTTCATTGGGTGCTTTTTGGACTTCAGTCTTATAAACTGTGGTGTAATTTCTGCATTGTCTGACCCTCTGTGCTCTAATGATTAATGTGAAAGTTATGTGCATTATAATAGTTGTCTGTGGAGTTTTTGAGATTTTTGGGAGTTAAACAGAAAAAATTATGTTTGTTGCTTTCCAGTATATCCTATCATTTCTATACAATTCCGAGTACTGAACTGTCTAAAGATTGTAATTATAATAGTCTGGTGCTAAGGGAAAATTAGCTCTGAACAACTTCCCAAATGAGATTTGCATTTTGAGGCATGTTGGCATATCATTCACTGAAATGTCTACCTCTGACTAATGCTGCAAGTTTTTGAAATATGCATTGCAACTACTTCTCGGAATATGCATGTCTCATGAAGTTTCTGCAGAGTGAATTTGGCTCTAGAAAAATCAGACATGCAATTTACAGTTGTCTTCACAAATTTTGTGGACTCCAGGATGTACCTTTCTACCCTATTGCCGAGTATTCTTGAGTATTTGCTGAGTATTGCCGAGTTTTTGCCGAGTCAATTTTTTTTTGGTCTGCTAAGTATTTGCAAAGTACGAGTATGTGAACTATGAGTGAAAGTACTTTCTTTGGGTATGGCATTAGCAATTTTTTGGTATAGCATTAGCGACTTTTGTATTTGAGATGACTGTATGGTATTACCTTTACCACCTTCTACTCTGTGTATTTAAGATTATTTTTCTGTATCCTTCAGGCCTCAACTGGACTGATGTAAATTCAGTTTTTTTCTTTTCTCTATATGTTTTTCTCTGATCTTTTCTTTGATGTAATATAATCTTAATAATGATGGAATCAAAGTAGGCTACATTAGCTTTACTTGGAATTATGAGAATTATTAGCTTTGGATTTTTTATTTATTTGAGTCAATTTCATTTCTTCTTTATTTTGAATTCTTTGATATCCAATTCCTTTGACAAAAGTATTGTGGAATAAAATGAATTACGTCAACTTAGAATATGACTTCGAATTTTATTATGTACGATTCCTTTAATTTGATTTTTTGATTTCCGTGTTTCAGGGTGCTACATTTTTGTAATGAGGTAGATTGTTGACAGACTTTGGAGTGGCCTGACATCATTCACAGTAAGCATATCGACTTGCCTACATGTTTTTAATTGATTCAGCTGAATGCATTTTACAACTTTATGATGAATTGCATGAAGTTCTCTATCTTTGGCTGCTTCATGTCACAGGTATTACTCTAATCACCTTGTGAGAAAGATATTTGTGTGAAAATTCATCAAAAGTTCATATGGATTTGTAGCTAATTCTAGTGATTTTCAGCATTTAACAGGTTCTTTGTGTAGAAATTTTAATTTTCAACAAATACATTTGTGAATAGCCTGCAATGTATACGGGGTGTTAGTTTAATGTATTACATCAATATGTAATCATTTCAAACAAAAAAACAAGCATTAATAGTATATTGTATAATGAGCACAACTTTAGCTTCTGCCAACTTGAGATTTTATTATTCTGAAATCCTCTCAATTCTAGATGTTTTAATTTTTTAAGATGCCCCAATTCTATCGCATCATTTGTATGATGTGAATGATGATGCTTGAGAATTTGCAAACCAAAGAAATTCTGCAACCAACGAGGACTCATGATTAACATCACAGAGATGAAAAATGCCTAACAAGTTACATATTAAAGGAAACAAAAAAATCGCAGTTGAAAAACAATGATCTATAATTATTTGCAACCAAAAAAAAAAAATGAATAAAGGGGTAAACATTCCTCGGGCGGACTCCAAATTGCATTCTGCTTCAACCTATACTCCATGAATTTCAAATGCTTGAGCTTTAACATATCTATCGCCAGATTTGGCACACGATCCGCTTGAAGAAACCTCAGATTATCAAATTCTTTGCTGCATTGTCCGTCCACAATTGTCCAATTTCCCATAGCAAATACTCTTAAAGAGTTTCTCATTGCATCTAATATTTCTGCAGATACATAGAATGGCTGCTTATTGCTTTTTAACCAGACTCCTTTTGCTTGGCGGAGAACCTGCTAGAAATTTAAACACAAAAACCATGAATACATTAAGATCATCTACCAACCTCAGAAATCTTTTCTCTTTTTTCAACTCTTTTGTATTTAAAATATTCATACCTCTTCACTCTCCAAGGCCTTAGAAAAATCAGTTGCATTTCTAAATCTATCGCCCTTTGATTTATTACGCGCTGCTGTCAATATAAGATTGTGTATACTTATCCTCCATACTTTTCTTTCTGACCACTCATAGAGTTCTTGAACCTCTATTCTTTTGAGCAGAGCTCCCTCATGTAGACATTCCAGTTCTTCCTCTCCCACAATGCATGCAACCTCATCCCACTCCCAGTCAGAGAAGAAGGAACAAATGTCAAGGAAAGCCTCTTGAGCACTGGGCTGAAGCTCATGGTAAGCAAACAGAATCCTGGACTCGTCAAAATGGTCTTCTTTGTAACAGCTGAAAGCCTCTCCCTCTCTTAGCCAACCAAATACATTTTCATAAGCTTCAATTTTGTTATGTCTTTTATGAAGATAGGCTCCTACCACTTCCAAAAAAAGAGGACAGCAACTGCATTTCTGTGCTACCTCTCTGGCCTGAGGCCTTTCATCTACGATTGAATTTATTTCCCTTTCTCTATCTATTTTCCTGCACAACAATTCAATTGTTGACTCAACAGGGAGCGGTTCAATGGGATATAATTCACAGGGTTTAACTCCGCAGCATTCAAACACTACTGAGGCATTTGTTTTTCTAGCTGTTGCAAGAATCCTTACTTTTCTTTGACTATTTATCTGCTTAGGTAGAAGATTTTCCAGATGCTCTTTGCTCAGTATGTTGTCGATATATATGAACACTTCTCCTCTCTCTAAAATACATTTCAGCTCTTGCTGCCCACTCTGAGAGTCTCTTACTTTATATTCTTTTTGCCCAGTTAAATCTTGCAAAATCTGAGATTGCAATTCCTCAATGTTAGGATGTGATTCCATATTCTTGATGAGAGTGACTTTTGAATGTTTCCAGCCCTGCAGATTCAAAGTTGCATACACTTCATTCGCCAGCGTGGTTTTACCAGCTCCACCTATGCCGTACACTACCACCGCCACAGCTGGCTTGTCATTATCGAACTCAAGGAGCTTAATCACTTCACTAATCTTGTCCTTTATACCCACAGCTACACAGCAAAGCAATCAAAAGTTAAAATAACATATGATAAATTTGGCATGTTAATAACCAAGTGGAGATAATATACCTTCAGGGTTGTGATACCACAGCCTGCGCAAGCTCTCATCGTGAATTTTTAATGCATCATTCACAATATTGTTCAGCAGCTCTCCCTCGTCACTAAGTTGCAGCAAAAGAATTAAATCAATTAACGCTCCATATGAGATTGATAACTAGGAAGAACACGTGTTTAATACATATTGATTGTTGTTCACCACGTAGCCTTTTGTAAATGAAATTTTGTGGAGATCCCTATTCTATTCTACAAACCTTAGACAACTCTTACTTTCTATGAGAAATATTAGATAAATTTACATATTTTAAATTCATAGTATTTCATAGAAAATAGTGCACTTAAAGATTGGAGTGGTAGATTGGTAGATTTGTCCGTGGAATCCCTAACGGTTACAACGAAATATTTGGAGGAAGTTAATAAAGAGAATGAATATAGATCTGAGTGTAGTAAATTCTTCTTCTTCTATCAATGCAGGGAGTTCATCCCAATTCAATGTTTCACAATGATCGCCAAATTCTTCCCAACGTAATGTTTTTCTTGTATCTCCTTCAGCTTCACTATGTATCCCAAACTCAGATGAAACTGACATCTCTGCCTCCATATAACAGCTCATATCTTTTTCTGATAACACAGTCAGATAATAAGTATCATCTTTTTGTCCCAGAAGCTCATTTACTACTGCTACTTCATCAAAATTCCAAACAGGATAACAAGATTCCTTTCTAGTCTCTGGATTAATAGTTTGGAGATCTATTTGCATGACAAAATTACTACATTTTTTAGTATCATTCTCAGGGTGCATCTGTTTGTTGTAAGTTGTAAACAATTTATCGATCTGGGAATCAGTGAGAGAATGAGCGGGTATGTGATTGTTGGGATCAACACCCATATTAATCAGCTTCTTCTTAATGTAAGAATTCCATAAATTTTTTATCTCATTCACGTCGAAATTCCGAAGAAGTTTGATGTTATTGTGTGATTTTTCCTAGAAGCGACATTGGTTCGTGTATAACCAAACTTTGTCCCTAACCTGAAAATGATGAGGGACACGACAACGATCCATAAGATGCTTCTACTTCTATTGAAGTTTCTAAAGAATCTGAACAAATTTGTACTAGAGATACTACAAATGGTGTATGAAGGAGTTGGCCTTATCTCGCTCTTTTTGAATTATCCTGTAACATGGATAGGTAAAGGATAAGGGTGGGAAATCTCAAAAGGTGAATGAGATGTGGAAGAATGGATTGTTTGGTCGTAAGCATGCTCAATGTGGGTTAGGCTTGGATTCCATCAGCAGGAGAGGTATGGTGGAATATCATCAGACTCTTCACAAGGGTGTGGTTGACAATTTCAGTTTGATCATCTGATTGCAGATGAAAGGTTGTGGAAAAGTGAAGAGAAACTACTCCCCAAATTTCCCAACAGAAACATCAAAAATGGCCCACAAACTGGTATTCATGGTCAGAGACAATGCTGCTGGGTAGACCAAGTGATCGCCAAATTGAGTTAAAGAACAATTAGGCTAGTCACGTAGAACTAGTCTTATGGCATGGAATGAACATAGCCATTCTGTTGATGCGATCAACAACCAAAAAAACAAGTGTGGTGTCGAATGGTCATTGGAAAACCACAAATTAGGGCCATGTAAATCTTTGCCAAGGAATGGAGGGAATGGGCAAACGGACATTGAAGCCTGATTCCCAGTTGGCTAGTTTGGGACGGCAATAGACTACATAGTTCTTCAAGAAGTGAAGGCTATTACTCTGCATGTGAAGCCATTATAAGAAACACAACAAATGATGAAGTTTCTTCTCACCAAAATGACCACCACAGAGTAGAGTGTGCCTCCTTCAAAAGAGAAGATCGGTTATCACGAGGTAGTCACAACTTGTTAAATTTGTACAACCACCCTTCATGTAGAAATATTGCAAGGGTGCTAGATTGGAAGAGGTTGCATCCTAGAGGCTTTTGTATGTCTTCCTAAAGTCTAGATCATTTACATACTGAGAAGTCAAAGTCATGAGATCGCAAATGTGAAGTGGTAACAACAGTCAAGGTGTGAGCTATAGGAGAATGATTTAAACATTCTGCAACATTGTTGGTGGTTCCATTGTATTTGATGACAAAATGATATTGTTGTAGATAGGATGCCTACATCATTTGCCTAGTTTCTTCAAAAATTTTTGGGATTGAAAAAATTGTATAGGAAAATGATCAGAATGAACAATAGTTTCATTGATGAGAACATAATGTCTAATGTACTTGATGGCTTGGACCATTGCATACAATCTCTATCATAAGTGGAGTAGTTCCATTTGGATTTAGAGAAGGTTTCTGAGTGATAGGCCATTGGAAGGCAATTCTGATTTAAAAAGGCTTTAACAACAAATCTTCAATAATCTATCTCGATCTCAAAAGGTACCTTTCATCTTGTCACCTAATTGATTGACTTCTTTACTTTCTCTCCTGCTATTGAGTACTAAATTTTTGTTTCTGAAGTACATCTGCCTAGGTACCTTTCATTATCTTGTTATAATGTGTAGGTGTTGTACTTGTTATATGCATCATTGTGAGCTTTCCTATCATATTGATAGGGTTTTCCTATCAATTGGCTGTAACAGTCCATAATCATCACATCACAGGTGACCTTATCAACAAACTTTAAACCAAAAGCAAAAGACTTGGTGCATGTGTGTGTGATATGTGTGAATGAACCACTATCCTTCCATCCAAGTGCACACGTATGAGGATGTGGATCCATCGACAAGTGTAGTTTCTTGTAAATGGATCTCACAATCAACTTTTTTTGTGAGCCATTGTCAATGATACAAGCGACAAAAAGTGTATGTGTTCTATAACGCATACTCTATTTCAAGCTTGCTTGGGTTTCCAATGTTTGGCACCCATTGATGTAGCTTTTCCTATGCTGCCACCTACAACAAATCCTTCGGCTCAAAAGTAAGCTCACAAAGCTGGTAAATTCATTAAGCACACTCAACACATTCAACAACAAGTGTAGACCAGTTTGCACAGAGCTAATGCTAAGAACAAGCAATGCCATGATCAACATTGAATGTCACCCACCTTTCATGTTGGTGATCGAGTATAGATTCATTTAAAGAAGGAAAGACTGATAGGACCTTACCACAGGCTTCATCCACCTTAGTATGAGACCTATACCATTATCAAGCAAGTAGGAGGCATCTCTTTTCGTGCTCAATCTTCCTTCCTACCTTGGTTTACATACAATATTCATTGCAGAACTCTTGTGTCATATTTTCCACCTATATAGGACACTGAGGATGTTGCAGAGACATTCTTGCAGACAAAAATCAATCCCAATTGCAGCATTCTAGCCGAGTCGGATCAAATCATTGATGCTAGGGTTAAATAGACAAGACAACGAGAAATTCCTTTCTTTCAGATTGTCAAAACAAGTCAAGTTCCTTCCCAAGGAAAAGTGTTAACCAAAGTGCAAGTTGCCAACTTTCCACATCTTCTTTCACGAGTGCACTCAATGCGGACCATTGCTCTTCAAGGAGGGGTGACTATTCCTAGAACATCTCAGACTTCAAGTTATTGTTGGTATTAAGGTTGTATCTTATGCCACGTGTCATCTTCACCATTGACTTCATGGCCATCCTAAGCATACGTGGTCATACCGTGAATACCCAACTTACCTTCTTTGATGTTGCACAACTTTGATAGTGGCATTAATTTTTTGCACAGCTTCACAAAATGTCTCTAGAAAACTATAAAATGATGGAGAACAGTTACGAGTGGACTAGCCCCTAATAATCTTTTATTTAACCAAGTATTTAGCAATACTATGGTGAAATGACATAATTTCCTAATATCCCCTACCCTTAAAGATGGGTTCCTAGGTAAAACTGCTGAATAAAAGGATTCATTTGGCTTAGCCATGAAGACAAGATATTTGCTATTTCCAACTTCTAGCTTGAGACGCCAATTTGTATACCTTCTGACAATTACAATTTCCTTCCACCGAGACATTTCGTTTATGGAAAGATAATTGCATTTACAGGATTTTAACACCTTCATTCTTACTGGTATGAATGATTTATGAGTTGAATGATGTATACATATCAATTTGATGAGTTAAATGCTAGATTGTGTGCATTCTAGTGGACTCTGCATTATGATTTCTGAGAGGACAGCGAGCTAGAAACCCTCAATGCCATGCAAATGACATGAAGCCCTTGACTATTAGGTTAGAAAGATGCTATAGGGTATAAGGAGCATGAATATAATTTTTGCAAGCCTTGACAGTGAATAATATGACTTCTAGAACAAATTATCTTCTCTCGGGCTCGATGTAGGGCATCGAGTTGCTCTTTATTCCACCGACCAAAATCTATGAAACTTTGAAGAAATTTCTATCCCAGGATGAGCATGAAGATCCCCAAATCTCAGGGTGAATGGAGTTGCCCATCAAAAATTGTGCATAACAGTAATTTTGACTGAAAAAAGGAGGTAACAGTGTACAGGACAGTGAGGGTAAAGGGTAGAATTTAATAGATAATTCTTGTTTATGTTTGTGGACTTGTTCCTAAGGTGACATGAGGCATGTTTGAAGTGTTTAAATGAGAATTAGGAGAATTTAATGAAGAAATTACTACTGTCCTATGAGAACTAGACTGGTTGGGCACAAAGAGACCTAAGTAGGTCACTAGCATAACTGTTTCAAAGAGAACTGGGCATAATTTGTCAAGGATCAGTGCATAAAAGTTGGGGAAACATCTCAAATAGGATAAAGGGAATCTAAACTTAAGAATTTTGTGTCTTGAAACCCCTGGGCAGTGTTTTGGTACTTGATTTGGGCTCAAGAAGGGTGAAAAGGAACCTAGGACAAAGTAATAAGGAAATAGAAAGAAAAACAAGTGTATGATAACCAATGTTGGATCAAATACCTCTAAAATGATGCCATTACCATGATGAGATAGGTATGCATGGTCTTATAACCTCTATGTTTAATGTGTTTTCATTGGTGGTCAAATGCATGGTACAAAGATCTAGGATTGCATGAATGAGTCTTAGGGTATGAAGATCATCCTTGAATGTGTTAGTGAAGAAGCATTGGATACTTATATGGTTTTGGAAATCTTGGTTTCAAATTTATCAAATGAAAGTATGCAACATGTGAGTTACTAGGGAACCTCACACCTATGGACTGTTATGTGATGGTATTAAGGGGAATTTATGACCTACACCCTGAATAAGACAAGTGAAGAACAATTATATTTGTCTAAGAAATGGATAAGGGGTGGTATACATGTTGGAACAATATCATCAAAGTCGATAAGCCATAAATGTGTGAATTAGCATACAAGGAGTCAACCATTGAGAACTCTCCAACTAGACTTTCCTAAAGAACAACTCATATGACTATGAATTGAAGACTGTTACAACTGTTCTAAAGCTACTTTTTCGGTGGGGAAGCAGGGAGCATTTGTTGGTACCCATAAGGGGAAGTGCCTCTCCTATAATGCATCAGGTATGTTATTAATGTGAACATATGTATTCAGAAAGATCTTATATCACTTTGCTACAAGCATTGAACATTAGTGGTTCAAACTAGTCATGCGTAATATGTATTGTTATTACTTATTAGTTCGTTGATTTCTAATCATTTTCACCATTGAGCCATATCACAATCATTCATTATTTTTCTTGACTGAAATAAAAATGATGATGTATATTGTCTGAAAAATGTGTTCCTCTCAAAAGTTTGGTTAAAAACAGGACAACTATTTTTTGATATATAGCTGGAGGAGAGAAAAACCCACAACTCTATATGTGCAATTGAGTTTTCAATTGAATTAACCTAGTGATAGAAAAGCATCTCTGTGCAATGCCATAGATATGTAAATGCTTACTTCTAGCATTCATAACAGGGTTTATATTTTTTTGAGTTAAAATTATTATGTGATACAATCCAGGTTAATATGTCAGAATAGCTTGGAAGCTAGTTGGTGATTGAAATTCAGCTGTTAGCATTTTACTAAACCTAATTTACTATTTGACAGTATTTGCTATCATCATCAATGGACAAGACTGTGAGATTGTGGCATATGTCACACCAAAGTTGTCTACGAGTGTTTTCACATAATGACTATGGTAAGGTGAAATTTGGTCTGGGTAAATTTATGTTGCATTGGAATTAAATTGAAAATGCCTTTAGCCTTTCGGCATTGTCAGAAATTACTTTAGCTTCTTTGTCATTGCACCACATTATTTTGATATATTTAATGAAAGTGAAATCCTACAAAGTTAGGTAGGACAAAGATGTCGTTCTACTTTGTGTAGTATCTCTTTCCTTTGTTTTGCATGATATTGTCTGGATTATCTAGCTACCCAACTTATTTTTCTTTTTGGTGTTGCCATGGGAGGTAGTCACATGCATCCAGTTCAACCCTATTGATGATAGATACTTCATTAGTGGCTCACTGGACAAAAAAGTTAGAATTTGGAGCATTCCTTCTCGTAAAGTTGTTGATTGGACTGATATATATGAAATGGTTACTGCTGCATGCTATACTGGATGGACAGGTTTGCTTAGAAATCCCTCCTTCCATCCAGTTGAATACCTACACATTAAAATTGATAATATGAAATCATGCTAGGATGTTTGGATACACCATGAGTGTATTCTAAAGCTACTTTTTGGTGGGGAAGCAGGGAGCGTTTGTTGGTACCCATAAGGGGAAGTGCCTCTCCTATAATGCATCAGGTATGTTACTAATGTGAACATACATATTCAGAAAGATCTTATATCACTTTGCTACAAGCATTGAACATTAGTGGTTCAAACTAGCTGTGTAGAATATGTATTGTTATTACTTATTAGTTCATCAATTTCTAATCATTTTCACCATTGAGCCATATCACAATCATTCATTATTTTTCTTGACTGAAATAAAAATGATGATGTATATTGTCTGAAAAATGTGTTCCTCTCAAAAGTTTGGTTAAAAACAGGACAGTTGACTGAGACTTTCACGGTTTACCCCTCTAAACACCTTACCAAGCCTCAAAATATTTCACACATCTAAATTTTTTATCCCTATAAAGCTTTCCTCAAAGTTTCATCTTATCTGGATCATCCATTCCCAAGTTATGCACTTTTTAGAGATGCTAAAAGTGGAGGTTTCATTACTTACAAACCTGATGATTGAGTTTTGAACATAAATCTCTCTCTAGGTGTCCAAAAAATCTAAAATAACTTGGAACATGTTATAAAAATCACATTTAGCATGTCTATATATTTTCATAATATTTAGATCATTTGTTTGAAAGATATTCTACTTTTAGTGAGCTTAAACCCTTCTTAAACCATCACCTACAGGCCTAATGTCTGTATTTTTGCAATATCTCCTTCTATAGACCTGAAATATGCCTAAAACATTTTTCAAAGTCCTATTTCAACCATCCAAATATGATCCTAAAATTTCATTAGGTTTGGATGAGGGAAACTCCAGATATCAACGTTTTAGTATTTGATCATCAACAATTGATGCTTCTTCATCACTTTTTCTAGGACCTATTATGCATCAAAATTAACCATTTGACAACATGCTGAAAAAAATTAATGACCCAAATATTTATGGTAAGAGGGATATTATACAAAAGGCTCATAACCTTTCTTTCCTGCAATGTAGATTAGAGAAGGTTGTGCGCTTAAGTTACTTCTTGACAAGATGCATAAAGCTTTTTTGTATAAGTACATAGTAAATCTCCAGTATGAATGATATTTATTTACATATTTTTGAATTCATAGATAAGGAATTTTGATGGTCCAGGTGACCCTTTTTGTTGTACACTGTGGTGGATGTTTCTACTACCTATTGGCAAGACAGTTTTCTGACCCCAAAAGCACCTGGGTTGGTGTTGTATATCCAAACTTCAACTAGGAAAGCCTATGGACAGTTTATGTCTCCTCCAAGTAATTGTCTATAGTAAATCTGAGTATTATGGGATATGGAGTCCTCCATGCTAAAAACACTGGTGAAATGGTTTTTACAATAGCATACATGCTCTTCAATCTTGGATTACAAGCCTATTTGATATGCAATAGAACCAATCTTATTGTCCATGGAACTAGAAGGACATTTAATTTTGTAAGTACATGCATTATACACCTCTTGCATTTAGAAACATTAATTGGGTGTATAAAAACAATCTAGTATATGGGTGTTTTATGTATTTACTGATGGAGTCTTGTGTGAGATGGAGTATAGAGAGATGCAGAGAATGTTGCCTCAGATTTTTGCAACAAACAAGATTGCCAGAGGCTAAAAGAACAAATTCTTGGACACATGAGGCTTAAGTTCAAAACCGAAGGCTTGTAGCAAAAGATTGTAGTAGGTCTTCCCAAGGTAATTCGGCTCGCCATTGCACAACATTTGTTCTACCCAGTAATAGAGAGAATCTATCACTTTCATGATGTTTTAAATGACTTCCTTATTCAGATGGTAATTGAAGCACTTGTTTTGCGAAAAATTTTCTTTGCATGTTTATAACAATCACTTGGTTATGCTCAAAGAAATAATTAATGGTTGTCTTTTATGTCCCTTATACTACTTATATTTGACACCTTATCCCTAGTTTGTCTGGGGCTTGAGTAATCTAAATTGTCTTGTATCTTTTATGTCTGCCGGTATTAGTTTACCAGCCATATTGAAGTCATGAATGTTTCACATATTATTCTCATGAATGTTCCTCATTACAGGTGACAGAAATGTAGGCAGAGTATTTTCCTCCAAGAGAGGATGTAATTCTTCAAATCGAGACTCCATCCGAGTTATACATAGTTGTTTCTGGAGCAGTTGTAAGTTACTTTATTTTATAGAGAAGAGATTGTCATCTCATATCCAGCATATATCATTTGTTTCTTAGCCTGAAATCAGCAATGATTTCATCTGTACCTATTTTGTTGGTATGCTAAATTTTTTTGTATTTAATACCCACATCATTTGTTTGTGATCCTGAAATGATTTCCTCTATATCCATTTCTAGAGTATGTTGTATTTTCATTACATTTACTAGCCATATCATTTGTTTGTGATCCCAAAATGATTTCTTCTATACCCATTTCATTTCTATGTTTAAATTTCACGCATTTAATGGCCACATTATTTGTTTGTGATATTAATTGATATCATTCATGTTATGCATTATTTTTTTCTCATGTTATGTTGTTGGTAATGATTAATGCAGGAGCATGCCAACATCAGCTGCACTTGATGTGGTTGCCAAAAACTTGAATCTTAAGTTTTTTGAGGTATCAAATTACTCCTACTTATATGCATATTTGCCTATTCCTACTATTTTATGAGTCTTGTAAAAATAGGTTTATTGTTTTTTACTCATCTATTAGGTGCCCACTGGTTGGAAGTTTTTTGGAAATTTAATGGATGCTGGATTGTGCTCTGTTTTTGGTGAAGAAATATTTGCTTTGGTGAGTTCTATTTTTTTAATCCTTGTGTAAAACCATTCTTTGCGTAGCTTTCTTGGTGAGTATTTAGTTTCTACTCTTAATAGTAGCTTGGTTTGTTAAAAATAAAAAATGATATGCATAGCTCCTTATGTCAGGATCAAAGTCCCCTTGCTCATTTTCATAGATCTCATTGTTGTGCTTGAATTCGGCAGGTTGAGGATCTATCACACGACATATGTTCTGTCTAAATAATCATAGGCCCACACAAATGCTAAATCTTTGATCCTCTTAGAAAATGAATAAACATGAGTTTGAAAAAGGTTTAGAAAAACAAAAAGAAGTAAGAAGATGGGAAGAATAACTTCCTACGCCTCTTCCAAAGCAAACTTATTTCTTCAACAAGAAACTTATCCGTGGAGAGTACATCTCACACTGCAAGAGGAGGTCATGCAAGTAAGCCTTGAACATTCTAGTGAGACAACCAATACAATGCATGTTGGGCTCATCAGAAACAACTCGATGTCTCCCCGTATAATGACCTTATGTAGCATTCCCTTTTGTATATATTGTATATCAAGGGTTAATGGAATTCAGACACCCTTTTGTATTTTATCATTGTATTTCAAGGGTTAACGAAATTTAGACACCCTTTTGTATCTTATCTTATTTGATATTAATAAAATATTTGTGGACCCATTTATTGGGCATAATATTTAAATTTGTTGTTAATTTATAAAATTAATTACCAGACCACTCCGACATCATAGATGATATGTATCTTCGTTGATTGCACTATATGATATTTGGTTATTGTGTAGTTTTAAAATTCATATTTTTCATTCTTTAAATTCGTATCGTCTCTAGAGAGACAATAAAAATTGAAATTAGTATTGTCTCCAGAGAGACAAAATGTTAGTATTCGGTATTGTCTCTAAGGAGACAATAATGATATTGTCTCTAGAGAGACAAAAATGATATTGTCTCTAGAGAATATTGTCTCTCAAGAGACAAAATATGTATCAATCATTATTGTCTCTTGAGAGACAATAATGAGAGATGATATTAGAGACACCCGCTTTGAGACACTAATAGAGATGATATGCAACTTTTTTATTGTCTCTATTTGAGAAAAATTAGTCAAATTTTGTCTCTATTAATGTCTCAAATGACCCCCTTGTAGTAGTGTGGATTTTCCTTATAGTTAATCACTCTTGGAAAATAATTGTGTATCAAGTTGAGCTATGCATTATTTTTTGCACCAATTCTAAATTTGGTTTTGTACATAGGTAAATTTTTTTCATCATTTCAATATTGGAGCCCATATTAGAAATCATCACTACAACCTGCTATTTAGCTCACCTATAGCTTGATCTTTTGCAGGAAGAATTGTACATATAATAACTTTCATGCATCTATGAAATTGATTTCTTCGTGTTTGATGTTTATATGATTATTTGTGTAGAAACTAAATGTTGTAAAACGTGGCTGATTATTCTAGAGAATATGTAGATTTTGTTCTTCCAATTTGACTTTCATTTGATCTTCAATCAACATTATAGCTCTAGTGAACGGCTTGACTGAAATATTTTTCATGTAGATTCATATCAATACCGTAGTAATATAATCTCAAGGACAAAAATCTTGTCACTTCTTTTTGTCCTCTCGATACTTGAACTTTCTTTATGTGCTTCCAACCTGTATTAATATGGTTGTACCTTGTGAATGATTTGGCTACAAATAAATGTACCTTGTTAAGATACTTGTTTTGGAAACCAGTTAACTCTTCTTTTTCAAGTGATGATGCCTATAAAATCAAAGTTAGAAGAATAATGGTATAGAGTCACCCCGAGTTCTAATTGCTTATTTTCACCTTTTTCGATTACAATGAGGAGGCAACTGAACTCATGGAGAGATAACTTGTATGGAAGAGGACCTTGTCCAATAGGCAATGACGGGTTCCTCTATTCCCTTACACTTCTAGATTTAATTTCATATGCATTGCTTTTAGTCATATCCAACAGTTTGTGTCGGGTAAATGTGTACAATTATTCCTTATGAATAAATGAAGTTATTTTCATGTAATGAGTTGTATGTACTTCTCTTGTACTTTCTTCAATCAAATGGATAATAAATTAACTTTTACAACTCAATACACTTAATAAATTCACTTAATCATGGGAATAATCCAATTCAATTTGACCTTCTTCATTGATACTCACAATAAGAAAATTGTTTGAAAATTTGTAATTTTTTATTTAGTAAATCAACATTTGAAATCTGTTGTTTCGTAATGTAATACCTAGATTATGATTTCTTTCCTACCTTCGTCAAGGCCTTGTAGTGGTCTTCCAATGCTATTACACTATTTTGATAAAGGCGACACATCGAAGTGGTAGTATATGCAAAGTGTTGTATCACCGGGATAAAAATTTCAATCTGTTTATTTGGTGCATGAAATCCTAATCTAGTTCAAAACCAAGTAACTAAAAATTGGTCAACTACCAATCAACCTTCACATTTCTCTTACAAATTATTTCTCCTTAACACCTCTTTCATAAATGGTTGAACTTGAGATTCCTGCACAACACCTGCACCACACTTTTTGTCATCAATGTAACTTGACATCAATAACAAAACCAATGATGATGGCAAAGGTCCAATAATAGTGTCCCACTAGGTGTGTCACTTTGTTTTAGTAATTTTTTATTGAATTAATTCTTTTATGAAATGAAACAATAAAACTCAAAATAATGACATGGTTTAAAGTTGCATGTGTGATAAAAATGTAAACATTTGAATCCAACCGACGTAGTGTAACACCCCCTAAATTCTCCCCATTCGAGACCGAAGAACAACCTAGGTTTAGTTAGGAAAAGTTAAGGAATAATTTTTTTTTAAGTGTTCCCAAAAAAATTCCAAAGTCCATTACAATAGTTATCAAACACCCTACACAACACAAGGAGAGAGAGAATCATCTCTAGCATAGATAGATTATCTTATTATAGGGCACACATGAGAAGAAATTTCCAAAGGTGTGGAAGAGAGGCACGGAAATAAAATCTTATCCTCTCTGGGGTGCCCAAGATGAGCACGAGAAGGGACTCATTCTCTCCTGAGTGTGGAAGATGGACCCGGGCGCGCGCAGAGGCTCATTTTCTAATGGGTGCGTAAGATGGGTGTGCAAGAGGCCTTTCCTCTTCTATGAACTTCAAAAGGCCATAAATTTTGATAGGGAACTTATTTTTTTGACAAACAAGGACTTTTCGGAAAGATCGTGATGTCGATTTACACAAATACCTTAAAAAATTAATTTGGATAAATTTTTGAGGGTCAATTTTGATAAAACGATTTGTAGACTTATAAAATGAAAACTGGTAACACCCGACTTATAAAATTTTATTCAATTCGACCTCCTTCCTTTCCCAACATGCCAAAAAGACATGGAGGGTTGCTCTTAGAGGAATTTAGGATGGATTTCAAGGGTCAATTGTTAGATTGAAGATCAATTTGAAATTTCCATCCTTTGGCAGCAAAATGACTGCAGTTTTGCCTTTGTTCGATTTGAAGGGTTCCTTAACAATTTCTTAAGTGGTTTAGTTTGTTTGGGGTCATTTTAGACATACTAAGTTCACTAAATATGATTCATTTTCTTATTCATTGTTGTAGTATTCACTCTTGTACATTTTAAATAAACTATTTGCTAGTATGAGAAATTTTCTAACAGGGTTCTACAACTTCAAATTCAATTTGATCCATTTACATTTACCAAACTTAAAAATATGAACTCTTTCTAATCCAACACTACAATTTTATTATTTACTTCAAATAAAAGGTAGAAACAAGAATGCAATTTCTTTCTCTTTCAAAAATGTAATTTTTTTTTCAAACACAGAGAGTGCAATAATTCTGATGACAGTTTCCAAACATAGATTTCAAATACATTTCAAAGCATATTTCAATAAATAGTAACTTCTTTTTAAGGTAAAACAACATCTATTCGGTTGGAAGGATTTCATTTACAACTTCTTCATTTACAAATATCAAATACAACTTACAAATATATAATCTTTCTTTTTTTCATTCAAAAACATAAAATAGAGTGCATCTCTTTTACATTTCAAATTACAACATTCATAGTCAATACAAAACATCATTCCATCATCAATAATATACAAGTTCATCCACTTCAAAGTGGGAAAGGGTTACAATAAATAATACTCTCAACAAGGACTGTCAAAACTGTCTTTTTTCCTCTGCTCCAGAACAACAATATGCAGATCCATCGTTCCCAATTTTTGGTGACAAGAAAGGTAGGGGAAAGGCAACACTCTCCACCCAACCAAGACATCCAATGAAAGGAGAAGTCATCCTTCTTCATTGGCCCCCGAGCCCCAACCACAATGCAATAGAATATGTGTTTCAACTCATGGCAATAATAGGATTTCCACATCACAAAGGCAATCTTTCAACATGCACATTCCATATTAAAAACATAGTCCAAAACAAAATAGCAGTTTTACAACCACATGAAAGACAACAAGTAAAACTCAAGCTTCTTCATTGCAAGCCAAAGGAGCAAGAAACTATGGGGGATGCTACTTATTCCTCCCAAAGGGGAAATTCGTATCACCACCTGAGAACAAACCACCAAAATACATTTCATTTTAAATCCCTGACATACCCTTATGCGTCCCCCAAGTACCCCTTATTCCTCACATTTCCTTATGCCTCCCCAACCTCTTATTGCACCCCATAATGAGTAAAGAAATGCAAGCTATTTCTTTGTAAGGTGGAACCCAAATCGCAACTCCCTCCACACTTTTACCTCCCCAAAAACACTTATGCCTCCCTCAAGAGTACCCCATAGTCTACCCAACAGCCCAAAAATAATAACATACAAGCATTTACATATTCACAAAAGGGAAAAGAAGAGCATTTCCAAGAGCTAAGCTCTTACCTCTCCATGATGGAGTTTGTTCCAAGTTCAAAACAACAAGCTCTTCCAATGCAAGCAATCCAAATATCAACCCAACACAAGTATTCAACAATCTTCCAAACTTCTCCAAAAGCAAGAGCTCTCCCAAAAACCAAAAATAAGTCTCCCAAAATGAAGTGATAAAAGTGAAGCAACCCAAAACCAAGCTAAAGAATTCCAATTTATAAAAGAGGGAAGGGAAGAGGATGAGTTGGATCCAAGTGGGATGCTATATCACACATCCTCAACTCCAAGTGCAAGATTCAACTTCATTCTCCAATGCATAATCAATAGGTGGGTGAATAATATGACAGTTTTACTTACACACTCAAACAAGCCCACACCCCATAAGGACTGAAATTAAAACATGTAAGAAAAGTGCAATAAAAACATTCAATTTGACTTACAAAAATGCATAAAGAAGGGGTAAATTTAAATTTCCAACCATAGGTAAGGTTGGTATATAAATTTGAGAGGTATGGGACAAGTTTAACTTATCCCACAAGTCTCCAAAATCAGCCTCCAAGGAAAATTTCGAATTTCAAACAAGATGGAGTGTTTCATACTCCAAAATAAACTTACACATCTCTTACACATCACTTACACATTTCTTATAACACTTTAATTTTAGGCCAAAAACTCTAATAATTACTTTCTTATGACCCAATTAGATTTATTAATTTTTAACAATATGATTACTCACATTAATTAACAAACCATTTAATAAATAAGGAAATGGGTCAAAACACCACAAAATAAACAAATGCAACATTAAACCCAGGAAAAAATAAAAGAAACACACAAGTTCCTTGGTCACATTTAAAGGTGATCTCCCAATGGAAATCCCTAACACAATAAAATCCACACAAACAACTACGGTTGCCAAGATGACCTTGTTGAATTATTCCAATGTGGTTGGTTTCAATCCCCTCGATGTTTGTTGTGATATTTTAACCCGCAAAAGAAAAATACCTCCTTCGGCCTCATTGCCACATCAAAACATCCAAATGAATATAATATACTTACAAAGTCATCAATATATATATCAATCACAACAACATCAAGAAAATCAACAGTGTCACTTAAAATTTCATCAACAACTATATCATCATCAATTTTAATTCAATTTTCATTTTCTAGATCTACTCAAAATATCCAAATATCACATGTCCGAACAACATCTATAATGTAACCATGTCGATAAAGTATATCAACATAAATATATAAAATGTCTATATTAAATGCATCTCTAATAATCCATGCACTAACATATAATCATCATACTAAATCAAAACTATATAAATGACTCATAATATAGTCAAGGAGTGTCATGATCAATATCAAAATTTGTCAAAGGAAAGTGGGAACTACTAATACAAAGGATCATTGTCTCAAATTATGATCTTCTACAAAATCTCGTGCGACCTAACAATATCATCCAGATAAACCCATGCCATCGCACTAGCTATTTATGTGGTTTTCACCAAAGAAAAGTGAGCCACTTTTGTCAATTTATCCACCGTGACCATGATGGCATCGTGGTGATATCTTGACATCATTAGCCCAACCATGAAATACATGGAAATGGTGTCCCACTTCCACTCGGTATAGCATGAGGAAAGAGAAGGCCAACTAGATGATGGTGTTTAGCCTTGAATTTCTAGCACTCTAAATAGCATGACAAAAACATAGCCATGTATGTATGAAGTCCTCTCCAAAGTCTGATACAATGGTCTCAAAGTAGCATGCATCTTCTCACCCCAAGATGGTTTGAATAGGGTGCATGATGTGCCTCTGTCAAAATATCCTTTCTCAAGCCTCCATCACTAGGAACATAATTCTCGACCTCTCCGTGCCTCGAGAATTCCATCTTCCTCTAATGAGAAACCATCAAACTTCCCCTCAAGGGGTCTCTAGGACTTGATCTCCATTCTCTCTCGCAATGTTGAAGTGCCAAGAGGAAGTTGTTGTAGAATCTTGTTTCATAATTTTTTTCCCACTGAATTGGTCATACTAAGAGAGTCTATAACCATATTCTCCTTCCCCTTCACATGCTCTATCTCTATATCATACTCACAAAGCAATTCCATCCAACATCGTTGACGAGTGTTAAGATTGGGCTACATGAAGAGGTGGCGAAGACTCAAGTGATATGTCCTGAGTGTAAATATCTGACCAAGAAGAAAGTGTCTCCATCAAACCAAGGAATACACAACTTCCACATGCTCAAGATCATGATTCAGATAATTGAGCTCATAATCCTTGAGTTTGCGAGACTCAAAAGCCACCGCTCGCCCTCCCGCATCAAAACACCTCCAAGTCCCGCCAAAGAAGCATCCATGCATATAAAAAAGTCACCATGTGGAACTGGTACTGTAAGAATGGGTGTTATCGTGAGGCAATCCTTGATGTCCTAAAGGCCTTCTTACATCTATCGACCAAAAAAACTTCTTCCATTTATCTTTGAAGAGAAGTGATGGGATGCATAACGAGAGAAGTCGTGAACAAGTCTCTAGGAGTAACCTACTAACCCCATGAAGTTGCGCACCTCTCACATGAGTAGGTGTTGGCCAATCCATAATAGCTCTAATCTTGGAAGGATCAACTACGATACCTTCCCTAGAAATTATGTGCTCCAAATACTGTACCTCCTCACAATAATGCACACTTCTCCAAGTTCCCATAATGTTGCTGGTCATGAAGACATCGAAGAACCTTACGAAGGTTCCTTCATGCTCGTCACGCGTGCGTGAGTAAATCAAGATGTCATCAAGGAAGATGAGAATTAAGTGATCTAAGAAATTACTAAACACCCCATTCATCAAACTCATAAACATTGAGGGGCATTAGTCAAACCAAAAGGCACCACTATGAACTCATAGCGCATATCTCGTATGAAAAGTGGTCTTATGAATATCTACCTCGTTAATCCTCAATCGATGGTATCCAGACTTAAGATCAATCTTAGAGAAAAATATGGCTCCCTTCATCCGATTAAACAAAACATCTATGCGTGTGAGGGGATAAGGATTCTTGATCGCTACCTTGTTCGGATGGTGGTAATCGATACACAACTACAAGGATCCATCCTTCTTCTTCACAAAAATCACTGGTGCATGCCAAGGGGATACACTAGGATGGATTAAGAGTTTCTCCAAAAGTCCCTCAAAGCTGTAACTTGAGCTCATAGAGCTCGGTGTGGTCATCCGATAAGGTGACCGTGAGATAGGCTCTACTCCGAAACTAGATCTATATGAAAATCAATCTCACATAGGGGTGGTAACCCGTAGCTCCCCTAGAAAGACATCAAAAAAATCTCTCAAAATGGGATGGTCATCTAGCAATGGTCCACTAGAACCATCTCTCGATTGGTCACTAATTGTGATAAAAAACTTACAACTTTGTCACACACATCACTTAAGTTGCATAGTGGAGATAGTGTGAATGAAAGTAGGTCTCATGACCCCTAAGATCACCGATGTAACTCCCGGATCATCCGCACAAGATATAGTCTTATGGTAATAATCCACTCTAGCTCTATGTGTAGATAACCAGTCCATACCCAAGATGATTCCATACGAGCCCAAAGGAAGGATATGAAGATCCAAGGTAGTGTGAAAGGTCCCAAATCCACTACACACTCCTTAACTAAGGATTCCATTGAGACCTTGGCTCCGAAGCCATCTCGTTGTCCCAACTAAGACCCTGCCTAACTGCCACTAGCCTTCATTTCTCTACTAACGATGGTGTAATAAAAGAATCTAAAGAACTAGAATCAAACAAAATAAAGGTAGGAATACCACCAATAATACATGTGGTATCAATAACTATACTTTGATGCTTAGCCTAGCGGTTCTTGACCACCGCATAGATCCAATGACTACGTCCTATGTCACCAATGGTAAGCTCTGAGATATGTGTCTTACCCTTGTTAAGAGGGTTTTGAGGGTAATCTCTCCAAAATTTCCATCAACACAACAACCAAAACAACCCCCGATCCTCTCCCATGTGTAGCAAGTCCGGTCAACACTCTAGAGGTATGTGGTGTGGATCCTGATGATTTGGCTATGAGCTGCTAAGGTATCTTCTAGCTAGCTCCTTTTGATCGAGCTCTAGGTTCTCCATGTGTCCTAATAGGACCCCTAGGAGGAGGCACCATACTCTGACCTCTGTCTGCATCAAAATTTTGTGGAGGTCTATAAGGTGGGCGGGATTGCTGATGCTACTAATTTTTTGGTCTATAAGATGATTGTGTTGAACCCTGTCCACCATGAGGAGGAGGTACTGCCCCCCTCGATCTAATATCATGCATCTATTGTATACGGCTCTGGACTCGGTCTCTAGCCTGTTGGGTCTTCCCCCGAGTCTCCTTTGCTATATAGGCCTTCTCAATGGCCTCAGCTAATGTCTGTGGATAATGGATCCGAACTACACCTCCAATGTCAAGATTTAGGCTCCGGATGAACTTGTGGATCTGTACCTGCTCATCCTGCATGTAATCAACATACTGGAGTAGATCTAGAAATCTACTCATACTCAGCCACTGTAAGAGATGTCTCCTATCGGAGGTCATGAAACTCATCTATCCTCTACTGTATGAACCTCCATGACAAATATCTACTCTTGAAACACTCCTCAAAGAGATCCCAAGTAACCGTCTCGTAATCCACGTAGATCTTTTTCTCCTCTATCCTCCCCGCACACCTACTCCGTCTCTCGGAAGATGGATTACAACATGAGCTTTCGTGTTGCTAGAACAAGGGTAGAGATTGAAGCATCCACTCAAGCTCACCAATCAGGCCTCTACCTGAAATCCACCTATGTAACTAGAATAATGTGATGGCCATAGCTTCAAGATCTCCCTGATGTGGTCTGAAGTTGTAGTCTGATGACCCGTAGGCCTCCCTACATGCTCATATCTAAGCCTAGGGCTCCGAGACCTATCTCTGTGTCGTGACACTGGTCTACCTGTCCCCTCTACCGTGACTCTACTTTGACCGGATCCACATGAGATTTCTCTCCCATATTCTCCTCACTATGCTGAGGAGATGCACAAGCCTCAATGGATGTCACCCTGTCATGTCCAATTGAACGTGCTACTACGGTCCCTTTGTATAGAGTGACATTAACATCCTGAAGTTTCTATAAAATATGTCTTAGGATAGCTACTACAGTATGATTTGGTGGTGGTAAGTCTAGGTCTATGTGAAAATACCCCTTGTCTTGTCCGTGCCTCCTGCACAAACCAATGTTAGAGTTAGTTCATTTTCTAGGTTTTATTAGTTTTCCATGTTCACTAATTATGCAATTTCAAATAAAGTTGTTCTCTAGATTTGAAAGTGTGCTAGGTTTAATATTGTACTAGTTTTAAAGTTTTTGTCTCAAGTCTTCTAGTGTTCCCAAGGGTCCAAGCTTTTAAACCATGACTCTGATACCAAGTGTAACTCCACCTAAATTCTCCCCACTTGAGACTCAAGAACAACCTAGGTTTAGTTAGGAAAGGTTAAGGAATAATATTTTTGTAAGTGTTCCCAACAAAATACTAGATTCCATTACAACATTTATCAAACACCCTACACATCACAAGGAGAGATATAATCATACCTAGCATAGATAAATTATCTTATCAGGGCATAAGGAAGTAATTTCCCTGGGCATGGAAGAGAGGCGCAGAAAGAAACTCTTATTCTCTCGGGCGTGTAAGACAGACGTGGAAGAGACTCATTCTCTCCTGGGCATGCAAGACGGTCCCAGATGGGTAAGACGAGCATGTAAGAGGCTCATTTTCTAATGGGCACACAAGATGGGCACACAAGGTACTTTGGGCACACAAGACAAGCGCAAGAGGCCTTTCCTCTTATACGAACTTCAAAAGGCCATAACTTTTGATAGGGAACTCTGTTTTTGACAAACAAGGACTTTTCAGAAATATATCAAGTCCTATTTGCACAAAGACCTTAAGAATTTAATTTGGGTAAATTTTTTATTGTAAATTTTGAGAAAAATGCTCTATAGGCTTATAAAATGAAAATTGGTAACACATGACTTATAAAAATTTATTCTATTCGACCTCCTTCCTTTCCCAACATGCCAAACAGACATGGAGAGTTTTTCTTAGAGGAATTTAGGATGTATTTCAAGTGTCAATTGTTAGATTGAAGATCAATTTGAAATTTTCATCCTTTGGCAGCAAAATGACTGCAATTTTGCCTTTGTTCAATTTAAGGTGTTCATTAACAATTTCATAAGTGGTTTAGTTTGTTTGGGGTCATTTTAGACATATTAAGTTCACTAAATATGATTCATTTTCTTATTCATTGTTAGAGGGTCATTATGTAGATTTTAAATATACTATTTACCAATATGAGAAATTTTCTAACAGAGTTCTACAACTTCAAATTCGAATTAATCCAATTGCATTTACCAAACTTAAAAATATGAATTCATTCTAATCCAACACTACAATGTTATTATTTACTTCAAACAAAAGGTAGAAACAAGAATGCAATTTCTTTCTCTTTCAACAACGTTTTTTTCAAACACAGAGAGTGCAATAATTCTGATTACACTTTCCAAACAGAGATTTCAAATACATTTCAAAGCAGATTTCAAACAATAGTAACTTATTTGTAAAGGTAGAACAACAGCTATTCAGTTGGAAGGATTTCATTTACAACTTCTTCATTTACAATGATCAAATACAACTTACAAAGATATAATCTTTCTTTTCTTTCATTCAAAAATAGAAAACAGAGTGCATCTCTTTTACATTTCGAATCACAAATTTCATGGTAAAGTTCCAAATCAATACAATCATAGTTTTACAACCTCCGCTCCAAAAAAATCATTCCATCACCAATAATATACAAGTTCATCCACTTCAAAGTTTGAAAGGGTTACAATAAATAATACTCTCAACAAGGACTATCAAAACTATCATTTTTTTCCTGCAAGCCTGCTCCATGCCTCATGCAAGCGAAATGGGTATCAATGAGAACAAATAACCAAAATAATATGCAAAGATCCATCGTTCCCAATTTTTGGTCACAACAAAGGTAGAGGAAAGGAAATTTACTCCACCCAACCAAGACATCCAATGAAAGGAGAATCCATAGTCTCGCATTGGCCCCCTAAGCCATCCCCAAACACACAATGATTTACATATGCATAGAATAAATAGAAGATGTGTTTCAACTCATGGAAGCAACATGTTTCCACATCACAAAGGTAATATTTCAACATGTACATCCCATATTAAAAACTAAAAACAAAAAGAAGTCTCCCCTAAGATGAGGTGAAAACAACCCAAAAAACAATAGTTTTACAACCACATGTGAAAGATGGCAAACAAAACTCAGCTTCTTCATTGCTAGGGCATGGTATATAAAAATTGATGATCACCTATGCGGCATGGATTCACTACCGTAGTCCCTCGAGATAAGAGAAGGAAGAAGATCACCTTGAGGTAGCCAAAGGAGCAATAAACTATGGGGATGTTACTTATGCTCGCAAGCGGAAATGGGTATCACCACATGAGAACAAATAACCAAAATACATATCATTTCAAATCATGTGACATACCCTTATGCCTCCCTAAGTACCCCTTATTCCTCACATTTTGATGCCTCCTAACCTCTTATGGCACCCCACAACGAGTAAAGAAATGCAAGCTATTTTTTTGTAAGGTGGAACCAAAATCCCAACTCCCTCCACACGTATACCTCCCAAAACACACTTATGTCTCCCTCAAGAGTATCCCATAGTCTTCTACTACACCATCCCTAAGCCATCTACCCAATCAACCAACAAATAAAACAACACATTCAAACATTCAACCATTTACATATGCATAGAATAAAAGAAGAGTATTTCAAGAGCCAAGATCCTACCTCTACATAATGGAGTTTGTTCCAAGTTCAAACAACAAGATTTCCAATGCAAAAGAGTCAAGATCAACAATCCAAAAGCATGCAACAATCTCCAATATTCTCCAAAAGCAAGAGCTCTAAAAACCAAAAGAAGTCTCCCTAAGATGAGGTGATAAAAGTGAAACAACCCAAAATAATCTAAGGAATTCCAATAAATATAAGAAGCAAGAGAGAAGAGGATGAGGTGGATCCATGTAGGATGCCGGATCACACATCCTCAGCAAACTATTGTTTCTCCCAACACAAAATTCAACTTCATTCTCCAATGCATAATCAATAGGTGGGTGAATAATATGACAATTTTACTTACACACTCAAATCAAGCCCACACCCCATAAGGACTGAAATTTAAAACATGTAAGAAGAGTGCAATAAGACATTCAACTTGACTTACAAAATGCATAATGAAGGGCTAATTTTAACTCTCCAACCATAGGTAAGGTTGGTATGTAAATTTAAGAGGCATGGGACAAGTTTAACTTGTCCCACAAGTCTCCAAAATCAGCCTCCAAGGAAAAATTTG
This sequence comes from Taxus wallichiana var. yunnanensis, assembly GCA_018340775.1. Taxonomy (NCBI): domain Eukaryota; kingdom Viridiplantae; phylum Streptophyta; class Pinopsida; order Cupressales; family Taxaceae; genus Taxus; species Taxus wallichiana. The sequence goes on along the minus strand of CM031241.1, from coordinate 290,870,966 downwards.
AATTTTCAAAGAAGGTGGAGTGTTTCTTACTCCAAAATCAACTTACATATCTCTTACACATTACTTACACATTTCTTACAACATTTTAATTCAAGGCCAACAACTCTATTAATTACTTTCTTATGACATATTTTAATTAATTAACTTAACAACATGATTACTCACAATATAACACACCATTTAATAAATAATGAAAGGGGTCAAAGCACCACAAAATAACCACATGCAAACATTAACAAAGGGACCAAATAAAAGAAATACATAAAACCCCTTGGTCACATTTAAAGGTGATCCCCCATGGGAATTCCTAACACCAACAAACACACACAAACAAATACAGTTGCCATGGTGACCTTGTTGAATTCATCTAGAATTCTAAAGTGGTTGGTCTCCAATCCTTGATGTTTGTTGTGATAATTTAAACCTGCAAAATACAAATACCTCCTTTGGCCTTGTGTCCATATCAGAAAATCCAAATGAATATAAATATAATTTCAAGATCATCAATATATATGTGAATCATCAATAATCATCAATACAATCATCAATATCACTTACAATTTCATCCAAAACTATATCATCATCAATTTTAATTCAATTCTCATTTTCTAGGTCTACACGAAATATCCAAATATCACAAGTCCGAACAACATCTATAATATAACCATGTCAAACAATATATCAACATCAATATCTAGAATGTTTCTAATAATCATCACACATCAAAAAAGAATCAAAGTCAACAATAATCCATGATCAAACATCTAACATCGATTAAATCGAAACTATAATAATGTCCATGAAATAGTCAACAATGTCACGATCAAGTATCAAGAGGTGTCAAAGATAAGTGGGCACTACACGTAGGAATTCCTCTTTATCTCGTAAAAAAATCTATACACAAGTAGACAACTTAAAAAGGTTAGATTAGTTAAATAATAGGCGAGTTTACTAGAAAGTGTTAGTCCAAAGAAGGAAAGGGATCCCTTTCATAGATGTCAACCCACTTTTGAAAAATCAAGATATACGTAACAAACAATAGAATTCTAACCAATAATGTATGACAATATAGATAACATGTTACTAATACACCATGTTTAGACACTAAGACTTAATCAACATACTCAATGATGGGTTGAGGTGGATTGAAATGATTTTCTCAATAAATATTGGCTCTATCATTATCTTCAAGGAGAATATCCAACTTCTCAAGGATTTCATTCAAATTGGGTATAAAAACGATGACACATATACTCATTTCTTGATTGATATTAGCTTACTCTCATAAGAAAGGTTGATGGACTATGGGGAGGTCGTAGATGTTGTTGGCTTTGTAAACTACTCCTAGAATGCTCATCTACTAGAGAACCATGGTTTTACACAAGAGAACATTAGCCATTGTTTTAAAATATTAATAAAATGTATCAAAATCTACTAAGAATGCAAGATTAGGAATTTTAATCAACGATTGATGTCGATCAAACCGATCAATGTCAATTCATATGAATGGTACCAATTACTATGTATATAATGAAAAATGGTTAGCAATGTATATTTTCAAAGAGGATGATTATATGGGAAATTTTTGGGCTTGGATGTTCAAGTATGAAAAAATAATGTTACTACTAAATCTGATAATTATGGTTTACAAACTCAAATGAAAGGCATACCTTTGTTGTGGAGTGACTCATATGGTTGACTGATGAAGATGGTTTCTCCAAAGGAAGGCTAGTACAATTGATTTTTTCACTTCTTCACACTACAAAAAGATTTAATTCAATATATTTAAAGATTCAATCAAATAATCTTTCCATCAGAATGTTCATCGCATCCTTAGGTAATGACCTATGCTAGTTTATATAGAATTAATGTCATATAATTGACATTGTTCCATGAGGATCAACACCAATTCAAGGAATTGGCTCCAAATCTTGGCATTTTCAAGGAATTTTGTTGGATGTTCTTCTAACAACATTGTATTTGGGGTTGATGTGAGTTTTAATCGTTCTAAGGTAATTTTGATATCGTGGGGAGTTTATTGCGGGATTAAGGTTATTGTGTTGGTTTTTTTGTTTCTTTATGTTGTTATGGGTGGTTGGTGAGGTAAAATAGAGAATTCAGGGCGTAGATATGGGTCGTTAAATATTAAATTAGTCATGTGTATTTACGAAGGGGTGTTCTTAGGTGTGTATATACAAGTATTGATTTTGTTGGCCTAATTCTAGTGTGTAGACATGATTTAGATTGAATCTTAAAGATCAACAATTATTCTAAGATAATGAGAGGTTAAGCAAATATTCATGGAATAAAAGTATAATAAAAATTTTCATGATAAGTGGTTTTAGAGTGGGATTTGATTATGATTTAACCTTATGGAAAGAGGTTACAGGATGAGGAACCCAATGTACTCGATTATATTTATAATTCTTCCATTATAATAACAAATGTTTATGGTGCTTATATGTTAAAGTGTGTCCCTGTAGATTGTTATAAAAATTACATGAGTAATTAAGTCATGAGACAAATAACTATTCACGGAGGTCACTTGAATAATGAATAAAAAACATACAAGTAAAAATCTCATAACATGGTTATAATGAAATAGTGAAGGAGATTGGTATTTTTCTTACGTGGTCCGTTAGGATGGCAAACAAACAACATGGCGGAAGCTAGAGATTTTCTTTAGGGGTTTTGTTGGTGAAGGAAAAGGCTTCAAGGACATCCAAATCGAAGGTGATTCTCTCATCATGATCAATTCCCCTCAATAATCAGGGTTCCATTAATTGATCCATAAGAAATATCCTCAATGATGTTAAGGAAACTTTAAAAAAATTGTAAGGGTTTCTTATAATCATATTGTGCGTCAAGGAACAAGTCTGCAGATAAGATGGCTTATTATGGAGCCATAAGTAATGATTACAAGATCTGGTGTAAAGATGATGAATTACCCACATACATAAATGAAACCATTAGTACAAATAGAGGGCACTAAGTTTGATGATGTTGGCACGAGTGAGCTCCAGGGATGTGACATCATAGTTAATATCTTGTTTTCCACAACTTCTATTAGTGCGAAAGGGGTTATGATTTTGAGAAGTAGTAGAAGACAGGGGAAGTTTAGTCTCATGAAGATGGGTGGTGATAGGATTAGATTTGAACCTACAAGCCATAGCATTGAACTGTTTAATCATCATTTGTGGAACAAGCTTAATATTGGGGATTTCAGTAATTTCATAGCCAAATTACATGATCACGACCCCTCCTTATCAAAGGATTTTGGAAAAGTTTTGAAAGAGGGTATGTTTGAGGTTAGACATATGGAAATTGAGGTTTATGAGTTCACCATTTCCCTGGCAACGAACATGAAAATGGATGGGTTAAAAAAATTTAAGGACAAAACATGTAGAGAACATGAAATTAAGTTGTTCTTTGTGGGTAAGGAAAGGTTCTCTTTCTTTACGAATGGTATCGCCAGGTCATGTATTTTGGGAATATAGAGAGAGAAGAGATCCTTCAAATAATTAAGTATATAACTCTCGAAGGAAAATACAAAAAATCTATACCCACCATATGACCCTTCTGAATATGTTCCGCCATAAGGTCATGGTGAGCATCGCTTTCTTCCTGTTTATTTCTTTGACTAACTCTTTGATGGCTTTCCACCGAAGAAAGCTGAGATGCCTTGGCATGAGTGGCTCATCCTTCTATTGTTTGAAAATGGGAAACCTATTCTAAATTCTTCTTTGAAAGATAAGGCGGAAGAGGATGACCTCACTCTCGCAGAATGCCTTACTAAGATGAAGGATGGGAAATGCAAAAATGTGGGGGAGGATTCTAGTAAAGAGAAGAGTGAGGATGGTCATGGGGAAGCGAGCACCTTGAGAAAAAGGAATTGGGATGGTAATTTAAAGGGTTTTGAGGATTTGAGTAGAAAGGTTCGATACTTAGAGGGTGTGCTTCAGGTGATGGAGGAAACCAATGTTGGTCAAATGGAAACTATGTTGGATGTTATTAACACTTTTAAGAAAATTGTCTCTCGCTTAAGTGAAGTACAAACAGAAGTTTCTCGGAATTAGAGTACCAGTCAAAAAGATGAGTGACAGGTTGGAAGGGATGGAGGAGGGCACCAAAAGAAGGAACTTTAACTTGTGCATCAGTAGCTCTGAGGATGAGCAGGAGGAAGATATAAATGTCAATCTGCGGTCTTTAAGGGGGGCCGAGATCAAAGACAGTCACGATAGTAGTAGTGAAGGATCTCCTAAAAATTAGCTAGTGTTTTCTAGACTGTTGGCAGACTTTTGGTGAACTTTTGTAGTTTTGAAGTTTTGGAGTTGGTTTCTTTCTCTCTATTTTTCTCTCTTTAGTTCAATGTCTCGATATTCATTGTAATATTTAAGCATGTTTAACTCCTTTCTTGGACTTTTCTATTTCTTTCTTGTTCGTGGGTTTTTGTTCCTCCTTTTGTAATGGCCCCTGGGAGCCGATCCTTGTTTTTACCTTATCTAATAAAAAAATATCACAAAAATTAAAAAGGTTTTGATGAGAATCACAAAGGTTTTTCTTCGTGTGGGATAAAGATATTGTTATAATGTAGGGTATTACTATTTTTGTGTTTGAGGAGACGATTGGTCATGTCACTTGCATGGCTTGTGTTGGGAGTAAGGTTTTAAGGATGAACAAGGCTCTAGAATGAAGCATACACTTTCTCCGGAGGATGATGAGAGAATTTTCTATATGGATGATGGAATAACTCAAAATCACTCCCGGGAAGATGGTTAGAGGTGTGCTTCCATGTCATGAAGTATATCATGATGGATGGTAAGTACATGAAGCTCCATTCACATAATTTCATGATACTTAACCATTTTAGGAGGCAAATTAAGATGAGTATTCCCTTTTATTTGAATAATTTGCTCAATTTTTTTGTGAGCGACTTCAAGGATAAAAATGGAGGTTCCCCTTCACCGGGGCTAATTATCCTATTAGTTAATGCGTGAACCCCGATTTCTCGGACCAGGGGTGTTTGTTTTAGGGTGGGGGATGATTTGGAGGACCACCTTTCTCTAGTGGATAGCATGAGGCTTAACAAAATGAAGAAAAAAGCTAAAAAAGGCATGGATGCAAAGAATAACTTTAATATCTCCTGTTTTGCTAGTAAGATTGAATGTGTAGGATAACTCTATCAGTGTGGAGATTGTTGTTCTCGGGTGGAGGTAATTCTCTCATAAATTTCATTAGTATAGTAAGATTGACACCATAAAGGACATGGTTAGTTAAGTAAAAGCTCAAAATAGGAGGGGCCTTTACGATTAAGGGGATGCAATGGTCTAGTGTGGAGATTCTTTTTGTTGTTTTCTCTAGTTTTTAAATGAAGGTTGAGGCTCTTTGTTTATGGCCCTTGGGGATCCAAACATTATCTATCAAAACAAAAATCTCACAAAAATAAATGATAAAGGAAATAAATATCGATTAAAGCGGTTGTTGGCCCATTGGTGAAGTTGTTTGGCTCACAAAAGAGCCCATTAGGGTTCAATTCGTTCAAAGTGCAAAGGCTCGGAGATACTGTAATAAGTGATGAAGCCGGGATCCTGCCCTAGGCTAATTTAGTGGAATTGAAACCCCTTAGTCCTATACATCTAAGTTTCACCCCTTATTCCTTGGCATTTAAGCCTAAGAATTTTGTACATCTCACCTTTTCAAAAATTACAAATTCAAACCAAATACGTAAAAAAAAAAAATCTATTTTTTATTTATTTTATTTTTAATGAAGAGAAAAATTAAAGCATGGGGTTTACAATTTTATTCGAAAAGGTGAATGCAACAAAAAAAAATACCCATGGAACCATTGATTGGGAAATTGGAATATCGTTAGCCAATTAAAAATATATATGTTCAAATAAATACAACGAACTTAGCCTACTTAAAAGGGGCTAATTAAACACATAGGCCGAGACTAGCTAGTAGCATACTAGAAAGTTGAATAAGAGAAGGTTCCGGAAAACACGAAAAAGCCCCACCTCGGCGGAAGTGTCCTCAGCCAAGTATAGTTGGTTTCACTTACCTTGATCCGTGAGTGACACTTAGGGACATTGGTGGGCTGCTGCGAGTAACGGACATTGGTTGAACATGCCTAAAGTTTAATGTATTGCATATTTCTATGACCAAGTTTTAATCTACTATTTCTTATAACTAGTCATTTACATAATTAGTGCTCGACAAATACGGAAAGGTGCAGCTTTTTCTTTTGGCCTACTATCAAACCATTAAAATAAAACCAGGGAGCTGTCTAAACATATGAATTTTTAATTTACTCGTAAGACCACAAACTTTGAATGGGACAACTGTAAAGTGATAAATATTAGTTTTGCTGAAACATAAATTTAGATTTTTTAATGCATTTTACTTACTCAAAGGTCTAAAAACGCATAACAGGTACAGAGCAATAGCTGCATTTGAACCTCTTCCTTCCGCTGTAAAAGTGCTGCAGAAAATGATCTCTTGCACTTCTCCTGTCAAACCATTACCTTGTCTAAATGTATTTAGCGATGGTTTGGGGATGAGAGATACTATTTTTTAATTAGAGGAATCATTACTTCGAAGGAGCATAGTTCACATTACTGGGACTAAGTTACGAGCAAATAAGTTCCCTACTTCCAAGTATGATCCCATTTTTATGCATGCCTGAAGATCCACAAGGGGGAGAGAGTTATGGACATAGTGGGACTTCTAGCAGATGACCTGCTTCAAACTCAGATGGGTTCTGCACATGCAGGTTTGATGCCACCAACACACATTCATTAATGGCCATTGATAGGCACGTTTCCTGGAGGCATTGCCTATACCACTCTCCGTATAGTTGGTGTACACTTCAATATTTCTATCTAGAGATACCATTCCTACAATACACAAAATCGAACATCAAACAAAAATGATTACATCATGTTCTATTAAATACCACGAACAACATCTTGACTCATTTATTATCATTCAAAAAAAAGCGAATCATGAATTTAGATAATAAGGAACCAGAAATAGGAGAGGTCAAATGGAGAACGGCAGCTGCGTAAGAATTCAAGTGGGGCATCAGCTTTTTATCAATGATGGAGGCGATTTAACGTCGGCTCGGATGTTCCCGTGCCAAAGCAGCGAGGGAATCTATTACAGAAATCTGAACCATGTTACGATAAAATCTGTTCGAGAAAGAGAGAATGAAGAAAGATAGCAGGGAAAATATCTCCTTCAGTTATAGATTTGGATGGATATTGGTCACAAGGGATGCTTCTTTTATTATAGAACCTTCCCTAATCCAAGTATGATCCCATTTTTATGTCGGTTGTAAAATTAATGGACGTCGAACTGGTAGACAGCGAGGAGAACGTTGCTGTGCAAAGAGAGGCAGGGATAATTAAGAACGACATGGGAAGCAACAAAGAAGCCGCCTAAGTTTTCAACTCCTAACTAAGAAGATTATCTATTCCTTAGGGTGCAAGCCTATTGATGATGTGAGAATGGGGTTACACAAGTACACCAAAAGGAAGTACAAAATCCTTTGGAGAGAGTTCGTGACTGCTACGCTTCTTCTCCTTATGACAGTGGTGCAAGTGTTGTGTTTATTCTACGAGTGCGGTGCTTAGGTTTTCAACGAACCTCTTTTTCCTTTCTCTTGTTAATATAAATGCGAACCCTTCGACTTCTTGTGATTTATTCTCCTTTCTTGTTTGAAATGAGTTTTATGTATGTTTGTGAAGGACAAGATTATTAACTAAAAAGACATATCAATAACAATAAATTCGATAAAAATGAAAAAATATTTTTTTGGTGTTGAGTTTTTGTATTCAATAAAAATTGAATTTTGATAGGATTTTACTTAGCTAATTAACAATATTTTATTTATGATTTACATTTAATAAATCTTTCTTTTATTAAATTAGCAAGTAATATATTTATGTGAAAATTTCAATTGAATATAACATAAGGTTAATCATTTGTTTAAATTTTGTTTTGAAATTTTAATCTATTATTATAATTTCAAGAACACAATAAATTTATGAAAGTCCAAGCCTTCTTATTAGGTTAACTTATACCAATTAGTAAGTACGAACTAATATGTTTAAGGGTTTTATATATTAATTTCTCAAACAATAATTTCTTTTTCCAACATTAACATATGAATGATGTGCTCCTTTCTTTTTTAAATTGTCAATTTTTTTTTCTTGTAATACTTTATTTCATTTCCGCAACACACTATTGGCAAACTTAAAAAAAGAACACTCACTTTGTTATTTTTAAATTCCCTATGAATTTTTTTTTGGTTTGTGAAGAGTGTGAAATATGATACACTATCTATTGTAATTCCATTAGAATATATTGTTGTCATTTCATAGTTTTTTTTTAAATTTCAATTCATTATAATTATTATATTTCTTTTATTGGATTAATTTGTTTGTATTACAATTTATAATATTTAATAATAAAATTCTTCAAGATGGTATTTCATAGTTCCTTCATAGTGTAACATTTTGTTCGACTCTCCACCTTATGTTCTATTTGTTCACCTTGTACATTGTTGTGATTAAAAAGTGACAATAGAAATGGGGTCTAAATGTTTTTCTCCAAATATACCAATTTATTTGCTTGCCAAATATACCAATTTATTTGCTTGGCAAATACTTATAAGATTTGTTAAGGTAGAAACTCTATGTCAAGGTTTATAAATATCACATAATGTTATCATTTTTCTATAAGCATGTGAGATCCTTGTGTGATTTTAAGTATATCAATAGAACTCGTCATCATAATACACATACTTAAATTTTCCATTTACCTTTAAGTACATCAAAAGACCCCATAAGTGTTTAAAAATCATAACCATATGAATTCACCATTCACCAATAATTTGTAGTACACCAACATGCGGTTATCACTAAGAAGTTTACCTATCAAATCTTAGAGGGAAATATTGAGCTATGATAATGATTGTTCTATGTAATTAGTTCTATGAAAATCAAGTCAACCCTATTCGTAAAGAGTATCGATATATTTTCTATCTTGTAAATTAAACACATTTTGTTTCAAACCCTCTTAGATATAACCCTAAAATAAAATCATCCTCCTTACTTGAAAATATTGTTCTCTATATTTATATTTTGTCATTTTGAAGAAATTTAAATTTAAATAAGTTGCGTTGCTTAGTTTTAGGAGGTGTTAGTGTCAAACTGTTGGTAAGGAAATCTAAATTAAATGCTGAGACAAGAAAGAATAAGGTATTCAAATAGCACAAAGAAATATAGTAGTGTATTACTTGTGTAATACAAGTAGGGAATGAGCTTATGATGAATGATGGAGATGGAGTTGATTATAGGTCGTCTCCAAATTTCCACATTCTATGGCGACTGCAACAATAAAAAGCAATTTGGAGTCAATATTTTTCTCTATTGATCCTTTCCATTATGGAATGCCGAACCTAAGTAGCATGGAGCATTACACGTCTCAAACATTACGAAGGATGTAAAATAAAATGATTTCCACGATGGAGGAAGAAATTCTGGATAAGGATGAGGACATTAGGTAGTTTTAGTTATAATTATATTGTTGTAAGTGTTTGTTTATTTTGCAAGCGCATCCCTTAAGACCTCTTTAAACCCATCTTCTATATATGTATTTTTATGGGGAAGTGTAAAGCCCTTCCAAGAGCCTTTTCCTTGAGGCTCGGACTAGTTTCTAATTAGTTGTTATAACTTTGCTCATTAAATTGAAGTGTCAAATGTTTCCAAGTTTCATATTAATTTCTTAATTTTATTTGAATTCGTACTTAAGGATTAAATTTTAATGATATTTTTTTCACCATGTTTGACTTGATTTTAATGACCATTTAAACTTTAATACTTGTTAATGTTAGATGTTTCAGTTAGGAGACATGTGAGGAGACATGTGAGGCTATTTAAAGGTGGAAATAAAATGAAATAGAGAAGAATATATATTTAATTATCAAGCAAAATTTTTATTTATGAATCAAATATTGCCTAATATAAGTATGTAGCAGCTGTAATAAATATGTATGCCCTAAGAATATATATGACCTAAGAAATCTAAGATATAAATTATGAAACTCTAGTTGTAAAGAGGAGATAAGAAGACTTAGTTGTTTCGTAATTAATCTTAGAATATGGTGTAGTGATGGATTGATGAAAATAGATGTAGAAGTGCCACACATGATCTTGAGAAATTGTGTAGCCTCATGATATTTATGGGTGGGGTGCACAAGATGGATCGGGGGAACCTACAAAGGCGTTGTAGACTTATTATGGGCACTTATGTCTACCCAAAACCTCATAAAACCTCCTTCATAGGGTTGTGAGATGTTTTTTATCATTTGTGATTTGTTGCTAGTATGTCGAGTAAGTTCTTGATGTCATTGATAACCTGCAATGAAGATTTCACCTACAAAACCCTCAAAAGAGCATTAAACCCCAAAAAGAAAATAATGCAAATGAGAGCTCAAACTATCCTCAATTGTCAAACAAAGGATCTTACAACTGAGCAGTGCACTACATTTCACACCTAATGTAGTTCTATGTGTTTGTGCGCGGAATCTTGCACTAGGTGGCTCTTGTGTGTGTCACACTTCATGGCGAGAAAGTAACTAGATGTAAAATGTGTAAATAGATGTGTGCGTGGAATAGAATAAACTTTCCCTCCTATGAATTGTATGGAGAATAATTCAGTCCCTTTCTCTTAGGATGCATGCAAGAATGTATACTTGAATAATCTTGAATAGCCTTCATATGCAACCTTAGAGATGATATCTAATGCTTAGAGCTTGGTCCTTTATTATGATCACATAACTTTATATTTATATGATTCCCTCGCTCAAATTTCAGTAATTAACTTTGAAAATGCCGACTAATAAAAATGTATGATAACCAATTGGCTAGAGAGGAATCAAAATATTTGAGTAAAGTACAAAGAGATTAGGGGTTCCTAGAGGGGATGGGGATGCCTAACACTTGGCATCCCGGCTAGGCACTAGTGTCAGGTTGAGAAATGTCGAAGTATGAAAAGATAGACTCGAAAGCATGAGTATAAAATAAAAAAACGAAGACCGAAAACAAACAAAGATGGCCAAATACATGGTTTGATTAGTACTTTTATTACTTAGGAATCATATGAATAGTAGTATGTGATCAAGACTAGATAGATACCCAACATGCATGATTTTGTGTCTACATTTTCCCCTACTTTATGTTCTTTGAGGGAATGTTTGATAAAATAAAATAGATAAGAAATGCATACCCGATATAACCATGTATATTGATCTTTGAAAAGCATGTCGAGAGACAAGAAAAATCATGAAGTGATAAAAATTTGAAGAGTGGATGCTAAAGAGGGGGAAGTCCAAAATTGATGATGATGAAAAATGAACCTACGAGATGGAGTATATGTGTCGATGTTGTATTGTACATGTTATTGATATCAATTATTGCTGATTTTGTTATTGTGGGACGATTGTCGTGTCATGACTCGACTACTACCGATTCTCATAAGGATGGACCTACAAAAGAGAAGAATGAACAAGTAGTCAAATACATATGCATATGATCAAAATGTCTAGAAATTATGTAAAATTGTGAAAAAGAGCATGTGCACTGATCCATGTTGAGAAAAGGGTGTAGAATGGATCCTAAGGATGATGTAGAAGAATGAGTTTCTTGGAAAATCTCACACCAAGAATAGAAGAAGTGTACGGAGAAAAGTATGGTGTCATCCTCTAAGATTTAACTACTTTCCAAAATATAGAACATTACTGCAAATTGTGTGTAAAAATTTGATCTGATTCAAATAGTTATGATCTAATGCGAAAGTAAAAAATGTTGTGTAGTGCATGCATGTCAAGTGCTAGAGATTGTGTGCACTGTAAAATCCATGATGTGAAGTGCTGAGAAATGTATTGAACTGACAAATGATGTATAAATTACCCCTGGTCATAAAAAATCAATAAGGGTAAGGGGCACCTAGGCATTACTTTACGGGTCTAGGTGTTGATGTCTATGCTTTGATATGGATCCAAGTCTAATTCAAAGCCTGTATAAGACTGATAACCATGTTGTAATTGGTACTCAACTATTCCGAAATGTGAGTGTAAGATGTTGTATAGGATGGATGATTCCTTGGTAGATGCCCCCTCCTCATTTTGGTGAATGCAATATCACTAAGGATTATGAAATATAAAGGAGGACCGATCATTGTGATGAAACTATGCCTTATAGAGGGAGAGAGTGTGCCTGGTAGAAACAAGTGTTAGTGTAAGAAAAGAAAAAAACACTGTAGAAGATAAATCGTAAGCTACCAAACAAGCAGTTAGTGTGTAAGCTAAGATGTAAGAATAAAATGTGGACTAAAAAAATCACGTTACAAACATGGGACAACTACACTCACATTGTTGCAAGGCAATTAAGGTTTAGATGGCTGAAAGTAGATAGTGTGCACACAAGACAGAGAGAGAAGCCTGCAAATAATGCTAGATAATGACAAGAAAAGATAGAAAATGTTAAGAAATATAACATAAAACCATGGAAGTAAGTATACCTACAAACAAAATGTTCCACATGAAGCACCCATTAGCATGTTAGAGATATAAAAAGTATATCAAAGCATTTATAATCCGATAAAGTAATGTGCTATAAAAAATGAAACAATAACACATGTTTTATATAGAAGTGGATGCCCCTAAGAGCGCTTTGGGACTGGTATAAGGTAATACACCAAACATTCATGCTACATGTGGGGATCTGTGTAAAGTAAGTGAACACACATGTGTATATGATAAAGAGAGTGGCATACAAGATATCTTACTAGAATGTGTAATAGAGTGTACATATAACAAGTAAATGCAATCATGACTAAATGTGACCAAGATATGCATTATGATGTGGATGAGATGGAATGAAATGCAATGTGAATGATAGGATCATCATGCCCCCTAAGTGAGTGTAAATGAGTATTCATGTGATGAGGTTCATTTATACATGCCTCGTAACATTCGAGAATGAACCTCAAACAAGAGGGCATCATCGTAAAATTGTTTGAATTGTGTGATATAAATATGTGATCATGAAAGTGTAGAGAGTGTTTGTGTGAGTGAGGAGTGTGGTGAGGTTCATTTTATACTAAAACCCTCAGCAATCAAGTATGAATTGTGGAACTAGAGTGGTCATAGGGTAATAAGTGCAAGATGTAGAAGTAGATGTGAGGAAGATGTAGTGTGAATTCATAGAGTGAATAAGATGTAAAGTGTGTAGTAGATTTTGTGAGAGTATATGTTATGTGCAAAATGTGTAGTGTGTAAGGTTCATGTGTATATTATTCCCTTAAGAGTCAAGTGTGAACTAAATCATGCGAGTGCGTCATTGGGTAATGAAGATATAAGAGTGTATCAATATGTGTATGATGAATGTAGAGAATTAGATATGATATGTGTAAGATTTAAGATAGCTGAAGATGTTATAAGGTGGGGGGGATTAAGTATGATGCCCCCAAGTGTGTGCTAATGACTGCATGTTATTCAATGAATTATTTTTGAAATATATACATGTTGTGTGAAGATGAGGAAGTATATTGGATATTGTATAATTAATGTGATAATGGATGAAATAGTTTATTGTATGTGGGAATAGTGCTATGGTAATAGATGCATGTAAGTATGGGCGTAGTATGTAATAGATAGATATGTCAATGAATTATGTAAATAAAAGATGAAACAAATTTCTTATTGCTAGAAATCTATTAATAGTCATGTATGACCCATAAAAACATGAGTGTGTCATCAAGAAATGACAATATTAGAATGTATCAAGATATGGATATGTGTGTAGATTCTAGATGTAATGTAGTCGTGAAGATGTAAGTCGGATGATAATGCTAGGGGGAGAATCATGATGCCCCCAAGTGTATGATGAGCATAAAATGGATCAAGTAACGTCATCTAGTAGATCATCATTTTCATGGTCATAACCGAATGGAGATACATAAGAGACTTAATAAGTCATATTATCTAGTCGATCGAGTAAAGAGCCATTGCAGAGAAGGTTGTACATGCCCATTGCGTATTATTCATAAGTGAAAGAGCATATAGGTAGTGGAGAACAATATGCATATAACCATGTAAGATTTTTTGAATAGCCTAGGAATGAATCATTGTAAATGAAAACATGGCCAAATGGCATGGGGACTAAGATATTAGTATGATCAGGATCTAGGACAACCCCAATATAGTCAAGCCAAGACTATCCAAGTTTAAGTGGATACGTTCAAGGAGCTCGTGTAAGAAATGTTGTGAGATGAAATATGTGAAGACCATAAGCAATAGTATTGTGGATGAATCCATGATAAAGATGAGGATCATGAGGTAGAGGGAATATACTATCTACTACAAATCCTAACGAGTCAAACCATCATGTGTGCACATAGTATCAAAGCAAGCAAGATGAAATGGAATGTATTCCCAGTAATATTCATTTATGAAAATTTTATAGGTGAAAGGAGGACATGTTAATGGTTATTGCACATGCGAAAGTGAAGTAGATTTAATGACGTATGATGTTTGGTCAAGCCCCGATTAAGTACCATTGAGATTATAGAATAAGGAGGGGAAATTATATGATTGAAACAATGTCGAACATGTAAATAACACCTTCAAGTGGTGGTAAGTGATATGAAGAATCCTGCGTTATGTATCATTAATAATAACCAATGTGGGAGTAGTAAGTGTAGTGTTTGGATTGCAGTTGCAATATTTTAAATGGCGATGATCACTAGAAATTATGTATTCTACACCCTTGTCTAGAAACTTAGTTCACCCATGCAAAGTGTTTAAGGTACTTCTTACATATTGTGAAACCATGGTCTACCAAGAAATAAATTATACTAAACAGGAATTCAATGAAGAAGAAGACCATTGGAAGCAGTTTTGGCCCAACAATGATATGCAAAGTGATATGACCAATGCATGGGTGAATAGAAGCATCATATGAGGCAAGAAAAGTGGATGAAGTATTAACATAAATGGCAGAAAGGATGAGTTTTTCAATGAATGATAGTGTGACAAGGACAATATCATAACCATTATCAATTATTATTCATTTGACACCTAAATTATTAATGTGAAACATGATATATAAAGGGGATCATTGTAAAGAAAAATTAAGATCAACGGGAAGATTAGATGGAAAAGAGATGTGTTAATAAAATGCATCTACGAATGTTTTATAGACTACATCTATATGAATATTAGAAGGAATACACGTAGTAGTTAAGAGGGTACATATTTTATCTCTAATTCAAGGTTAATGAATGAAAATCATAAATTGAAATATCCATGATGAGAATATCCTAAGAAATATGAAAAATTAAATGAGGATTCAAAGTGTGACAAAGTGGGGTTAATGAAAATGATTAAGAAAAATGTTTATTTATGAATAAAATATTACCTAATCTAATCGTATAGAATTTAAAATAAATATGTATGGACTAAGAATAAATATGACCTAAGCAAACTAAGCTAGAAATTATGAAACCTTAGTTTAAAGAGGAGATAGGAAGACTAAATTGTTTCACAATTAATCTTGGACTGTGTTGTAGTGATGGATTGATGAACATAGAGGTAGAAGTGTAGCAAAAGAGGCTGATTTGAGAAATTTTGTAATTGGACTATCTCTCTAGACCTGAGATGCCTAGAAGGCTTGATTATGGGCACTTGTGAGCAATGTAGACTAGTTAAGGTGCCTATGTATGCCCACAACCTCATGAAACCTCCTTCGAAGGGCATGAGATGTTTTTTTCCTTCTCTCTTTGTCTCTAGTATGTCACACTAATTTCACCAATGTCATTGATAACCCTGCAAAAATATTTCTCCTCTAAAACCCTAAAAATGCATCAACTCCCAAAATAAATAATTCAAATGAGAGGTCGACTTTCCTCACCATGAAATAATTGATCTTATGCCCTTGGTGGCTCTTTTTGTATGTCAGGGCTTGATAATGATCAAGAAGCTATATGTAAGAGATGTAAATAGATGTGTGTATGGAATAGAATGAACTTCCCCTTCAAGTATATGAATAATAATACAGGCCCTTACCCTTAGATGTATGCTAGAATGGATTCTTGAGTTCCCTTGAATGTCCTTTAAATTTAACCTTAGGTGGTGGTAGCTAATGTCTAGTGTTTGGTCTTTTATTACGATCACATAAATTTATATTTATATTATTCCCCGCTTGAGTTTCATAATTGATGCTGAAAATGAAAAATACCAAAAAGGTAAGATGCCCAAAAATAGCTAGAAACGACCTAAAATATGTGAGAAAAGACAAACATGTCGGGAAGCCCAAATCAGATGAGGGCATATGGGACTAGCGTCTTGGCTAGGCGCTAGTATTGAGGATCGAAGTGATAAAGTATTAAAAGACAGACTAAGAAAGTATGAGTTTCGAGACAAAAATGAAGACCTCGAAAGCAAATAAATATGGCCAAAGACATGGGACAATTAATAATTTTCTTACTTAGAAATTGTAGTGCCCACTTCCTTCGACACCTTTTGTTATTTATTATGATACACGCCAACTATACTTATGGATGTTATTGTAGCTTTTGATATGGCATGATGTTAGATGTTAGAGATCATGGACTATTGTTGATTTCGATTCATATATGATGCATGTGGATTATTGGAGACATTTTATATTGATGTTGATATGCTGATTGACATGGTTATATATATATAAATGTGTGTGTGTGTGTGTGTGTGTGTGTGTGTGTGTGTGTGTGTGTGTGTGTGTGTGTGTGTGTTTGTTTCAAACATGTGATACTTTGTCATATTGAGTAGACCTAGATAATTAAACTAATATTATTATCATATTGTTATTGATGAAATTGTAAATGATATCATTACTTACCTAGATGATGTTTTGATTTATATATAGATAATTTTGGAATTATATTGTATATTTATTTTGGATGATTTGATGCAGCCACAAGGCCAAAGGAGGTATTTGTGTTTTATAGGTAAACATGTCACAACAAACATCAGGATTGGAGACCAACCACATTGGAATCCTAGATGAATTCAACAAGGGTCACCATGGCAACGTGTTTTGGTTGTGTGTGTGTGTGTTTTGAATTGTTGTTAGGGGTTCCCATGGGGGGGATCACCTTTAAATGTGACCAAGGGGTTATGTGTATTCTTTTATTTAGTTCCTTTGTTTAAATTTAGTATGTAGATTTTAGTGATGTATTTTCCCTTTATTATTTATTTCATTTGTGTCTATATTAGTGAGTAATCATGTTGTTAAATAAATTAAAATGGGTCAAAATAATATATTTATCGAGTAGATGGCTCTTGGATTATGTGTTGTAAGTAATGTGTAAGTAGCTTTGAGTCTGAAACACTCCACCTTCCTTTTAAAATTCGGAGTTGTCATTAGCGGCTGATTTTGGAGGCTTGTGGGACAAGTTAAACCTATCCCACACCTCTTAAATTGTTACACCAACCCTACCTATGGGTTGGGGAGTCAAAATTAGGCCTTATTATGCATTTTTAAAGGACAAGTTGTAAGTTTTATGCACCTTATTGCATGAAATTAATTTTTGTCCTAGTGGTGTGGGCATGGATTGTGTGTAAAAGGAAAAATATCATTTATTCACCCACTTATTAATTGTGCTTTGGAGTTTAAAGTTGACTTGGGAGGTGGAGTTGAGGATGAGTGATGTGGCATCCTACATTGAGCAAACTCATCCTCCCAAGTAAATTTTTTGTTTTGTTTTGGGGGTTACTTCATGGGAGTTACTTCATGTTGGTCTTGTGCTCTTACAATTGGAGAGACTTAGAGGATTTTTAGTGCTTTAGGATTTGTTGGTGCTTTGGGACTATTTGGATTTGAAGAATCTTGTTGTTGAACTTATGGATCAAGCTCTATCATGGAGAGGTAGGAGCTTGAATCTTGTAAAAAGGTTTTCTTTCTGTATTGTGCTTATGTGAATGTTTTTGAATGTTTGGTATGTTTGTTGGTTGGTTGGGTAGATTGCCTAGGTGTGGTGTAGGAGAAGACTATGGGGATATTTTGTGGGAGGCATAAGATTTGTGGGGAGGCATAAGAGTTATTTGTGGAGGGAGTTTGGGTTGGGTGTTCCACCTTGGACAAGAAATAGCTTGCATTTCTTACTTTTGGGGAGGCATAAGAGAATGGGAGGCATAAGAGGTACTTGGGGGAGGCATAAGAGTATGTAGGGGTTTGAGATGAATATTTTGGCGGGTTTTAAGGTGGTCACCCATTCCCCATTGGGAGGTATAACAAATTCCCCATAGATCTTGCTCTTTTGGCCTTTGTGTGATGAGGCCTTGTATATTTTGTTATTGTCCTTCTTGTGACTATAACTGCATTTTATTTTGGACTGTGATATGATTATGAAATATGTTTTGTGTTGTGGAAGCTTGTCTTGTTGCCATGAGTTGAATCCATTTCCTATTGTAATGTGGTTGGGGCTCGAGGGGCCAATGAGGAGGATGGATTCTCCTCTTCATTGGAATTATTGGTTGGGTGGAGAGTGTTGCCTCTCCCTCTATTTGTTGTGACCAAATGAAACATGGCGGATCTCTTGTTATTGTTCTTGGAGCTGTGTATAAAGACAAATTTTGTAGTTCTCCTTGGGTTCCTTATTGTAAAATTTCCCACTTTAAGTGGATGACTTGTAATAATATTTGTAGTGAAATGCTCCATTTTAGGATATGAAAGCTATATTGGAATGTGAAAAGGAATGAGAAATATTTATTTGGTATATTTTGGAAAACAGAAAAGAAGTGTAAAAGGAATTATTTCATTTAATTGGAGTTGATTTACTTCCCATAAAAATGGTGTTACTCTTGGTTGAAATCTATTGGAAATATTTTTTTGCACACTCTTTGTTTCAAAGTTTGGAAAAGTCGGTGTTATTTGAAAGACAAGTTTTAAATAAAAATAGAATTTGCATTCTTTCTTTTCACGTATTGAAAGAGAGTTAAACATTGTAAAATTTGAATAAATGAACTTAAATGTTTAGAGTATGGAAAATGAAGGAGATCAATTCTAACTTGTACACACGTAGAGTTATTTTATACTAATTATAATAACTGTAAATAGATATTAGAAAAACATATAGAGTACCTACTTAACAATGAAATAAAAGATAAAATGTTAAATGAAGTAAGGATGATCAAAACATATTCCAAAATAGTTTGTATTGCCCTTGTAATTTACATAGCTCATCTTTAATCAGAAAAGAGGCAAAATAATGCAATTTCACATAAAAGAAAGGAAATTCATTTTTGAATACTCAAACATTAATATTTTATCCTTGCAATCCATTTTAAATCCTTCAAGTGCAACTCTCCATGTCTATTTGGCATGTTGAAGAAGAAATAATAGCGGATCGGATTAAATCTAGTATTTGAAAAGTTTAGTTCACATTTTTATGGTAGGAAAGATATTTTCTTAAATTTCACCCATCTAAGTTTGTTGAAAATAATATTTTGTGCTTCCTATGCAAAGAGGAGTTTGATCCCTTTCAAAAAATCCTTATTTGCTCTAATCCAAACTTCCAGTCAAAAGTTATGGCCTTTTAAAGTTTTTACTTTGGTTGGTTTCAAAAAAAAACTAACTGTCAAAAAAGGAAATTTTTGCAAATCGGATCTGCGGTCCCAATAATTACTAGGGAAAATTTTCTAAGAATTCAAAAATCCTAAAGTTCATCCATGTAGCCCTACATCCCCGCATCCTTTACTTTTGAAAAAAATATACTTCCACGAGTTCACGGGCCCGCACATTGAAACTTTGCCTTTTGAAAATAAATGGAAAATATTTCTAAGTCTCCCGACAACCTACCCACCCGTGAGCCAATGAGAGCCTACCACATGGATTCTTTAGGGTTTCGGTGAAGGTGTGGATTGTTTTATACCTTATCGGTTTTGGAAAAAAATTGGCTAAAATTCCTAATTTTTTCCCGCCATCCCGCCTTCCCACAGTCATTGTTGGACTAACATGTGGCTTCACTTGACATGGTAGAGTGTGAGTTGTTATTAATGTTCACACTTTTTAACACAAAGGCGAAAATTTCTAAGTTTTCCTGACGGTCCTCTTTCTCTCTTGTAGCTTTTGGGTTGGACACATGGCATCATTAGGCGTCGGGAGAGGCATAAATGTTTTTAAACCTTTTTTCCCTTTCAACAAAAAGAGTTAAAATCCAAATTACCTCTGGCGACCTACCTTCCCACGGTTAGTTAAAAGCTTGGACATGTGTCCCTTGCGTTCTTAGGCTTATTTTCTTCTTTTTGTGTAAATCCTTTGCGGGATCGCAGCGCGCGGGTGTAACTTGCGCTTGTTACCAAAAGTGCAAAGCACCAAATTACCTCCCTAATTTGTCAACCCGAAACCATCCCAGGAGAAAAGTATTCCTTGGGCCTGCAAGCCTCGCCATTGGGAAAAATATCTTCCCCTCACCCGTAGGCCCTTAGGTCCGCCTTCAAGGCCTCGACTATTAACACAAAAGCTTGGGTTACGATCCATCTTCTCGAGAGATGGAGTAGGTGTCCAGTGGAGGACCAGGAGTAGAAGCTCCACGTTGATTCAAAGATGGTTACCTAGGAGCTCTTTGAGGAGCGGTTTAGGAGCAAGTACTTATCTCAGAGGTTCATTCAACAGAGGGTAGATTAGTTTCACAACCTTCGTAAGGCTTATGATTGTAGCTAAGTATGAGAGTTGATTTTTGGACCTACTCCAATATGTCGACCATGTGGAGGATGAATAGGAAGGGATCCACAAATTCATTTAGGGAGTGAATGTAGATTTGGGTGGTGTGGTGGATATCTATTTTCTGCAGACATTAGCTAAGGCCGTTGAGAAGGCCTATATAGAAGAGGAGACTCGGGGAAAGAAACAACAAGCCAAAGATAGAGTATGGCGTTACATCAGAAAAATGCGGGAAAATAGGCCAAGGGATCAACTCCTCATCCTCGTGGTGGACCGGTTTCAACACAGTCATCTTTTAGGCCGCAGCAGTAGAAATGCCCATCGTATAAGCCTCTAGAGAGATTTGATGAACAAAGGGGGTCGAATATGGGGTTTCCTACTGAGGGTCCCATTAGGAAACAGGGTGCACTAAGAACTCAGTCAGCAGGAGCTTGTCAACAGAGACCTTTGCATTCCATAGCTGGATCATCAGGATCCATGGCACAAACCTCTAGAGTACTGGCTAGAGATGTTACTCATGGGAGAGGACCATGCAGTTGTTATGGTTGTAGTGTTACTGGACATTTTTGGAGAGAGATCTCACAGAACCCTAGTAACAAGGGTAAGACTTAGATCTCAGATCCTATTTTTTATGACATGGGATGCGGTCATTGGATCTATTTAGTGGTCAAGAATCACAAGGTTGAGCACCAGAGTACTGTTATTGAGATGATAGGTATCATTTGTGGTGTTCCTACCTCCATTCTATTTGATTTTGGTTATTCTAATTCTTTTATTGCACCATCTTTGGTAGAGTGATGTAGGTTAGTGGTAGTTAGGTAGGGTCTTAGTTGGGATGTTGAGATGGCTTTTGAAGCCAATATCTTTGTAGAATCCTTAGTTAATGAGTGTGTAGTGGATTTGGGACCTTTGACCACTACCTCAGATCTTCATATCCTTTTGTTGGGTTTGTATGGAGTCATCTTAGGAATAGATTGGTTGTTTGCACACAAAGTCAAGGTGGATTGTTACCATAATAATATATCATGTACAAATGATTTAGGAGTTAAATAGTGATAGTAGGGGTTAAAAGACTCATTTCCATTAACACCATCTCGCCATGTAGCTTAAGTTGTGTTTGCAATGGGGTTGTCAGATGGTATGTTGTCATAGTTAGTGACCGATCAGAGGATGAGTCTAGTGAACCATCGCTTGATGAACATACCATCTTGAGAGAGTTTTGTGATATCTTTCGAAGGCATCTACTAGGGTGACCACCCCGCATGAGATAAATTTTCACATAGATCTGGTTCCGGAGTAGAGCCTATCTCATGAGAACCTTCTAAGAGGACCACCACCGAGCTCTGCGAGCTCAAGTTACATCTAGACAACCTTTTGGAGAAAGGCCTACTCCATCCTATTGTATCCCCTGGGGTGCACCGGTGATATTTGTGAAGAAGAAGGACGTATCTCTATAGTTGTGTATTGAATACCACCAGCTGAACAAAGTAACGATTAAGAATCATTAACCCCTTCCACGTATTGATGATTTGTTTGATCAAATGAAAATGGCCATAGTTTTCTCTAAGGTAGATCTTAGGTCGCTATCATTAGCTAAGGATTATAGAGGAAAATATTCATAAGACTACCTTCTTTATGAGATATGGCCACTACGAGTTCATAGTGATGCCTTTTGGTTTGAAGAATGCCCTTGTTGTGTTTATGATATTGATGAATGGGGTGTTCGAATGTTTTTGGATCACTTCATGATCATAGTAATTGATGAAATTTTTCTTTACTCATGTACATGTGAGGAGCATGAGGGGCACCTTCGCAATGTTATTCGGTGTGTTTGTGAGCAAAACTTTACGGGAACTCGGAGAAGTGTGCATTCTTTGAGAGCACAGATGCGATATTTGGGCCACATCATTTAAGGGGAAGGTATCGCAGTCAATCCTTCTAAGATTCAAGTTATTATGGATTGGCCACCACCCACTAGTGTAAGAGAGGTGTGCATCTTCATGGGTTTAGCGAGTTATTACCAGGAGATTTGTTCAGAAATTCTCTCAGGTTGCGCACTCCATCACTTGGCTTTAGTGGAAAGGGAAGAAGTTTGTTTGGTCAGACAGATGTGAGTAGGCATTCAAGACACTCAAGGAATTCCTCATGAAAATGCCTATTCTTTTAGTGCCGATCCACGGGGGATTTTTCCGTATGCACTTTGATGCTTCTTTGGAAGGAGTTAGTGGTGTGTTGATACATGAGGCCAAATTAGTTTCTTTTAAGTCTCGTAAAATAAAATATTATTAGCTTAATTATGCAAATCATGATCTTGAGCTTGCAGAAGTTGTGCATGGCTTGGTTTGAGGGAGATAATTACTTCTTGGCTAGAGATTCACACTCGGGACTAATCACTTGAGTCTTCACCACCTCTTTACGTAACCCAATATTAACACTCGTCATAGCATGGCGTTGGATGGAGTTTCATTATGAGTATGACATGGAGATAGAGCATGTGAAGGGGAAGGAGAATATGGTTGTAGAAGATATTAGTAAGAGGAGACATGTGGTTATGGACAGCTCGGTGAACATAGACTTGTAGAGCATGATTCTATACTAACTTCCTCATGACCGCTTCTACATTATAGATAGAGCAGAGATCGAGTCTCGTAGACCCCTTCAGGAGAAGTTTGATGGGTTTTTATTGTAGGAAGATGGCCTTCTCGAGGCATAGATAATGGATTTATGTTCCCAGAGACGGAGGTTTGAGGCGGGACATTCTGATTGAGGCACAATGTGCACCCTATTCAGCCCATCCCTAGGTGAAGAATATGCACACCACTTTGAGATAGTTGTATCATTGGATGGGAATTCATAGAGACGTGTCTCCATTTGTGTCATGATGTTTGGAGTGTCGAAAGTGAAGGCCAAACATCAGCATCTAGTAGGACTTCTCTTTCTACATGCTATATCGAAATATAAATAGGACACCATTTCCATGGAATTCATCATTGGGCTACCAATGTCGAGATACAACCATGATTCCATCATGGTCACGGTGGATAAATTGAAAAAAGTGGCTCATTTTTCTTTGGTGAAGACCATCTATGCAGCTAGTGTAGTGGCATGGGTATATTTAGATGAGCTTTTCAGATTACATGGGATTCCTGGAAGATTATTTGTGACCATGATCCTTTGTATACTTCCCACTTTTGGACTACTATGTAGCATACCCTTAGGATGAAAATAAATTTTAGAATGACATATCACCCTGAGATAGATGGAAAAACTGAGTAGGTGAATCAGATCTTAAGGGACATGCTTAAGATGTATGTTATGGATCACCAGTCGAGATGGGAGGAGTATTTGTACTTGGTGGAGTTTGCCTACAATAATATTTTTTAGAGTTTGATAGGCATGATTCCTTTCAAGAAAATATATGGTAGAGATTGTAGGACACCTATTAGTTTGGACAGGATAGAGGACATGTTTTCTCTTGGGCCAAATTTATTCTAGGACATGGAGAAGAAGGTGGTTACGATCAATAAAGACCGCAGGAGACACATGACGGACTAAAGAAGTATGTAGATCAGCATAGGACCAACCATAGTTTTGATGTGGGCATGAAGGTTTTCCTTCGTGTCAGGATACATATGATCCCTATCCATTATAGAAAAGGTTCCAAGTTAGCTCCTATATTCATGGGCCCCTTTGAGATCTTGGAGCATGTCATTCCTTTGGCCTACTATCCAGCGTTGCCACCTAGCTTGTCTCGCATCCATGATGTGTTTCATGTTTAAGTACTTAGGAGATATATTGTAGACCCTTCTCATGTGCTAGATTAGACCTCATTGCAGGTGTAGGATCAGGGGTAGGTGATGGTGGAGCCCATTTGCATTATAGAGTATAGGACCCTAGGCCTTCGAGGTAGAAATATTGACTAGGTTCGAGTGCAGTGGGATAGATATGATGAGACTGCGGCTACATGGGAGGATGCTACTTTGCTATGAGTTCAATTTCCACACCTATTCCAGTGACTTCCAGGAGGAAGTCGAGTCTAAAGGGTGGGGAATGTAGTGCCCACTTCCCTTTAACACCTTTTGTTATTGATTATGATATTGTCGACTATACTAATGGATGTTATTATAGCTTTCAATACGGCATGATGTTAGATGTTAGAGATCATGTACTATTGTTGATTTTGATTCATATATGATGCATGTGGATTATTGGAGACATTTTATATTTATGTTGATATGTTGATTGACATGGTTATATGTATATTTATATATATGTGTATGTGTTTGTATTTTGGACATGTGATACTTCGTCTTATTGAGCACACCTAGATAATTGAACTAATATTATGATCATCTTGTTATTGATGAATTTGTAAATGATATCGTTACTTGCCTAGATGATGTTTTGATTCATGTATAGATGATTTTGGAATTATATTGTATATTTATTTTGGATGATTTGATGCGCCACAAGGCCGAAGGAAGTTTTTTTTTGCAAGTAAACATGTCACAACATACATCGGGGATTCGAGAACAACCACATTTGAATCCTAGATGAATTCAACAAGGGTCACCATGGCAACATGTTTTGGTTGTGTGTCTATGTTTGAATTGTTGTTAGAATTCGCCATGGGGATCACTTTCAAATGTGACCAAGGGGTCATGTGTATTCTTTTATTTATTTCCTTTGTTTAAATTTAGTATGTGGATGTTAGTGATGTATTTTCCCTTTATTATTTATTTTATTTGTGTCTAGATTAGTGAGTAATCATATTCTTAAATAAATTAAAATGGTTCAAAAGAATACATTTATTAGAGATGATGGCTCTTGGATTTTGTGTTATAAGTAATGTATAAGTAGCTTTGAGTGTGAAAACTCCACCTTCCTTTTGAAATTCAGATTTGTTCTTAGGGGCTGATTTTGGAGGCTGTGGGACAAGTTAAACTTGTCCCACACCTCTTATATTGATAAACCAACTCTATGTATTGGTTGGGGAGTCAAAAATAGGCCTTATTATTCATTTTGAGAAGACATGTTGTAAGTTTTTATTGCACCTTCTTGCATGAAATTAATTTTGGTCATAGGGGTGTGGGCTTGGATTGTGTGTGTAAGGAAAAATGTCATTTATTCACCCACTTATTAATTGTGCTTTGGAGTTTGAAGTTGACTTGTGAGGTGGAGTTGAGGATGAGTGATGTGGCATCCTACATGGAGCCACCTCATCCTCCTCTCTTCCTTTTTCTATTTATTCAAATTCTTTTTCTATTTTGGGGGTTACTTCATTGGAGTTACTTCATGTTGGTCTTGTGCTCTTGCAATTGGAGAGAGTTAGAGGATTTTGAATGCTTGTGGATTTGTTGGTGCTTTGGGACTATTTGGATTTGAAGAAGCTTGTTGTTGAACTTGTGGATCAAGCTCTATCATGGAGAGGTAGGAGCTTGACTCTTGTAAAAAGGTTTTCTTTTTGTATTGTGCTTATGTGAATGTTTTTGAATGTTTGGTATGTTTGTTGGTTGGTTGGGTAGATTTCCTAGGTGTGGTGTAGGAGAAGACTATGGGGATATTTTTTGGGGAGGCATAAGAGTTATGGGGAGGCATAAGAGTTATTTTGGAGGGAGTTTGGGTTGGGTGTTCCACCTTGGACAAGAAATAGCTTACATTTCTTACTTTGCGGGAGGCATAAAAGAATGGGGAGGCATAAGAGGTACTTGGGGGAGGCATAAGAGTATCTAGGGGTTTGAGATGAATATTTTTGTGGGTTTTAAGGTGGTCACCAATTCCCCATTGGGACGTATAAGCAAATCGCCCCATTGATCTTGATCTTTCAAACTTTGTGTGATAAGGACTTGTATATTTTGTTATTATCCTTCTTATGACTATAATCGCATTTTATTTGGGATGATTATATGATTATGAAATCTATTTTGTGTTGTGGAAGTGATTCTTTCTTCCATGAGTTGAATCCATTTCCTATTGTAATGTGGTTGGGGCTCGGGGGCCAATGAGGAGGATGGCTTCTCCTCTTCATTGCAATTCTTGGTTGGGTGGAGAGTGTTTCCTCTCCCTCTATTTGTTGTGACCAAATGAAACATGGTGGATCTCTTGTTGTTGTTCTTGGAGCTGTGTATAGAGACAATTTTTGTATTTCTCTTTGGGTTCCTTATTGTAAAATTTTCCACTTTAAGTGGATGACTTGTAATAATATTTGTAGTGAAAAGATGCTCTATTTTAGGATATGAAATTTGTATTGGAATGTGAAAAGGAATGAGAAAGATTTATTTGGTATATTTTGGCAAATAGAAAAGAAGTGTAAAAGGAATTATTTCATTTAATTGGATTTGATTTACTTCCCATCAAAATGGTGTTACTCTTGGTTGAAATCTGTTGTTGGAATTTTTGTAAACTCTTTGTTTGAAGGCTGGAAAAGTTGGTGTTATTTGAAAGATAGGTTTTAAATAAAAATAGAATTTGCATTCTTAATTTTCACATATTGAAAGAGAGTTAAACATTTTTAAATTTGAATAAATGAACTTAAATGTTTAGACTATGGCAAATGAAGGAGATCAATTCTAACTTGTAGACACGTAGATTTCATTTAGACTCACTATAAGACCTGCAAATAGATATCCAAAAACATAAAGAGTACCCTATAACAATGAAAGACAAGATAAAATGTTAAAACGAACTAAGGATGATCAAAACATATTCCAAAATAGTTTGTATTTCCCTTGCAATTTACACAGTTCATCTTTAATCGGGCAAGAGGCAAAATAATGCAATTTCACATAAAAGAAAGGAAATTCATTTTTGAATACTCAACCATTAATATTTTATCCTTGCAATCCATTTGAAATCCTTCAAGTGCAACTCTCCATGTCTGTTTGGCATGTTGAAGAAGAAAGAATAGTGGATTAGATTAAATCTTGTAGTTGAAAAGTTTAGTTCACATTTTTATGGTAGGAAAGACATTTTCTTAAATTTCACCCATCTAAAATTGTTGAAAATAATATTTTTGCTTCCTATGCAAAGAGGAGTTTGAGTCCTTTCCAAAAATTCCTTATTTTTCTAATCCAAACTTCTAGTCGAAAGATATGGCCTTCTGAAGTTTTTACTTTGGTTGGTTTAAGAAAAAGTAACTGTTAAAAAAAAGAAATTTTTGCAAATCGGATCCGCAGCCCCAAAATTACTTAGGGAAATTTTTGTAAGAATGAAAAAAGTCACAATTTACTTTTGGCACCATATCCCTTCTTCCTTCTATTTTGAAAAAACATACTTTTGTAGGCTCACGGGACCTCACCTTCAAACTTTAACCTTTGAAAATAAATGGAAAACATTTCTAAGTCTCCCGAAATCCCACCACCCCGTAGCTGATGAGGGTCTACCACATGGCTTATTTAGGTGTTTTCTATGGAGGCATGGATTGTTTTAGACCTTATCACTTTTAGAAAAATTGGCAATGATTTCTCGGTTTTCCCCATCGGCTTGCCTTCCCGCAAGTCATTATTAGACTAACACGTGGCTTCACTTGGTGTCGGTGGAGGATTGGGTTGTTTTTAACCTTCATAATTTTAAAAAAAATGCCAACATTTCTAATTTTTCCCGAGGGTTTGCTTTCCCACATGTAGCTTCTAGGCCGGACATGTGGCATCACTAGGCATCGGTAGAGGCACGGATTTTTTAAAACCTTTTGTGCATTCAACAACAAGAGTTAAAATCAAAATTACCTCGGGAAACCCACATCCTCATTGACTTAAAAGCATTGACATGTGTCTCTTGTGGCCTTAGGCTTATTTTCTTCTTTTGGTGCGCAGCCCACCTGCGAGATCACAAGCGCGTGGGTGTAACTTGCACTTTTTTCCCAAAGTGCAAAGTGCTAAATTACCTCCCTTGTTCCACCATCCAAAAACATTCCTTGAGAGAAAATTCTTCCCTGGGCCTGTAGGTCTGCCTTTGTGGAAAATCTCTTCCCTAGCCTCGTTGGCTTGCGCTTTGGGAAAAATGTCTTCCCACCTCCAGTCCCCACCTTTGGGAAAAATTTCCTCCCTGTGCCCACACAGAACTAAATCAATATGAAGAGTTAGGAGGACTTATTTATATAATTGGAAAGGGAAGAAATTTCCTATCTAATGGAAATGTTTTTAGGAAACCTTAAGTGTGTTAAATATGTGAAAAATTAGGTTGAAGTTTTAAGATGAGCCACGGGAGGGGTATGTGGGAAATTACCCCTTATTAACTTAAATGTTTAATTCCAAAGCACGGGTTCATCTTTTAAGGGGATAATGTTAAGCAATAAGAGAATTTTTTTCTATTCCATGTAAATAAGAACCTTGGTTATTGTGTAGACCTAGTGAAATTAAAAATCTTGCACCATTAATTGCTTGGGCCCTTTGACCCTCTAAAATTAATCAAGGAATATTTAACCATAGTGTTAATTTAATTATTTATTAAATTAACACCTAAGATAAATTTAACTATATTTAGATCAATTATTCTCATTAATTTTGTAATGTGGATCTAATGTTTATTACAACGGGAAAATTTCATTTATTAAATTATAATTGACTTTGAATCTTTGCTCGACAATTGTTGCTTCAAGCCCAGTAGTGGTCACACTTTTCAAAAAAAAAAAAAAATTTCATAGTGTTTCTATTTAAACCTATGTTTTTCTTGGGTCTCGAGTGGTTTTTTAGCGGGCGTTCTGAAATCATATGATTAATAGTATGTGATTAGGATTAGATAGATTTCCAAAGTGCTTTATTTTGTGTCTACATTTAAAAATACTAGTTGCATGTTAATGACAATCATTAACATATTTAAAAATATTATGCTTCAACTTGTTTTAAGAATTTTGTTGATTAGATTAATGCAAATTTAACCACCATATTTGCATGGGGTGAGGTCCACTCAAATTGTATAATGATTTTATTTCTTTCCCATCCAAACTAGGAGTGGTTATGTAAGGTATATTTTTGAAGATAATGCTTCAATGAAATAAATAATGAATGTGTGAAGCTTCAAACAATTAAAAGTTAAAACATCCTAACCAAAATGATTAGATTTGATGAGAAAACATTGACACTTTACTTTAGAAGTAAATGTAACAACATAGTCATAATCTCTAATGAGAAACAATATTGTAATGGAAGAAACTCATCGAAGCTAGGTACAAGACGAGACCAATGAATCGGTTTTCCATATTAGTGGAAAAACTAGTAGAAAATGAGGAGAATGTTGTTGTGCTCAAAGAGGAATAGATAATTAAGATCCACATGGGAAGCAACCAAGATGCTACCCAAATTTTCAACTCCATGATGAAAGAGATTATTTATGGCATGGGGTGCAAGCCTATTGATGACGTCGAATGGGGTTACACATGTACCCAAAAGGAAGTACAAAATCCTTTGGAATAAGTTCGTTACTACATTTTTATAAAGCAATGGTTGATAATCTTTGGTATAGCTGCCGCTACTCTTCTTATCCTATAAACTATGGAGCAAGTGTTCTATTTATTTTATTAGTGTTGTGCTTGATTGCTCATTAAAGATTTTTTTCCTTTCTATTATTTATTTTATGTGGAATTTCAAATTCTTATTATTTATTTTGATTTTTCATTTGAAATGAGTGTTTTGTATGTTTGTTAAGAACAAGATTAATAACTAAAATAGACACACACATCAATGAAATTAAATTTGATTAAACTAGGTTAAAATTTGTTGGCCGATAGGCTTTTCTGAGGTAAATTTTATTTGTAAATCCCATCTTCATTGTCATCGTCCCTCTACATTAATTTTTAATATTATTTTAAAAATATAATAAAATGTAGTTTCTTTTACCCACTAAATCATCCCAATAATCATTGGAATTTTCATTGATTTTAACACATACCAAAATAAGATCAAAGAGTGTGTCCTGATCGACCATAACGAATTCTCTATCCCATCCATTCACATTATTATTTGACATCTCTTTTTCTTTCTGTAAATCCATACGGTATTTGCAGTCCTCAATTATCTTAGCCAAAAATTCAAAGTGAACATTACATAGGGGTATCGGGGTTTCAATGACTATATCTTCCATCAAATATATAATTAACAATGATTCTACATGAATTTCACATTATATAGGAAATGACATGATGATTAATGAAAAGGTTGAAGACTCTAAGATTAGAGTGAATAAATCCTTTATGGTGGCTCATATATTTTTCTATCGTGGTACGTACTTATTATCTCTTGAAAGTGCACCCATTAGAGAGATGGTTGCAGGTAATCTTATCTTACAAAATCGATCTCTCTCTTTTGTAGATACAATGGAAAAACCTCAGGTTTGTGGGTATACCTATTTTGAGGTGAGTCTCTGGTATCAAGGATGGTTCCTTATTGATGTATCCTAAACTGATTTTACGGGGTTTAAGGGTAAAAGATGACTGTAAAATAATTAAAAATGAGGTGATACACTAAATTTGTAAGAGCGCTTTAAATGAGTATATGCATAATTGATATGTGAGAGGATTCTTTATGCAAAAAAAATAGTTTTCTACAAAATGTTAAGGGAAAAACACTTCGAGGTATTGAGGGAAAGTATCACAACAATACTGCTAAGCTAAACATGCACATTAATATCATGCAGAAATTACTGAATTTTGCAACAAGGTAAGATGATTAATCAGGGAATTTTCATTCACAAGATTAATTGAAACATACACAAGACTACAAATAATTTGGAAAGGTAGAAAATACTTCACATTCAAAGGGAAAACTAGGAAAAAATTGCTTCAATACTCCTATATCAAAAAGTCCTCTTTGTGCTTTGCTAAAGCACACAATATATATCAAAAAAATTTACCCACCCTTCCTAAAAATAGACTAAGGCTTGTACTCACCCATGCATCCTATTTTTATCCTTTATTTAATCATAGATAAAGGAATAAAAATAGAACATGCAATTACAAATAGGAATTAATAGCCTTTGATTACATCTTAGTCAAACTGAAGTTGACTATTCTATTTTTAAGAAAAGAAAGGTGAATAATTTGCTAATAATAAGCTTGCTTGCTGGGCAAGTCTCCTTCCTTGTGCATGTGAATTTGTCTTCTTGTTTATTCTATCTTTTTGTGAAGCATGCAAAAATACTCCCTGTGAGAGAACAAAATAATTACAATACTTGCAATATTTGTAAAAAAATGATCCATGAATTGTCCATGAGACATGCTCAACTCTTGTCTTCTGCAGTCTATAGGGCCACCCTTGTGGACTTAGAAAATTACCATGGTTTGTAGATATACATGGGGGTACTTTGTGAAAATCCATTACAATATATTTGGCCACCTTTGAATACACATATAACATACTATAGTCTCTTCCACCTTTTGATTATCATTGCCATGTATATTTCTTGTCGGATTTTACATTTTTGAAGAGACCAAGGTTTAAATTTGACCTTTTGAGTGATGATTTTTGTTGGCCTTTCATCATGGTTTATAGTATATACTTATTCAGTCAATACAAATGATAATTTGGAACATATGGGTTGGCCCCCTCCAACGTTGAATCGACCCTTGGCATGTTTTTTCGGTGGCATTTAAATCAAATGAAGTTAGGGTTTTTTGAATGCTCACCACGTTGGTACCTTCTTCTAACCATGGTTGAGTTAAGGTAACTTACCTAAGTTAGGCAGAAAAAGATCTTAACCCTGATCATTTGGTCATTTCACTCTCGAGCTCTGCTAGAGCTTTGGCAAAGCTCGACCGATTCCTCCAAGCCACCATGAATGTTCACTTCTGAGATTTCTCATGGAGCTTTCTATTTCTATTTGATCTTGCCATAAAAATGATGAAGGGACTATGTATAAAGTCGGCCATTTCTTACATTGGGTATCTTGCATTCTGGGAGGTCATTTTCACACCATTTCTAGTTTGAATCTGCTTGGCTTGAAGATGGTTTTTCTTGTTCATACTGGAATGTTTTTGAATGGTTTGGCCATGGTCATGATTTTTCTGAGCCTGAACTCATTGTAGCCATTATAACAAGGTAAGTGGCTTTTGAATCCTGGTTTGAGCCATATTTATCTTCAATGGGTGTTTTGATTTTCCACACACTGTGGTGCCATTTGATCTGGGCATGCGTATGTCTCTGATTCGAAGTTTGATCTCATGTATTGTTTGTTCTTCTAAAACCTTCACACAGCTCTGGAGGACTTGGTTCTAGCCATGGTGTGTCATCATTGAAGAAAGATTTGATCTCAAACTTGTGGATGAGTCTGAGTTTCACTGGCCACTATATTTGAGGTAAACCCTTTTTCTCTGTTTTGAAAGAAAAGTGAGTTGCCATTGATGACCGATCTGGAAGCTCGATTTCTTCTGCAAATAGATTTATGAAACCCTGAACATGGTCATTTTAGCTCTTGAACCACTAATATTTTTTCATTTGAGGGGTATGTCTTTACTTTCTACCCTATTCGATGGTTTTACTCCATATATTCATCATCATTTCTTCATATCTGTACATTTTATAATGTGGGTACTCGTAGATCTATGTTTTTGTTAGATATTTAACTACAAATGTGGTCCTGATTTGTGAGTTCGAAACACAGTCATTATGGAATTATCCCTTGCATGTTGTCTCTGAAATGTAGATCTGTAACTTTACTCTTCTCTTCAACTTGAAATAATGTACTCTACCATGAATTTCTACTTTTGGGGTTTTGGGTTGTTTGTAGATCTGTAACTTTTGTTCCTCCCCAAATCTGGGTTCTGCATTATTTTGTTGGCACATTCCTGAGAAGGGTTTCCATAATTTAATATCACAGGATAATTTGTGCATTTATTCACTCTGTGGCATTTGTTTTTTTTCTATGAAGATATCATGGGGTTTGACTGCAAAACTGGGCCGCCATGAATGTTTCTTTGAGCTTTACTATATGATTGTACTTTATATGATTAGCTTCTTCTACCTTTTAAACTCCATCACTAGCACTTTTGAAATCTATCATTAAACTATGAACTCTACAGGAACTTTACTTTGCAATTAGTGTATCATGCTTGAACAAGTATTTGATGTGCTTATTGAATTGATCCTTTGAGATGAGTTGTATTCTTTGAAGAAATCATAATCATCCTCCATTTCATTATTTCTAAAAACTTCTCTCTTGGATAGATATAGACCTATGTGAGAATGACACTTCTAACACTCCTCGTAGATTTGTCTTTATACATTGCAAACAATTTTTTACATTCTGGTGAAGATGTTTAGTAATCGTAATTACACTTGTACTATGTAAGTGAAGTGATGTAGAATCTTGATTTATTTCTACACTTGTCATTTATGCTTCATTTGAAAATGCAATTTAAAATGGTTGAAAATTGTTAGATTATGTTAAAACTTCATGTTATTCAATTGTTAAGCTATAATGAATGCTCCAAAGTACTTCAATTTGATGACTGAAAGTGCAATCCATTTATTTTCTGGTTAAATATTGTATTTGAGCTTCATTACAACTTTACATGTATGTTGGAAAAGTCGTAAATGTCCATTTTACATGGTGAAGCCCTATTAAATTTTTCTCAGATTTCCTTATCCATTATGTTTTCGCTGCAATTTTATCTCATTTCAATTAACTTCAACTTCTTGAAAATTGATTCTTCTGCAATCTCATTTGTTTGTGATGTACTTGGAACTTTCCTGTGAATATCATGTCTTCCCCTTTTGAATGCATGTTTTTCTGAAACTGGAAATATAAAGAGTTAAATTAAACCCTGATCTCAGTATTGATGATCATTTGCTTCTCCCTTTTTAGGTACCATGATGTAACTTGCAATGGATGACTAGAAAAATAAGAGAAAAGAAAACTCCTTGAGGTAATGATGGGTTTATTTTACCTCCTAACATTTTCAACTTCATAAATATATGCATTGTTTTTCCTTTTAGTTATTTCTCATGGCTTGTATTTGAAAAATATGTACAGATTATTCCTAATGAATAAAATGAAAATATTTTGTTGGTATGAGATGTATGTTCTTCCATGGTATAATTTATTTCATTTTATGGATAAGTAATGAACCTATAAAACTCAAAACACTTAAATAATTCACTTAATCATAAAACTAAATAAACAAGGAAGTGTACCTTATTGTCGCTCATTGTAAATACAAACTACTTGTAAAACGTAAATTGCCCTTCAAAATTGTCACCTACTTACTGATTTAGAACATCATGTTTGATACATGTTTCCCTTCCTACCTTCCTCAGGGCCTTGCAATGGTTGTTTACAGTTGTTGCATAGTTTTGATGAAGGTTTCAAATGGAATGGTTGCATCTATGAGGCATGGCATTCTTTAACTATACCCAAGTTATAGTTTTGATCCCAAATGACTTCTAACTTTCCAAAACCAAAACACTAAAATTTTTATCTTAATCCGAGGTGGTTGACCCAAACATAGTCTAACCTCTGACTCAACCAATCTAAGAAACTTAAAAGTTTTGAGTTGACCTTTTCACACGGGGTGTAAGAAAATGTCAACATTTCTAGTGATCCTACTGAGGATAGTTTCCTATTAGCTTGTAGACTAGTGCCTTGATCTTCTTCATTGGGCATGGAGTCAGAACATGAAATAGAAATCTTCCTTTTCTAAAGGTCCAACCCTTCCAAAATGAAATTGAAATTGGGAAAGGATCTAGTAAACCAGATCATGTGCACGAGTGTACTTATTAAATTGAAAAAAATTACAATGTGTAGGAACTATGCTTATTGAAGGAAATCCTATCAAAACAGACATCGTAGGATTTTTAATAACAATGTTTGAGAAACATGCCATTCACAAGAATGAGAAGTTCCTCTCCATTTAGCCTCGAGAGCTGAAAAGCATTGTGTTCTTTGTAAGTTGAAATCATGTGAGGACCACTCCAGATCGTATCAAACTTTGTGTGTCTTCTTGGTTTTGCACGATCAACATCCCACTTTAACACAATATTTCTTTCATTGAAGATTATGAATTTGGCTTTCTTGTTAAAAGTCTTCTTCATCTATTTTTTATTTTCTCCAAATTCAAATGAGTTTGATCTCTTAGCTCTTTTAATTCCATTAAATCTTCATAACGAACTGTAATGGTTCATTCTCAAGCAAATCCATTTGGTGCAAAGAAATCTAATGTAGTAACTCAACTTAAATAGGCATTCTTGCTTCTTTTTCGTACACAAGTTTGTATGGTGAATTTCTAACTGATCTTTTAGGAGTCACTCTATCAAGCCCAAAGTGCTGAATTCAACATCAGATGCCAAGCTCTTTGATTATCTTTGAGTGTTCTTCTGATGATCCTTAAAAGGTTTTGTTAGTACTTTCATCTAAGCCATTACCTTGTGGGTAATAATTAGATGAAGAACTTAAGTAAATTCCATGGTTGAAAACCTAATATGTTATCTTTACACCAAGAAATGCTAAAGCATTATCTGATATGATAGTTGTTGGAACACCAAATCTACAAACTATACCTTCATAAAAGGATAGTATTGAAGTTTCATTAGCATATTTCAAGGCTATTGCTTCAGTCCATCGTGTAAAATAATCTATAGTAGTTAAGATCCACTTGTGTCCTTGTGATGAAGGTGGGTTTATCATGCCAATAAAGTCAAGACCCCATTGCATAAAAGGTTGATCAACTAAAATAGGTCTGTAAAGGTATGAAGCTAAACATTATTTTCCAACAAAGAAAACACATTTTTACACTTTTGATCCATTCAAAATAGTCCTTGAATATGCTAGGCCAATAGTAACCAACTTTCATGATTTTTAAGGTTATGGTACATGTTGAGAAGTGACCTCCTACATGTCCTTCATGGAATTCTGATAGTAATTTCTGAATTTTATCATAGTCAACACACAACAAGATTCCATTTATATCTCTTTTGAAAAACACACTATCGACAAAGATATAGGGGACAACTTGTAATCTGAAATATCTTTATTTATTCTTGTCCATACCTTCCGGATAGGTTCCATGCTGTAAATAGTTAACCAAATCAGTCATCCATCTTGATTCCTGAATTTCTTGAGAAAGTTTAGGTTGCTGATTTTTGGTTGGACCATGATGTTGATTGTTGATACATGCAATTTCAGCATGTTGTTTTGAATCTTTGGGTTTTGCAACTTGTTTTTTTCCATATCAACAATTAGGTGTTCACACAAACCTTTACCTCAAACTATCTTAGCAACCTAGATATCAACATCATATTCCATAACTTTTGTTATCCAACTTCTCTTTTCTCATTCAATTCTTTATTTAACAAGAAAGCTTTCACACTTGGATGAGAAACAAGAACATGGATTTTATTGTTTGAAAGCATATACTTAAAATTATTTAGTCCCCTGACTACTGAAAGTACTTGTTTCTCAAGAAATGTGTACCTTGTTTCGTAATCATGCAAGCTTTATCCAAAGAAAGCAATTGGTTGTTCAATATTTTCATCATTAACCTGAGTTAATATAGCTGAGATTGTTTCAGTTCCTACAAGTGCATACATTGTAAAATCTTTATCAAAATTTGGATTCACAAGAGTAGGAGCTTGAGAGATGGTTGTTTTGATTACTTCAAAACATTCTCTCCCTTCGCTGGTCTAAGAGAAAGTTTTCTCTTTCTTTAACATTATGTCAATGGTTTAACCAATGTTGCAAAATCTAGAACAAATCTTCTAACAAAGTTGATTTTTCCAAGAAAATTTGTAATGCCTTCTTATGATGAGGCAATGATAGCTGGGATATGGCTTCGATTATGAAAGGATCAATTGCTAATCCTTTCTTAGAAACAATATGACCAAGTAGTTTACCTTGATGTACTAAAAAGATAGACTTTTTGGGATTCAAAGATATTCCAAATTACTTACATAACTGAAAAGTCTGTCTTAGATGTATCAGATGTTCATTAGAATCTTTCAAAAATATAGTAACATCATCTAAATAAACAAGGATGTATTTATTTAAAAAGATGTGAAAATCCATGTCCATTGCACATGAAAATGTTTCACTAACATTTGAAAGACCAAAAGGCATTATTTTGTAAGCATAAGTACCACACTTAGTGGTAAAAGTTGTTTTGTACCTATCTTCTTCTCGGACTAAAATGTGATTGTATCCATTGTAACCATCTAGAAGAGATAGTCTATCTGAACTAGACTATTCTCAAAATCTGATCCATATTTGGTAGTGGGTAATGATCTTTTAATGAAGCTTTGTTAAGATCTCTTAAATCCACACATAATCTGATTTCTCCATTCTTCTTCCTAACAAGAACAAGATTTGCTACCCAACTTGAATGCTTAATTGGAAAGATAATACCCTTGATTCAATCAACTTGGATAATTCTTTCCTCATTAGAGGCTCTATTTTGGGATTTTTACGCCTCTGTTTTTGCTAACTGGTTTAGAATTTGGCTGCAATTTAATAGTATGATGTGCTAAAATGGGATCAAACCCTTTCAGGTCTTGGTATCTCCAAGAGAAAACATCTTTAAATTCTTTTCAAAGGATCAATCTCGAATGTTTTTTAGCTAAGGAACATACCTTTCCAAGAAACAAATTTTTCCCTTCATCAACTAAAACCTCTTCATAGTTATCAACATGTGTTGACATCTTAGTTTTGTCTTTTCTTAACTGATCATCAGTGTTGAAGATGTCTTCTAATGTGACTAGACCTCAAGGAAACTTATTTGTCTTTAATTGAATAATCTGGTCACCGTATAAATGTTGTAATTTATCCTGGTTTACTATAGAAAATTTCTTCTTGCTGTACAAAAACCTACATATTTGATCATCATTTTCAAAACCTACCAATTCAAGTCATTATCAGTATAGAAGGCTGAAAATTAACTTAATATGAGGCTATTGCAAGTGTTGTTTTCTATCTGTTCAACACTTCAAAACTACCACCTTAGTCTGTCTGCATGCTTATTTTCAGTTCTAGGAATGGACTGAATATTAATAGCATCAAAATCTTCCATTAAGTCTAAAAATCTATGTCTGTAAGACTTCATTAATGGATTATTACAAACATTAAAATTCTTTACTTGATTGATAACCAACTCAGAATCACCAAAGATTTGTAATGTTGATACCTCTCTTTCTAGCCCAAAGCAAGCCATGAATTAATGCTTCGTATTTAGCTACATTACAAGTGCATGAAAATTGGAGACTCAAAGTTGAGAAATACCTTTCATTTTTTGGGGAAGTGAGCATCAAACCTACTCCATGTCCTTTTTGTTCTTAGCTCCATCAAAATGAAGCTTCCAAATCCCTTCTGCTGAATTTTCTATTTTAGACAAAGAAGGGAAGTGGTGTATTTTCTTCATGCATACAATACACACCAAAAAAATGTTCTTCAACTTCCTTAAAAGGATCATGAGCATGTTCTTCAACTGTATTTTCATCCATAAACATGTTAGAAACACCATCTAATGCTGAAACCTGAGCTACATCATCAAAATCAAATTGATCTAAGGCTGAATAATTAGCCACTACATTTGAAGAGTGAGGCTCAATGTGAAATCTAGCCAATGGTTCTAAATTGATAGTAACTTTGGTGCCGTAATGAGTAGTGAAAAATAAAAAGGACCAATCTGAAGAGAGATAACCTCCTATCTTTTTCTGTGAAATCTCTAGATAAGCATAATGCAAAGTAAGGAGGTAAATCTACAACAGTGAGATCTTGCAGAATAGAAACATTTGGGAAAGCATGCAATGTTACCTCTAAATTCTTGATTACACCAATTGTATTAGTTACAGTTCCATCAAGTTGTAAGACACTCTTTTTTTGTAGACTCATACCGCAAACCCAATTTTTCTCGCAATTACTTTTGGCATAATGTGCTACTTTGCACTATTGTCCACCATACAATTATGAACAAGATGTTCTCCAATAATCAAGTGATAGATAAAATGGTGGTGGCTTCTTGATGTCATGAGAATTTAAGACTTTCTGAACCATCCATTTAACTTCTTTGATGCGATCTTGTTCCATTGTTCTAAGGACCATGTCTGCTTTCTAGACTTCTTTTTTATTGTTTTAGAAGAAATATGCATCTTAGCTAGTTCATGAGAAAGTAAATCTTGTTGTCCTAGAATACTTAGAGCATCCCACATTGAGATGTTAACATTATGATTTTTCATTACATCAACAATGTTAAAAGAAAGCAACAATTTTAGAGATAGATTCAACTATTTTAACATAGGCCTTAGAAAAAATGATTCTGCTTCACCTTCCTTTGATATCTGAGGTATAAACAATCTTCTTGGATCAGGATGTAGTTGTTTTTTTCTTTATCGGTTGAAAAACTTACTATTTTTGAGGTTGTTAGCTAGTTTTGGGGCTGTAGATGTTGTTTTATCAGTGACAATGGGTAGAATAGGCCTAATTTGTTGTTTTTGACTTTCAACAGCTTTTCCTTGAGCCCTAGTAGTGACTACAATGAAATCATCCTCATTGAAACTAACTAAATTTGTTCAAGTGCTTTGAACCTAAGTATCTTGCTTGCCCACTCTCCATTTGAGGCATGAATAATGTCTCAGATTGAGGTTGTGCAACAAGACTTATGTTTAGAAAAGCATTTGGGAAACTTGTAGTTGAATGAGGTTGATTACAAGGTTAACACCACTCTTATGTAGCCATATTAACTGGAACTAAAGTGTTAGATGAACTAGGAGCCTTTGGGTCAAATTTCTAATAAGACTACATATAATTTTGATTCTGTTGGTAAGGTTGCCTATTTTGTTGATAAGGAGCCTGATAAGGTCTGCTAGGTAATGCAAGCCTATTCTCAATTGAAGTCAACTTATTCCCCATAGTCTACAAATATTTAAATATGTCATTTGATGGGGTAGAAACAAAGGTTCTATAATTGTGATAGGATGAGGAATAGGTGCTAAATCTGCCAAAAAGGCATTAAAGGCCTTGGTGCTAATTTTCCTAGCTTGAATAAGACTATTTTCAGCTCAGATGGTGATATCATAGGCTGTTGGGAGCATCTCTCCTCCCATAGATTGAATCATAGTTGAAATATCACTGTTTAATGCCCTAAGATAATAAAGAAAAGCATGATCAGCTTGAGGCTTAACACTTGCTGGAATTCTTTCCCAAGTTCTGGAAAAATGGATGTTAAAACTTGACATAAATTCATTGGGAGCTCTTTTAATGGTAGAAAGTTGTTCTATAAGAGATAAATGATCTGAATTATCTTGAAATTATTTCAGCAATTTATCACCTAAGTCATCCCAAGTTCTTATGCATCCAATCTCTAGATTTCTATACCATTGCAAGGCTTGTCCTTTAAGAGATGCAACTAAAAGTCTCAAGGCTACATCCTCATGAGTAATATTATGAACTACACATAAGGCTATGCAACATCTTTAATGTGCTCTGTAGGTGTCACCTGATTTTCACCAGTGAATGATGGAAAATTTTCATGGAAACATTAGGGATGTCATGGTAAACTAAGATTACTAATGGGTGCCATTAGTAAAGGTCACAAAATTCCTAGTGGTTGAATAGCCATTGGAAAAACTAGGATGTTAATAGAGAAATTGATTCGTGGTGAAGGAATGTTAGGAGGAGGGTTATCAAAACCAGGTCTATTATAAGGTAAAGTATTACCAACTCTTATCCTTCTAGCAGAATTCAAAGGTAAAGAAACAAAATCAGGAGGAATTCCTCTTACGATGATCTTTAGTCACTTTAGGCATGGAAAATGCTGCAATAGTGGTCTGAAATAAATTTTACAAAGTCACAAAATATCTTTAAATCTTTAAAATAAATTGCTGCAACTTTCTTTGAAAGTAAATTTAAATCAATGTAGATCTACTATAGATAGTTATAACTTGCATTAAACATTGATTGATTGTCTTACCGGGTGTGCAAAAATTTGTTATCTTTGAAAAGTGCACCCTATAGTGAGATGGTTGCAGGTTTCTAAGCTTTGAAAATTGATCTCTCTCTTTCGTAGATACAATGGAAACCACCTCGTGTTTGTGGGTATACCTATTTTGAGGTGAGTCTCGGTATAAAGGATGGTTCCTTATTGATGTATCCTAAACTAATTTCTCGGGCTTTAAGGGTAAAATATTACTGTAAAATAGTTTTAAAAAGGTGATACACCAAATTTGTATGAGGGATTTGACTAAGTATATGCACAATTGATATGTGAAAGGATTCTTGATGCACGAACCAATAATTTTCTATAGAATTTTAAGGGAAAAACACTTCGAGGTATTGAGGGAAAGTATCACAACAATATGCGATAAGATAAACATGCACATTAATATCATGTAGAAATTATTGAATTTACAACAAGGTAATATGATTAATCAGGGAATTTTCATTCACAAGATTAATTGAAACATACACAAGACTAAATAATTTGGAATGGTAGAAAATACTTCACATTCGTGAGGGCAAAACTGGAAAAATTGCTTCAGACTCCTATATCAAAAATTTCCTTTTTGTGCTTTGCTAAGGCACACAATATATAGCAAAAATAATTTACCCACCCTTCCTAAAAATAGACTAAGGCTTGTACTCACCCATGCATCCTATTTTTATCCTTTATTTAATAATAGATAAAGGAATAAAAATAGAACATGCAATTATAAATAGGCATTAATAGCCTTTGATTACATCTCAGTCAAACTAAAGTTGATTATTCTATTTTTAAGAAAAGAAAGGTGAATAATTTGCTAATAATAAGATTGCTTGCTGGGCAAGTCTCCTTCCTTGTGCATGTGAATTTGTCTTCTTGTCTATTTTGTCTTTTGTGAAGCATGCAAAAATACTCCCTATGAGTGAACAAAATAGTTACATGCTTGCAATATTTACAAAAACAGAACCATCCACCGTGTGAGGACTTCTTGTCCACGCACACATGCTCAACTCTTGTCTTTTGTAGTCTATAGGGCCACCCTTATGGACTTATAAAATTACCATGGTTTATAGATATACATGGGGTACTTTGTGAAAATCCATTACAATATATTTGGCCACCTTTGAATACACACATAGCATACTATAGTCTCTCTGCCACCTTTTGATTCTCATTTCCATATATATTTCTTCTTGGATTTTGTATTTTTGAACAGACCAAGGTTTAAATTTGAACTTTTGAGTGATGATTTTTGTCGGCCTTTCACCATGGTTTATAGTATATACTTATTTAGTCAATGCAAATGATATTTTGGAACATATGGGTTGTCCCCCTCCAACGTTGAATCGACCCTTGACATGTTTTATCGGTGGCATTTAACTCAAATGAAGCTCAAGTTTTTTGAATGCTCGCCACATTGGTACCCTCTTTAGACCATGCTTGAGTTAAGGTAACTCACCGAGTTAGGTAGAAAAATATCTTAACCTTGATCATTTGGTCATTTCACTCTTGAGCTCTGTAGCTTTGGTGAAGCCCTGGTCGATTTCCTCGTGAGGCCACCATGAATGTTATCTTTTGAGATTTCTCATGGAGCTTTCTATTTCTATTTGAGATCACCATAAAAAATTTAGGGACTCTATACAATGTTTTCCATTTCTTATGTTGGGTATCTTATATTCAGAAGGTCATTTTCATGCTATTTCTAGTTCAAATATACTTGGCTTGAAGATGGGTTTTCTCTGTTTGTACTAGAACGTTTTTGAAAAGTTTTAACCATGGTCATGATTTTTTTGAGCTTGAACTCATTGTATTCATTATAACAAGGTAAGTGGATTTTTAGTCCCGCTTTGAGTCATATTTATCTTCAATGGGTGTTTTGATTTTCCACACACTGTGGTGCCATTTGACCTGGGCATGCGTATGTCTCTGATTCAAAGTTTGAGATCATGTATTGTTTGTTCTTTTGAAACCTTCACAAAACTCTGGAGGACTTGGTGCTAGCCATGGTGTGTCATCATTGAAGAAACATTTGATCTAGAAATTGTGGATGAGTGAGTTTCATAGAGCCGCTATATTTGACTTAAACCCTTTTGCTCTATTTTTAAAGAAAGGTGAGTTTCCATTGATGGTGATCTAGAAGCTCGATTTCTTCTACAAAGAGATTTATGAAACCATGAACATGGTAATTTTAGCTCATGAATCACTACTATTTTGTTATTTTAGGGGTATGTATTTAATTTCCACCATGTTCGATGCTTTTACTCCCTATATTCATCATCATTTCTTCAAATCTGTACATTTTATAATGTGGGTA
The DNA here is from genome assembly GCA_018340775.1 of Taxus wallichiana var. yunnanensis. Lineage (NCBI taxonomy): Eukaryota > Viridiplantae > Streptophyta > Pinopsida > Cupressales > Taxaceae > Taxus > Taxus wallichiana. The sequence goes on along the minus strand of CM031241.1, from coordinate 290,826,988 downwards.
TTCGTAGAACTATGTTTTTGTCATCGGATATTTAACTATGAATGTGGTCCTGATTTGTGAGTTCAAAACACAGTCATTATGAAATTCTCCCTTGCATGTTGTCTCTGAAATGTAGATCTGTAACTTTATTCTGCTCTTCAACTTTAAATAATGTACTCTACCATGAATTTCTACTTTTTGGGTTTTGCGTGGTTTATAAATCTGTAACTTTTGTTCCTCCCCAAATATGGGTTCTGCATTATTTTGTTTGCACACTTTCCTGAGAAGGGTTTCCATAATTTAATATGACGAGATAGTCTATGCATTTATTCACTTTTTGGCATTTGTTTGCTATTCTATGAAGATATCATGTGGTTTTGATTACAAAACTAGGGTGGCATGAATGTTTCTTTACTATATGATTAGCTTCTTTTGCCTTTAAACCTCCATCACTTGCACTTTTGAAATATATCATTAAACTGTGTACTCTACTTTGTAATTAGTGTATCATGCTTGAACAAGTATTTGATGTGCTTATTGGAACTGATCCTTTGAGCTGAGTTGTATTCTTTAAGAAATCTGAATCATCCTCCATTTCATTATTTATGAAAACTTATCTCCTGGATAGATATAGACCTATGTGAGAACGAAACTTCTGACACTCCCGTAGATTTGTATTTGTGAGTTGCAAACATTTTTTTATGTTCCTGGTGAAGATATTTTGTAACTGTAATTACACTTGTACTCTGTAGAAGTGATGTAGCATCTTGATTTATTTCTGCACTTGTCATACATGCTTCATTCTGAAAACTGCAATTTAAAATGGCTGAACTTTGTTAGATTATCTTGAAACTTCATGTTATTCAGTTGTTAAGCTATAATGAATTCTCAAAGTACTTCAATTTTGATGAATGCAAGTATAGTCCATTTAATTTCTGGTTAAACACTATATTTGAGCTTCATTACAACTTTACATGCATGTTGGAAAAGTCGTAAATGTTCATTTTACATGGTGAAGCCCTATCAAAATTTTCTTAGATTTCCTTATCCATTCTATTTCAGCTACAATTTTATCTCATTTAAGTTAACTTCAACTTCTTGAAAACTTATTCTTCGTAATCTCATTTGTTTGTGATGTACTTGTAACTTTCCTATGAATATCATGTCTTCCCCTTTTGAATGCATATTTTTTTGAAAATGAAAATATAAAGAGTTAAATTAAACCCTGAGCTCAGTATTGATGATCATTTGCTTCTCCCTTTTCAGGTACCATGATGTAGCTTACAGTGGACAGCTAGAACAATAGTACAAAAAGAAAACTCCTTGAGGAAATGACGGGTTTCTTTTACCTCTTTACATTTTCAGCTTCATAAATATATGCATTGTTTTTCCTTTTAGTTATTTCTCATGGCTTGTGTGAGAAAATATGTACAGTTATTCCTCATGAATAAAATGAAAATATTTTCATGTTATGAGATGTATGTTCTTCCTTTCTATACTTTCTTTCATTTATATGGATAATGAATGAACCTATACAACTCAAAACACTTAAATAATTCACTTAATCATAGAAATAAATAAACAATCAAGTGTACCTTATTGTCGCTCATTGTAAATGCAAACTATTTGTAAAACTGTAAATTGTCCTTCAAAACTACCACCTACCTATAGCTTCAGAACATCATGTCTGATACATGTTGCCCTTCCTACCTTCCTCAGGGCCTTGCAATGGTTGTTTACAGTTGTTGCATAGTTCTGATGAAGGTTTCAAATGGAATGGTTGCATCTATGAGGCATGGCGTTCTTTAACTGTACCCAAGTTGTAGTTTTGATCCCAAATGACTTCCAACTTTCCAAAACCAAACAATAAAAATTTGTATCTTAATCTGAGGTGGCTGATGCAAACATAGTCTAACCTCTGACTCAACCAATTTTAGAAACTAAATTTTTTTCAAGTTGACCTTTCCACATGGGATGCGAAAAAAATATCAATAGGTACTTGATTCTTTTACCTTATTTTTATAATTTCAACAAATAATGTGCTTTCTATTCCTCTAATCTGTTATCATTTTTTTCAATTATAAATAAGAATACACCATTCATCCTGTTCAAAACCATTGTACCACCGATGTGTGATTTTTTTATAGGATGCATTCTGCTAAGTTTTTCGCACGTGTGGATATTATTATAGGCTCCATAAATGCATGACTTAACAACCTGCAAATACAATATAAATATATTTAGCAACATAATTAGTCTACTTGAATACATAATAAATATAGTGGAAATTAAAATGTTTTCGGTTTCTTCTTGGCATTAACAACAAACTGTTTAGTATCACTAATAATTATTTCATTTCTAAATCTATCACCGGGAAAGAGTTTCAAGGAAAGAATGGTATTTTTCATACCAATGATCGATCACCGATGGTATCCACCCTCATTGAATCCAATGTGATTTTTAGGACATAAACACAATGCCCCTTCTTCTTTGCAATCCTCACCATCTCGAGAGAAGAAAGGCTTTGTGGTTATGATTTTAAGAAATTTGTATATAGTATAAGAATATTTATTAAGCAATATTCCACCTACCATATAACAATTAGATCAACAATACATATGAAAGCCATGAGGGGGAGTAGTTATTTTTATTTTTATTTTTATTTTGAAGGGCTTTTTTCTGTATTTCTGCTATAATTTTTCTCTAGTTTTTTTGTGGTATTGATGTGTTTATGTAGCACTTTTCATCCGAGGCTCTATTTTTCAAAAGGGTGTCTTGTATTGTTCTTATTGTTATATCTAGGTGGTAAGACCCTTTATTTTTCTTGTACACACGTAGGGGCGCTATCAAATATTATTTACCATCGATAAATTTTTTCTCATGGATTGTTATCTCTTAAAACTTTACAAGCTGGAAACTCTAGAAAAGGTATAATCATGCATCAAACTATATTTCTTGATTATTGTAAAGTTACAAATTTCATACTAGGTGTGCATGGAAAATGTGGATACATATAAATACATGAAATTTATCACAAAGTATTTACTCTCCATTAATACTTCACAATTATTTATTTTTGTAAAATCAAGCAAATCGTTGTTTATTATTAACTACCTTTAAATCCACTTTTATGACATAATCTTGCTTTGTAGAATCTAAATTGTCAAGAACACTACTATTATTATTAACATATTTTCATAAATTCATTCATGATCTATATCATTAAGTGTGTTATTTTTTGTGCATTATTTATTTTACACTAATAAATATTTTTTATTCACCTACCACAAACACTAATTAATGATGTTATGAATAAATAATTATTTTTCTACATGTAAATCCATTGTCACAAATGAATGAATCAATCCATAGTAGCTACTATTATTTGTTTACAATAAAACTGAATTCATATTTTGATTTAATAAAGTACATATAAAATATAATTATTAGCAATGTAATACTTCTAATAAATCCTTCTATATGCCTATCGGCCTCTCACAAGCACCTATGGATGCTTTTGCTAGTTTATTCTAATGTTGGGTTCTTATATTCAATAAAAATATGATTTTTAATTTCGTTATATGTAGCCAAATAAGTTCATCAATAAATTAACAATATTTACGTCAAAGGCATATATAGTTAAAATTGATTATTCTAAAATGTAAAATAAGAGCCAAATCTAATGCAATTTTGTCATAAATAAATGAATACTAAAATATTGAAATAATTCCCAAGCAAACTAAGCTAGAAAATATGAAACTCTAATGTGAAAAGAGGGTTAGAAAAACCTTAGTTGATTCACAATGGTTCTTTGTACTATGTTAAAGTGGAGATTCGATGAAGAGAGATGGAGGAACATCACACAAATGCATGGGAAAATGTAGATACGGTAGATTTGACTAGACTAGGACACCTTGAGAAGGATAAGGGTACCCCTAAGTGCTTTGGTCTCATTTATGGGTGCACTAGTCTCACATAGATTCTACAAGAACCTCCTCTAAGGTGTCATAAGAGGTTTGCACATGTTCATATTTTTTCATGTGTATGTGACTAAATTCTATTGAATGTCTCTATAAATCTTGAATGAAAAATTGCAGAAAAAACCCCAAACAAGTCCCTAAAAGTAAATATATAAATTAAGCGGTTAGATTATCCTCAACCTGGAAAATGAGCAGACTTATAAATGATCATTGCACTAAATCTCAAACCCAATGTAGTTCTGTGTGTGTGTGTGTGTGTGTGTGTGTGTGTGTGTGTGTGTGTGTGTGTGTGTGTGTAATTATGCACTAGGTTTCCCTTGTGCTAGTCTCACTTGAAACAAAAATCAAGTAACTAGATGTAAAATGTAAATAATTTGTGCATGGAAATAATAGACTCCCCTCCTATGAAGTGTGATGTAGATGAACTAACCTTTTTCCCTTGTGATGGAGCTAGATGGATGCAAATGGAGCTATATATTCCTTTTATCGATGCAACCTTAGGTAGATATAGTATATTCTTAGTGTTTGGTCCCTTATTGTGACTACATAAATTTATATTTATATGATTCCCTCACTTGGTTTTTGTAATTAACGCTTGAAACACCAATTACAAAAAGATAAGATGCTCAAATGGCTAAAAAGGACCCAAAAAGTTTGACAAAAGTATAAAGAAGATAAGGTTTGCCCAGAGGGAATGGGAGTTCTAGTGCTTGACATCTTGACTAGGTGGTGGTGTCAACAATTAAAAATGCCTAAAGGTGAAAAAATAGACTTAGAAAATTAAAGTGTAGGACTGAAAGCATAAGCATAAAAGAAAGGAAGGCAGACAAAGACATGGGTTAATTAGTAATTTTATTACTAAGGATTCATATGAATAGTGCTATGCAATCGAGACTAGATAATTACTCAAACAACATGGTTTTGTGCCTACATTTGTGCCCACTTTATGTTGGTGAGAGGAAACATGGGTAACATAAAATAGATAGAGATGTGTACTTACTATCCATGTAGATCGATGTAGAAAGCACGGAGAGGGAATATAAAAAGTGTGGAGTGATAAAAAGATGGAGCGTAGAGACTAAAGTTAAAAAAGTGTAAAAAGGAGATGATAATGAACCTAGGGTGGAAACACATGGGTAGATGTCAATTTTGTAGTGTGATATGTTTGATATTTTGTTAATGTTGATGTGTGTGATGTTTTTTTCGCTTACTTCCCATATGGATGGACTTGCAAAAGAGAAGACAATCAAGTAGTAAAATACACATGTGTATGTATAAAAACATGTAAGGAAGTGTTGATAAATTTTGCACTTGTGTAAAAATGGGAAACTCAAAACTTCTTTACGATGGAAGGTATTGATGAAGTGGACCAAACTAGGAGATTGCATTACAGTTTATCATGTTTTCAATTTCAGCAATTGATTATCTATATGTAATCTGTAGCTATGTGTCTTGTTACAAAATGTAACACCTCACATAGGTTACCATTCTATGAAAGTCTTCAGCAAGGAAATAGAAAATCCTTGAAGTACTAATGCATTACCTTGATTAAGGTGGGAATAACAGTTTAGTTGAAATGTTAAATTTGGGAACAAAAATAGAGTTGCATTTTATGAGAAAAAGAGCTCATTATAAAGTTACAAGTATTTCAAAACTCATTATTTCTACATGTAAATACATTTAATTATGTGTTTGAGTTGTATATGTCATTATGAAATCAATATACATGACATAAAGTTGAAAGCATGAATAAGTATACAACTCAAGTACATAAATTAAATGTTATTTATTCATGAAAAAGTACAAATATTTCCCACACAAGCCGTGGGATGTAACTTATAACTATTAAAGTAAAAGATGCATGTACACAAAGCTAAAAGTAAAAGAATATAGAGAAAACCCATCATTTCCTTGAGTCTTTTGTTGGTCTTCATCCAATTGTAGCTTCTTCATCCTCTTCTTCTACATCATCCAGTTCCATCATCATCCCTGAGGAAAAGAAATAGAATTTTTGTCAGACATTGAGCTCAAGGTTTAATCTATATACTTATGTTAATAGTTTCATGCAAATGAATCAATTGACATCAAGAGGTATAAGCTACATCAGAGATAATACAAAATTGATAAAGCAATATTCTACATCAGCACATATGATTCCCAGAATCATTTCAGAAAATAAAGAGAAAAGAAAAACTATGGAACATAAGAGAGGCAAGAAATCCTAAATATTTTCTAACTATTTCATTAAGTGTGCAAGTACAGGTACCATATTAGAAAGCAAAAATATTTTCCCAAATGATTACTTGTACTAAAAAATAAATACTTCTTTGAAGAAATCTATATGGTACAAATTTATAAGTTGTTCAAAAAGGAAGATGTAGATATATATTTACAAAAAAAAAGGCATCAGGACACTAGAATAAAAAAGAAAGATACAAGTAATAGTTATCATAGATAAAAGTTTTCATCCAAACACAGAAAACAAGCAAGGCTATCTTCTAGTCTCATCAACAAACCTCTACCAGAACCCATGAAGAGGATAGTTATAGGAGATACCACAAGTGAGGAAAATCTAAAGATATGAATGAAAGATATGAGTTCAGAAGAACAGGTAAAAAGTGATCAAGATAAGTGTAGTAAATAAAATATATATCATTCAATTACATAGTCATGACAATGAAAAAATGACATTTAAAACTCGAGTCAAAGCTAAAAGTATTAGAGTACATCTCAGTAAAGAAACCTTCAAATCCATGTTTCAGAATTCAATAAACAAGGAGAGTACATTTTTCAAAAGTTACAAGTGCAGTTTCAGAAAGTAATATTAGTATGCACTCATAAAAAGAAGTCAAGTGTTCTCATATCAGAAAGCTTCATAACTTGCATTCAAACAAAGTGATAAAGATACAATATCTAATTGAGGAATTTAGGCTATAAAACTTCAAGAATTTAACTCAGGAAAGTGTTTCCATTTTCAATACATAAAGTGGATGGAGTACTAGAATAACAAAGTATTTTCCACAAGCTTACAAATTACCTTAAAAGTATTTGAGTATCATAACTGAATGGGATAGAAAGCCTCAAGATTACAAAAGAAGATATTTCCTCCTTTACAAACCCAGTTTAGGTTTCAAATTCAATCAGAAAGGCATTCATTCAAAAATCAATGGACAAGATCAACAAATGATTCAAAGATAAGCAAAGCATTTTCATTTTTCAAAGAAGTGAAGTTACAATTTTCAAAATAGAAAGGTTTTGTTTCATAAACTCAAAAAATTGCAAAGTATGGTTTCAGATCTCAAAAGTACACAAAGAGGAAGCTTCATTTCCCACATACAGCTAAAGAATCAGGATAAAAGTATGGAATAAGAGAGCTAAAGAGTGCATATTTTCATCAAACTCCAAAACAAGAGTTATGATCTTATTCAAACAAGTTGGAGAGAGGATTTAAATATCACTCTTTATTACAACTATGATCAAATGACAGTTGCTTAATAATAATGATAAAGAAATATTCAAGAAAGCTCTAGCATATCAGTGGTTGATTCATAAAAGGAGAAGTTGTTTGTCCTAAAATCTTACATATAAAAGGAAGTACAATCTTCAAAAGTTATAGATGAAAGTCCAGAATTTCAGTTACTAAAGAAAAGTGTACATGAACAATTTCTATTTTCAGCATGTATATCAAAGAGATTCAAGTGACAAGCACTCAAGTAATAACAGTTTAATCATCACAGGCATGCAAGAAAAGGGATATGATTATCAAAGCTATGAAATCCATTAAGATAAAGAATGGTCTATAAAAGGGGCATTGGGATACTGAATAAATCAAGATTACAAATGTCAATTGAGATTGTTTGATTTAAAGCTTTCAAAAAAAACACATGAAATCAAATAAAGAGACTACAATCAAAGAAATTCATTTTTACTTCAAATTTTATACTAAAAGTGACATCAAATCTGGTTGAAGGAAAATATAACATAATGAAACAAAGGGATGTACATATTTCAAAAGGAAAATACTTGTTGGATAACTTAAAGAACTACAGAGCATAGTTAAACAAGAAGAGATGCAAGTATGCAACAGATCAGTTCAAGCTACGATCATTAAAGTATTCAAATTAAGAGATCATTTTGAGTTATATACCATGATTGAAGTTTTAGAACTCAAGGATACAGATGCAAGAATAGAAAAATTTCTAATGAGATGGATTTAGGTGCAACTTCATAATGGAATAATGCTTTTGAAACACATGTTTTGAGCTTATATAGTTTCCAAAAACTCCAAGATGAAGTAGAAAGGGAACCCCAAAATATCTTGTTACAAAGTTATAACAAAGTTAAAATCATAATAAGGAAACCAAGTTATAGTGCATGTGAATTAGGAAAATAGAAGGAAGAATAGATTTTTAGGTAGGCCATCTTTAGAGATCATTCATTAACCAAGTAGAAACATTAAATCGAAGCTAGGGCACACCTGTATTAGACACAAATAAATAAAACTAGTTCGAACTAATAAAAATATTTACAAAGTTTATGGTTTCATTCAAAAATATTACAAATACCATGTTATGCATTCAAATTCTGTATAAAGAATGAAACCCAAAATCCATGTAGCTATAATATCAAAAGAAGGACCTTTTTAACGTTAAGAAGGATATATGCAAAGAAAAAGAAAGTTTAGTTGAAAAGTTTGAGAAGAAGAATAGATTGCAAGATCTATATAGCTAAGGCTTGCCATTCGAATAATAGAGACTTTGAATATTGAAATAGTACATGAAACCCCTCACAAGAGCTTACGATGAGTAAACAACAACACAAAAATTGAAATTTTCAGTGGTGGAATGCACTAGGTTCGAGAATATCATTTGAAATAGAACTCTCAAACTCAAATCCAATGAAATAACAAAGAACCAAAGATCTATATGTATGCCACAAAGATGCAAATTTTAAAAAACAAAGAAGTAGATATGTATACATTTCACGAGAGAGTTCAAAAATTACTATAGCTAAGCATAAACTGAAATGTATTAACAATGATTCAAATGGGAACAACAATGATGAAGACCCAGGAATGTAAATGTTTGGATCTATAACATAGAAATAGTTCATAAAGAAATAAATTTAAATACAGATAGAGCCCAAGTACATGCAAGGATGAATGAATTTTGAATTTGACAAAGAAGTAATACCCATTTTGGGTTATCCAAAATAAGCTTTATAAATTCACACACTCAGGAAATAATACTTCCATGGCTATGACTACAAGGATTCAAGAAATAGAGAATAAACTCACCAGATTCATAAAAAATAGATTGAAACCCTCAAAGCCTCGAAGCATACAAGGAATATGCCATCAATCAACCACTCATACCTTTGACCAAAGGGAAGCATCATAACAGAGATGAATATAAATCTCAAAGATAGCTCAAGATGATAAAGGTGATGACACGAGCTAATGAGAATTTGAAGAATACAACACAAAAATATTTTCAAGTAAATAGGTGCACACATCACAGGTGGTCCCCATAGTGGGAAGGTTTGAAAGTAAACAATGGCATTATTTTGCATAGGAGTATCTTTTCATGTGACCACAAGAAGACAGAGGAGATGTCAACATCAGAACTTGCAAGTGGACCTCACAGTTGATGGAATGCATGGGTGAATATTTTTCCAAGTATTGCAAATAAAGGATTTATTTTTGCTCACACAAGGATGTTATTTTTTTGCATGTGCATCTAAGGGGCAGAATTAAAGTGCTAAATTTATCATTGTAAGTGGATCAAATTATAAGTGTCACATCAAACACTAGAAGATAGAGATTACATGCACATTAGAGGATACTTACACAACAAGCAAGGGCTATTATTAGCCAAGTTAGTTATCTTACTATGTTAAAATACATCATCAACTACAATTTATCCGGGATGTATTTTTGTAATCAGGGCTATTAATGCCTCATGGTATTATCATTTCTATTTCTATTCCTTTATTTATTCATGATAAAGGGGTAAAATTACCATGCATGGGTGAGTACAATTTTTAGCCTAGTTTTAAGATGGGATGGGTAGATATTTTTTTGATATATTATGTGTAATTAAAAAACACATGAGAGGAAGTTTTGGACATAGGAGTGTTGAAGCAGATTTTGCTAGTTTTTCCCCTTGAATGAGAATTGATTTTAGTCTTTGTAATTATTTACAATGGTGTGTATATCTCATTAATTGTTGTGAATGTGAAATTTCATGATTTATCATCTTACCTTGCTGAAAATTTAGTAATTTCTGCATAATATTAGTGTGCATGTTATCTTAATGTATTGTTTTAGCTCATTGCCTCAATACACGAAGTGTTTTGCCTTGATATTCTACTGAAATCTATTGGTTTGTGCATCCAAAATCCATTCTCAAATTAATTGTGCATGTACTCAGTCAAATCCCTCAACAATTTTGGTGTATCACCCCAGTTTTCAATTTAGTTACTGATCATTTTTTTACCCTCAAAACCCATAAAATGTTAGTTTAGGATACATCAAAAGGAACTATCCTGATACTAGAAAGTCACCTCAAAAATAGGTATACCCATAGACCTAAGGTGTTTCCATTGTATCTATGAAAGAGAGAGATCCAGAGGAATCTTATAATGCCTATATTTATCTCTCTACATAGTGCACTTTCGAGAGATGACAATTTTGGGCACGCGCCGGTGTAACTACGAATCAAATCTACAACAAATTACATTAATTTACAAAGTGAAATAAAATCACTTTTTGAGCAACAAACTACACAAATTTATTCTAAATATCAAAAGATTCATTTGGCGACTATGAAAGCCTGATTTCACACCATTTTGGAGCATGCTCCATGCCTAAAGTGACAACAAGATCATTAGTAATAGGAATTCTTTGAGTTTATTTCTTTTACCTTTGAATTCTACACGAAGAAGAAGAGTTGGCAATACCTTACTTTATAATAGGAATGGTTTTGGTAACCCTCCTCCTAATATTCCTTCACCACATATTAATGTCTTTGTTCAAATTCTAGTTATTCGATGGAAATTGAACCACCTAGGAATTTTGTGACCTTTACTAATGGCAGTCCTTTAGTAATTCCAATTTATCATGATATTCCCAATATTACCATGAAAATTTTACCTTCATTCATTGGTGAAAATCAGATTACTCCTAGAGAGCACATCAAAGATGTTGCAGCCATTTGTTTTCTTCATAATATAACCCATGAAGATGTATCCTTAAGAAATTTGGCTTGCATCCTTTAAAGGGTAAGCCTTGTGAATGGTATCGAACATTAGATATTGGGAACATAAGAACTTGGATGAGTTGGGAGAAAAATTATTTAAGTAGTTTATTGATTATTCTGATCATTTATCCCTCATAGTGTAGCTATCTACAATTAAAAGATAACCTCATGATTTTATGGCTAGTTTCAATATCCATTTTTCTATAACTTGGGAAATAATTCCATCCAGTTTTGATCCTCAAGCTCATCATTTTTCTTTATTATCTTAGATCCTTAAAAATGATATTTCAACTACAATTTAGTATATAGGAGGAGATACTCTCCCAACAAATTATGATATTACAATTAGGGCTGAAAATAACCTTATTCAAGCTGGTAAATTGGCACCAAGGCCTTCATGCCTCTTATAATAGATTTATCACCTATTCCACAACCTATTACCATTATAGAGCCTATTATTTTAGCTCCTTCAGATGATGTATTCAAGGCTTTGTAGACTATGGGTAATAAATTGACATCAATTGAAAAAATTAGCTCAGCCTAACATACTATATCAAGCTTCTTATCAAAGCAAAATTAGGAAAGTCGGTAGAATAGGAATCCTTATCAACAAAATCATAATTATAGACAGCCATATCAGCCAAGGTAGTTTGACCCAAAATCCCCTAGTTCATCTAGTGCTCTTGTTCATTAACATGGTTTTAGAAGAATTGTGTCAACCTTGTAATCAACCTCATTCAAAGAAATAAATTATCCAAATGCATTCCTCAATATAAGCCTTGTTACTGCACAATCTTAACACGAAGCACTATTCATGCCTCAAATGGAGAGTGGGAAATAAGAAGCTCATAGTTAGAAACCATGAGAAAATAATTTGATAAGCTTTGAAGAGGAATATTTTATTGCAGTCACAACTAGATCTAAGGAAAAGGATCGAGAGATAGAAAAACAACAAAACAAACCGTTTTCGCCCATAGACACCGATAAAACAAGTATGAGGTAAAAAAAAAAAGCTAATAGTCCCATTGTTCCTCAAAAAATAGAAAGAAATATAGCTCAAAAGTACTAATTGAAACAATTGGAGCCTAATCCTAGAAGAGTTTTCATACGTCAGATTTCAAAAGTTGTTGAAGTAGAGTCAGTTTTTGCTAAAGCCTATGCTAAAAAAGTAGAAGTTGTTTCAAAAATAGTTTCTTCTTTTAACATTGTTGATGTAATGACGAATAACAATATTAATATTTCACTATGGAATGCTCTAAGTATTTAAGGACAACAAGAGTTACTATCTCACGAGCTTGCTAAGTTACATAGTTTTTCAAAACCAACAAAGAAGGAAGCCTAGAAAGTAGACTTGGTTCTTGGAAAAATGAAGAAATTTCACATTAAAGAGGTTAAATGGATGGTTCAAAAGGTCTTAAATTCTCATGATATCAAGAAGCCATAGCCATTTTACTTATCTCTGATTATTGAAGATCATTTAGTTCAAAACAACACACGGTTGACAAGTGGTAAGAAGTAGCACAATTATGCCAAACACAATTGCAGAAAAATTGGGCTTGTAATATGAGCCTAACAAAAAAAGCGTGTTATAACTTGTCGGAATAACAACCAACATAGTTGGAATTATCATAAATCTAGAGGTAACCTTACATGCTTGTCCCAATGTTACTATTTTACAAGATGTGACTGTTGTAGATTTACCTCCCTATTTTTCCTTATGTTTATCATGAGATTTTACAAAAAAAGAGGTTATCTCTCTTCAGATTGGTCATTTTTTTATTCACTACAAGGTATGGAACCTAATTTATCAGTAAATTTAGAGCCTCTAGCTAGATTTCAGATTGAGCCTCATGCTTCAAACACTGCAACAAATTATACAACTTTAGATCAATCTAATTTTGATGTTACAACACATGTTTATGCACTTTGGACGATGTGTTTCCAATCTTTTTATGCATGGAAAAAATCAATAGGAACATGCTTATGACCCTTTCAAAGAAGAAGAAGAATATTTTTTCGGTGTTTATTGCTTGCATGAATAAAATTCATCAATTCCATTTCTATCCAAAATAAAAAAAAAGGTAAGGGCTATGGAAGCTTCACTTCGACGGAGCTAAAAATAATGAAGGACAAGGTTCAAGTTTAATGCTTACATCCCCTTCAAATGAAAGGTACTTTTCAGCTTTAAGTCTGTAGTTTTCTTGTACTTGTAATGTAGTTGAATATGAAGCATTAATTCATGGCTTGCAATGGGCCAAAAGAGAGGTATCAGTACTTTACAAGTTTTTGGTGATTCAGAGTTAGTTATTAATCAAGTTAAAAACTTTAATGTGTGTAAGAATTCATTGCTGAAATCTTACAAACATAGAGTTTTAGACTTAATGGATGATTTTGATGTTATTAACATTCAATCTGTCCTAAGAGCTGAAAATAAGCATGCAGATAGACTTGCAATAGTTGGTGCTAGCTTTGATGTACTAGAATAGATTGAAAACAACAAAGTACAACCACATATAAATTTGATTATTAGACCTTCAGTGCTTGACAATGAATAAAATTGGCAAGTTTTGAAGATGATGAACAAATTTGCATATTTTTGTAGCAAGAAGCTAAATTTTCTATAGTAAATCAAGAAAAAATGCAACACTTCTATGGTGATCAAATTGTTTAATTGAATACAAACAAGTTTCCTCAAGGATTGGTCGCTAGAAGACATTTTCAGTTTTGATGATCAGTTAAGAAAAGAAAAAGGAAAGATTTCAACTCACACAGATAACTATGAAGAAATCTTGGTGGATGATGAAAAAATATTTATTGGAAAGGTATGTTCCTCAGCTGAAAAATAATCATTTATCAAATTATGTAAAGAATTTAGAGATTTTATTGTTTGGATGTACCATATTTGAGAGGATTTGATCCAATTTTAGCTTAGCATATAATAGAGTTACAACCAAATTCCAAGCTAGTTAGGCAAAAGCAAAGGCCCATAAATCCAAAAATTGAGCCATTAATGAGAAAAGAGTTATCTAAGTTGATCAAATCAGGTATTATTTTTCTAGTTAAGCATTCAATTTGGGTAGCTAATCTTGTTCCTATTCGAAAAAATGGAGAAATTAGGCTATGTGTGGATTTTAGAGACCTTAATAAAGCTTCATTAAAAGATCATTATCCACTGCCAAATATGGATCAGATTTTGAGAACAGTTTCTGGTTTAGACAAATTGTCTCTTTTGGATGGTTATAGTAGATACAATCATATCCTTGTGCGTGAAGAAGATAGATACAAAACAACCTTCACCATGAAGTGGGGTACTTATGCTTATAAAAGAATGCCTTTTGGACTTTCAAATGTCAATGCAATGTTTATAAGTGCAATTGACATGGCTTTTCACATATTATTAAATAAATGCATATTGGTTTACTTAGATGATGTCACCATATTTTCAAAAGATTATGATGAACATCTAATGCATTTAAGGTAGACTTTTTAGCTTTGTAGACAATTTGGAATATCTTTGAATCCCAAAAAGTCTATTTTTTCGTCCATCAAGTTAAATTACTTGGTCATATTATTTCTAAACAAGGATTAGCTATTGATCCTTTAAGAATCAAAGCTATTTCAAAGTTTTTCTTGCCTCATCATAAGAAAGAATTACAAAGTTTTCTAAGAAAAATCAACTTTGTTAGAAGATTTGTTCCATATTTTACAACATTAGTCAATCCATTAACAACTATATTAAAAAAGGATAATACTTTCTCTTGGACTAGCGAATGGAGAAAATGATTTAGAGCCATTAAATCAACCATTTCACAAGATCCTACTCTTGCAAATCCAAATTTTGATAAATATTGTATGATGTATGCACTTGCTGGAGCTAAAACTATTTGAACTTTTAAACTTAGGTTAATGATGAAAACACTCGTGATCAATTGCTTCCTTTGGACAAAGTTTTCATGACTACGAGCCAAGGAACATCTTTCTTGAAAAATAGTTACTTTCAGTAGTTGGAGGATTAAAAACTTCAAGTACATGCTTTCAAATAACAAGTGTTAAAGTGTTCTTGTTGAACAAAGAGCTAAATGAGAAGAGAGTAGGTTGGATTACGAAAGTTATGGAATATGATGTTGATGTCCGTGTTACGAAATAGTTCAAGGAAAAGGTTTGTGTGAGCATCTAATTGTTGATATGGAAAAACAACAAGCTGCATAATTAAAAGATCTAGAACAACATGTTGAAGTTTCGCATCAATAATCAGATACTATGGTACAATTAGAAAATCAGCAACCCGAACTTAGTCAAGAAGTTCAGAATCAAGATGGATGACTTATTTGGTACACTACCTACAATATGGTACTTATCCGGAAGGTATGGAAAAGAACAAACGAAGATATTTTAGGTTACAATATGTACCTTATGTTTTCATTTAAAATGGATATAAATGGAATTTTACATAGATGTGTTGATTATGATAGAATTAAGTAACTATTATCCAAATTTCATGTAGAATATGTCGGAGGTCACTTTTCATCACATACTACAACGTTAAAAATTATGAAATCTAGTTACTATAGGCCCAACATATTCAAGGACTTTCTTCAAAGGATCAGAAAGTGTAAGAAATGTGATTTTTGTTGGAAGTGAATGTTTAGCTTTTACTGCCCCTATAGCGTATTTGGTGGATCAACCATTCATGCAAGTGGTATTGACTTTATTGACATGATAAATCCACCTTCGTCGTAAAGGTCACAAGTGGATCTTGACTACTACACATTACTTTACATGTTGGATGAAGCAATAGCCTTAAAAGAAGCTAAAGAAAATTCGATATTATCCTTTTAGGAAGGTATAGTTTACAGATTTGGTGTTCCAATAACTATCATTTCAGATAATGCCTTATCATTTCTTGGTACAAAGGTAAAAATTGGGCATCAATCATGATATTTATTTAATTGCATCATCTAATTATTACCCACAAGGTAATGCATTAGTTTAAATTACTAATAATAATATTTTGGGAATCATTAGAAGAACACTAAAAAATAACCAAAAATATTGGCATCCGATATTGAATTCAACACTTTGGTCCGATGGAGTTACTCTTAAAAGTTTTGTTTGCAATTTACCATACAAGCTTGTTTATGGAAGAGAGGCAAGAATTCCCTTCTCGGTTGAGTTTCGTGCATTATATTTATTGCATCAATTGAAATTACTAGAGAATGAACAATTATAGGTTTGTTATGTTGATTTAATCGAGTTGCATGTGTTGAGAGATCAAGCCCTTCTGAATATGGAAAAGAATAAAAAATAGATAAAGAATTTTTTTGATAATAAGGATAAGTTTAGAGTCTTCAATGAAGGAGACATTATGTTAAAATGGGATGTTGATCGTGTAAATCTAGGAAACCACATAAAGTTTGATATAATTTGGAGTGGTCCTTACATGATTTCAGCTTGCAAAGAACACAATGCTTTTGATATTTCAAGGTTGAATGGAGAGGAACTTCCCATTCCTATGAATGGTATGTTTCTTAAACATTATTATTAAAGATCCTAAAGTTGTCTCGGTTAGAATAGAATTTCCATTTCAATAAGTGCTTTTATGCACATCGCAATAGTTTTCAATTCAATAACTACATTCATGCATGTGATCTGATTTCCATATCCTTTCCCAACTTTAGTTTTTTTTTTAGAAAGGTATTTTTAGTTATATTCTTTGACTCCATACCAAATGGAAAATATCAAGGCACTACTCTACAAGCTAGAAAATACTTTCCTTGTAGGGTTGCAAGAAATGTTGATAATTTTTACACTTGTGCAAAAATGGGCAACTTGAAACTTCATTATGATGGATGGTATTGATGAAGTGGACCTAACTAGGGGAATGCATTACAATTTTATCATGTTTTCAGTTGCAACAATTGATTAGTTACATGTAATTTGCAGCTATGTGTGTTGTTACAAAATGTAACACCTCACATAGCCTTTATTCTATGAAAGTATTCAGAAAAGAAAAAAAAAACCACCAAAGGACTAATCAATTGCCTTGATGAAGGTGGGAATCATAGTTTAGGTGAAATGCTAAATTTGGGAACAAAAACAGATTTGTAGTTTACAAGAAAGAGAGTTCATTATTAAGTTATAGGTATTTCAAAACTCATTATTTCTACATGTAAATACATTTAATTATGTGTTTGAGTTGTTTATTTTGTTATACAATCAATATACATGACATAAAGTTGAAAGCATAAATAAGTATACAACTCAAGTACATAAATTAAATGTTATTTATTCATGAAGAAGTACAAATATTTCACACAGAATTCATGGGATGTAACTTATAACTACTGAAGTAAAATATGCATGTACACAAAGCTAAAAGAAAAAGAATATAGAGAAAACCCATCATTGCATTTGGGTCTTCTATTGGTATTCATCTAGTTGTAGCTTCTTCATCCTCTTCTTCTACATCATTCGGTTCCATCATTATCTCTGAGGAAAAGAAAGAGAATTTTTGTCAGACATTGAGTGGGGGTTTAATATGTATACTTATGCTAATAATTTCAAGGAAATGAATCAGTTGAATTTAAGAGGTATAAGATACATCGACACAATAAAAATTGATAAATTAGTATTCTACATCAGCACATATGATTCCTAGAATCATTTCAAAAAGAAAGAGAAAAGAAAACTATGGAACATAAGAGAGGCCAAAAAGCCTAAATATTTTCTAACTATTTCTTTAAGTGTGCAGGTACAAGTAGCAGATTAGAAAGAAAAAATATTTTGCAAAATGATTACTATACAGAAAAAATACTTGTTGAAGGAATCTACATGGTACAAATTTATGAGCTATTCCAAAAAAGGAAAATGTAGATAGAAGATGTATAAAAGAAAGGCATTAGGACCTGTTTGTGCTCAATTTAATCTCACCCTATTTGTTAAAATTTCTTAGTTACCATGGTTTGAAGTATTCTCTGTATCCCTATATGAATGTGTCAAAGATTTCTCCTTCATTTGGTTGTCATTTTTAGTAATTTCCTTGGTCATGGATCACATTGTGTCTTAGTTTTATTTACTGATCTTCTCTCGTGGGTAAGAATTTTGTTGTTGGGATTCATCCACGGTTGTGTCTCCTTTGTAAATCATGTCCCAAAATCCCTAGATACTTGATCTTTTCAAATTGGATGTGGCACGAGGAGTCTATTTGGTGAACTTGTCACTTTTGTTACATTTGTAAAAATGCAAAATTGGTCCCGTGGCTATGATAGCTTTTAATTGGCTATTCAATAATGTGAAGTGGCAAAGCAATTTTCTTACTTTTACCCGGAAGATATCCACGAGTCATAAGACAAGTGGTTGCGGAAAAAGTTGTGCCCTTTTTGTTTTGAGGCATTATGGAGAAAGGAATGAAGATATGAAATGAATGCCTAAGGCCCGCAAAAGGACACGTGGTGGTTTAAAAAGTCAAAGGTGGAGAGGCGGCACGTTGGAGAATTTTGAAGATTTTGACCTTTTTATGTAAAGGAGAAACCTTATAAAATGAGCCGTGATTATGATAGGGACCAAATAATGTCACATTTTTGAGTCAACATTGAAAAGTCAAAGTGGGAAGGTGAGTCACTAGAGCACTTTGGGAATTTTGGCTTTGTTTTGAGAAGGACTAAAATAGTGAGCCGTGACCTCGTTATCACCTAGGTAAAGCCACATGTAGAGCCCATATAAAAAGTGGAGGGGTAGGCCAAAATGTCCAAAAATATCAATTTTCTTAATGTATCACAAAATAAAAAAATTAAACATAGGTCCACTTCATCTAAGATTTTTTCCATGTGGCCACTTTAATTTTGAATTTGTGAAAGACAGGGTTAAAGGATATGAAACAATCCATTTAGTTTTTTCTCGCCATTAACACTCCAGGACCTCAATAGATTCAAATGCATTTCATATTTTATTGTTAATTTCATTTTGTCTTGTTGTTTTTATCAGTGAAGTGTAATCAAAATTGTTATGGAGCTCAATTTGTGAACCCGAGAAGTGTGAAATTTGTTTTGAATCAAAATTACTTAGGCACCTGTAGAAAACCACCAGGATGAAGTAGAGAAAGATGTAGAGGAAAAGGATGAAGAGAAGGAAGTTTCAAGTGGAAAGGATGATCAACAGGATTATGTCGATAATTTCTCTTTTTTATGCGTCATGTTTTTAGAATCAGGAGGGAATTCTCCAAATAATTTTCCATAAGTGACAAATAGATGCCCCATGTTGGTACCCAATTTTAACCTCCTTCAAAGACCGAACAACATCATGGAATTTTACAAGACACTTAGAGGCAGATAGGTGGTTATGTATGGCATTTTATACTTAGGGAAGCACTCTATCTAACTTGTTATCACTTAGGTTTTGAAGGGAGTGGGTAGCACCTTAAAAGGATGTGATCTTATCAAACAAGGTTGTGCCTTTCAAACAAGGTAAGAGAATCTATTTTGTAACCTTTTTATTTGAAAGGAGATATAGATACCTTTCTTTTACATATATCCTATAGAGTAGGCCTTGGGGAATATATGATCAACACACCAAATCTGACACTCATGAGTTGTCACTTCCAAATTATGGAGATATTTTCACAACAAGGCAAGGTTACTAAAGATATTTGGAAACTTGATTTGTTCGCATACTTTAGTAAAAGGATTTTTGTCTTATGGGGGTATACAGAGAAAAAATAGGGTAGTATGGGTAGGATTAGTTGTTTTAAATAGATTTTTATGTTTGAGGGAGATACAATGAACTTGAATCACCAGATCCTTTAGAGATTATGCAAAGTGGAAAGATTCAACCATAAAATGCCACAAAGAGTTAAAAATGTTTCTTCAACTAGAATATGTGCTTCAAATGGAGGCCCAAATTAGCACTCTTTCACACAACCTATGGGATCCTATCATAAAAGCTCAAGTTATGGAACCCAATAAAGCACCAATATTTAAACCAAGTGACACCGAGGTACACCCAGAGGATTATAGAGAATCTCTATCAAAAATGAAAGAAAAGTGATTTTTAACCATTTATCCCACTCCCAAATGAAGGCTCTTCTAAGAGATGAAATTGCATATGTCACTAAACTATTAGAAGGACTAAGACCTATGTGATTAGACCCTATTTTGGTACAAGATTGCAATAGAAACAATAAAAACTAATCGTATGCATTCAAAAATAAAATAAATACAATGTTATCCAAAATTCACCCCTCAAGGTAATTTTGATAACATGCATCAAATTCTTTAGTCCCAAGCAATTATATTGAGTCGGACAAAAGTCATGTTTCTAGGGTCCCCTCATATTTTTTCTAACTCCCCTATCCAAGAGGAAGGAGCAAGTTCTGAGAAAATGTGAAAAAATTGCAAAAAAACAAGCTCGGGCTAGGAAAAATCATGAAAAATGGCTAAGTCCTAGTCCAGCAGTCCTTGGGACAGTTGGGACATCTGGGCGCGAACCGGCCGAAAGGCCGCCAGTGGTCTCAAGGCAGATTTGGAAATTTCAGCACTATGCTAAATGGGACCGAGGACGCGTGGGATGCGAAAAGCGGAAGGATCCGAAAGCCAATCGATCACTCCACGTGTCACCGCAGAAAGGAACATGGAAGCCCATTTCAAAGCGGTTCGGAAGAATTTATCCCGCACAAAGACTGGGAAATTTGGGACAAAGGGACACGCGGGATGCGAAAAGCCGAAGCGGCCAAAGGCAGAGGAGAAAAGTCAACATTTGACCCATGGAACTTCAAACGGCCATAACTTTTGACTCCGAGCTCCGATTTTCACAAAATTGGACTTTCTGGAACGAGCACGACGTCCTCTACGCCACAAAAACTAGATTTATTATTTTTAATGAGGGTAGATATATTTAAATAAAATAAACATATTGGCTCCAAATACCAATGCTCATTCCGTCAAATGACGTAAAACGCCCGCTGACCCAAAATAGCTGCCCGCACTCAGAAGGCCATAAATTTTGCATTTCTCAACGAAATCACACAAAATTGGTACCGTTAGAATTGTGGTTCCGAGTCCGATACACGTAAATCAATAAATTCTAGTTTTGATTAGAAATTGATTGAGTTTTTCAAGAAAACATGGCCGGGTTCAGAACAATGTTTTATTTGGTAGTTGGGAGTGCAATTAAGAGGCATGGTCATCATTCTTTCTCTGCTGCAGCACATGGGACAGTATGGGGAGCCTTTTGCAAGTAATGTATGACCATTTCAATCAATTTAATGCCTCTTACAGTGGTTGAAGGATAGATTTCGGGATTTCCATTTTCCTTCTCTTCTCCTTCTCATTTTTTCTATAAATGGAGTGTTGGGCTCATTGAAGAAGAGATTTTGGGTAGCAAAGCTCTACCAAAATTTCTTTGTGAAGCCAATGTGTTGCAGGCCCTGTAGTGGACTCATTGCATGGTGATCCGTGCCCTTATCTTGTAATAGATCGAACTGCAGCATACCAGAAGCAATAAAATACAAGTTTGTGGATGTATCTTCCCCGCTGTGTTTTCTTGCATTCTTCTTGCCCCTTTTATCTTTCTACAAGAATATTGTGTCTATTATTATGTTCTGCAGGAATTCATTATCATTGTGTGTGCTTGGAATATTCTGTGAATGCATTTTGCTAGATTATGGAGAACTGTCATCACCTCTTCTAGTGTTCACTTTGCCTCTCGTATTTCACACATTTGGAGACTACTCTCACATCCTCCTTTTCGGTGTATCACCGCTTTAGTGTAGGCTTTCATTTTATGCATTCGCTTTCCCGGTCCCTGGAAATTTAGATTAGAACAGTTAGCTTATCTTGCATTAGAGTAGATTGTGGGTGTAGTTTAGGAGCAAGACAGCTTTCTCTGGAGGTCTATCTCAAGTAGAAAGCAAGTCCCACAACTTGGAGATAGTACCCATGTTATCCAATCACACCGTGAGTTCAAGTATATGCAAGGTGCTGTGTGATTCGGTGATAACATACACTTTTCTCAAAGATTAACATAAAATAACTCAAAGTTTGATCAAATTTATCAACAAGGGAAAGTTTCTAACAATATCAAAGCTTTCAATGGTATTTGTACACATGAAACCACCTTGAAACAATTAAATTTGACACAAAAATAGATATACAGGCTTCTTAGAAATCTTCTCAAAATGGATGGGCTCTGTCAAGCTTTTTCTACTGGAGAAAATCAGTCTCGACCTTTCTAAAAACTCCCAACCATTTACACTAGAAATTATTACCATTTATAACCTTTACAATAGAGCCTCTTGCTCCGAAAAGACAAAAACTTTAAATGCACAAGTGCTCACAATGCTTCTTTCGTGATTTGTGGAATCACATCCGTAAAAGTTTCTAATGCTCAAGGGGTCAAATCTCATCGAAATACGCACACTCACTTCTTGCTCGTATATCATTATTCCTTTAATTTTCCAACCACTTCTGCCCCAAATCTTTCAAGTCTAGCTCCTTCCATGCTCGGGAGAAGAAAAATGGAAAACCAGATCAAGTCCGATAGCCAAACCATGTTAATGGTGAAAGACGTCTCCAGATCTCTCCCACAAAACTCTAGATATCAAAATTAACTTGCCCCTATATTTGGCATGTAGAAAACAAAATAAATCATGAAGACTCACACTTCCATGAACTTTACTAAGAATAAATGGGGGAAAATCAAATTTTGACACTCATTTACCATTGATCTTTGATTTTAATGTGGGCCTTCCATGTGCAAGATGCAAAAACAAGCTCGGGGGACTTCCTTTTAAATTTTCCTGTGATCCTTTCAAAAATGTAAAAATTACATTTTGCTCCACACCAGTTGCTTCTAAAAAATGGGAATGACATGTTTCCTAAGGTGGGTCCCAAAAGAACCATGGAAAAATTCATCCATTTGACCCCATTTTCGAAAAAGGAAAATTTTCCAAGTTTCCCGTAGCTCCACCCCTCCGCTTCAAGTATCCAATGTGGGTCCCAATGGAACCTGGGTCCCTTTATGCCTTTAACTCCCTTTCCTCAAAGGTAATTTTTTTCACTTTTCCTTCAAGGCCTGCACCTCCACCGTTAACCGGGAAAACATTGAGTATTTCCTCATCAAAGCCATGCGGGCCATTTTTTATATTTTAACTTTTATGAAGCAAGGAGGAAAAAAATTTAAGTTGCCTCCGATGGTTTGCTTTCCTTGCCCTTATGAATTTTAAAATTACCATGTGTCACAATGGTGCACCTTAAGGAGGTCCCTAAAATTTCAAACCTGAATGAACGCGGGCTCGCCAAGAGTCCTATTCTGGCACAATTTGTTTGAAGGCTTGAAGCTCAGAGAAGGTGCCACTTGTCAAGCTCCATGGAAATCTTCCTTGGTTGTTGAAAAGTCCAAGATAACATGTAAAGTGAGTGGAGTGCCCCACGTGTCATCCTCGGCGGTATTTCAAAATGGTCACCAAATTTAAAACCCTAAACGAACGCAGCTCACCACGCATCCCTATCCCACCGAATGTATCCAGCCTACATAAAAATTTGTCTACGTATGTGAAAGCAATAGAAGCCTCCATGTTTCCTCCCATGGCTGCTCCAAAGCTAAACCAAAAATTAAATCATCAAATGAGTTTCGTTCCTCCACATGTCATGGTGCCCTTTTAAAATTGATTAACTCTAAGAAGGCCTAATGGAAGCCTCCACATGTCCTCCCGGTGCTACTTCAAAGCCGGACAAAAAGTGGATTCTCAAATGAGCACCATTCCTCCACGTGGACACATTTTAAAGTTAAGGCATTTCATATAATTTTTGAAGTGTTTAATGAGCCGCATCCAACCAAAAGGTACCACATTTCCCTATCAACAAAATGATGTAAATTTTACTAGAGAAATGCTCATCAAACCGTACAACATAGAGGAATGACCATTCAAGCCTAAAAATGAAATTTTCTTCAAGGACATATATTTTAGAAATGTTGCAAGACTCAAATACGTTCCTCAGGGACACATCAATTCATTTCTCTTTGAGTATTTAGGGAAAAAATGTTAAGAATAAAATCTTGACTATGGAAAGATGGAGAAAATGGGAAAACATGCGTTTTAAAGGAACATAGCATGGGATACTCAAAATATAGAGATTTTCCAGATGAACAAAGAAACGAGGAGATAAATATGGTCCGATACATGATCTTTGACCTAGAGAAGATTAAAATGGCAATAAATACTAACCAAGAAAGACTCAAGGAAGAAGAGAATGACAGAGGCCGTGAATTAATAAAATTTCAAAGGAATAAATGGGGCAAGACTATTTTGAGCACCAACATTAGATTTGAATCGGGGATGGGCACTCCTTATGAGTGCCATAAGAACAATAGTAGACCAAGTTCCAAAATTTATCCATTGGGAAGCGGAGTCATCTTTACAGGCAAAGCAATAGAGCCATCTTGATTTTGAAAGAACAATCAAGGAAACATTTCAAGCTCCTACCATCCTGGATATGAACATGCCAAGAGGTTCTGATATGTTTTCCTCAACTAGAAATATACCTCTTTTTCTTCTTTGTTCTATTTGTAAACCATCCATTTTCTCTGAAACTCCCCCATTGGCTCTAAGTCAAATTATCTAAAATTTTTCAAGGCTGAATCATAGACCAAATTCCCAGAGAAGACAATATACTTAGGAGCTCTATTTTCAACACTTTCATACTCCTTGAAATCCACAAAACTCACAAATTTTTTAGGATCAGCATTACTTGCAAAAATTCATAAGATGCATTGTTTTGGTCTTTAATCAAATACAACATCTTCTTCTCTCCATATAATTTTATCAATTTTCCTACAATTGGAATAGTGGCATAAGACATGTCCATTTACACACTACCACCAACACTTGTTGCCACTTTCTTGACAAAACATCCTCCACTTGGCAGGAATTCAACAATGAGTACATCAAGCCTTAAATTTTTACCTAGGTAGGTTCAGTAAGCTACACCACCATACCCCGCGCACATCCCACTACCGACACCTCTATAGATTCCATGGCATTACATTTCCCATATGTTGTTGTTACTTTAATATTGAGCTCATTCATGACCTCCAAAGGCATGACATTGCATGATACCCATGAGTGAAACATATAGTTGTGGAGAAACCTATCCTCGATGATCGAGTGGTGAAGAATGGATCCACATTCAGCTGAGAGTCTACCAAATATATCCCTAGATAAACCTCAGGTGATTAGGCTAGCTCTTCTGATGTTGATGGTGTCTCAAACTCTTCAATAACCAAAGGATTCTCTAAAATGTTCACATTTATTCCCAAGGAAATATTCTCTTCATTCAATCCCAAATATTCAATTGATCTCCTTTTGTGATCGGGAATCCCAAGCAACTCAACAATTGGGACAAAGAATTTTATTTGACTTAAAACTTAGGCAATGTCATATGGGACATTCTTGCACAAGGCAGTATTGGAAGAAAGGTTAACACACTCATTTGGTGGTACAGACACTTAATAGCTTGAGCAAGAGGATGGGTGTGCTTTTTTCTTGAACTGTGGGGCCTTTAACAGTGCATCTTTCTTAGAGCCTCTTTAGGGATGTTTAAAAGTAAAGGAGTTTTGGCTTGGCTTGAGGCCCTACACCTTTGACAACCTTACTTCTTGTGTTATATTCCTTCCTTGAGCCATAACAACATTCATTAGTAACTTCCTATCTTCCTCGGGATGGGATTCCTCCATCATACTTTTTTATCATTAAAGCCCTTAGATATTCAAAGTCATTATTGGGAAATTCAAAAGATTGTACATTATATAATTCTAAAGTATGAGAGAGAGATAGAATATGTACCCTATGAATGTAGTCCCAAAAAGTGGAAGTAGTTCTAGCACTTATCACCTACGTTGAGGTTGTCCCTTGTTGTGAGCTAGTGGAGAAACCCATCATGAAAACATCATCATCATTGTTATCATCAACTCATTCTTCTTCTTGCTGATATTCTTCACAAGGAGCATGGGGCATAAAACATTTTTCACACCAATAAATGACCTTTGTTTCTTCCAAAACAACAACCTTAGCACCTAAAGGATCAAGCACCATTCTAATTTCCCTACCTTGGGGCTGCCTATTTCCAAACCCAACAGTTCCGTTGCCTCTATCATCAGATACTTGATGATTTGAAAATATTTCTTGGCCCTATTGCTTGTGTTGTCACTAGGAACTCTACCCAAATCCTTTCTCATCTTGGGATAGTTTCTAAGAGATCTCCTTGACAACCACCGCCAAATTTTTCACCACTTCTTCCAAATCAGCCTTGCTTGTTCGAGGTTTTTCTTGGTTAATCACCTTCACACCATACCTCTTTGTAGGTTTCCAATTTCCTTGATATTATTCTCTATTTGTAGGGCCATGGTGAATGTTTGCCTCAAGTTGGTAGGGTTCTTGTCCCTCAAGTAGTAGGCATCTTTTTATCAAATGCATCAAGATATTTGATTAAGCATGATTCATCACATGGCCTTATCCTAATAGGAAATATCCTCAAGGTCTTATTGAGCTTTGTGTTGAAATCATGTCTTGAATCATTGGGATTCTTCTTGATGTTTCCAAACTCGATAAAAGAAACCTAGGGTCAGTCTTATCACCATTTTACAATCTGAATGCATTGTTCATCTCAGCCCATGAGTCAATAGAGTTATCGGTGAATGCTTTATACTAGTCCCTTGCATCCTCCTCTAAAGTGCGAACAAACAATTTGATGTACACATCTTCATGTTCTATCTCAAAGTCTTCCATCATATTGAGAAAAATATTTAGATGTTGATCACCAAGAATATCATTATTTCCCTAGAATTTTGGATTTTTGTTCCTTACATCTTTGAGGTACCGCATTTGGATAACCATCCATTCCAACAAAATTTATACGTTTAAAGGTGTTTATAACAAATGGGTGTCTGGGTGGGGGCTGATCCATATTTATTTGAGGAGGCGATATTAGAGGGGTGACAAATTGATAAGGAATAGAGGGTCCTTGGAACACAGGGGTGTAGCTTTAAAAGTGATCACCCTCTAAAGGCCTAGCTTCTTGGAAATACCCATCAAATTCAGAAAGACAAAGTGTAATGTGAAGAAAATATTTCAAAAACAAATGAAGGCCCTTCTCCGGTTGGAGAATTCAATTCCACAAAGAGGCTACTGATTCAGATTCACTTGAATGGTAGTCTTCAATGATGGGCCGATCACTTTCATCAGTGGAGATCCCCCTTCTTTTCTATTGATCTCCCACAACTTTCAAGATTTTCTTCTTTCTAACTTTACTTTTCCTAACTTAGGAAACAATTTCCTAGCTGGATCCCTAGCAAATAAAGATATTCTTCCTTCCATCTTTGCAAATATTAGTAGCGAATTTTACTTTTACATAGGTTTAAGCCAATGGTCCTTATTAGAATGAAAACAATGGGGATTCACCACTAAGGATTTCCACCTTAGTTGTGCAAATTCACTAAAATATGATTAATCAAGAGTTTGTCACAAGATTAGAAACTGGAAATGAAAAATATGATCTTCCTTCACCTAAATTTATCAATGAATACCCATGGAAAACTTGTAGAGACCGGAACATTTACATACAACACTTGGAACTTGAAACTTCAAACAGGTCAAACACAAGATGATATTTAAAATAGATTTTTGGCAGTTTAGAGCATACAAGAAATGTTTACTGTGGTCCGAGTATGAACTATATCTTAATGAACAAATCAGTTCTCAACAACTCTCAAAATATCATCGTGGCAATAGTGCCGTAAGCATGTTGGTACCCAATTTTAACCTCCTTCAAAGACCAAGAAACATCATGGATTTTGATAGGACACTCAGAGGCACATAGGTGATTGTGTATGTCATTTTGTAGTGGGGAAGCACTATATCTGACTTGTTATCACTCATGTTTTGAAGGGAGTGGGTAGCACCTTAAAAGGATGTGATCTTATCCTAACTATTTTAGGTTGTGCCTTTCAACCAAGGTAAGAGAACCTATTTTGTAACCTCTGTTATTTGAAAGGAGATACATATACCTTTCTTTTGCATATATCCTATAGAGAAGGCCTTGGGGAAAATATGATCAACACACCAAATCTAATCTCACGAGTTGTCACTTCCAAATTATGGAGATATTTTCACAAGGAAAGATTACTAAAGATATTTTGAAACCGATCTATTTTGCATACTTTAGTAAAAGGATTTTGGTCTTGTGTGGGTATACAGAGAAAAAATAGGGGTAGTATGGGTAGGATTAGTTGTTTTAAATAGATTTTTTGGTGGGAGGGGAGACATGATGAACTTGACTCACTAGATCCTTGAGAGCTTATGCAAAATGGAAAGATTCAACCAACAAAATGCCACAAAGAGTTAAAAATGTTTTTCAACTAGAATATGTGCTTCAATGGAGGCCCAAATTAGCACTCTTTCACACAACCTGTGGGATCCTATCATAAAAGTTTGAGTTATGGAACCCAATAAAGCACTAATATTTAAACCAAGTGATGCCTGAGGTACACCCAGAGGCTTATAGAGAATCTCTATCAAAAAATGAAAGAAAAGTGATTTTTAACCATTTATCCTACTCCCGGATGAAGGTTCTTCGAGAGATGATATTGATATATGCGCCAAAACTATCACAAGGACTAAGACCTATGTGATTAGACCCTATTTTGGTACAAGATTGCAATAAAAAAAGAAAAACTAATCGTATGCATTCAAAAATGAAATAAATACAGTTTGCTCAAATATTAACACAAAATAACTCAAAGTTTGATCAAATTTATCAATAAGGGAAACTTTCCGAACAATATTAGATATTTTCAATGTTTGTACACTTGTAACCACCTTGAAATGATTAAATTTGACACAAAAAGAGATATACAAGATTCTTAGATGGCTTCTCAAAATGGATGGGCTTTGTGAGGTTTTTTTCGCTAGAGAAAATCAGTCCTAACCTTTCCAAAAACTCCCAACCATTTGCATGAAACATTTGTGCCATTTATAACTTTTACAACACAGCCCCTTCCTCCTAAAAGACAAAAATTTAAAATGCACTAGTGCTCACCATGATTTTTTCATGATTCATACAATCAAATATGTAAAATTTTCCAGTGTTCGAGGGGGAAAATCTCATTGAATACCTCCCGCACTCACCTATTTCTCTAGTATATCATTCTTCCTTCAATTTTCCAACCACTTCTACCCAAAATCTATAAAATTTGGCTCCTTACGTGCTCTGGAGAAGAGAAAAAGAAAATCAAATCAAGCCAAAAAGTCAGCCCATTTTAATGGCAAAAGATGTCTCCAAATCTCTCCCACCAAACTATAGATATCAAAATTAATTTTCCCCTCTATTTGGCATGTATAAAACAACAAGAAATCATGAAGACTCTCCTTTAACCCTTTGAAAAAATGTAAAAATTTACATTTTTCTCTCGCACTCCACTTCGCAAAGTGGGCATGACATGTGTCTCGAGGTAGGTCCCAAAGGAACCACAAAAAAATTCTACCATTTAACCCGCTTTTGGAAAAATAAATTTTTCCAAGTTTCCCGCAGCTCCATCCCTCTCGCATCAAGTCTCTAATGTGGGTCCTAGCAGAACCCCGAGCCCCTTTATGCCTTTAATTCCCTTTCCCTCAAAGGTAAAACTTTTCACTTTTCCTCTGAATTCCCACGCCCGCTATTGACTGGGGAAACTATTGACTATTTCCGTCATCAGGCTTATGGGCCATTTTTTATATTTTAATGTTTATGAGGAAAGGAGGAAAAATTTAATTTTCCTCTCGATGGTACGCTTCATCGCCCTTATGAATTTTCAAATTTCGACCTGTCACAATGGCACACCTTGAGGAGGTCCCTAAAATTAAAAACCTTGAATGAGCATGGGCTCGCCATGTGTCATGTTCCGGGACAATTTATTTGAAGGCTTGAAGCTCAGTAGAAGCGGCCAATTGTCAAGCTCTATAGAAGACTTCCTTGGTCATTGAAAAGTCCAAGAAAAAATGCAAAGTGAGTAGAGTGCCCCACGTGTCATCCTAGCACTATTTCAAAATGGTAGCCAAATTTAAGACCCTAAATGAGCACGGGCTCACCATGCATCCTCGTCCTTCCAGATTGTATCCAAGAAAGATAATTTTTTTCTAAGTATTGGAAAGCAAAGCAAAATCATCCACGTGTCCTCTTTACTTGCTCCAAGGATAAACCAAAAAGTAAATCATCAAATGAGATCCGTTCCTCCACATGTCCCGGGATTCCCAAAAACCTTTTGAAATTGACTAAGTTTGAGAAGACCCAATGAAGCCTCCACGTGTCCTCCCGAGTGCTACTTAAAATCCGCAGACAAGAAAGTGGATTCTCAAATGATCACCATTCCTCCATGTGGGAAATTTAAAGTTAAGGCCTTTCATAGAATTTTTTAATTATTTAGCCAAGCAACATCTAACCAAAAGTTGCCACATTTCCTGTCGATAAAATGATGTAAATTTGACTAAAAGAAATTCTCACAAACTGTAAAAGATAGAGGAAGAACCATTTGAGCACGAAAATAAAATTTTCTTTAAGGAAAAAGATTTTAGAAATGTTGCAAGACTCAAATAGGTTCCTCATGGACACATCAATTCATTTCTCTTTGAGTATTTAGGGAAAAAATGGAAAGGATAGAAGATCTTGACTGTGGAAAGATGGAGAAAATGGGAAAATGTGAGTTTTGAAGGAGCAAAGCATGGGAGATTCAAAATACAAATATTTTCAAGAGGAATAAAGAAATGAGGAGATAAATATGGGCCCATACATGATCTTTGACCCAGGAGTAGATTAAAAATGGTAATAAAGACTAACCAAGCATGACTCGAGGAAGAAGAGAATGACATAGGCCATGAATTAATAAACTTTCAAAGGTATAAATGGGGTGAGACTATTTTGAGCACCAACACCCCGCTTAAAAATAACTAGTGGAAATAATTGAATAAGCTTATATTTTGTACACCTAGTATTTTTGGGTGTAAATTTGTTAAAGATCTCTTTCTAGAAATATTTTTTGTAGCAAACAAAGTATTCCTTTGAACCAGCTTGAAAGTATAAGAGGCAACCTGTACAAGGACACGTGGACGGCCTATTTTAGATCCAACTCAAAAGTATAAGGTGAATGCCTAAGACCCGTAAAAGGACGGTGGAGGGCCTATCCTCATTTGAGGATCCACCTAGGTCCGACCTTTGGATTTGTGCTAAGGAGACACGTGAAGGCTTCCACTAGATCTTACCATACTTAGACTTTCAAAGCATCCTATGCAAATTTCTCCTACCCTAGGCACATGGTACCTTCCACTATTTCTTAAAAAAATTCAACAACTTTTCTGGCCGAGACATGTGGAGTTCCCATGTTTGTTGGGGGTCTCCACTTTTAGGCACCATATCAAAAGTGCACTAAAGAGACACGTCATGGCTTCTACTACCTTCTCTTTATACTCGAAAATTTTTTTATACCGAGGAAACTTTCTTCAAAGACAGGGCATAGAGATCCTTTGCTAATTTGAGGTCCCGCATCTAGAATTCATCTTTAAAGTTTGATTAAATAGACACGTGGAAGCTTCCACTAGACCTTTTGATGGTCTAACTTATCAAGAACTTGTGCAAATATCTCAAGTTCTCGAACACATGGAGGGCACGCGTTATTGTTTGGGAATATGCCTCGAACTTCACCTTTGTAATTGTACCAAGGAGACACGTGGAGGTTTCCGCTAGCTCCTCTTTCGCACTTGGCCGACTCGAGACTTGGAACAAACTTATGTGGTATAATCCATGTGAGGACACTAATTTGTGAGGAACGAATGCGGGTAACTAATCCTCAAGGTGTATTCTAGAAGGAGAAAAGGATTGCTTATCGATCAATTCATATTGAGCAACTTGAGACTTATTTAAAAGGATATTTATTACAAGACAAAATAAAAGGATGATTAAAAAGGATGTCAAAAGTGCATCGAAGAGACACATGGAGGCTTTCGCTAACTCCTCTTTATATTGAGAATTTTTCAATAGTGAGGAAAATTTCTTGGGCCTAAGGAACATGGAGATGCTATGCTCATTTGAGGTCTAGCCTCTAGGATTAATCTTTGAAGTTGAATAAAAAGACATGTAGAAGCTTCCACTGGACCTTCCCATGCTCTAAATTTTTAGCAACTGGTGCAAGTCTCTCGGATTCTAAACACATGGAGGTCCCACGCTCTATTGGTAACCTACCTTTGGACTTCACCTTTACAATTGCACCAAGGAGACATGTCGAGATTTCTAATGGCTCCTCTTATACACTTGGCCAACCCGGACTCGAGAACAGGTTTATCATATAATCCATGCGAGGACACTCATTTCTGAGAGGCACAAATGAAAGTATATATTCCTCAAGGTGTATTATGGTAGGTGAAAAGAATTTCTTGTCAGATCAAGCCATATGGAGCCACCCGAGAATTATAAAAAAGGTGATTTTTACACAAAAAATAAAAGAAAAATTAAAATGACTATCAAAAGTTATGGCATGACATCCCAGTTACATTTGAGGAAGCGAGAAATGTAACTAGTTCATGATTTATCCTCCGGCAATAGAAAGTAAGATATTTTCAAAGTAATAAACATGATTAAACAAGTATGTTGTAAAAAGGAATATTCTCTTGAAGATGTAAAGTTTTGGGGGTAAAATTAGGGATGAGTGAGTGAGTGAAATTGTATAAATGGAATGAGAATACACTCGCATATGGGAGTTAACTTTTCTAAAAAGTTTGAGAGAAACCAATTTATTTCACTATTTTTTGTGATTCAATCACTTGAAGGTGGTTCGAAGTGTACGATCATTGACAAGCTTTGAGATTGTTGAGGAAACATTCCCCGTTGATGAATCTAATAAACCTTGAATGAATCTATGTTCATCATGAGCATAATTATGTTTTCTTTTATTTAAGAATGTTTTCAAATAGTCTTTCTTGTTCTAGTTGGAATATTATGTTAAAATCTCTCCGATTCACACAATTCTTCATCCGTGTTTTAGTATTGTGGAATTTTCAATTTCATTATGAGAAGATCTTTCATATAGTAATGAAATAAACAATTTAAAATCACTTTACTTTCACTATATTGAAAAAAATTATTTCAGTAACTCTATGATTGTATCTTAGGCACGATGAACTAGGGAATTCTAACGTTTAATTGAGTCTTTAGCATGAGACTTTTTGTTGAATTCTTGAAGAATGTGTGAAATCATTCATCTCTGGGCTTCCATTGATTCAAATCTTCTAGTTGAAGGAATATTTTGGCTATTTTGAAGCATTTTGTTCTGTGAGTTCCCAATTTATGTTAAAGGTTCTCAAATATCTAGTATAATCAAACTTTATATTTTTTAACTTCCCATAAAAAACTTATTAAATGATGAATCCCACATGAAATACCCCTGTATGTACTATGTATCGGCAAAGTTTTAACAATTTCCACTACCAAAATATGTAGAAACAATTAGGATTCAATTATTGTCTTTAGTAACCCTAACCTTGTCCAGGAAACATCACCACTCTCTAGTGTGAAAACTCGTGAGAGTTAGATTGTATTGTATTGATCATATTTTCTCAAGGTTTTTATGAAAATTGTGAAATGAACGATCTCTTGATGTCCTTCACCAACACGGGTTACGAACATGTCCTCTCACCTTGTTTGAAGGCACATAACCTAAAGTAGTGAGGGTAGATCAAGCCCTAAGTGAGGTGCTATCCATTTCTCCAATGCCTTAGTGATAAAGACTCGGCTAAATCCCCTCCTGGCTACAAAATTTATCATATCATGATTTGTCTATCTCTAAGCATCCTGCCAGTTTTGTGATGCTGCTCATCCCTCGTAGGAGAATCAATTTGGATACCAACAACGGTGAAGTGGTGTCATTTTGGGGATTATTTGTGGGATTATTTGAACTTTGGGACCTAGTTCGTATGTAACAACACCAAAGTGGTGCCATTACTGGGGATTATTTGTATTTGTATGGATTATTTGAACTCGGGACCTATTTATCTCGGTAAAAACACCAAAGTGGCACTATTTTTCGAGGATTATTTGTGTTATGGGGATTGTTTGAAATTTGGGACCTATTTGTGCGAAACAACACCGAGTGTCACCATTAGCGAGGGGTTATTTTAACTCGAGACCTATTTATGCATCAATAACACCAAAGTAGCATTGTTACAGGGATTATTTTTATTGTCGGGTATTATTTGAACGTTGGGACCTATTTTTGTGGTAACAACACCAAAGTGACACCATTGTAGAGGATTATTTGAACATCGGGACATATTTGTGTGGTAATAATACCAAAGTGGCACCATTACGGGGACTATTTTTACAAATGTGTACACATACTAACCTTAGTAATGTTTCTTGCATGGTTGAAGTACAAATAAGTTGTTTAAACATCATCCTCTTTTGAGATTTGTAATATTTGTAAAAGATTACAAGTTCATTGTGTAGTATTTCCAGTTTCAACTGGTTATTACACTAAATTTGCATCAATAGTGATAAATGTGGGTAAAGGAAGGTCATATCTGTTAATATTTACAGAAATTAAGCATTTAGACAATTGGCAAGTTACTTATAGTGCATCTGCACAACTAAGGTTAAAATCCTTAGTGGTGAATCCATGTTGAATTGAAATTTTGATGATTACTAGTGTCTTAACGTGTGTCAAGTGAAAATTGTCATCAATATTTGCAAAGTTGGAGGTAAGAAGATCTCTCTTCACCAGGGATCCTTCTAAAAGGTTATTTCTAGAACTAGGAAAAGCAAATTTAGAAGGAAAACAAGTCTAGAAAGTTGTTGGAAATAAAGAATAAAAAAAGGAGATATCAGTTCTGAAAAGTGATCAATCTATGGTTGAAGATTACAATACGTCTTCAAGTGATTCTTAACCAAGTAATTTTTATATAAATTTGAGTTCTCCAACTAGAGAGGGGCTATCATTTGTGTCCGAAAGGTGTACTTCTCATTTTCTCGCATGTTTCTTCCAAGGTTGATAGGGTTTTCTATGATGTTGAGTCAATAGAGAATATCTATTTTGAAAGCTATACTCCTATGCTCGAAGACCCCTTGTTCCCTATCATTTTTTTCTCCCGTAAATTCACCACCTCAAAGCAATATGACCTAACCTCCACCAAAGACCTCATTTTTTTGTCAACACTTTTGGACCTATAGATTTCAGAGGTATGGATGGATATCCTAATATGGTGCCACAAGATGTCATAAATAGGTTGCCAAAATTTCAAGGAATAATGCCATCATTGATTGAATAACATTTAAAACTCTTTGTCAACATGATGGAAGATTTTGAAATTGAATTTGAAGAGATGTATGTAAATTGGTTTATTCATACTCCCGAGGAGGATGCACGTGAGTGGTACAATTTTTACCAGATAATTCAATACATTCATGGACCGCTATGAAAAATACCTTTAGACTGCAATATGGGGATAAGATAGATCCCAAGTTCCTTTTGTCTAAATTTGAAAATATAAAGAAAAATCCAAATGAATCTATCCATTATTTCAATACTTGGTTCAATAAGACCTTGAATAGGATACCTATAATCCTAAGGCCAAGTTATGTGTCATGTTTGATAAAATATTCGACGCTTTTGATAAAAAGGCTACTTATTACTTGAGAGATAAGAACCTAGGAACATTGATGTAGGCTTTAAAAATGGCCTTACAAATAGAAAATAACATCAAAGCAATTGGAAAGCCTCATAAGAAAGAGGGAGTAAATTTGATCAATCTGAAAGGCCTCGAGTACCAAACAAAGTTGTGGATCTAGAAGATGTTGTAAAAAATTTGGCTAGATAAGTTAAACAAATATCCTATAAAAAAAGATAGAGTAGAAAAAGGGATAGGACAAAGTTCCCAAGGTCGCCATAAGTCACACGGTTAGGAGAGATCTAGAAATCATCCCGAGAGGTGATCAAAGACTAGATAACAGAAAAAAAAGCTCATGGGATCAGGAAATAAATAACCTCAACCTGGGGAGAATGGATTGGTTCCGGATCCTTTGACTTCAGGGGTTCTACTGAGGAGGAGGCCATTTTTATTGAGTGGTGTGATAGGTGTTTCTTACCACATTCCCCATGTGATGTAGATCAGGTAGTTGAGGAAGCTAATGATGATGAGACATATGATGATCTATACATGATGGATATCCTTGTGAACTCACAAAGAAGGGACAACCTCCACTAAATTGATAAGTACCGAATTGTTGAAAAATTCTAGGATTGTGTCTATCGGGTATTGCCTCTTCCTCACATCAATTATTTTGAAATTGATATGGTATAAGAATTGTATCTACCCAATCATGATTTTGACTACTTAAGGGATTTGATGATTAAAAATTATGATGGAGGGATCCCTTCCAGAAGAGAACATGCAACTATTGATGAATGCAATAATTGATCTAGAGAAAGAGTAAACACCGAAAAAGGTTGCTAAAGGGGAGGGCAACAAAAAAATCCAAAAGTTCTAGTTCTTACTAATATCTTGAAGGAAACCCCTAAGAAATATACATCGCCAAAGGCCTAATTACCCCAAATAAAAATTGTACTCCTTCCCATGTCCAGACTTTGAAAACTCCTATACTATTAGACATAGCCCAAATATTAAGCTAGATCAAAGTCATTTTCTCATTGTTGAATTACTTAGGATCCTTGAGCATAGGAAAAGGGAATTCAAATCTTTGGGATTTAAGGAAGAAAAGATTACTCAAGGAAAAAGTGTTAATAATACCACAAGAATTGGAGGAACTGGGTGAATCATCTCGAGGTATATTTGGTAACATCTCGGTTAAATGTTAGCTTAATATGGATCCATTTTTACCATGAAATAGCTAAACCATGAATGTGGTTATTGTGGACTATCTTGCCAAATGGGGGTGTTATTATCAAGAAAGTGGGTAGCTAGTGTGGGTGGAACCATACAAATGGACATGTCATATGTAACCACACTAGTTGAGGGGAACCTATGAAGTTGTATGGTGAGAAGAAAATTTTATATCTCATTGAGGACCCTAACAATGCTTCTTATGAATTATTGTATGCATATGTCAATGTAGACAACTTTGTGGGTTATGATGATTTTAATGAGAATAAAATTGATGAGTGTAAGTATTCCGAGTAGATTGGTTCTCCCTAGATTCATATTTTGATGGAATTTTTCTAGATATGGAAAAGGCACAAAAGATAAACCTTAAAATATGGTTAGGTAGCAACTTGGACAGAGAAGAAAGAAAAACTTATATCTAGTTGTTAAAAAAGTATCAAGAATTCTTGGCTTGGTTGTATTCAAAATGGTAGTCACTTGAAACATTTCCCTAACTGATTTCTCATAATCAAGGCACGCATCATTATACATTGTAGACTCTTTTTATTCTTTTTCATTTTTGTATTTTTTGGTTTTTGTTCGTGTCGATCCTCGGCGATTGGTTTTTGTTGGTTTTTTATTTTGTTCTTAAGAAGTTGGAAGTTGGTTTTATGATTTCCAAGCTTGTTATTGACTTTGTTTCCTAATGGTTTTTTTGCACATGGTCTGTTATGTTGTTCTTGTGGCACTCGCAATGAGTGCCCATCCCTGAGTCATAGCTGATGTTGGTGCTCAATTTAATCTCACTCTGTTTGTTAAAACATTTTCAATCTGCATGGTTTTAAGTATTATCTTCCTTCCTATATGGATGCGTGAAATATTTCTCCTTCATTTATTTTCCATTTTCATTCCTTTTCTTGGGTCATGGATCACATTGATTCTTAGTTTTATTTACTGATCTTCTCTCTGTGGGGAAGAATTTTGTTATTAGGTGTCGTCCACGATTGTGTCTCCTCTATAAATCCTATCCCAACATCCCTTAATACTTGGTCTTTTCTAATTGGACATGGCATAACGGATCTATTTAGTGAGCTTGTTACTTTTGTTATATTTGTAAAAAATGCCAAATTGGTCTCATGGCCCTATAGTTTCTAATTGGCTATTCAACAAATGTGAAGTGAAAAAGAAATTTTATTACTTTGACCCTAAAGATGTACACGTGTCATAAGATGAGCGGTTGCAGAAAGGTGGGCCTTTTTGTGTTTTGAGGCATTATGGCGAAAGGAATGAAAATATAAAAGGAATGCCTAAGGCCTACAAAAGGACATGTGGTAGTTTGAAAATTCAAAGGTGGAGAGGCAGATCATCGTAGTATTTTGAAAATTTTCACCTTTTTGTGAAAAGGAACAAAGTTATAAAATGATCCATGATTCCGTTAGGGACAGAATAATGTCACATGATTGAGTCAACATTGAAAAGTCAAAGTGAGGATGTAGATCATCTGAAGCACTTTGGGAATTTTGGATTTTTTGTGAAAAGGAGTAAAAATGTGAGCCATGACTCATTGTCACCCATGTAAAACCACGTGTTGATCCCATATCAAAAGTGGAGGGTGGGCCAGAATGTCCAAATATACCCATTTTCTTAAAGTATCACAAAATATAAAAAGTACCCTGTGCCCACTTCACTAATATCTTTTCCACTTGGACGGTTCAATTTTAAAGTTGTGAAAGATAGAATTAACAACGATGATACAAGGCATTTAGTTCTACCACCATTAACATTCAAGGACCTCAAGAGATTCGAATGTATTTCATCATTTATTGTTAATTTCATGGTCTCTTAAGGTTTTTAATAATGAAGTGCAATCGAATTATCGTGGAGCTCAATTTGTGAACCCGAGAAGTGCGAAAGTTGGTTTTTGAATCAAAATTGCTCGGGCACTCCGCATAAAACGCCAAGATGAAGCAGAACAAGATGTAGAGGAAAAGGATGAAGAGAAGGAAGCTACAGGTGTAAAGGATGATCAATAGGATTACTCGTATTCTTCCTCTTTTTATGTGCATCATGTTTTTAGAATCAAGAGGTAATGATCCAAATAATTTTCAAGAAGTGATAACTGGATGCCCTAGTTAAAAACAACTGGTGGAAATAATTTAAAAATCTTATATTTTGTAAACTGGTAGCTTTTGGGTGTATATTTGTTAAATATCACTTTCTATAACAAATGTGTAACAAACAAAGTATTCCTTGGAACTAGCTTGAAAGTATAAGGGGAAAGAGTACAAGGATGTCGAA
The DNA here is from genome assembly GCA_018340775.1 of Taxus wallichiana var. yunnanensis. Taxonomy (NCBI): domain Eukaryota; kingdom Viridiplantae; phylum Streptophyta; class Pinopsida; order Cupressales; family Taxaceae; genus Taxus; species Taxus wallichiana. The sequence continues at coordinate 290,787,587 of CM031241.1, read as the reverse complement.
GCCGGCTCAAAAGTATAAGGTGAATGCCTAAGACCCCAAAAGGAAATGTGGAGGGCCTACGCTCATTTGAGGATCCTCCTCAAGGTCATACCTTTGAAGTTACGTCAAGGAGACACATGGAGTATTCTGCTAGATCTTACCATACTTAGAATTTTAAAGTATCCTATGCAAATTTCTCCTACCCTAGGCACGTGGCACCTTCCATTTGTTCTTAAACATTTTCAACAACTTTTCTACGCCGAGACATGTGGAGAGCCCGTGTTTGTTTGGGGTCTCCACATTTGGGCACCATATCAAAAGTGCGCTCAAGAGACACGTGGTGGATTTTGATGCCTTCTCTTTATACTAAGAATTTTTCAATAGCCAAGGAAACTTTCTTGGGCACAAGGCACATAGAGATCCTTCACTAATTTGAAGTCCTGCCTCTATACTTCATCTTTAAAGTTACACCGAATAGACATGCGGAAGATTTTGCTAGACCTTCCGATGGTCGACTTATCAACAACTGGTGCAAATCTTTCAGGTTCTAAACACATGGAGAGCACGCAGTTTTTGGGAACCTACCTCTAAACTTCACCTTTAAAATTGTGCCAAGGATACACATGGAGGTTTCTGTTGGGTCGTATTTGCACTTGGCTGACTCGAACTCGCAAAGCAAATGTATGTGGTATAATCCATGTGAGGACACTAATTTTTGAGAGGCAAAAATGCAAGTATCTATTCCTTAAGGTGTATTCTAGAAGGTGAAAATGATTTCTTATCAGATCAAGTCATATGGAGCAACCTGAGACTTATTTAAAAGGAGATTTATTACACGAAAAAATAAAAAATTGATTAAAAAGGATGTCAAAAGTTATGGCATGACATCCCAATCATAGTTGAGGAACCGAGAAACATGATCAGTTCATGATTTATCCTCCTACAAACAAAAAGTAAGATATTTTTAAAGGAATAAACATGATTAAATGGTATGTTGTAAAAAGTAATATTCTTTTGAATATGTAGACTTTTGGGGAAAATTTGGGATGAGTGAGTGAGTGAAGTTGTATAAATGCAATGAGAATACTCTTACATAAGGGGGTTAACTTTTTTGAGAAATTTTGAGAGAAACCATTTTCCCAAGAGACCATCCGAGAAACCTTTTTATTTTCTTTTATTTTTGGATTCAATAATGTCAAGGTGGTTGCAAGTGTAAAGCCATTGACAAGCTCGAGATTTTGAGGAAATTTTCCCCTCTTCGATGAATGTAATGAACCTTGAATGACTATGTGTTGATCTTGAGCATAATTGTATTTACTTTTATTTAGGAATGTTTTGAAATATTTTTTCTTGTTCTTGTTGCAATATTTTGTTAAAATATTTCTAAGTTACACAAGATCTCATCGTGTGTTAGTATCATAGCATTTTCAATTTCATTATGAGAAGAGCTTTCATTGGTAATGAAATAAACAATTTAAAATCACTCTACTTTAACTATGTTAATATAGACTATTTGTAAGGCTATGAGTGTATCTTAGGTGTGACGAACTAGATATTTCTACCATTTAATAGAGTCTTTAGCATGATCCTTTATGTTGAATTCTTGAAGAATGTGTGAAAGCGTGCATGTCTGGGATTCCATTGATTCGCATCTTATAGTTGAAGGAATATTTTTGTTGTTTTGAAGCATTATGTTATATGAGTTCACAATTTATGGTAAAGGTTTTCAAATATCAGGTATAATCAAACTTTATCTTTCTTAACATCCCACCAAAAAAATTCTAAAATGATGAATCCTACATGAACTACCCCTATTTTTACTATGTATCCACAAAGGTTTAACAATCTCTACTTCCAAAATATGTAGAAACAATCGAGATTCAGCTATTGTCTTTAGTAACCCAAACCTTGTCTAGAAAACATCTTCACTCTCTAGTGTGACAACTCATTAGAGTTAGATTATGTTGTATTGATCATATTTTATCAAGGTTTTTATGAAAATTGTGTAAAGAAGGATCTCTTGATGTCCTTCACTAACACGGGTTATAGAATGGGTCCTCTTACCCTAGTTGAAGGCACAACCTAAAGTAGTGATGGTAGATCAAGCCCTTATTGAGGAGCTATCGATTCTCTAATGCTTGAGTGACAAAGAGTCAGCTGAATCCCCTCCTGTCTACAAAATGACTCATATCATGATTTTTCTGTCTCTAAGTATCCTACCATTTTTTGATGATTCTCAGTCCTCACAAGAGAATCAATTTGGATATTAATAAGGACCATGGATTAAAAAGTGAGGAAGAAAGATATAAGTAATAGTTCTTCTTTCAAAGAAATGTTTTCATCCAAACACAAAAAATGATATAGGGTATCTTTCAGTTTCATTAACAAACCTCTACCATAACCCATGAAGAGGATAGTTACAGGAGATACCACAAGTGAGGAAACTCTAAAAGTATGAATGAGATATATGAGCTCAAAAGAACAATTAAAAAGTGATCAAGATAAGTGCACCACATAAGAGATATATCAATTAATTACATATTCATGATAACAAAAGCTATTATAAAGTACAAAATGACATTTATAGCTTAGATTCAAAGCTAAAAGAATTAGAGTACAACTGTAAAGAAACCTTCAAATCCTTGTTTTAGAATTCAATAAACAAGGAGACTACATTATTCAAAAGTTACAAGTGTTATTTCAGCAAAGTAATATTTGTATGCACTCATCAAAATAAGTCAAGCGTTCGCATATCAGAAATCTTCATAACTTTCATTCAAACCAAGTGATAAAGATACAACATCTAATTGATGAATTCAGCTACAAACCTTCAAGAATTTAACTCAGGAAAGTTTTTCCATTTTCAATGCATAAAGTGGATGGAGTACTAAAACAAATAAGTATTTTCAACAAGATTAACCATTGCCTTAAAAGTATTAGAGTATCATAATTGAATGGGATAGAAAGCCTCAAGATTACAAAAGAAGATATTTCATTCTTTAGAAACCCGATTCAGTTTTAAAGTCAATTAGAAAGGTATTCATTCAAAAATAAATAGACAATATCAATAAGTGCTACATAGACAAGAAAATCATATTCATTTTTCAAAGAAGTGAAGTTATAGTTTTAAAAATAGAAAGCTTTTGTTTCATAAAATTAAAAAAATTGTAAAGTATGGTTTCAGATCTCAAAAGTACACAAAGAGGAAGCTTCATTGCCCACATACAACTAGATAATCGAGATAAGAGTCTAGAATAAGAGAGCTAATGAGTGCATATTTTCATCATAATCCAAAACAAGTGTAGTGATCTTATTCAAACAATATGTAGAGAGGATTTAAATATCACTCTTTATTATAGTTATGATCAAGTGACAGTTTATCAATAAGAGTGATAAATAAATATTTAGAAAGCTCACGTATATCATTGGTCAATTCATAATAGGTGAAATTGTTTGTCCTAAAAATCTTACATATAAAAGGAAGTAAAATCTTCAAAGGTCACAGATGAAAGTCCAGAATTTCAGTTACTAAAGAAAACAGTACATGAATAATTTCTTGTTTTAGCATGTATATCAAACAAATTAAAGTGACAAGCACTCAAGTAATAACAATTTAATCAGCATAGGTTTACAAGAAAAGGGATATGATTAGAAAAGCTATAACAACAATTTGGATAAAGAATGATCTATAAAAGGGGCATTGGAATACTGAATAAATCAAGATTAAAAATATCAATTCAGATTGTTTGATCAAGCTTTCAACAAAAATATGAAATCAAATGAAGAGATTACAATCAAAGAACTTCATTTTTACTTTGAATTTTATACTAAAAGTGACATCAAATCTAGTTGAAGGAAAATATAACATAATGAAAAAAAGGGATGTACATCTTTCAAAAGGAAAATACTTATTGCATAACTTAAATAACTACAGAGTATAGTTAGAAAAGAAGAGATGCAAGTATGCACTAGATCATATTAATATACAATCATTAAATTATTCAACGTAAGTGATCATTTCGAGTTATATACTATGACTAAAGTTTCAGAACTCAAGGATACGAGATGCAAGAATAAAAAAATTCCAATGAGATGGATTCAAGTGCATCTTCATAACAGAATAATGCTTTTGAAACACATGTTTTGAGCTTATATAGTTTCTAAAAACTCCAAGATAAAGTAGAAAGGGAAACCCAAAATATCCTGTTACAGGTTATAATGAAGTTAAAATCATAACAAGGAAACCAAGTTACATGCATGTGAATGAGGAAAATAGAAGGAAGAATAGAGTTTCAGGTAGGCCATTTTAAGATATCATTCAATGATTGAGTAAAAATATTAACTCGAAGCAAGGGCATAATTGTGTTGGAAACAAATAAATAAAACTAGTTTGAACTGAGAAAAATATTTACCAAGTTCAGGGTTTCATTCAAAAATGTTACAAATACCATGTTATGCATTCAAATGACATACAAAGAATGACACCAAAAATCCCAACAGTATCAAAAATAACCAAAGAATGACGTGTTTTAACGGTAAGAAGAATATATGCAAAGAAAATGAAAGTTCAGTTGAAAAGTTTGAAAGGAAGAACATATTGCAAGATCTATACAACTAATAATTTCCATTGTGATTAATGTCACCTTTGAAGAGTGAAACATTATATAAACCCCTCATAGAGAACTTATGATGAGTAAACAACAATAAACAGATTGAAATTTTCAGGGTTGAATGCACCAGGTTGAGAATATCAGTCAAAATAGAACTCTCAAACTAAGAGCCAAAAAAATAACAAAGAACCAAATCTCTATACATATGCCATGGAGATGCAGAGTTTCAAAAACAAAGAAGCAGATACGTATACATTTCACAGAGAGTTCAAAAAGTACTATAGCTAACCATAAACATGAAACGTATTAAGAAATATTCAAATGGGAACAATAATGATGAATACCCATGAATGAAAATGTTTGGATCTACAACATATAAATAATGTAGAAAGAAATAAATTCAAATATAGTTAGAGCCAAAGTACATGCAAGGATGAATGGATGTTCAATGTGATAAAGAAGTAATACACATTTTAGGTTATTCAAAATAATATTTATAAATTCACACACTCAAGAAATAATACTTTCATGGCTACGACTAGAAGGATTCAAGAAATAGACAAAAAAACTCACCATATTTATAACAAAGAATCTTGAAACCCTTGAAGCCTCGAAGCATACAAGAAACATACAAGGAATATGCCATAAAGCAACCACTCAAACCATTGAATAAAGAGAAGCATCAAAAAGAGATGAATAAAAATCTCATAGCTAGCTCGAAATGATAGAGTTGGTTTCACGAGCTAAGGAGACTTGAATTAGAAGACAACACATAAATCTCGTAGAGAATAAGAGAGCTCCAAGATGCAAAAACAATGGAAAATTTGTATCTCATAGCTTGAACCAAATAAAAAATGATGGATTAGGCTGAGGTGTAACCCCCAGAAAAGTATCAGAGCTTTTAAATACAAAGAACCAAGCTCAAAAAAATCATTCATGGTGGTCTAGACAAAATTCACTAGGGTTTCACCCTCCAAAATGGGTACAAATGAAATTATCAAGTTTTGGTTACAAATAAACTTTCTCAACCAACCCATGGTAACGTAACTCAACCAATGAGTTAAGGATCAATGGTCAGAAAAATTGAAGTAAAAAAATCAATGATGCAAATGATAACCCAAGCCAACCACCATAGTTAGAGTGGAGTTTAAGATCAATGACCCAGACCATCAAAGTACCATGATCGAATGGCCACAAATCATTTGCAGGATCAATTAAGCCCAAAATCAATACAAATTACATCACTAGAGAATCTACTATTCAGACCTGACAAGCACTTCAATCAACGATTGATATCAATATGGGAGATTCAACGCAAACTCTACCATGGTGGCTCATAGCTCAACTAGGGTCGGGTGATCATGCACGTGTCGAGCCATAAGAAAACATAGCTAACTCAAGGTTAGCAACTTCACTGAAAAAAAGAAGGGTCAAGTCATCATGCAAAGAGGGGACCAACCCCATAATAATCCAAAAAAATCATTGCCATTGACCGACTAAGGTCTAAACCAAGGTTCGACAAAATCAAACACCAACAACAATAATCAATCAAATGATTATTCAAACCAAAAGCATAGTATATGTGCCAACCAACAAAAAGGTAAACTTCATATTATTTTCCATGATCCTCCAATCAAAGGTGATCAAACATTATGCCATGAAATAACCATGTTTTTCGACCAATTGAAAGTATGAAGATTTTATGCAATGCAATGATTATTCAAAGGAAGCCAATAAACTATATGTGTAATGATGGGCCTAAAGGAGGTCAAAAACCCTATGAAGACAAAGTGTGCACACATCACAAGTGGTCCCCATAGTGGGAATGCTTGAAATTAAACAATGACATTATTTTGTACAGAGTATCTTTTGATGTATCCACAAGAAGACATAGGAGATGTAAACATCATAACTTGCCATTAGACATTACAACTTATGGAATGCATGGGTGAATATTTTGCCAAGTATTGCAAATAAAGGATTTATTTTTGCTCACATAGGGATGTTATTTTTTGAATGTGCATCTAAGGGGCTGAATTAAAGTTCTAAATTTATCTTTGCAAGTGGATCAAATTGTAAGTTTCACATCAAACATTCGAAGACAAATATTGAATGCACATTGGAGGATACTTACACAAAAATCAAGGGCTATTATTAGCCAAATTATTCATCTTACTTTGTTAAAAATAGATCAGTCAACTGTAGTTTGACTAGGATGTATTTTTGTAATCAAGGCTATTAATTCCTCATTGTATTAGCATGTTATTTTTATTCCTTTATTTATTAATGATAAAGGGATAAAATTAGCATGCATGGGTGAGTATAATTTTTATCCTATTTTTAAGATGGGATGGGTGGAAAAAATTTCTATATATTGTGTGTAATTACAAAACACGGAAGAGGAATTTTTGCACATAGGAGTGTTGAAGAATATTCTTCCAGTTTTCCCCTTGAATGAAAATTTATTTCTACCTTTCCAATTATTTGTAGTGGTGTGTATATCTCATTAATTAAATGTGAATTTAAAATTCCATGATTAATCATCTTAACTTGCTTTATAAATTTAGTAATTTCTGCATAATATTAGTGTGCATGTTATCTTACTATATTGTTGTGACTCATTCCCTCAATACACCAAGTGTTTTTCCTTGATATTCTACTGAAAACTATTGGTTTTTGCATCCAAAATCCATTCTCAAATTAATTGTGCATGTACTCGGTCAACTCCCTCAAAAGTTTTGGTGTATCGGCCCAGATTTTCAATTCAATTACAGTCATCCTTTTACCCTCAAATTCCCTAAAAATTAGTTTAGCATATACAAAAAGGAACCTGCCTTGATATCGAGACTCACCTCAACAATAGGTATACCCACGGACCTAATGTGTTTCCATTGTATCTATGAAAGAGAGATATCCAAAGTAGGCTTAGAACACACTGCAGATTATCTCTCTATAGGGTGCACTTTCAAGAGATATTATGAAGTATGCAAAAGAAAATATTGAAAATGTGAAAATGGAACATGTGCATCTTATCTCGTGATAAGGAAAGAGTTTATAAATGATCTTGTAGATGATGTTGATGCATGTAAGTTTTTTTGGCGATCTCATGCCACCGGCCGAAGAAGTATAGGGAGGAAAGTATTTTTATCCTGACAACCTTTAATGGCTTCCCAAAACTCAAGATATATTTGTACTTTGTATTTTTGTTTATGTGATCCTGTTGGGGTTAGCACAAGTTTGTACATATAATATATCATATCTAAATATACATGCAATGAAAGTGAATATCTACCAAAATTATTATACAAAATAAGAGATATAAGTCAACACTAGACTTAACTTGGTTCTCCTAGTGTGGGATACATCCACCTAGAACAAGCCAATTTATTATCAAAAGATTTGAAAAGATATACAATGAATATTTACAATATTCTACACCTCTTAGATGTACAATACTTTCTTTCTCTCAAGCTTTTGCTTCTTCTCCAATAATTCTCTCTCACACAATTATTCTCAAAATAATCATCAAATTTTGCATGTTCTTCTTAATTCTTACTTCTAAACCCTAGCTTGCATGCTTATATAGGAATATACAAACCTAGGGAACTTAGCCATGTAATTAAAATCAATAGATATTCTTTAATACTAAAAATATATATAATTCTAGTGAGTTAATTAAAACATCCACACACAAGTAAATGACATTGTTTAGCCCTAAGCGATGTCGGTTCCTCATCGAACGATGTTGGTAATAGGTGACCGATGCCGGTCCCTTCATAACCGATGTCGTTAATGTGTTTTCCAACAAGTTTCCTATTCCATGCTAATTCGAAGTAATTGAAATCCATAACTCAACAATCTCCCACTTAGAGATTAATTATTGCACCATACCTATACAAAGTTATGCTTGGATCCTTTCTTAGCTTTGTTTCTTCCTCTTCATGTCTCAAACTTGAAGAATAACAAAAGTGGGGTGTATCTCCAACTTCTCCATTCTTAATGGCTTCGTTAGCATATCCAAAGCATTTCACTTGTATGATTCTTTTCATGATTTAATTGCCCATCCTCCAATACCTGTCATATGAAGTGATACCTCAAATAAATGTATTTCATTATTGAATGAAACATCAATTTCTTTGCCAAATGGATTACAATCTGACTTCCACCAAATAATGTACAATCATCTTAGTCCTTTCCCAACACGTTCAGGACCCTACTCATCAATATCATCTCCGTGAAATCCTCTGTAGCTAGAACATACTCTGCCTCTCTAGTAGACAAAGCTAGAAACTTCGCAATCTCAAAATCTAGATAACTATCATCCCACCTACTATGAAAATATATCTAGTAGTGTTCCTCCTACCATCTAGATCTCCAACCATGTCCGAATCAACATAGCCACATAACCAAATATCTAAATCTCCATAAAATAACTCCATGCTAGATGTCCCTTTCAAATACCTAAGTATCTATTGGACTCCTTTCCAATGTTCTTTACCTAGATTACCCATATATTTACTCATAACTCCCACTTGTTGTGCAATGTATGGTCTAGTAAAAACCATAACAAACATATTACTCTAAATTACTTTGGATCATATAAAGCACTCGTGTCATGTATTTGACATCCTCATGTGATTAAGGACACTAATATTTTCTCAATTTGAAGTGTCCAGCCATAGTTGTACTAAAATGTTTTGCATTATCCATCTTGAAACTTTCTAACACCCTGTAGATATAATCCTCCTGAGACAAATATAATTTCTTATTCTTCGTGTCTCGTGTATTTGTATGCCAATGATTCTTTTTTTAGATCTTAAATACTTCATAGAAAATGTGTGAGCTAGCTTTCTCTTAAGCTCACCAATGAACTGCATACTAGATCCTGTAATAAGCATATCATCCACATATAATAACAAAATAATATAGTTCCCACTTTCAAGCTTCTTGAAATAAACATGATGGTCTAACTCACATCTCAAGTAACCATGCTCATTCATACAACTATCAAACCTTATGTACCATTTCCTTGTAGCTTTTTTGAGCCCATATAGGATCTTTTTCAACCCGTACACTAATTTCTCCTTACCCTTGAATTCATACCCAAGCGGGTCTGCGCATATAAATCTCTTCATCCAAATCACCATGAATAAAATCCATCTTCACATCTAATTAATCTAAATGTAAATCATGTACTATAACTAAACTCAATACAAGTATGAATAGAAGTCATCTTTAAAACAGAGAAAATATTTCACCAAATTGAATACCTACTTTTTGTGTAAATCCCTTTACTACAAACCTTTCCTTATACTTCTTTGTCCACCATCTTCTTCCTTGATCCTTTAAATCCATTTTTTTCTACAATTTCCTCTTACCTACTAGTTACTTAACCAAATCCCAAGTTTTTTTCTATTCCAACGAGTCCATCTCCTCATCCATGCAATACTCCCACTAGACGTGGGTCTTAGATTCCATTTCTTCTTTAAAACTATTTGGTTAACTATTATCATTCAATAATTAATAAAATGTAGGTATAAATATTTTTGGAGGTTTACACCCTATGTAACCTTCTCACAAGAGTTTGGGGTACAGAGGCTCATTATGGACCTAGACATTTGTATCTAAATTTTTAGTGATCGATACTAGTCACCTATAAGCTAGTGTTGGTTCTAATAAAAATGTCGGTTTAAATCTTCTATAATCGATACCATTTCAGCTGACCGATGTTGGTCGAGGTCAACCAACACCAATTATTGTGTAACCATGTCGGTATTAGTTTCCAATCTGGGAGTTCATTTTCATTTACAAAATTCTCAACTAGTTCATCCTTGGGTAGCAAAAGTTGATCCTTGTACATTCTCTTTTCATTCCATTTAATGTCATGAATCCAAATAATTTAATAATTCTCTGAATCTCAAAAATGGAATCCTAAATCACCGGATCCATAACCAATGAAATTACGTCCTCTAAAATACACTCGCATGAAAGTGAAAAACAAACTATAGTTAGCTAGAAAAATTATGGAATATTTTATTTTGGAAAACATGCCCACAAAAAGGTTTGAAAATAATAGTTTTCACTTTAATGTTTCTAAGTCAATTAAACTTAATAATAAATTTTTCCCATTATAAAAAAATATTGAAAACCCACATATAAAATTTAATACATTTAATTTGACTAAGCTTGGATAATTTCCTAGACCCTGGGCCTTCAAGGCAGAGATATTGACCAGGTTCCAGTCCAACTTGACAGATATGATGAGACTACGATTACATGGGAGAATGCTACATTACTACGAGTTTAGTTTCCACACTATTCCATCGACTTCTAGAAGGAAGTCGAGTCTAAGGGGAGGGAGATGTAGTGCCCACTTTCCTTTGACACCTTTTATTTTTTATTTTTATACTATCGATTATACTTATGGATATTATTGTATATTTTCAATTTAGCATGATGTTAGATGTTAGAGATACTAGACTATTTTTGATTTCGATTCATATATGATGCATGTGGATTATTAGAGAAATTTTATATTGATTTTGATATGTTGTTGACATGGTTATGTATATATATTTAGACATGTGATATTTCGTCATATTGAGTAGACCTAGAAAATTGAACTAATCTTATGATCATATAGATATTGATGAAATATAGAATTGAGATGTTGTTAGAAATTGTAAATGATATCGTTACTTGCCTAGATGATGTTTTGATTCATATATAGATGATTGTGGAGTTATATTGTATATTTATTTTGGATGTTTTGATGTGGCCACGAGGTTGAAGGAGGTTTTATGTGTTTTGTAGGTAAACATGTCACAACAAACATAGGGGGATTGGAGACCAACCACATTAGAATGCTAGATGAATTCAGTAAGGATGACCATGGAAAAATGTACTTTTTCATGTGTGTGTGTTTAAATTATTGTTAGGGGGTCCCCATGGTGGGAAACACCTCTAATTGTGACTAAGGGGTTATATGTTATTCCTTCATCCAGTTTCCTTTTTTCAATTTTAGTATGTGAAATTATGGGGATGTATTATCTTTTTACTAATAACTTGATTTATATCTAGACTAGTAAATTAATTAGTTTACTAAATTAATTATGAATGGGTCAAAATAATTTCATTTATTAGATTATGTGGCTTCTTAGATTATGTGTTGTAATTTGAGTGCTTTTGATCTTGAGTGTTGTACACTCTACCCATTATGTGTTTTGGGAAGAAAAAGGTAAAATTTTATTACACTTGCTTTCATGTAATTAAATTTTTCCTTAGGGGGTGTGCGATTCGATTGTGTGTGTAAGTAAATTGTCATTCCTCTCATCCACCAATTTATGGTGCATTGGGTTTGTGGTTTGACTTGTGAGGTGGAGTTGAGGATGAGTTATGTGGCATCATACATGGAGCCACCTCACCTTCCTCTCACCTATTTCTATTTATTCATTTTATTTTTTTAGTTAGCGGTTAGTTCATTATTTTGTGATCTTAAATTTTTGGGAGTTAGAGAATTTTGGAGTGCTTGAGGATTTGTTGGAGCTTCTTGGTGATTTTTCACATTAAATAATCTTTGTGTGTGAATCTTGGATCAAGATCTACCATGGAAAGGTAGGAGTTAAAATTTTGTTAAATGCTTTATTTTATTTTGTATACATATGTGTGTTTTTTGAGTGTGTTTATATGCTTGTTGGGTTCTTGGGTAGATTTTCTAAGTGCGGTGTAGGAGGGTACTATGGGAATATTCATGTGGGGAGGCATAAGAGTTCATTTCATGTTATGGATGGAGTTGGGTTTGGTGCGCCACCTTGGAAAAGAAATTTCTTGGATTTATTACTTGGTTATTTTGGTTAGGGAGCCATAAGAGATCAGGGAGGCATAAGAGAATGTAGGGAGGCATAATAGGTTCTTGAGGGACGTATAAGATTGTGTAGGTGTTTTTGAGATGTTTATTGGAGGTTTTAAGGTGAGCACCCATTTCCCATTGGGAGGCATAAGTGACCTCCCCATAGATCTTACTCCTTTGGTTTTTGCATGTTGAAGCCTTCTCGTATTTTATTGTTTGAGTTTCAGTATGGTGGTAAAAATCTTGTATTGTGATGTGGAAGCTTGTTTTGTTGCCATGAGTTGAATCCACTTTTTATTGCAGAATGAAGAGGATGGATTCTCCTCATCATTTTTATTCTTGCATGGGTGGAGAGAGTTGCCTCTCCCTCCTTTTTTTTGTGATCAAATGAGGTATGGTCGATCTCTCTTGTTTGTGGCATGAAACATGGAGCATTGTTGGTTTCCTCAAGAAATATTTTTTGATGTGAAAACCTCCTTGTTATTCCCACTTAGGGTGGAAGACTTGTAATATTTTATTTCATTCTAGCTTTCATTCTTGTAAAATTTTCCACTTTAAGTGGAAGATATTGTATTAATCCTTGTGAAGAAAATTTGGATTGATTATTGGTTATTAAAGTTGTATTGTATGTTGAAAAGGGAAAGAAATATTTGTTTTGTAAAGATAGTTTTGTTGTAATAAAAAATAAGTTTATAAAGGGAAATATCTTACTTCCATTGTGGTTGATTTATTTCCCCACAAAAATGTGTTGCTCTTGTTCTAAACAAATTATTGGAAAGTTAGTAACTCTCATTTTAAAACTTATTGAAAACCTTGTTAAAATTGGTTGTGAGAATGGTTGAAACTTGTAGTTGAAAGAGGAAAGAAATAGTTACTTTTATTGTATTCCATGAAAATTATAAGGTGGTGAAAAATTTATGTTTGTTCATTCTATTATAGTAGTTGAAAGAAAGTATAACTTGGATGTGTAGATGGAAAAGTTAGACTATTTATACTTGTTCTTGTATTGTTGATGGAAAAGAACTCATATTAAAATTGTCTTTCATTTGGTCAATGAAGTAGTCTTATTGCTAATTCTAGTATGCAATTCTCATTTAGAAATTATTGTAAGTCCTATTACAAATTGTTAATGGAAAGGAAATGTACTCCCTCTTACCTTCTACATTATTTTTATCAAATTGTTAAGAGAACAAGGGATAGTGCAAATAATCAATTTACCAATACTACTATCTATTGTTTTATCCACACCTTGTTAGAAATATCAATACTCTCAATTATTGTTAATAATAAAATATTTTAATATTAAGGAGGAATTATTTATTTGAAAATACCTTAATTTTATATATTAATTTTAATATATATATATATATATATATATATACGTTGTGTGTGTGTGTGTGTGTGTAATATACGTACCAAATAAACTAAACCTTATTAGATATAAAAACTTAAAAAAAAAAAGAGCTTTGGCTTGGTAAAGTCGCGGCCATACTTGGAGAATAGTTTTATTAAAAGAAAATGGTTAGGGGGAGGGTCACCAACCCCACCCTCACCCCACTTAATATTTGATGGGGGTGAGGCGGTGACCCTTACCCCCACTTAAAACTTATTACCATCCCATATGAGTGTGTACCTCATTATAACTTGCAGATTTTATTTAGCTATATGGCTTGTGTACAAACTCATACTCATGGCCACAGATTTTGGCATGGTAACAATAAAAAAATATTTTATAAATATTTTATATATATATATATATATATATATATATACATCTCACATACCCAAATGAAAATATGAATCAAATCTTAACTATATCAAAATGGGAAAAACCCACAAGCCCATTTGGGAAAATCAAATAAGAAAGAGCTAAATAAAATATATAAATACATTTAAAACCCTAATGAGGGTATACACAAAATAAGAAAATAATAAAACTTGTAAGCCTCTTCAAAAGATTGGAATGGCCTCAATGGCTTCCCATCCTCCTCCAATAACCTACAAAACAAAAGAGAAACAATGAGCCAAATGAAAAGAGAGAGAAGCATTCTTAAGCATGCTTTAGGGTTAGTTGCCATTTTCCCTCATCAAGGGTCCTAAATGAATCCATCCAAGGGATGAGATTCATCCCTACAAAAAGTAGGTAGAGAGTGGGTGAGTGGAAATTGTCTTTTAATTTAAATGTTTTTAATTTCAAATACATGGGTTGAATTTTTAAGGGGTCACTTTATGGGGTAGGAGTATGTTTATTAATTCTAACCCCATGTCAAATGGGGACCTTGTCAATTGTTATTAAACCTTGTGGGATTAATTAATTTTTAGTATTTATTTATATTGACCCTTTTACCCTTGAGATTTAAATGTGGAAATTTTAACTATAGTGAATTAAATTGTTATTAAAATAATACTTAGGGGGAAATTAACCATGCTTAGTCAAATTAAATGTATTAAAGTTTAAATGTGGGTTTTCAATATTTTGTTATAATGGAAAATATTTATTATTAAATTTAATTGACTTAGAAACATTAACGTGACAATTATTGTTTTCGAAACCTTTTTGTGGGCACATTTTTCAAAAAAATCCATAATTTTTCTAGATAACCCTAGTTTTGTCTTGGGTCTCATGTGGGCGTGTTTTGGTGGGTGTTATAAATGGTGTCTTATAGTATCAAGAGCTAGTTGTTGTTTTGAAGATAAAGGTAGTGTGGTAGATGGTGTTGTTGCCTAAATGTTGGTGTTATTTGTGTCTTCATTTTATCTCTTGATGAATGATGAACTAGTTATCTGTAAATCATGCAGAATGCCATGTATGTTCCGATTATTGCATATGTCAAAATATCCTTTCTCGAACATTTCAACACTATCAGAGACACCCGTGTTGTTTCCTGCATGAAGTTTTGTGAATACCGCGACTCGTTAATGGTTCATATTGACTATTGCATTCAACCTCAGAGTAAGAACTAACATCTATTTCATGTCATGTGTCTGTCAGAAAGTGCGTAAACCATGCCATGGTCTATAGTTATGTTTGAACATGTCCCAAGTGTTGTTGATGTCATGTGGACTTGAGCCAAATTCAGAGGAAATATTTCTGAAAGGCTTGTATAAAAGGAGATATCACCAATAGAAAAGGTCATACAACGTTGAATCCTGAGTTGAGACTTCCAAAAATCTTAGGTGGACCCAAGCAGTTACTTTTGTCGACCACAATTTCCATTTATCTACTTTACGGTTCCTATTGTATCTCCTATCTTGAGTAACCTGAGTAAGTGGTAGGTGTTCCATGGTCAGTAAGGTGAACTATATATGCATCTAAGAAAGTGGTTGTTTCTCATACATTGGTGACACTTTCAACGAAAGGTCTTAAGATTTTTTATCAACATTTAATGATACAAACAAATGGTTACACATAACAAGTGGAAATTTTTATATCATGTGGCATGTTTCATATGCACTTATGTCATGTTCAACAACACTCTATGTGAGAATTTTTCAAGGAAAAATAACCAGATTCAAATATCAATGACCCTCCTCATCGGCTACTTTAAGAAAGCAAGAGTTTGCAAGTAAAACATAGTAAAAAAAGATAAAGAATGCCAAATACAAATAAAATTCTTCAAGCTCAAAAAATCCACACCAAATGAGCACATAAAAACATATCTTCAAGATTGCATCAGCACCATCCTTTAAATAGATAGCTGCATAATTATATAAAATGATAAGAATTTTGTACAAAAATAAGACAACAAACTGTGATGTGCAGTCTTCATAATACATCATCAAGAGATAATGCATTTCATAGGTAAATGCATTAAAACATTAAATTATAACCAGTACCCAAAAAATGCATAAAAATAATTGTTTTTGTCAAAAATTAGAAACAAATGCTTAAATGCTTACCATCCCCAAGTCCAAGGATCATGATCAAAGACAAAATTTGAAAGAGTGAGAAATTTACAATCAGAAAGTGGAGTGCAACTTCAAAAAGGGACTATCCTCCTCAAATTATTAAAACTGTGTTACTTTACATTCAATGCAGACATGTTAAATAACCAATCTACATACATTACAAGGCTCCAAACAAAACCATATATATTTCCCAAGAATCCCACATTACATAATCTAAGCAACAAGAGCCTCTATTTTGGACATTCTAACCAAACAATGGGGATGCCAATTGTTAGTGACAAGAGAGATTACAACCAAATACATAAGACCTCGCAAAATATTTTAAGACATACAATTATATGTCCTCACATGAAAAGCACAAATCTCTACAAAATACCCTTTCCACTACATTGGATCAAAAAACAATATCCCACCAGCCTCATTTCAAGAAATCAAGAAAATCTAATGGAGATTAGCATGAACTAAACTAATTGGAATAACCTAGGAACTAATGAATATATAATACACAAGAACTATGACAATAAATGTAACAACATAATTTAAAGCATAATTGTAAAGCAAATTTGGCATAACTTGCAATGAACATATCCTACAGAAACAAATAAAAAATTAAAATTATAAAAACCAAGATAAAATATTTAAGTTACAATGGACAATAATTTAAATATCACAGCAAATGCCTTCTCAGGATACTCTGCAGTTATTGTCAAATGATGTAATAGGATAGCTGATGTGAGAAATGACAACCAAAAATTCATTACAGAAACTCACTAAAACATAAGCGTCTACATTTGGCTAATAAAATCAAAATCCTGATTGTAGTAAAGGATATTTTATTGGTATTTGTGTAATCTTATATAATCCCTCGTCATAGTTCTTAAAATTGCTTTGATCTAACAACAATTGTGAAATATGAGAAAAGCACCTACAAGCTCATCCCCTAGATTAAGGTACCAAACACACTTATAATCTGACAGCTTTAAAAATAAATTCAAAGAGGTAAGACTATCAAAATAAAGTCTTACCAGCATTTAGGGAAACCAAAACATATGAAGACATGTCAAAATAAAACAATAGCATTGTTATACACAACACCAATGTTATAATAGCATTGGTAAGCGCCACTTATAAAGACAAGAGACCATCAGACTACCTAACAATTAGTTGGTACAAGAAAGAAAACCTTTACATAAAAAAAAAATCATCAATCTACATATTGAACCTTGCACATAAGGGGAAAAGGCTTGAGAGTGCGAGGAGCTTGGGTTCAATGAAGAAGCCAAAGAAGGATTCATAGAAGCTAAATATATATGTTGGGTTCATATCCATGTTTGTATTCATGCCTATAATGTTCTAATTTTGGCTAGTTAAAATTACATTAAATGCTGACCTAAATCCCGATGCTTCTCCTTGATTAAATGTCAATTCACTTTGTGAAATCAACTTCATTTGAGAATCGAGTTTGAATAAGTGTCAAGTCATTAGGATCTAGAGGACCAATGACATTAGACTAGGTTTGTGTATTATTCTTCTTATTTTGATTATCAGTTGCTCTTTTATAATGCAAAAATATCCATCAATATTCCTATTAGGATCCTCCAGAGCCTTTTTGGCTCCTTCTGCAACCTTATATATAAAAAGAGAAAACCCTCTAGATTTTCCCAATGTTTATCAAACCCCATCATATTTTTGATATCTTGTTCCAAAAAAATTCGGCTTCAACTTTTGTTTTAATGATTGGTCTAGGTCTTCTTCCATATCCTTGAATCTTTAAAACCCGGTTGTGTTTCCATTTGCAATTTCTTCTTCCTCTTCGAAGTCGTCATCATCATTTTTCACAATGCGTGGCTAAGGCTCTACCTTTATTTTGTAAACAGACTCTTCATTTACTACTTGATCGGTGACCTTTCTCTTCTTGAAAGGTATATATTATTTGATTTAGAGGGAATGACTACTCTTGTTATGTTGTTTTTTGAATCGAAACCCTAACAACCCTTGAAACCCTCGTAACCTTTGAAATCAACTTCAGCAGAACCCAGTTTGAATGATGAGCTCTCTCACACGACTCAAAAAGAAACTGAAGTAGTATAGATATCTTAAATATATCTAGGTATATGTGGAGATATATTTGAGGCACCTATCTAATTATGTAAGTGTAATATAAGTTTATAGGAAAAAAAATAATAATAATTAGTAAAAAATTTTAAAGTCAAATACAACATGTAAAATCGCACATATGAATGGCAAAAAAGTAAAATTGTTAGAAAAGAAACAAGTTAAATTATTAAAAATAGCAAAAAGAAAAGGTTAATGTATGCATAAGCTATAAAATAAAATTTAAAAGTAAAAGTAAAAATCTTAGAAAAGAAAATTAAAAAACAAAATTGTTCAAAAAAATAGTAAAATGGCTGTCATTTAGGCTATCAAATTTAACACGTTTAGAAACCTATCACCAAATACTATCCATATTTTCAAGAGATGTTGATGCACGATTCTCCCATGAATTTCTGCAAAGCCTTTTGCCATAGGGGTTACGCCTTTGACGTAATAAAATGTATATGATCTCGTAATATTATAAATGGCTATTCAAATAAACAAATAATGTTTATTTCCACATTTTTTAATTTTCGGGTAGATAGAACTAAAAGTGTGTAGTAACACTTGTAAAACTATCTTCCATGAACTAAAGTAAATAAATAATGGGCTATCATGCTAATATATTTGTGAGTAGTTTTGGCAATTTTTTAAATGTGAAAAATCTAAATTTTTTTAGCCAAATCAAAATATTAAACACTAAAATTACCTTTATTAAAAGTTGAATAACATAGTTTTGATTGTGATAATGAATCTCTATATGTTTTCTCTGCATGATACATATGAATTTTGATTAACGTAATGTATTTTTAAATGACAATACAATATATAATGTTGAATTTGCAAAACTCTAAATCATCAAGTATTCTATTCAATCATTTATGTTTATTTTAATGTATTTTGGTTATTTTTATTTTACAGACATGTAATAGTTTTTGTTAAATCTATAGATGCAGCCCGAATCTTTAAAACCCATATAAAGACACATCACCGTATTCTAGACATTTACCTCTAAAATTTAGATTTCCTTTGACATATTTCTAAAGTCAATAACCTTAATTCCGATGAGGAATTTTTTGGGATAACGTAAACATCGAAACTAAACTAACCACATAAGTGATTTTAGGTTGAATTATAGTCAAATACATAAAACTTACCACTAGTCAAAACAATATACCTGCTACATTTCGTTAATTATCGCATTTAGATAAATTTTCCCCTACTTACGCTAGTATAATAGTATCTTTTTGAATCATTAAATTTTAAATTTTACCAACAAATGATGTGCCTATTCGGATATAGATAGTAATAAAATGTCATCTTTCTATCACACTTATATACCAAACCAATAATGATGCCACACTTTCTAAGTCGTTTCAAACATATTTCTTGATCTTTTCTTTGTATCGTCAATCAGCATGTGACACAATTACAAGTGTCATTATTAATGAAACAACAAAGAGAAGCGTAAAAAATATTCCATCATCAAAATATCTCACACATAGGTTAGGGTTATAGGGATTTCTTCCAAAATCCTTTTATTTAAAGTATTCTCGGTTCTTAATATCTCATTCAATTCCTTCTTGACTCAAGCTATTTACATATTTTTTAAACATATAAATATGATGCTCTTGACTTGAATTATAATATAATTATGGTTGTATCATTCACATATTATCTTATATCTATGGATTAATAAATTCCCTTTTCAAATCTATTTGTTGAACATATCATTTAAGGTTATTACAAAAAGAAATAACAAACCTAAATGTTTTCATTTTTACAATAGCGCAAAAATCCCGCTAAAATTAATTCCTTCTTTTCAAAAATGTCAATATATGATAAGGTGTGTTATGAAATTTTAAATGGATGTATGTATACATAAGTTTTGTATAAACCCATTTAGTACAAAAATATATTTATCTTTAAAAATATCACTTTCCCATAGATATACTTCTATAGTATACTACATCTTTCCACATTTTTCTTCATGTTTCTTCCTCATACATATTAGAGTTCATTAATATTTTCTATATCTGCTATCAAAATATTTAATCAACATGATGATGCATATATTCAATTTCCTAACAATTTTTATAAATTTTTGGAAAAAATTCATTCTCAATAATATCTTCATTTTATAAACCTTCATTTCTTATAACTAATTCATAAATAGGGGCATATTCCTTATGAAATAAATCATCAAACATAAGATATGTACTAATAACTGAATTCTTAGTTCAAATATGATAAAACATGTAGCCTTTAGAATAAGCATTGCATCAAACCACTCAAAAATATTTACTAATTACTTGCGAGAAATGTATGGTGGGATGTTAGATTTCTTACAAACTTTTTGTAGACATATTTAGTATATAGGAAATATTAATTATTTCTCTAGCACAAACATATTCTATACAATTTATAGTTATCATCGTATCAACATAGTTTTATGTGGTATTTGAAAACCATGAAGATAGGAATTTAATTTTTTACTAGTGTTGTTTTTGGGTGAACATAGGCTCATGTTCAAGCCATGGTGTTCGTCTTTTGATCCCCAAAAGACTCCATTGATACCTACCCTATTTGGGTTCTCTTTTCGAGACAACCATTACATCTCTTTAACAAATCATACTTTATTTATATAGGTGATACTTTAAGATATTTTGTGAAAGTAGATGATAAAACCTATTGTAAAATTCATACAACTTATGCTAGAATTTTGGTATATATTGACAGACTCTCAAGCCCTTCCACCAAAAATTAATTTGCAAATCGGGGACTAAAATTGGTTATAAAGGATAGAATACGAGAACTTAGCCTTTAGATGTCAAGACTAATTTTAATTAGGGAATATTTTAGATGACTCCGAGCATTCTAGATGAAAGGAAAAACTAGCATGGTGGAAGGACTCTCTTCCAAAACATCTTCTTGTCATTCCTCATTCGGACCTAGTTTAAGAATCATTAATCCCCTTAAGGGATGAAACTCCCTCTACCGATGAATGATTCCACAACCATCAAGAGAAGGACCCACATCCTCTCAGCTCTACTTTAGGTTAGCGGAAGGATTCTTTTACCCAAGAGGTCATTCTTGAATTTATTATTGATTGTGCCTTGTTTCCCCTTATTAAGGGTCACATTCCTATCAATAAATCATCTTGAACTTATTCTTCCTATTTTCATGAAAGAAGGTAATGTGGATTCAAAGGTGGTGGATAGGGAAAAAGGGACACACAAAACTAAAACCCACCATTGTTCCAAACAAGGAATGAATATTTCTCTAATTTTTGTTTTTATTTCTTTATCTAAGATAGAGTCTTATTGTTTTTAGGTCTCGTTTCTAATGTGTTCAGGGTCATTGGTGGCTATGGGCATGCAATGTTGTTGTATGTTTTTGTTAGGAAGTTTGGCTTCTTTTTCTTAGTGCTTCATAGCTTTTTGTAGTTTCTTAGACCCTTTCATGTTACACTCTAATATTCTATTTGTACTTTGACCCTTTTGATGTTCTCGGTTATGGTCCCCATAAACAAACCATTTAACAATAATTAAAAAAAACATAGGATTATGTTCAACAAAGTATAAAACTTTAAAAACTTTTAAATGTCACATTTTTCATGTATAGCTATTATGAAATTGAAGAATATCTTTGTACACATAAAACCATGAATTTCATTAATGATGTTATTTTTGTGGAAGAATATATCTATTTAAAATAAGATATAAAAAAAAATCCATTCTTGTTTGATAGTAAGAATTGAGTATGCCAAAAAAAAGGTACTCTATTGAAAGGTAACACATCATTTCTTCTTAGGTTTGCTTAAGATACACAACATGTAGGTTGATAAGCTATTAAGTGATATTCAATGTAAGTTGTAAGAATATAAATGGGTTTGAAAAACTATTTTCACAAATATCATGTTGATTTTTTACTCTGCATTGCACATAATGTAAATTAGTAAAACATTTTAAATAAATTTATTTGTAATATGTTAATTGGTTTCGTATGTGGGATAAAATGGGCTTTAATAACATGCAATTTTAAATAACCCATTCTACAAAGGTATCGAGGAAATGAGTGGGAAACACAAATGTACTAGCATGTGCATGGTTTCAAAGTCCCACAATCAAGATAGAGGAAAGAAACCTACTAATATATCAATGGTTGAGTATAGAAATGTATAGATAGATGAGGTGTATAACAAGATTGATATGTACATGAGGGGATATGAGGAGTTAATATAAGTAAGATTATTATCCTAAGTAACATCATCATGTAAGTAACACTAAGAAAACATAATACAATGATGAAGGAAAGGAACTAACCTATTCAAAATGATAAAGAAAGTTTAGAGAACTCATATGTACCTATAGGGTGGTCACTGATGTATCTACCTCTCCTAAGAAGCAACATGTAGAGAGAGTCACTATTAGGTGGATTAGGGGATGGCCATTCTTATCATATCTCACTACTAGTGACCTAATAGTGCAATAAATCATCCAAAAAGATTAATTTCCAATAAAGAAATATGCAACATGAACCAAACGTTGAGCGAGAAGATATGAAGTTCTACCGTGAAAAGAAAACCGAATGGAAGTTTCTATGTTTTGGGTTCTATTGGTACCCAAATTGATTCTCTTGCAAGGGCTAAGCAACATCATGAAATTGACAGGATGCTTAGAGATAGATGAACAATTATATGAGTCATTTTGTAGCCGGGAGGGATTCAACCGACTCTTTTCACTCGAGCATTGGAGAAATGGATAGCACCTCGAAGAGGGTTTGATCTACCCTCAGTACTTTAGGTTGTGCCTTCAACTAGGGTGAAAGGACCCATTCTCAGTAACCCATGTTGGTGAAGGATATCAAGAGATCCTTCTTTAAACAATTTTCATGAGAATATTGAGAAAATATGATCAATACGAGAACAATCTAACTCTCACGAGTTGTCACACTAGAGAGTGGAGATGTTTCCTAGACAAGGTTCAGGTTACTAAAGACAATAATTGAATCCTGATTGTCCCTGCATACTTTGGCAATGGAATTTGTTCATTTGTGGATACAGTACAAACATGGGTGGTTCATGTAGGATTCATCATTTGGGAAATTTTTGGTGGGAAGTTAAGCAAGATGAAGTTGATTTTACCAGATATTTGAGAGCCTTTACAAATATTGGAAAACTCACAAACAAAATGCTTCAAAATAGCAAAAATATTCCTTCAACTAGAAATTGTGTGTCAATGGAGGCCCGAAGATGCATGGTTTCACACATTATTTAAGAATTCAAAACTAAGGCTCGTGTTAAAGACTCAATTAAATGTTAGAAATCCTTGGTTCATCACACCCAAGATACACTCATAGGCTTACAAACATCCTTTACCAACATAGTGAAAGTAAAGTGATTTTAAATTACTTATTTCATTACAGATGAAAGATCTTCTCATAATGAAATTACAAATGCCGCAATACTAACACACAGATGAGATCTTGTGTGACACAAATATTTTAACATAAGATTGCAACAGAACAACAAAAAACTATTTTAAAATATTTTGAAATAACATCAGACACAATTATGCTCATGATCAACACACAAAGTCAATCAAGGTTCATTAGTTTCATCAGCTAGGGAAAGTTTCCAAAACAGTCTCAAAGCTTGTCAATGGTTGTACACTTGCAACCACCTTGACGTGCTTGAATCCAAAAACATAGGAAAACAAATAGGTCTCTCGGAAGATGTCTCGGGAAAATGGATTTTTCTCAAAATTTCTCGAAACATTAACCCCCAACCTTATACAAGAGTATTCTCATTGTATTTATACAATTTCAATCGGTCACTCATCCAAAAATTTCCCCAAAAGAAGAATATTTAAGGAATCCTTTGTTTGTTACAAGTTTATTCCCAAAGTGGTGTTTAACAAATTTTAACCCTAAAGTTGTCAAGTGGATAAATCATGAACTTATCTCATTTCTCAAGCACTCAACTATCACCTGGGATGCCATAACATAATTTTTAATAGTCTTCTTAGTCATTATTTTATTATGTCGTGTAATAAATCCCCTTTTTAATAATTTTCAAGTGGCTCCATATGGTGGATCGACAAGTAATCCTTTTCACCCTAAAAATACACCTTGAGAAATGAGTGCCCTCGCGTGGATACATGTATTAGTGCCTCTAAAAAATGATTGTCTACTAATGGATTATACCACATACTTATGCTATGAGTTTGAGTCGGAAAGGTGCAAAGAGGAGCCAGCAAAAACCTCCAAGTGTCTCCTTGGCACAAATACAACGGTGAAGTCCGGATGAAGGTTCAAAAACGAGTGCAAGCCCTCCACGTGTTTAGAACCCTAGAGAGTTTCACTAGTTTTTGAAAATTCGGAGTATGTGAAAGTCAAGTGGAAGCTTCCACATGTCTGTTCAATGTAATTTCAAAGTTTAAGTCTAGAGGTGGGACCTCAAATGAGCGCAGGAGCTCCATGTGCCGTGGGACCAAGAAAGTTGCCTCGGCCATTGAAAAATTCTCAGTATAAAAATTATCCAATTAAAGCATCCACGTGTCTCTTTGACAAACTTTTGATATGGTTCTGAAGGAGGAGACCCCAAAAAGCACAGGCTCACCACGTTTCTTGTCTGGAAAAGTTGTTAAACATTTTAAGAACCATTAAAAGGTGCCACATGCCCATGGTGCAGAAAGTTACATCGAGACACTTGAAAAATTCTCGGTGTGGGAAGATCTAATGGAAACCTCCATGTGTCTCTTTGGTACTCTTTCAAAAGTAAAGTTCGGGGTGGGTCCCAAACAGGCATGGGCCCTCCACATGTCCCGTGCCTAAGAAAGTTACATCGGGTGCTTGAAAATTATAAGTATAAATAAGAGCCGGCGGGAGCCTCGCGTGTCTCTTTGACGCAACTCCAAAGGTAAGGCGAGATGCGAGATCCTCAAATGAGCACATGTTCTCCACATTTCTATGGTCTAATAAAGATTCACCTACCGTTGAAAATTTTGAGCGTGGGCGAGAGCTAAGCAGAATCTTCCACGTGTCTCTTTGGAACTTTTTTGGTATGAAGCTCAAAAAGAGGGACTCCCAAACAAGTGTAGGCCTCCCATGTGTCTAGGGTCTAACAAATTTGCACCAGACACTTGAAAAATTCTAAGTATGGGAAGATCTAGTAAAATCCTCCACGTGTCTCCTTGACACAACTCCAAAGGTAAAACCTAAAGGTGGATCCTCAAATGAGCGAAGACCTCTCGCATGGAAAATATTTGCGTTGAAGCAGGCCTAAGAATCTCAAATTCTCTCGACGACTGCATTACCTCTTTAATTTTTTATGTGGGCCCCAGGTGGAGTCGCGACTAACTTTTATACTTTTACTTAATTTCAAACAGAGCTTAAAAACTCTAAAGTGCTCGGAAACCCGCCTCCCTGCTTTGACTTTTCAATGTTGACTCAAACATGTGACATTAATTGGTCCCCCATAGAATTAGCGATCATTTTATAACTTTTCTCCTTTTCAAAAATATGAAAAATATTCATAATCCTCTCACGATCCACATTTCTACCTTTGGCCTTTCAAACCACCATGTGTCCTTCTTTAGGGTCAAAGTAAGAAAATTTCCCTACCACTTCATATTTTTGAATAGAAAATTATATACTATTGGGGCCACATGACCAATTTGGCATTTTTTAAAAATGTAACATTAGTGACAAGTTTCACCAAAAATATCGCCGGTCTGTGTCCAATAAAAAGGACCACATATTCATGGATGTTGGAATAGGATTTACAAAGGAGACACATTCATGGAATATGTCTAGCAACCATTTTTTTCTTATGGAGAGAAGACCGTAAATAAAACCAAGACTCAATGTGATCCACGACCCAAGGAAAGGACTGAAAATGGCAACCAAATGAAGGAGAAATATTTCATGCATCCATACATGAGACATAGAATAATTCAAACCATGTGGAATGAGAAATTCTTAACAAACATGGTGAGATTAAATTGACCACAAACATCGGCTTCGACTGGGAAGGGCATTCCTAGTGGGTGCCACAAGAACAATGAGAACATAACATGTTCCAAAAATCCATTGGGCAATGGATTCAATAACATGCTTGCAAAGAAAAATAATAATAACCAATTCTCCCAAGATCAAACCGAGAAACCAACAAGAACTAGACACGAGGACCAGGATGAACCAAAATAGAAAAATGAAGAAACGTAAAAGAACTAAAATATTGTACCTTTGTACAATGATGCGTGCCTTGATTATGAAAAATCAATCAGTGGAAATGTTTCAAGTGCCTTCCATTCTGAGTACAACCAAGCCAATAAGTCTTGATACTTGTTTAAGAATTGGACATATGCTTATTTTTATTCTCTATCCAAGTTACTACCTAGCCATATTTTTCAAGGTTTATTAGTTTTCAATTACACTACTAATCCCTTGACATACACAATTACTGGTAATTCTCTTGAATCCATAACAAGATACATTTCCCATAAGTTGTTGTTACCTTGATATTTCGCTCATTCATGAACTCAAGACGCATTACATTACATGAGGCTCCTGAATCAAACATGCAATTATGTACCAGCCTATATTTAATAATCAAAGTGGTGAAAAATGGCTCCTCATTAAGATGAGATTCAAAAGGAGAATTTCCCAAATAAATCTCAAGTAATTCTCTTGGTTCCTCCAATACATTTGGTGTTTCTGATTCTGTAATAATAGGATGAACCTCTATATTTTTCACACTCTTTCCCTGAGTAATTTTTTCTTCCTTAAATCCCAAATATTCAAATGCCCTTTTCATATGCTCAACGATTTTAAGTACTTCAAGAATGGGAATAGTAAACTTGATATGACTCGGGATTAGGGCAATGTCATAAGAAACATATTTGGGTAGGGTAGTATTAGGAGGAGATTCACAATTTCATCTAATAGTATATGAGTTTTTAGAGTCTGAGCATGGGCGAAGCACAAGTTTTATTTGGGGTATTTAGGCCTTTGCTAGATGTATATTTCTTATGGTTTCCCTTAGGGATACTGGTAAGGGTTGGAATATTTGGCTTGGCTTGCTGCCCTACCCCTTTAAGAACCTCACTTTTGGTGTTAAATTATTTCTCCTGAGCAACTACTACATTCATCAATAGTTTCCTATCCTCTTTGGAAGGGATCCCTCCATCATACTTTTTAATCATCAAAGCCCTTAAGTATTCAAAATCATGATTAGGAAGATAAAATGCTTGCACCATATCAATTTCAAAAGTATTAATAGGAGGAAGAGGTAATCTTTGGGTGAACACAATCCCAAAAGTGTTCAAAAATTCGGCACTTAGTAATTCGAGTTGAGGTTTCCCCTACCATGAGTTTATAGGGCATTCCATCATGCACACATCATCATATGTCTCATCATCATCATTTTCTTCAACTTCCTGATTTACATCACATGGGAAATGTGGTAAGAAACACCTATCACACCACTCAATAACATTGGCCTCCTCCAAAGTAGAAACCCTGAGAGTTAAAGGATCAGGAATCAATATATTCTCCTTGGATTGAGGCTTTTTATTTACTAATCCCACGTCTATGATTACCTCTAGGATGATTTAGAGATCTCTCTTGATTGTGTGGTTTGTGTTGACGCTATGAAATTTTTCCCATTTGTCTTAGGTGGCTAGTTTATATGATATTTCTTTAACTTCTCTAGCAAATGTTTTTACAACCTCTTCCAGATCCATAGCTTTGCTTGATTGAGGCTTTTCAGGATTGATCAACTTAACACCTTCCCTCTTAGGAGGATTTCCAACTGATTTGATGTTATTTTCTATTTGTAAGGCCATGGTGAAATCCTGCCTCAATGTTCCTGGGTTCTTATCTCTCAAGTAATAAGAAACCTTTTTATCAAAAGCATCAGAATATTTTATCAAACAGGAAACATCGCTTGGCCTCAGGATTACAGGTAGCCTATTCAAGGTCTTATTAAATCGAGTGTTAAATCATGGACAAATTTATTTGGATTTCTATTTATATTTTCAAATTCAGATAAAAGGAACCTAGGATCTGTCTTATCCCCATATTGAAATCTAAAGGAAATTTTCATCTCGGTTCATGAATCTATTGAATTATCTAGTAAATCCTTGTACCAGTCATGTGCATCCTCCATCAATAGTATGAATTAACAGTTTTATATACATGTCTTCAAATTCTATTTCAAAGTCTTCCATCATATTGATAAAGAGTTTTAAATGTTGGTCCCTAGTGATGGCATTATTCCCTTGAAATTTTTCTACCTATTTCGACATCTTGTGGCACCATATTAGGATATCCATCCATAACTTTGAAATCTATAGGTAAAAAAGTGTTGACAAAAAAAGGAGGTCTAGGTGGAGGTTAGGTAATATTGCCTTGAGCCGGTGAATTTACGAAAAAAATGATAGGGAATTAGGGGTATTTGGAGCAGAGGAGTATATATTTCAAAATAGATATTCTCTATTGACTCAACTTCATGGAAAAACCTATCAACCTTGGAAGAAACATGGGAACACTTAGAAGCACACTTTTTAGATACAAATGATAGCCCCTCTCGAGTTGGAGAACTCAAATTTATATAAAGATTACCTAGTTCCAAATCACTTGAAGACATATGGTAATCTTCAGCCATAGATGGATCACCCTTCAAGACTAATATCTCCCTTTCTTATTCTTGATCTCCAACAACTTTCCAGACTTGTTTTCCTTCTGAATTTACTTTTCCTAGTTCCTAAAATAACTTTCTAGTAGGGTACCTATTGAAGATAGATCTTCTTCATTCCAACTTTGCACATATTAGTGAAAACTCTCACTTGACATAGGTTAAGGCATTGTTAATCATGAAAATTTCAATTGAACATGGAGTCACCACTATAAGGATTTTAACCTTAGTTGTGCAAGATGCACTATAAGTAACTTTCAAGTGTCTATCAATGCCTAATTTATGCAAAGATTAATATATCCGACCATCCTTTTCCCAAATTTATCATTATTGATGCAAATTTAGTGAAATGACCACTAGAAATTGTAAATGTTGCACAATAGAATTGTAATCTTGCACAAACCTTATAGATCTTAACAAAGGATAATGTTTAAACAATGTATTTTTACTTAACTCATGTAAGAAACATTACTAGGGTCATCATCTATATGCATATGTAGAAATAGTCCCAAAGAATGTTGCCACTTTGGTGTTGTTTCCAAACAAATAGGTCCCGGAGTTCAAATAATCCTGGCAACGGTCTTAGTTTCGTTGTTGTTGCTACAAAAATAAGTCCCGCTTTTAAATAATCCCCAGGAAAAAGACACCACTTGAGTTGTTGCCACAAAAATAGGACACGGAGTTCAAATAATCCCCGACAACAAACCACTTCGTGGTATTGTTTCGCATAGATAAATCCCTAGCAACGGCACCACTAAGGTGTTGGTATCCAAATTGATTCTTGGAAAGGACCAAGAAGCATCATGAAATTGGAAGGATTCTTAAAGATAGACGGACATCGATATGAGTCATTTTGTAGGTGGGGATGGGATTCGTCGACTCTTTGTCACTCGAATGTTGGAGAAGTGGATAGCACCTCACGAAGGGTTTGATCTACCCCCACTACTTTAGGTTTTTCCTTCAACCGGGGTGAGGGGACCTGTTCGTAACTCCTGTATTGGTTAAGGACATCGAGACATCCTTCTCTAAAAATTTTTAATGAGAACCTTGAGGAAATATGATCAATACAACATAATCTAATTCTCAT
This sequence comes from Taxus wallichiana var. yunnanensis, assembly GCA_018340775.1. Lineage (NCBI taxonomy): Eukaryota > Viridiplantae > Streptophyta > Pinopsida > Cupressales > Taxaceae > Taxus > Taxus wallichiana. The sequence goes on along the minus strand of CM031241.1, from coordinate 290,757,357 downwards.
GAGTTGTCACACTAGACAATTGAGATGTTTTCTAGAAAGGTTCAAAGTTACTAAAGACAATAATTGAATCTGTGTCCCTACATAATTTGGAAATGAATTTTTTCTTTTGTTGATATACAATACAAAAAGGGGTATTTCGTGTAGGATTCATCATTTGAAAAAAAAATTATTGGAAGATAAGCATGATGAAGTTGATTTTACTAGATATTTAAGAGTCTTTATAAATTTTAGAACACTCATAGATAAAATGCTTCAAAATAGCTAGAATATTCCTTCAACGAGAAGGTGTGTATCAATGGAGGCCCGAGAGATGCATGGTTTCACACATTATTTGAGAATTAAACATTAGAAATCCCTATTTTGTCACGCCTAAGATACAATCATAGGATTACAAACAATCTTTATCAACATAGTGAAAGTAAAGTGATTTCAAATTGTTTATTTCATTACGGATGAAATCTCTTCTCATAATGAAATTGCAAATGTCACAATACTAACACATTGACAAGATCATGTGTGACTCAAAGAGATTTTAACATAAGATTGCAACAGGGAAAAGAAACTATTTGAAAACATTCTGAAATAATAACAGACACAATTATGCTCATGATCAACACAGAGTCATTCAAGGTTCATTAGACTCATCAGCAGGAGAAATTTTCAACAACAATCTTAGAGATTGTCAATAGTTTTACACTTGTAACCACCTTGACGTGATTGAATAAAAAAAAAGTGGAAAACAAGCTGGTCTCTCAGGTGGCCTCTTAGGAAAATGGTTTTTTCTAAAAATTCTTAGAAAAATTAACCCTGACCTTATGTAAGAGTATTCTAATGACATTTATACAATTTCACTTGCTCACTCATCCTATATTTTCCCCCAAAACAAGATTATTCAAGGAATCATTTTTTTGTTACAATTTTTTTCCAGAAAGTGATGTTTAACAAATTTTCACCCAAAAGCTTCCAAGTGGATAAATCATGAACGATCATGTTTCTCGAGACCCTAAACTATGACTGGGATGCCATAACATAATTTTTGACAGTATTATTAATCATTCTTTTATTCTATCATCAAGAAATGCCCTTTTAATAATTTTGGTGGCTCCATATGGTTGGATCGATAAGAAATCCTTTTCACCCTTGAAAATATACCTTGAGAATTGAGTTCCCTCACATGCATACCTAAATTCGTGCCTCTCGTAAATGAATTTCCACACATGAATTATACCACATACTGTTTCGTGTGTCCAAGTCAGCTAGGTGAAAGGAGGATCCAACAAAAACCTCCACATGTATCCTTGGCACAACTAGAAAGGTGAAGTCCAGAGGTAGGTTCCCAAATGATCAAGCCCTCCACATGTTCAAAACCCTAGAGAGTTTCACCAGTTACTAAAAAGTTAGAGTATGGGATGGTCTAGTAGAAGCTTCCACGTGTATGTTTGGTGGAACTTCAAAGATGAAGTCTAGAGGCGGGACCTCAAACGAGAGGAGGATCTCCACGTTCCCCGAGCCCAATAGATTTTCCTTGGCCATTGAAAAAGTCTTAGTATAAAGAGGAGCCAGCGGAAGCCTCCATGTGTCTCTTCGATGCACTTTTGATATGGTGCCAAAAATGGAGACCCCAAACAAGCATGGGCTCACCACGTGTCTCAGACCGGAAAAGTTGTTAAAACTTTTACAAACTAGTGGAAGGTGCCACGTGCCCATGGTTCGAGAAAGTTACATCGGATACTTGAAAAAGTCTAAGTATGGGAATATCCAATGGAAACCTCCACGTGTCTCTTGAAATTCTTTTAAAAGTAAAGTTTAGGGCGGTACTGTTATCTCTCGAAAGTGCACCCCATAGAGATGGCCGTAAGTTTTTATAAGGTTACGAATTTGATCTCTCTCTTTCATAGATATAATGGAAACACCTCAAGTTTGTGGGTATACCTATTTTGAGGTGAGTCTCTGGTATCAAGATTGGTTCCTTGTTGATGTATCCTAAACTACTTCAGGGGTTTTAAGGGTAAAAGATAACTATAAAATAGTTAAAACTAAGGTGATACACCAAATTTATATGAGGTATTTGGACTGAGTATATGCACAATTGATATGTGAAAGGATTTACGATGCATGAACAAATAGTTCTTCTTTGAATATCGATGGAAAAACACTTTGAGGTATTGAGGGAGATTATCACAATGATACCGCTAAGCTAAACATGCACATTAATATCATGTAGAAATTATTGAGTTTACAACGGGGTAAGATGATTAATCAAGGAATTTGCATTCACGAGGTTAATAGAAACATACACAAGATCGTAAATAATTGGTATGGTAGAAAATGCTTCACACTCGAGAAGGTAAAACTAACAAAAATTTCTTCAAGACTCCTATATCCAAAAGTCCTATGCTTTGAAAAGCCACACAATATATAGCAAGATTAATTCTCCCATCCTTCCTAAAAATAACCTAAGGCTTGTACTCGCTCATGCATCCTATTTTATCCTTTATTTAATAATAAATAAAGAAATAAAATAATATAAACTAGTAAAAGAGGCATTAATATCCTTTGATTACATCTCAGTCAACTAAAGTTGACTTGTTCTATTTTTAATAAGTTTGGGTGAATAATTTTCTAAAAAGAAGATTGCTTGCTAGGCAAGTCTCTCTCTATGGACATGCAACTTTGTATCCTTCATTGTTCTATCTTCTTGTGAAGCATGCAAAAATTTAACTCCTGTGAGTGAGCAAAATTAATTACATTATTTGCAATACTTTGAAAAAGTAATTCATCGAAACATCTATTCCGATTGGGACCACCTCCAAGCCTAATATTAACATTTCTTTGTCTCCATTTGAGTTTGGTCACATTTGTGGACTTAGAACATTACCATGGTTTTAGTTAAACATGGGGGCACTTGTAATAGTTACCACACCATACTCGTCCACCTTTGATTTTTGACATATGCTACACTATATAGTCTACCACCTTTTGGACATACACGACCATGTAATACTTGTTGTCTTGCATGTTTGAACAGTATATAGTTAAAATATTCACCTTTTCGGTGATCATTGTGGCATAATTTGGCTAAGTTTTGGCATTATTTAAAGTTTGGACTATAGTCTATCCTTTGAATTTTGAATTCAATTATTTTGTTTGATTCGATGATGCGGGTTGGCCCCTTCACCATAGTGACTCACCCCTCCATGTGTTTTGTCAGTGGAAACCTAACTCAGGTTGAGTCTTTTAGAAATTTGGTGATGATTTTAAACCGCCGATATGTGTACTTTGAGATCTTAGGCCATCGATCTTTGGACTCACAGTTAGGGTTTTTGACTGTGCATTGAATGTGGTTAGTGGGATTGATTGTAGTTAATTGTTTTGAGCTCTGAGCACGATCCTCGGCCTTTGATCTTCATCCTTGATGCTTTCTGATCATCGATGCTTCAACCGTGGTTGAGTCCTGTTGACTCGTCTCTCAAGTTTGCATGTTAAAGGGTGGCTTCGACCCATAATGATCACTTCATTTGGTTTTTGTGATGCTAGTGAAGCCTTGGAAATTTTTTTACTGCCATTAACTGATCATTGAATCTCTTTTTAGTTCATTCTTTGGTCTTCTAAACCATTCATGCCTCTGTATATTTTTGAAACCTGTGGTTTCTTTAATGGTTGCGATTGTTACTAATCCCGAAGCTTAGATTTTTTCTGTTTTGTCTTTGTGGTGAAGTCCATGAGATCTGAGTTTACTTTTGAAGTGGCCATGATGGTTAATCACTTTGAGCTCTGAGTGTTTTGTGAGATCTTGTGGTCAAAAGGCTTGAGCACCAGTATATTTTGGTCTCTACAGGTTTTTTCTTTCGAATCAGCCACCATCTCTTGCTATGTGCATCACTGTTTGATGAGGGAAGGTAAGTTTTTCCAACCTCTAAGTTTCGTTGTTACTTAGTCTTTGCCATTTCGACCTCCGAAACTGATACTCATTTTTCATTGCATTTCTTGTGACCTTCATGGCCTCGGCCTTGGTTGTTTCAAGTTGAAATTTGTTCTGAGCTAAAGCTTTCTGGGTCTATTGATTTTGTAACCTTACCTCAAGGATTTACTAGAATTTTTACTTAGAACCAGTAAGTTTCAACTGGGTACTCATATTTTCCTCTGAAAATGCATGGATTTGGCACTTGGCTTGTTGTAAACTTTGTGGTTTTGAATTCATACTCCTCAAATTCATGTTCTTCCTTTTCTAAATGTTATTCTGAGTTGTATATGGTATTTTAGAACTATAGATCTACATATTTTAAAATATGGGTATTCAGATTTCTTCTTTGAGCTTTACTGTATGGTTGTATTGTATATGATTAGCCTCTTTTGTTGGCGTCTATGTTATAAACCTCTGCCCGAGCTTTCTTAGATCTGAATCTTCATCATTTTTTCATTTGATTTTTGAGACACTGATAATAAGCTCCTTATTGTATAATATCCTCTATGATTTCTTGCTACCATTAATGGGTCTTCATTCATTGCCATGATTTGTGCTTTCATGACATGGGTACTCACAGATCTCTATTTTTCCTTTATCTTCACGCCTTTGAGCTTGATTTGAGAGCCAGTTGTGTGCAATATTTACTTTGTATTCTCCTTCATTGAGGACTTGGGTTTGAGGTGTTTGTCACTTTTACTCTTTTAAGTAACTAAGCACCTTGATATTTATATTTCCTAGATCTCATGGGGATACTAGGTCTACACTGTCATTTCTTAACTTATGTGATGAAAACATTTTTCAACTGTATTTCTGAATATTCCTTTGACCTGGATATATATGAGTTTTCTTATCAAAGTTCTTCTTGGAAAAACCCTAGTCCTTTTCTAGAACCTATTGTAGCATTTTGTACACTTAAACTTGCTTCATTTCTGAAAGTTATACCTATGTTGTAAAATTTGCTTCTTTTTCATACACTGCAATCTTGTTTAAGTACTTCTTACTTTGATTTTGAAGATGATTCTTGTCACTTGTTAGAATATTGCAATCTTGTTTGTATCTCAACACTAAATAATAATCTGATGCACAACTTATTTCTTCTACTCTGAATTTGATCCTTTCCTATAGTAGTTAGTATAATAAGTTCTTGTTGATATACTTAGAGAAAATATGTTTTTCTAAAAGTTATATTGAACTTCTTTCCGTATTGAATATTCAAAAATAGAGTAGTTGATGTTTTTTACTTGGATTATTTATTTCCTTGATAGTAATCTTCCTAGCATGGTGAAAAATTAAAATGTTGATTTTTCATGGCGAAGCCACCCGCAAAAATTTTCGTAATTTTTCTTCCTTCATTTCCAAAGATAGTAGTTGTGTTTTTCTGATTTAGAATACAAAATGACACTTTCTCGTTGAAGTTGGTTCTTCCTCTTTAGTGAAAAACTAAAACATGTATTTCTATCTTCCATCATCTCTTTTGTATCTTGTAACTTCTTCCACTTCGAATAGTTACTCAAACCTTGAGTTACATCCTTTCTTCTTTTGACATGTACTTATGACTTGTCAATTTCTTCTTGGCTGCAAGCTATACCGCATGATTAGGAAAATAGTTAGAAAATACTTAGGATTTTATGCGTCTCTTATGTCCATGTTCTTCTTTTCTTTTCTCTTTACTCTTTCTGAGTAAGTAGAGCATGTATGCAATCTGATATTCAAGTATATTACATCTCATGTTTGAAGAGATTCATATGCACGAACTAGGACATTAGGGAATATGAATTAATCCTCGAGCTCGTGAATCGATAGTTGACTTTTATCCTTTTCAGGTATAGTGGCTTCTACAATGGAGATGAAGAAAGAACAAAAGATAGAAATGGTGATGCTTTAATCTAAGAAAGAAACCCCAAGGAAATGATGGGTTCACTCATAATCCTTACTTTCTCTTTCATGCATGTGTACCTTTTATTTCAGTAGTTGTACTTTACTTTTAAGTTACATCCCTGACTTTGTGTGGGAAACATTTGAAAGTTCCTTATGAATAAATTATTGAATTTTGTAAATGAGTTGTATATTTATTCTTGCATTTCAGATTTCTGTATGGATTGTATGATGAACTAAACAAACCAGTCATTTAATTAATTGTCTTAGGCAAGAAGGAAAGAAGAGTAATGAGAAACTATAACATTCAAGAATGAACTCGATTTTTGTAATCTGCACTTATGTTTGCTATCCCAAAACTCAACACTTCACCTATTATGCAATACGGTGTCTTCATCAAGACAACACATCTATAGTTCAGGGCCCCTTTTGTTCTTTTGCTAAAGATATCATGAAATTATAGACTATGTGATATGTTACATTTTGTAACAGCACACATAGCTATAGATTTCACTTAATCATTAACTAAATCAGTATTAACCAATAATATCAAAACTTTGTTTACTTAGGTATACTTCACCATCCTTTTATCGAAACAAAGAAGTTTCGAGTTGCCCATTTTTCGCACAAGTGCAAGAAATTGTCAATATTTCTGGTGATCCTGCAGGGAAACCTACCTGCTAGCTTATAGATCAGTGCCCTGCTCTTGTCCATTGGGCATGGAGTCAAAACATGTAACCAGAATTTTGCCTTTTTGAAAGGTCCAACCCTTAAAAAATGGAACTAAAACTGAGAAAGGATCTGGTAAACTAGTTCACATGCACGAATGCCATTATTGAATTGAAAAACAATGCAATGTGCAAAACCGCACTTATTGAAGGTAAAATCCTATGCTAACAATCACTATGCTATTTTCAATAACAATGTTTGAGAAACATACCATTCATAGGAATGGAAAGTTCCTCTTCATTCAACTTCAAAAGATGAAAATCATTGTGTTCTTTATAAGTTGAAATCATGTAAAGGCCACTCTAAATTGTATCAAACTTCATTTGTCTTCCTAGCTTTACACGATTAGCACCTCACTTTAACATAATATATCCTTCATTGAAGACTCGAATTTTTCTTTCTTATCAAAAGTCTTCTTCATCTTCTTCGATTCTTTTCCATATTTGAATGAGCTTGATCTCTTAGCTCTTGTAATTCCATTAACTCTCCATAATGAACTTGTAATGGTTCATTCTCAAGTAGCTCCATTTGATGCAGCAAATCCAATGTAGGTAACTTGACTGAAATAGGAATTCTTGCTTCTTTTCCATACACAAGTTTGTATGGTAAATTGCCAATTGATCTTTTAGGAGTCACCCTATCAACACAAAGTGCTAAATTCAACATTTGATGCCAAGCTCTTTGATTATCTTTGAGTGTTCTTCTAATGATCCTTAACAAATTTTTGTTATTAATTTAAGCTAAGCCATTACCTTGTGGATAATAATTAGATGAAGAGCTTAGATAGATTCCATGATTGACATCCCAATCTGTTATCTTTGCACCAAGGAATGCTAAAGCATTATCTGATATGATAGTTATTGGAACACCAAATCTGAAAACTATAGCTTCGTAAAAGGATAGTAAAGAAGTTTCATTAGCATCTTTCAAGGCTATTTCCTCAGTCCATCGTGTAAAATAATATGTAGCAATTAAGATCCACTTATGTCCTTGTGAAGAAGGTAGGTTTATCATGCCAATAAAGTCAAGACTCCACCGCATAAAAGGCCGATCAATGAAATAGGTTCAAAGGCGGTGAGGCTAAACGTTCTTTTTCAACAAAGAAATCACACTTTTAGACTTTCTTAACCATTCTAAACAGTCCTTGAATATGCTAGGTCAACAAGAACCAAATTTCATAATTTTTAAGGTTGTGGTACATGCTGAAAAATGACCTCCTGTGGGTCCTTCATGGAATTCTAACAATATTTTCTAAATTTTATCATAGTCAACACACCGCATCAAGATTCCATTTATATCTCTTTTGAACAACACATTATCAATGAAGATATAAGGTACAACTTGTAATCTAAAATACCATTGTTTATTCTTATCCATGTTGTAGATAGTTAACCAAATCAGTCATCCATCTTGACTCCCGAATCTCATAAGTAAGCTCAAGCTACTAATTTTCTAGTTGAACCATAATTTCTAATTGCTTTGATAGGCAATTTCAGCTTGTTTTTTGAAATATCAGCAATAAGATGTTCACATAATTCTTTCCCTTGAACCATCTTAGCAACCTAAATATCAGCATCATACTACATGACCTTTGTTATCCAGTTTTCTCTTTTCTCATTCAATTCTTTATTTAGTAAGAATGCTTTCACACTTGGATGAGAAACAAGAACATGGATTTAATTGTTTGAAAGCATATACTTTAAATTATTTAGGCCTCTTAGTACTGAAAGTACTTATTTTTCATGAAATTTGTACCTTGTTTCATAATCATGCAAGTTCTATCAAAAGAAAGCAATACGATGCTCAATATTTTCATCATTGAGTTGATTTAATATAGCTAAGATTATTTTGTCTCCTATAATTGCATACATTGTAAAATATTTATCTAAATTTGGATTTTCAAGAGTAGGAGCTTGAGAGATAGCTACTTTGATTGATTCAAATCCTTCTCTCTCCTTCACTGGTCCAAGAGAAGGTTTTCTCTTTCTTAAGCATAGCTGTGAGTGGTTTAAAGAATGCTAAAAAATCTGGAACAATCCTTCTAACAAAGTTGATTTTTTCCAGAAAAATTTGTAATGTCGTCTTATGGTGAGGCAATGATAGTTGTGATATGGCTTTGATTTTGAAAGGATCAATTGCTAATCCTTTCTTGGAAACAATATGACTAAGTAATTTAGCCTGATGTACTGAAAAGATAGACTTAAGTGGATTCAAAGATATCCCAAATCCTGTCTTGCATAACTGAAAGGTCTGCCTTAGATGTAACATGTGTTATTCTAGATTTTTTTGAGAACACGGTAATGTCATCAAAATAAACCAAAATGCATTTATTTATCAAGCTCAGGAAATCCATGTCCATTGCATGTTGAAACATTGCACTGGCATTTGAAATACCAAAAGGCATCAAATTATAGGCACAAGTACCCCACTTAGTGGTAAAGGTTTTTTTATATCTATATTTTCCCGGACTTAAATCTGATTATATCCGTTGTAACCATCTAGAAGAGAGTCTATATGAACTCGAGACTATTCTCAAAATTTGATCCATATTTGGGAGTGGGTAATGATTTTTAATGAAGCCTTATTAAGATCTCCGAAATCTACGAATAGTTTAATTTACCATTCTTCTTCCTAACAGAACAAGATTGGCTACCCAACTTGAATGATTGACTGGAAAGATAATACCTAATTCAATCAACTTAGATAAGTCTTTCCTCATCGTGAGGCTCTATTTTGGGATTTATAGGCCTCTATTTTTGTCTAACATGTTTAGAATTTTGTTTGCAACTCGATTATATGTTGTACTAAACTAGGATCAAATCCTTTTAGATCTTGGTATTTCCAAGTGAAAACATCTTTAAATTCCTTGCAAAGATCAATAAATGACTATTTTTAGTTAAGGAACATACCTTTCCAAGAAATATCTTTTACCTTTATCAACCAAGATCATTCATAATTATCAGTGTGGGTTGACATTTTAGTCTTGAATTTTCTTAATTGATCGTTAGTGTTGAAGATTTATTTCAATGTGACTAGACCTTGAGGCGGTTTATTTGTCTTCTCTTGAATAATCTGGTCACCTTATAAGTGTTGTAATTTATCTTGATTAACTATAGAAAACTCAACTTCTTGTTGCAAAAACTTGAAGATTTGATCATCACTTTCAAAAACTTACCAATTTGAATCATTATCGGTATTGAGGTTCGACTATTATCTTTATATGAGACTTAATTTTGCTATTTTCCATCTATTCTAGCACTTCAAAACTATCCCCAACTACTACAAGTTTGTCTGCATACTTATTTTAAACTCTAGGAATAGACTGAATGTTAATAGCATTGAAATATTCCATTAAGTCTAAAACTCTATGTCTGTAAGACTTCATTAATGGATTCTTAAAAACATTGAAATTTCTTACTTGATTGATAACCAACTTAGAGTCACCAAAAATATGTAGCATGTTGATACCTCTCTTTCTAGCCCAAAGCAAGCCATGAATTAAAGCTTCATATTCATCTATATTGAAAGTGCATGAAAATTGGAGACTCAAAGCTGAGAAATACCTTTCATTCATCGAGGAAATGAGCATCAAACCTGCTCCTATCCCTTCTTGTTCTTATCTCCATCAAAATGAAGCTTCCAAATCCCTTCGATGAATCTTCTGTTTTGGATAGTAAGTGAAGTGGTGTATTTTCTTCATGCATATAATACACACCAAACATGTGTTATTCAACTTCCTTAAAAGGATCATGAGCATGTTCTTCTATTGTTTGTTCATCCATAAACATGTTGAAAACACTATCTAATGTTGAAACTTGAGCTCCCTCATCAAAATAAGACTGATCTAAGGCTAAATAATTAGCCACCACATTTGGAGAGTGAGGCTCAATATGAAATCTGGCCAATGGATCTGAATTGATAGTAACTTATGTGCTGTAACAAGTAGTAAAAAATAAGGACCAATCAAGAGAGATAACCTCCTATTTTTTTGTGAAGTCTCTAGATAAGCATAAAGCAAAGTATGGAGGAAAATCTACAACATTTACATCTTATAAAATAAAAACAATTAGGGAAGCATATAACATCACCTCTATGTTTTTATTACACCAATTGTATTAGTTACTGTTCCATCAACTGTAAGACACTTCTTTCTATAGGCTCATATTACAGACCCAATTTTTGTAATTGCTTTTGGCATAAGCGTGCTACTTGTGCACTGTCCACCATGCAATTATGAACTATATGTTCTACAATAATCAATGAAAAATAAAATGGTGGTGGCATCTTGATGTCATGAAAATTCAGAACCTTCTCGAACCATCCACTTAACTTATTTAATGTGGTCTTGTTCAAACATTTCAAGGACCATATCTATCTTCTAAACTTCCTTTTCGTTGTATTTGAAGAAATCGTCAGAGCTTAGCTAGTTGATGAGAAAGTAAATATTGTTGTCCGGGAATACTTAGAGCATTCCACATTGAGATGTTAACATTATGATTTTTCATTACATCGACAATGTTAAAAGAAGCAACAGTTTTAAAGAGTGATTCAACTCTCTTAGAGTAAGCCTTAGTGTGGCCGATTCGCTTCAACCGCCTTAGATATCTAACGTATAAAAAATTTTTTTCTTGGATCAGCCGTAGTTGTTTTTGATGGCCTTTATCAATTGGAACAATTGTTATTTTTGAGGAACAACAAGATTCTTGGTTGTCTTTGGGACTATAAATGTTGTCTTATTAGTGATAGTAGGCAGGATAGGCCTATTTTGTTGATTTTGACTTTGAAGATTTTCCCGAGACCGAGATGAAAAATTCCAAATTAAAACGACCAAATTTTGTTCGGGTGCTTTCTAAACATGAGTTTCTTGCTGCCCACCCTCCATTTGAGGCATGAACAATGTTTGATTGATGTTGTGTAACAAGATTCATATTCGAAAAGCATTTGGGCAACTTGTACTGAATGAGGTGGATTGCAAGGATGACACCACTCTTCATTGTCATATTAAATGGGACTAAAGCGTTAGATGAACTAGGAGCCTTTGGGTCAAACTGCCTTTGCTGGTAAGGCTGCCTATAATTTTGATTTTGTTGATAAGGTTGCTTGTTTTGTTGATTCTGTTGATTTTGCTGATAAGGAGCCTAATAGGGTCTACTAGGTAATGTAATTCTATTTTCAATTGAAGTAAACTTATTCCCCATAGTCTTTAAATCTTTAAATACATCATTTGATGGGGCTAAAACAATAGGTTCTATGATTGTAATAGGTTGAGGAATAGGTGCTAAATCTACCAAAAAGGCATTGAAGGCCTTGGTGCCAATTTTCCAGCTTGAATAAGGTTGTTTTTAGCTTTTATAGCAATATCATAAACATCCAGGAGAGTATTACTACCCATAGATGGAATCATAGATGAAATATCACTATTCAAAGCTCTGAGGTAATAAAGAAAAGTGTGGTCAGCTTGAGGCTTAACACTTGCTGGGATCCTTTCCCAAGTCCTAGAAAAATGGATGTTGAAGCTAGACATGTACTCATGAGGGGCTCTTTTAATAGTAGACAATTGTTTAATGAGAGACAAATGATCTAAGTTATCATGGACCTTTTTCAGCAAATTTTCACCTAAGTCATCCCAAGTTCTTATGCTTCCAATTTCTAGGTTTCTATACCATTACAAAGCTTTCCGTTTAAAATATGTAGCTAAAAGTATTAAAGCTATGTCTTCATGAGTAATATTATGGACTACACATATGGCTATAACATCTTTGATATGTTCAGTAGGTATAACCTTATTTTCACCCGTGAATGATGGAAAAAAATTATGGCAGCATTAGGGATGTCATGGTAAACTAGGATTACTAATGGGCTGCCATTAGTAAAGGTCACAAAATTCCTTAGAGATTGAATAGCAATTTGAAAAATAAGATGTTAATAGAAAAATTGATATGGTGAAGGAATATTAGGAGGAGGATTGCAAAAAACATGTCTACGTTATAAGGTAAAGTATTACCAACTCTTCTTCTTCTAGCAAAATTTAAAGGTAAAGAAACAAACTCAAGAGGAATTCCTCTTACCGATGATATCGTAGTCACTTTAGGCATGGAACATGCTGTAATACTGGTCTGATATCAGCTCAACATATTTTCCAAAAGATCACAAAATCTTTAGAATAAATTGCTACATCTTGCTCCCAAAAGTGACTTTGAAATGCTGTAAATATGCTATGGATCTGTCATAACTTGCACGTAGATCTAATTCATGGTCCCACCAGGCATGCCAAAAATTGTTATCTCTTGAAAGTGCACCCTATAGAGAGATGGCTATAGGTTTTTCTATGGTTGTAGAATTTGATCTCTCTCTTTCATAGATACAATGAAAACACCTCAAGTCTATGGGTATACCTATTTTGAGGTGAGTCTCCAGTATCAATGTTGGTTCCTTGTTGATGTATCCTAAAATAATTATATGGTTTTAAGGGTAAAAGATGACTGTAAAATAATTAAAACTAAGGTGCTACACCAAATTTATATGAGGGCTTTGATTGAGTATATGCACGATTGATATGTGAAACAATTTTTAATGTACGAACCAATAGTTCTTCCGAAATATCAAGGGAAAAGTACTTTGAGGTATTGAGGAGACTATCAAAACAATCTGCTAATATAAACATGCACATTAATATCATGCAAAAATTATTTAGTTTGTAATAGGGTAAGATGATTAATCATCAAATGTGCATTCACAAGGTTAATATAAACATACACAAGACCGTAAATAATTGGTAAGGCGAAAATACTTCACAATCGGAAGGAAAAACGCAAAAATTACTTGAGTACTCCTATCTCCAAAAGTCCTTTTGTGCTTTGAAAATCCACACAATATATATCAAGATTAATTCTCCCACCCTTCCTAAAAATAGCCTAAGGCTTGTACTCGCCCATGCATCCTATTTTTATCCTTTATTTAATAATAAATAAAGAGATAAAATAATATAAACTAGTACAAGAGGCATTAATAGCCTTTGATTACATCTCAGTCAACTGAAGTTGACTTTTTCTATTTTTAATAAGGTTGGGTGAATAATTTTCTAAAAATAAGATTGCTTGCTAGGAAAGTCTCTCTCCATGAGCATGCAACTTTGTCTCCTTCTTTGTTTTGTCTTCTTGTGAAGCATGAAAAAATTTAACCCCATGAGTGAGAAAAATTAATTACATTATTTGCAATACTTTGCAAAAGTAATTCATCCAAACATCTATCCTGATTGGGACCACCTCCGAGCCTGATATTGACATTTATTTGTCTTCATTTGAGTTTGGCCACCTTTTTGACTTAGCACATTACCATGGTTTTAGATACACATGGGGGCACTTGTAATAGTTACCACACCATACTCGGCCACCTTTGATTATTTGACATAGGCTACACTATATAGTCTGCCACCTTTTGGACATACACGACCATGTAATACTTGTCGGCTTGCATGTTTGAATAGTATATAGTTAAAATATTCACCTTTTCGGTGATCATTGTGGCATAATTTGGTCGGCTTTTGGCATTATTTAAAGTCTGGACTATAGTCAATCCTTTGAATTTTGAATGCAATGATTTTGTTTGATTTGATGACATGGGCTGGCCCCTTCTCCATGGTGACTCACCCCTCCATGCGTTTTGTCGGTGGAAACCTAACTCAGGTTGAGTCTTTGGAAATTTTGTGATGGTTTTAAACTACCAATCTGTGTACATTGAGATCTTAGGTTGTCGATCTTTGGACTCACGTTTAGGGTTTCTGACTATGCATTGAATGTGGTTCGGTGGGATTGACTATAGTTAATTGTCTTGAGCTCTAAGCATGATCCTCGGCCTTTGATATTTATCCTTGATTCTTTCTGATCATCTATGCTTTAACCGTGGTTGAGTCCTGTTGACTTGTCTCTCGAGTTTGCATGCTAAAGAGTGGCTTTGATGTATAATGATCACTTTATTTGGTTTTTGTGATGCGGGCGAAGCCCTGGAAATTTTTTTACCACCATTAAATGATCATTCAAGCTCTTTTCATTTCATTCTTTGGTATTTTAAACCATTCATTCCTCTATATATATTTTTGAAAATTGTGGTTTCTTTAATGGCCACCATTGTTACTAATCTTGAAGCTCGGCTCTATTCTATTTGGTCTTTATAGAAAAGTCATTGAGATCTGATTTTGCTTTCTAAGTGGCCACCATGGTTAATCACTTTGAGCTCTGAGTGTTTTGTGAGATCTTGTGGTTGAAAGGCTCGAGAACCAGTATATTTTTGGTCTCTGCAGCTTTTCCTTTCGAAGTGGCCACCATCTTTTCTATGTGCATAACTATTTGATGAGGGAAGATAGGTTTTTTGACCTCTAAGTTTTGTTGTTACTTAGTCTCTACCATTTTGACCTCCGAAACTGATACTCGTTTTCATTACATTTTGTGTGACCTTCGTGGCTCGGCCTTGGTTGTTTTGAGTTGAAATCTATTTTGAGTTGAAGCTTTCAAGGATTTACTAAAATTTTTACTTAGAAATGGTAAGTTTCAACTGGGTACTCATATTTTCCTCTGAAAACGTATGAATTTAGCACTTAGCTTGTTGTAAACTTTGTGGTTTTGAATTCATACTCCTCAAATTCATGTTCTTCCTTTTCTGAATGCTATTCTAAGTTGTATATGGTATTTTAGAACTGTAGATCTACATATTTTAAAATATGGGTATTTAGATTTCTTCTTTGAGCTTTACTGTATGGTTGTATTGTATATGATTAGCCTCTTTTGTTGGTGTCTCTGTTAGAAACCTCTGCCTGAGCTTTCTTAGATCTAAATCTTCATCGTTTTTTCATTTGATTTTTGAGACACTGATAATAAGCTCCTTGTTGTACAAGATCCTCTGTGATTTCTTGCTACCATTAATGGGTCTTCATTCATTGCCAGGATTTGTGCTTTCATGACATGGGTACTTGCAGATCTCTATTTTTCCTATATCTTCATGCCTTTGAGCTTGATTTGAGAGCCATTTGTGTGCAATATTTACTTTGTATCCTCCTTCATTGAGGAATTTGGGTCTGAGGTGTTTGTAACTTTTACTCTTTAAGTAAATGAGCACCTTGATATTTATATTTCCTAGATCTTGTAGGGATACTACGTTTGCACTATCATTTTTAACTTATGTGATGACAACATTTTTTCAACTATATTTTGAATATTCCTTTGACATATATATATATATATATATATATATATATATATATATATATATATGATTTTTCTAATCATAATTTATTTTTGGATAAATATGATTTTTAATCAGAACCTATTGATAAGCATCCTTTTCTAGAACCTATCGTACTGTACACTTAAAATTTCTTCATTTCTTAAAGTTTTACCTATGTTGTAACATTTTCTAATTTTCCATACACTACAATCTTGTTTATGTGCTTCTTAGATTGATTCTGAAGATGATCCTTGTCACTTGTTAGAATACTACAATCTTGTTTGTATCTCAACACTAAATAATAATCCAATGCACAAATTTTGTATTTTATTCTGAATTTGATCCTTTCCTCTAGTAGTTAGTGTAATAATTTCTTGAGATACTTAGTGAAAATATGTTTTCCAAAAGTTATATTGAACTTCTTTCTATATTGAATATTCAAAACTGGAGTAGTTGATGTTGTTTTACTTGGATTTTTATTTCTTTGATAGTAATCTTCTGGCATGGTGAAAAATTTAAAATGTTGATTTTTCATGGTGAAGCCCTTGCAAAAATTTTCCATAATTTTTCTTCCTTTATTTCAACATACTAGATATGTTTTTTCGATTTAGAATATAAAATGACATTTTCTATTGAAGTTCATTCTTCCGTTTTAGTTGAAAACTAAAACATGTATTTATATCTTCAAGTATATCTTATGTCTGTAACTTCTTCCACTTTAAAGCGTTGGATCGAAACCTTGAGTTACACTCTTTCTTCTTTCCGGCATGTACTTATGACTTGTCAATTTATTCTTTCTTTACGCAACTTGTACTTGCACAATTAGGAAAATAGTTAGAAAATACTTAGGATTTTTGGCCTCTCTTATGTCCATGTTCTTCTTTTATTTTCTCTTTCTTCTTTCTGAGTAAGTAGAGCATGTATGCAGTCGATATTCAAGTAAATTACATCTCCTATTTGAAGAGATTCATATGTATGAACTAGGATAGTAGGGAATACAAATTGATCACCGAGATCATAAGCGAGAATTAAATTTTTCCTTTTTAGGTACAATGGCTTCTCAATGGAGATGAAGAAGCAACAAAGGTTGGAAATGGTGATGCTTCAATCTAAGAAAGAATCCTTAAGGCAATGATGGGTTCACTCATACTCCTTACTTCCCCTTTCATACATGTGTACCTCTTATTTAAGTAGATGTACTTTACTTTTAAGTTACATCCCACGGATTGTGTGGGAAACATTTGAAAGTTCCTTATGAATAAAACATTGAATTCTATAAATGACTTGTATATTTCTTCCGCATTTCAGCTTTCGTATGGATTGTATGATGAACTAAACAAATCATTCATTTAATTGAATGTCATAAACATGACGGAAAGAACATTAATGAGAAAAGCGTAACATTGAAAGAATGAACTCTCGATTTCTATAATCTACTCCTATGTTTGTTGTCCCAAAACCAAAAACTTCACCTATTCTGCAATTCGGTGTCTTCATCAAGATAACACAGCTATCCTTTGGGGCCCTTGTGTTCTTTTGCTAAAGATATCATGAAATTGCAGACTATGTGATCTGTTACATTTTGTAACAAAGCACACATAGTGTAGATTTCACTTAATCATTAACTAATTCAGTTGTAAACAATAATATGAAAAATTCATTAGCTTAGGTATACTTCACCAATGCCTTTCATGGAAAAAAAGACTTTTGTTGTTGCCCATTATTCGCACAAGTGTGAGAAATTGTCGCAGATCCCCAAATAGGCATAGGCCCCCCATGTGTCCAATGGAAGCCTCCACATGCATCCTTCACGCAACTCCAAAGGTAAGACCCGTGAGGCGGATCTTCAAATGAGAGTAGGCTCTCCACATGTCTATGGTCTAACAAGCTACATCGACCATTGAAAATTTTGAGTGTGGGAAGAACTAGTGGAATTTTCCACGTGTCTCATCAATGCTTTTTTTGTATGAAGCTCAAAATAAGGACTCCCAAACATGCGTGGTCCTTCCACATGTCTAGGGTCTAACAAAGTTACACTAGACACTTGAAAAAAGTCCAAGCATGGGAAGATCTAGCGGAAGCCTCGACATGTCTTCTTCGCACAACTCCAAAGGTAATATCCAAAGGTAGATCCTCAAATGAGCACAGGTCCTCCACGTGGAAGAGATTTGAGTTGAATTGGGATTGAGAATCTCAAAATTCTCTGGTGACCCACCTTTCTGCTTTTAAATTTTGATGTGGGCCCCAACAGTCGCGACTCACTTTTATACTTTTACTTCATTTCAAAAAAAGAGCTTAAAAACTCTAAAGTGCTTTGGTGACCCACCTCCCCACTTTGAATTTTCAATGCTGACTCAAACATGTGACATTAATTTGTCCCCAGTGGAGTTGTGGATCATTTTATAATTTTCCTCCTTTTACAAAAAGGCAAAAATATTCAAAATCCTCGACGATCCACCTCTCTGCCTTTGGCCTTTCAAACTACCGCATTTCCTTCTTGGGGTCAAAGTAATAAATTTTCCTGTCGCTTCATATTATTAATTATCCAATTATATACTATCGAGCTACGGGAGCAATTTGGTATTTTTTACAAATGAAACAAAAGTGACAATTTTCACCAAAAAGACACGGTGGGTCACATCCAATCAGAAAGGACCACGTATCCGTGGATGTTGGGATAGGATTTACAAAGGAGACACAGTTGTGGAAGACACCTAACAAAAATAAATATCCTATGGAGAGAAGACCATAAATAAAACCAAGACTCAATAAGATCCACGACCCAAGGAAAGGACCAATATTGGAAACCAAATGAAGGAGAAAGCTTTCAAGCATCCATAGGAGACAAAGAATACTCAGACCATGTGGATCGAGAAATTTTGAACAAACATGGCAAGATTAAATTGAGCACCGGTAGGTTCCTTATGACCTTATATTAAAATGGATCACTGAGATGGTCATATATACCTAACAAAATCAATCGTGGTTGATTGAATCAGCCAGGAAAAAATCAAGTGCCAAAACAATCACATGTATGTTATTTTCCAATCAACGGTACTAAAAAGGGGCATTTTATTGTGATAAGAAAAAAAAATGTGTCGTAGATCATGGATGTGATTGAAAAATGTTCAAAGTGGTGAAATGTAAGTGAGAAGTCATGGATATGATATGCATGATACCTAAGAGAGAAAGGATAAAAAAATTCAAGAAAAATTAGCACTAAGAAAAATAGTGATGCTCTCTCTATGTACTAATTCTAACCCATAATGGTTATGTGAATAACCATTTCCCATTCCTAGAAATCCCCTTAAGGATTTTGATCAAGAAATAGATGCATCACTAACCCTTATATATATGTGAAAATTGTTAGTAACATGTATGAAAGATGAAAATTAAAATATTATTGTTTATACATATGCTCTAGTTGTTGATAATCACTTGTCACAATAGTGAAATGTGGGGTGGTTAATGGAAAAAGACATTCGTAACACTAATACTAAAATAAGTTTAAAGTAAGTAGATAAAGGAATTATAAAGGAACTATATTAAATGAAATATAGCCACTAATGGGCACTGATAGTATTTCTTATCCTACTATACGAGTGTGATCTATTTTTGAGAACCATGGAGAATTAAAAATGAGCGGAAACACTAGAAGATTATCAATAAAATAAGGCATAAATCACCTAGCTAGGGGCCCATGGGATAGATGTTAAGATGGTATGGTATCATAGAAAATAGGTCAAAATTGAATATTTTCATAAGGATGTGTCTAATAGGTCAAAATAAATGTCTTGACATCACATTCGAGACACAAAAATAACACAAGTAGTTGAGATCGGGAGCCAAAATGATTAGAATTTAAATATTAAGGATAATTATGACCAAATTCAATAGAAATTTTGAAATTTATTAATGATTTTTATCTTAATTTAATTATTATTATTTTTAGAATTGAGAAAACTAAGATTTGGAATTCTAATTTAGGAGAATTCTAGATGATATGGCATGAGTATGAGGAAGATGTATTAGATGATGAGGCGGACCAGTATGATAGTGCTCGACCACAGTAAGTCGTTGCATTAAATTTCATTGTGTAGATTAAATAGGTTTTAGTTATTTAGATTTTTCAAAGTTATTAATGTATTTTGTTTAGTTGAACTTGCATCATTCGGTAGGTTATGATAAAATACAAATGGGTTGGGAGGGATTTGATTATTACTTTTGCATTTCATTGCATTTATAAATTCAAACTTGGGGAGGTCGCGGCCATGATCTTCTTAGAATATATTGCCCTCCTTAGAACAAGCAGGGATAATTGCCTTAAGAGGGGAAAGAAAGAGAATAGAGGGATGATGGCATAGGGGAAATATTTTCGATGGGCTGATGGATTAGGAAACTTGTTGGGAAAGGATCCAAATTTGAGTTTTTAATTGTAGACTTATGATGCAAAATTCTTGTGGTTTTCTATTATGATTTTGTGGATGTTTATAGAGCACAAGATCCACCTATGTCATACCATAGATGTATCATGGCTCGGTGAGATTATTTCGGGATTGAAACAAGTAGAGATAGACCAACTACATTATTAGGGATTTAGGGGCATCATACTGATTCCTAAGATACCATTTTATATGGATTTCTTGTGGATGTTTTTAGCTACATGGAAGATCAGGT
The DNA here is from genome assembly GCA_018340775.1 of Taxus wallichiana var. yunnanensis. Taxonomy (NCBI): domain Eukaryota; kingdom Viridiplantae; phylum Streptophyta; class Pinopsida; order Cupressales; family Taxaceae; genus Taxus; species Taxus wallichiana. The sequence continues at coordinate 290,736,890 of CM031241.1, read as the reverse complement.
CTAACACCTTTTTAGGTGGAAAACACATGAGATTATGAAAATGGATTTGAAATTTGATTATTTTCATGCAATTTTGGGGTTACGGATTAGAGGCTCTCATATGCATTGTGATTTGACACTTGAATATAGAGCGAAGATCATTGGCCATATGGGATACAAGTAGTGGTACATATAAAGAGTGCATATTGTGTGTTTGGCTCATTGTAGTACAATAAGTTGGAATTATAGATATCAAGAAAGTAGATATGGGGATCATGGTGGCATGCATAGTGTACCACAAGGAAGATGGAGCCATATTTTTTTTCTTGATAATAATATGTAGAGATGTGGTGGATCATGGGGTATAATTTAGCTAGGGAACTACCATATGGGTGTCATTTGTCCATGATTTTTATAATTTCAAACAAAAAGGAGAGAGGGTCATGAGACCTATCATTTTGTTGACCGTAGTGATATATGCATGATTTCATATGTACAAGACAATCAAAATGGAACTAACACTAACAAAATATTCCCAATAGTACTTTAGTGGGCACGAAGGCCACCAATGATAGAACTTTGATAAGACCATCCAATCACATAGATGAATTTGAGTGATAATTTTTACAAGCCTTATGCGAGAGAATGTGGATCGATGGTCTAGTTGGCCCAAAGTATAGACATTGGATTCCATAACAAAGGTTACATGACATTACTTTTATTGGGTGGAGGCATAAGCTTTGAGTTAGGTACCAAGAAATTTGGGTGACCATTGTCAATTGTGATACCACCATTTCCTCCCTACCAACATCATCATACTAGAGAGGCTACATGAGTAGAGGATAAAAGACTAAACTTCATCCCCGTAGGGTATGTGAAATAAGTGCAACACATTGGTAAAAGTAAATTCTTGTTGGGGATGATTTGGGCCCACCAAAAGTAATTATTTCAAGTTGTTTAAAGAGGAATCGACAAGGGATATGTGAATAGAATACCATAATACAAAGGCAAAAGAGGAGCAATAAGACATATGGAACCATTGATAATGAGCCATAACATGCAATGGCCAAGAGGATGTTACTTAACACCACTAAGAGTGTAAATGGTTGTGCATATAAGTAGAGGCCTAGAACACATTGACAAAGTGAGATGATATTGGTGCACTAAGACATGCGAGAACAATATGTAGGAATGATACATTTTCATGATGATGATGAAGATGAGGAGGAGGAGGAGGTATTGGGTAGATGAGAAGAAGGTGATACCTTCATATTGAGAACTAGGCATCCGAGGCATGTATCATGATTGTATTGAGATGCTTAGAAGATATTTGGTTTTTGTTTATATGAATAGTTTATTAACACTTTTCATTTTTGGCTTTCCAAAGCATACGGTGGAGTAGTACTTTGTGATTGAGATTTACCACCATGACATCATATATCCAGTGTTGGATGTATTGTCACCATCGACTGGTGATTCAGTGAGGTCATTTCAATTGGTGGGAGATGCATCCAAGATATTATGATGATATATGGATGCATAAGAGCTAACTATTACTAAAAATATCAATGTGATGTTGTAGATTTTTCTACAGGCATAGGTTGCCTTAGTTTAGAAGTAGGTAAAACACCTAGTAGATACACACAAAGTAGGTTAGAGTATTATCGTACTAGAGAACTAGCTAGCGAGAGTTTACGAAGAGACATCTTGAGCCTGATCTAACGCAAATTACCTATCTTTCATAGCCATAGACACAAGTGCATCCCCATCATATTTATGTATTCAGAGACCCCTAGGAAGTGAGGGTAATTGAGCTATTTTGTAGATGGTCTAGAGCTAATTTTTATTATTTTGGTCAATGTGTAAAACTTGATTCGATATATATGATAATTTTTATGGTATGGAATATTTGTTGTTTGGGTATCATTGTTCTAATTTAGGCATGTATGTATATGATAATACCATGGTAATTAGGAACAATGATAATGGGATGATTAGATAAGTAAACCTAGTGAGAATGGGATCAATAAGATATCTCAACGTATTTGATGCAAAGGATCTATCGTGTAGAGCCAATTCGAGGAATCCAACTATAGGATATCAAGATACAATATAGATATTTAGGAATTTTGAGCCCAAGTGAGGGAAATGATGTTTGTGTCAAGGTATTTTTGTTAAACCAAAGGGGTATCGAGATCCAAAGAAAAAGAAAAGAGGTATATCGCTATTTGTGTAAAACCCAAGTCGGGGACCAGATCCTAAGAAAACACGAGGGATCATGGAAAAGAAAGTAATATGTGATCAATTAATTATAGGAAACTCGCCACGAGAGGAAATTATCAAAGTGTATCAATAATAATGTCCTCAACTTTATTCAAGATGTCTCTCCTAGGAAAAGTGATGAGGTCCTCAATGACACACTATATAATGATGACCTATCGATAGACCTCTAATCTCTTGAAAAATAGGGTTTCATCAATTCAAACAACCAAGTGAGGATTTCACACTTTGAATGTCATTGATCGTGAGGTGAGGATCAGAAAAAGGTGGAGTCTCATATGTAGGATGTGGTGTATTTGGTTGAGGGAAGGTGGGTGAATCCAAGAGGAGTCAAATTTATGCTTCCAATTTTTGGAAGATTTTCGAGAATGGGATGCTTGCTATGTAGAACCTAACAATCAGCGTTTGTTTGCACACAATACGTATGATAAGAACAATAGAAAGAACTAAAGAAGAAGGGTGTGCATAAATTTTTAGTTTGGTCTTGTTTGACCGTCAACTTCAAGCTTCTTCATGTGACACCGATAGGATCTACATTCGAAACATCATTTCCTAGGGCCTCATGCCTCATACAATATGTCTCTATTGTAGAGGATTGTAGATCTGTAAGTGTAAGAATTGGGGATGAATGTAAAATATTGATGGGATTGGGTGAGAAGGAAACTGATGAAACAAGATGAAATGGTGTTTATGGATCATTTTTGGCTCGATCATCAAGTTATAATAGATATTATTATCACCCATAAGATCATCTCGCATCATAATCGAGTCTTAGTGATATGTTCATCATCTTCCATCAGTTAAAAAAGGTCAAATGATAGTGTGGTAGGCTTGTGGTGAGGTGAATAATCTAGTGGAATAATTTGGGGCTTAGGGAAAAGTTAGACGAGAAGATGATTTAGAGGTTTTGAACAATATTTTTCTATGTGAAGGACATTTATATCATGATGATGTTGTGTAGGAAAGGTTTATTGGTAACAAAATACACATCTATTATGAATATGTGCATATCTAGCAAGATAGGGATCATCTAGAGAATAACCAGCATCATAATATGAATTGGAAGAATTTATGATGAAAGAGTGAACTATGGTTTCAAGTTGAACCATAGGTTCTAGTGGGGGCTATGGTGTATGTGATATGACAACAAAAGCGAAGGATTGTTCTTGCGAGGCTGAAAAGGAGGAATTTGGGAGGTGATAAGGTCATGAATTTTGTAAGTATTTATTCTAAGTATAACCTTATTGGGCTCATTGTCATCCAGCTCTAGGATATTTGGATGCATGTGCCCAATAAACTCGAGATGAATGGCATTTCCTCAAAGACTGTATATAGTGTAATTAAAACGTTGATATTCTTCACAAAAGAAGTGGTTTGATAGTTAATCAAGTATAGGAGATTATGTGTCCCCTTTTTTTGAATTATATCATAATTGTAAGGCTTAGTTGTCCCCTTGAATCTTATAAATATCCCATTGGTGAACAAACTTCTCACATTGGCATGCATAAGAGGAAATCACACACATAGGATCTATTCAAGGTTGCCCTAGGAGAATGTTATAAGATAAGGTGAAGTCAAAGACCATAAATTTAATGTGGACAATCCTGGGTGAATTGCTTATGGGTAACCAAATACACCACATAGGAGGCATTTCTCAATGATCGTATCCTTGACAGGGTACTTCATGTATATTTTAAAATGTCAATAGAGTAACCAAGAGACTTAATAAAATCTAATGTTTCCACACACGTTCCTAATACCTGTCAATGATGAAACACTTGACCATAATGTGACCAATATAGACTAAGATAAAGAGAGGCACATATTCTACACGATATAAAAATCTCATCCAAAATCATTAAATCTATAGGAAAACCAATGCGGGTATGGGATATGTGGTAGGATCAATATGAATGGATATCTCCTCACGGTGTTGAGGGATAATTTCTTTTGAACCATGCAATGTAAAAATTTACATCAAAAAGGGAGGAAAATAAATGTTCATGTAAAAAACACATTCATGAGACACTCATGTCAAGTAATCGTACATACCCAAAATTATAAGTGCTCTGCTCCGTAACAATGTTACATGTGCCCCAATGATGATACAAGTCTCCTCACAAGGTGTTTAGAATCTAGAAAATATCTCCAAGCATGTGTTAACATCCCATATGCCCCGCTTAGCCCATGTGTGCTTTTTTTCTCTTCTCCCCTCCTTTTCTTTGTGTTTTGGTCCTCAGTGATGAAACCGCTGCCCTGCCTGGGCGGTGGTCTTGTGACTACCGCCTAGTCAAGGCGGCGGTCCTGTAACCGCCACCCTGCTCAGGGTGGTGGTCCTTCACACATTTTCTAGAATTCTCTTTTTAATGTGACTCGTGTAAATTTTCAACATTTACCAACTTTTTTCACCGCCTTTTCTTGTATTTATGATTCTGGTTCCCTGGAATAGTGTTTTGGCATTGTTTATGGTTTAAGAGATCAATTTGGTTTTCACCTTTGGGTAAATGGGATTCTATAAATAGCTGGCTTGTGCTCAAGCAAATGGCCCCTCAAATTTGCCTCTGAATTTCTCATTTCAATAGCTTAGCCTTTCAATTTTGCTTAGGATTCATAGTTTCATTTGTTGTATGCATGGTTAGTGTTGTTTAGCTGTTAGAAAGCCACATATTCTCCTTGTGCAAGTGTTGTTATTATTTCATCCAATCAATTGGAGTAGGATAGTTTGATTTTCAGTAGGAAGCCATTAAATTTGTAGGTTTTTTCGTCAAATAGGATAGTTTCAGGTTCTAGACATTTTATGTTGCATGACTCACAATAAATCCCACTAGGAATTGCATAAGCCAAGCTCTGTTCTCTTGCGTTATCCCTCTCTACTCGCATTGTATTCGGTCTACATCCTAATCTACCATTGTCCCAATATCTACTACTGATGCTAGCATTACATGCTTTTCTAGATCCACGTGATCACAAAAGAATGAGAAGATCACACTGAGGGGAGAAGGCCACACACCATCAAATTCGCCTTTGCATTCTACAAAATCCAGTTCAAGCTTTCAAATTTCTAGTTAAACCATATCAAATAGAATATCCAATCATTTCATTTCAGTTAATTTTACTTTCGATATTGCCAGGGAAGTTGTGGGGATTGATAGTTTCTGAGAAACTATGATTCACTCCTCACTTCTGAGGTAGGATCGAGAGTCTTTCAAATAGAGTAGATCAGTTATTTTTTATTTAGAGTAGATCTACAAATTGCACAGACAAGTAGCTATACTTAGTTGCTTTGTCTATTTTAATTGTGTTATTAGTTTAGTTGTCAATTGCCAGATATATTAGATAATTGCTCGTTTAAATTTTGTTCAGTAGATTATCAATAAAATCAGATTTAGGAACATACATAGATATATCTTGCGTAGTTAATTTATTCTATCATTAGTTAGATTTATATCATTTCCTTCTTGCATGACAATCATGGGACCTAGAGAGCCCAGAGAATACGTATTCGAGCCAATCATGCCTCAACCCAATCTTATTATGGAAATAACTGATATAGATCAGAACCTTAGAATCCAAGTCTTCCAAACAACAACAAACTTACAACAAATCAGCTCACAGTTAAGAGGGTTAAACGTAGAAGACGACAAAGCATATACGTTTTGGTCAAACCAGCCAAACTACAGATTACCCTAGATAAATATCCACATGACTATAGAAGGGCTTGAAAGAGAGAAAACGTTCGGTTGTGATCCTTTGGTCCCATAGCTAGATGCGGGAGACACTCTCATGGACATAGATACTAGTTTAAGAATTCAGGTTGCAAGAACGTTTGTAAGATACTCTGAAAAGATTGCACAACTGTTAATTCTGAACATAGAGGCTGAAAAGGCATACGACTATTGGATACTAGGGATTAGGGACTGATTCCATATATGACCATAATAGGTCCACAAAAACCATGAATCTACGGTTGTGATTCACAAATCCCACAACCCAATGAGTCCACAGGCCAACTCGACGCGTTGTGCTTTGGCTTACTCACATTAGTGTTTAGATCTACTCCACTTCGCTTATCATCATTACATAGTTATCCTTGTTGGATATAGCAGCTAACGAAGCTAAGGATTTCTGGACTAGACCAGGAGAATTGCCCATAGAGTCCACTATACCCATCATCCATTTTCATGACCCTATCTAAAGACATACATGAAACAATCCCAAGTCATTTTCCATGTATCCCATAACCCATAGATTGAATCACGCCAGAGCTCGATATTGATTGGAGCCCTCGAGAAATCATCCTTGCCGATCGATCTATCACACCAGTTTAGGTTAGGAGGGCCTTCTTCACCTTAGATTCATAGATTCCACTAGTGCGTGTCAAAGACATAAGATTACCTAACTAAATTGTCTGCATCCCACGCATAGTCCATCCCCACCGGCTGTCTCGACATGACCTCGAGAGGTCGGGTGTGAGGAAGAGTTACTTGTAGATTCCCATGCTCACTTGTCACTTTTCCATCATACAAAATTGGTGAACCCGACGTGAACATTCCTACTTTCTGGTTCGGAGTCATATTGCTACATGTTCTTCCCATTAGTATACTTTTCATCTTTTCCGCATCATTTGCCTTCACATCAGCTTCACCAACAAAATTGGTGAACCCGACATGAAGAACATAGTGCTTCCCCTTTTCTTTATTACCTCTTTCTTCCACCTTCGCTCTTTCCCATTATTCTATGGGTATTCATAGACCCCCGAATATGTCAGCATTCGATGCATATGGTAGACCTCTCCTAGGTCTTGAAGCATACTACGATCAATCGAATAGGCATCCATCACCCTTGCTCTCAGTATGGGGTGATAACTATTCAAACAACCAATTATCAACGTAGGCTTCACCTCCAGGACTAGATATACTTCGTCTTTTCAAATAGAGGAGTTGGATCAACTCACACAAACGCAACAAATAGAGCCCTCGGGCTTGAACAATATGATATTCACAGGTGAATTCGGTTCATCTCCTCAGGTGCTATTTAGACCACAAATTAGTAGACAATTAGATCCATACCTAGTTTTAGATGATGAACATTTAGTGCATTATGCCAGGAATGAACAACGCTCTAGGAGTATGTACCCACCTATAGGAAGTTTACAAACATGACCCGAGGTCTCTTTTCAAGAAAACACCTCCATACCACTACCTATAGGAAATGCCCTCGGTGAAACTTGTCGGGAAACAATCAATTTATAGCGGGATATCACATGCCTATACAACCTCAGAATATACAACAAATGCCACCAAGGAAAAATACTATGACTTCACCAAATGAAGTCATTTTGACTTTAGTAGAAAGAGTTAGAGGGTTAGAACTTGCTCAAGCGAGTCAAACATCTCAATTCATGTAGGCAAGAAATTCCAATCCTCCACATCATCTTAGCCAAGTAGACCTCCTCACAAGAATAGGCATGTTGGGCATGCCTCCTCAGTATTCACAACAAACACCAACTAGAATCGTCGTTTCTAACACCGTTCGGGTGGAGAATATGATACCTCCTGGTCTTGTACAACACAATCCACTCTTGGAGAATACTCCTTCATACTTAAACATGTACTCAAAGTCGCCACAAGGAGATATGTTCTCCTCTCTGGCATGTTTCTCAACCACAGGGGTTTCCTTATGCCCCTACAAATGTGTATGCTACACCATATCAACAACCCATTCCACCTCCACCCCCTCAACAGGCACTCTCAATGGTCGAAACCTACATGATAGGGACTTATTCAGAGTATTTGAGAGAGCCCTTAGACTTCACCATACGAAGCATCATGCTTCCGAGACCTCTTCCCGATTTTCCCAAGTACAAAGGGGAGGGAGACCCGAACGCACACATTAAGGCCTATGCCACAGCCATTCGAGAGCTACTCCCTTGGGATGGGGTTGTTGCCAAAATATTCCCCAAAACCTTAGAGGGTATCGCCCTCGATTGGTATTACAAAATACCTGAAGCCTCCATCCATTCCTTTAAACAACTCATTTCAGAGTTCATCAAGGCGTTTGACATGAACAAACTATTAAGAACAGGAATCAGGGAATTCTTGCACATTAAACAAGAGCACAATGAATCTGTCACTCATTTCATCCAGAGATGGCGTATAGTCCTTTATTCTTCAGCCAGTGCTCTAAACATGGACCAAATGGAACTATGTGATTTATACCTTCGTTCTCTCGGTCAAGAGAGAGGTGAAGGAAGAAGTCCAAAAGTTCTCATTAAGGACTTACGATGAAGTACTTGAGAGCACTCTCAAATAGATCAAGTGGCAATAGATAGCGGCCGCAAGACATACGGAACAAACGGGAGGTTCATCACCCCCAACCAAAATACTACAACTTATCCTATTGCCACAAATGTAAGTCAAGGACCTAAATTCCTTAACAAAATTCAGTAGTGCAACAAATAATGGAGTAATTGACCAAGTTAAAAAGGCCAATGTTCTAAATACTCCACCACTGGTTAACAATCAATGAAACAACAATTTTACCCCAACAATCAATACAATGGATTTTAATCATCCACAACAACAACAACAACAATGAAAGATCTAGACACAGGGTCCAAGCCAATACTCAACTGGATATCAAAACCAGAACCAAAACCAAAAACAACAAATACAAAACCTTAATCCTAATAGGCAATGGTTTGATCAGAGTTTTGGACCACAATATATGCCAAACTAGCAAACTAGAATTTACAATCGTAACTCATATTGTGGTTTCCACAAGATTCGAGGCCATGACACTAGAATGTGTTGTGACTACAATAAATTCATGCAAAATTTTCGAGAGAAGCAAAGACAACTTTTCATAGATATTTTCTTGATAGATCCTATGTCACGGCACTAAATACTTTTACAAGGGTAGTTTCCTCAAAATGCTCCTCTCAAGATCTTTAATGATCCACTCCAAGTCACAATAACAACAAATTAAATGGGATGAACAAAGGCGTAATGATAGGAAATAATGATTATGAAGCCTTGACTTCACTAAATCCACCTATTGCACCACAATTAGGAAGTCAACCATGACCCAAGATAGTCGGTTTAGTAGAATTAGACACTGAGTTACCCATGGAAGCCGTAACAAGGACACGAGAGTATTCCTCTTAGCCAAGTCCAAGTTACCCGCTAGAGGCAGATAACATCCAACAAATATTAGTAAAACCCGTAGGTGCCTTTGATCTAATTAATGACCTAACAAAAACCTTCTCTCACATCTCCTTTTTGGACTTGTTGAAGAACTCTCCTACCCCGCAGGCTGCTCTTTTAGAGGCATTAGGTTTAGGTCATTTAATCAACATCACTCCACCTCCCGAAACACAAGTAAACCATATAGACTTGATATACACCATCCGGGGTAGCCAAATAGAGATACCGATTTTATATTTGAAATAAACAAAATGCCAACAAATGCTAAGATTACAAGAAGAGGTGATCCAACCTTACATTTGCAAGTATGGGTCTATAACAATTACGTTAAACGTGTAGTGGTTGACGATGGGGTAGCAGTTAACATAGTCCCCTTCTCTTTCCTTCACAAGCTAGGGTATGGAGAAACAAATTGTTCCACGACTTGGAATACGCTAAGAGGCTATGATAGCCTTAAGGCCACTTCGATTGGAACTATAATACTACCAGTTACCTTAGGACCCAAAACAATCCTGACTGAGTTTTATATTATAGATAGGGAAAAAAATTATAATATGATCGTCGGTACGACCATGGATACACCATATGAAGGCAATCCCTTCTACGTTATTTCAAGAAGTAAGGTTTTTGCACTTAGGGAAGATATTCGTAGCCAAAGGTGATCCAAAACCATTCGATATACACCTAGCTGACTTAAAGAAAATATTGGGTGTTCACTCTGAGTTTGAACTCCCAACAAACCAACTTAATAAACCGACCGACGTGAAACCAAAAGAAAAGTTGGTACCTACAATAGATCTTGAGACTATGAGCCTAATCAAGACTATCCCAGCCCCCAAGGATGAGACTAACATTGTAGAAACAATATCATTAGGAACTACTACAAATATTGTCGACTTACTAGAACAAGATCTACCATTTTTCCTACCATTTGATTATGTAGGTATGGGATATACCCTAGGTGTTGGTGCTCTTCCAGCAGAGGATCTCTACATGGTGGAAGTAACTGAAGTAGAAGAAATTGACGTAGCAAATGTCCCAACTTCCATCTTTCCAATTAAATATTGGACTCTCCATTTCGATGGAGCTAGATGTCGTTATGGGGCTGGGGAAGGTGTGATCTTTACTTCACCCGAAGGAAAAATCCTACCATTTGCCTTTAAACTAAATTTTGATTGTACAAATAATGGTGTGGAGGATGAAGCCTCCTCCTTTTCCTCATCATAGCTAAAAGGCTTAGTGTTAACAACATTAGGGTGTTAAGAGACTCTCAATTAGTAGCAAACCAAGTCTTTGAGGTGTATGAGACCAGAGCCAAACACTTACAGCTCTACAAAATAATTGTATTAGACTTAAGCAAAAAGTTTGACTTTATATAAATTGAAACAATCCCACGAGAACAAAATCTTCTCATAGATTCTATAGCAACCTCAGCGTCACACTTTACCACAAATAGTGAGTTAGAAGATACCCGTTTCATGGTATCCCTTCGCACTGAACCATTAGTGAACAAAGTGTCAAACCCACTATTAACGAGCATAGCTGAGAACAAATCTACTAGTATGGATCACATTGATAGTGATAGAGCCACTCTGGATTACTTAAACACCTATGCAGCGTTACATCTCACCCATCACATGGTAGATTTGTCCTTAATCCCACATTCATCTTCCTACTTTGGAAATCCCATGATAGAGCTTCCTCTACAAAAGGTACTCAGCATATACAAAATAGAGAATGGAGATGATCTAAAATTACCTCCAGCCCCACCTGAGTTTGAAGAAGGTAACGCCTCTTTAATCGAAGAAACAATTGATATTAACATTGGAACGAGAGGAAGAACCAAATATCTTGAAACTAGGATCCTCATTAACTCCAGACGAAATAGAGATACACACTCGAATCCTCAAAGAACATCAGAAGGCTTTTGCATTTAATTATAAAGAAATGACACGGGTTGCACCTCACATCGCGGTGCACAACCTCATCACCAAATCAGATGCAAAGCTAGTTAAGCAAAAATTTAGGCCAATGAAACCCAAGGTGGCTCTCATGGTGAAGGAAGAAGTAATGAAACTCCAAGTAGGATTCATCAAACCGGTCAATTACTCTCACTGGGTATCTAATATCATTCCCATTCTCAAAAAGAATGGGAAGATATGCATCTACATAGACTTCAAGATATTAACAAAGCATGCTCAAGGACGACTTCCATTACCATCCATAAACGTCATCATTGACGCAACAACCGGATTTAAGATTTTGTCTCTCATGGATGAATTCTTAGGATACAATCAAATCAGAATATATGAACAAGACCAAGCTAAAACCACATTTATAACTCCTTGGGGAACCTATTGCTACGTTGTTATGCCATTCGGTCTCAAGAACGCTGGTGCTACATACCAGTGGGCAATGACATACATATTTCACGATCTTATTCACAAGATCATGGAATCCTATGTAGATGACTTGTTGGCCAAGGCCAGGAAGTGTTGTGATCACCCGGAAGTACTCTGCATCATTCTTTCATGTCTAATAGAATACAAAGTCACACTAAACCTAGAAAAATGTGTTTTTGGTGTGACAGGAGGGAAGCTCCTCGGTTACATTATATCATCACGAGGGATCGATGTAGACCCAACCAAAATCTGGGTTGTTCTTGAAATGATCCCACCGTCGGATGAATCTAGAATCAGATCGTTTCTTGGGAAACTTGGTGCAATCCGAAGATTCATCCCAGATTTAAGCTTTTCCATTCATCGAATCAAAAATCTACTCAAGAAATATTATAGTATCGATTGGAATAATGACTGCAATGATGCTTTCAAAGTAGTTAAGTGTTTCTTGTTGTCACCACCCACGCTAATGCCACCTAAACCAGACCGCCCTTTAATCTTATATTCACGAGCTACCAATGTCTCGCTAGCCTGTATGTTGGCTCAAGAAGATGATGACAAGAGAGAATGCATGATCTATTTTATAAGCCACACTTTACTTGATTATGAAACATGCTATATGCAAGCAGAACGAGAGTGCCTTGCCATAGTCTTCACAACCAAATGCTTAAGACATTACATGCTAAATCAAGAAACATGAGGGTCATTGTAAAAATAGACCATTTATGAACCTTCCTCACGCAAGGGTCCTTGTCTAAGAAGGTTGGATGTTTTATAACCTTAATGGGTGAATTTGAATTAACTTTTGTAAATCAAAAGTCGATAAGGGACAAATCATAGCAGATTGGTTAGCTGACAACCCATTAGATGGAGGTGATCTAGTCGATTTGGACTTCCCCGATGAATGCATATATTACGTCAAAACTAGACCTCCCATCTCTGAATGTCCTTGGTATACTAATATTGTTAATTATATCATGAACCATACGCATCCAGAAGGTGCTACGCCACAACAAAGAAGGCGGTTACGCATTATCGTAGCTAAATACATTATTATAGAACAAGTGCTCTATTATAAGGCTTTCGATGGAATGCTTCTAAGGTGTGTTGACACAGAAGAATCCAAGAAGATCCTCCACAAATCTCACAGTGGAATATGTGGAGGCCACTTCAGTGGTCATGCCACCGCTCACAAAATACATCGGATGGGCTATTTTTGGCCCACTCTAGAACACGACGTAGTAGAGTTTGTATGCGGTTGTTATAAATTCCAAGAATTCTCCCACGAGATTCACATGTCGGCACAAGCCCTACAACCAATCACTACTCCATGGCCTTTTCTAAGTGGGGCCTAGATTTGATAGGAAATTCTCTCCTCATCTATAGATGAGCATAACATTATAATCACGGCCATTGAGTATTTTACCAAATGGGTAGAGGCTATGCCTCTCACCACTGTATCAGGTTTCGTGATCACCAAGTTCATTTTGAACCAGATCATCTGCGCAGTATGGTGTCCCACAAATCATTATCATAGATAATGGGACTTCTTTTAATAATGACGAGGTTCATGAATTATGTAATAAATTTAAAATAAGCCATCATACAACCTCCTTGTATTACCCTCAAGCCAACAGACAGGCTAAAGCAACAAACAAAACGTTGAAATCCATTCTCTTTAAAATGGTGAAAGAAAACAAAAAATATTAGCATTTAAAGTTATACCCACCCTTGTGGGCCCACCGAACCTCAATAAGAACACCTACAGGAGCAACTCCTTTCTTGTTGGTATTCGGAGCAGAGGCAGTTCTCCCTGTTGAGATTGAAATACCTAGTCTCTGCATATCATTACAAGGGATTCTAGATGAAGACACTTATAGAGAAGCACATATCTCCCAATTAGAAAGCCTAGATAAGGTCAAGGTTAGATGTTGAATAGTAGCATAGAGTCTATGTTGACCGGATGTGCCGGTAGTATAACAAAAAGGTCTATGAATGAGATATATATTAAGGAGATCTAGTTCTAAGACTAGACAACGGATCGATAAAAAGATCTGGCGAAGGAGGAAATTCCAGCCCAAATGGTTGGGCCCATACCGAGATTGTGAAGGACTATGGAAATGGTGCATATCTCTTATGCACACTGGAAGGTGAAGAATTTGGTGAAACTATCAATTCCCTACAACTTAAACGATTCTATGCATAAGAGACCAGCACTATCTGTATAATTATATCTACATTGCATCTTCATGTAGTTAGGTTCATTTTGTCCACTTGTTTCGTACAAGTTTGTGATCAAGGAACTTATTCTCCAAGCAATTCATTACAAACTTCTGATGGTATTGACATTAGCTTTCAAATCATACTTCTTCACTTTCATAGTCACATCACCTACTTTGGAATCATTTCATCAGATAAAGCTAGATATGACAAAGTCTTAACGGTAACCATACCAAGGTCTGCATGCTTGTTCTCACTTTTAGTCTCTTCCTAGGATAGGTATCTTGCCTATGGTCTGTTCTAGAAGCTTCATCGTGTCACATCTATCCCATATGCATATCTCTTTGGAAGTAAGATTATACTGAGATTTTGCTCAAATAAACAATTCAAATATAGATCAAATAGAAAATTTTATTTTTACACATCTCCTTGCCCTACCAACCTTTAGTGATGATCTTGCATCTCTTACTAGTGACGTAGGGTTGGGAAAGGACGGGAATGCCCTTACTCACCTGTACCTTGTCCATGGTGATAATCCCACGCTTCTGACTAGTAGCATGGGGCAAGGTATTATGGGTCCTCTTGACAATAAACATGAAGGTAGTCAGCAAACAATTCAAATGAACCTTTGAAATCCTGAGTCAAAAACAAATGAATCAGATGTCCAAAATTCCAAGAGAGTTCAAAACCCTGAAACCAAGATTTTGTCAACCATGTGGCCATCTACGGATCTAAGTCTAGATAAACCATAAAGCAAGTAGCATTCTAAACTATGGATTCACTTGAGTAGAGTAGGTTTGTAGCATCCTAATTTGGTTCCACCAAATCTTTGTCTATCTCTCATCACTATCATTCAACAAATTTCATAACTTGTGCCCTTTCTAGCTCTCGGTGATGAGCCCTCGCATCTTACTAGTTGCGTGGAGATAGGAGTGGGGCAAGTTCATCTGCTCATCGTACCGGTTTATCATCACATTTTGTCAAAAACCAATATGAAGTACCAAAATTGCTTATAGAAACTAAAGTTCAAAATCACATTGTGTCTACATTATCATACATCAGCATCATGAAATACAAAAAGAAAGAAAGCATTTGTATCATTTGTTCTCCATTGCATACATTCTGAAAGGCATATGAAAATAACATTATAATTTACATGCGAAAGAAAATCACAAGAACATTGATACTAAGAGTTGGATACAAAAAGAATATATATATATAGATAATCAAGTTTCTGTCAATGATGCATCATATGATGAGCATGGTCAAAACACTCAAAGAGCCTAGAAAATATAAATACATCATACAAACAGTCTAAGAGAGCCAAGTGGTCTCTCAACCCTTATGATATCCCTACGATGGTGCATGCCCACATCTTGGACTCTGGCTACTGCCGACTCTCAATACATAGAGGGCTCACGGTCCCGAGGAGCAGCTATAGCTTCACCATGAGAGTGAATCCTCATCGGGCGCTCTATTATCTGTGCACCTACCAACTCAAGTACGGAGGAGGTCACCATCCTAGCCACATGCCGATAGGGGCAAAAATGTCGAGTATGCTACTAACAACCACTGAAGGCTCCCCTGCATCCATGGATAGCTCCGCATGGGTCTTCTCCATAGGGATCATCAGGGTATCAGTGCATACCCAAAGTGAATCAAGTCTCGCCACTCATCGGCTTGATCTCTGCAAGTAAAGGAGAAAAACCCAAATTATAAATAATCAAGAGAGATAGAAACAAATGTAAACAAAAGGAGAGATAACAACTAAGGAAATCCTAACTAGAAACAAACATTAAAAGGAAGGATGATAACTCACTTGGATCTTTGGGCCTCCAAGATGGATCTCTAGGGTCAAGCACCCACCATAGATGCGCACTCACTCCTGGTGTGCTCCTCCCGTGCCACAGGACCACATAACATCCTACTACGGACTCATCCTCTCTGCCCAAGCCCTAAGAGAGTGGCTCCTCCGAAACCGAGTCACCTCTCGCACTCTGCTCCGCCCTCTCCACCGTAAGATATCCTGAGTGTCATGCCACTCAGGATCACTATCCTCCTCTCCACCCAACTCACTAACCTCAGCCTTGGTCTCCTCCTCATGTCTCCCCCCCTGTGAACTCCTCAAACTCAGAGTCTATATCAATGGGGTCATCACTGCTGTGGGTGGGACCGGTGGCAATCTGAAGTAAGGGTGCCTAAGGAGCACCGACTCTCCCTCGAGCTCATACTACCCTCCTAGCTGCAATGGGTACACCAAGCGTAACAATTGTCCAACCCTGGCCTCTAGGACCTCCTCTAGCCTCCCGAACCGATCTATATACTGGCACCACTGGGGGAAGCATACCCACGTAAGGTAGGCCAAACTGCTGAGGCACTCGACCAAAAGGATGTATCTCCACCCTCCCCATCCTGTCAACAAGTTGTCTGTGGTGGAGCAAGAAATCAAAGTAAGAGCCTCATCACCCCATAAACCTACCATGGCCTGATAGGGTGTGGCCTTCCATGTCATTAGTGGTCAAGGAGGTGATCGGGCTAATGAGGTGCTCGAGCACCGACATGTCTATCCATCGGCTGCCCTCACAACTCGGGATCTGCTATGTCTACACCTCTCCCATAAGGGATGAAACACTCATAGACCCAGCTCATAACTAGGGTCGGATGGCTCAATGACTGCCCCTGTAAATGGACCACCCGGTACAAATCATGATAGGTGGTCCCAAGAATGTCGGCTCCCCAGGTGTAAATCCGGCCATGCCCCTCAATCTGTGCAATGATGGGGACCAACAATACAATAAGGTGTCTCCTCCTTGTCCCGATCAATCTCGAGGCAAGGATCCCCATAATGGCTTGATGAATCAAGGGGATAGGCAGGCTAGGAATAGATCGGACCCTCACCCCCTTCTTTGAACCAGTGGAGATAACTACATCTCCCATATATGAGGCCCACTATGCTATCTAAGCCCGTGACCCTATTGTCTCAAGAGTGAGTCGTCTCCCAATAATCGGGACCCCAAGATATGGTAAACATCCTCTAAAGTAATGGTCCACTCACCCCAGACCCCTGGTAATCAGAAAGTGTTCGATCTACATCCCAATATGAGAATAAGTCACAAAGTATGTGACTAGACGGTGCAACATGCGGGACCCATGATATGTGCAATATACGGCCCTCTGAAGAGTGTCCTGCTCATCCTGAGAAAGGGCATCCAATACTACAGAAGCCAATCACACTCCCTCTCCTAGCTCCATCGGATATACTCCTCCTTCGCCTGCATACACCCAAAAACACACAAAACAGAGTAAGTTAGTATCCAAATGACATTAGAAAAATCATGAAAGTAGGTAAGGATGCTAAAAATGCAAAAACGAATTCAAATAAGTGTTATTTGTACATTCTGTGCAGGACCGCCGCCCTGAGCAGGGTGGTAGTTCCATAATCACCACCTTAAAGGCGGTGGTCTTGTAATCACCACCCTGAGCAAGGTGGCAATCTCATAACCGCAGCCCTGCTCAGGGCGGTGGTCATGTCCCGAAAACCCACGCGGGTCATATGCCCTAAAAATGGCTACAAAGCAAAATAAAGACTATTTTTATTCAAACAAAGCCTACCCAGTAGGTGCCCCCTATAGTGACCCTATTAAAACTGACATTTTCAAAAATAACCCCCCATGACAAAGATTTCACCATTTTAATATTTTGGGGACAAAACGGTAAATCGAGAAAAACTAACATGTGATCTCGTGGGTCAGTGTTCCACTCATGGAGGCATGATCATGATCTCGTCTCGAATGTTTTGACTATACTCTTGTCGAAACCATCACCATGGGTCCAGAGCTGAAAATCAATCAAATCAACATGTGCAAATGAATAGGAAAATGGGCCCACTTTTACATATATAGCATCCTGACTTGTTTTAAATGCCCCCTTTTCACGGGTTTGGGGCTTGGATTGAGGTAAGTCCTTATTTGTGCACAAATGGTACATCCCCATTTCATAATATTTTAGTCTTTATTCTTCAATATATTTTGTCTATTTGCACTTGAGTCCTCTTTTCATTTTACAGGTGGCGGCAATTTTGGATGGCATCATTTCGACACATAGACGTATACGGTATAACTTATAACTTCCCATTTTAGGACCACCATAATTAGACCCACCACTTTACACCTCTTCATGGCTAAAACTATTCTCCGAGGGGGTAATATACGTACCCAAAATTATAGGGTATTGCACCGGAACAACGTTACACGTGCCCCAATGATGATACAAGTCTCCTCACAAGGTGTTCAGAATCCAAAAATCTCTCCAAGCATGCATTAACATCCCACATGCCCCGCTTAGCCCCTGCATGCTTTGTTTTCTCTTCTCCCCTCCTTTTCTTTGTGTTTTGGTCTTCAGTGATGAAATCACCGCCATGTCAGGTGGCGGTCTCGTGACCGCCGCCAGTCGGGGCAACGGTCCTGTAACTATCACCCTACTCAGGGTGGCGGTCCTTCATGCATTTTCTAGAATTCTCTTTTTAACACGAATCGTGTAAATTTTCAACATTTACCATCTTTTTTCACCACCTTTTCTTGTATTTATGATTCTGGTTCCCTAGAATAGTGTTTTGGCATTGTTTATGGTTTAAGAGATCAAATTGGTTTTCACCTTTGGGTAAATGGGATTCTATAAATAGATGGCTTGTGCTCAAGCAAATGGCCCCTCAAATTTTCCTCTTGAATTTCTCATTTCAATAGCTTAGCCTTTCAATTTTTCTTAGGATTCATAGTTTCATTTGTTGTATGCATGGTTAGTGTTGTTTAGCTATTAGAAAGCCACATATTCTCCTCGTGCAAGTGTTACTATTATTTCATCCAATAAATTGGAGTAGGATAGTTTGATTTTCAGTAGGAAGCCATTAAAGTTGCAAGTTCTACTCGTCAAATAGGATATTTTTAGGTTCTGGATGTTTTATGTTGCATGAATTGCAATAAATCCCGCTAGGAATTTCATAATCTAAGCTCTGTTCTCTTGCGCTATCCCTCTCCTAATCGCATTGTATTCAGTCTGCATCCTAAGCTGCCATTGTCCCAATATCTACTTCTACTGATGCTAGCATTACATGCTTTTCTGGATCCACGTGAGCATGAAAGAACGAGGAGATCACACTGAGGGGACAAGGCCACACACCATCAGATTCACCACTATTCTGCAAAATCCAGGTTCAAGCTTTCAAAGTTCTAGTTAAAGCATATCAAATAGAGTAGCCAATCATTTCATTTTAGTTAATTTTACTTTCGATATTGCCAGGGAAGCTGTGGGGATTGATAGTTTCTAAGAAACTATGATTCACTCCTCACTTCTGAGGTAGGATCGAGAGTCTTTCAAATAGAGTAGATCAGTTATCTATTTATTTAGAGTAGATCTACAAATTGCATAGACAAGTAGCTATACTCGTTTCTTTTTCTATTTTAATTGTGTTATTAATTTAGTTTTTAATTACCAGATATATTAGATAATTACTCATTTAAAATTTTTTTAGTAGATTATCAATAAAATCAAATTTAGGAACATACATAGATATATTTTGCGTAGTTAATTTATTTTGTCATTAGTTAGATTTATATCATTTCCTTCTTGCATGACAATCACGGGACCTAGAGAGCCCAAAGAATACATATTCGAGCCAATCATGCCTCAACCCAATCTTATTATGGCAATAAATGATATAGATCAGAACCTTAGAATCTAAGTCTTCCAAACAACAACAGACTTACAACAAATCAGCTCACAGTTAAGAGGGTTAAACGTAGAAGACGACAAAGCGTATACGTTTTGGTCAAACCAGCCAAACTAAAGATTACCCTAGACAAATATCCACATGACTGTAAAAGGGATTGAAACAGAGAAAATGTTCAATTGTGATCCTTTAGTCCCACAGCCAGATGTGGGAGACACTCTCACGAACATAGATACTAGTTTAAGAATTCAAGTTGCAAGAACATCTATAAGATACTCTAAAAAGATTGCACAACTGTTAATTCTGAACATAGAGGCCAAAAAGGCATACGACTATTGGATACTAAGGATTAGGGATTGATTCCGCATATGATCATAACATGTCCACAACAACCATGAATCTATGGTTGTGATTCACAAATCCCACAACCCAACGAGTCCACAGGCCAATCTGATGTTGACGCTGGCTTACACACATTAGTATTTAGATCCACTCCACTTCTACCTATCATCATCACATAGTTATCCTTGTTAGATATAGTAGCTAACGAAGCTAAGGATTTCTAGACTAGACCAGAGAATCGACCGTAGAGTCCACTATACCCATCATCCATTTTCATGACCCTGTCTGGAGACATACACGAAACAATCCCAGGTCATTTTCCATGTATCCCACAACCCATAGATCAAATCATGCCAGAGCTCGATATTGATTGGAGCCTTCGACCAGTCATCCTTTCGATCGATCTATCACACTAGTTCATGTTAGGAGGGCCTTCTTCGCCTTAGATTCACAGATTCCACTAGTGTGCATCGAAGACATAAGATTTCCTAATTAAATTGTCTGCATCCCACACATAGTCCATCACCAGTGGCTATCCTGGCATGACCTCAAGAGGTCGGGTTCGAGGAAGAGTTACTTGTAGATTCCCACTCTCGCTTGTCACTTTTCCATCATACAGTAACATGATGTGTGTATGATATCTAAGAAGGGTATTAGTACTAGAATTTTGGAAAGTTCCTCTAAAGGATTCCACTCCTCATGACTAGATTATTCAATAGGGTGATAGTGCTAGGAATATTTAAAATTACATCTATAAGGAAGGTGATTGATAAGGTATACTTCTAGAGTTTGTTTTCTTTTAATCCCTACACCATTAACCCTACAAGTTTTATTTTCACATGGGCCAATGGTTTTAGTAGACATAAGTGAAGATCTAGACAAAATCAACTCTAGAGGAGAAATCACATGGGGCGATGGTGTTTGGAGGAGGAATTATTTCAACTTGAGGAGATTGGTTTTGAGGCGCATTAAGGTATATGACCATGTGAGTCTTAGAATAAGGTATGACAAGATATTCTTGTTCTACATAAGCTATGAGACCTTTTTTATCATTAATAACAAATAATTTTTCACGAGGATAATATTTTTCAACCACATTACTTGCATCATTCATTTTTTTCTTACATCATTCGATGACATCATGATTAGGAATATTATTATAGAATATTTTAAACTTTTGATTAGTAGGGTTGATAGCTTTGTGATGATATTTTTTTCGAGCACCATCGTGAGCCTTGACCACTTCAGTCAAATGCTCATGAGTGATGGAGTAATATTCAAAGATGGGTTTCAAGAAGAAGCTCATGGCAGCCATTCATAGTGTAAAAAATTTCTCATATGAGTGACCCTAATTATTGTTCCACTAGAAAACTTACTCTCATTATGCCAATGAGGAACATGTCGAGAAGGATCCAAGATCACAACGAACAACTTAGGTAAGTTAGGTTAATTCTTAGTTTTATTAGGTTTCTTGTTAATGTTGAAAACATTCCTATTCAAATAAATGATAAGAGGGAGGATATTTTAGACTCCATAACTCATCGCATTCCTTTTCTTAGATTCTTTGAAGAATTTGGAGTTATTTATTATCTTGTCTTTTGGAGGATTTTCTCAAATTACATCATGAGACAATCTTTTCTCTTGACCTATTCAAAGGATTCTTCTAAGGAAGTAGGAGAAAAGGAACCCACCTTGTATTGAAGTAGAGGTTCATGATCTTGTAAGAAAAATTGGAATAAGATATCACTTAGAATATTATGTCATACTTGATTAGATCAGGTCTTCCAAGGTTTCATAAAATCTTGCACTTGTTCATATTTATATTGTTAGAAATGGATGAAATCAGTGATATTATTATTAGTTAGATCATGAAATTGAATTCATTCATTACGGATGTAACTAGGGACTCTAACTCAACTCTAGAATTAGGAGGTAAAGCATGGTACCAATCGAAAGCATCTCTAGTAACATTCTTGTATAGGATTTTAGTGGAACTATATGAATTATCCCTAGTTTATTCTTTATAGAGATTACCAATGGCCTTGATGTGAAGATTAGGATCAGTAGACACTTCATAAGAAATAAAAGGAGAAATTACACCAATATCCTTACTAGCGATGTAAAGTGTTCAAGGATTTTGATGAACTTCCCTTACGAATTTTTTTTTGAAAGGGGCTTGAGTGATGGGCACCCATTAGCCCCATTTGGAAAAGGAGGGGGCATGGTTCCTCAAGATTCCATTTGAGGGTGGTTGACTAACCAAACAATGTTAGCTTGTATTTTAAGGAGTTGAGTGGAAGGGGAAGATAAGTGGTAGATTGTTGCTAGTTAATTTTCTCAATAATCTCAAGAATGAGATCAATAAGATCATAATTAGAAGCATTTTAGATGAAGCTACTTTGGGATTTTTACCTTTTCTACTAGGTATGGTTAATTTTCTCAAAAATGAATTCTAGAAGACACTTTCTTAGCATCTCCTCGACTCTTTTTGTATTGAGAAAATTAGGAAATAATGGATTTCAGGAGGAGGATGATGAAGATTATTTTCATTCTAGTTGTTTTTACCTCATTCTTAGGAAGGAAATTGTGGCGGGGAAAGAGGATTCTTTCTAATTTTTATTATGATACAAAAATCCATACAAAAATAAAAATCAAATTCAAGATGGTTGTATTATGGAAATTATTGCACTTAACATATTCAAAGGACATTATGACCAAACAATCCATGATGGAGTGACCAAATAAAGGCTACGAGACAAAATTGACCCTGTAGGAAAGTGTACATATGGCTTGAAGATGTTTGGAGGTAGATCGGCGAAGGTAAGTAAGATCGGCCATGCAAATAGGTCAACACATGGGCCAAAGGTTTTGAAATGAGAGAAAACAAAGACATGGAGGATCACCTAGGGGTGATAGTGTTTGCACATATGGGTTTTTGATATTTTATGGGTATTTCATTAATTAGATGAGGTCAAAATTAAATATGGGTGTTTTTAATGACATTGTACTCAATCGAAAGTCTTTTAGATTCATTTTAGACTCACCAAAATAATGTATGAGAGCCAATATATTCTTAAATAATGTGCACTACTAAATAATGAGTTTAGTAAGGGTATCGAAGAAACAAGTAGGAAACACACATGTACTAACATACCTAGGGTTTCTAAGGCATGTGATCAAGATAGAGGAAGGAACCCTACTAAGATATATATGGTTGGGTATGCAAAGGTATAGATAGATATATTATGTGTACAATGAGACCTGACATGTAGATTAGGGGAGATAATAAGGTGATCTATGTAAGAGTATTATGCTAAATAGTATCGGCATGGAAGTAACACTAAGATAACATAATAAAATGATGAAGTAAAGTAAATAATCTAATAAAAATGGAAAATAATGATTAGTGAACTCACATGTACATGTATGGTGGTTGTTGATGCATATTTCTCACGAGAAGTAGCGAGAGAGAGATTCTCTATTAGGTAGAGTAGGGTAAAACCATTCTTGTCTTAGCTCACTACGAATGACCTAAGAGTGTAAAAATCATCCAAGAAGAAGAATTGATGCAGGAGCATCAAGGAAAGAAGATATAAAAAGTTAAAATCTCCTACCAATCATGTGTATGGCATTGACAAAGGTTAATATTAGTCCCTAAGTCATGAGTGAAGGCCAAGGATGCAATAGAAAGTGGTAAAGTGGAGTCAAGTTGCTCAATAATGGAACATAAAATTTTCCCTTCATTTTAAAATTTTAACTTTTAAATCATGCAAAGGATTTTAGTAAACTTCTCAAAGGTATGTTAGTGGTTAGGTGAGTAAATACATATTCTTGTAGTGCATGATGTCTTGAAATAAAAAATAAGTAAATTATCTTCCTTGTATGTGGTAAGAGACATATGAAAGGTTATGTGTATAGGTCATAAGTCAATTTAGTTAGGTTTTCTTAATATTCACATTTTTAAAATGTGAGAACTCAAAAGACGAGTAATGTAATCTTCCAAAAGTTTTCAGAGGACATGGGAAGATTATTCCTCGAGGAGGAATTTTAGAAAAGGATGAAGAATCCAAGTTTGTATGGAATGGGTTAACATGTTGGAACTTTGTTTTTATAATGATAACTAAGTATGTGTTGGTAGGGGAAAATTTTGGTATTTAATTATAAGGAAGATCCTTTTCCACACTCTTAGAAATAAAATAATAATAACTCCCATTACAATGTTGTCAAGAAAGTATGATATCTCTGTTTTTTTAATATGATTCCAAGTGCATGATTGATTGTATCCCTAATGGCATGTTTGTAAGGATTTTTTTTTATGGTAGTTTGTAGGAAAATTTATACCTATGATTCTTGTTTTATTACATGAATTTGAAAGTCATAAATATCATCTAGAAGTTTTATCCTCCATTCTATTAAGTTAGGAGTTTCATTGCAACCTTATGAGTGAACTGTGATTGAAGAATTTTGTTACTAAGCATTTTGTTAAAGATATCAATGGGTTCTTATATATAAATGTGCATTAAATTTTACATATGATCTTGTATGGATTACATAATTGAATTCCAAAAATTTGTATCATTTTCATGCTTATTAATTTTCAAGATAGTGAACTTGTGACTATGATGCCTCTATTCAAAATTAAGCGTAGCTTGTTATTTCTGAAATGAGCACTTGAAGGTCTTGATATCCTCAAGGAAAATTTACTCAATCATATGATGATGTTTTAATGGATCATACTCTTGATTACACAATTTAAGGTATAAAGATGTGTAGTTGTATCTTACTTGTTGACAACTATTAAATCCTCGTTGTCACTTTAAACATGTGGGAGGAATCAATGAGCACCTACAATAGGAGTTAGAAGGTTTCAAAACATGTTTGAAGAATTAGGAAGCTATTTGACAAAGAAAGAGCTTCACTATAGTGTATAGATGAATTGAGCTTGGAATTCCTTTTAGAAGTCTCAAATGAAGGACTTTGGCCTCAAATATTTCAACATATCAAGATCACAGTTCTTAGTGAGATATTATGAAATAAATTTGAAACTCCAAGAGTTACAACTTGTAGTGCCCACTTCCCTTTGACACCTTTTGATACTGATCATTAAATTTTTGACTATATCATGGACATTGTTATAGTTTTGATTTAGTATGATGTTAGATGTTAGAGCATGGATTATTGTTGACTCTGATTCATATATGATGCATGATGATTAATAGGGACATTTTATATATTGATGATGATATATTGTTCGACATGGTTATATATTTATGGATGTTGTTAGGACATGTGACATTTTGGATATATTGAGTAGACCTAAGGAAAATTGAACTAATTTGATGATGATATAGTTGTTGATGAAATTGTAAGTGATATTGTTGATTTTCTTGATGTTGTTGTGATTCATATATATATATATATATATATTGATGACTTTGGAATTGTAATATATTCACTTGGATGTTTTGATGCGGCCACGAGTACGAAGGAGGTATTTGTATTTTGCATCTTAAAAATATCACAAGCATCGGGGATTGGAGACCAACCACTTTGGAATTATAGATGAATTCAACAAGGTCACCATGGCAAACTGTAATTGTTTGTTTGTTTTTATTGTTTTATGGATTCCCATTGGGGGACTTTGTGTATTTTATTTTATTTGGTTCCTTTGTTTAAGTTAGTATGTGTTTTAAAAGTGATGAGTTTCCTTTCTATTTAATCAAATAAATTATGGTAAATTATGTGAGAAAACATGTTAAGTTAATTAATTAAAATATGTCATAAGAAAGTAATTAATAGAGTTGTTTGCCTTGAAATAAAGTGTTGTAAGAAAGGTGTAAGTGATGTGTAAGAGATATGTAATTTGATTTTGGAGTATGAAACACTTAAGCTTGTTTGAAATTAGAATTTGTCCTTAGAGGATAATTTTGGAGGCTTTTGGGATAGGTTAAACTTGTCTTACACCTCTTAAATTTATTTACCAACCGTACCTATGGTTAGAGGGTTAAAATTATCTCTTCATTATGCATTTTTGTAATTCAAGTTGTATGTTTAATTTCACTTTTCTTACATGTTTTAATTTTAGTCATTTTGGAGTGTGGGTTTAATTTGAGTGTGTAAGTAAAACTGTCATATTTTCACCCACCTATTTAATATGCATTGAGAATGAATTTGATTTTTGTGTTGGCGTTGAGGATGTGTTGTGGCATCCTACATGGATCCACCCCATCCAATTCTCTTCTCTCTTCTATAAAATTTGAATTCCTTACCTTGTTTTGGGCATCTTCACCTTTGGATAGTTCATTTTTGGGCAAATTCTTTGTGACTGTTTGAGATATATTACTTTGGAGAAGTTTGAAGATTATTGAATGCTTATGCTTGGATGATTTTTGGATTTCTCCCATTGGAATAAATTTGTTGTTTGGAACTTGGAACAACTCCATCATGGAGAGGTAGGAGCTTTTCTCTTGAAATGTTCCTCTTTTATTTATGCAAATGTTATTGTTGTGATTGCATTGGCATGTTTGTGGATTGTTGGGTAGATGGCCTAGGAGAAGGCTATGAGGTTTATTTTCGTGGGAGGAATAAGTGTGGAGGGCATTGGGATTTGGGTTCCACCTTACAAAGAAATAGCTTGCATTTCTTTACTTATTATGGGGTGCCCTAAGAGGTTGGGGAGGCATAAGGAAATGTGATGAATAAGGGGTACTTGGGAAGGCATTAGGGCATGTCAATTATTTGAATTTTTAAATTTTGGTAGTTTATTCTTAGGTGGTGTTACTGATTTTCTCTTTGGGAGGTATAAGTAGCATTCCCCATAATTTATTGATCCCTGGCTTGCTTGATGATGCCTGAGTATTGTTTTTGTTTTTATTTTGTGGTTCTTAAAACTACTATTTTATTTTAGACTGTGTTTCAAATGTGAAATTTGCATGTGAAGGATTGCCTTTTTGTTGTGGAAGCTTGGTGTTTCCATGAGTTGAAACACATTTCTTATTGCATTGTGGTTGGTGCTCGAGGGCCAATGAATAATGGATGGCTTATCCTTTTCATTGGATGTCTTGGTTCAGTGGAGAGCGTTTCCTTTCCCTTGTTTTGGTTGTGATAAAACTTGGAGAATGATGAATCTACATGTTGATGTTTTAGAGCAAAGGAAAATATATTTTTGATAGTTCTTGCTGAGTTTATTTCTGATTATAACTCCTTCCCACTTGAAGTGGATGACCTTGCATATTTTGTGATGAAAAGATGTTTTGTATTAGATATGAAAGTTGAAATTATAAATGAGAAAGAGATGTACTTTGTTTTTGCTTTTGAATGAAAGAAAAAAAGATTTATATATTTGTAAGTTGTGTTTGATAATTGTAAAAGAGAATTTTTAAAAGAAATCATTCCAACTAAATAGATGTTGTTTTACCTTACAAAATAACTTATTATTGCTTGAAACCTGCTTTGAAATGTATTTTGAAATCTGTTGGAAAGATGAAAAGTGAATACGTATGAAGAAATGTCATAATGTTCTGTTCTTTAGAAAGGAATGTTTGAAAATCAGAAGTTGTAATTTGGCATCGAATACCTTTCTTGAATCAAATTAATAGGTTAGAGAGTTTTGGAATGAATTCATAGTTGAAATTGGTAAATGTAAACAAATCAATTTGAATTGGATCGTTGTTAGATGTTTTTAAACTGGAAAATGTTTTATCAAAAAGCACAGATCGACCCTACAGCCTTGGAAAATGAAATGAAATTATTTAATTGAGGTTACATGATAAAAAAACAGCCCCAAAGAAACTAAAACACTTAGAAATTTTTAAATAACTTTTCAAATTGAGCAAAGGAAAAATTACATTCATTTTTCTATCAAAGGTTGTAAATTTTGAATTGTAAATCAATCAAACAATATATACCTTGAAATCCATCCTAAATTCCTCTAAGATAAATCCTCCATGTCTATTTGGCATGTTGAGAAAGGAAGGAGGTCGAATTGAACAAAATTCTATAGGTCAAACGTTACCAGTACACATTTTTAAAGCTATAGAATGTCTTCTTAAAATTGACCCTTCAAAGTTTATCAAAATTAAAATTTTAAGCTTCTTATTCAAAGAGGACTTCAAGAGATTTCCAAAAAGTCCTTGTTTTCCAAAAGCCAAGTTTCCAGTCAAACGTTATGGCCTTCTAAAGGCTTACTTCATTTTGGCTTCAAAAAAATATATAACTATCAAAATTAATTAATAAATCATTCTTGGGTAGACCCATGGGAAAAATATTTCCCTTTGTGCTTTAGACCAAAAATGCTAAAGGCATTATGTTTCCCACAGCTCCGATGACCTCAAAAGCTTCCTTTTTGCCGAAAAATAATCTAAGTTTGAAAAGAAAAATTATAAAAATGTTCCCCTACGGCCCCGTTGGCCCACCTTACCTTTTGGAATTGTATCTTCATGGGTGCGTGGGCCGTAATCCTTAACTTAGCTAAAAATAAAATGGAAAAATTTCCTAACTTTCCCCACCATCCGTCGGCTTGCGAGCCAATAAGGTGCTACCACGGCTTCACGAGGCAATGGTGGAGGCGCAAAATATTTTCAAACCTTAGCACCTTCGACATTAAAATTTGGAAAATTGTCTAAGTTTCCTCCATGGCCCCTCCAGCCCACAACCAATCAGGTGCTACCACATGACATCATTAGGCATCGGTGGAGGATCGAGATGCTTTTAAAAAATTAGTGCTTCATAAATCCTTGGGAAAAAATGCTAATTTCTTTGGTCGGCCCTACCACGCTTGCTTGACCAATGAGAGCATGACACGTGGCGCCTTGGGCATTGGGCGAGTCACTGACCGTTTTGATCCCTAGACATTTTTGGTAAAAAGAATAAATTTTTTAAGTGTCTCCAATGGCCCGACTTCCTATTGAAGCTTGGAAGTGCTGACACGTGTCCCTTATGGGCTCTCGGGCATGCGAAGACAATGCTAAAGTTATTCCCCACTCCACCTACCCGTGCATGGGAAAAATTTACTTCTTCACCTGTCATGGGTACACAGAAGGCTGGAAGTGAAATTTTATTTTTACCCAAGAGATTGTTAAGGGAAAAAAATTCCCCAGAGCCCACAGCCTGCCCTTGAAAAAGTTTCCTCCCATGGCTTGGACCATAACTTAATTTTTATAGGGAGTTAGAAGGACTTCCTTATATCTATGGAAAGGGGAAGAAATTTCCTTTCTAATGGAATTGTGTTTAGGTATTTTTGAGTGTGGGAAATATGATAAAAATCAGTTTGAATCTCTTAGGTCAGTATGTGAGTGGGTAAGAGGAAAATTACCATCCTTATTCTCAATGTGTATTTCTAAAAGCATGAGTTGACCATTATAGGGGCCACTTTATGGGGAAATAAAAAAATTCATAACCCCTTGTAATATGATCCTTGTTTTTTTTTTTTTTTGGCCCTGTAGCCCTCTAAGTGTGATTAAGAAATATTTAACCCTAGTGTCAATTTAATCGATTATTAAACTAGCACCTACAGAAATTTAAATTATACTCGATTAATTATACTGATAATTGTAATGTGGTCTTTAATATGTCATTATAATGGAAAACCTTATCTTCCTAACGTGATTGACCTTGATGTACTTCCTTGCGTCAATCAATGTTGCTTGAGGCTTGTTATAGTCTCACCTTAAACAAAAAAATTATTCCATAATTTGTATAACTAACCTAGGTTGTTCTTGAGACTCGTGTGGGATTTTTAGATGGGTGTTACATAACTTCTCATTTTCTTGATAGTCTATTGGAGGTTAAGTACAATGTCTGAAGGGCCGATTCAAGAGGAACATTAACAAAGTAAGTTAATTTTAAGTTGAATAAGAATCTAATTTTTGTACACTTATAAAAGATTGAAATGGGTTCCTATATATGTTAGGCATATGTTTTGGTACTCCTATTAAGAAATTTATGAGCCAATTAACACTATCGCAAGCCTAATTTGGTCTAATAAACATAAAGTGATAATTTCATATTAAGAAAACTAGTAAAGGAGTCAAGCCACATAAATTTGCAAGAAATTTAAGAGGGATATAGGAAAGTAAATAAAGAAGGAAATTTTTCCGAGAGGAAGATAAACCATTTTATGTATGAGTGATCTAAATAAGCCTATCTTAAGGAATCACTATGCTAAACTAAGAGATTTTGAAAGAGGATGAGTTCTTATGTTGTCTTGAGAATAATGATGATGATCTAACAGGTATATGTAATGATAAAAGAGGGAAGGATACCTCAGAAATCTAAAGGAGTCAACGACCAAAGATTATATCAATGACTAAGATTGAGAGAGAGAGAGAGGGGGTTGACTATGTGGTAAATTATGATAAAGGACTATATTGTTTGTTATTCATCCCTTCAAAGGTGATTACTGGATGTGAATTAAGTTGTTGAACTAGGGATTTAGGGGTAAAAAGACCCTAAGTGTTAATGTCTAGATTTTGCAAATTTTTATTCTTTATAGGTTTGGGTAGAATCATCGAGTTGAAGGATCGAGTAGATGTGCTACTATAATCCTACTAAACTTGTGAAATGGAATGAGTTAGTAGTTAGGGTGCATCATTTTTGTATTACATCTTGGAATTTAGTTGTAATATTTTATGTTAACATTGAAGTGGATAAGTTGCGAGGGGTGAAGAAGACAAGTTCGCAGAATAAAGAGGTGAGAAGAAGATCACTAAATCTGAGTTGTAAATGCCTTTTAGGTATTAATATTTGTCTCAAATATGTGTATTTACATGTGACTAGGCCTTGATAAATAATACTTCTTTTTTAGCCTTGAATAGTCAATTTTTATTGAAATTTCAGTAAAACATGCTAAGTTATGAAGGATGGACTTTGATATTTGAAACTTTCTTGATACTTTTAAGTTCTTTGATGATTGAATCCTTCCATGATATTGTTTATTAATAAATTTTCATGGATTTCTGAGATATTTTTCTATCTAACAAGTGGTAAAGCATTGAATTATTAGCACATTAAAAATTTAGAGAGGAAGTATTCTAAAACTGGGTTGCAAAAGACCTAGGTGAGGACCAAAAGAGACCAATAGACCAAGGTGAAAGAGACTTGGGTGAAGGTCGCATGGAGAGGTTAAAATGAGATATGGGTATAAAATCCAAGGGATTAAAAATAGGAGGAAGATATGACAAAGAAAAGGAAATCACAAGAGTAAAACCGTTTTTCTTAGAGAAAGAAGAAAAGGAAACAAAAGATAGGTTTGAAAAGTTAGAAGCAATGATCAAGATCATGATGGGAATGGAAGACCAAATATTCGAGTGTAAGTTAAAGAAAAAGGTGAAGTTGCCTATTAGACTACTCATAAAGAAGAATCAAAGGAAAAATATGATGGCTTGAGAGAAAGAAATAGTGAAGTACACTCATGAAATATTAAAGGAAAATATTTTTTAATGTGAATAAGAGAATGAGAAAAGAGAGAAAAATCATATGAATATGAAAAATATTTTCATGTGGGGTTTATGGGCTATATTTTTGTTATCTAGCTATATGTTTGATTGGGCATTTGTAGGTATAAAGATAAGAAGGATTAAAGTGAAAGAAGAGACTTCAAAATGGATGAGAAAAAGGTCTAGAGAAGAACCTTTGGAAGAATCTAAAGATGATAGAGGACATGAAGAAATTGATTAGAAGATTTAAGATTCATGAGTGAAACCTATGAAGGATTTTGAAAGAGGGAATAGAAAATGAGTATGGAGATATCATTGAAGGTGATGATGAATGGTCTAGTGGATATGAATACCTTTATAATGAGAAATAAGCTTATAGAAATATGTAGCTTGAAATAAAGAGTGGATCGGATTATGATGATACCTCAGAGAAAGATTTTTCATGTAGTGAATACTCAAGCCAAAGTGAGAACATGCAACAAGTAAACAAAATGATAAAGGGTCATCTGTATTCTGATTATTGTCATGCATATGATAAGTAATTTGTAAAGAGAAAAACTATAAAGGAAAATGAGTTGATAAGAAGCGTTTCAAAACAAAGTTTTCATTAATTTAATATAATGCTTCTAATACCTTTGAAATAAGGTATTAAGATGTACATGTGAAGAATGGTTTGAGTAAGAAATACCTTAAAATTTTAGTTGAAGAACATGGGTATATAGATCCCAAAGGGCTAAACAAGGTGAATTCCATGGTCAAGACCTAAAGATGGGTGATTAATAAAGAAGGAAGATCATCTAAAAAATATGGAAATGATGGTAAATATGCTCCAAGAAATATATGGGATCATGTTGAAGCAACATCAAGAAAAATGAAGAAGAATGAAAATGATGAAACAATCCTTGAGGAGGTAAATGGAATTTTTGAATATGATATAATACATGAGGTAAATGATGATGATGCAGGTATGCAAGAGACACTCCATAAAGATAAAGTGACTAAAGAATATGAATGGAAATAAATTTTTGAATATTATGGAGGGAAAAATTAGATAATGGAGGATAATGTAGAATTATTTAAAGAAGCATAGAAGTTCCTAAATGTATGACCTAAATTTGATGAATGACATAAAGACATTCATTATCTCTTTTATAGAAAGAGATAAGGATGACAGATACATTGTACATAGGTACAATCCAACTTATTAGTAAAGATTTAATGGAGACATGGAAAAATTGGAAAGGAGGCCTCGAGTTGATGAAGTTGATCTTGTTCATGATGAAAAGGTAAAACATGTAAATTTGCAATCAAGTTATGTTGGTTTTGTTGATTTTGATGCCAACACTGATAATTGAAAATGGGAAATGACTTTGTTTATGAAAGCATGGAAACATTTTGTGGTTAAATAACTTATTTATATCATGCAATTAATGGAGAAGAGGACAAGGTCTGTCCTAAAACAGAGATGGAAGAAATTAGTGATGGAATGAGACAAATGAGTTCCAAGAAGTGAAAGTTAGGAAGGAAGAAGTAGATACAAAAAACATAATGGCAGATTTTATTGAAAAGACTACTGAAAATTTTGGAAATGAGACAAATAAATAACCAAATGGATTTGTTAAGACAAATTTGAACATGGTCAATGAAGAAAAAAACAATAAAAAGATCAACAACTTGAAGACAAGAAAGGAGCTTCATGGCTTCAATGTTTTTCATATAATGGTTCTTTTAGTGTTTGATATGTAGGTCAAGAAGATTTTAAGATGGATGCATTCCATAACTACATGAAAAATATCTTGAACCAAATAATATAAGAAGGTATTGAATACATATATGATAATGTATCAGGAGCATGGATTTTAGTAATAGAGAAGGAGATAAGGAGAAACAAGTATAAAAAGAGCAGAGAAGGAAGAAGATGAGATACCAATAATACACAAAAGAGATTCAATCACGAAGGCCATGGGATCCCGACATCAAAAATAATATCAAGAAATGATGGAGAGATATCATATTTTACCGGAGTTTAAATAATTTTCTATGTTGGGAGTATGATGTAGGAGAATTAAGGAAAGAAGATATAACTAAAAAAAAAATATCCATTTAATTATGTGTATGACATGAAGGAAGGTGAATATTAGTCC
The DNA here is from genome assembly GCA_018340775.1 of Taxus wallichiana var. yunnanensis. Classification (NCBI taxonomy): domain Eukaryota; kingdom Viridiplantae; phylum Streptophyta; class Pinopsida; order Cupressales; family Taxaceae; genus Taxus; species Taxus wallichiana. Next base: position 290,703,161 of record CM031241.1, on the reverse strand, counting down.
CTATGTCTTTAGAAAATGCCAAGGATGTAAGAACAAGTGTAAATGTGGATTCAAGTTCTCATGAATTCAAAAACAAGTCTCCCTCCATTTTCGAATTTGAAGTTTTAAAGAATGTAAATGAGTTTAGTGAACTATTCAATATTATTTTAGTGGTTAGGTGATTAAATACATGTCCTTTTAGTGGGAAAATTCTATAAAATAAGAAATGATGTAAAATACTTTCCATGTGTGTTTTAAGAGGCATATGAAAGGTTATGTGTATAGGTCATAATTCAAGTTAGTTAGGTTATCTTGAGATTCACATTAAAAAAAAGGTGAAAAATCAAAGATGATGTATTAGTTAATCTTCCAAGATTAGTTCAAAGGAGGAGGTAAGGTTATTCCTTGAGGAGGAATTTTAGAAATGAATGAAGATCCACGAGTTTGTATGGAATGGGTTAACAATTTAGAACTTTTTTGTAGAATGAAAACTGAGTATGTTCTTGTGGGGAGATAAGTTTTGTATTGAATTATGAGAAATATAATTTTCCACACTCTTAGAAACAAGAAAGGAATAATTTGCATCACAATGTTATCAAGATAGGATGATATCTCTATTTTGTGAATATGATTCCAAGTGCATGATTGATTGTACCCCTAACGACATGTTTGCAAGGATTATTTTGTGGCTGTAAGAGTTTATAGAAACATTTCTACTCACAATTTGTATTTTATTGCATGAATTTGAAATTTATAAATATCGTCTAGAAGGCTTATCCTCTTTTTTGTTAAGTTATGAGTTTGTTGGTAACCTTAACAGTGAACCATGATTGCAAAAGTATGTTAGTAAAATATTTGCTGAAGATATTAGTGGTCCTTACATATCAATGTGCATGAAAAGTTTACCTATGATCTTCTATGTCTTAAATATTGATTTGTAGCAGATTATCTCCATTACATGCTTATTAATATTCAAGGTTGTGAACATTACTGTGATGCCTCCATCTAAAATCAAATCTATCTCGATTATTTTTAAATGAGCACTTGAAGGTCCTTATGTTCTTAAGGTAACTTTTCTTAATCACATGAATGTTTAGAGTGTGAATATTCCTTTGGAAAAGATGTAGAACTTGTAAGCTTTAAAACATGATGGTTTAGGGGCTCAAACCCTTATTAGATAGTTTGAGGTTTAAATATGTCTAGTTGTATCTTACTTGTTGATAACTATTAGAGACAAATATCACTTTAAACACATGGAAGAAATAAATGAGCACCTATAATAATATTTTTAATGTTTTAAAACAATTTTGAAGGATTTGGGAAGCTATTTTAGACTCTCGGGCTTCTTTGTAGTGTACAACCGAGTTGAGATAGGGTTCCTTCTTAAAAGGCTCAAAAAGGAATTTTACCTCAAATATTTCAACATATCACGATCAAAATTGCTATTAAGATATTATGAAATACATTTATTTATCTAAGGGTTATCAATTATCAATTTTTGACATTCTACAAGAGGTTAAGTGCACATTTCTAAAGGGCTAGTTCAAGAGGAACATTAAATAACTAAGTAGTAATTTTAAGAGCAATCAAGATATAATTTTTGGTAAACTTATACAATCTTGAAATGGGTTCCTATAAATTATAGGATTATGTTTTGATACTCCCTATTAAGAAATTTATGAACCAATTAAGATTGTCCTGAGCCTAATTTGGTCTAATAAGCATAAAGTGAAAATTTGAGATTCAGAAAACTAGTGAGGGAGTTAAGCCAAAAAAAATTGCAAGAACTTGAAGAGGCATATAGGAAACTAATTAAAGTAGGAAAGTTTCCTCGAGGAAAGTAAGACCATTTTATGTATGATTTATCCCAATAAGCGTATCTTAAGGGAGAATGTTGCCAAACTAAGAAAGTTTTAAAAGAGGATGATTTATTGTGTTGTCTTGAGCATGCTGATGGTGGTCTAATAGGTATATAGAATGATTAAATAGGTAAGGAGACCTTATAAACCTAAAGGAGTCAAATCCCAAATATTATATCAATGATTAATCTTGAGAGAGAGAGAGAGAGAGAGAGCTAGGGGTTGACTATGTGGGAGTTTTGATAAAGGACTACAATTCTCATTATTCATCCCTTGAAATGTGATTACTAGATGTGAATTGAGTTGTTGAACTAAGGAGCTAGGGGTAACAAAGACCTTGAGTGGTAATTGCTAGATTTTACAAGTGTTATCCTTTATAGGCTAAGTTAGAATTTTCAGGTGCGGGTCTTTGAGTTTATTTTCTACTAGAATCCTACTAAACTTGTGAAATGGATTGAGTCAATAGTTAGGGTGCATCAATAATATCCAATCAAATCCAATCAAGATGCAAGATGAACCCAAATATGAGTGTGTAGATGTAAAGTTGACACAAAAGAGTTGAATAAATGATAGTTCTTGTGTTTTATATTCCTAATGAACTTATTTTTAAATTATTGATGAAGGTGGGCATATATACCTAACACGATTACCTATAGCTAATTGTCTCAACCAAGAAAAAATAAAGCATAGACACAATAGCACAAGGGAAATTGTGTCGACTAATGGTAGTGGAAAAAGGGGTGTTGTGTTGTGAAAAACTAAAATAAGATGTCATATATCATAGATGTGAATGAATAGAGTGCAAAGTGGTGGAATGCAAACAAGAAGTCATGGATATGATATGCCCGATACCAAGGAGGATAAGGAAAAATTATGTAAGGAAAACTTACGCTAGCACCAAATAGTGATTATGTGTGTATGTGTATTGATTCTAACCCATAATAGCTACATGAATAATTAGTCCCCATTCCCAAAATACCCTTAAAGCATCCGATCAAGAAATATATGCATCAGTGGCCTTCATCTACATGTGAAAATTGTTATTAACACATATTAAAGATAAAAAGTGAATAATTATGGTGTATTAAATTTCAACCTTAAAACTTTTATGTTATATTTTTATCAAATAAAAATTATTAATATCTTCATTAATTTAAAAAAATCTATTTAGTGACAAAAATGGTATCAAAAAAATATTTATTTAGGTGAAAACTTGTCAAAACATTATATTATGGTGAAAATATTACAATTTCTCAATTAAATATTGAAATTAAAAACTTTGCAGCGATCGAATAGACATAGAATTTAAATTCATAATTAAAATTGAATACAATCATCTATATATTACAAACCATAAAAACTATCCTCTAAACTATTAAGATATCTAAGGGGGATTAAACCCTACGGACTCAAGCAACTACCTAGGGTGCTAACAATTAGGGGGTGCTTAAATCTAAATATTTTCAATATTTTAAACTATTATTGGGACTCAACATTAATTTTTTTACCTAAACACTATTTTAATTAACCCTTGCATTTATATTATTATAAATCAATTTAAATTCTATGCATACACGTAAAATGTACTATAATATTTTTGTATTAAAAATAAATATACATTTTTTTATCTCATTAAATTTTGTTGGTATTGTTACTCATTCTATAATTTAGTGTAATTCCCACTCATCTTCGACACTTATCCACTATGATACTTATTATTAATGATTAGAGACATTGAGATTATGATAATTATATTTTGATTAACAAGTGATATACTATTTGGACATTTGGATTACGATATGCTAGATGATCTTTTGGTGGCTAGTGTAATATATGTTGTTTTACATTATTTTGAATTTATCTTGACACATGATATTAGTGATGAATTTCATATGATATTATGTTTGGAATAGTATTGTGATCGCATTGATGTTAGTAAAATGGTAGAACTGAATAATTTTGATATTTTTGAGATTGATAGAATTGCTTAATTTTGATGATGATTGTTGATGGATATGTATCGGTTATTTCTCGATGTTATTGATGCGGCCTTAAGGCCAAAGAGGTATTATTGTTTTTATTGTAGGAAAAGGATATAACTATATACAGAAATGGGATAGGGAAAACCCTATAAGAATGTTGTGTACTTGCAACAAGGCCAATTTGACAACTTGCGTTTTATGTGGGTGTGTTGTTTAATTTTTATGATTGGTTATGAGGTTTCCCATGGGGTGACCTCATGTGTATGGAAATGGGTTGTGGTGTTTTCCCTCTTTTAGTTTTGGTTGCTTATTTTTTGGTGCATGTATCTAATTATTTTTAAAGTTTACTCACTTTATTAGTACTTGTTAATATGTTTTTAATAAGTTAATTTAACTTAATTATAAGCTAAAAGAAGATGTGACAATTCAGAACTGAATAGGGTAGATGGTCCTTGATATTTTCTTGATTTTGAATGGAATTAATTACATTTTGAAGTGTGTAATATTATTCCTTTCCCAATATCTAATTTTTTCTTAGAGGTAACTTTTTGAGACTTGTGGGAAAATTAAACCTTGTCTCTTGGTTCTCACAATCATCCACCAACCATACTTATGGATTATGGAGTTAATTTTAAAAATTTTAATGCATTTCTTAAGTGAAAATATTAAATAAAGTCTCTTTTCTACTTACCTCATTTAACATGCCCTTGGAAGGTATGGAGTGCATGTTTGAGTGTACATTTGTGCATCATCAGCCTTACATGTTCCTTTATTAACATTAATCTTTGTGTGTTGACTAGTTGATGTGGAATGGAGGAATGATGAAGTGGCATCCTACATGGATCCACCATATCATGGTCACCCCCATTTATATTTATTGAAGTGAATTTGGAGTAATTGGGGTTACTTGGTCTCATTTCTACACTTGCACTTTTGGAAGTCTTGCTTAGATTTCTTTCTTGGTGCCTATGAGATTGTATGTAGTTATGAAATTGTGATTGTTTAAGTGTATGTTATGTGTGTTATGAATGTATTATGTTGGTATGTGTATATTTTCTTTTGGAGGAGTGTGGTAGAGGTAAATGAAGTTATTTTTGTGCAGGAAAAATGGAGTTAGTAAGGAAAATGTGGAGGTAGTGTGCGGGAGGTGCGCCACCTATGTGGAGGTAAAAGGGTTTATTTATTTTTATTGCATTTAAAAAGGTAAAAATAAGATATTGTCTATGATGTTGATAGTGAACTTTGGAGGTATTTGATGGAACCTTTTCCCACATGGGAGGTATAAGGAAAAGACTCTATGTTGTTATCCCCATTTGTGTTACTATTAACCCTTTATGATTGTGATGAAAATATGAATCTTATTGTGTTTTTTTTTGGAAAAAATGTAAAACTATTATTGTTGATCTTGCTTTGAAAATATGATTGAGTGTTGAAATATTGTATGAATGTGGAAAATATTGAATGTGTATGTATTGTGTAAGCCATTATTTTTGTGGATTTTTCAATGTTGCAAAAATAATCTATTGTTCTTTGGTTGAGACCTAGGGGCCAATAAGGGGGATGGCTTCTCCTCTTTATTGGAATAAAGGTTGAGCAAATAGAATTGCCTACTCCCCTTTCTTTGCATTGTGATTCAAATTTGAGAAGATTAAGGAGTGTAAGTTGAAGCTATGGAATTGGAAGATGAACTTGATATGGAGATATTTGTATTCGAGCCTATGAAATAATCCTACTTTGTAAATTTAGCCATGGTGTTTCCACTTAGAGTGGAAGGCTTGTAATATTTTTATTTTAAAAGAATATTCTTGTAAATTTTATTTATTAAACTTGTAATGTTATAGTGGAATGAAGAAATTTAAAATTTGTATATTTTTGGAAAAGAAACTCTCTAAATCTGATTTTTATTCAAGGTGGTAGTATGCATTTTATTGAAAAGAATGGTGTTCTTGTGTTGAAAGTGAATGTTCATTCCTTTTTGTAGTGTTATCAAATTGACTTTAAAAGTTAAAAGAAGGATTTTTATTTATGTTATACCTCTTATTCTATCAAAATTAATATGTGAAAGGGAGTGATATGGGTTGTTTTTGTAGTCAAATTCAATGCAATTTTAAAAGGAAATTGTACAATTTGTGATTTCAATCGAGAATGAAAATCCCCTCTCCCTATCCTGCTTTGATTAAATGGAAAGAACATTAATTTACAACAATTATTCATATTTAAATGTATTTATAAATTACACAAATGGTCTTATATTTTGTTATATAAATGGATCTTAGTTAACAAATTCATATTGTTCGAAAATAAAACACAAAGAAAAATACATTCTTAATGTGTGTGTGTGTGTGTGTGTGTGTGTGTGTGTGTGTACATGCATACATATATGTATATATATATTTCTTTTAAATATATATATTAGTGTTAAATAAACCATTCTTTTTCAAAAATACAAATTATATGAATTTGGTAAAAGATTATAAAAATTTCAAAAGGAAAATATTATTAACATTTTAATATGCCCCCTCCCACTATGTTTCATTTAATAAAAAAGGTGGCGTTGGGTGTCGCACCCCCACACACATTTTATTAATATATGGGATAGGGGTGGGGTTTCGCTTTACCCCAACCCCACACCTTAAATGTAATCCCGATTAATATAGCCACACAAAGTCAATTTATTTAGTAAAAAAATATCAAAGTAATTTGTAATTAAAATGTTATGTATAATAATAAATATATATATATATATATATATACCCCATAAATCGAGTGTATATAAACTCAAATAACTAAATCTAAGAGAAATAAAATAAGAGTAATGAAAACACATAACCAGTATAACTAGTAGAAAAATAGCCAAAACAATTTAGAGATTATACATTAAAACCCTAGGTAGGTTATGAAAATATTTTAAGAGAAATATAAATAAAATTACAAACATAAATTACACAAAAATTGTGTGTATCCATCCCAAAAGACAAACCAACAATTCTTCATAGCTCCCTTATGCTCCTTGGCTCTCCCTTTAACCTAAAAAGTCAAAATGAAGAGAATGGGGAAAGAACATGAGTAAAGGGAAACCCATAAGTATTTTTGGGAATTTTAGAAAACCTCATATCTAAGGGTACACATTTATCTAATCTAATGGTGAAGGATTACCCCTACAAATTTTAAGTGATGAAAATTTCATGGGAATGAGTTCTAATAAAAATATGGGTATTGGTTGAATGGATTCACTTAGTCGTTAGGTCAAGTTGTGACCTTTTTATCATATGGTAATAGATAAATAAGTTGCGATGGGCTATAAGATTTCATTAAGAAATTTGTTCGTGGTATTTGAGAATAAGATAAAGGGGTTTTAAATATTAATAGTAAGGGTGTGGTTAAATAAATAAATGGAAAATGTTATTAAGTATTTGGAAAATACTCTACTAAAGAAAAGGAACTTAATGGAATATTTTTAAACCGTAAAATGTTTTGGGAGTAAATTAATAATATTTTATTATTTATTTGAATTCGATTACATTATGAAGGTGTAGAAATTATTCACTAGAATTTAATTGATCATGAGTATTATTTATAACCTTTTTAAACATTAAAAAATACCGTAATTTTTCTACGTAATTAATGACTTTTGTCTTAGGATTTGAGCATCAAATTTGTGGGCGATACACTTGGTATCATAGCCATACATTCAACACTTGGACCCTAGGACAACAAGAAATAGAACATGGTAAAATTAGAGCAACTCTAAAACTTAGAACACATAACATTGCATAATATTTAAAATGTAGAAAACACGATAAAGAAAAACAAACCTAGATGATGATGAACTAACCCTTTCCTTTCTCTATGTAGGAGGCATGGAATAGATGGGTAGTTCTTGCACATTGAGTTTGATATACCACCTCAGAGCATACCGTAGTTGTTGTCATATTTCAAGGATACTGCGTGCCTTACAGGAGGTCAATGCCACTATATGTGAAGGATGGGTGGGGTGACCTAGCCAACATGACAGGGAGCCATTAGTGTAGGCTCGTACCCCTTCATGACATAGTGAGGAGTATAGGGTAGAGAAATCCCATGTGGAGCCAATTAGACTAGATTAACCACTAGGAGGACATGGAGATAGGGATTTAGGACATATAGATATATCTAGGATGCCTAGACTAAGTGATAATCATGTGGAGATACCTAGGGGTCGATAGAAATCAGTGGTAGAACATATACGAAGGATAATGAAGTTACACCCACCCCATTTTTTGAAGACATAGGAGGATTTAAGGAAGAGGCATAGTTGGTTAGCTTGAGTGGATGCTTCAAGCTATGTCCATTTACAAACACCACGAAGACTCGTGTTTCCATTAACCTTCTTAAAGGCAAAGTCAAGGTTTGGTGGAGGATTGAGAAGTAGAAGCTCCTTGTGGATTTAGAGACTATGACTTAGGAGCTCTTTGAGGACCAATTTAGGAATAGATTCATATCTAGGAGGTTCATCTAGTGGCAGATTGATGAGTTTTATGATCTATGATAACCATCCATGACATTAGATGAGTATGAGAGTCAATTTAAAGACATGGTTTAATATGTAGTCTACATGCGGGATGAGCATATATGGATTCACATTTTCATTAGGGGCATGGACTTCAATTTGGGTCGGGAATTTCACATTCATAGTCTATAGATGTTAGTTGAGGCTATGGAGATGACCTAAATTATACGAGGATAATGGGGGAAGACACAACAGGATAGAGATAGATTGAGGAGACATATTTATCGGATGTAGGATAATAGGTCAAGGGGGTCAGCCCTCCTCCTCCTGGCAGACATGGTTAAATATAATCCTATTTCAAGCCACCACATCAGTACATCGGTAGTAGTAGTAGACTTGGCCACCTTTTAGACCTCCATAGTTCCATAATGCACAAATATGGTGCAGTATGGGGCCTCATGCAAGGGACCCAATATGACATAGGTTGCACCCTAAGCTTAGTCATTAGGAGTATATCTAACAAAACATCAATAGTACGTAGTGGGATAATCAATATCTACCTAATAGACAGTTATTGAAACCGAAGGGGTTTCTTCCCATTGGAGAGGACTGGTAGTTGTTATGGATGCGGTGCACTTGGGAACCATTAGAAGGACTTTCTAGAAAACCATGTTAATTAGGGTAATGAACCTATTTAAAATCCAATAGTCGGTGATATGGGACATAAGCATCGGTTTGATGCAGAAATTGAGAACCGCCGGGGAAGAGAAACGGGGTATAGTGATAGAGAATAAAGGTAGAGTTAGTGGTATCCCTACCTCTATATTGTTTGATTATTGATCTTATAATTCATTTATTACATCATCATTCATAGAATTTTGTAGGATGGTGGCACATAGGTAGGGTAGTAGCTAGGAGATTGAGATGGCTTCACGGAGCCATGCCTAACCGGAATCCTTAGTTAAGGAGTCGGTAGTGGACCTAGGACACTTCACCACGACCTTGGATGTTTGTATCCTTCCCTTGGGTTTTAATGGAGTTATCTTTGGCATGGATTGGTTATCTACACATAGAGATAGAGTGTATTATTACAACAAGGTGATATATTTTGCAGACAATTTGGGTGTAGAGTCGGTGATAGTTAGGGTTAAGAGGCTTATTTGTAATTATACAATATACGCTACACAAATAAAGTGTTATGCGTGACTTGAGGGGATGTTAGTTGTATTTCCATCACAATAAACACCTTCTCAGAGGATGAGACTCATGGACCATCACTTTATGATCATCATATTTTAAGGGAGTTTTCATAATTTTTTCCTAGTGGGTTGTCAATCTTACCTCGCCCATGTGAAATAGACTTTTATATTTATTTGATTCCTATAGTGGATCCTATCTCACACGAGCCATATAGGATGGTCACCCTTGAGCTATGTCAGCTCAAGTTGAAGTTAGAGGGCCTTCTTAAGAAAATATTAATCCATCATAGCGTATATCCTTGGGGTGTACTAGTGAATTTTTCAAGAAGGACAAATATTTGCATTTGTGTATTGACTACAAATAGTCTGAACAAAGTAAAAATCAAGAATAGTTATCCCCTTTCACAAATATATGATTCGTTTGATTTTCTGAAGGGGGCTACTATGTTTTCCAAGATAGACCTTAAGTCTAGTTATCATCAACTGAGGATTGGGGAGGCAGATATCTACAACATAGTCTTTCACACTTGATATAGTCACTACAATTTCATAGGTGTGCCATTTTGTCTGACGAACACCCTGACATTATTTATGAGTTTGATGAATGTAGTATTCATCATATTTCTAGACCATTTTGTGCTCATGTTCTTATATGAAATGTTTTATATACTCATGTATGTGTGAGGAGCACGAGGAGCATCTTCACCAGGTTTTGAATTGTCTACAGGAGAAGTAGATTTATGGGAATGTAGAGAAGTGCACATTTTGCAGATAGAGGTTTGGTATTAGGTCACATTATTTTAAGGGGATGGTATCATAGTCAATCCTTTCAATATTAGATCTATCATGGATTTCCTAGTTCGAACCAAAGTAACTAAGGTGTGTAGCTTCATAGGACCGGTAGGTTATTACAGGAGGTTTTTCTATATTTAACCCATATTGTGTATCCCATCACTTCTCTACAACGGAAAAGGAATAAGTTTATTTTCTTTGACATATATGAGTAGGCCTTTAGAACACTTTGAAGAAATTCCTTACAATAACACATATTCTATTAGTGCTAGATCTATAGAGAGATCTATTCATATCTATAGATGCTTCACTAGTAGGGATAGGAGAAGTTTTGATGCCGAATGGATGTGTTATTTCCTTTGAGTCTCATGCAAACTCAAGGATTATGAACTCAATTATACAACTCATGATCTTGAGCTTACGAAAGTGGTACATGATTTGGTTTGATAGAGAAATTTCCTATTAGCTAAGAGGTTTACACTCAAGACCGATAATTTGATCCTAACACACCTATTCACCTCAACTCCCGTCAATGACATTGGATGGATCTTGTATGTCAATATGATATGGAGATTGCTCATGTGAAGGGAAAGGAGAATGTAGTTTTGGATACCTTGAGTTATCATAGACATCTTGTTATGATGACAAAATTAGGTACAAATTTGACAACCAGGATCTTAGAACAACTCCCACATGATAGCTTCTACCTTTTCTCTAGAGCAGAGATCGATTCTCAGAGGCCCCTTGAGGGGAAGTTTTATGGGTTTACATTAGATTCAGATGGAATTATCAGATGCAAAGGTAAGATTTATGTACCTAGAGATGGAGGATTATGATAGGAAATCCTTATAAAGGCACATTATGTACCTTATTCAGCCCATCCAAGTGTGAAGAAGATGCATGCTAGATTGAGGCTCATTATATCATTGGAGAGGATTTCAAAGAGATTTTGCTCAATTTATTTCTTGGTGATTAGAGTGATAGAAGGTGAAGGATGAGCATCGTATCAACATGGTCTTCTTTATGCTCATGTTATATCGAGTTGAAATGGGATACCATTTCCATGGATTTTATAATGGGGCTATTGATGTCGAGATATCACCACGACGTAGTTATGGTCACAAGTGACAAATTGATGAAAGTGGCTCATTTTTTCAAATGAAGACCACCTATACAACTAGTGCAATGACACAAAGTGTACTTTATTAATATTTTCATACTTCATTAGATTATGTGGAAGATTATTTGTGACCGTGATCCTTTGTAAAAGCTGTCATTTTTTGACTATCATGTAGCATGCTCTTGGGATGAGGATTAAATTTAGTACATCTTATCTCCTAGAGACAGATGCTTAGACCAAGAAATTGAACCAAATATTAGAGGACATGATTTTCATGTATGTCATAGATCATCATCCATGTTTGGAGGAGTATGTATATCTGGTGGAGTTTAATTACAATAATAGTTATCATATTTCCATCGACATGGCACAATTCGGAGCTTTATATGGCAGAGAGTGCATGACTCCATTGAGTTAGGACATGTTAGAGGATAGGGTATCTCTTGGGCCAAACATGTTATAGGATATGGAGCAATAGGTTATTTTGATCAAATGGAGATTACGGGAGGCACAAGATAGGAAGAAGAAGAATACATATCGAGGATATTTGAAAACATTTTGAGGTTGGAACAAAGGTGTTTCTTTGTGTCAAGACCTCATAAGATCCCTATCCATTATGGAAAAGGATCTAAGCTAGATCTAATATTTGGGTAAGTGCACCAAGTTGGGGGGCCCAAAAGTGGACAAAAACCTAAAAATAGATGAAACGAGTACGCATTTTTCCAAAATGTGCTCAAACATTAATTTTTTTGTTTGGTAATTACCAAACCTATAATGCATACACATTTTAAAGGAGTTTTAGAAAAAAATGCATACACATTTTAAAGGAGCCAAAATGCATACGTGTTTTAGAAAACTTCAAATGCGTACGCATTTTTCATAGCATCGATTATGTATGTGTATTTGGGGGCTTATACTTACAAAAATAAATGTGTATAAAATTTATTTTATTATTTCTTATAATTTATTATTTCACATACTTTAAAATTATTTTAGAGAATATAAGAAATTAGGGTCACTCTGCACCTAATGGAAGTGGTCTCGTTGCTCTAACATTTATAATCTAGAAGATAGTTTTTCAAAATCTAATATGGTCAAAACTTACTCATTTTAATGATTTCAGCAAAGGACCTAAAATTTTCATAGCATATATATTATAGTTGGTATTTGTTTTGGGAAAGCATATAGTCTTTTTTTAGGTTTTTGACTCTCCAAATTGGATTTTGGCCCTACCAAGTTTTAAATTTGGTCCATAATAAACTTTTGTGACCATAAATCAACTCTATGATTCTTTTCTACTTCTTACTACAATGAGATTCTCACTTTGTAGATAGAGGATTCCTCATTTGAATGGGATTCCACTTGTATGGAAAAAATGAGGTGATTGTAATGTGCCTCCTCTTTAAGGTGTGATAACACTACTAGGTGTTGAATGAGTTTTTTGAATAGTACCAAGTGAAATGTATCAAGTAAACTCGGATGATTTATCGTTCATAGAAACATGGTGCTTCATATAAAGATCATCCCCTCACCTTTCCTAGCTCTAAAATAATTCTTTCATGGAATCAACTCCATGATTCTCATAAAAAAATTTACTCATATGTCTCTTATGGAGACAAATAATTCTTTAATACTTCACACATGATGGTCCTTGATACGAGGAACATGAATAAATCATTTTAGCTTGTTCTAAAGGGTGTTCAATTAGCTACGGAATGACCAAAAATGCCATTTTAGGCCTTCAAAGGAAGTAGTATCTCATCAAAACTAAATGAGTCAATTGATCACCTTAGAAACTATTCCCTACACCTTTGAAACAGGTTGAATGATCTTATTAGGAATTTCCTTTGGGTGAAGTTTTATGATCTAGGGTTTAGGGTTTAGGGTTACGGGTCCAGATTTAGCGCTCATGGTTTAAGACTCAATTTTTAGATTTTAGCATTTAAGATTTAATGTTTAGGGATCATATTTCATATTTTAGGGTTTGGGGTTTAGAGCTCGGGACTTAGGGTTCATGGTTTATGGTTTATAGTTTATGGTTTATAGTTTATGGTTTATGGCTTTGGGTTAAGGTTTGAGGGTTTATGATTTAAGGTTTAGGGTTTAGGGCTCAAGTTTTAGGTTTTAGTGTTTAGGGCTCAAGGTTGAGGGTTTAGGGTTTATGGCTCAAGGTTCGGGGTTTAGGGTTTAGGGATTAGAGTTGAGGGTTTAGGCTTTAGGGTTGAGAGTTGAGGGTTGAGTGTTTAGGGCTCAGGGTTTAGTTTTTAAGGTTTACGGTTGAGGGTTTAGGGTTTTATCTTAGCACTTAGGGCTTAGGGATTAGGGTTCAGCGATTATGGTTTAGGGTTTAGGGCTCAAGGTTTAGGGTTTAGGGTTTAGGGATCGAGTTTAGGTATTAGGTTTCAGGGTTTAGGGTTTAGGTTTTAGGGTTTAGGATTTAGGGATTAGAGTTTAAGGTTTAGGGACTAGGGTTTATGGTTTAGGGTTTAGGGTTTATGGCTAATGGTTTAAGGTTTAGGGTTTATGAATCATGGTTTAAGGTTTAATGATAGGATTCAAGTTTTAGGGCACAAGGTTTTCACAATTTAGGGTTTAAGACTCGGACATTAGGGTTTAGGGGTTGGCGTTAGTGTTTAGGGCTCGGGGTTTGAGGCTTGGGGATTAGGCTCACACATTCACTCATTTTAGTGCTCGACTTACCCTTTCTTATAAATATTGACATAGAGTATTCAACTTAAAAGGGTAAATCTACATCATAGGAAGAACATTCAATGGGAGTCATTACAATTTGATGTCTTTCATCTACTGATATTTTAATGGAGGGAAATTACAAATATCCAAGAATAATTTGGTACAAATAAATGTTACCCAATACAACTATCTTTTATTTTCCATTTCATGGGAACTATTTCACTCATTGTAATGTTTTGTGTCTTAACCATTCTTATTAGTATTGAAAAAGAGTATTCAATTGAAAAGGGTTCATCAATTTTAAAGGATGGAAATTCTAGATATAAAAGAACGATTTATTCTGAAAGATATGTTTCTAACGCTCTTTGGAATAATTATTTCAATTGCAATTTGGGTTGGGAACAAAGCAGTTTCATGAAAGAAAAAGCACAATATCCATGATTTATGAAGTTCAAGTTTATTTTCTAAGATGCATTACTCCAATGTTTGAAAATGTTTCTCTAGATACAACGACATTCTGATTTAGACACTCAATGATTCCCGAATGTCCAATCCTACCACATACCCCAGTAGTCCTTGATCCTTCGATATAGGGATACATAGTTACTTGGATTCCATTTATAACAATAGGGATATTTGTAAATTCATGTTATGACCTCTAAATCTATATGAATTTCATGTTTTTAGAAAACACATCACACCCTTTACTAGGATTGATGAGTACTCCTATCTTTTTAAAGATGTTTTGGAAATCATCCATGGGTTTATCATAGAAGGAATTATTAATTAATCGAAGGTCACTAATTCATAGGCTAAGTGACTCCCAATTAGTAATAAATTATAAATATTTACTATCCATGATTGATAACCCCTTTATGTTATTATCCATTCCCAATTGTTATGCTTATTTTGAACACTTCAACAAGTTTTGTCAATTTTTCTATCCATTCTAGTAGAAGAAGATATTTCTCTTTATTTAGAGGAGAGGATAATGCATATAATTTTGTTACGATGTTATACCTTCGTGTCGGTATATTCTCTATGTTTCTTCCATTTTGTTTGAGATTAATTTTTGTGTTACTTATGGTAATTTTTTCTAGCTTCGATAGGGTCATCCTAGCTTGGATAATACCATACATGGAAATATGAGAAATGTGAAAAAATTTATAGTGTGAAGAAATTGACATTCAAGAGTGAAAGTATATGTAGGAGAATTTTTTTGGCATAAATGTATAATATGTTACAAATCACAAGGTATATGTCATATTCATTTAGTTTCTTGTCCCACCTCTCATAAACAAGGTACTTGTAAAAACAAACTCAATGATGGTTCTAGGCACAAGACCAGGAAATATGGTCCTAAGATATTAAAAAGATGAACTCACTCATGAGACCTCTTGGGTATATTTGAGGTATAGGGGTTAGAGATTAGGGTTCTTGATTTAGTGTTTATGGTTTATGAATCGGGGTTTAGGGTTCATGATTTAGTGTTCATGGTTTAAAGTTTTTTTTTATGGTTTAGGCTTTATAGTTTAGGGTTTAGGTCATAAATTTTAGGGTTTAGGGTTTATTTTTAGGGATTAGGGTTTAGGGTTTAAGGTTTAGGGTATGGGGTTTAGGGCTCGGGGTTTAGGGTTTATAATTTAGTGCTTATGGTTTATTGTTAAGGGTTTAGGGTTTATGATTTAGTTCTTAGGGTTTAGGATTTATGGTTTACCATTTTAGTCTCATGGTTTAGGGTTTATGGTTTAGGGTTTAGGATTTAACATTTAGGGATTAATATTTAGGGTTTATGTTTTCGGGCTCAAGGTTTAAGGGTTAGGCTACATGGTTTAAGGTTTATGACTCAAGAGTTAGGGTTTGAATTTGGAAGTTTACGTTTGGGAGTTAGAGATCAATGCTCTGGATTTAGGATTTAGGGTTAAAAGCGGGGTTTAAGGTTTACGGTTTATGCATCAAGGATTAGGGTGTAGGGTTTAAGGCTTAAGATTTAGGGTTTATGGTTTAGGGATTAGGGTTTAGGTTTTAGGTTTCATGGTTCATAGTTTATGGATTAAGGTTCGGGGTCCGAGTTATTGTTTTAAGATTTAGGAGTTAGAGCTTAGGGCTCTGGATTTATTGTTTATAGTTTAGGGCTTAGGGCTTAGGGCTTAGAGTTTAGGCTTTAGGGCTTAGGGTTAAGGATTTCAATTTTAGGGTTTAGGATTTAGTGTTTACGGTTGAGGGTTTATTATTTTGGTTTTAGGGTTTACGGTTTATAATTTAGGGTTTATTTCTCAAGGTTTAGGGTTGAGGATTAAGGGTTTAGGTCATGATTTCATAGTTTATCATTTAGTGTTATTGATTTAGGGCTTATGGTTTAAGGTTTAGGGCTCAAGCTTTAGGTTTTAGGATTTAGTGTTTAGGGTTTATGGGTTAGGGTTTAGGATTTAGGATTTAGTTTCTAGGGTTTAATTTTTGGGGTTTAGGACTTAAGGCTCAAGGTTTAGGGTTTAGGGCTCATGGGTAAGGGTTGGATATTGAAGGATTACTATTTAGGTCTTAGGATTTAGGGTTTAAGGTTTATAGTTTATATTTTAAAGTTTAGGACTAATGGTTTAGTATTTAGGGTTTAGGATTTAAGTTTTAGGGTTTAGGATTTCAATTGTAGAATTTAAATGCTAAAATCCTTAAAATTACCTATGTACCAACCAAATTATACTATAAAATACTATGTCCCAAACCGTGACTAATGGAGGTGTGAGACTAGTTCCATAAGGTGTAGAGTGATCCTAATTTCTTATGTCTACTAACATAAATTTAAAGTAAAAGTTTTCATTTATTATTGTTTATATTAATAAAATATAAATAATAATAAATGAAAAAATTATACTTAAAAATTATTTTTGTAAATACAATCATGTCAAAAGCACATCTTATGTTCATATGAAGAACATGTATGCATTATAACACATACATGTTTTGCATTTTACTATTCACAAGCCATGCCTCAAAGTTTGTATCCGGTTTGGATCCCTAAGCCAAAGGAATGACCTATGAAAACACGTAAAAGCTGTGTGTTATTGCAAGAAAATAAAAAAATCCATTTCCACCATGATAAATCAACATAAAATGATTGATATATTTAAAAACCTTATACCATGATGTAGAGCAGACTATCCACTTTCTAAAAATATAATTTTTTAATGTTTTGACTAATATAAGGTTTTATATTATTTGCTTTCAAACAATTCCTTTTTATAGCTATTTTTGAAGTTTAAACATGTCTCGTGTTTTGTCTTGTATCTTTGTTTTGACTCATCAAAATTGAATAAAACTTTTATAAGAAAAAACTAGGACTAATTCTATACATATTAAAAAACAATTTTTATGTTTTTTAAGGTATTTAGGGGGCACAATCGAAACCTTGTTATTTTTCAAAACTTAAAATTTATTTACTAGAAAAAACATTAAAAAATACTCACGAAAAAATCTAAAAAAATCTAGCACAAACTAGATGCTCATAGCTATCTTTCTACCAAAGGGTTTTCAAAAATACTAAATTGTGCTAAAAAATGGGGGCACGAATGTCACTTTATTATGTTTATTAACAAAAATGGAGAAAATGTTGGTATTTTAGTTAATTGACTCACTTAAACTTATTTGTTTTCCATCAAATTTATTACCTTAGAAACTAGACTCAAAATCTACGATTCATATTTATACAACGTCTTCTAATTTTGAGTTTAACTATTTCAAAAAACTCGAGAAAACTTGAATTTTTTTATTTTTCAGAAAAATACATCTACTTAAGACCCCCTTTTAACCCCCCAACTTAGTACACTTACCCATTTTTGTGTCCATTTCAGATCTTAGAGTGGATCGATCTTTTAGCCTACCACTTATTCTTGCCACCTAGCTTGTCTCGCATCCATTATGTGTTCTATGTTTCATCTCTTAAGAGATAAATAGAAGATCCTTCTCATGTCTTAGGTTAGACAACATTGTAGATGCAGGAAGCAGAGAAATGTGATTATGGAGCCCCTACACATTAAATATTACGGGACCCTAGGCCTTTGAGGTCGTGAGACTCTTGGGTGCTAGTCGATGGGATAGGTATAATGATATTGCAGCTATATGGGAAGGCGATACTTTGTTATGGACCCGATTTCTACACCTATTTCAATGATTTCCGGGAGGAAGTTGAGTCTAAGGGGAGGGGATGTAATGCCCACTCCTCTTGAAACTTATCCATTATGATATTTATTACTACCGATTAGAGACATTGACATTATGATAATTAAATTTTTATTATCAAGTGATAGACTATATAGAAATTTGGATTATTGATATGTTTTGATTCATATTATTTATTATGATATTCTAGATGACATTGGTAGATATTTTTATACATGTTGATTTACATTGTTTTTATTTTATTTTGACACATTATGTTCGTGAAGCATTGCCTATGTTTATATGTTCGAAATAATCTTGTGATCTCATTGATGTTATTAACATTGTAGAATAAAATGACCCAATTTCTACACCTATTTCAATGACTTCTAGGAGGAAGTTGAGTCTAAGGAGGGGATGTAATGCCCACTCCTCTTCAACACTTATCCACTATGATTTTTATTACTATTGATTAGAGACATTGACATTATGATGATTATATTTTGATTAGCAGGTGATAGACTATATAGAAATTTGGATTATTGATATGTTGTGATTCATATTTTTGATTATGATATGCCGAGATGACATTGGTAGATATTTTTATACATGTCGATTTACATTGTTTTTATTTCATTTTGACACATTATGTTCATGAAGCATTGCCTATGTTTATATGTTCGAAATAATCTTGTGATCTCATTGATGTTATTAACATGGTAGAAATTATTTTGATATTTTAGACAATTGATAGAATTGCTTAATTTTGATGATGATTATTGATGGATATGTATGAGTTATTTATTAATGTTATTGATGTACCCTTGTGGCAGAGAGGTATTTTTAATTTTTATTACATGAAAATGATATCACTATACACCAAAACAGGATAGAGGGACCAACCATACAATAATGTTGGGTGTTTGAAATAGGTCCAATTCGACAACTTGTGCTGTGTGTGTGTGTGTGTGTGTGTGTGTGTGTGTGTGTGTGTGTGTGTGTGTGTTGTTAAGTTGTTATGCTATGTTAGGAGGTTTCCCATGGGGGTTACCTCATGTGTGTGGCTATTGTGATGTTTTCCCTCTTTTAATTTTGGTTAATTATTTTTGGTGCATGTATCTAATTATTTGTAAAATCTAATCACTTTATTAGTACTTTTTAATATTCTTTTAATTTGTTAATTTAACTTAATTGTAAGATGAAAAGATGATGTAAAAATTGGGAATTTAATAGGGTAGATGGTTCTTGATATTTTCTTGATGTTGAATGGAATTAATTTCATTTTGAAGTGTTTAATCTTCCTCCTTTCCCAATCTTTAATTTTTCCTTAGAGGCCAATTTTTAGACTTGTTGGACAAGTTAACCTTGTTCCTTGCTTCTCAAAGTCAATTACCAAAGATTATTATGAAGTATGTAGTTAATTTTAGTATTTTTAATAAAAATTTTGAGATAAAAAAATTAAATGAAGTCACTTCTATACTTACCTCATTTAATATGTCTTTGGAAGGTATGGAGTGCATTTTAGAGTATATAGTTGTGCATGTCATAGCCTTACTTGTTAATTTATTACCATTGATATTTGTGTGTTAACTTATTGAGTTGGAATAGAGGAATGATGAAGTGTCATCCTACATGGATCCACCTCATCATCCTCACCTTTTTTTATATTTATTGATTTTGATGTAATTGGGGTTACTTGGTCTCATTTCTACACTACCATTTTTGGAATTTTGACTTGGATTGCTTGCTTAGAGCTTAGGGGTTCACATTTTGGGATTTTTCTAAGATTGAAGGTGATTGAAGCTTGTTGTGTGTATATTTTGGAACATAAATGGAGAGGTAGTATCTTCACTTATTGTTTCTTCTTTTATATATGTATAGTGTTGTGAAATTGTGATTGTTTAAGTGTATGTTATGTGTTTTGTGATGTACTATGTTGGGATGGGTAACTTTCCTATCTGAGGGACTATGGGAGAAGGAAATGGAGTTATTTTTGTGGAGGAAAAAGGGAGTTAGTGAGAAAAATGTGGTGGGAGTATGGGATAGGTGCTCCACCTATGTGGAGGTAAAATGGTTTATGTATTATTATTGCGTTTGAAAATGGACAAATAAGGTGTTGTGTGTGATGTTTATAGTGAGCGTTAGAGGGTGTGGACCC
Organism: Taxus wallichiana var. yunnanensis; assembly: GCA_018340775.1. Taxonomy (NCBI): domain Eukaryota; kingdom Viridiplantae; phylum Streptophyta; class Pinopsida; order Cupressales; family Taxaceae; genus Taxus; species Taxus wallichiana. Next base: position 290,682,737 of record CM031241.1, on the reverse strand, counting down.
TCTTCCCACATGGGAAGTATAAGGAGAATACTCAAGTTCTCATCTCTATTTTTCTTACTATTAAGTCTTTGTGATTGTGATGAAAATGTGATCTTATTTTTTTTGTTTTGGAAACAAATCTAAAACTACTCTTGTTAGTATTGCTTGGAAAATATGATTGAGTGTAGAAATATTGTAAGAATGTGGAAAAGATTGAATGTGTATGTATTCTAGAAGCCATTATTTTTGTGGATTTTTCAAAGTTGTAAAGCAGACCCTATTTTTATATGGTTGGGGATCGGGGTTAAAAAAGTGGATGGCTTCTCCTCCTCCTTGGAATAAATTTTGTGTGGATAATGTCACCCACTCCCCTTTCTTTGTATTGTGATTAAAATTTGAGAAGATGAAAGAGTGAAAGTTGAAACTATGGAATTGAAAGATAAACTCTATATGGATTTCATTGTATTTGAGCCTATGAAAGAATACTAGTTTGTACATTTTTCCATGTTGTTTCCACTTAGAGTGGAAGGCTTGCAATTATTCTATATTAAAAGAATGTTCTTGTAAATTTCATTTATTAAACTTGTAATGTTACGAGATAATGGAGAAATTTCAAAGTTGTATTTTTTGGCTCCAAATCTGAATTTTATTCAAGGTTATATTATGTATTCAATTGAAAAGAATGGTGGTATTTTTTGAAAGTGAATGTTGATTCCTTTTGTAGTGTTGACAAACTTTAATTTAAAAGGAAAAGGAAGGATTTTTATTTAAGTATGTGATACCACTTATTCCCTCCAAATTAATAAGTAAAAGGGAGAGATTTGTGTTGTTGTTGTAGTTAAATTTTATACAATGCTAAAAGGGAAATTTTACAATTAGTGATTTCAATCAAGAAAGAAAATGCCCTCTCCTATCTTGCTTTGTTTAAATGAAAAGAAATTTAATTTCAACAATTAATCATATTTAAATATATTTATAGGTTACAAAAAAGGTCTTATATGTTGTTATATGAATGGATCTTAGTTCACAAATTCATATTGTTTGCAAATTAAACACAAAGAAAAATACATCATATATATATATATATATATATATATATATATATATATATATATATATATGTATGTATGTATGTATGTATGTATGTATGTATGTATGTATGTATGTATGTATGTATGTATGTATGTATGTATGTATGTATGTATGTATGTATGTATGTATGTAGTAGTAGTAAACAAACCCTTATTTTAAAAAAGCATTATATGAAATCAGTTAATAGATTATAGAAATTTGAATAAATTATTAAAATTCTAATATGGGTCGCCCCCACAATAGTTCATTTAATTGATTTTTTTTCGGGGGTGGGGCACCACACCCCCTTCCCCTCCCCATGCTCCCCGCCCACATACCCCACATATATTATTAATATATGGGAATGGGTGGGGGTCACCTCCCCCACCCCTTAAATGTAAAACAAGTTAATATGGGCACACGAAAGCGATTTATTTTTCACGAAATTTTCCAATGATCGGTTAAGTTAAAATTTTATATATATATATATATATATATAGGTTATGGTTTTTCGTTACTCTAATTTTTTTCTCTTAAATATGGTTATGTGAGTTTTATATATAGCCGATTTAAGGGTTTTATATATCTGTATGTGTGTGTGTTTGTGTATATATATATAATCCATTCAAAATTTAGGTAGCGTACGCAAATATTTTGAAGAGAAATATAAATAAAACTATAAACATTTAAATACACACAAATTTTGTGTATCCATCTCAAAAGATAAGACAACAATTCTCCATAGATCCCTTAAGATTTTTGGCTCTCCTCAACATGAAAAAGTTAAAATGAAGAGAATAGGGAAAGAAAATGAATGAATAAAGGGAAACCCATAAGGGTTTTCGGGGTATTTTAGAACACCTAAGATCTAGGGGTCCACATTTATCTAACCTTGAGGGAGGAGGATTACCCCTCAAAATTTTAAGTACTGGAATGTTCATGGGAATAAGTTCTAATTAAAAGTATGTGTATTTGTTGAATAGGGCCACTTAGTGGTTTGGTCAAGTTGTGGCCTTTTTATTTTAAGGTAATAGATAAATAAGTGGCATTGGGTTGTAAGGTTAAATTAATAAATTTTTGCATGGTATTTGATAGTAAGATAAAGGGGGTTTTAAATAATTAATAGTAAGGGTATAGTTAAATAAATTAATGGAACATGATTATTAAGTATTTGGAAAATACTCTAATAAAGTAAAGGAACTTAATGGAAGATTTTTAAACCATAAAATATTTTGGGAAATAAATTAATAATATTTAATTATTAATTTGAATTCGATTACATTATGAAGGTGTAGAAATTATTCATGAGAACTTAATTGATTCAAGTAATGTTTATAACCTTTTAAACAAAAAAAAAAAAACATAGCTTTTAAAAGTAATTAATGAGTTTTGTCTTAGGTTTTGAGAGTCGAGTTTGTAGGCACTACATGTAGGTCTACATAATTCAAGTGTGTAATTTGTTCTTAGAAAAGGTTTACGTATTTTTATAATGTCACTCGTGTAGATACTAAAGGCAAGTATAATTGAAGGAAAATATTATTTAATTCTCTATTCATAATGTTTTGGGGGAAAGGTCTATTTTTATGGAGGAATTAGTAGGCTTTGTGTAGATACCACTCTTAATAAAACCATGGAAGCTAGTTCAGATTAATTCTCTCCATCCATGGATTATAAATTGTCATTATTTGATAATTTGATAGTACATTTTTATTCCTTTTGTATAACAATTTTGTAAATTAGTGACTTATTATAATCCTTATTAAAATTTTAAAATAAAATAATGTGCATAGCTTTTATTTATTTATTTGATTGGAAAAAATTATTAACTAAAATTTTAAGGATGTCCACTTGATTATTCCCTAGGGACGCTCCTAATATTTTAATTCAGGAGATATCAACAACATAACTACTATTATAAAATGTTTCCTCTTATGTAGACTCAAAATTATGGGGTGAAAGAGATAAAAATAGAATATAATAAGTTTATAATAGTCATAGTTTAAATAAAAAATTGTATGGGATCATAAAGTCTCTAGATTTTATTATTACAACAAATCTAAGGCACCTGAGGAGAGATGTGAAGATGCATGACAAAATTATAATTAATAGATATGAGAGTGCAATTCCACATGGAGGAGGAGGCTAGATGTCAAGTATTACCTAGATTTTTTAACTTGCCAAGTGAAGGATAATATATCCATGTGAAGGAGGTATTTATGCAATTCATGATTCTTTTGTATAATTCTTGCACCATACCATATTTAGGTGACATGGATATCTATGCATTTTCTCTATAGCTATTGTCTCCATCGATATATAAAATATATTTTAGTTTAATTGCTTTTCTAAATAACAATGAACAGTTTGCAAAATACCAATCCATGCAATATGGTTAGTATTCCCTCAATTTCTATACACTTCCCAAATTCCTTTTTATCCATTTCACTTAATAAGTCTTATTGTTGTAGGATGTACTAAAAAGGTGAATTGATAAATTATAGTTATAAATATCTTGCTTTATGTATTTTTCACTTGTACTTTTAGATATTGTGATATATATTCCATTTTTTTATAGGCATCAATATGTTAATTTATGAATACGTGGTCAATAATAATGCTTGGGAATGTGCACCTAATTTTTGTAGCTAATATTTTAGGACATATGTAATGAAGTTTGTTTTAGTCATATATGTTAGTGTGAGTTATCCTATGTGTCCTCCTCTCATGTTGGAGGGTCATCTCACATGGGTTAGGTTTAGGGTTAGGTTTAGGGTTTCATGTGTGTCATGCACTAGGGTTACTCAACACCCTATATGTACCCCTTTTCTATTCATTTATGAGCATGCCAAGACACTCCGTTGTCTTTCCTCTATGCAAGCTTTGTTTCTGTTGAGAAAGTTCTTCCATTACTGATCATTTTTTCCTTGCTATCATTGGAGCTTTCATGATTCCGTTGGAGTGCAACTACTTGCGTGGTTCCTTGTTTCCAATTTCATTCTCGTAAACTCTTTTCATGGTATCAGAGTTGAGATTGGGGTAAATGTGCACTCGATTTGTTTTTTGTTACTATTACTCTCACTTGGTTTCTCTATTTTACTCTGCATGCAAGTCTTTTGATCACTATTTTCTGGAAATTATCTTGCTAATATCTCTAACAAGCTTTCTCGGAAATTTTTTGTGTTTTTTTCTTGTGCATGTGTAGGTTTTTCAAAATACCTTGAGAAATCAAGTTTTTTAACTACTTTTTTGTTGGATGTATCAAAATCCAAAATAGAGATTCCTTTCATTTATTAAAATGGAAGAAATTTTTTTAAGATCTCTGGTTTTGCAGGATATTTGTCTATGCATGTTGTCACGTGGTTACAAGATCTTTGAGTTCTTGAGTCGTGGTTGCTCATCAACGAACTACTATCCCTCTGACCATTTTTGGATTGTTTTCACACATGGCCTAAAACTTTTTTCATACATTGCCTAAGCGTTTTTAACCTCTACCACGTTTTTATTTTCTTGAAGAGGTTATCCATTCCTATGCATGGACTGTAAGATCATTCCTAGGTGTTTTTAACCTCAGCCACGTTTTTTGCTTGCTAAAGGGCATTTTTCAACAACACACCCACATTTTTTTTTCTTGAGGAATTTTTAATAACCCAACAACGTTTTTTTTTGCAAGGAGTTTTCAACAACATAGCCACGTTTTTATCTTGAAAGGGTTTTTTTTTTGGTGTTGGTGCTAAAAACGTGTTGTACACTCTGTGTGTGGCCTGCAACTATTTTTTTGTGTTTTTCTCCTAACATGGCCTGTAGTCTTCCTCTGTGTTTTTTTGGCGTGGCCTGGTAAGATTTGGTAAGTTTTTTAACTACTTTCCTTCTTTAATCTCTCTAAAATCCTTAGTTTTTAAAACAAATGGCCTGTGTTTCCTTTTTTGTTTAAAAGCTTTTTTAAAACACAAAATCAAACAATCTTTTTATGGTATGCATTTTAAATCAACAAATCTTTCTTTATTTAAAAGATACTTTCTAAAAACACATTCAATCTTTATTTGTTTAAAAATATTCATCTAAAAATCTTTGTTAAAACGTTTCCTTCTAGAACTTGTACGTTTTAGAAAATATTCAAAAAGTGCTTTTTTAGTGATTTGTTTAATTAAAGCCTTTTTTCAAAATTCATTAGATTTAATTACATTAGATATAATTTTATTAACATTATTTAAACACTATTTCTTTGGCATTATAAAATTTGGTCTATTGGCTTTGTGTACTTTTAACCTTCCGTCATTGCTTGAAGACAAAGTTGAGGTCGGAGATAGGCGGTGGCTAATCCCCCCTCGCAATACAAAAAACCCTATCTCAAATTCCATGTTGTTTCCAATGAGCATACATACGACACCCTTTGCATGCATTTAAGGAAATTTTTTTAAATCTGTTTGCGAGGCTTATTGACTTTTCTCATCAATTATGAGAATTGGTTTTTTTTATAACTTTTGACTCGTTGCTCGATTTTGAGAACTTCTTTAGTAAAAGTTGCATTTTTTTCACACTCTAGATGATGGGATCATTAGCTTTGTAAAAACACTAATTTTATAAAGTGCCGCATTCTGGGGGGTGTCTTTGTATTGCTTAATTCAGCTCATGTTTTTAGCTTTGTTCTATTCCTTTTTTTGTGGACTTGTGAGTGCGTCTGCCATAGTCTTACGAAAATAGGTTCTTTCATGTGACGTGAGATATTTTTCTCACCACCGGTGTTGGATTTCACCTCCTTTCTATTTTTTGCTTGTGCTTGTTTATGGTATTCCTTTTTTGTTGCACTCCACGAAACACTATTGTGGTCTCCTCTCTTGTGCATTATTACGCTAATTGCAAGACGAGTTACCAATTGTTTCAAACCACACGCATGGACCCGATTGTAATCAACACATTAAACTATAAAGTGCCGAAAAGCAAGGGAATTTTTATTGTCACGGGTGGTTATGTTTCTTTTCGCATTTCTTTCTCTCTCTCTCTTACTATGGATGCACTTTCAATTCCTTTTCTTACATTTGTTCAAATTTTCGAATGGAGATCAAAAATAATAATGAAACTAAGGGGTAAAGGGTTATTCCGCATCACCATGGGAACTGAGACTAAACCAGATGATGAACCTGAAAAATATAAGTGGTTAAACCGTAGTGATGAAGCTTTAGGTCTTCTTTGCATGTTTGTTTCTCCTGACTTTCTCTTCCACATTGAGGTGTCTGAAACACCTAGATCTGTGTGGAAAACACTATATGTGATGTTTGGACAACTAGATGACATAAGAGTGCATGAGTTGGAAAATGAACTACTAGGGTTAAATCCTAGTGACTTTGAAAACCTACAAGCCTTCTTCTCAAAATTTGTCCACATTAGATTATTGTTAAAAGGATGTCAAGTAGAAAAGAAAGATTCTCAACTAATCTTGTTGATTCTCTCTAAGCTAGGTCCCGAATATTCTATCTTCATGTCAACTTTCTACATTATAAAAGCTGCTTTGAGCGATACTTGGACAATGCCCTCCTTTGACTCTTTTTTGTCCCAACTCATTCGAGAACCAAAAAAACTCATTCAAATGGGGTATTTCAAGTCAAGTCACATTCCTTGTAGCAAGTACTAGCAAAGGAAAGAATAATGAAAATAAGAAAGAAACTAAGGATCAACCTAAGAAAGAAAACAAGATCAAACCTAAAATGACACAAACACTTCAAATTTCGAGCCTAGGGCACGAGAAAAGCAAGTATTTGTGTTCCTATTGCAAGAATACTGGTCACGATGAGCAACACTATTTTAAGAAACAGATTGATCACTTATCTCATTTACTTAAGAAAAATAAAATAAGTGTTCCTAAATCCATAAAACAAAAATGCTCGAAGGCCGAGTCTTCTGCTACAAAAGGTGATAAAAATGATAAGAAGAAAGGAAAGACCCTTGTAGCCAAAGTTTCTCCTTCATTGACATGGATTATAGATTCGGTGCCTCACACCACATGGGTTCTTTGCATGTTGAGTTTTCCAACATTGAACCTTGTGGAATGTCCCAAATCATGATGGGTAATGACACGACAGTGTCGGTTTCTAGTAGTGGATTGGTAGAGATGGATGGGGGAACATTTAACCAAGTGTTGAGTGTTCCTGATCTCTCTACCAATCTCCTATCGGTTTACCAAATTACTCATCTTGGTGAAGGAATGCGAGTGGAATTTGGTCCTAACTCGGTGATTATTCGTGAGCTTAACAATGACACTACAATGGTTGAGGGAAAGGTAGCTCATCATTCATAGTTGTACACCTTCTCTCACTTTACTTCTGATTCTATGCCCACTACCTTGGTCACTCATGTAAATGAGGTTAGTAAGCTATGGCATGAGCATTTTGGACATCTAAATTATTGCTACCTTAAACAATTGAGTCAAAAAAATGGTCAATGGGTTGCCTCGCGTCAAGTTTTCTAAAGGTCTTTGTGAGGGTTGTACCCTTGGAAAGCATCCTGAAAAGAACTTTGACAAAGGAAAAGCCTGGAGAACCACTCGTCCCTTGGATCTTGTTCACAGCTGATGTTTCTGGTCCATTTCCTTCTCCTTCGTTTACTAGAGCTCTTTATGTGCTAACCTTCATTGATGACTATTTGTGATATACTTGGGTATATTTTCTTAAGCTTAAGTCTGAAGTATTTGAACATTTTCAAGAATTTAAGGCTCTTGCTGAGAAGCAGGTGGAATATTCTATTAAGGTTCTTCGAACTGACAATGGAGGTGAATATGTAAACAATAGGTTCATGGATTTCTATACTTCTGAAGGGATCTCTTTGCAACATATAGTTGCTTATAGCCCTTCGTCAGAATGGAGTTGTAGAAAGAAAGAACCATACTCTGAAGGAGATGGCCACTTGTATGATTCACTCAAAGTTTCTTCCTCCAAAGATTGGGCAAGTAGTGAATTCTAAAGTTACATTCAAAACAGTGTTCCACACAAGGCAAGTAAGAGGAATGACACACTTTGAAGCCCGGTTTGGACGCAAGACTGATGTTGAGAGTGCTTTCGAGTCTTTGGATCCAAGGCTATGGCTCGATTCCCAAGAAGAAATGCAAGGCCTTGGAACCACAATCCAAACCTTGTATCTTTATAGGGTATCCTGATGGCATGAATGGATATCGATTGATGAATTCTACTTCTCATGAGCTATATATTGAGAGAAGTGTTAAGTTTGATGAGTCTTCTTCAACTTCTACTTCTCTACCTATTGAGGTTTTTCAGCTCGTTGATTCGGATTCTGACTCATCAGATGATGATATCGTTGAGTTTTCTCCTCTTAGATCCTCCCAACCATCGGACCTTTTAGTTTCCGATTCTAATAGTGGTGATGACGAGGACTATGTCCCTTCTCACTCAAGTGAAGAATCTTCTAACTCGAGATTGATCCTCCTGGTCCCCTTTGGGCGGAAAACTTTCCAAAGTGCTTTGGAGATTTAGTTGGAGATACTTTGGATTATGAAACGTACTCACTAATATTTCATTAGACCCAACTCTTTCTTCACCTCTGCTTCTGATCCACAATCTTTCCGAGAGGCTTCTAGTATTCCTGAGTGGGATTCTGCCATGGATGAGGAGTATTCCTCTCTCATGAAGAATGATACTTGGGATCTCACCACTCTTCGAAAGGAAGAAAAATTGTTTGGTGTAAGTGGGTGTTCGAACAAAGTATGGAGTAGATGGAGACATCGAAAAGTTTAAAGCATGATTATTAGCTAAGGGTTTCTCCCAGATAGTTGGGGTTGATTATACAGAAACCTTTGCTCGGTTGCGAAGATGACTTCTATTCGACTAACCCTAGCCATTGCCACAGTGAACAGATGGAAAGTCCATCAAATGGATGTTAAGAGTGCCTTCCTTCATGGTGACCTAGAGGAAGAGATCTATATGGAACAACCTCTAGGTTATGTCCAAGATTCCTCCCTCATTTGTAAGTTAAATAAGTCTCTTTATGGCCTTAAACAAGCCCCTCGGGCTTAGTATGCCAAGATGGACTCCTTCTTACTTACATTAGGGTTTACTATGTGTCACTCGATCTAAATTTTTATATTCTGCAACGGCAAGATGACTCCATACTCATTCTTGTTCTATATGTTGATGACTTGTTGATCACAGGTAGCTCTTCCTCTATTATTGATTCGTGAAGATTTCCTTAGCCAACAAGTTTTCCATGGTGACTTAGGTCTGCTTCATTACTTCCTTGGGATCAGATTTCACAATCGACTTAGGAATCTTGATTTCACAACCTAAGTATGCTCTTCATTTGTTAGCTTGATTTCAGATGTCCGATTGCATGTCTTCTCCTACTCCTTTTCTTTCCAGGTTAAGTTGGTTTTGATTGCTCTACTCCCTTAGTTGATGGTACTCTTTACCAACAGTTAGTTGGGAGTTTGATCTACTTGACTCACACTCTACCGGATTTATCATATGTTGTTGGGATCGTGTCGAGATTCATGCAGGAGCCACATTAGTTGTATTGGAAAGTATCTAAATGGATCCTTAATTATGTTCGTGGCACTTATGCTGATGGCATACACTATCATGGAGGGGTTGATATTGACTTGATTGGATTCATAGATTTTGATTGGGCCGGTGACTTAGATCATCAGAAATCTACTTCTGGATACAATTTCTCTCTTGTTTGGGTCCTATTAGTTGGTCTAGCAAGAAGCAGAATGCAATTGCGATATCATCTACAGAGGTAGAATACAGAGGAGTAGTTAATGCTGCCACAGAAGCTATTTGGCTATAGGGTATTCTGACAAAGTTTGGCATCCACTTTCGGTGGCCTACCATTATCTACTGTGATAACACGAGCACAATCTCTATTTGTAGAAATCTAGTTCAGCATCAACGGATAAAGCACATTGAGATCCATATGCACTTCATACGGGAGCTTATTCATGATGGTATCATCGACATTCAGTACATTCAGATAGCTGATCAGATTGCAGATTTATTCACCAAGCCCTTCACTGAGATGAAGTTTCTTCACTTACGGTCTCTTCTTGGGGTGAGGTCTTCTATAGCTGCCCATCTTCTTAGGGCTATGTAGTCCTTCTTTTCTTCTTCTTCTTCTAGGAAGATTGTGTTTGTATATGGGCACCTTATCAGGCCTTTAGTTGCCGGGCCCCATTGACACATCTTTCTTAGTTGTTTAGGAGTGTCTTCCTCTTCGTCTGACTCATCACAGTCGCTACCCTGCGGCTTGATGAAGGAGGGTGTTAATGTGAGTTATCCTATGTGTCCTCCTCTCATGTTGGAGAGTTATCTCACATGGGTTAGGTTTAGGGTTTCATGTGTTTCATGCACTAGGGTTACTCAACACCCTATATGTACCACTTTTCTATTCATTTATGAGCATGCCAAGACACTTCGTTGTCTTTCCTCTATGCAAGCTTTGTTTCTGTTGAGCAAGTTCTTCCATTCTTGAACAATTTTTCCTTCTTTATCGCTTGAGCTTTCATGATTCCGTTGGAGTACAACTACTTCGTGGTGCCTCATTTCCACCCGATTCTCGTAAACTCTTTTCAATATAAACCTGCAGGAAATACATAAAACAAGAGTTTTGTTGTAATGACAACACCTTTCGAGAATTCTATGTGCAAATGCAAATGGGAAATATAAATTTTATTTGTAGATTGGGTATATAAAAAGAGTTTATTAGATTTCACATTTATTGAAAAATCATCTCAAAGAAAATTACTCAATGTTAGATTGCACATAATTTTTTTATTGTCTCAAGGAACGAAGAAAGAAGAGTAAATTATGCAAGTTCAATGCTCTGTCTCCCAGTTTAGAGTGCATAACTTACTGTTTCACAAAATGTCGAGATGAAAAAATAACTACTGAGATGAATCATGGAATGCGATTTGAAATGTTAATTTTGTTATTAAAAATCACAATTTTGCAAAATCTTTTTTGGGAAAGAACCCATCATATAGAGTAATATAGGTTATGTCAAAAAAAAAAATTAGCTTCTAAAGCATCAATTTACTATAGCATATATCATATTTCATAATAATTATATTATAAAATGTCTCAGAGAATTGGATGTCAATCTATAGAAGACTACATACTTTTTTTTTTTATAAAATGTTAAGGAGAAAATAACAAAAAAATCCCCATGCAACGATTCAGAGACTATTTTATATTGTTTTTCATACATAATCCATGGCATGCAAATGGAGGAAGCCATGGAATCTTAAAATCCAAATGGTAAATTATAGTGTGGAAGTGTATGAAACTTTCATAGCTGAGAAGTATAAACATAAGGACTTAATGTTTGTATTTACTAAGATCAATGAATGTATTCTTCTATTCATAGCCAACCACAATAAGCTAAAACTCTATTGTTTTTAACAAAATCTGGCTAATACATGTGTTTAGTGTATTATAGACATTACAAGAAATTGATATAAACCTTTACTGCAGCTACTGTCTATGATCCAATGTATACTGCAATTAATCTTGAAAACCCTTGCATGTTATTGGCATATGAAGTGGCCACTTGCATTCCTCCATGCACATTTGTGCAAATAGTGATAACCTAGGGCGAGTAGGATTTTGGCTTTTCTCGCATGCTTGGTATCTTGAATGACATGCATATTTTGAGATGTTAATTACCCTTTGTTTTCAATTTTAATGATCATATTTTTAGTTATTTTATCTATTGACTATTGGCTATATGCATGACCTACAAGTTTTATGAAATTGGAATGCAACTAGACTCCTAGGAAAGCTTGTTACAATGTTATGCAAGAGCAACTTATTGACATGGTTCATACGTGAAAGAAACGGACGTGTGAGTTTTTATACACTTTGTTTTTATAAGCATACTCTTACCTGTATTAAAACATATTACACTACATCCCTTAAAGCATCATTTCTGAAATTTCTCATTATATGACTGAATAAGAGGTTATGTGAGAAATTTATCGATTTTAGTAAAATTGGTGACCATGGGTGTCTCTGTTTCCCATTATTTTCTTGTTAAAATGTTGTTTAACTTTTTAAAATGATTGATCCAACTTAGACCAAGTGTTCTTAATTTTTAATACTTTTTTGTTCTTCCCCAAATATTTATATCATTATGCATGCACGAAAAAAGTGGCATGCAATGAAACCCTGAAACATTACTTTTGGAATACATACAATCTATTAGATTAGAATAAATTAAAATATTTTATTTTCCATTTTTAACTAACTTGTTGGGGTCATCTAAACTTCTGATATTATTTGTCTCATCATTTAAGTTAGAAGTTAAAATGAAAACTGGAACCCCTCATTCCACATTAGACATGAAAAATAAGAAGACTTAACAATGTTTCACTTTGAATGTCTCTCTAGTGTATGCATGTTCACTTATTTTCATGAATTATCTCAATGGGTTTAATATACGGTGGTCATAGAAGGGAACTTGAATGTATCATCTTTTTTCAATGCAAATTAGAAGTCAGAATTCTACAATTATCAATTTTCTTCTCGCAAATTTGTCACAGTTATGAACACACAAATGTGTCCCACGAATTTCATTGGATTGATATTTTTTACTTTTCATATAAAGAAACAAATTTATTTTTCATCCATGTCTTGCACAAGAAACAATAGGATTTTGTATCCATGTCTATGTTATGTCTTGTATGACGAACTAGAATCGACCAACTCCATTAATAAAATTTTTTTGAACATGCAAGCTTTCCTTGGTTTCAAAAATCACGTGATAATAAAATAATATGCACTAGAAGGTAGCCATTTGAATGACACAAGATGTTTTCAGGAAGAAATTTTCATTTTGAATATACTAGAACATGTGGAACGTTTCTACAAATGAAACCAAACACCATCTTTGTGATTTTGTAGGCCTTGAACTTGGTAGAGAGAAGAATTATGAGGGCATTTAGGTCGGAGTGTAGTGAAATCCGAATACCATCTCCATACAAAAAAACCAATTATCTCTATTGGATGCAATGAGGTACCTATGTCTAGTATGTAACAACAATAGACATAAAAAAATAGTTGGAACAAAAAGCACATGAAAAATTCTAAAAAGAAAAAAATCAATAAAATTAGGGAATATTTTGTGTACAAATGAGGGAATAACATTCGACGAATCAGATAACACATAAATAAACTAGTAATCACACATGAATTGTGCGATGGAAATGATGAAAGGGATTAATTAATGAAGTAAAACTTGAGGGAAGAAAACAAACGGGGAGAGGAAGAGGGGAAATTAACAAGAGTTTTTGTGGTGTGCACTTTCCTTCGACACCTTTTCATTATTGATATCGATACTATCGACTATACTTATGGATATTATTGTATCTTTTTGATTTAGCATGATCTTAGATGTTAGAGATATTGGATTGTTGTTGATTTCAATTCATATATGATGCATGTGGATTATTAGAGACATTTTATGTTGATTTTTTTATGTTTTGACATGACTATATGTATATTTATGACATGCAATATTTCATCATATTGAGTAGACCTAGACAATTGAACTAATATTATGATCGTGTTGATATTGATGAAATGTGGAACTAAGAGGTTTTGGTCATTTTGACATAGATGAAATGTAGAATAGAAAAGTTACTAGAAATTGTAAATGATATCGTATTTTCCTAGATGATATTTGATTCGTATATAGATGATTATGGACTTATATTGTATATTTTATCATAGATGTTTTTAATGCGGCCACGAGGCCAAAGGAGGTATTTATGTGTTTTATGAGTAAATTTATTCACAAAAACATTGAAAGGATTGACGACCAACCACATTGGAATTCTTGGTGAATTCAATAAGGGTCACCATCGTAATATGTATTTGTGTGTGTGTTTGAGTTATTGGTATGGGAAAATTGTGACCAAGGGGCTGTGTTGTCTTTTATTTATTTTTCCTTTAATTAATGTTAGTATGTGATTTTAGTGATGTAATTCATTGTATTAATTATTTAGAAATTGGTGTATGCATTTTATCCTTTATTATTAATGGGTTTTAGTGTCTTAATTAAAGCTAATTTAATCTTGTCCTAAACTAAATATAGATGTGACCAAATAAATTCATTTATTAGTGTAGATTTTTCTTAGATTTTGGGTTGTAAGTTGAGTGCTTGGGCATCTTGAGTGTTGTACACTCTACCCCTTCATGGAAATTCGAATTTGGCCTTAAGGGAAAATTTTAGAGGCTTGTAGGATGAGTTAAACTTGTCTCACACCTCTTAAATTGATATAACAACCCTACCTATAGGTTGGGGGTCAAAATTAGACCTCATTAAGTGTTTCGGAAGATAAAAAGGTAAAATGTTTATTGCATTTTATTTCTTATAATTAATTATTTCCTTAGGAGGTGTGGGCTTAGATTGTGTGTGTAAGTAAAATGTAATTTCTTAAACCACTTATTAATTTTTCTTAGAGTATGGGGTTGACTAGGGTGATGTGAAGTGGAGAGAATGAGGTGGCATCCTAATTTGAGCCACATAATCCTCCTCTCTACCTTTTCTATTTATTGAAGTTTTTAGCTTATTTGGGGTTACTTCATTATTTTGTGCTCTTTAATTTTTGGGAGTTAGAGGATTTTTTAGATCTTGAGGTTTTTTTGGGAGATTGTTGGTGATTTCTTGGGTTGTAACAAGCTTGGAGATTGACTCTTGGAACAAGCTCCACTATGGAAATGTAGGAGATTTACTCTTGGTTATGTTTTCCTTTATTTGTGTATATGTGCTTATTATTTTTGAGTGTTTTGGAATTCTTGTTGGGTGCTTGGGGAGATTTCCTAAGTGTGCTGTAGGAGTGGAGAATTGAGAAAATTCATTTAGGGAGGCATAATAGTTATTCCATGTTTTGGATGGAGTTTGGGTTGGGTGCCCCACCTTGGAAATGAAATGCTTGAATTTCTTACTTGTTCTTGGATGAGGGAGGCATAAGAGGTACTTCACGGAGACATAATAGCATGTAGGGGATTTGAGATATGAATTGGAGGTTTTAAGGTGGGAACCCATTTCCCTTGGGAGGCATAAATGGCCTCCCATAGGTTCTTGCTCATTTGGATTCCATTTTTAAGCCTTGTTTATTTTTTTTTCTTTCTTCTTGTGTTGTAATTTGAGTTGAGTGTGTTTGGAATTGTTGTGATTTTTGGTGTTGTGTTGTTGAAGCTTTTTGTTTCCATGTGTTGGATTCACCTCTCATTGTAATGTGGTTGGGGCTGGGGCCAATGAAGAGGATGTCTTCTCCTCCTCATTGAATATTTTTGGTTGGGTGTTCCTCTCCCCCATTTTTGTGGATCAAGAAAATCATGAAGGAGCTCTCTTGTTGGTGTTGTGAAGCTTGGAGCTTTTGTTGGAGTCCTTAAGAAATTCCTTCTTGTGAGAAACCTCATTTCTACTATAGGTGGAAGATTTGTAATATTGTGTTTATCTTTAAAGGAAATGTTATATTGTAAGTTGTAAGTTTATTTGAAGGAAGATCATTGAAGAGTTGTAAAACTTCCTTTCTCTTTAAAATTGTATTATGTATAGAAATGAATCAAAATGGAAATCATGCTTAAAGAACTTAGCTTTAGTTGTATTGTGAGAAAAGAAGTTCTTTGTTTTAAAAGAAATGGGTTATACTCAATGAGAAAAGAAAGTTTACTTTCATTGTGAAATTGTATTATTGTAAATGAGAAAGAAGAAATATAAAAGTTGTAAGATGTTAAAAATGTATGCATAGTAAACTTGAATGTAGAGCCAAGTTGTTATAGTTACTTTGAATATATTTGTTGAAGTGAAAATGGAAAGAGGCAATAAATTTGAAGTATGTTGTTACATTGATATGTTGCATTTTGTAGTAAGAAAATAATAACATTAGAAGTAGATTTAGATCCTTTATACTCTTGAAATTGAAAGAAATTTAGTTGAACAAAATGGAATAGATCTTGTAGTTGTTATTGTTACTATTGGAATTGAAAATGCTTTAAATGAGTAATTTTAACTAAGAAATGAAAAAATGGAATGAAACCCAAAACTGGAAACTTTAGGTGCATAAAATCAAGTTTAGAATATATTTTAGAACATTGTAGTAGAATGAGAATCTTGGATTTTAGGTTCTCGTCTCTAAAAACAAGTCCACCACTTTGTGCAAAGTGGCGGTCTCTCCTAACTACCGCTCATGCAAGGCGGCGGTTCATGGTCTATTACCCGGTAGGGTGGTGGTGGTCCAGTGGTCGTCACCATTGCTCTGGCGGCGATTCTATTACTTATGATAGAACTTCTCAGATTTGTGCCTGTGTAATCTCTAACTTGTAATAACTAAAAATTTTAAGATTGTAAATTGTTCAAGGACACCTCCGAAATCAAACAATGGTAAAATCTTATGGTTCTAAGAAATAAAATCTTCAAGTAGTAAATTAAAAGAACTCATTCTCATTTATATTAATGGGGGTAGGGTTTGCCCCAAATAGAGAACCCAAATACACATAACTTGATCTAAAACCAAATTGGTAAAGGAAAAATCCTCCCAATCCTTGAATGAAAGTAATAACAATAATAAAAGTAAAATCTAAACCAATCTAATCTTGATCTCCCGTAGACTCCTCTATGATTCTTCCTCTCTTTCTCTCATGGCTTCCTCCTCTCCAACCTACTTGTTTAACAAAATAAAATAGACCAAATGAGGAGAATAGAATAAAGGAAAGGTTTTAATAAAAATGCTTAAAGTTTTATAGAGTTTGTTTGGAACCCTAGGATCTAGTGACCAAGATTGTTTTGATCTAAGGGTGGAGAATTAAACCTACTTTTTTTTGTAGAAATTTATTTTAAATGTTTAAATTAAATCCTTAAGGGTATGTGTAGATGGGTGAATGGGGCCATTTAATTGCCTTGGGAGTGTAAAGTCTTTATTAGTTATTAGCATGTTTTAGGAACTTATTAAAAGGATTTTAAGAATTTAGGATAATGAAACTAAATTAATTAAGCTTGAGGTTAACCATATTATGAATTTTCATCAACTAAAGAAGAGAAAGCAATTAGCTGGGTAAAATTAAACTATGGCACCTTCCTAGTTGACTTTTAATTAATCGACCTTAGAGGTAAAGTAGTTTTAATATTTAATCATTTAACTAGACCTGGCCTAGCAATCGTAAAGTTGAGTTTAGTGGTGTAAGTTAATTTAATGTACCCTAAGGGTTAACACCCTTGTAACCTCTTTTACCTTTGGTCTCTAACAGGAAAAAAATTGTCGCAATTTTAGGGATAAGTGTTACGTGTTAGAGTGTTCCTAGAATGTTGTTTTTGTGGGCGTTAAAGTTTTGAGGAAGGATATTTCTTGGGGTGTACAAAATGTTGGGGGAATCAATGTGAAACTCATCTTTCTTATGACGTGACACAAATGAACCCCGTGCCATTTTTTTAAATGTCTAGAAGATAAAGGGGTTGTAGTCTTCAAGTTTTTGAGTCCATTTACTTCAGAGATATCTTTGAAAGGGTGAGTGGTCAAAGCCTATTTGGAGGGAAATTTTGCATGCATATGAATCTTGAACTTTACATAAGTTACATACAAAAATTATATGTTTAGGGTTTCTTATGCCATCAATTTCATGCACATTAACAATTACAGTTTCTATTTAACAATTAATGTAGCGATGAGGGTTTCCCCTCATCCTTTGATGTAATAAAACTCTCCATCTACAATAAATGACATGATATTTTGTTCTTCTATTTCCTCAATGTATATCATGCACAACCATCGAGAATCTCATTTGAAAATTCTACAAATGCAATTCATGTTTAAGGCATTAACAAAAGAGGAAAATTAGTTTTTCTGTTTGTTCAAGGCCATTCCTTCAATCCTCCCTTAACACGCCATGGTAATACCATATTTCAATGACAATTAATCAAAACCTTCACCTTTGATTTTCCTTGATTCACGTGTTAGAAACATCCACATAGGCTCATATTTGGAAAAACCTTTCAACAAAAGAAATGTTTGAGCCATTGGAATAAGAGCAAAAATTATGTGCGCCTAAGGCCTCCTTCATTCTCTAAAATCCTTGGTTAGATATAGGGAATGTTACAATTTGAATAATATAATTTGGGTGTCAAGTTGTTAAAATTTCATGTATCCGTCTCATTTGAAAAACCAATTACCCTAATTTACAAGGTAGACATAAGTGTGACACATTTTTATATTCTAATGTCGATAGGCTGGTTTAATTTTATTTAAAAATATTTTGAAAGGTGAAAAAAATTATTAAAAAAATTATGTCAAGACTATCGAGCTTAAGAATAATTCTCTACTATATTTTTCGTAAGATAGAGGGGTCGCTCCATCAATACCATTAAATTAAATATGATATATTAAATATAAATTTTTCCACACCTAAAGATCATAAAATTAGGGCATGTGTTGCCCTACCACCCAATCGGGACAAGAGTTGACAACCCTTGCACCTGGCAGGATCTGCGTAAACACGCATAGATTCAACAACCATAATTGAATTTTATCTGACCATGGTAGTCCCCGGCATGATATTAAATAACATTATTTGATATTAACCAGTCGATACCTTTTTCATAATTTATTAAAGCAGGAAGAAATCAAGATCTCAACATAAAGGAGAAGTCGGTTGGGAAACAGATGCCTGATTATTAAGAGAAAACAATTATACAGGTTTTCCTCTATATATGTTATAGTAGGATTTCTGAAAACCATAGATGATGCCAAACCATTGGGCTACAATGCACAACAAAACCCTTTTAAAGTATGCCTTTCTATCCAAAAGGATGACAAACGTCATGGGTGGACTGATATGGCCACCTACACAGATTTAGCAAACCAAAAAACCATATAAGAAATGGAAACCATTTCTTGGCCAAGGTAAAAATGGTTTTTTTGTTATACATGCACAATACAAAAACAATACTAACGGCATGAATTCCACGCTTTTGGTGTGAATGTCAATGCCCTGCATCACCACGAAATAAAAAGACCTGCTATATTAATTATTACCTACTACCAGCTACCTGCCATGATGTGTATGCACCGCTACAAGTGTTAGCACGACCACACAGTCGAGGGCCACCATATTGTCTTCGTCTGTAGATGATAGAAATATTTAATAGTTACACAATGTAATGATATACAATAGCAAGAGAACCACTACAGATAGGATAACAAAAACTCGGCAAGATCAAGCTCTTGATGGATATTTTATAGACGCGAACACCACCAAGATGCTTTGGATCTCCCACGAATTTTCTCTTCCCAGCTCACCTCGACTGCATCAACTCCCGAGCATGTTGCACAACCTCGTTTACAGTATTCTTTATATACGTACAACATAATTAAAAAAATTTGATTTATACATTCACAGTGACGTCAATTTATATCATCTTTTCTGTCCTCTTCGATTAAGTTTTCTCCAATTTTTATTGTTTCTTCCTCCAATGATCTATACTTGTTCTACAATATGATAAAGGATACATTTCTGCATTTTCATATGATCCACTTTCAATGATTCGATTAGAAACGCCAGGTAAATGCCTAAAGAAATTCAAATACGAAGGCAGCATGGATTCTCTAAACTTGGGGTCGTGGAGAAAGAAAATCCCAAGCAAAATAGAAACCACCTTAAATACAACAACGTCAAATATAAGAGAAATCATGAAACAAACCGCAATACAAATTCGGTTCGCGTGAGGATCCCTCCAGCTCAACAAAGCCTGTATTCTCTCTCCCTGCGTCGCGAAATCCACTAAAATAGTCTGCACCCTAGCGGCCAAGCACCGCAGTCGGTCATATCGTATCCTGTTTTCGGAATGGGGTCTGGCAAATACGTAAATCCATGTTGAGAGGAATGGACGGCTGAAATCTGTAGTACCGTGATCCAATCAGAAACACAGAAAAACAATATGCCTGCAGTTATTCCTCAGCATGCACAATGAGGAAATATTGTACATGCCTAATATTAATGAAGCGAACCAATCTATGTGACAGTTGATCTCCAGACCCGAGATACATCTCCCATCCACGGATACTATCAATCCTCTCTCATCCACCCTTAGATTGATCCCTAAGGAAGAACAATCCATGTGCTACACTCTGATGGGTCGCCTTCTTATTGAACAGGATCTGCGACCCTCTGCGAAAAATTATCACCGTTGGATTTCAATGACTATCCTCCTTGCAATAATAGCCACCCAATATCTGGCATGTGTCACACCCAGAAAGTCTCTCTTAAACGTTAAACACCTTTCAGGGATACACGTTTTGAGTAGCAATAGTTAAGCAAATATTAACAAAAAGATAAATTGTAATTTATATGCAGTCCCATGGAAATTAATAGATGCAGGAGAAACCAATAGTATACTGCTGCAGCAGGTACTAATAACAAATCTATTGTTTGAAAACATGGGACTTGTAGAAGGCATTATTCTATGTATATATTGGTCGCGCTACCATGTATTTGATGTTAACTCTGTAACTTTAGACACTTGTAGTGAACTATTTCTGTAACCATTTCTTTCACAAGATGAAAAATTGTGTTTTCCATACACAAAATATCAATTTATTTCAAACACCATGTATAAGTCATGTTTTTAAGAAATGAATTGTTTGTTTCAGGATTTAATAGCATAAGTCACTCATGTCACATCCCATTTACTGAAGTTAATTTTCATTTTATTCCCAGTATATTGTGATTTTATTTTATTTTTAAGTTTTTTGGTGATTTTATAGGAAAAAACACCATGTCGTGCATCCCTTCAATTATAGTGTATCTAAATAACAAAAAAATTCCTTTGAGAAACTCTAAAACTATTAAGAACGACCTACTAACACACCATGTATTTTTAAAAACTATTCCACTTAACTTTCTTATAAATCTTCCACTACAGGAAACATGAAAATATATTATGAATATAGTATTATAATATATGTGAGATTTACGTGGAATTACATCTTATTGGACTCGACATCTGGCTTTTGGAAAGATTTTGCAGTTAGTTTGTAAACACTCTGAAAATTGTGGTGGGTTTATTTGGAAAATTTTAGTAAGATTCATTGGTACATAAATGTTTACAGTATGATACTTCTGAAACGAGTAGCCTAAAGATCACGTATATTTGCAACCAAGAAAAATAGTGCAGAGCTGTGGTTCGGCATGTTTGTTATGCATGGGAGGTTGTGGGTTCCATTTTTGCTAAATATTTTGCAAACATGCGTGACTATTAGGATCTTCCCTTCTAAAACACTATAAGTGTAGATGTCAAGTAAGAAAAAAATTACACTTGTACACTGTTGAGATACTGTTTATTTATTCCACCGACAGTATTCACCACACAACATCATTCTAGAAAAAATTTTGAACTTCAGTATTTTCTAGAACATCTATGCTTCTCCAATCATTCTATATATACAACATCTCAGTCATCCATTAATCAATCCTTGCAGCTTATTCAAATTCGTTTGTATATTTTTAATTTATTAATAATGTTCTGCCATTTATCTCCCTTGTTTTTCCTCGTGGCATTAGAGCAAGTTATCTAGATTTGTTTTTTGTCTGGCGCTCTCCTTGTTCAGCTGAGATCTTATACCTCATACAAAGAATTTTTTTTTTAAGTGTTGAAACGTTGAACAAATATTTTTCTTAGAGAGTGGGAGCGCATATCGTCGACAAACCCTCAAAAATCTGTAAGTGTACGGATAAAAATTGAAGGTAAATATTCCCAAATTATATTTGATTTATCCTCACATCCGTTTTAATACTTCATCAAGAGGATATTTATTATCTCTTGAATGAGATTTCTAATCAATAAAAAGTGCATTTTAATATTTTCGATGAGGAAGGTCATGGCACTCCTTAAAAAAAAAAGGGAATCTAGATTTATAGTTTTTCGCATGAGTGTTATGTGAATTTAGTTTTGGAAGGGGAGAGTAAGTTTTTTGGGGGCGCTAAATTGAAATAAAATACCACTCATTGAAAAAACAATTTTTTGAAATAATTTTAAATTATTTTGGAATTAAAAATTTAATTGAAATCACATTTTTCTTGTGTTGAAGATACATGACTTTCTCTCAATTTATAAGGGGTTTATTCATAATGGAGTCTAATAGTATTCCTTTACCAAAAATTAAATTAAATGGGAAAAATTATTTTGATTTGAGTATATCATATGAATATGTTTTTAACCTTGAAGAATTATTATGAGCTTGTTATTTGTGTGGAAATGTAGTGCCCAATTCCCTTCGACACCTTTTTGATTATCGATTTCGTTATTGTCGATTGCAATTATGGATATATTATAGCTTTTTGATTTATCATGCTAGTAGATATCAGAGATACTGAATTTTTGTTGATTCGATTCGTATTTGATGCATATGGACTATTAGAGACATTTGATGTTGATATTGATATATTGTTGACATGGTTATTTATCTATAGTTCTGACATGTGATATATTTAGTCTTATTGAGTGGACTTTAATAATTGGATTAATATTGTGATCATTTGACATGGATGAAATGTGGAATAGAAATATGCTAGAAATTGTAAGTGATATCGTATTTTCATAGATGATGTTAATTCATACATAGTTGATCTTAGATTTATATCGTATATTTTGGCATGGATGTTTTAATGCGGCCACGAGGCCAAAGGAGGTATTCTCTATTTTGCAAGTATATTATATTCACAACAACATCGGGGAATTGGAGACAAACCACATCAGAATTTGAGAAGAATTCAACTAGGGTCACAATGGCAACATGTAATTGTGTGTATGTTAGAATAATTTGGTTAGGGGAAAATTGTGACCTAGGGGTCATGTGTTGTTTTGTTTTAATTTCCTTCTTTTAAAATGTTAGTATGTGTTTTCTTTTAGTAATGACTTCTACTTGTTTTATTATTTAGATTTTTGGATATGTGTTACCCCTTTATTACT
This sequence comes from Taxus wallichiana var. yunnanensis, assembly GCA_018340775.1. NCBI lineage: Eukaryota > Viridiplantae > Streptophyta > Pinopsida > Cupressales > Taxaceae > Taxus > Taxus wallichiana. The sequence goes on along the minus strand of CM031241.1, from coordinate 290,659,721 downwards.
CATGGGTTGAAGTGTCTTAATTAAGATAATTTGAATTTTTCCTAAACTAATTAAAGATGTGACCAAAAAGGAGTGCATTTATTAAACTTGATTTACTCTTGGATTTTATGTTGAGTTTTGTTTTCTTGAGTCTTGATTCAGAGAACACTCTACCTTCATGGGAAACTCTAATTTGGCCTTAGAGGCCAAATTTGGAAGCTTTGGGACAGTCAAACTTGTCCCACACTTATTAAATGCCCATGCCAACCCTACCTATGGGTTGGGGGGGGAGGGGGTAAAATTCAGGCCCTATTAGGTGCTTTGGGAAGATAAAAATGAGAAATGTTAATTGCACTTTCTTTCAATATTTAATTTTGTCCTTTGGGGAAGTGGGCTTAGATGGAGTGTGTAAGGTTCTTGTCATTCCTCCAACCACTTATTAATTGTGCTTTGGATTATGAGGTTGACCAAGTGATGTGGAGTGGAGAGGAAATGAGGTGGCATCCTAATTGGAGCCATATCATCCCTCCCTCTCCTTTCTCTATTTTTCAATCCTTTTTGCTTGATTGGGGTTACTTGATCATTTTAGTCTCTTGAGTTTTTGAGAGTGGGAGGATTTTGAGAGAGTTTGTGGATTTTGAAGCCTTTTGGGTGCTTGCTTGGTCTTTGGAGAAGCTTGGAACTTCATACTTGGAACAAGATCTACCATTGAGAGGTAGGAGCTTCACCTTAGTTTAAATTATGTTCTTTTTATTTTGTGTTCATATGTTTGTGTTGTATGTTGTTTTCCCTTTGGAATGTTGTTTGGGTATGGGTAGATTGCCTAAGTTTTGGAGTAGGAGGAGACTATGGGGAGTTTTCATGTAGGGAGGCATAAGAGTTTACCCTTTTTTGGAGGGATTTTGGGTTGGGTGCCCCACCTTGTTTGAGGAATGCTTGCATTTCCTATTGTTTTTGCTATGAGGGAGACATAAGAGATGTAGGGAGGCATAAGAGTTTATGGAGGTATAAGGGGTACTTGAGGGAGGCATAAGAGTTTGTAGGGGATTTGTGATATGCATTGGAGGCTTTAGGTGGGAACCCATTCCCATTGGGAGCCATAAGTGGCCTCCTTATAGGTCTTATTCTTTTGGCTTTCTTGATAAGCCTTGTTATATTTTTGCCTTGTTGATTCTTCTTTCTTGAGTTGTTGTTGTGTTTGAATGTGAATGGAATGAATGTAAAACTATATGTTAAGTATTGTGGAAGCTTGTAGTTGCCATGAGTTGAAATCTTCTCCCATTGTAATGTGGTTAGGGCTCAGGGACAAATGGAAGGGATTGATTCTCCTCTCCATTAGATATCTTGGTTGGGTGGAGAGTGTTGCCTCTCCCAACACTCTCCCCCTATTTTGTTGTGAATCAAGAAATTTTTTGGAGGAGCTATCTTATTGGTGTTATGAAGCTTGGAGCTTTTGTTGGAATCCTTAAGAAATTCATCCTTGTGAAAAGTCTTTTTGTATTCCCACTAAGAGTGGAGGAACTTGTAATATTGCTTTTTATTTTAGCTTTCATTATTGTAAATTTTTCCCACTTTAAGTGGAAGATGTTGTATTAAGATTTTGAAGGAAAGTTGTATTGATTTTTATTATTAAGGTTGTAATGTAGATGGAAATGAAAGTTGAAGGAAAGACAATTTATTCCCCTTTTTCACTTGGCTTGTAACCTCATATGAGTGTGTTGATCTTGTTGGAATGTTAGTAGTCCTTACTCTAAAACTTATTGGAGATATTGTTGAAACTCTCTTGTGGAATGTTGGGAAATTTGCTTGAAGAAATATTAAATTTCATTGTGTTACTTAAAAGGCATGTATTGGAAAAGTTAGAATATTAGTGCATTTTTCTTGTATTGTTGATGGAAAGAACTTAAGTTTTAAATAGTCTTCAATAGGCCAATGAAGTGATCTAAGTTCTAACTTTAGTATGTTATCCTCATTTAAAATTCATTGTAAATCCATTTCAAGTTAGTAAAGGAAATGAAATGAAATCTATTTTACCCCTATACAAGTTTTATCAAATTGTTAAATGTAATGCCCGTTAAGGCGTGTACCCTAGTTCTTGTCTCTATGACCCTCTTGTGGAGCGTCGAACGGCTGTGTGTAATTCTGATGTCTTGGCTCCATGGTCGGTCTTTGCTTCGTGTTCGCCTTCGAACTTTAACATCTAGTTTATCCCCTTGGTTGTTTAGGCATGTTTCTTGTCGTTTCAATCATTTATATTATAATTAAAAGAAATTATAATTTCACTCCACCGGCTTGTAAATCTTTTGGTCAATTTTCTCTGCTGCTTGGCGTGAGCTGATGTGGGTTCCATTTCCTCTCTTTGAATTCCTTTTTCCTTGTCTTCTAGTTAGTGGGTGGGTGGAGTTTGTTGGCCACCTGTTTGCTTTATTGTTTCTCATTTATGCCATACTTGGCGTGGCATGGTGGTAGTCTCTTTCCCTTTATTTTATTGATTGTATGTGCAGGCTGAAACACATTTTTTTCCTAATGCTTTGACCACTCTCTTCTGGGTCGCCATCTCTTGTTTTCTGCGTGGATTCTTGTTGAATTTTGTTGTTATCTGGAAAAGTGGGTGCATGGGAATGAAGGCCACCTACTTCTTTAATTATTTCATTTATGCTTGGTTTGCCCCACGTGCTGTGGGTAAGAAATATCTCTTCCCTTTTGGTAGTGGGCCGCATACTTTAATTTTGGCTGTTCTAGCAAATCTTTCCCAGATTTCTTGTTGTTGCTGCATGGATTTTTGGTGAGTGTGCAAGAATTTTTGGATGCCTTTTTACCTGCTGCCGCGTGCATACTGTTTGGGTTGGATTTATTCTTCCTACTCTGATTTCTTCTCCTTGCTGCGTGTGTGTGTTGTTTTCTTCTGGCCGCAATACTCTTTCTATCTGGGACTTTTGGTCTGAGTTCTTCCCTGCGCGCGTGGTGTTAGATGAAGCTACAAGCTAGTGAGGTAGGCGTGTTACCTCCGCTTTCATTGGGTGCTGCGAGGTGTGTTCTGGTCGGAGAGCCTCAGCAACAGCCTGCAACAGGGCTTAGCCAGGTGGCAGGCATGTTGCAGTTTAGTCGAAGCCTTTGTGAGCACCTCCACCAAGCAGGATGTCCAACTATGTTGTTATCTGTTTAGTATCGAATGCATCCTCAAATTCAAGATTCTCCTTCAAGATATTTTATCAAAATCGACTATGTGACAGTGAAAGTGTTACCAGGAGACCTGACGAATTTTATTGCAAAGATTCTCTATTGAGACCTTACTTGTTTTACGATGTAACTCATGGAAGAGAGTCTCAAAGAGGTGAAATCCTTCTTTTCGGCATGGCAGAATCGTCGGAAGTTTTTCTTCAATCCCGTAGAATTTCAAGCCGACAGTACAACTTTAGGAGGCGGAGATCAGTATTCGAAGGAAAAAGTCCAGCACATTAATTTACCGTACTTGAAGGATCGGCAGTGTACATCAAGAATGATTGGCCAGGATGATCCACAGGGAGCTAGTAACTTGGAGTGCTCAAGACAAATGGTTTTCATGCCTATACTTGAAGAAGGTATTTATCGCTTTGATTGTGATGGAGATTCAAAGAAAAATGCGTTTCAAAGCATATCTTTTTTTTTGGATCCTAAATTTAGAGATACTCTTGAAGTTTTCTATAAACAAGGTGCCAGATTATATCCCATCTTGTGAGTGCGTGCATGGCCAACAAGTTGTCACCATTGAGCTCCCTCATGGCTCTTCTTTATATGGCACTGGAGAGGTTAGTGGTTCCCTCGAGCGAACAGGAAAGCGTGTCTTTACGTGGAACACTGATGCTTGGGGTTATGGTGATAGTACGACATCTCTATATCAGTCCCACCCATGGGTGTTGGCTATTTTTCCAAATGGGGAAGCTTATGGGATTCTAGCTGACACTACGAGGTGGTGTGAGGTGGTTTTGCGAAAGGACTCAACTGTTAAATTTTCTGCCCCATCAGTCTATCCAGTTATCACATTTGGCCCATTGACATCGCCAGCAGCAGTACTCACATCCTTGTCTCATGCTATTGGTATTTCATTCCTGCATTCATAGCTTAATCTTTGTGCATATGAATGAACTGATAATGCATCGATATCTTCTACATTAATGCTACAATTTCTTGTGCCACATTTGAATCAGGTCTGCATGTTCTTATGAGCAGATATTAAAGATATAGTTTTCTATAATGCTTGCTCTGTCTAGGATAATGTAGGTGTAAATCATTTATAATATTTCAATCACTAAATCATGAAGGTTAAATCCTTTTGGAGCTTATGTTGAAGCTTGATGCAGTTTTTATGCTGGCCCGTGCGGAGTCTGTACGACCTGTTGAAGCTGGAGAAACAGGCAAGATATTCCTACACTTTTCTACCGTTGCTATATTTATTTCATCGTGAAATCGAACCACCATTTCTTTGAATTGGTTGTCTTCTTTTCAGTCGGTCTCTCCTTTCTACTTGCTTTCTTCTTGTTTAGCTATTACCATTGCCTGTATGTTAGAGGAAAGCATGCAAGTGTTCTCTTCCTTGGGTGTATGTTTTTTTTTCTGGCTCGAGTGATCGATCTTCCTTTATATATATATGTACTCTTCTCTACGATAGAGTTCCAGTTATTATTTGTTCCAGCTAGTTTTTAGCAGTCGTTATTGTAAGCGTGCAATAACTATGAAGTTCCTTCCTATCAACCAAGGTTGTCCTTCTTTGTCTTTTGACATATATTGTTAATGATCTCTCAAGCCACCTAACAACCCTTTTGGCATCGAAAAGGAAAGGTAGGATTAGTGTAATCAACGCTTGGACTATTTCAGGTTAGAGATTCGGTGTTAAAACTTTTAGAATGTTTTAGTTTGCGTGCATCGTGTTTCAACCTCGAGTGTTTAGACTCCTACGTAGCTTCAGCCTGGTTCCTAGGTTTTATAGCCATTCTTAGGAGGTACTTTGACTGCCCCCTTCATCTTGAATCGTAACTAGTTTTTTTTTTTTTTATTATTAGCTATGTTCGAGGTCTTAATTGTGCAACTCTAGTACCCCCGCTATTTCTGGAATTATTTTTGGTCTTCTTCCCTCTCGGAAGATTGTTGGTGAAATAATCTAGTCTTCTAACTTGTGTTTCCTCCCATTTATTATGACTGTGTTGTTAATTAGGATTGGACAGCTTATATGCACATATGTACCTTAATGTTTTGTGATGAAAATTGCCTTGAATGTTGTCAACCTTGGGAAAAACTTTCTTGCAATCAATAGTATGATGGAGCTATAGCAGAAGGAGTTGTTTTGATAATGGAACTTAGTAGTTTATGTTGTACCTTTGTTTGAACGGTTGTTTATGTTACCAAGGGTTGCCTTAAAAATATTGTTGTTTTGGGAAATAGGAAATTTATTTTAAATTAACTGAACTCTAATAATTGATGTGGAGTGTTGTAAATTTTTAGGGTTATAAAAGTTGTTGATGACATTTTCGTATACTCTTGGTTGACGGACTCTTTTTCTTCTCTCGCGTGATTGCTACTAGCCTACAAGGCATTGGCCTTCTTGAATGATTGGGAAATCTCTTGGAGTTAGTGGCCAAAACTAGTTTACTTTGCTTATGCTTCGAAACTTATGTTGTGTGGATACTCTATGTGATTTCAGGTTTGAAACTCATTTATACATGGCTTTTTGTGTTAATTCTTGGAACCGTGGTTTCCCTTTTCTTGGGCCGATCAACTCTTGTTCTTCTAGAAATATAATATTATAACCTATGCATTTGGTACCTGTGATAAAATTCTGGATGGTTGGTACTTTATATCAAATCGCACTCTTGTGATTGTTATTTAATTATTTACTTGGTGGGAATCCTGCTTTGTTAGATTGGTTATTTCTCCTTATAGGGCCAAGGGCCTTTCTCTTTCGGTTGTTATATTTTCATTGTCTTTACTCCTAACGGAAGTACATGGTCTTCTTCCTTGTTTGGCATGGTGGAAACTTATTATAACTTGAAGTGTTGATAGTGTTTAGAGGTTTGACCCAAATTCTTGTAATAAAGTGCTTCTTTTCATGGTATTGATAGATAACAGTTATGGTGGGTTTGTGTAGCCTTATCTTGCTCAGTTCTCGTGAACTGACTCTTGTAGAAAATTTGTTGCAGATGGATTTTGCGTGTAGATGAGGGATAGACTTGTAGACTTTTGTCATCAACCTCAGTTGAGAAGTTCCTTTGCTCGAAACCTTTTTTATGTTGTTCAACTATTGTTAACGTCCAGTGGAAAGTTTAGAAGAGGATTAATGTCTTAGTATAATGTATTGTGGACTTTGTCATCTGAACTTTGGAAACCTTGTATTGTTTGACCATCTTTGAAATTATAAGAAAATTTGGTTATTGTTGTTGAGTGACTTTGTTGGAGTATCAGTATTTTAAGAATTGATGTAATCTTGTTTTGTTCTTGTAAATGAGTGTTGCTACAACTTTGCCTTGAGAATAAATTTTGAGTTAAACCTTGCTATGACTTAGTAATAAAGTGTCATAAGTAAACTAACATAGGATTGTTTAATACTTCTGGAAGTTAAATTAAAAGTTGTATTCAAATAAAGTAACGTAGGGGTCACCAACTTGAGAGCAAGAAATTCTTTAAGTAATCAAGGGCAAGACTATCATTGTAGGTAAACTTTATAACATGATAACCCTAGCTCCTCTAGTGAACATTATTCCTTTTATGGTGAAATTTGTAAAATGACCCTAAGGTGAAATGAACTGTTAGTTGTTTGAAGATGATAAGATTTAATAAGCCAGAGAAAACAAATTGGAGACCTCACCATCTTTCTCACCGCCATTTGGAAAGTAAATTTTTACTCCTTGTTAATACTTTTAGCGAAGCCTAAGTAAAGTTGTTGATAATTCTGGTTAAGAGCCCTAGCTTCAATTAAATACTGGCAATAACTAATGAGGTCCTAAAGATGTTTCATCTCGACCTTCTCCCTCTAACCCTTTTCCAAGGCACCTTGTATCTCTTCTCTTAAGTGTGTTGAACTTAAAACCATGTTGTCTTGTGGGCAAGAACGAATCTTAGTAGCGTTAGTGGTGAGCAGATGGCCTTGTGGAATTTAAATACTCCTTTTTCTTGATAAACGAATTAAGCAAATAAATGTCATAATAGAGAAGATTTAAAGATAATTACTCAGTGTCAAAGGAATAAACTTGGCTTGGCAAGTTGAATTATACGAATCATATCTTGAGCCTCCTTGAAAACGTAAGCTAAGAATTGCAAGATGTCCTTTTAAAATAAATAACCCTCAAGAATATCTCATTGTGGTTGGCCCTAACTGTAAGTGTGTTCTGTGATTGGACTTCTATGTTGTCTTGTCAAAAAGAAAAAAATGTATTATCCTTTTGGGTGTGAACGTTTCCATGCTGACCTTGTGGTCATCCCCGTAACAAGTGGTTCCCAGAGTTGGTTGTAACTTTGTCACGACATGTTGTGTCGTGTTATGTGTGGAAGCAAGTCAAAAAAATTATCCTGTCTTTTACTGTGTTGTTCGTGTGTGAATTTTTGGGTCGTTACATTAAAAGGAGAAAACAAGTGCATGTATTCATTTTCATGGTGCTAGTTATATTCTATTATCACTTTTGATAATAGGGTTGATATTTTCTTTTTTATTATTAACAATTAATATTTGATATTGAGGGACTTACTAATAAGATAATACATTAATACAAATATACTATGAATATTAGTATATTAAATAAAGAAAAATAATATTAATCCATTATAAGCTATAGTCAAAAGAAGTATTAATAAATATATATTTATATATAAATATAATAGAAATATATAAGTGCACATATTTATATCTCATCAATTAAACTAACTTTACTAAGTCCAAACGTAAGAAAACAAATTATAAAAGTTTACCTTTTATGGGATGCGTGGAAGGGCCTTAGGTCATGGCTTTTGTGTGTAGGTCCAAAGGAAGAAGGTGGGGTGGGTGGGGTTGATTACCAAAACCTCCCTTCTCATAAAATAAACCCCACCAAAAAAATTGGACCCCACCTAACTACTTAAAACCCACATAAAATTAAACTATGGTCGTGGTTTTAACTTTTTTGGAGCTCATGGATTTCCCACAGGTTGGCCATGGATTTGGTACAACAAGCGACTTGGTTTTAAATCAAAATGTTTTCTTTTACTTTTATATGTGTGTGTGTGATTTCGTGTTTTTTTGTTAATCCATTTAAAATTATAAAAAGCATATATCTATAGAAAAAAAAAGAAAGATATTTAATAACAATAAGATAGATATAGATATAGATATATGTATGTATATATGTATATATTCGTATGCTTAAATGAAGATTAAGACCATTCAACTATATAAAAAAATGGGAAAAAAATCTCCACAAGTCTATTTGGGCAAAGCAAAGAAATATGAGCTAAATGAAACAAACAAATACATTTTCAAACCCTAATGAGGGTATCAACAAACAAGAAAAATAATGGAGCTTGTAGGCCACTTCCAAAAGCTTAAGAGTGCCTCCAATGGCTTCCCTTCCTCCTCCAATAACCTGGAAAACAAAAGAGAAAATAATGAAGCAAATGAAAGAGAAATAAGTCTTCATAGGCTTGCTTTAGGGTTAGATTGCATTTTTCCTCATCAAGGGTCCTAATTGAATCGAGAAAATAATGAAGCAAATGAAAGAGAAAGAAGCCTTCATAAGCTTGCTTTAGGGTTAGATTGCATTTTTCCTCATCAAGGGTCCTAATTGAATCCATCCAAGGGATGAGATTCATCCCTACAAAAAGTAGGTGGAGAGTGGGTGAGTGGAAATTACTTTTTTAATTTAAATGTCTTAGTTTTCAAACATGGGTCGATTGTTTAAGGAGTCACTTTATGGGGTAAGAGAATATTTATTCTAACCCCATGTAAAATGGACCTTGTTATTTGTTTAAACCTTGTGGAATTAAATACCTTGGGTATTTAATTATCATTTTTGGCCCTTTAACCCTCTATATTTAATTGTGGAATATTTAACTATAGTAGGAATTTAATTGTTTATTAAATTAACACTTAGAGTGAACTAAACCTTGCTTGGACTAAATCTACTTATTAGTTTTAATGCGGGTTTAATAATTGGTTATAATGGGAAGTTTTTAATTATTAAATATAATTGACCTTGAAACATTTTTGTGACAACTGTAGTTTTGAAGCCTATATGCGGGCTCGTTTTTTTTTTTTAAAAAAAAATTATTCCACAATTTTTCTAACTAAACCTTGATTGTTCTTGGATATCGTGTGGGCATTTTATCGGTGTTACACTTGGTATCGAGAGTGTGAGTTCAAAACTTGAACCCTTGGGCACACCTAGAAAGCATGAAACATAAATATTTAACCTAGTGTAAAACTGAATTCTTTTATTCTAGAAAACCACAATGTCTATTAATTGTATAGTTTAGAAAACACAGAAAACTGAAAAAGACCTAGAATAATGAACTAAATCTCGCCTTGATCTATACATGAGGCGCAGATCAAACGAGGGGTATTTTCACATAGACTTAGATATAGCACCTCTAGAGCAAAGCTATATCGGCCATCGTACCTTAGATTTTACAAACACTCCGGGACGTCAATGTCATTATACGCGGAGATCCCTTAGGAGGACGACTTGCTAGACATGGTATGGAGCCGTCAATAGAGGTCTATGTATCCACTCAACATAATGAGGAGTAGGGTAGAGAACTTCCATGCAAATTTGTCTGGGCTGAATCACCACAGAGATGGCATGGGGACAGGATCTTAGGACATAGGGATAGGACTTGGAGCCCTAGATAGAGGGAGGAGCACACAAAGAGACCCAAGGTTCATCGTGACATCAGCAATAGACCATATCAAGGAGATACTTAAGCTACGACCATCTCACTTTTTGGGTGATACAATTGGATTTCAAGCAGAGGCTAGTTGGTGAGCTTGAGTGGATGCTTCAAGCTCTTCCCTTATACTAGCAACATGAAATCTCGTGTTTTGATTCACCTTTTGAGGGATGGAAAAAGAGTCTCGGTGGAGGATCGAGGAGCAGAAGCTCCATGTTGACTCGGAGATGGTTACCCGGGAGGTATTTGAGGAGCATTTTTACCTAGGAGGTTTATACAACAACAGATAAATGTGTTTCATGACCTTCATCAAGAATTGATGACTATAGCTGAGTATGAGAGTCGATTTCTAGACCTACTCCAAGACGTAGACTATATGTAAAATGAGCGGTATGAATTCATAGGTTCATCCGGGCCCGAAATTAGATTTGGGTTGCACGGTTTGCATTCACCGCCTACGTACATTAACAGAGGTTGTGGACAAGGCTCATATTATGAGAAGACATTGGGGAAGATGCAAAGATGCTAGAGATAGAGTTGAAGCTGCATCCGGTAGATGTAGGATGACAGATCGAGAGGGTCAGTTCCTCCTCCATGTGGCAGAAAGAGTAAAAACAATCTTCCTTTCGACCACCATAGCAGCCACCTCAACAACACTAGCAAACCTACCCACCTTGTAGACCTCCTCAGCGGTTTGATGCATAGAGAGGATGGAGTATGGGTCCTCCTCCTAGGGGTCCCATAAGGACACGGTGCACAAAGAGCTCAATCAACAGGAGCTCATCAAGTAGAGACATCGCAGTCCTTAGTCGGGTCGTCAGATCCAAATCCTAGACATCTAGGTACCAACCGGAGCCGCATCCCACCGGAGAGGACCATGCAACTATTATGGTTGTGGTGTTACTAGACACCATTGGAGAGAGTGCCCTCGTAACCCTAAAGCAACAAGGGTAAGAAATAGATCTCAGAGCCTACTGTTGGAGATATGGCATCGAGTCATCAGATCTATGTAGTGGTTGAGAACCTGCAGTGAGCACAAGATTACCATCATAGAGACAATAGGTAGTATTGGTGGTGTTTCCACCTCTATTTTGTTTTATTCCGACTCTTTTAATTCTTTTATTGCACCATCTTTAGTAGAGTATTGCAGGATGGTGGGAATTAGACAGGGTCGTAGGTGGGAGGTTGAAATGGCTTCTGGAGCTCAAATTTATGGAGAATCCTTAGTTAAGGAGTGTGTAGTGGATTTGGGACGCTTCACCACTACCTCGGATATTCGAATCATTCCATCCGGAACTTATGGTGTCATTTTGGGCATGGGTGGTTGTCTCGCTCATAGAGGTAGAGTAGACTATTACCATAAGACTATTACTTGTACAAATGATCTAGGAGTGGAGTAAGTAATAACAAGCGGTTAGAGGCCCAATTCTATTCACACCATCTTCGATATGTAGGTTAAGTGGTGTGTGCAACGGGGTTGTTAGTTGTATGCTATTACAGTTAGTGATAGATCAGAGGATGAGTCTAGTGGACCATCCCTTAATGACCATCCAATCATGAGAGAGTTTGATGATGTGTTTCTATGTGAGCTACCGGGGTTACCTCACCCACGTGAGATAGATTTACACATAGATCTAGTTTCAGGCGTAGAACCTATCTCACGAGCACCTTATCGGATGAATACTCTCGAGCTATGTGAGCTCAAGTTGTAGCTTGAGGGCCTTCTTGAGAAGGGCCTAATCCTTCCTAGTGTATCTCCTGGGGGCACTGGTTAACTTCTTGAAGAAGAAGGATGGATCTCTATGGTTATGTATTGACTCACCGCCAATGAATAAAGTAACGATCAAGAATCATTACCCCCTTCCACGCATTAATGATTTATTTGATCAGATGAAGGGGGCTACAATTTTCTCCAAGATAGATCTTAAGTTAGGGTACCATCAACTCAGGATTATGGAGGTGGATATCTATAACACTTCATTTCATACGAGAGATACAGCCATTACAAGTTCAAAGTGGTGCCTTTTGGTCCGACGAATGCCCCGCAATGTTTATGAGTTTGATGAATGGGGTATTCTAGACTTTTCTAGATCACTTGCGTGCCCACTTCCCTTCGACACCTTCTTGATTGTCGATTTTGTTACTTTTGACTACAATTATGGATATAGTATATCTTTTTGATTTAGCATACTAGTAGATATCGAGATATTAAATTGTTGTTTATTCTATTCATATTTGATGCATATGGACCATTAGAGACATTTGATGTTGATATTGATATACTGTTGACATGGTTATTTATCTATAGTTCTGACATGTGATATAGTTAGTCTTATTGAGTAGACCTTTGATAATTGGATTAATGTTGTGATCATTTGACATGGATGAAATGTGGAATAGAAATGTGCTAGAAATTGTAAGTGATATCGTATTTGCATAGATGATGTTAATTCATACATAGTTGATCTTAGATTTATATCGTATATTTTGGCATGGATGTTTTAATGTTACCTTTATATGTGTAGATGGAAAGACTTAAATATTTTTTTAATTGTCATTTACCTTGTCAATAAAATAGATTGATCCCTAAATCTAGTAGGGTAAAGGAATTGCATGATTACAATTAGCCCATAGCCTTATTGGATTATATAAATTTATTATTAAGTTATTATAAATTTATATATAAACCCAATGTAAATTAATGTAACAACAAGTGGAATTTGGATTGATTTTAAACATCTTATCAAAATACTATCAAATTTTAAAAGAAATTTTAAGTGTAAGATTAAGATTAGTTAATAATATAAATATCATTACCTCTTTTAATAGTATTGGTATTAAAATATTATTATTATTGATATTAATAATAAAATCTGATATAATAAAAATAATATTGATATATTCAATATATATATATATATATATATATATATATATATATATATATATATATATATATATATCTGTGTGTGTGTGTGTATTAAATAAACATTAACAAATGAACAATGTAATTAAAACAAAATAGAATAACCTTTGAAAATGGATAGGCTTCACCTATAACTATGTATTTTAAATAAGGTAAGGGTTGGGGAGAGGGTCGTCGATCTCACCCCACCCCATTAATAAATGGGATGGATTTTGGGGTCAATGACCCTCCCCCAACCGCAAACACTTGTCACCAAACAATGTGACTTGGTCACTATTTTTACCACATCCAACCTCCTCTCGAAACTTGTGGATCTGCATGATATCTCTCGCAGTGGCGATTTAAATTCGTTTATACACACACACACACACACTCTCTTAATATTAAATATAATAAAATTATATATATTTATATATATACACACAAATGTATATATACCCTTCTACCCTAGTGTGTGTGTGTGTGTGTGTGTGTGTGTATACCATTTTACCTATTTCCTCTTAAATGTATCCAAAAACCCATATTCCCACTGGGAAAATGCTAAAATAATGAGATAAAATAAATAAATAAATACATTTCAACCCTAGAAGAGGATGTAAATAGAACAATAAAAGAAAGGAAGAATGTGCATCCTTCCATTAGCTTGAGATTGTGTCTCATGGCTTCCACCTCCTTCCACAAATCTGCAAAAAAAAGAAACAATAAGCCAAAACTAAAGAGAAAAAAGATTTTTATAAATATGTTTAGGGTTAGTTGAATCCCTAAAATCTAAGGGACCCAAATGAATCCATCTAATGGATGAGATTCATCCCTATAAAAAGCAGTGGAAAGTGGGTGAGATAAATTTCAAATTTAATTTGAATGGGTAGACTTTATTTTGGGGCCACTCTAGTATGTGTAGGGGGTGTCATTATTTCTCAACCCAAGTGTTTTATTGGAGACCTTTTTATTTAATGCAACTTTGAACCCTTTGTGGGTATAATATAAATTTATTATTTAATTTAATAGACCACAATACCCTTGAGATTAATTGACCAAAATTTATTAAGGTGAAATTAAATTGTATTAAAGTAAAATATAGGGGAGCCTAAGTCTTTCTTTAGCCTAACTAAATGTTATTAAATGGTAGTGAGATTTTTTAATATTTTTATTCAAAGGGGGATCTAAAGGGAAATTAATAATATTAATTTAATGTAATTTTAGAAACAAGAATGTGATGACCGTAAATTTGAATCTAATATTGTGAGTGTGTTTAACAAAAAAAATTATTCCATAATTTTTCTAGTTTGACCTAGGTTTGTCTTAGGTTTCATGCGCAGTAATTTTTTGGGTGTTACAAAATCTAACCCAATAAGTGTAGGGCTAACATAAGTGTAAGAATTATCCTAATAAATAAATAAAATGATAAATAATAACCTACACTAACACCCTCCTGTAAGCATAGCTTAGGTGGGAAAAAAATAAGGTGGGTCCCGACAACAAGGCCTGATGAGGTACCCACGTACAATAACTGGGAAAAATAGACACCACAAGGTACCCAAAACCAATAATAACAAAGTAGAGAGAGAAAATCCCACTACAAGATATCCCGATAAGCTCGGGCCCAAAAGATTGTATAATTTTAAATAAGTGTGGTGTGTATTGTGGTTTGAATCAACCGCTCGATCATAGAACTCAAAAACAATTTACACTAGGCTTCACCAGAATAGCTCCATGTAAGGAGACTGTCAATAGAGTGATGTCGAAAATGCAAACAAGAAACCAAACATGATTTGATCAACTTCTACAAATAGGTGTGCTATGATCCAAGAACATCCAAGGCAACAAGGAAAGGACACGGGATCCAAATAAATAGGATTGTCGTGATCAAAGAAAAGATAAGGTAGCAAGGTAAGGACATAAAATCTGAATAAGAAAGATCAACTACTACAAATAGGTGTGTCATGATCCAAGAAAAATAACCAATGAAATAAGGCAAGGACACGAGATCCAAATAAATATGAGTGCCATGATCCAATAAAAGACAAGGTAACAAGGAAAGTACATGAAACCCAAACAATCAGTATCAACACCACACCCTCCCATACTATTGAATGAGTAGAGTTATACCACAGATCTGTATGAGTTGCCAAAAAAAACTACTCAAACACTACCAAACTAACACCTGGGCTTCACGAGAATAGTTCCATGTAAGGATACTGTCAACATGCCAAAAAAAGTGATGAAAATAAAGATCTAAAATATCTTATAAAATAAGAGAGATATAGATGTATACACCATGGATACTAGAATGAAACACCGAAAAGTTTAAGATGTCGGGCCCAACCAAAATTACGTCCACAATTGATTACAATACCCTCTAAAATTCGACACTTTATAATTGAGTGCATGGAAATATTATAATGAGTAACAAAAATTTTTACATTTGAATTATGTCTATAAAATAGTCACCAATGTGTAGATATCAAAAAATACAAAATTTCAAAAACGTCACCTTAATCTAAGCTAAGGATCAAAATTTATGATATCTAGAAGGTTTTTCTATTAAAATAATATTTTAATTCTTTTTTAAGTTAGACGTGACACCTAAATGTCCGAAGGGTAAAAGAGTACATCCACACAATACAGTAGTCAGTTGTAACCAAAGGATAAAATCTTGCGCCCAAAACCTAAATGTCCAGAGGGTAAATCATTGCATTCAGAGGGTACACGTCAATATCTAAAGGATAAAAGAATGCACCTAAAGGGTATAGATCTACATCCAGTGTATAAAAACTTTGTGTGAAAATAGAAATATCTAGAGGTAAGAGAATGCATCCGGATGGTACACGCTTATATCTAGTGAATAAAAGAATGCACCTAGAGGGTACATATCTACATCTAGTGGATAAAATACTTCATCCAAATTATAAATATCTAGAGCGTTAAAGAATACATTTGGAAGGTACACGCTTATATCTAATGGATAACATAATGCACCTAGAGGGTATAGATTTGCGTCTAGTTGATAAAAGATTGCATCAAAATAGAAATATCCATAGGGTAAAAGAATGTATCTCAAAGGTACACACTTATATCCAATGGATAAAATAATACACTAAAAAAATTCAATTACTAATACCAACTTTGACTACAAATATATCTTTTCTTGCACCCGTATCAAAAAATATAGAGAAACCCATAAAGGTGAGATAATTTTTAGTCAAAAATATGTATGTACATAATTATATGGATTTTTCATAAATGTGCCAAAAACCCCTTTAAATGTCTAGATTTGACTGTCTCAAAACATGGTCAACTTTACAAATCAATTCTATGGTTTTGGACCTTCCAAATCCAATGGAGGACTCTGTTTTGCATAAAAATGCATGTCACGTAAAAGTGCTAGCAAATTCGAATACATGAAAATAATAAACCCTTTCTTGTAAAGATAAACTTACAGATGGATGTTTACATCATCTCGTAGCTCGATACCATGAAAGGAATGAAAATAATATTTTCCCAAGCCATGCTCTCGAGATGATAATAGCGCACCACATTAGATTTGTAAAACAAAAGAACTAAAATACAATGACTTGAATTAATTAATAATAAATATGTACATATAGGAGGAGGGAAGTGCAGCTAGTACCTAAATCAGTCAGTGAATAACTCCCACTAACTCGATATTGGTAGTTAAGTTAACTCCAAAAGACTAGTAAGCTAACTCCACATAACTCGAAGCTAACACAACAAAACTTGTAAGCTAATTCCACACAACTAGTACACCTAAACAAGCTAACCCAACAAGTGTAGGGATAACACAAGTGTAATAATTGTCCCAATAAATAAATTAAATGATTAATAATAACCTACACTAGCACATTAATGATATTAGAGTATTATATTAACACAATCAATGTTTTATACCCTAGAAAAGATTAAAATTGGAGGCGGAAGTACAGTAGGAATTTTAGATTGTTACTTTTTTTCATTAGTTTTGATGAGAGGAGATTATACCTAGAATTGTGGGTGTTAAGGAAATAAATAAATAATTAACATAGTAAAAGATTAGTTTAATAGTTTTATAACATAGGTACAACATTGAGAACAACTTCCCATCTAGTTCTATACTATAAAATATCATCACATTGGTATTCTCTTTTAAAAATATACAAAGAAAAATTCTTACAACAACAATTCATATGATTATTCTATGGTAATACATGTATTATAAGATGGATATAACTTTACAATGACAAATGAGGAATTACATCATATCACATCAAGAAAATTCCTCTTGTTTAGAGTACCTAAAAGCAACAATGCGTTAGTCTTAGGATCGAGTATGAAAATCCCTCGCACTCAAGCATAAATCTACACACTCACCATTTTTAAAAAATTAATTAAATAGAAGTGAGAGATGTGAGGCCCATAAAAATGGCATTCTAGGAACACGTTAAAACCTAACACTTAACCCAGAAATTGCAACTAATTTTTTTAATTAAGTTATACAAAGGTTATAAGGGTGTTAACCCTTAGGGTACATTAAATTAACTTACACCACTAACTCAACTTTAAAATTTCTAGGCTAGATCTAGATAAAAGATTAAATATTAAAATTTCTTTACCTCTAAGGTATATTAATTAAAAGTCACTTAGTGAGGTGCCTAATTTTATTTACTTGATGAAATGTTTCCTCCTCTTTAGTTATTGTTTCAATCCTAATATGGTTA
The DNA here is from genome assembly GCA_018340775.1 of Taxus wallichiana var. yunnanensis. NCBI lineage: Eukaryota > Viridiplantae > Streptophyta > Pinopsida > Cupressales > Taxaceae > Taxus > Taxus wallichiana. The sequence continues at coordinate 290,642,213 of CM031241.1, read as the reverse complement.
CCCTCATGCTTAATTAATTTAGTTTCATTATCCTAATAGCTTAAGGTCCTTTTTTTTAATTTAATTCCTAAAACACACTAAGAAATAATAAAGACTTTGCACCCCAAGGAAAATAAATGGCCCCATTCACCCATCTACACATACCCTTAAGGATTAATTTAAAACATCAAATACATTATTTTCCTACCAAACAAAAGTAGGATTGATCCTCAACCCTTAGATCAAATCAATAGTGTCCACTATGTCCTAGGGTTCCAAACTAGCCCTAAATTTCCTTATGAATTCATTATTAGAATGTTTTCTTTATTATATTCTCCTAATTTGGTCTATTTTATTTTGTTAAAAATTACAGTTGAAGAGTAGGAAGTAATGGGAGAAAGAGAGGAAGAACCATGGAGGAGTCTACAAGGAGATCAAGCTTAGATTAGTTTAGTTTGTAGTTTTTATCATTGTAATTTATTTCATTCAAATATTGGAGGGGTTTTCCTTTCCAAACTAGTTTTATTTCAAGCCATTGTATTTGGGGTTCTCTATTTGGGGAAAACCCTACCCTCATTAATATAAATGAGAAAGAATGTTTTTAATTTGATATTTGAAGATTTTATTTCTTAAAACCATAATATTTTTCCATTATTTGATTGCTGGAGGTGTCCTTAGAAAATTTACATGCTTAAAATTTTAGTTATTACAAGTTAGAAATTACACATGTGCGGATCAAAGAAGTTCTATCATAAGTGACAGAACCGCATGACTTAGAGCAGATTGGATGTCCTGGGACTACCACCCTACCTGGGTGAAAAACCATGAACCACCACCTTATAGAGTGACGATTCCGAGACCTCCACCTTTCATGAGTGGCGATTATGAGACCGTTGCTTTGCATAGGGCGACGGTCCTATTTCTTAGAAATAGAACCTAAAATATGAGATTTTCACAAAACCAAAATTTACTATAATGTTCTAAAATACATTCTGAACTTGATTTTATGCACCTAAGGTTTCAGTTTTGAGATTTCATTCCATTTGTTCATTTCTTAGTTAAAACTACTCATTTTAAAGCATTTTCAAATCCAATAGTAGCAATAACAACTACAAGATCTATTCCATTTTGTTCAACTAAATTTCTTTCAATTCAAGAGTAAAAGGATCTAAATCTACTTCTAATATTGTTATTTTCTTACTACAAAAGCTACATATCAATATAACAACATACTTCAAATTTTTTGTCTCTTTCCATTTTCACTAAAACTCATATATTCAAAATAACTACAACAACTTTGTTATACATTCAAGTTTACTATGCATACATTTTTAACATATTACAACTTCTATATTTCTTCTTTCTCATTTACAATAATACAATTTCACAATGAAAGTAAAATTTCTTTTCCCATTGAGCATAGCTCATTTCTTTTAAAACAAAGAACTTCTTTTCACACAATACAACTAAAACTTCAAATAAAGATAATAACTTTCTTTTCTATTTCACAAGACTAGCTTTACAACACAAATCTTTCTTTCTCTTTTTCAATATACAATACAACTTTCATATCCAATAATTGAATGCAACTTTTATTCACAAGATTATTACAATGTCTTCCACTTAAAGTGGAAATACTACAATAATGTAAGCTAAAAGATAATTACAATATTATAATTTCCTCAACCCTAAGTGAGAATAAAAACAAGGTTTTTCACAAGAAGGGATTTCTTAAGCACTCCAACAAAAGCTCCAGATTGACATCACCAAAAAGAGAGCTCTCTTAAGGATTTAATTGATCCAAAACAAAAATGGTGGGAGAGGAAACACTCTACACCCAAGAAAAATATCCAATGAGGATGAGAAGCCATCCTCCTCATTGGCCCCGAGCCCCAACCACATTGCAATGAAAGGTGGATCCAACACATGGGCAAAAACAAGATTCCACAACACAAAACAAATTATTTCACAACCATTCCAAACACATTCAATCTCAATTTACAACACAAGAAGGGAAAACAACAAAATATACAAGGCTTCTAAATGAAGAGCCAAAGGAGCAAGAACCTATGGGGAGGTCACTTATGCCTCCCAATGGGAAATGGGTGCCCACCTTAAAACCTCCAACACATATCTCAAAACCCCTACACACTCTTATGCCTCCCTCAAGTGCCTCTTATGCCTCCCACATACTCTTATGCCTCCCTCATTCTCTTATGCCTCCCTCATAAAATAAACAAGTAAGAAATGCAAGCATTCATTGTCCAAGGTGGGGCACCCAACCCAAAATCCCTCCAAAACATGAAATAAACTCTTATGCCTCCCTACATGAATTCTCCCCATAGTCCCCTCCTACACCACACTTAGGAAATCTACCCAAGCACCCAACAAGCATATCAAAACATTCAAAACAAGCACATACACACAAAATAAAAGAAGAACATTAAGCAAGAGTATAGCTCCTACCTTTCCATGGTAGAGCTTGTTCCAAGAGTCAATCTCCAAGGTTCTTCTAAACAAAGAAATCACCAAAAATATGCAACAAATAACACAAGCACTCCAAAATTCACTAACTCCAGAAAAATCAAGAGCACAAAATAATGAAGTAACCCCAAACAAGTAAAAGAAATTAAATAAATAGAAAATGGGAGAGAAAAGGGTGAGGTGGATCCATGTATAATACACCATCACACATCCTAAACTCCACCTCACAAGTCAAACCTTAACCCCAATGCACCATAAATTGGTGGGTGGGAGGAATGTCAAGTTACTTATGTTAGTGCTCATTTTAAACTCGCACCATTTTCCCTAATTTTCCTTTTGATCTATGTGTTCTAAAAATTTCTATCTCTTGAATGGATGAAATGAAGTTTTTATCTCCATCTGTATACCATGAATTGTTTAAAATTTTTTGTCATGCCTTATTTTGAAGAAATCCTCAAATGTGCCCTAATTTTGCCCTAAATATTTTCAATTTGTGGGCTTTGTCATTTTTCTGTCTTCCCAATCATGGATGCTTGAAAAATGTTCAAATTTATTTTGTATGCCTTTGAAAATCCATTCCCATGGTCGAAAAATGCTTGGAGCCATGATTTACCTAGTTTTGTTTCAAAATTTTCTATCCTTAGTGAAAAAATCAGATCTTGGGTGTGAACTAGTAAATTTATGTGTTTTTACGGTCTAACGGGTGTCTTTTACCTATCAAATTCTACCTCAAGCATTTGGCAGATATGTGGCCTCTTTTGATTGGTCAAGGGACGGTGGATAAATGTTTTGAACTTATCACTTTTTGCTATTTTGGCAAGAGGGAAAATTTGGTCCCATGGCTCCGCTAAGTTTTGATTGGTTCTTTTGGTGCTTACGTGGCTTCTTCTAATTAGATGAGGTGCAACAATGTTTTATGAACTTATTATTTTTGGCTACTTTGGAAAAAAATTGAACTCGCCCCATGGCCCTGCCAGGCTCGATTAAAGAAAAATTTAAGTGGCAGGGAAATTTTATTATTTTTTCCCCGAAAGTGTATACGTGTTCATCTCCAATTGGTCACGGGTGGGTGGGTCCTTTTTATGCCTTAAGGCATTAAGGAAAAAGAGTAAAAGGTAAAATAAATGCTTAAGGCCCCATAGCCAATCAGAACAGGACATGTCACCTTTGAAAATTCAAAAGGTGAATGGGTGGGCCATCAGAGGAATTTAGAACTTTTAAATTTTGTGAAAATGGTTAAAGTTATAAAGAGAATTTTAACTCTGCAGCCAATCAGAGAGAGACACATGGCATAGTTGAAAATTCAAAGGGTAGGGAAGCGGACCAGTGGAATACTTTGTGGTTTTTTTATTTGAAAAAGGATTAAGGTTATAAAGCAAACCACACCTCCGCAATGAATCAGTGAAGGACACATGGTTTGATAGGTCAAAAATCGAGGAAGAAGAGCACCGGGGGAAATTTGGAAATTTTGACCTTTTCGTGAAAAGAAGTTAAAGTTGAAAAATGGACTTCAAGTCCGTAACCAATCAGAAAAGGACACGTATCAACTTTAAAAAGTCAAAGCAAAGACGTGGGTGCACGGAGGTCTTTCAAAATTTTAGCTTCATTGTAAAAGGAATAAAGTATAAAAGAGATTCATGGTTGTGAAATGAATAAAAGAAGAACCTGTGGCAAGGTCAGAGGCGGAGGTGTGGGACCTCGGAAAAAATTAGGAATTTTTCCCTTTTTGAGAAATAAAGTATGACAATAAAAATGGCCCCATAACGAATCAAAGATCGACACGTCGTGCAGCCTGAAAAGTCAAGGTTGGGGGAAGAGAAAAGTGTCAAAATTTTCCATTTTCCCAAAATGTTATAAAATGTTAAAAGGTGCTCCTAGGCCCGTTTCCAATCATATTTTTCCATGTGGCGGATCTAATTAAAAGTTGTAAAAGTGGCCCCAGGCTAGTTTCAAATCAAATTTCTCCACGTGGATGCTCAGATTAAAAGATGAAAGGGAAATATTGACGCTAGATGTGCATCTCATTTGATTTTTCCATCATTGGAGCTCTAGGATGTTTGGAGATATAATTTTTAGATCATTCTTCATCAAATGTTGATGAATTTGTGTTGTTTTGGTATGCAAGGTGCAATTGAATAGTTTTGGAGGCTCAATTTGTAAATTGAGGTGCAAATTTAAGCATTTGAGGTGGATTTTTGCTCGGGCTCATGCAAAAATGCAAAATACCAGATCCAAAAGTTGCAGAGGCAAAATTTAAGAAGGAAAAGGTGAAATGATGAAGGAAAGGGGGTCTGCATGCATAGAGGATGAAAAACATACTCCCAGTTGAAGAAATGATGGAAATATTTGCAATGATTCACCTTTTAGAAACACTTGACAACTTTTGGACATGTTTCTGTTAAACATCCCTTTCTGTGAATCATTATGGAATTTGTAACAAAATTGATGCTTAGGAAATTATTTTATTTTTAAATTAGGCTTGGATGTAATAGAATGTTATATAATTCATTTTTTAGACATGCAAAAGGCCGGGGTTATATTTCATGAGAAAATTTGACAAAATTCATCTTGAGATAAACCCATTTGAAATACCTGGTTAATTTCTTCTATGTTAGATTTTATATCATGTCAAATTGGTTACAGATGTATAGCCATTAACAAGCTTTGAGATTTCTCTAGAAGCTCTCCCCTGTTGATGAATCTAAGAAATTTTGAAATTAATTTGTGTTCAATCTCTAGAAAATTTGTGTCTGCTTATTTCATAATGTCTGTAAATGGTTTCTCTTGTTCCTATTGCAATCTTACATTGAAATCTTTGTGAAATCACACAGATCTCATCCTTGTGATGGTTTAGTGGCATTTGTAATTTCATTTATCAGAAGATCTTTCACCTGGTAATGAAATAAACAATTTAAAATCACTTTACCTTCATTTGTTGACAAAGATTGTTTGTAAGTCTTTGGGTGTACCTTAGGCATGATTGATAAGATATTTTGGTGTTTAATTGAGTCTTTTAACTTGATCCTTCATGCTAGATTCTCAAATATTGTGTGAAAATGTGTAAATTTAGGCCTCCATTGATGCACACCTTCTGGTTGAAGGAATGTCTTAACTATTCTGAAGCATTCTATTGTTGATTTTTCCATTATTTGAAGTATCTGTAATACCCCCTAGTTTTCCTTGTATATCCACAAAGGAAAAAAATATATTTACTAAAATATGTAGAACAATCAAGATTTCATAATGTCTTCAGTAACCTTAGCCTTGTTTTGAAAGTATCTCCATCTTTTAGAAGTGACAACTCTTGAGAGTTAAATTATGGAGTATTGATCATACTTTCCCAAGGTTTTCTTCATAAAATTTTTGCAAAAGAAGGATATCTCCATCTCCTTCATCAAACAGAGGTTACACTAAGGGTCCTCTCACCTTGGTCAAGAGGCACAACCTAAAGTAGTGAGGATAGGTCAAATCCTCTTGAAGGTGTTATCCATCTCTCCATAATCTGAGTGACAAAGGGCTAATTAGATATCATCCCCGACTACAAAATGACATACATTATGATCTATTTGTCTCTAAGCTCCATGTCAAATCTGTGATGTTTCTCAGCTTGAAAAGGAGAACAAATTTTGATACCAACACTTGTGGCACCATTTCCAGGACTCTTTGAGGTATTTTACAAAAATAGTACATATAGACCCTGGTAATACTTCTTACATATGTTGTGTGCTAATATATTGTTGAAACATCATTATCTGTTCATATCTATAAGAATTATTCAAATTTGTAAGTTCTGAGTGTAATATTTCTAGCTTATATAGTTATTGCACTAAATTTTGTATCATCATTGACAAATTTGGGTAGAAGAAGAGTAGATCTTGTAAGCTTTGCATGAATCTAGTATTGAAAAACATTTGATAGGTATTTCATAGTGAATTTTCACAAACTAAGGTGAAAATCCTTAGTGGTGACTCCATGTTGTTTAAATTCTTAGTAAATATCAGTGTCCTGACATATATCAAGTAAGATTTTTCATTAATCTTTGCAAAGCTGTAAGGAAGAAGATATTTCTTCTCCAAGGACCCTAGTAGAAGGTTGTTTCCAGAGTTAGGAAAGTCTAATTAAGAAGGAAGAAGAATTTGGAAGGTTGTTGGAGATCAAGTATCAATAAAAGAGATCTCCAATCGTGAAACCGATCACCCGTGATTGAAGATTTTAATACTTCCTCAAGTGAATCAATCAGGTAGTCTCTTTGTTGAATTGAATTCTCCATCTGGAGAGGGGCCTTCATTTGTATTTGAAAAATTTACTTCTCAATATGCCCTTGTATTTTCCAAATCTGATAGAGTTTTTAAGAAATAAAGCCTTTAGAGGGAATTTATCATGAGAATTACATCCCGTACCACACAAATTTCTCACTCGCTCATTAGTTTACATCTCCTCCTAGGTCACATCCTTAAAATAATATGGCTCACCTCCACCCAGACCTCCATTTGTTGTTAATAATTTTGGTCCCATCAATTTTAGAGGTATGGTTGGCTATCCAAATGTTGTGCCACAAGATGTAAGAAATAGATTGCCTAAGTTTCAAGGAAATAATGCAATCACTAGTGATCAACATGTGAAGCTCTTTGGTTGATATGATGGAAGAATTTGAAATAGAATTTGAGGATGTGTACATTAAATTTTTTATCCATACTCTAGAAGAAGATGCAAGGGACTGGTATAAATCTTTGCCAGATAATTCCATTGATTCTTGGACATAAATGAATAATGATTTTAGAATGTAGTATGGTGATAAAACAGACCCTAGGTTTCTTTTATCAAAGTTTGAAAATATTAAGAAGAATCCTAATGAATCAGTGCATGATTTCAATACAAGATTTAATAAAACATTGAGAATACTTCCTGTTAATTTGAGGCCATGTGATGAATCATGTCTGATAAAGTATTTAGATGCATTTGATAAGAAAGTTGCTTACTATTTGAGGGATAAGAACCCTGGAACTTTGAGGCAGGCCTTTACCATGGCTCTGTAAATTGAGAACAACATTAAAGCAGTTGGAAAACCTCCTAAGAGGGAGGGTGTTAAACTGATCAACCCAGAGAAGCCTCAATCAAGTACTCTGCTATGGATCTTGCATGGAAGTTATAAAAAATTTTGTCGAATCACAAAGAAATCTCCTACAAGGTAGCCAAGGTAAAGAAAGGAATTGGAAAAGGTTCCATAGGTTGGCATAGGCAACAAGGAAAGATATATTTGTAAATCATCCTAAAAATGATCAAATATATGATGACAGAGGAAAAGGACCCATGGGAGCAAGACAACCCCAAGCTAGGGAAAATAGAGTATTGCCCGATCCTCTAAATGCTAGAGTTGTTGTTATTGAAGAGGTAAATGAAATTGATTTTGTGACAAATGTTTCTTACCCCACCCACCATGTGAAGTAGATCAAAAATTTGAAGAAGCTAATGATGATGATAACATTGATGATGATGCATGCATGGTGGATTGCTCTATAAGATCATAGCAAGGAGAAACTTCAACTAAAGTAATAATCGCAAGAACTACCTGCAAGTTTTTTGGGATTGCATTCACCTGGATACCTCTTCTTCCTCCCTCTAAAAATTTATGAATAGATATGGTACAAGATTTTTAACTTCCTAATAATGATTTTGAGTACCTAATAGCTCTAATGATTAAGAAGTATGATGGAGGAATCCCATCGAAGAGGATAGAAAACTATTAATGAATGATGTTGTTGCCCAAGAAAAAAAGTATAACAAAATAAATACATTTGTAAAAAGGTTAGGGCCTCAAGCCAAACCAAAAACCCTAGTTCTCACCAATATCCCAAAATAAACTCCAAAGAAAGATGCATCTGGAAAATGTCTTGTTGTCTCAAGTAGAACTAGTGTTCCCACCCATGCCCAAAATGTGAAAAATCTTGTGCTATTCGATGAGTTTGTCAATCTTTATCCAAATGTTGCTTTTCCCAAATACATTCCTTATGACATTGCCCAAGTCTTGAGTCAAATCAAGATTTCTATTCCAATGTTTGAATTGCTTAGGATTCTTGAGCACAAGAAGAGGGCCTTTGACTATTTGGGATTGGAAGAAGATAGGAGTACCCAAGGCCAAAATATAAGTAATGTAGATACTCCTCCTCCAACCATTGAAGACCTAGAAAAGTCACCAGAGATTGGAGGAGATAGCTGAACCACCTAAAGTCTACTTGGGAACATTTTTGGTTGAGTCTCAATTAAATGTTGATCTATTTTTTACATCGTTGATTATTAAGGACATGATCGCTGCACAATTGTATGTTTGATTCCAGAGCATCATACAATGTTATGCCTCTAGAGGTCATGAATGAATTGAACATTAAAGTGACAACATGTTATGGCAAGTGTACTATAATGGATTCTATAGAGGTTCCAGTTGTAGGATGTGTAAAAGGTTTGGTGGTACAACTTACAGCTTATTGGGGTAAAAACTTGAAACTTGATGTTGTTATTGTTGATTTCCTTGCCAAATAGGGCATGTTGTTATCAAGAAGGTGGGATACAAGTGTTGGTGGAAGTGTTCATATGGATATGTATTTTTCCACCATTCCAATGAAGGAAACCTTCAAAGTTGTATGGTGAGAAGAAGATGTTGCACCTCATTAAAGATTCCAAAAATGCTTCTTATAAAGTGTTGTATGCTGATGTAGATGTTGATAACTTTGTTGGATTTGCTGATGGTAAAGAGCACAAGATTGATCAATGTAAATGTCTTGAACAAGTAGGTTTTCCTTGGACCTTGTTATTTGATGGAGCTTGTTCCAAGTTTGGAAATGGTGTTAGTATTGTTCTAATTTCTCCAAGCCAGGAAGAGTTTGTTTTTTCTTTCAAACTCAACTTTGAATGCACTAACAACATTTGCTGAATATGAAGCATTGTTATTGGGTTTGAGAATTGCATGGAAATATGGTGTAAAGGATAAAATTTTCAAAGGAGATTCAGAATTGATTGTCAAGAAAATTAGAAAACTGTATGCTACTAAAAATCGAGAATGAAACAATACAAGCATGCAGTCTAGGATTTGATTGAAATGTTTGACTCATTTAATATTATGCACCATGATAAAAAGTTTAATGTTATTGTAGAAAAGTTAGGAGTTCTAGGATCCATATTTGTAAATTATACAAAGATCTTCCATTTTGTGAGTATGATGTTGAAATACTAACAAGGCCATCTATCCCTGACAATGTTAACAATTGGAAAGTTGTTGATGATTATGCTTAGGTGAAATGGTTTATGTAGAACCAAGGAAATTGTTCTAACAAAAATATAGATTGATAACCAATGGTGTGTGTTGATGAAGGAAAGGAAACTTTATTTAGTAAAGACATCATCCAACTGAAGACAAACATGATTCCCAGAGGTTTGGTGGCACTTGAATCAAACTTTGATAATGTTGATTGCATTATTAACAGAAGTATGTCGGTTTTAAGAGATGTGGAAGAGCACGACTTGGTCACAAAGGAAAACCAAGTAAAATATGGTTAGGAAGTAATCTGAGCAAGGAAGAGATGTCGTCCTATGTTCAATTGTTGAAGAAATATCAAGACTGCCTAGCTTGGTCTTACTCTAAGTTGAAGGCATACAGGGAAGATTTGTTCCAACATGAAATTCCTCTTAAATCTAATGCCAATCCTTTCAGGAAAAAATAGAGGTCAATCAATCCACTCCTTTCTTTGAAGATGCAAGAAGAATTAAAGAAGTTGAGGGATGGAGGGATCATTCAGCCCACAAGGTACTCATCTTGGGTTGCAAATTTAGTACCTGTTAGAAAAAAGAATGGTGATATAAGGTTGTGCGTAGACTTTAGGAACTTGAATAAAGAATCATTGAAAGATAATTACCCTCTTCCAAACATGGAGAATATGCTACAATTGGTAACTAGTTTTGAAGTCTTATCCACTTTGGATTATTTCTCCGGCTATAATCAAGTTGTTGTGGAGGAGTCGAAAAAATAAAGACTGCCTTTACCACTCCTTGGGGAACTTATGTCTATGTCAAGATGCCTTTTGGCTTAATAAATGCTGGAGAAAATTTCCAAAGTGAGCAATGGATGTAGCATTTTCTGGTTACATTAATGATTTCATTTCTATTTGTCAAGATGATGTAACTTTTTTTCAAGAAAAAGAAATGATCACTTGCAACACTTGGAGAGAATTTTGTTAAGGTGTAGAGAGTATAAGCATATCATTGAATCCCAAGAAGTTCCATTTTGGAGTGAAAAAGATAAAGTTGCTTGGTCATATTATATCAAAGGAAGGTGTTATGATTTATTTCAAAGAGTGGAATCCATGTAAGTGAGGTTTCAATTCCAAGAACTAAGAGGGAGTTCAATCCTTCTTTGGACAAATAAAATTTATCAAAAGATTTGTGTGTAAATTTGCTGAGTTAACCATCCCCATTAATAACATGCTAAAGAAGGACCAAGTTATCAATTGGGAAGAATCTTCCATTCAAGCTTTCAATGGGATCAAAGAAGCATTAATTCATGCCCCTATTTTGGGAGCTCCAAATTACAAGAATCCTTTTCAAATGTTTTATTTTGCTTCATAAAACACCATTGCATATGTCTTGTTGCAGAAGAAGGATGATGAAGGGACCGACAAACCAATTTCCTTTTTCAAGTAAGACATTGTAAGGAGCTGAGTTGAAGTACACCATCATGGAGAAGTAAGCATTTTCCTCGGTGAAAGAAACAAAGGTTTTCAGACCTAAAGCTTGAGCTCTAAATTTGTTTCTTATGTTCCCCACATTATGGTGAAAGATATATTATAAGAGATTGAGGTCTTGAGCAAAAGATGAAGATGGGTAAACAAGTTTGGTGAATATGACATGGATATCCAAACCATGAAGTTGATAAGAGGTTTGGGCCTAGCTAATCTTATGGTTCAGAGCAACTTGAAAACTATTGAGGTGAATGAAGTAGAAGGAGAAAGGGTGGATGTGCTTGAAAATTTTGTAAGCTCGAATGATACAAAGATATAATATTTTATCTCAGACATCTATGCTGCCCTAAACATTTGACTAAAAATTAGAAAAGAGATCTTAAGTTAGCTTCCCAAAAATATGTCATTACTAATTTTGGGTTAGCTTGGAAGAACCCCAAGGGAGTGCTCTTGAAATCCATCATCACGAAGACGAGGCCCCGAAAATAATTTTGATCTCCATGAAGGAGTTTGTGGGGGAAATTTTGCTTGAAGAAATACAACATGTAAAATCTTGAGGGATGGTTATTGGTGGCCAATATTTTCAAGAATACAACTCTATTGGTTAGGAAATGTGAAAGTTGCCAGTGTTTTTTATAGAAGACTAAAAGCTTCATGTTCCCTTCCTTTGTATCTTGTGACAATTGAAGCCCTATTTGAGCAAGAAGGAATGGATTTCATTGGTGATATTTCAAATCCTTCCAGTGCTAGTCATAAATAGATTCTTGTAGCCTCTGATTATTTCACTAAGTGGGTGGAAGCAATCCCCACCAAGAAAGCAACACACCAAGTTATCATGGACTTCATTTTGAATCAAATCATATACAAATATGGAGTGTCATCTAAGATTGTTGCTGATAATGCCACGAGTTTCAGAGACAAAATTTGGTGGAAATGGGAAAAGGGTATGGAATAAATTTGACATATGCTTCTAACTACAATCCCCAAGGAAATGGACAAGCTAAGTTTCAGCAATAAAAACTTGTTGAAGATCATTAGAAGAACCTTGGAGTTGAACAAAAATAAGTGGGGTGGGCAACTAAAGTTTGTTGTTTCAATGACAAAATCACTATCAAAAGCGCTAATGGTAAAATCCCATTTGAGTTGGTATATGGAACTCAATATTTGTTGCCCTTCATTTGTAATTATCTTCATTTCAGTTTTTTCAACAAATTGAAGATGAAGAAGTTAGTCCCTATGATGCTCGAATAAATCAGATTATTGAATTAGACAAAGATACAAGGGCATCCATTAGCAATATGTGAAGTTCAAAGAAAAGTTGAAGAAATTATTTGAAAATAAGGTGACTACAAGAGCTTTCAGCATTGGGGAAATTGTGCTATTATGGGATAGCAAGCATGAAGATAAGGATAAGTATGGTAAATTTGATGCATTGTGGATGGGCCCTTATTCAATTGACATTCAAATTGGTGAAAATACCTTCATCCTAAAAGACTTAGATGGGGAACTTCTTGAACTACCTGTTAATAGCATACACTTGAAACATTTCCTTGATTGATTTCCCAAAATCAAGGTGAGCACCATTTGTATAGTGTATAGTTATTTGGTTTCGTTCTACTTTTGTGTTTTTGTTCATTTGGTCCTTGGTGACCTAGTTTTTCTGGTTTCTCAGTTCAATTTTTAGAGGGTGGTTATGGTTTCTCTACTCTACAAGTTGACTCCATTTCCCAATGGATGTTTTTAGCACTTGGTATACTCTATTTTTTCTTTTGGCACTCACTGGGAGTGCCCATCCCTGATCCTGAGCTGATGTTAGTGCTCATTTTAAACTCACACCATTTCCCTAATTTTCCTTTTGATCTGTGTGTTCTGAAACGTTTCTATCTCTCGAATGGATGAAATGAAGTTTTTATCTCCATCTGTATACCATGAATTGTTTGCAAGTTTCCTTTTCATGCCTTATTTTGAATAAATCCCCAAATGTGCCCTAATTTTTCCCTAAATCTTTTCAATCTGTGGGCTCTACCATTTTTCCTATCTTCCTAATCATGGATGCTTGAAAAATGTTCAAATTTCTTCTATATGCCTTTGAAAATCCATTCCCTGGTTGAAAAATGCTTGGAGCCATGATTTACATGGTTTTGTTTCAATTTTTTCCATCTTTAGTGAAAAAATTGAATCTTGGGTGTGAACTGATAAATTTCTATGTTTTTGATGGTCTGACAGGCATCTTTTACCCGTCAAATTCTACCTCAAGCATTCGGAAGATACGTGGCCTCTTTTGATTGGTTGAGGGATGGCAGATAAATGTTTTGAACTTATCACTTTTTACTATTTTGGCAAGAGGGAAAATTTGGTCCCATGGCTCTCGATACTATTTGATTGGTTCTTTTAGTACTTACGTGGCTTCTTCTAATTAGATGAGGTGTGAAGAGTTTTTTTATGAACTTTTTATTTTTGGCTACTTTGGAAAAAGTTTGAACTCATCCGTGGCCCTCTGGGCAGCTCTAATTAAATCAAAATTTAAGTGTTGGGGAAAATTTCTTATTTTTACCCGAAAGTGTATACGTTTTCATCTCCAATTGGTCGTGGGTGGGTGGGTCCTTTTTATGCCTTAAGGCATTAAGGAAAAAGAGTAAAAGGTAAAATAAATGCTTAAGGCCTCGCAACCAATCAAAACAGGACACATCACCTTTGAAAGTCAAAAGGAAATGGGCAGCCAAGCCATAAGAGGAATTTACAAATTTTAACTATTTGTGAAAAGGGTTAAATTTATAAAGAAAATTTTAACTCTGCATCCAATCAGAGAGAGACATGTGGCAAAGTTGAAAATTCAAAGGGCATGGAAGTGGACCGGCATAATACTTTTTGGTTTTTTGGCTTTGAAAAATGATTAAGGTTATAAAGTGAACCGTATCTTTGTAATAAATCAATGAAGGAAACATGGTTTGTGACAAAGTCAAAAATTGGGGAAGAAGAGTGTTGGGTGAAATTTTGAAATTTCACCCTTTTCATGACAAGAAGTTAAAGTTGTAAAATGGACTTCAAGTCTGCAAAAAATCAAAAAAGGACACGTATCATATTTGAAAAGTCAAAGCAAGGATGCGGGCCGTCGGAGGTCATTGAAACTTTTATATTCATTGTAAAAGGAATAAAGTATAAAAGAGAGTCACGGACCTACAACGAATCACAGAAGAACACATGGAAAGGTCATAGGTAGTGGTGCAGGACCTTAGAGAAAATTGGGAGTTTATTCCTTTTTGAGAAATGAAGTATGCAGATGAAACACGACCCCGTAGCAAATCAAAAATCAACACGTGGTCATTGAAAAGTCAAGGTTGGGGGTAGAGAAAAGTGTCAAAAATTTTCATTTTCCCAAAATTTTATAAAATGTTAAAAGGTGATCCCAGGCCCATTTGTAATCATATTTTTCCACGTGGACGGCTTAGATTAAAATATGAAAGGGAAATCTGATGGTAGTTTGATTTGATTTTTTTGCCATTGGAGCTCCAAGATGTTTGGAGATGCGATTTTTGCATCAATCTTCATCAATTTATGTTGAATTTGTGTCGGTTTGGTTTGCAAGGTGCAATTGAATAGTTTTGGAGACTCAATTTGTAAATTGAGGTGTGAATTTAAGCATTTGAGGTGGATTTTTTCTCGGGCTCGTGCAAAAATACAAAATGCCAAATCCAAAAGTTAAAGAGGAAAAATTTAAGAAGGGAAAAGGTGAAATGATGAAGGAAAGGGGGTTTGCATGTGTAGAGGATGAAAACATGCTCCCAGTTGAAGAAATGATGGAAATATTTGCAATGATTTGCCTTTTAGAAACACCGGAAACTTTTGGATGTGTTTCTGTTAAACGTCCCTTTCTGCGAATCATGATGGAATTTGTAACAAAATTGATGCTTAGGATATTATTTTCTTGGGAAAGAAGGCTTGGATGTAATATAATGTTATATAATGCATGTTTTTAGACATGCGGAAGGACGGGGTTAAATTTCATGAGAAAAATTTGAGAAAATCCGTCTTCTGAGAAACCCATCTAAGATACCTGGTTAATTTCTTTTGTGTTAGATTTTCTATCATGTCAAGTTGGTTGCATATGTATAGCCATTGAAAAGCTCTGAGATTTCTCTGGAAGCTCTCCCCGATGATGAATCTAAGTAATTTTGAAATTAATTTGTGTCTGCTTATTTCAGAATGTCTACAAATGGTTTCTCTTGTTCCTATTGCAATCTTACATTGAAATATTTGTGAAATCACATAGATCTCATCCTTGTGATGGTTTAGTGGCATTTTCAATTTCATTTATCAAAAGAGATTTCACCTGGTAATGAAATAAACAATTTAAAATCACTTTACCTTCATTTTTTGACAGAGATTGTTTGTAAGTCTTTGGGTGTACCTTAGGCGTGATTGATAAGATATTTTGGTGTTTAATTGAGTCTTTTAACTCAAGCCTTTGTGCTAGATTCTCAAAGATTGTGTGAAAACATGAAAATATGGGCCTCCATTGATGCACACCTTCTAGTTGAAGGAATGTCTTAACTATTCTAAAGCTTTCTATTGTTGAGTTGTCCATTGTTGTGAAGTTTCTCAAAGATTTGGAAAAGTCCAATTTATCTTTCTTAATCTCCCACCAAAAAATCATTCAAACGACTAATCCTACTTTGTACTACCCCTGTTTTGCCCTGTATATCCACAAAGGAACAAAATCTATTTACTAAAATATGTAGAACAATGAGGATTTCATAATGTCTTCAGTAACCTTAGCCTTGTTTTGAAAGTATCTCCATATTTTAGAAGTGACAATTCATATTGATCATATTTTCCCAAGGTTTTTTTCATAAAATTTGTCCAAAATAAGGATATCTCTATCTACTTCATCAAAAAAATGTTACACTAAGGGTCCTCTCAACCTAGTTAAAGAGGTACAACCTAAATTAGTGAGGATAGGTCAAATCCTCTTGAAGGTGTTATCCATCTCTCCACAATCTAAGTGATAAAGGGCCAGTTAGATCTCATCCCTAACAACAAAGTGACATACATTATGATATATTTGTCTATAAGCCCCATGCAAAATTTTGATGCTACTCATCTTGAAAAGGAGAAGAAATTTAGATACCAACAACTCACACACACAAACCAGGCCCATACCCCTAAGGACAAAATTAATTACAAGAAAGAAAGTGCAATAAAATTTTACCTTTTTATCTTCCCAAAACACCTAATGGGGTATATTTTTGACCCCCCAACCCATAGGTAGGGTTGGTATAGAAATTTAAGAGGTGTGGGACAAGTTTAACTTGTCCCACAAGCCTTCAAAATTGTCCCTTAAGGCCAAATTCGAATTTCCATGAGGGGGTAGAGTGTACAACACTCAAGATCACAAGCACTCAATCTTACAACACAAAACCCAAGAGCCATCTAGTCTAATAAATGAAAAAATTTGGTCACATCCATAATTAGTTAATAACAAGATTAATTAACTTTAATTGAGACACTTAAACCCATTAAGATAAAGGGGAAGAATACATCATTTTCTAAATAATTAAAACAAGGAAATTACATCACTAAAAATCACATACTACATTAAATAAAGGAAACTAAATAAAATACAACACATAACCCATTGTTCTTAATTTTCCCTCACAATAATTCAAAACACACATAAAAATGTTGTCATGGTGACCCTTGTTGAATTCACTGGAATTCTATTGTGGTTGGTCTCTAATCCCATAGTTGTTTATTTTGAATATATTTAACTACAAAACACATAATACCTCCTTCGGCCTCATGGCCGCATTAAAACATATAAGATAAAATATGTAATATAAATCCACAATCATCTATATATGCATCAAATCATCATCTAGGAAATTATGATATCATTTACAATTTCTAACAACATCTCGATTCTACATTTCATCAATATTAATAGGGTCACAAAATTAGTTCAATTATCAAGGTCTACTCACTATGAAAAAATATCACATGTCAATATATATATATATATATATATATATATATATATATATATATATATAACCATGTCAAAGGTCATATCAAAATCAATATAAAATGTCAAAATCTCTAATAATACAAACGCATCATATATGAATCAAAATCAACAACAATTCTAGTATCTCTAAAAGACAACGCCATAACATCATGCTAAATCAAAATCTACAATAATATCCATAAGTATAATTGATAAGTCACCTATGCAAAATCAAAATCAATAATAATAAAAGGTGTTCAAGGGAAGTGGGCACTAATCCCCCTCCCTTAGACTCGAATTCCTCCCTCGAAGTGACTAAAATAGGTGTGGGAAATTGAACTCATAGCAATTTATCATCCTCCTATGTAGCCATAGTCTCATCATATTTGTCCCACTGGGGACCCGAACCTTGTCAATCTCTTTGCTTATTTCAAAATTTACACTAAAATTGACTTAGTTTAACTCAAAGGCCGAGGGTTCTACAAACTTCAGTATAATATGGATGGGTTCCACCATTTAAAATCACCCGCCTCGATCCTATACCTACAATGCGGTCTAATATAATACATGAGAAGGATCAGAAATATATTTCCTAAGCAGAGAAATGTAAAACACATCATGTACGTGAGACAAGCTAGACAAAGTGTGGCAATGCTAGACGATATGCCAAGGGACCGATGCACTCCAAGATCTCAAAGGGTCCCACAAATATAGGAGCTAGCTTAGAACCTTTCCCATAATAGATGGGGCTCTTATGTGTCCCGACATGAATGAACAATTTCATGCCCACCTCAAACCGTGATCTTTCATATGTTGATCTATATCCTTCTTCAAAATACAAATTTTGATCACGAAGCTGTTTCGACTATTTGTAATTAATCTCACATATAGTTCGACAATACTTTTTTTGATATTGTGCTTCAAAAATACAAAACAATACTATGTATATAGAAATCATCCTATAATTATTTAATTGTTTGAAATATATTCTTTTAGATATTTTTATAATTTACATATAATGGTATATAAAAAATGACGGTAAAACTTTAAATATGCATGTGACATGCGATGTTTATTAGAAATGTTTCAAGCAAACATTTTATTGTTAAAATATATAAATAAATGTAAATGGTAACCAAATATAACCAATGGCTTCTCTTAATCATGCATCGTTATTTCACATTTCCTTCCCCCTCAATGATATTTTCAATATTTTTTAACCTCATGAGAAACCAAGGCTATGACCATCAAAATTATTACATCTACAACTTCCCCATGAAACTTAAAATTTAAAACCATAAATTAATTCTAAACCTCCTTCAACAACGTAGCATATGTAACTGATTTTATAATGTTATTCGAGTTTAGATAATAGAGGTTAAATTCAATGATGAAAACTATAGGAAATAAGCCCATCGACATGACGAATGAAAAACTGAGTATCTTGGCTAAATCACACAAGAGAATAAATTATCGTTATACCACGTTTGAGAAATCATATCTGATGATCCTACACCATTAAGCCAAATATATTTCCAAAACAAAAGAAATTATAGTGTTTGTTTCATACGATATAAAAACGTAAAACACTAGAAATTTTCATCTATTCATCATGAACAAAAGACTTGTATGACTATGAATGCTCTTTGAGAGTGTAAGTTAATCCCCTATTTCCTTAATTATAAGAGATTTACATGAGCTAGTAGCTCTCTTTTTCAACAATAAGGTTATTGAAATGTATGTAGAATGTAGAAGTTTGGTTGATACTCGAACATGGGAATTTTTTGATTGAAATACGTTGACATCCACGATCAGCTACAAGGTTATCGATAAAGTCTTCAAGCTTGATGGTCAAGATTGTTGCTCGTCAGTATAGATAACTAAGCCCTCAAAAGCTCCTAGATGGAAGAAATATCTTTAGCTTAAAAAATAATATAAACCATTTATATGGGAGTGAAACCTATGAAGATCTATTTTAAAAATTAAAGAATATTAATAGATCAAATAAGGGTGTGGGGAATAAATAACCGATCTATGACTTGTATTTTATGAAAAATGTGCACATGTCAATGGGCATTTATACTATTTTATTTCATCATGACAAGAATAATTTAATTAAAAAAGAGACATTTACCCGTAGGTTATCTTGAATCCAACTCGAGGGCTCAAATCTTAAACCAAGTCTCAAAGGAGATCATTGTCTTGAGTGCTAGCTAACAGAGAGGCTCCTTCTCTAAAAATGCCCGAGAGATTGAAGATGGGAGCATATGGCTACCTTAGGCCATTTGATATGAAGAGAATGCTTAATGGGATTTCATATCCGACTTGGGTAATATCATTATGGTAAGAACTAAAAACACTTATAAGATTATCTAGGAGAGCTTCCAAAATCTTGATGATACATTATTGTTGGGACGATTTTTCATAAAGGCATGAAAATAACTTCCTCAAAACATTCTATGGATCTAGTAGCTGGGACCTTCTCTAAAGAATTGAATCCATCTCTAGGGAAAGTAGATATTTTTGTTTAGTACAATAACACCATTCTCTATTGGAGATGGGGAGAGTGATCTGGAAACATTATTAACACCATTAATATGATAGCCTAATCATATATGTAGAAATTAGGCACATAAAATGAAAAATAACAAAAATAAAATAAAGAATTGAAAATAAAACATATTATTGCAAACTCGGATCAACATTTATGTCATATATTTCTTCTTCTATTTCCAGATCTTTAGCTCAATACAATCTCTATCAATGTGTTTTATATGTCAACACACTTACGACTTCCTCTAATAAATAGATGTCTTCAAATGATAATAAAACACTCAACTCATTAACATAGAGCTAAAAATCATATGCTTATGTGCAATACAAAGCTTTTGATTTATTTGCTTTATTGAATTTTCCTAAAAGTAGGAATATAAACCGAACTACTTAAAAATGTAAAAACAAAATACTTTTTTCTTTTCTAGGGAAAAATTACAACGTTTTTTCTAACACTTCCCTTAATATTAACCTTAAAAATTTTATTCTTTGGAGATGAGTGTGCACCTCTCTAGATCTGACATACTTGATCATAAACTCATAAACTACTTCTCAAATACTCAAAAGTGTCATTTCCCAAAGATTTTGTAATGATATAAACAAACTGTTCTTCGATCTACAAAATTCAAGAAAATTTCCTTATTTTTAGCCAACTCCATGATGAAGTTACACCTCATGTCTATGTGCTTTATCCTCTTGTGAAAAACATTATTTTTAGACAATTTTATTGTCGAATTGTTGTCACAAAAATATGTGTAGCATCCCGTTGATTCTCGCCTCAAATCTTTCAACACTCTTCTCATCCAAAAACAACCTCGACATGTTGCTTATGTTGCTACTACATACTCTAATTGTGCTTAAGATAGTGTGACTATGAGTTTTTCTTCGATGCTCATGAAACTACACATGTTCCAAATGGAAAAGCATAGTTGGATGTGCTCTTTTTGTCATCAATACTTCCGGCGTTGTCACTATTTGTGTAACCTATGAGTATTAACTCATCGATGTTGAATACAAAATTCCAAGATTCTTATTTCCACATACATACCTCAAAATCCTTTCTCCATCTTGCCAATGGGAATATTTTGAAGATTCTATGAACCTTTAGATGAGGCTTACACCAGTGCATAATATCCGGCCTTGTGGCATTCAAATACATGAATATTCCAGCTAGTCTTTTGAACAATGTTGGATCAACAAATGATCCGATGTCATCTTTTCTTAACTTTAAACCTACTACAACAGGTGTTGGTGGTGTCTTGCAATTCAAGATGTTAAATATTTTCAAAACATCATTAGCATACCTTTCTTGTAAAATAAAAACTCCAACTTCTGATTTTTGAACTTTTATGCCCAAAAAATAGTGCATGAGACTTAGATGTGTCATATCAAAATATTTCTTCATAGCTGATTTGAATGAATCAGTAGATAGATTTCCGGTGGTGATTAAATCATCCACATATAAAAAAACAATAAAATTTTTACCTTATTAATTGATTTTTATGTATAAGGTAGGCTCATTCCTTCTCCTACTAAAACCATTCTGTATCAAATAAGAATCAATCGCATTGTACCAAGCTCTAGGTGTTTGCTTGAGACCATAGAGTTCATTTTTCAACATGTATACCTTTCCTTCATGACCTTCAATCTCATAACATTCTGGCTAATTCACATAAACTTCTTCTTCAAAAAAACCATTCAAGAATGTTGATTTTACATCCATCTGATAAATAGGCCATTTGTTTTTGCATTGTAATTGCTAAAACCATTCTTACCATGTCCAAATGTGCTATAGGTGCAAACATGTCATTGTAATCTACTCCATATTGTTGTGTAAAACCTCTGGAAACCAAACTTGCTTTATGTTTCAATACTTTACCATACGTAGTATATTTGGTCTTATAGACCCACTTCACACCTATCACATCCTTTCCTTCTAGAAGATCTACCAATTCCCATGTCTTATTATTCTGTATGGCGTATATCTCATCATCCATGGCTTAAACCTAAAATTCACTTTTTATAGCCTCTTCAAAGTATACCTGGATTTGCAACTTGAGAAAAAAATGTAAATACTAAAAAGTATTAGTTGTATCAACATTGTTAATCTTAATAAAACTCCTTGTTTTCCATTGCAAAGGGCTATCTGATGATGGACCATTTTGTACTGAAGGAGTAGCTTCTAGTGTTTTTGTGGTGTCTATTAGATGATTGAAGTTGGCTGAAATCTTGGAGATCTCCTAGATGTAGATGGAGGTGTAGCTTGTGTTACAACTTATGGTGCATGTTCAAAATTTAAAGAAGATACAATACAATGTTTCTCTATTCTTTCATTTTCCATATCATCATGAGGAATAGTTATTGCTACATTGAAAATTTTCTCAAAATTTTTATCCCATGCCTCATGTTCAAAAAATTGTACATCTTTGATAATTATGACATTTATGGTAACTGGATTGAACAATTTGTAAGATTTTGTATTCCTAAATATCCAACATATATGCATTTTCATCTTTTTGCATCAAACTTATTCCTTAGCTCATCATGCACATGTGCATATGCCACACAACCAAAAACTCTAAAATAAGAAACATTGTGTTTCCACTTATTCCAAGCTTGTTGAGGAACCATGTTTTGAACAATTTTTGTTAGACACCTATTTATGATGTAAGCAACAGTTTCTACTACTTCTTCCCAATACTCATTTGAAATATGCCTTTATTTCATCATACTTCTTGCCATCTCCATGATATTTATATTATTTCTCTCGCCAAACCATTCTACTATGGTGTATACCTAGTAGTGAATTGCTTGTGTATACAATCATATTTGCAAAAATTAATAAAATCATTGGAAATATACTCACCTCCTTTTCATATCCTCGAACTTTGTTGTAGAACCCACTTTGCTTTTTCACTAAATCCTTGAATTGCTGAAATATATCAAAAGTATTTGATTTGTCTCTCACAAAGTACACCCATGTCTTCCTTGTATAGTCATCAATGAATGTCATAAAATATGAACAACCTCCAATAGATTTTTTTGCATTGGTCCACATAAATCTGAGTGAAAAATTTCAAGTGGTGCACTTATTCTTCTTATTTTTCTAATAGGAAAGGAATTTCTGTGTTTATTTCCAAAAACACAACCTTTACAAACTCTATCTAGTTTCTAAATCAAAGGCAAACCTTTCACCATATTTTTTCTATGTAATAAATTAAAACCACAAAATTTTAAATGACCAAACCTGGGATGTCATATCCACGATTCATCTTTTTCAACCGACTTAATAATTATTTAATCTCCTTAGCTCCAGGACTTATTTGTTATATGAGCTTTGGATGTGGCTAGTATAATCTTCAAACGAAACACTTTTTGCTTGTCATATTCACTTTAGCAATCACCTAGGTACTTGGAGATTTATTCATGATTATACATTCATTGTCTTAATGTAAACTTTGTATCCCTTTTGTACTAATTGACCAATGCTCATAAGATTGTGCTTCAAACCTACAAAATGATAAACATCCCACATAATCTTCTTATCCCGCTTTCTAGTTAGAATGTTTATTATTACTTTTCTTTTTACCACCGTATTATTATTCCCATGGGTAACTTCGTCTTTAGTGACTCATCTAAATTAGAAAATAAATCTTAGTTACCTAACATGTGATTACTGCAACAAGAATCCAAATACCACACATCACTAGGACTCTCTTGGGATAGATTACACTCAATATGGGATGTTTCATAATATTTGAGAATACAATAAACATGGAGATTGGATTATAGCTTCCAACATGCTTTTTATTATTCTTTTTCTAATCATACTATTTTTCCCGCATTAAAAATCATAGTGCTCATATCTCTTGTAATAGTGACACTGCACATGTAATTTATCCTATCTTTCGACATGTACTTTGCTGCTATGCACTGCACATTCAACTTGAGTTTGATGGACTATTGCTATGTACTCTAGATGGATTCTTCCTCCGCCTCTAGGGATGAAATTTCTTCTTCCTCTTCCATGATTTCCTAATAACTCAGCATCAAAATCCTTGATCTACAACCGTATGTTATCTATTCAACATATGTTCATGATTTATTAGTGATGCATGTAACTCATCAATTGAAAACTGACTTAGATCCTTAGTTTCTTCAATAGCAACTACCAAAGGATCAAATTTTGTAGGAAAACTTCTAAGAAATTTTTCAATAATCCTTTTGTCCTCAATAGTTTCACCATGATATTTGATTTGATTGACTAAACCAACTACAAAAGTAAATAATGATTCTACAGAATATGAATCTTTCATTGACATATTTTCAAAATCTCTACAAAGTAATTGAAGCTTGGCAGTTTTACTTTCTCTTTACCTTGATATGAAACTTGGAGAGTTTCCCATGTAATTTTTGCTTTACTAGTTGTTGCCACTTTGGGTAGGATGCTTTCATGCATGGCTTGATGAATGAAGAAAATATATTTTCCATATTTCTTTCTTAATTCCTTCAAAGTGTCTTTCTCTTCCTGTGAGAGTGTGTTATATGTTGCTGCATTTGTAGGCTCTGTGTACCCATTCTCTATGATTTCCCACACATCCTAGGATTTGAATAATGCAATGACCAATACTCGTAATTTTTTCCCGTAAATTTTTCGTGTCTGCAGATTAGATATAGAAGCCATAACCTATTGTCAATTAGAAGTTTGCTAGAAAAATCTATGCTCTGATACCAACTTGTAGAAATTAGGCACATAAAATAACAACTAATAGAAATAAAAAAAATAATTACAAATAAAACATATTATTGTAAACTCAGATCAACACTTTTGTGCATATATTTCTTCTTCTAGTTCTAGAGCTTTGGCTCAATACAATCTCTTTGAATGTGTTTGATATGTCAAAACACTTACAATTGCCTCTAATAAATAGATGGCTTCATATAATAATAAAAAAATCAACTCATTAAAATAGAGATAAAAACGACATTAATTTGTGCAATACAAAGCTTTTGATTTATTTATTTTATTGGCTTTTCCTAAAAGTAGGAATCTAAAAGTGAACTATCTAAAAAATTAAAATCATTTAAAAACAAAAATGCTTTTTGCCTTTCTTGGGAAAAATTAAACATTTTTTTCTCATAAGATCAACATTATTTTTAACAGATTTCTCACATAAGCATGTACTTCATGGAGAACACACCAAATATGCCGACGGAGAGACATGGTTTCGACAAGAATGGCGACATGATGATATATGGGTGAATTGACGATACAAGATGGATCCTCCTTTAGATGAAACCCAAAGAAGAAGGAAAAATTTATAGTGTTTGCATCACTTATGGACTTTGCAACAACAAATTAATTATGTTGTATGACTATTTGGAGGGCTTGAAACTTACAAACTATCTAGAGTTTAGAGATATGGTGGTGAAGTGGTTATTCTTGGCTTAGCCCATTGAAATTCTTTGGTAAAATGGCACAACCGATGGTTTTCAAAAAGTACACAATAAATGTTTTTCTAAGGATAAATGTGTTCCATGAGGCAAGAGACAACGCACTAAGAATGAAAAACACATGTCTCAAAAATTATAGCTGCAAAACAATTTCTTTGATTGATTCTAATTCTTATTTTTTGAGATTGCGGTATGGCTATCTCTTAAACATGTGGCATTCATCGAAGGCCCTTCCTTGTTCATATGGTTAGCTACTTCTGAGTCTTGACACTCTTTTCAAGAAAAGAAGAATGGATACTATTTTTGTTTCATTTTATGTAGCACTTTCTTCTTACACTCTTGATTTTCTATCCACACGTATAAGAATGCCCAAAACTCAAGTCATGCAAAGTGGTTTAAAATTTTCGATAAGCTACACTGTATCTTTCCATGATAACGTGTCTCATTCTTTCATTTTCCAATGTGGATGAATGGTGGGATTTATGGATGATAAAAGGGTGCTCGAAAGGACGTTAATGTAAAACAAAGTGCATGTCATCTGTTGTACTAAAAATGACAAAGACCCCAAGCTTAATCCCATTGTAACAAATGCTTTCAACTTAAATATACTTACTTTGTAGAAAAATTACAACACCCCTGAAATCTGTAACTTGATGGGTTGAGATCCTCAGTGTGACTGTACAACATGGAGCATATCTCAAAGTGTGGGACTTTGTGAGTCGAGAGAGCTCTCCGGATGAAGGTCGGCTCCTATTCCTCTATTCAGGTGCACACGTTCAAGATTGCAGAGGGTCATTCTAAATCCTACTCTAACTTTCCAAGGAGACAAGGTTAAGGGAATACAAGAAATGAAACCTAATATAATAGAGGTGATCCACTAAAGGAATTATGAACACTATCTTTGCTATTAAACACGACCATTAAAATGCAATACAACCACCATGCATAGATAACCAATATTGCATTGAAATATTAGATAAAGTAAATGAACACAAGAGAGGGTTGAAATCATCCACAGACATGTACTATTGCTTCACAAATTGATACAGATCATTACAATGGCCAAGAGGTAAAAACTTGTTTTGTTGTCTTAATGGAAGGTTCGAACTCCACGAATTCGACACAGACTCAGAGAAGAGGGGAGGAAAAAAACCAAAATGTCCAACTCTTTAAAATTATCCCTTTTGTAAAATATATAGGAATAATGAGAGAGAGAAAATGTGGGAGAAAAATCCAACCGTGTTCAACCGCCCTGAAGGAGCATTGAATTCCCCTACCACAATGATGGTTCTCATTACAACACCCATGCCCCCATTGTTGTTCCTCTTTGGCGACAGAAAGGAATCTCATTCTTCATCATTGTGGCAAGTGGGAGACTTGACAGCCTAAAAAATTGTAGGCTAAAACATTAATGGTGGCAAGTGGGTAGGTGCCTAGAGCTCTCTAAAATGTCCCCTCCCACTCGATTATAAGCTTTTAATCAAAAGATATGGTCACTTGAAGGTACTTCGGTCAAGAGTCTATTCACACATATCCACATGGTGGCCCTATGTGTCTCAAGGTTTCACCCCCTCCTCTACACTCTTAAAGTTGTGCTAAAGAGACACGTGACATCATCTCATGGGCCGACTTTATTTCCTTGTATTCGCCTAAGCCCCTTATTAGCGGAGACATTGTGCCTCACCCAAGACACATGGAGGCTTCATGCTCATTTCAAAACTACCCCAAATTTTACCTTTCAAGATGCATAGACAATGCACGTTGTGAGCTATCACATGTTTGGGGACTGCCACTGGATTTTAACTTTGAAGATGCATCAAGATGATGCATGGAGGCTTCCTTTGGTTTGTCCGAGCTTTGACCTTTCAACAACCGACTTCAACTTTCAAGATCTGACCACATGGTGGGTTGGTGCTCATTTGGGGACTGTATTTTGGGTCACACCTTTGAAGTTATGCCAAAGAGACAAGTGGGGATTCTGCCATTACTTTTATACTTAACTGATTTGGGGTCGGCTCAACTTTCAGGATTTGACCACATGGCGGGTTGGTGCTAGTTGAGGGTCCTTCTTTGGGTTGTGCCTTTTAAAGTTGCATCAATGAGATGCGTGGAGGATTTTTCTACCCGAGAGTTTTCAACTGTCGAATTTGTCTCCTTTTCAGACCTAGGACACATGGAAGCTTTGTGCTCATTTAGGACTACCCCCTTAGGTCTCATTTATGAAGTTACATCGTTGAGGTATGTGGTACCTTCCGAGGGTCTATGAATTTTCAACTACCAATGAGACCCTTTCTAGACCCTAGACACGTGGAGGGATACCACATGTTTGGGACCGCCGCCTCTTGGGCTTGACCTTTAGAGTTACATCGTTGACGCACGTGGTACCTTCCATGGCTTCACAACTTTACATTTGGTGAAAATAATTTAGTGGGCTCGTGGGCCCACACTTCAAAACTCAGTGCCATTTTTTGAAAATTTGCAAAATTTCCATAATTCCCCCTAGAGACCCACTAGCCCAAATTTACACATGGGAAAAATTTCCTCTGCTGCCTCGCATATTCACTTAGAAAAAGAAATCATCCTCGGGTTTATGGACCCGCAATTGTAACTTTTAGATTTTATGAAAAGTGAAAAATGCCAACATATCTCCCGCTGACCCATAACTATAATTTTCCACTATGGCAAAAAGTCTTCCCCACCGCAAGTCCGCATTTTGTAAAAACTCCTTCCTAGGCTCACCGGCTTGTAACTTGCAAAATATGAAGAGTTAGAAGGAATTCTTTACATTTTCGGAAAGGGGAACAAATTTCCTATCTGATGAAGATGTTTTCAGGAAACCTTAAGTGCTTAAAATATATAAAAATAAGATTGAAGCACAAAAATGAGGAAAAGGGGGTTAGTTGACCAAAAATAAGAGTGAGCTTATTTTAGACAACAATTTGGTGACTCATAGGGGGCATCTACCTCGCTAGATGAGATGACCCGTGGCCTTGAAGAATCCATTGGGCATGGAGTCTACCTGGTAATTTCAAATCTGATCCTGGATCGCTTCGCCTTCGCTGCATGCATTCCTATCTTTTCAAGAAAATCTTGAATTCAAGATTTGTGAGATTAGAGAGTTGTCTAAAACCTAGATTTTATGAAAAGTGAAAATGCCAACATATCTCCCGCTGACCCATAACTATAATTTTCCACCGTGGCAAAAAGTCTTCCCCCCCGCAAGTCTCGCATTTTGTAAAAACTCCTTCCTAGGCTCGCCGGCTTGTAACTTGCAAAATATGAAGAGTTATAAGGAATTCTTCACATTTTCAGAAAGAGGAACAAATTTCCTATCTCAGATGAAGCTTTATTAAGGAAACCTTAAGTTCTTAAAATATATAAAAATTAGATTGAAGCACAAAAATGATGAAAAGGACGTTAGTTGACCAAAAATAAGAGTGAGCTTATTTTAAACAACAATTTGGTGACTCATAGGGGGCATCTATCTGCTAGATGAGATGATCCGTGGCCTTAAAGAATCCATTGTGGATGGAGTCTACCTAGTAATTTCAAATCTGATCTGGAACCGCCTTTTCTGCATGCATTCCTATCTTTTCAAGAAAATCTTGAATTCAAGATTTGTGAGAGTAGAGAGTTGTCTAAAACCTAGAAACTTCTCCCTCATTTGATTTTCTCCAAACTTGATCTGTTGGAGTGCAATGAAAACATCTAAACCTAATTCAATATGGATACTCTGCAGATTCAATTTCTTGTGGCCATAATTCCCTTCCATGAGAGATATTAACTATATACAAGCATACACCAAAAGGAATAGAGAATGTGCACCAACACTTAGGGAAATTGAAACCTAAAATATAACAAGACAATGTGCATATGCACTTGGAGAAATTGAAAACCTAGGCTAATATTTACAAGGGTGAGAAATTATCCTTTTAGTAGTAGTGTTTGAGGTAGATCCCATTGACTGGAATCTATAATTCTTCGCCATCCAACTTAGCTAGCCAGAAGGAATTGCTACCTTTGCATTCGGTGATCATGTATGGACCACTCCATATGGCATCAAACTTGGAATGATTTCCTAGCTTTGCACGGTTAGCATCCCACTTCAGTACCAAGCCTCCAACTTGGAATGTCTTGGATTTAGCTTTCTTGTCAAAGCTCTTCTTGATCAATGCTTGATCTTTCTCCATGATCTGAGTTGCATGTTCTCTTGCTTCTTCTACTCCCATTAGCTCTACATACCTTATTTCCATAGCCTCAAACATGGCTAGTTCCAACTGTTTCATGAGCTCCAAAGTGGGTAGCTCTAATTATATGGGCAACCCTACCTCTTTTCTGTATACAAGCTTGTATGGAGAGCAGCCTATAGACCTTTTGGATGTGATCCTATCAGCCCATAGAGTTGATTTGAGATTTATGTGCCAAGTATTCTAATTCTAATCAACGGTCCTTTGAATGATTCTTAGTAACCTTTTGTTTATAAACTCATCTTGGCCATTTCCCTGAGGGTAATAGTCAGATGAAGTGTTGAGGTATATACCATTTTTGACAGCCCATTCGGTGACCCTTGTACCAATAAATGTCAATGCATTATCTAATATGATAGTGGTAGGGACTCCAAACCTAGTGAATATCCCTTCATAGAAATCCACGATATTGGATTCATTTTCCTCCTTAAGTGTCACTACTTCAGTCCACTTGGTGAAATAGTCTGTTGCCATAAGTATCCACTTGTGGCCTTGACTTGAATGTGGGTTAATCACTCCTATGAAGTCTAATCCCCATTGCATGAATGGCTGATCTAATGAAATTGGATGAAGGGGCAGGGCTGCTAACCTTTCTTTCCCTGTGAATAATACACACTTCTTACATTTCTTGATCCATGAGTAGCAATCACTAAACATCATAGGCTAATAGTAACAATCCTTGATGATTTTGAGAGTTGTTGCTCAAGGAGAAAAGTGGTCTGTAGCTTCTCCATCATGGAACTCATGTAACACCTTCTCAATTTGGATTTTCCCAATGCACCTTAATAGGACACCATTGATGTCCCTTTTGATCAAAACTTTGTCAACAAGCACATACGGGATGGATTTTAATCTAAAGTACCTTCTTTTTTGTTCTCCTAATTTTTGAAGGGCACAAACCTATTTAGAGATAATGCAAAAAATTTTGAGTCCAATATGGAATGGGTACATCATTAGCTAGAGGCTCTAGCTCATTTGCATTAATAGGACAACCTCTTCTTCATCCGCTGACTCGGTTTGTTTCTTAGAAGAGAGTTTCTCACTGTAACCTTTCCATGAGCTAGCTTGGTCACTTTTATTTCAATATCATACTACATTACATGAGTGATCCAACCTGCTCTCTTCTATTCAACTCCTTATTTAGGATAAATTCCTTGACACTAGCATGAGACACTAGCAGTTGAATCTTGTTGTTCGAGACAGAGTGTCTAAACTTATTCAAACTCCTAATGACAACAAATACATGATTTGCAATGAAATAATACTTTACTTCCTAATACTCCAAGCTATGAATGAACAAGGCTATGGGTTGTTCTGAACCTTCCTTGTTAGGTTGAACCAAGATAGCTGAGATCATTTCTGACACTCAAAATCATACAACATGAAGTCCTTTGAAAATTTTGGGTTAATAAGAGTTGGGGCCTATGATATTGTGAGCTTGATGGCCTCAAAACTCTCTTTTCCTTCTATTGTCCATTTGAATGCAAGACTCTTCTTTAGCATCATCGTTAAAGGCTTTACAAGAGTGGAAAAATCAGGCACAAATCTGTAGAAAAATTTTATCCTTCCTAAGAAGATTTGGAGGGATTTCTTGTGATGTGGCAGTGGTAGTGTTCTAATGGCTTCAACTCTTTCAGGGTCAATTGTCAACCCTTCTCTTGAGACAATGTGGCCCAACAACTTTCCCTCGTGTGCCAAAAATACACATTTCTTTGGATTCAATGACACTCCAAACCTTCTACACCTTTGAAATACTTGCCTGAGGTGAAAGAGGTGGTCTGCTACATTCTTTGAGAAGACAATGATATCATCTAGATATATCAGCACCATCTTGTTGATCAAGCCTTTGAAATTTGTATCCATAGCTCGTTGAGATGTTGATCCAAAGCATTGGATAGTCCAAATGACATCTTCTTGTAAGCATATGTACCCCATTCAGTAGTAAAGGATGTCTTGAATTGATATTCTTCTTTTACCATTATCTAATTATATCCTAAGTAGCCATCTAGCAATGAAAACCTCTTAGAGCTAGCTACAACCTGTAATATTTGCTCCATATATGGAAGTGGGTAGTGATCTTTGAGTGATGCTCTATTTAGATCACGGAAGTCTACACACAATATGATTTCTCCATTTCTTTTCCTCACAGCACCAAGTTTGCAACCCAACTTGAATGCTTTATAGAGAAAGTGATGTTTGCGTCAATTAGGTTGTTCAACTCTTTTCTCATGAGTGGTTCAATGTGAGGGTTTATTGGCCTTTGCTTATGTCTAAAAGGCTTAGATCCCAGATCCATCTTGATGGTCTATTGTGCCAACCTTGGGTTAAAACCTCTTAAATCCTTGTAAGTCCAAGCAAAGACATCGGGAATACTTGACAAAAGTTAAACGAACTCATATTTTTCTTGTTGGGTACTTATCTTGCCAATTTGCAACATTTTTCCTTTATCTATGGAAATGGGCTTTGAATCTTCACCCTTTACCTGAATATTTACTTTCTCCTTCTGGAATTGATCATTTGGGTTGAAGATTGACTCCAAAGTTACAAGACCCTTTGGTAATTTGTTGGTTCTCAACTACACCAATTGGTCACCATACCGCTATTCCAACTTATCTTTGTTCTTTAGTGGAGAACTCAGCTTCTTCTTGTAGAAAATTGACAATTTGTTTATCATTCTCAAAGACTTGCCAACTTGTGTTGTTATCTGGAACAACTGGTCTTATAACCACTTTAATATGGGGCTGAGATTTCTCACTCTTGATACTCTCTACTACATCAAATGCCACCCCGATTGCTGCCAATCTGTCTATTGCTTCATTCTTCTTCCTTGGGATGGAATTGATGCTAAAATCCTCAAAATCTTCAATGAGATCCCATACTCGATTCTTGTAGTTTTTAACAGATCATTCTTGGTAGAATTTTATCCTTGGACTTGATTCGTAACTAGATAACTATCATCAAATACTTGTAATTTTTTAATCCCTCTCTTTCTTTCCCAATGCATTCCATGGATCAAGGCTTCATAGTCTGTTGTGTTGTTCGAGAAAGAAAATTTGAAACAGAAGGTTGATTAATATTTTGTACACTGAGGTGAAATGAGCATTGCTCCTCCTGCGGCTCCATGTCTACTTCTTGAGACTTCAAAAGAATAGCTAACTGTAATACTTCATTGTCATCTTTGTGGTTTGGCTTGGTGATCTAGGAAGGGATGATTCTCTTAATGTAGAAAATAGACTCCTATCTCCACTTCTTCCATTTCCTTGTAAGGGTCAACGGCATGCCTATTTATTACCCATTCATCAAGAGTCAAGTCCGGAATGTATTTGACTTTGGTATCTACTTCATGAGTGCTTGGATAGTCATCTTGATCAAATGATAAATATTTTTAATTGATTGGGATTGGTGTATGAGGCTCTATGTGAAAGTTTTAATAGGCTCAAATCTGATTGTAGCGTTACCTCCATACCTTGTTCTAAATAACATATGTGACCAATCAGTAGAAAAATAACCTCCAATTTTAGCAGTGAATTATTTTGACAAACACAATGTAAAGTGTGGTGGCAATTCTATATCGATACATTTTACAATATGGTCTCATTGGGATATGCATGCAATGTGAGGCTCAAATCTTTGATTACTCCAACCGTTCATACTTGTTGTACCATCTACTTATACCACACCTTTGGAAATGACTTCATATTGAAGACCCATTCGATCAACTATTTGTTTTGACAATACAGAGTTACTTGCTCTGAATCAATCATGCAATTATGCACTAGCTTGTTTCCAATGATTAATGAGACATAGATGAGAGGAGGATTCAAATTCTTACCTTTATTATCTCTATGATTTCCTTCAGGTTGAGTTGCATTGGTAAGAACTTTCTCTTGTTGATTGGGTGACTGATTTGATGTTGACCAATTTTCCATAGTAGCTTGCAATAGGTCTCTTTGTCCTGGGATAGCCAATGACTCCCACATTAAGATGTTTACATTTTCCTCTTCATCTCGCTCAATGATGTTGAATGGAGATGAGTTATCTCTCTGTTTCTCCTTTTCCTTGCATATTCTTCTCTTGCACATGGGTTCCTATACTTGGCACTTGAGCTAGTCTATGGGGTGGCTTAGGTCGACCCTACACATTGGGAGCTACAATTTGATTGCTAATACCTTGTCGAGTAATAGAGGGTTGTCGATTACTTTAAATTTATGATTGTCCCTCTCCAATATTCCTTTTCTTGGACCATGTATTCAAAGCTATGCTTTGAGAAGGGGCTTGGTTAACTCCACATAAGTATTCAATTTACCAATTAACCATCATAGTTTAAGTTGGAGGTGTCTCTTGTTTAGCTTCTTGCTATTGATTTTCCTCTTTACTAGGTTCTTGGGACACCAATTTTCTCGTAACATCAAGCCCTAGTTTAGTGCACCATTGAATCACGTTGATTCACAGTGAGGTAGATTGTAGGGGTAACATCAATCGTATTCCGTGCCATGTTGTTTTGTGTTGGAACTAAATCTTTTGATGTTGAAGCTGCATTTGGATCATATGGTCGGAATGGCCTGGCAGCTTGAGGTTGTCCTTGGTTAAAATTTTTATTTGTGGCATGACTTGGTGGTTTATTTTACTGGTATGGGGGCCTAGCTTGATACTAAGTTTGAGGTTGATATGGCCTAGAAACTTGAGCTTTTTCTCTCTCAATAGTCACTATCTTTTTTCCTAGGTTATGCAGTTTTTTCTAGACTTCTTGGAGCTCATTTGAGGAACTAGAAGATGGTGTGGAAGCTTCATCTAAATTGTGATTCCTTGTAGCAGGTCCTGGGAGCTAATGTGGGTGTTTGAATAGTGCTTAGAACTCCTAGTTCTAGATATAGAGGCATAGGTCACCTAAGTGCAAGTTTACCTACCTGGATTAAGCAATTTTCAGCTCTAATAGCAATGTTATATGATTTGGGTAAAGTAATACCTCCCATTGATTGAATCATCATGGAAATTTCAGAATTTAAAGATCTAGGGAAGTATAGAAAAACGCCTTCGTCTGTTGGTCTCACGGCCACTAGAACCCTATCCCACGTCTGCTAAAATATGAAGTTGAAGTTGGTCAACTGCTCATTAGGAGCCCTCTTGATTGTTGTCAGATATTCCAACAAGGATAGATTATCTCCCTTCTATCCAAATTTATTGTGAAGAGTTGTGCATAGATGGTCCCAATTTTGAATAGAGCCTTCTATTAGACTCCTAAACCATTGCAAAGCTTTACCCTTGAATGAAGAGGCTAACAATTTGACTGAAATGTCCATCTCAATGATTTCATGAATTACAGTAAATTTGCAATGTCTTTAATGTATAATCTGAGATGGCCTCAAAAGGAGACATAGACCAAATCAATCATCAATTGGATGATATCATGCAACATGAAAAGGGTAAACAAGATGGCCCAAATCTGGACCATATCAACCAAGAAGGATCTTGAGTTCAATATCATGGACAAAATAACCATTTTGGATCACTTTTCTAGCCCAATCAAAATCCAACTTATTCACAACCACGAAACATGATGCCGAAAGTGGATATGCAAAAATTTTATGGTAAGGATCCTTGAATTGGATAAATCAAATGGAGAACTTCTTTGAGTTACATAAAACATCATTAGACAAAAGGTGACATTGGCATCCATGTATCTTAAACCAAACCAATTCATTTGGTATCGATGGTTACGTGATTAGAGGCGTAAGAATGGTCTCAGTGTCACTTGGATAGTTTTTACTGAGGAGTTGCAATTGCACTATAGTTCTAGTGTTTCATAGAACTAATCTATTCAATTATCAAAGTTACGGTAAATAGGATTAGTCAAAGAATGTGTGCATCAATTCAAGAATTTATCCTTAATGGTGGAGAATATTCCAGAAGAGAATCTAAATGACTTGTTTCTTGGGGATCTTAAGGACCACATCGAGCATGAGGTACATATGTTTAATCCACTCAAGCTTTCTGATTCTATTATCATGGCATGTCGAACAAAGGAAAAAGTTATTTGTAGTAGGAGGCCACCTTTCATTAACACCAGAGACCGTAGTATCTCTTCCCTTTCATTTTCTAGGCCAATTAGACTAACTCCTCAACAAATGGAAGAAAAGAGAGAAAAAGGATTATGTTTTAATTGTGATAGAAAACATGGGACCGAGACACAAATGTGCTTTGAGATGAAGTTTTTCTTTATTGATGGAGATAATGAGGATGACGAGGAAGTTAAAATTATAGGAGAGGTGAGGAACCAGTAGAAGATGAAGTAGAGGATCACCATCCTAAAATTTATTGCCATGCATTGTCAGTGTATTAGTACTCCTCAAACACTCAAGGTTATTGAATATCTCAAAAATGAAGGTGACAATGTTGATTTACTCGGGAGTACTCATAACTTCATAAATAGTAAGTTAGTTACATGCCTCAATTGTTTTATTTACCAAGCTCCATAGATGCAAGTTATGATTGCGGATGGTGGGAAAATCAACTACATGGAAAAGTGCCATAGTATCAATATTTCCATGGGAGACTACATGTTAGACTCACCTATGTTTGCTATTTATATGGGAGGGGAAAATATTATTTTGGGTGTCCAATGGCTCACAACCTTAGGTACTATAGAGATGAATTTCCAAGAATTTTTCATGCAATTTCATTCAGATGGAAGGACAATATAATTAAATGGGATGGTA
This sequence comes from Taxus wallichiana var. yunnanensis, assembly GCA_018340775.1. NCBI lineage: Eukaryota > Viridiplantae > Streptophyta > Pinopsida > Cupressales > Taxaceae > Taxus > Taxus wallichiana. The sequence continues at coordinate 290,606,047 of CM031241.1, read as the reverse complement.
GCTAAGTCTCCACAGATTATTAGCTCTCATCATATGTAGAAGGTTCTCAGAAAAGGAGTAGATGGATTTATAGAAAAGTTATTTTCCATAGAAGTACAAAATATAAAGTCTTCAATGCCACTTGATCTTCAAAAGATTGTTGATGCTCACTCATCTATTTTTGATGTAATTACAAAGGGAATACCACCAATTATGGATCATGATCAAGCCATTCAGTTGATCCTAGGGATCGAAACACCTAACATCAGACCATACAGATACCCATATTCCTAGAAAAGTGAGATCGAGAAAATGGTTCAAGAAATGTTGAAGGCAAGTATCATCAGGCCTAGCCAAAGTGCATATTCTTCACTAGTGGTCATGGTACATAAGAAGGATGAAACATGGAGGATGTGTCCAAATCAAGGAGAACTCAACAAGTACACCATCAAAGATAAGTTTCTTATTCTAGTAATTGATGATTTACTTGATGAATTCTCCAGTGCTATTTATTTCACAAAATTATATCTTCATTCGGGGTACCATCAAAATAGAATAAAAGAGGAAGATGTTCATAAAACGGATTTCAGGACTCATGAGGGCCATTATGAGTTTTTGGTAATGCCTTTTGGTCTTACAAATGCGCCTTCAACCTTTCAAAGCTTGATGAACACTATTTTTAGGCCATTTTAAAGGAAATCTGTATTAGTTTTCTTTGATGACATATTGATTTACAGTAAGACATGGGAAGAACATTTATAATCATGTAAATAAAGTGTTCAAATTTTTAGAGAAACATACTCTCTATGCAAAGCCATCCAAATGTTTTTTGGTGTATAAGAGGTAGAGTACTTGGGTCACATTGTATCCCATGAAGGCGTCAAAATTGATCCTCGAAGATCAAAGCTATATGGTGGAATGGCCAAGGCCTAAAACTCTCAAAAATCTTTGTGGGTTCCTAGGACTAATAGGGTACTACAAAAGATTTGTGTGGGGATATGGTAAATAGCAACCCCACTCATTGTATTTCTAAATAAGGATGCCTTCCATTGGACAAGACGTAGCCACTAAATCCTTTGAGTAGCTGAATGAAGTGTTGTGCAACACTACGTTTTGGCTACTCCCAACTTTTCAATAAAATTTATTGTTGAATGTGATGCTTCAGATCGGATTAGGAGCAGTTATAATGTAGGAAGGAAGACCAATTACATTTGAGAGTCACCAATTCAAAGGAAAAGATCTTCTCAAACACGTCTATGAGAAATAAATGATGGCTATTCTTCATGCAGATTAAGCAATGGAGGCCCTATCTCATGGGTACACACTTCAAGGTAAAAATGATCATAATAGTCTCAAATACTTTTTGGAGCAAAGGTTATCATCTAAGGAACAAAAAAGTGGGTAACAAAAATGTTGGGTTATGATTTTGAAATCATATACCAAAAGTGTAAAGAAAATGTAGTAGTTGATGCATTGTCAGTAAGGGATACATCTTCGAGATGCCTTACTATGTGGAATGTCCATGTTGACGGATGATTCGGTGGATGAAGCAAGATTGGAATGGGATCAAGACAAGGATACACAATCTCTAATAAAAATATCAAGCAAGGATCTATGAAATTTAACAAATTTGAGTGGAAAATAATGCCCTATGGTACAAGGACATGTTATACTTGAGTAAAGATTCTAAGTTAAAGCATAAGATTCTAGCAGAGCTATATGCCTCACATGTTGGAGGACACTCGGGTTATTGAAGACATATCATAGAATAAAAAGAGAATTATTTTGGGAAGAACTCAAAGGGGATGTACAAAATTTTGTATCGAGTGTTTAGTGTGCCAAAAAACAAAGGAGAAACAATTAAGATACTGTGTCTATTACAACCCTTACTAATTCCTAACCAAAGATGGGAGAAGGTCTCCATGGATTTCATCACTAGATTACCTTGTTCGAGAGGGTAAGAATGTTATTTTCATAGTGTGGATAGGCTCACAAAATATGCCCATTTTTGTGCCCTATCACATCCATTTGTAGCTACTACGATAGCATGACCATGCTTTTTTTTGGGAGACAGTTCAAAAGGTTACATGGGGCAAAGATAATTGTAAATGACTATGATCCTATTTTCACAAGTAATTTTTGGATGGAATTATTTTCATGTTTGGGTACTCGGCTAGCTCCTAGCTCATAATATCATCCTCAAACCGATGGGTAAACGAAAGTGGTCAACAAATGCTTAGAGGAGTATCTACGTTGGTTTGTATGAGATAAGCAGAAACGTGGATTAAATGGCTACCACCTGCAGAATGGTGGTATAACACATCTTTTCATACCTCTTCTCAAATGACCCCATTTTTAGCATTATATGGTTACCATCCACCTTCTATCACTTCCTCCTTGAGGGTGCAAACTAAGGTTAGAGATGTTGAGAAACACATTCAACATCAACAATAGGTTTTGGCTAGTTTGAAGGAGAATTTAGCATTAGCACAAAATAGGATGAAACAACAAGTAGATCAACACCGTAGTGAAAGACATTTTGAAATTAGTGACTGGGTTTTTGTATGTCTCTAGCCTTACAAATAGATGTCCCTAAAGAAATATAAAAAGACAAAAACTTGCTCCTAAATATTATGGCCCTTATGAGGTTCTACAAAAAATTGGTAGTGTTGCTTATAAACTAGAGTTGCCTCCATCTTCACACATACACCCAATATTCCATGTTTCATGCCTGAAGAAGGTTATTGGATAGAAATTTGAAGCCCTCGAAATAGTTACAAAACTTGACGAGAGAAGGAAGAATGATTTTGGAGACAGAGAAGATTCTGCAAACACATACTAAGAGGTTGAGAACTAGAGACATTAAGAAATATCTGATCAAGTGGAAGAATCTAAGCATAGAAGATGCAACCTGGGAGGATGAAGGTTTTCTGTAGCAACATCCAAGATTATTGAACGTTGAGGACAATGTTGGTTTGAAGGGGAAGGACATGCTACACCTTAACCTATTTCTTTTATTAGGATATGAGTAACCAACTTGTGGCTTACCATATCATTTTATTATATCATTTATACTTTCTCATGCTTAATAGGCCGGCCTTGGTGATGGCCATAACATATGAATAGTATATATAGGGGATTGTAGGTAGTATTTCATTATCATTTGAGCATTTGAGTCTTATTATATGGTTTAGAGGTTGCCCCCTCGAAGTGGCAAAGCTATTCTAATTGCATATTGAGATCATTATTCTGAAATATTGTGTTATTTGGTGTTCTATTATTTCTCATAATTTGAATTGTACTAGTAATTTCATTTCAAAATGAGAGACAGAAAGGAGGAAAAAAATCCAACCCTGTTCTAAACACCCCTAAAGGAGCATTGAATTCCCCTGCCACAATGATGGGTCTCACCGCAACACCCATGCCCTCGTTGTTATTCCCTGTTGGGTAGCAAAGGAAACCCATTCTTCATCATGGTGGAAAGTGGGAAACTCAACGGCCTCGAAAATGGTGGTTCGAAACATTAATGGTGGTAGGTGGGTAGCAAGTGTTGAGATCTCACTAAAACGTCCCCTCCCGATTGATTATGAGCTTCTGATAGAAAGATATGGTTTCTTAAAGGTACTTTAGGTCTTGAGTTTGTTCGCACATATCCATATGGCAGTCCTATGCATCTCAAGGTTTCACCCCCTTCTCTACATTCTTGAAGTTGCACCGAAGAGACACGTGGCGTCGTGCACGAGCCTACTCTATTTCCTTTGTATTCTACCTAAGCCCCCTGTTGGCGGAGACACTGTGCATGACCCGAGACACGTGGAGGATTCACGCTCATTTAGAAAATGCCCTCATATTTTACCTTTGAACTTGCGTGGACGAGGCTCATGGTGAGATGGTGCATGTTTGGGGACCACCTCCGAATTTTAACTTTGAAGATGTGCCAAGCTGACGCTTGGAGGCTTCCTTCACCCTATCCCAAGCTTGGAATTTACAACGTCTGACTTCAACTTTCAAGCTCGACCTTGTGGTGCGTTAGCGCTCGTTTGGGGACTGCCTTCAGGGTCGCACCTTTGAAGTTACTCCAAAGAGACACGTGAGGGCTCTCTGCTGTTCCTTTTATAATTAACCGATTTGGGGTCGGTTCAACTTTCAGACTTTGACTACATGGTAGGTTAGCGCTAGTTAATGGTCCTTCTTTAGGCCACACCTTTTGAAGTTATGTTGATGAGACACATGGAGGCTTCCATTGCCCTGATACTCTTCAACTACCGAGTTTGTCTCCTTTTCGGACACGAGACACGTGGAAGCTTTGCACTCATTTAGGGACTACCCTTGGGTCTCACTTTTGAAGTTGCATAGTTGAGGCACATGGCACCTTCCGAGGGTCTGCGAATTTTCTACTACTAATGAGACCCTTTCTAGACCATGGACACGTGGAGGGCCGGCACATGTTTGGGAACCACCCTAGGGCTTGACCTTTGGAGTTGCGCCGTTGAGGCACGTGGCACCTTCGTGGCTTCGCAACTTTACATTTTGTGAAAAGACTTCCGCGGCTCGTGGGCCTGCACTTGAAAACTTTGTCATTTTGTGAAAAATTGCATGTTTTTAAAATGAACCGTAAACCCGCCACTCGAATTTACACATGGGAAAAATTTCCTTCGAGGCCCCCCATATTCACTTAGCAAAAGAAATCATCCCTGGGCTTGCAGACTTGTAATTGTAACTTGTGCCTTTTGCGAAAAGTGCAAAATGCCAACATATCTCCCACTCGACCCACAACCACAATTTTCCCCTTTGGCAAAAAGTCTTCCCTAGGCCCGCAGGTCCGCATTTGGCAAAAAATCCTTCCTAGGCTTGCCGCCCGTAACTTGCAAAATATGAAGAGTTAGAAGGATTTCTTTACATTTTCAGAAAGGGGAAGAAATTTCCTATCCAATGAAGTTGTTTTCAAGAAACCTTGAGTGCTTAAAATATATAAAAAAAAATCAGATTGAAGCACAAAAGGGGAAAAGAAGGTTAGCTGACCAAAAATAAGAGTGAGCTTATTTTAGACAACAATACTTACTATTCTTTGATATAAATATATTAGTGAATAATTTTATAATTTGAAAAACTTCCAATTTCTTAAAATTTCCATCGGTCCTTCTAGTTGAAGCCCTTGCATAAGTAATGAGTTCACTAATTTTTTTGTATTTTCTTCTACCACCGATCTGTTCTACAAGGACACGGAAGGGTTCAATTTTGATTTCCAATTCCTTGATTTGCTTGGGCATCGACATTCAACTTTTATTTCATTTTCAAGTATTTTGCGTGCATTTTTGCTTCAGTTAAAAAATGAATGGTATGTCGTACATTTAGTTGCTTCTTTTGCTCGATTTATTTAGTTTTTTTTTTTTGGGTACTACTACAATTTTAAGTAGTAAAATGGTTTGTTTTTGTTGCAGAGTTTCTACACGTGTGTGGACTGCGTTACGTAGAGCCACCCCACAAAGGAAATTAATATTCAAATCTATACTTTAATATGCTCCGGTATCTACATCTAGTAGAGATCGTGAAAATTTTCATACCCTTATGCAGGGCCTCTACATGTGGAAGAAACCACATCAGTATTTTGTAAAGCATGTTCCATGTGTCACAGACGTCCTCTAAAAATCGACGTAGATGCAGACTTGAGAAGGGCGGTTGGCGATAAAGAACATGTTGTGCTCGCTGCGGATCAACGACCCCCTTTTCACTAAAGTGCGGATGATGAAGTACGCCGCACCGCTAGCCCTCGATGTCCTTAACATATCTAATATTAAAAAAAATAAAAATTCTTAACATATTCTCCTCCACAACTCTTTATTATGTTGTTAAATAATTATATTATTTGCATGAAAATAATGAAACATATCATATGCCTCTCTCGGTAAATTGGTGTGGTTCCACCATTGCTTGCGATCATACACGAGAGCAGAAGGCCTTACAAATGCGCTTTAAACCTTTCAAAGCTTGATGAACACTATTTTTAGGCCATTTTAAAGGAAATTTGTATTAGTTTTCTTTGATGACATATTGATTTATAGTAAGACATGGGAAGAACACTTACAATATGTAAATAAAGTGTTCAAAGTTTTAGAGAAACATACTCTATGCAAAACCATCCAAATGTTTATTTGATGTATAAGAGGTAGAGTACTTGGGTCACATTGTATCCCATGAAGGCATCAAAATTGATCCTTAGAAGATGAAAGCTATGGTGGATTGGCCAAGGTCCAAAACTCGAAAAGTCTTCGTGGGTTCCTAGGACTAATAGGGTACTACAAAAGATTTGTGTGGGGATATGGTAGAATAGCAAACCCACTCACTATATTTCTAAAGAAGGATGCCTTCCATTGGACAAACGTAGCCACTAAATCCTTTGATTGGTGAAGGAAGCCTTGTGTAAAACCACGCTTTGGCTACTCCTAACTTTTCAAAAACCATTATTGTTGAATGTGATGCTTTCAGGATAAGGATTGGGAGCAGTTCTCATGTAGGAAGGAAGACCAATTGCATTTGAGAGTCACCAATTCAAAGGAAAAGATCTTCTCAAACTTGTCTATGAGAAAGAAATGATGGCTATTCTTCATGCAGTTAAGCAATGGAGGCCCTATCTCATGGGTACACACTTCAAGGTAAAAAATGATCATAATAGTCTCAAATACTTTTTGGAGCAAAGGTTATCATCTCAGAACAACAAAAGTGGGTAAAAAAATGTTGGGTTATGATTTTGAAATCATATACCAAAAGCATAAAGAAAATGTAGTAGTTGATGCATTGTCCGGAAGGGATACATCTGCGCAGATGCCTTACTATGTGGAATGTCCATGTTGATGGATGATTCGGTGGATGAAGCAAGATTGGAATTGTATCAAGACAAGGATACACAATCTCTAATAAAAATATCAAGCAAGGATCTATTACATTTAACAAATTTGAGTGGAAAGGTAATGCCCTATGGTACAAGGACATGTTATACTTGAGTAAAGATTCTAAGTTGAAGCATAAGATTCTAGTAGAGCTATATGCCTCACATGTTGGAAGACACTCTAGGTTGTTGAAGACATATCATAGAATAAAAAGAGAATTATTTTGGGAAGGACTCAAGGTGGATGTAAAAAAATTTGTATCGAGTGTTTAGTGTGCCAACAAAATAAAGGAGAAACAATTAAGACACTGGTCTATTGCAACCCTTACTAATTCCTAACCGAGAGATGGGAGGAGGTATCCATGGATTTCATCACCAGATTGCCTTGTTTCAGAGGGTAAGAATGTTATTTTCGTGAGCGTGGATAGGCTCAAAAATATGCCCATTTTTGTGCCCTATCACATCCATTTGGAGCTACTATAATCGCATCTTTTTTTGGAGACAGTTCAAAGGTTACATGGAACCGCAAAGATAATTGTAAGTGATCGTGATCTTATTTTCATAAGTAATTTTTGGATGGAATTATTTTCATGTTTGGGTACTCAGCTAAGTCACAGTTCATAATATCATCCTCAAACCGATGGGCAAACGAAAGTGGTCAAAAATGCTTAGAGGGGTATCTATGTTGGTTTGTATCAGATAAGCATGAAAGGTGGATTAAATGGCTACCACTTGCAAAATGGTGGTATAACACATATTTTCATACCTCTTCTCAAATGACCCCATTTTTAGCATTATATGGTTACCATCCACCTTCTATCACTTCCTCCTTGAGGGTGTAAACTAAGGTTAGAGATGTTGAGGAACACATTCAACATCAACAACAGGTTTTGGCTAGTTTGAAGGAGAATTTAGCATTAGCACAAAACATGATGAAACAACAAGTAGATCAACACCGTAGTGAAAGACATTTTGAAATTAGTGACTGGGTTTTTTTACGTCTCTAGTCCTTACAAATAGATGTCCCTAAAGAAATAGAAAAAGGACAACAAACTTGCTCCTAAATATTATGGCCCTTATCAGGTTCTACAGAAAATTGGCAGTGTTGCTTATAAACTAGAGTTGCCTCCATCTTCACACATACACCCAATATTCCATGTTTCATGCTATGAAGAAGGTTATTGGACAGAAATTTGAAGCCACAAAGCTTACCAAAACTTGACGAGGAAGGAAGAATGATTTTGGAGACAGAGAAGATTCTGCAAACACGTACTAAGAGGTTGAGAACTAGAGACATTAAGGAATATCTAATCAAGTGGAAGAATCTAAGCATAGAAGATGCAACCTGGGAGGATGAAGGTTTTCTGTAGCAACATCCAAGATTATTCAACGTTGAGGACAATGTTGGTTTGAAGGGAAGGACATGCTATGACCTTAACCTATTTCTTTTATTAGGATATGAGTAGCCGACTTGTGGCTTACCATATCATTTTATTATATCATTTATACTTTCTCATGCTTAATAGGTCGGCCTTGGTGATGGCCATAACATATGAATAGTATATATAGGGGATTGTAGGTAGTATTTCATTATCATTTGAGCATTTGAGTCTTATTATATGGTTTAGAGGTTGCCCCTGGAAGTGGAGAAGCTATTCTAATTACATATTGAGATCATTATTCGAAATATTGTATTATTTGGTGTTCTATTATTTCTCATAATTTGAATTGTACTAGTAATTTCATTTCAAAATGAGAGAGAGTAAAAGGAGGGAAAAAAGTCCAACCCCGCTCTAAACACCCCTAAAGGAGCATTGAATTCTCCCCGCCACAATGATGGGTCTCACCACAACACCCATGCCCCGTTCTTATTCCTTGTTGGGCAGCAAAGGAAACCCATTCTTCATCATGGTGGCAAGTGGGAGACTCGATGGCCTCGAAAATGGTGGGTCGAAACATTAATGGTGGTAGGTGGGTAGCAGTGCCGAGATCTCACTAAAACATCCTCCCGCTAGATTATGAGCTTCGATGGAAAGATATGGCCGCTTCAAGGTACTTGGGGCTTGAGTTTGTTCGCACATATCCATGTGGCGGCCCCGTGCGTCTCAAGGTTTCACCCCTTCTCTACACTCTTGAAGTTGCACCAAAGAGACGCGTGGCGTCGTGCATGAGCCTCGCTCTCATTTCCTTTGTATTTTCCTAAGTCCCCCTGTTGGCGTGAGACAATGTCCCTAACCCGAGACACATGGAGGACTCAAACCTCATTTAGAAAATGCCCTCATATTTTACCTTTGAACTTGCACGGATGAGGCTCATGGCGAGATGGTGCATGTTTGGGGACCACCTCCGAATTTTAACTTTGAAGATGTGCCGAGCTGACGCTTGGAGGCTTCCTTCACCCTATCCCGAGCTTGGACTTTACAACGTTTGACTTCAACTTTTGGGCTCTCACCATGTGGCGGGTCAAGCGCTCGTTTGGGGACTGCCTTCAAGGTCGTACCTTTAAGTTGCGCGTAAAGAGACACGTGAGGGCTTCTGCTGTTCCTTTTATACTTAACCGATTTGGGTTTGGTTCAACTTTCGGGCTCGAGTACATTGCGGGTTAGCGCTAGTTAACGGTCCTTCTTTAGGCCGCACTTTTGAAGTTACGTTGATGAGACGCATTGAGGCTTCCGTTTCCCCGAGACTCTTCAACTGCCGAATTTATCTCCTTTTCAGACGTGGGACACGTGGAAGCTTTGCACTCATTTAGGGACTGCCCCTTGGGTCTCACTTCTGAAGTTGCGCGCAATTGAGGCACGTGGCACCTTCCGAGGGTCTACGACTTTTCAACTACCGATGAGACCCTTTCTAGACCTTGGACACGTGGAGGGTGGGCGCATGTTTGGGAACCGCCCTAGGGCTTGACCTTTGAAGTTGCATCATTGAGGCACGTGGCACCTTCTATGGCTTCGCAACTTTACATTTTGCAAATATACTTCCGCGGGCTCGTGGGCACGCACTTGGAAACTGTGTCATTTTGAGAAAAATTGCATGTTTTTAAAATGACCCATAGACCCACTAGCCCGAATTTACACATGGGCAAAATTTCCTCTGCGGCCCCGCATATTCACTTAGCAAAAGAAATCATCCCCGGGCTTGCGGACCCGCAATTGTAACTTTTTCCTTTTGCAAAAAGTGCAAAATGCCAACATATCTCCCACCGACCCACAACCACAATATTCCCCTTTGGTGAAAAGTCTTCTCTAGGCTCGCAGTCCGCATTTGGCAAAAATCTTTCCTAGGCCCGTCGGCCTGAATTTGCAAAGTATGAAGAGTTACAAGGATTTCTTTACATTTTCTAAAGGGGAAGAAATTTCCTATCTCGATGAAGCTATTTTCAAGAAACTTTGAGTGCTTAAAATATATCTAAAAAATCAGATTGAAGCATAAAAAGGGGAAAAGAAGGTTAGCTGACCAAAAATAAGAGTGAGCTTATTTTAGACGACAATACTTACTATTCTCTCGATATAAATATATTCGCGAATAATTTTATACTTTGAAAAATTTCCAATTTCTTAAAATTTCCCTCGGTCCTTCTAGTTGAAGCCCTTGCATAAGTAATGAGTTCACTAATTTTTTTGTATTTTTATTGTTCAAGTTTGAATTTTCTTCTACCACTGATCTGTTCTAAAGGACAGGGAAGGGTTCAATTTTGATTTCCAATTCCTTGGTTTGCTTGGGCATCGACATTCAACTTTTATTTCATTTTCAAGTATTTTGCGTGCATTTTTGCTTTAAGGATTGTTTTTTTCTTTTTTGCTTCAGTTAAAAAATGAATGGTATGTCGTACATTTAGTTGTTTCTTTTGCTCAGATTTATTTAGTTTTTTTTTTTTGGGTACTACTACAATTTTAAGTAGTAAAATGGTTTGTTTTTGTTGCAGGTTTCTACACGTGCGTGGACTCTGCTTACGTAGAGCCACCTACCGCAAAGGAAATTAATTTATTCACGGTCGGAATTAATTTTCAAATCTATACTTTAGTATGCTCCGGTATCTACATCTAGAGAGATCGTGAAAAATTTCATACCCTTACGCAGGGCCTCTACATGTGGAAGAACCAACATCAGTATTTTGCAGCATGTTCCATGTGTCACAGACGTCCTCTAAAAATCTGACGTAGATGTAGACTTGAGAAGTGGAGGTGGCGTATAAAGAACATGTTGTGCCTGATACAGATCAAGTTCAACGACCCCTTTTTCACGAGTGCGGATGATGAACTACGTCGCACCGCTAGCCCTCGATCTCCTTAACATATCTAATATTAAAAAAATAAAAATTCTTAACATATTCTCCTCCACAACTCTTTATTATGTTGTTAAATAATTATATTATTTGCGAAAATAATGCAACATATGATATGCCTCTCCCACTTTAGCTCTGCAGTAAATTAGTGTGGTTCCACCATTGCTTGCAGTCATACACGGAGCAGAAGGCCTGCAAACAAGTGAGGAGCAAAAGTATCCCAGCGGCTAAAAAGGTCAGAAATTGCCATGATCCGTATATGTGGTTATTCACGAACTCCATCACAGCAACGCTCCATCTCCTCTTATAATGTCTATTGACATCCGCTATAACTTGGTCTAAATATTTAACTTTTGTTAATTTAACACATTTACCCATGCCGTTCCACAGGCTTGCCACTTTGCCATCGTTTTCCAAGTGATTGTAAATAATCCCGCTGTCTCTCAGCAATCGAACATCTTGTTCGCTGTCAATGATTCCGTTCATGAAATCTGTGTAGCGAGTGAAGATGAATGCGCCAGGCGCCGCTGAAGCTTCGAATGCCACCAGATTTCTGAGAACCACTTCTGTGTTGCCATCAAACTTCAATTTGGGAAGATAAAGAGTGGCAGTCTTGTTGTCGAAGCGTATTGTGGTCAGGTCTCCATCGGTGGAAACGAATTTCACTCCGGCTGAATATAAATCGGCAACGCAAGGAATTGCCAGCTCGTCCCGTGTAGGAGGAATTTCTACAGAGGATCCTCCTTCGTCCTCGCCCTTGTCATCTTTGTTGGCGGTGGATGACCCGAAAATAAGAGTTAAGGGTCCCTTCAATGTCCGCAGAATTGGCAGATTTTCAAGAAGAGATAGAAGAAACAAGGGCAACTTCATCACAAACTGGAGGGCTTTCACTTCGAGGAGACTACGAAACATTGCCGTGAGATCTGCAACGGGACCAATGTTTAAGGAAGAGAGCGCACTCCACAGCGACTCGAATGCCCCTGTAAGGTAGGTTGTATCTGGTGGCGTCGCCTGTTCTTCATCTTCACCGCCTTTAGGACTAGTATCGTCCACTGGCAGATCAGGAGCGAGAGAGTAATAGAGCGCCTCCAGCAGGTGACCCCTCTCTTTAATACGAAGCCTTGAAGTATCAGGCATCTTGGACATGAATGGCGACAATTCGGCACAACCAAGTGTTACCAAATTGCACAAACTTTCTTCCGCCTTGTCTGGACAACCCGACTCCATCTCCAACAGTTTGTGCAGCAGGAACAGCGGCAACTGATTCTCGAGCATCATGAGATCTTTCGTGATTGCATACTGGGCGGCGCTTCTGCCGTATGGTTCTAAAACATGGCCATGTTGCTTCACTTGGTAAGTGGTTTGATGTAGCCGGTTTTGGTTGAGCGCATAGTACTGCAAGCACTCGAGAAGGAAGCAAGCGTCCAAAGCCATGAGCCATGCCAGTGCTTCCTCCTTGTAGTCCAGGTATTTATAGTAGCAGTTACGAATTCCCCAATCATGCTTCCTCACCTCTTCCACTGCGAATTCGAACTTCTGACCAGCGATCCTCTTCTGGAATCTTCGGGCAGCTGCGACTTTGTACCTCTCCGTTTCGTACAGCTCGGGTCTCCAGTGGTGGTACGGCCCAATAGAGATGTACTGGGAATGTATGCTTCGGGCTTCACTGCCAACAATTCCTTAGGCACGTTGAACACGCATACGGAGAACTGCTTTTCTTCCACTTCCTCTTCGTTTATAGACAGGCCCTCGCGAATCTGCATAACCCAACGATCCTGGTCGATTTTAACTTGAACTGCATTTGTCAATTCCATGAATATAATTTGTCGAGAACAATGGAAACTCCGTGCGAGCTCGTGTGGTCTTTAGATCGAGTTGTCGACAATGGAAAAAGCAAAGAAAAAAGAATCAAGAGTGCGATACATGAGAAAGCAGAGAGTCGTTTATATAGCTTGATCATCGCAGGGAGGAAGTTTCGTAGAAGTGAAATTTGTATCTTGAAAAGACCGCTGTTGAGACTTTTTAATATCCGTACGTTTAGTAGGAGAGAAATTTGTATCCTGAAAGGATCGCGGTTGAAATTTGGCTTCCATGCTCAGCTTCGTAGTTGAATGTATGCCGTGTTCAATTTCCATCGTTCTTGCTGTACAAATTTAGAACATGTTCATATCAATATACTTATTTAAACGCGTAACACGAATGGTAGCACTTGACGAAGAAAGCCTACTTATCAACGACTGACTATTGATCTTCCTTTTTAAACGTGTTTATACAAATGTCCTTACTTGAGTAAGGCGTCGATACCAATCTTGTTACTTGACAGAGAGGATACGTTGAATTTCTGTACAGAATAGAGAAGATTTGGGTCCCGTTCTTTATTTATTAATTTATGAAGATTTGAATTTTGAGGAATGGTTACGAAATATATATTACGCCACCATATGTAATATTGGACCACAGACCATCACACCATTCAATGACTCTTAATATTTTTATTGTAAATTCATATAATGTATAAATTTCGATGCTATTATAATATTGACACATTGAGTTATATGGAATTATTGAGCATTTTATTATTATCAGACATAAATTGTAATTTATTTCATTATTTAAATAGATAGTTTTATTATTGGAACCACCTTAATATTCAATTATAGACAAAATAATACAAAGTGTTAATATATAGTAAGGGGGCGGCCCACGGTGTTCACAACCTCAAAAAGAATAAATGCCACATGAGCGGGTAGAAGACAAGCCATGGGGCGAACAAAATCATGCCACTTAGGGCTACAATAATCACAACATACGAAGAGAGATCACTAAGAATTGCATCAAAAAAAACAAATTTAGGCACAAGGAGCCGCGACATCTGTAAATAAATAGTTTTCCATAATGATGTCATATTATTTGTATGACACGAACAAAACCATTAATATTGCAAATAGATATGTTTAAAATATTATAATTAATATGATTTTAGAGTTGGGATATGTTATAACAAATGAATTATGTTTTTAATATTCTACAAGTAATTCCAATATAAGATATATTCACAGGGACTTAAAATATATATTGAGCTTTTGAAGTTGTAAAGATGGATAAAGATAGGTTGGGAAGGAATACTAAATGGTTTAGAGGACACTTAAGGCATGTATATTGAGTATATTAATAGTCTAATATATTATATGGAAATGCCAAGGGGATCTTTTAAATGAGTCAAATTAGAAGTTAGGGGTTGAGTGTGGAGATGTGTGAGGGTGCAAAAAGGGAAGGGGAATGTCGTCGAAGACGACAAGAGGGTGGTCATATGCACACTGTGAGGGCAACATGAGGTACTTCTCTACTTAGGGACTTGAATATGCACCATATAGTCGGCAAAGATGTTAACTATGGTTAGACCAAAGGCATGGTCATGGTACCACATGTCCCATGGCAAAAATCGAGAAGGAGGATGATTTTCAAACGATCTAAATAGCAGGTTTGATCGAGAAATTTGGCATAGTGGCTCCAAATTTAGATATCCCAAACGCGAACATAGTCGAAGGTCTAATAAATTTAATATTTAACATATTTATAGAGAACAATTTTAAACACAACATAGTTTTCGAAAGTTTTTGATACAATCGCCTAATTTTTTAACCTATAATATATGGTTAAAATAACACAAATTAAAAAAAAGTGGGAGAGGGAGAGGGAGAGGGAGAGGTAGAGGGAGGGGGAGGGAAAATATTTAAGGCGTGATTGGGGAGTCAAAATTGATTCAAAATGTAATCTTATCTAATGCCCCAAACTCTCGTGAGTCTAATATAAAAGTTATCCTCGTACGGAAAAATTCCACATAACCAAGAGAGCGATCACGTTGAACCTATGAATGCCATCCCGAATCTACAAAGCTCTACTGGAAAAATTGTTGTGTAGTTTCTCAAACATCTAGCAAAATCAAGTTTATCTTGCTTAATCTCTCACCAGAATTATTCAAAAATAATGAATCCCACTTGAACTACCCCTATTTTCCCTGTATGTCCACAAATGAAAAAATTCTATTGCCAAAATATGCAGAACCAATCAAAATTCCATAGTGTCTTCAGTAACCTTAGCCCTTTTTAGAAAATATCACCACTCTTTAGAAGTGACAACTCGTGAGAGTTAAATTGTGGTGCATTGATCATATTTTCTCAGGGTCCCCTTTCAAATTTGTGTAGAGAAGGATATCTTCATTCTCCTTCACCGACAGAGGTTACAAAACGGGTCCTCTCACCCTGGTCAAAAGGCACGGCCTAAAGTAGTGAGGATAGATCAAATCCTTAATGAAGGTGCTATCCATTTCTCCGATGCTCAAGTGACAAAGAGTCAGACGAATCACCTCCCGGCTACAAAACGACTCATAATATGATCTTGTCTATCTCTCAGTGTCTTGATAAATCCGTGATGCTGCTCGGTTTCCAAGGGAGAATCAATTTGGATACCAACACCATCTTTTTGCCGTATCTAAAAAAACTTATGCAATAATATAATACAACTCAAAATCAACCAGTTACATATTTGACCTTATTAAACAAAACAAGATATACCTTCAAATCAACTCCTTACATATTCGACCATATTAAACTAAACAAATATACTAACAATTAAAGTGAAAACGAGTATTTATATGTAGCACATAGATTAGACAAACTGCAACTAGTATACTAAAATAAAATCATTCTATACCATGAACATCAATCTATTAAAATGTTGACGCTGAAATGTAAATTCTTGTACTAATATTTGGAGAAAAGGGATCACTTATTGGAAGTAATTGGGAGCAAATGGTAAACACACCCTACGAGGAGCGTGCTCAAGGAACATAAAAGGGAAAACATATGGACACATTTAAAAAACATGGCCTAGAGTTGTGGTAAATGGAAAAGGTTGAATACAAAAATATCCGATACTATTCCAAAATTCATTGTGAAACCCTAGGAGTAGGTACGGAAAGGAGGCAAAAATGTTAGTTGGATTTATGATCACAGTAGAAACCATACTCATGCGTAATTTTTTTACCTATAATATATCGTCAAAATTACACAATTTAAAAAAATTACACAATTCAAATCGTACTCTTCAGATGTGTTTTGAGAAAATCGGTATCGCGTTGAATCGCGTTAAAGCTCTACTGTCCCGGTCTTTACAGTTCATGCATTTCTGGATTAAGGAACCTCATTTTATTTGCCGACCAAAGTGTCCGCGCCTTTCCAAGAACATGGGAAACAAATTGATCTATATACAAACTCCAGGATGAAATTATTTTCTCATCTGGTAAGTTATATAATCACATGATTTCTATATCTAATTTAGCAATACCAATCGATCCTTATAACTGATATCAAGTCTAACGATAAGTCTGCAAGTTTCGGGAATTGATATCTCCGATGTCGCAGAGGGAGAGGGAGAGGGAGAGGGAGGTAAATATCGAGGTGCACGAAAGCAAAAATGGGAAATTCTAAAATCCGTTGTGGAAAAGATCGTATATCGGGTTAGTACTTTTTGAGCTTGACGCGCTCCCATCCCTCGAGGTCCCCACGCCAATACATTCAATTTCTTTTTAACTCAACTGTATTTATGAACACGTCCAACACAAGTCCATCACCACATTCTCTTCGACAAGCTGCCATTGATTTTGCCATCCCCTTCGACTCCATTCCCATGGATTGTAATGAGCCATTAAACATTGAGACTAGAGCTGATGGTGTTGAGAAAGAAGAACACGCCCAACTTCCAAGCTGTTCAAACCTGCATGTCAATTATCAACAGTCTGCACTGCTTCGAATTCAAGCCGCTAATATATGGGAGTGGGATGATTTTCTGCAATACCCAAAACATACAGCGATTGAGGAGATTATCGAGGTGTTGTGCTTGCGAGGACCCCACGGCTCAGCTTTCAACTCAACTGTATTAATGCAGATGCCAAACACGAATCCATCACCACACTCTGTTCGAAGAGCTGCTATTGATTTTGCCTCCATTCCTGAGAATTACCATGATAATTATAATTATCAAAACGAAGGACCAGCCGCAGTTGGATTTCAACGACACTGCGAGGAGGAAGGTCGTCCGTACGATTTCTGAATTTTGTCAGAATAAATCGGTCACACTCCACTACAAGAACGCCTTCGGCGTAATTATATTTTAATTTTTTTACTAGTTGAGATGTTTGTAGTCATACAAACAATCATAAGATGTATTGAATATGTATAGTTGATCTGTTATTTTGTAGATTATAAAATCACAATTAAATAGAGTTTCAATGAGAAATAAAACATACTCATTCCTCTATCAATCAATTATTATAAATTTGAAATTTAATCTTTTATTTTGATATCATTTTTTTGACATAAAAATTATGATATATTAAGCTTTATAAATTATTACAAACCAAACCTCCAAACTAATATAAAAATAGTGAATCAAGTTAAAAAAACATGTGTTTTCAAGAAAAAAATTGAATGATAAAGTTATAATAGAAATAAACATTATTACTTTGTAGAAAATGATATCAACCACTCATAGACAAATGCACGTTATGAAGTATGTCAAGTGTTTATTATCTCGCCAAAGGAAGTAATGTAGTCTCCACATAAACAAATATTCATTTTGACAAAACCCAATAAAATAATGCCTTGCATATTTAATTGACATCTACCTAAAGTTTCATAGTGCAATTTGTTTTTTTCAAATTTATTAGTTAACCCCTTTATTCCTTATTGTGCAAAAAGATTGATTACATGTACCCTATTTTTCCCCTTGAAACCATCTAAATTATGGTTGTATATCATCGATGGAGGATGCAGATGTCAAAGATGGGAGACTCTTTATTAAAATACGATGATGCTTGCATATTGTTCGTGTTCAATTGAAATGGTTGGTTGAAATTCCTTAATAAGATGGACAATGCAATTCCATCGACAGGTAGGTTAGAATGAATATCATGAAATTAGATGAAAAAGTAATGAAGTCGAAGGTACATGTCACTTTGTGGATGAAATTACTGAATGATTTTTTGAGTTACGTCATATTCCAATCAAAAGAAGTTCGACATATGGGAGTGAGAGAAAAGTGTTCTAATAGATCTACAAATTTGTAGGTTAAACACCTATTATTTTTGGTGGAATTGCAGTCAAGAATTATGAGCATGTGATTTAAAGGTTTGGGATAGTCATGAATGCAAAATATGAAGAAAATTTGCAGTCTTATATAGAGAACAACAAATAAACAAATTAAAATAAACACATAAAAAGTAGGTTAATCACTAAAATAAACACTGCTATGCGTGATCATTTAATTCATTCACTATCAAAACTTTGGCTCATATTACTATTCTTAACTGTGCATGCAACTCTCTTACATATGCATGTGTAGATTATACTTTTGTTGTATGCATTCTATGCATACTATGCATTTACAATTATTACTATTAATTAAAAGAGACATCTCTTAAAATATCTACAAACTACTCTTAAACAGAGCTTTCCAGATCTAAATTCAAGTCTTCTAATTCAACACATGTATAAAACTAATTGACTCATTCTTAATTACTAAAATAGAATTCTACTTCAACTAGAAATATAACATGCTATGGACTATTATGAAATAGTCAAACTATTGCTAACTAATCTTATTTATTTTCTTTTGTAAAGCTACGTAAGAAATTACATGTTGCACATACATATTTCCAGCACTCTTAATTTCAAACATGTATCTTTCACTATTTTTGTAGTTGAGTTTGTATTTTTAGATTTGCAATATCTAAGATCAAAAAATTTGAAAGAAATTTGTAAATATTCAAAAACTTCCTTTGCTAAATATTTTGTAAAGATATCTACAAAATGATCTTTGGATCTGCAAAATTCAAGATGAATTTCTTTATTATTTGCTAACTCCCTAATGAAATGATATCTTGTATGAATATGTTTTCTCCTCTTATGAAAAACATGATTTTTTGACAACGTTATTGCTGAGTTGTTGTCACAAAAAATATGCGTACCATCCTCTTGATTTTTCCTCAAATATTTCAACACTCTTCTCATCTTCCCATCTTGACATTTTTCTCTCCTGTTGCTAATACATACTTTAACTCTACTAAAGATAATGTGATAATGGGCTACTTCTTTGATACCCATGAAACCACTCCTGTTCCAAAAACAAAAGAATAGTTGGATGTGTTTTTCCTTTCATCTATACTTCCAACATTGTCATTTTCTTTATACCCAATGAGTTTGAACTCATCTAGACTTGAATATACAATTCCATGATTCATCATTCCACACACATACCTTAAAATTCTTTTTCTATCTTGTCAATGTGAATCTTTTAGAGATTCCATGAACTTAGATATGAGGCTCACACCATTCATAATGTCAGGTGTTGTGGCTATGAAATACAAAAGACTTCCAACCAACTTTTAAACAATGTTGGAGCCACCAATTATCCATTAATATCCTCTTTTCTCAACTTTAAACCTACAACAACTATCGTTGGTGTTCGCTTAGAAATCAACATGTTAAACCTTTTCAAAATATTATTTGCATACTTTTGTTGTGGGATAAAAATTCATCTTCTGATTGTTGGACTTCAATTCCAAAAAGTAATTCATATGACCAGAATATTTCATCTCAAATTCCTTTTTCATGGATGATTTGAATGACTCTGTAGATAGATTTCCCATAATGATCAAATCATCTACGTATCAACAAATAATTAGAATCTTACCTTTCTCATTTATCTTGGTATATAAGGTAGGCTCACTGCTACTCATACTAAAACCATTCTCAATCAAATAAGAATCAAGTCTACTATACCAAGATCTAGGTGCTTGCTTGAGACCATAGAGTGATTTCCTCAACCTGTATACCTTTCCTTCATGACATTTAATCTCATAACCTTATGACTGATTCACATAAACTTCCTCTTCAAGGAAACCATTAAAGAATTTTTATTTTGCAATCATTTGATAAATAGGCCATTTATTTTGAGTTGTAATTGCTAAAACCATTCTTACTATGTCTAAACGTGCTACTGGTGAAAATGTATCATTGTAGTCAACTACATATTGCTTCATAAAATCCCTTGCTACCAATATTGCTTTATGTTTATGTATTTTTCCATCAAGATTGTATTTTTTCTTGTAGACCCACTTGACCCCCATCACATCCTTTCCTTTTGGAAGATCCATCAACTCTCATGTTTGATTTTTCTCTATAGCATCTATCACATCATCCATAGTTTTGTGCCCAAAATTCATTCTTATAGCCTCTTCAAAATATATTAGATTTATGCTTGAGAAAAAAATCCAAAAACTAAAAATGAATTCATTGTATCAACATTATAAATCTCATTAAGAGTTCTTGTTTTCAGATCCGTAGGACTATTTGATGATGGAATGCTTTATGGTGATGGAGTTTCTTTGGTTTTATTTGTGGTGTATCTTTCATGGCAAAATATGCTGAAATCTTGGATACCTCCTGGATTTAGAAGGAGGTGCAACTTGTGCTACAAGTTTTGGTGCATGTGCAAGATTTAAAGACACATTACCTTGCTGCTCTAAAATTTCATCTTTCATATCATCATGCGGAATAGCTACCGCTATACTAACTATTTTCTCTCTACTTATATCCCATTCTTCACTTTCAAAAAATTATACATCCTTGCTGATCAGATCCTTTCTAATGACCATATTTTATAACTTTTATGCTTTTGTATTCTCTAAATATTCAATAAAGATACAATTTCCTCCTTTTTATCTAAGTTCTTCCTTATATCTTCGGTACATATACATATGCTACACAACCAAAAACTCAAATGTGAAACACACTTGTGTTTCCTTTTTGTCCATGCTTATTTTTATTATTGGAAAATAGTTTTTGAAAGGGACTATACCCTTGTACAACATGGCTCAAAAGCCATATTTTAGAGATTCAACATTTCAAAAAGAGATCTAAATCTAGAATTAACAAATCATCCCAATAACACAAATCATTCAAACCAAGATCACAACCTATAACCAACAACTCTACAAAAAAAATAACTAATAGAAAATGATTTCATAGCAAAAAAAAATACTCAATAGTACCACAACATAACTAAATCCCAGGATGTAGTGATGAGAGCACAAGCAGGCAAGTCTCATGCCTTGTTTGAGATAATGGAAGGTTTAGATTTAGTGTATACATTTTTTTGTATACACCACCTTCCATTCCTCATTTCCATCTTCCATTGAGATTGGAAGAAAAAATTAAAATGACTTCATAGCGATGTGACCCTCAACAAGGGGCCTTGAATCACAATCTATGGCTAATTCAACACCCTGAGGAGATAAATCTTGAGGTTTCTACTTTGTAGTGTTTGAAAGCTCTTCCATGATGGGTAAGCACATTTTAGGGGTTCCACAACTTGTTCTGAATGGGGGCTAATTGTCAAATGATATGGTAGAGAGCCCTTCCACCATGTAGGCTTTTCCTTGTGTTTGGAGTGTTCACATTCATCTGTAAGATGCCCTATTTGGAAGCATCTTTTGTATCTAAAAGAAAATCCCCATAGTCTATCCTCTGCACCCACTTCATGTCACATATTTGTAGGTGAATCTCTACTGGGAGGGCTTGAGAGGTGTCAATATCTACCAAAATTATAGCATAATTTATATGTGTTTGATGGGAGGTTTTATCATCAAATTTCATAGAATATCCTAGGGTATCTCCTATGGCAATGAGGCAAGATTTATTCTAGAGCTGCAATGGAAGTCTTGGAAAATGGATCCAGATAGGGTAGGTATCAAAGGAGTCTTTTAAGGGGTCAAAATACCGAAACAATGTCTTGAAATTTAGTCCGTATTCTCCCCAAACCTAATATTGATTAAAACTATGATCCCTTTCCACATGGGATTCAAAAATAAAAATAAAATAGGCTTTAACACAACAAGTAGAGTTCAATCTTACTTGTAATATTTTCCTTTTTATTTTTGTAATCCAATCGTGGAGTTGAGAGATATTAGAACAAAACTTATGAAACCTGAAAATGAGACCAAGTTGGGATAGGTTTTCCTCTTCCTTGAGGACCTTTTATAGTATATCCTCTTCTATCTTTAGTGTATGAGTTGTTTTGAAGGTGTTAAAGGCTTTTCAATATTTCTAACATTATCCTTCTTTTTGGATACCACAATAGCGTAGGATTCACTCGTAACCTAGTTTCCATTTTTTGAAATGCTTAGATATAAAAGTCCCTCCTTGAGATTTACCATCACAGATCCATTATTTTTCCCATTCCAGGTGTTAGAGCTCATTTTTCCATGCTTGTTGAGGAACCATGTTCCTAATTTTATTTGTTAGATACCTGTTTAAAATAGAAACAAATTTTTCTACTATTTCTACCCAATACTCATTTGGAAGGTGTTTTTCCTTCATCATACTTCTCGCCATTTCCATAATGGTTTTATTTTTCCTCTTTCCAAATTGTTCTTCTTTGGTGTATACCTAGTAGTAAAATTCCTTTATATACCATGATATCTTAAAAATTCATAAATTCATTGGAAACATACTCACCTCCTTTGTTCATCCTTATAAATTTGATGTAGTATCCACTTTACTTCTCCACTAATGCCTTGAATGCTGAAATGTATCAAAACCATCTGATTCATGTCACATAAAATATACACATGTCTTCCTCATGTAATCATCAATGATTGCCATAAAATATGAACAACCTCCAATATAATTTATTTGCATAGGTCCATATAAATTGGAATGTACAATCTCAAGAGGTGCACCTGATTTTTCCATTTTTCCAACCGGGAAAGAATCTCTATGTTGTTTCCCTCTATTACAACCTTCACATACCCTTTCCGGTTTTTGAATTAGTGGAAAAAATTTAACCATATTATTTCTATGATGTAAATTTAAACCTCCAAAATTCAAATTTCCATACCTTAGATGCCGAATCCATGGTTCATCTTTCATTATTGATAGAAAATATGGTTGTAATCCTTAACCATAGGATGCGGCTCAGACACATTTTCCTTAACTCAAGACTTATTTTCTTAAGAAAAAGACTTAGTAGAAGGATGATTTGAATGAATACAGGACTTGGTTATGAACTCAGCTACTAATTTTGATGAAAATAAGTATGATTTCTTCTTTTTCCCATTTTTAATATAAAAGGAAACATCCTATTGCTGCTCATCTTCACTTTTGATATCAACTACATGGTAGGAATTATGTCCACAACCACACACTCATTTCCTTCCATATAAACCCTATATTTTATTGTACCAAATTTCCAATACTCATAAGATTTTGCTTCAAACTTGCAACATAGTAAAAATCATGCATATTTGTTTTCTCCCCTATTTAGTTAGAATATTAACCATTCCTTTTCCTTTTACATATATCATATTGTTATTTCTTAGAGAAAAACAACTCTTTACTAACTCATCCAAGATAGAAAGTAAAATCAAGATTATGTGTCATGTGATTACCGTAACTAGAATCAAAATACCATGCATTAGATGATTTTTTTTGATAAATTGAACTTAATAGGGGATAAAGATGGAATTTATTTGGAAATCCTTATGAATTCAATAAACATAGATATAGAAGTAGAGATTTCAACTTGATTTTTAGTTTTCCACTCTTGATCATATTGCTTTTTCTTACAATCATACGTATAGTGCCCATATTTCTTACACTAATGGGAATGAACATTAGATTTTTCTTTTCTCTAACCATAACTATGTTCTTGACTCTATCCTCTTCCACGTAAATTTTATGAACCTTAGTTGTGTCCTCTAGATGAATTTCCTCCTCTTCCTCTTGGGCTCAAGCTTCCTCTTCCTCTTTCAGACATACTTGTTGTATGAGATGTAAAATCTTGATCTATAATTGTATGTGATCTATTCATCCTCTTTTTGTGAGTTATTAATGATGCATGCAACTTATCAATAGCAAAATGACTCAGATCCGAGTTTCTTCAATAGAAACAACTAGAGGATCAAATTTTGTAGGCAAACTCTTAAGAAATTTTTCAATAATCCTTCTATCTTCAATAGTCTCACTATGGGATTTTATTTTATTGAATAAGCCAACTACATAAGTAAAGAACAATTCTATGGAATCTGAATCTTTCATTGATAAATTATCAAAATATCTACAAATTATCTATAGCTTGGAAATTTTTACTTTATCCTTAACTTGATACCCAAATTGAAGTGTGTATCATGTGGATTTTTCTTGAATTTATTCTTCCACAATAGGAATAATTCTTTCATGCATTTCCTGATGAATATAGAAAAGATATTTTTCATCTTTCTTACATAACTCCTTCAAAGTATCTTTCTCTCCCTATGAGAGTGTGTTATACGTCTTTGCATCTATAGGCTCTATGTACCCATTCTAAAAAATCTCCCATATAATTAGGGATTTAAATAATGCCTTCATGGTCAAAAACAATATTCATAATTATTTCCATTAAATTTTGGTGTCTACATACCACATGTAGAATCCATAGCTTTCTACCAATTTAATAACATATGGGTAAAACCTACTTTGGTACCAATTGGAGTAAAATCTATAGTCTTATACAATAAACAACAACTAAATAGAATAAAATAAACACATTAAAATAGATTAATCACTAAAATCAAGATTGTTGTGCGTGATCATTTAACTCCTTCATTGTTAGAGGTTCAACTCTAATTCAAATTCTAAAATGTGCATGCATAACTCTTACATCTTCCTATGTAGATAACACCATTAGTGTTTACATTCTATACATATTATGCATTTAGAATTTTTGATATTAAATAAAACAGAATTCTTTAAAAATAGTTATGAAGCTGCTCTTACATAGATCTTTCTAGATCTAAACTGAAGCATTCTAATTCAAACACATGCATAAAACCAATTGAATCATTATTAATTACTAAAATAGAAATATAATTCCACTAAAAATCTAACATGCTATAGAATGCTATGAAATAGTCAAACCACTTTGGTAACTAAACTTATCTATTTGCAATCCTAAAGCTACAAGAGAAGTTACATGTTGCACATGCATACATACTTCCAAAAAAATCTAGGCTTAAAAGCATTCTTTTAGCGCACAAGTCCACCTATGATATCATTCTCATGCATTCGATAAATAATGCATCACCTTATTATGAGATTAAAGAATATCATAATGGAGCATATTTCTATTATTCATGGATTCCATTAGAGTTGGCCATTATATGTCGTCCACGATATCAAAATAAAAATAGGGAATCGTTATAGAGAAAGTCTAGTTTGGGGAAAAAATTTGGTCACATGGGGGATAATACCATTCACACATTGACACCCACAATACATAATGACTACACAAAAGAGGCCTCCTCTACTTCATCCCAAGTCCCTAACTAGGTGGAACAAAAATTTCTAGTAAAAATAAGCCAACCCCAACTACAATCGAAGTTGCACAAAACAAAAATTGAGGGTCACTTGAACCAAGGTTTTATTTCCATATATATTTGTTTCTCTGCTATGTTTATTTCTATTTTAGTGGTCTAATCCCTTGGATAATTGAATTTTCTCTATTAATTCAAAGGAAATTTTGATTTTGGATGAAATCTAATCAGGTTATTTAGGAAGAATTTGGCTTCCCATCCAAAGCTAGTCCCTCTTGCTATGACATAAACTACAAAGTGTTGTGTATGAGGATGACGAAGGAGATCATATGATTGTGGGAGACATACCTGGTAATAATTTTTATCCTCAATTTTCTTGTGGAATCCTTGTTGAGATATATCTCGGGATGTTTGTTGTTAAGAATAATTGATTGATTTCCTTTTATTTAATTAAACATGTGTTAGGATTTATGTGAGCATTGTGAAGAGGTTGTGCATGTTACAATGTTTATAGGTTTGTGGCTATTGTCCATGGTATCTATTTTTATTTCCAAATTGAAGATATTTTCCTTAAAAAACATGCTTGGAGATTGTGATTGTAATTCCCGTTCGGTTCATCATTGATTACCTCTAATTGTTGTGGGTATTTATAGCTTATTTTACAAAAAAAAATTTAGGGGCTTCTCGTATTTTCATTTTTTTGTTGTGTAAGGATGCTTTGGTGTTTTATCTCTAATGGAAGGTCAAAACCATTCCAAAGTGTTAAGGAATTTTTTTTAGGTAACTAATATTATAATATTTTTTAAAGCTAAATTTAAATTATTTGTTGATTATTTTCCCCTCGTATATCCAAACCTTGGCTATGAATTTGTAGAAGAAGGAGATGTTAAGAGGAGGAAACCAGTTTTTTAGGGGATTATTTTGATGCAATGATGAAGGACTATTATTAATGTTTCATTTGAAAACTCCTTCATCATCCCTAGAAGTGACCTGACCCTTACACATGGATTCAACAACAAAAATTAATTACTTGTTGGGCATCGATTTTTTTCCTTCTACCAAAAAAAAAAAAGAAAAAGAAAAAAGAAATTGTGGTTTGAGCTCGTAAAAGGGGAATAAAATCGATGTCCTACTACCTCTTTTATTTTATTTTGTTGTTGTTCAAAACATGTCCGGCACTAGTGTGTTGGGGTCTTGTTTGCATAGGAGGAAACAATTTTTCTAATGCTGGCCGCATGTCTTTGGATTGGTTTCCCGTATTTTTTCCATCCTAGCTTCTATATAGCCTGCAAACATCCTTCTCTGATTTGTCTTCTCCTTGGTTGGATGCGTGGAGGTATTCTTGAGTGTTATGGAGTGAAGGGGAATATTTTGTTGGTTGTGTACATGTTGGCGATGGGAGTTGTGAAGGTAAGACACCTATTAGTAGCTAATGGGTAAAAAAGTTATTTTGCAGACTCTCTTTTTGTGCTTTGCCCTACATTCGTGGCTATTCCATGAGGCCCCCATCACTTTGTGGAATTTTGTCAATGATTTTCATGCATCGTGAATGTTCCCAAACTTTTCATACATTGTTTTGGAGGCATCTCGCTTCTACAACTAGCAAATATCAAATTTCCCTTATGTTCTAATGGATGTCCTTACCCTGCTCTAACCATTCCATTTTGACATTGGTGGGAGGATGTTACGTGGTTGTGGAGCTTGAATTACCCCCTCCCTACCTCATGTGTATTTGATGTTCCTAGACCCATTTTAAATAAACTCATTAGTGTTTTCTCTCTTTGTCAAGTGACTCCTCGAGCGCACAACCCTTTCTATCGGATGTTACTCTAAATATGGATCTCTCTGCCATGCTAAACATGGAAAGGAATGGAGTTTGAGACCCAACTAGTAGAAGAGATGAAATTTGACCAAAGGAGAGTTTCCGCAGGTCGTGGGGTGTCCTTACACGATTTGGTAGAAGCTAGAAACTAGGAAAGATAATCCTACTCATTGCTACATTTTCTAGATTTAAAAATATCATGAAATAGAACCTCCTTTTTCCGAATTTGGGTTGTCTTTGCTACTTTTGTTGTGGGTTTGTATGCCTTGCGGAAAATCTCTCCCTTCCTCTTGTAATATTCTTTGTTGGATTTAATCATTGTTGGTGTTAAAGTGGATAACATAGATTTACTTTCCTCCTACGCTGGTTGTTGTGTGTTCATGCTTGAATGATCAACCTTCTACCTTTATTAGCTGCATTTTTGGGTTTGAGTATCAAGTTTTTCATGTTGTTTATAACTAGTGTTTTCTATTGTGAAGGCAATCTGTTGTATTTACAAACCTCTTTCTTTTCTTATGAGCTTGTCATTTTTGGATTAGATTCCTTCCTGGATAATCGATTTCTCCTATTATTTTTTTGTGAAATTTTGATCTAGTTATTCAAGTAGTCACCTTATCGGATAATGTCTTTTCCGGGTGTGTGAGTTGTGTTTATCATCTAGGTTTATGATACCCCTTTCCCTTCTTTGTTTTTCCTTAAATAAATTGGATTAGTGGAATCAAGTCCAGTGTAGCTTTACCTTTCGTTTACGGTATGTTGAGCAGTTCACACGGGTATGAAAACCTTGCTTTAGTAAACAACTACTAGATGGAACCCGATCCAGGTTGACTATAATTTTATGGACACTTAATCACCCTTTTGGATTATGTCAAAAATCTCGTAATGTCAATTGTTCTTTGGTGTTGCCCAACCTTGGAGTGGTGTGGTTATCGAGGTATGTTAGACCTCCATGTTCTCTTTTCTCGAACCAATTAAATGTTCCCTTTGAACTATCTGTAGGTTTGTAAAAATTTATGTGTGGTTGACTTTTGTGGTTAGATTTATGCTTGGAGGGTGTATCTTGGCTAAGGTACCTAGATTACTAGTTTTCTTGCACCTTGAGTATTCCTACATAATTGTGTATGATGCTAGACATATACCCTAATTTCCTATTGATCATCGGTGTAGGTCCAAAATATTTAAGGTTTTTCCCTAAGGGCACTTTGACCATCCCTTATGAAGCTTAAACCGTAACAAAAGATTTTTTCATCAAAATTTGAAGTTTCATGTGTGAGTTATGGATAATACTCCTTTATTATCAGAACTACCTTGGCATAATTCTACTTATGATGACTCTTGTTGGCATATTTATAATTTTACATCTCACTTATTTTAATTGACTTTTTGAGGACGTGTGTGTGTTGATATCTTGTTGACTTATGGTAGAACGGTTAAGAGCATTAGTGATATATGGGGGTATTTATTTATAGATGTATTGTTAATTTAAATTTTAATTTAATGTTAATTTAATGGCTTTTGGTGATACTTATAAATGCAATTTTCATTTTTGAATGGTTTGAATATGTTAACAAGGGTACTTTAAAAGGACTTGTGATGGAAAGTGGTGATCCACATTATTTTAAACTAGAACTATAGACTTATAGATAAGGTTTGGAAATCTATAGTGTGGTAAAACTTGGATGGATGTTTAATTTTTTAACTTGTATGTCGGGACTCTCTTTTACTCTCACTTTTCGTTACTAGCCTATAAGGGTAGTGGCCTCTTCTTGAATGATTGTTAAATTCCTTGGAGTCATTGGCCAAAACTAGTATTATTTTCCTTCCCTTTTAAGAAATGGGTAGTGGTGGTTGTGTATTAGATGTCCATAATATAATCTATATGATTACATTATTAAAATTTTAATACAATCGACCTTTCATGTTAACCTTTGAATCCCGTGTTTCCTCCTGGATTAATTGTTCAATTTTTCATTTCAAAAATTTAGTATCGTAGCTTGTGTTTTTGGTACCTTTTGATGATTTTAGAATTTTGGTTTGAATATTAGTTTTCAATATTTTAACCTATTTGTTTATTTGATTAAAAGCCCGTTACACTAACTAATTGTCGCTAATTTATCACATCAATGGTCCCTTCTCAAATGATTGTTAAAATTTTGTTGCTTTTGAGAAAATTATTCATAACTGAAGTATAATACTTTCTTCTTAGATTGGTAAGGTAGAAATATTATTATCACTTAGGGAGTTGTTGGAATTTAGAGATTAGATCTATTTCTTGGAATTGAATATAAAATTCCATGATATTGTTTGATAGTAGCTTATTGTTGCTTTGTGTAGTCTTATCTTTCTTAGTTCTTGAAACTAAATCGGGTTATTAATTGGTTGCGAGATGGCATTTAAGAATATGAAGGAAAAAAAAGTAGAAAATTTATTCAGTTTTGGTTAGGAAGTTTTGTTGTTCAAATGCTTATTATGTTGTAAAACGCTGGAATGGGTTCTATGGGAAATTTAGAAGAAAAGCAATTGCCTTAGTATTATGTGTTGTGGAGTTATGTTGTCGTAACTATTGAAATGTTGGCTTGTTATGATATCTTGGAAAATATAAATGTTTATTACCATATTTTTATGAGTGATTTTAATGTATTATACGAATTCCAAGAATAGTATAGCGTTGTTTGAACAATGTTGTTACTCTATTATTTCCCTAGTCATAGTTTTATAAAATTATTTCATCTTGTTGGGTTGTGCATCATGTTAGAAAGAGATGATGTAACTCTGTATAGATTTCAAAAGGATAATGGTAAACCTTTCTCTTGAGATAAAATTTTGTGTTGTAAACCCTCCTAGGACATAGTAACAATGTAATTCTAAGCATAATAAATGGTTAGATGATCCTAAAAAGGTAAAAATTATATATATATATATATATATATATATATATATATATATATATATATATATATATATGAATAAATTAATACGATTGTGGTCTACTTGATAACTTTTGATTCCTTAAGTGATCAAAGAGGAAATTATCCTTTGTAAAGAAAAATATTTATACCTTGTTAACCCTAGATAAACTAATGAACATTATCCTTCTATGGTGAATTCTAAAACGATCTTAAGATGAAATCAATGATTAGATTTTGGAAGATAATAAGGTTATAATAAGTAGGAGGAAACAGATTAGAAACCATTCAATCTATCTCACCCTTTAAAAACATAATTTGTATAATCTTGTCAATCTCATCTAGTGAAACCTTTAATCATTCTGGATAGATTCTTCACCTCAATCAAATCCTGGTTAATAAATAATGAGATCTTAAAGATGAATCCAATTTGATCTTCTTCCTCTAACTTCTTCCAAAGTGCTTTGTTATCTTCTTATAATTGTTTTCAAATGTTTAAACCTTACACAAGTAGGTTATAATTCCTAATTTAAAAGGTAACTTCCCTCAATTGGAGATTGTGCTTGACACCTTGTCCAATCGAGGTAGGAAACAAGATTTGGTAGCTTGTGCATAAATAAACAACCTTGTGAGATATGGAAAATTCCTTTTTTTTAATCAAACGAACTAAGCAAGTTTTTGGACATATTGAAGATGGTATTCTTTTTGAAAACTTGATCTTAATATAACTAGTCAATTGTATGAAAGACATATGTTTACCTTTACAAGAAGAATTACACGAATCATAACTTAAATCTCCTAGATTGTATGTCTATTTTTGAAGGACATTTTAGTAAATAAATAAATTTAAATATTTTACACCATGGGATGTCCTTATCTATAACCGTGTATTGTGGTTGGACTAGTAAGTTATGTCGTGTCAAAGGGAAAAGTGAACTACTCATGATGGTTGTTGTATGTTTCCTTGTTACCTATGTGGTCAACATTGTGTCAAGATTATTGAGAGTTGGATGTAGCCCTTTTTGGTCGTGTAAAATCCAAGAATTTCAAAAAAATTATTTGAGTTTTTCTGTGTGGTATTTGGGTTGTGTTTAGCGGGGGTTATAGGTAGCATAGTGGAGGGAGTCACGTCAATGTTGAGCCCACATCTATTTAATAACTTTAGCATAGTGGAAGTAGAAGTAGTCATAAAATTATATGTACACGAAGCACCATAGTGAAAATTAATTTTAGTTGTTTCAATTATTTTTGAATGAAGTTATTCAAGATAAGAGAGAGAATTTTAAGATTTTGATAGACTTATGCCTATGTTAAAAAATAAAATACTCTAATATGTAAAATGAACAAGACATCTTGCTACATATTATGTTGTGCATATGTTTGTGAATGGATGTTTGTTACATGTTTGTGATTTTGGGAAGTATAATGGAATTTGGTTTATCTAGGGGAAAATGGAAATGGGTATTTTTTAAGGGATCCATAATATTTTTATTGGGTATTATAGGATGGAGTTGGATTCGGTGTCCCACCTTGTTGATAATTAAAATTTGTGTTTATCTTGTTCATTTTATTATGGGAGACATAAGAGCGAGGGAGGCATAAGAGTTGTTTTTCTTGGAGAGAGGCATAGGAGTTTTATGGGTTTGTGATTGAGCTCTTGGAGGTTTTAATGTGGTAACCCAAACTCGTAGGATAGAAGTAGATCCCCATGTTCCTTTCTCTTTTTGGCTTGATTTTTGAGCCTTTGTGTTGGGAAACTTGTGTTTTATTGTGATTTTGTTATTGTTATCATTGTTTGAAGTTGTTTGAATGTTATTGTGGAAGCCATGTTAAGTTTCCAATGGTTTTCATATACCCATTATTGTCTCATTGTTTGGGCTCGGGGATAATTAGGAAGAAGGCTTCTCCTCCTCATTGTATTAATTGTTGGGTGGAGAGTGTTGGCTAATACCCTATTTTGTTGTTATGTTTTGTATTTGGAAAATATTATGGAGATCAACTGAATATTGGTAATTTTACACTTGAAGAATATGAAGGAATATCCTATCTTTGTAAAATAAAATTCATGTTGTCTCCACTTAAGTGGAGGGCTTGTAACTTGTATTTTAAATATTGTGAATCTATTTTAGATATGTTGAGAAATGGTTGAGTTTTATTAAGTTTTTCAAAATGAATGTATGTTGGAAAATAAGATTTTTTTGTAAATGATACTATGAATATCCCTTCCTCTTGTATACTTACAAAGAATGTATTGAATGAAAACTTGTATTTTAAATATGTTGTTTCTTGTAAAATGAAATTCTTGTATTATTAAGAGAAAATAAGAACCTTGAAATAGTTTTGAAAATGCAAATAAAGTTCTCTCCATCAAAACTTATATATAACTTAAATCTTTTCCTTAAAAGTGTGATAATTTCATTTTAAAAGTATTGGTATTATTGCTGAAAATAATCTTTTTGTTTGAAATGGTTGTCATTTATTTACTATGTTGAAGAAAGGAAATAGTCTCTTATTATTTTTTTAAAAATAAAGTATATTAGAAATATTGAAATTTTAGTTACATCTCATATTGTTTTGTAGGAATAAAGTAGTTGTTTAGAGTTTTATTTTAAGTTAAATAGAAGGGAGAGATATTTTGCTTTGCAAGCTACATTAGTTTTCTCATTTTGCTCATCTACGAATAGGTAGAAACTTTTAAATTCCTTAATTATTTGTTTCACTTTGTCATATAAATCGATTGATCTTTTAAAGTAAAAAAAAATGCATATTCAAAACTATACTTATATTTAATTATATAAATTTAGTTTATATATATATTAAAGATAATATAATTTAATATTAGATAAAAGAAATAATATTTTTAATGTTATTATCAATATTAAAATGTGTATATATATATATATAAAGTATTAATATTTAATAAGATTATTAAAAGAATATATATATATATATATATATATATATATATATATATATATATATATATATATATATATATATATATTTGCTTTGAATAATTGTTTAAGCCTAGGTGGTTGTAGGCATATTGGTTATATGTATTAGTTTTGGGCATGGAGGGTAGGTCGCTAACCCCAACCCCCACCCCATATTATTATGGGATAGGGGTGGGTTCGGCGACCTCCCCGCATTGATTGTTTTAATATTGTAAGATGGGAGGGTGAGCCCAGCTACCCCTCCCCCCCCCGCAACTATAAACTATACCCAAACTTTAATGCAGCAAACACCATTTTAAAAATGATCGCATATCATTGCACTCGGCCATAATAAAATAAAGTGTTCGTGCATTATTCAAACCTACAACATATCTTTGTGTGTGTGTGTATTAACATATTTTCATGATTTTGGGTTATATTAAAATATTTATTTAGATAAGAAAAAAATGAAATAATATGTATATACACCAAAATTATTGGTGTATATACACTATTTTAAATGAATATTTTTAAAAAGGGAAAAAATGCCCATACCCAAACATGGAAAATACAAATGAAGTATATTATAGAAAACAAACAAAAAGAACAAACCCTAGGAGAGGATTAAAATGGAACAAGAAATAAAAATGAGTATCTATCCTTGAGCTCTAGTGGATTTGCATGATGTCTCTCCTTCTTTTCCTCCCTAACCTACAAAAAATTTTTTTTTGAGAAAGTAAGCCAAAAGAATGAATAAGAGATTTCCGAAAGGAAGTTTAGGGTTAGTTAAAACCTTAAGACCCAAGGTTCAAATTAAATCCATCAAATGGTTGTGATAATTTTGTTATCCCAAATTCACCCCCTCACAAATTTGTTCAAGACAACTCCTGCACATCAGGAAATTATGAAGGAAACGAATCAAACCCACGAGCTTACATTCTAGGATGAAAAACAAGGTTGCAGGGAGACCCTATAATGGAGTGGTGGGGCTGCGAAGGATCAAATTACCCTGTGAAGTAAGAAAGAGAAACGGCTTTGTAGAGTGAACTAGTGCCTTAAATTCATCAAACAACTTACAGTGTGCTTGGAAATGAAGGAACAAGTGTCGCAGAGAAACCAAAAACAAGAAGGGGAAGAAGTGGTGAAGATTCGAAGTCCTCGGGCTCGAAATGGTTCAGGAAAAGGTCAAAAAATGACTAAGTATGGAGGAGGCAGTGGAAGAGACACGTGTCCTAATGGTGCTTCTCCAAAGTGAATCCAAAAAGGGGAGCTCAAACTTGTGCCAGCCCTCCACATAGAAAATGGTCAAAAAGAGTCAAGGGGCGGGTAGAAAGCTTAAAAAAATGGCTAAGTATGAAAGTGTAAGTGGAGGGTGACAAGTTTCAGCCTGGCACATTTCTAAGAGTTGTTCCAAATGCGGAGACCCAAGTGAGCACGAGCTCGCCACGTAGCCCAAAGTCAAAAAGTAAGAGGGACCGTTGAAAAGTCCACAACGTAGTGGAGGTCGACAAGTGTCAACTCGACACTCCTCCAAGGGAAACTATTGGTCGGGTTTGTAAATAAGGGTGGTGCCTCGACGTGTCCTCAAAGTAGGTAGAGTTAGTTGAATATTCAATGCATAAGCAGGCCACCAGAAGTTGCTAATTTTCTTAAGGGCAATGTTTCAAGGGTTAAAAGGAGAAAAGGTTCTTGAGCAAGTGACAGATTGACGCGTGTCCTAGGGGAAGGCGGGGTGTTAGGGAAAAAGTTAGTTTTTTCCCTTAGCCCCGAAAGGAGTAAAATGTAACAAGGCCTATGACTCGCTAAGAGAAAAAATCAACATTTGAGATCGAGTCAAAGCGAGGCGGGGAGTCAAGGAAAAAGATAAAGTTTTCCATTCGTCAGAAGGCATAAATGTAAAGATGGAAGCACATTTCCCATCCAACCAAAATGATCCACGTGTTCATGCGAGTTACGGGGTTTCAAGAGATTTTTAAAGTTTTGCATTTTTACACAAAAGAAAAAATGTAAATTATAGACCCATGGACCCGATTATTGTCCTAATCTAGCTGCCACATGTCCTAATCCAAGAGGGGGACCCATTTATCAAATTGTTTTCACACCCATTTATACAAAATTGATTCAAACTTCGAAGGGGCATATCTTTCGACCCAGGGCTCGAGAGATTGCAAATATGATACCATTGGAAAGATATCAATCTCGTCTATGCCATGGGAGTCTAAAAATTTAATTTTTGGGAAGTTAGGTGGAAGAAAAATGGAGAAACATCTTCAAGATTTCAATGTAGGATCATCAGTCTCAACAACCAGATCGGATTTGATCTATTTCCACCGTTTCCTCTTCCTTCAAGGCACCGAACCAAGGATCAATGCAAAAAGATGGATTTGGGGAAGATTTTAGTAGAAGCATTAAAAATAGTGGTTGAGCTTCGACCGCATTTTACCGCTCTCTCTCTCTCTCTCTCTTTCTTCTCTCTAATCGAATCTATAAATTTGGGGGCAGGATT
The DNA here is from genome assembly GCA_018340775.1 of Taxus wallichiana var. yunnanensis. NCBI lineage: Eukaryota > Viridiplantae > Streptophyta > Pinopsida > Cupressales > Taxaceae > Taxus > Taxus wallichiana. The sequence goes on along the minus strand of CM031241.1, from coordinate 290,570,320 downwards.
CATTGTAAAGGGTTGGATATTCTTAGTTTTACAGGATCCCTTCTCCTTTTGGCAAAAGATTTGTGGGGTTTAGGCCTTCCATTAAAATTGTAATACATTTCTACCTTTCGGCTATTCTATAATGAACTGTATCAATCTATAGAGCAATAAAATATGTTTGTGATCAATCTTAGATCCTTCTTATTTCTTTTGCCTCTATCTGGTCTCGCATTATAGATCTAGCTATCTATGCTTGTTTATTGTATGCATTTTATTGGTTTGTGTCAAAGGAAAACTAAGTGTTCATTATTCCTTTGGTTCATCACCTAGTAGTTTAGTTATTTCTTATTTCTGTACTCTTTTATCCCTGTCTCCTTGGCAAGTTTTAGACTAGGTATAGATATATATCCTCTGTAAATCCTTACGTATGCACCTAAACAAAGGAATAAGGAACCAACCTTTAATCTAGAGAGCTTTTCCAATTTGTAAGGTCCCACACCTTAGGAAAAGTTCCATGTTATGCAATCACACCAGATGATTCTGCCTTAGAAAAGCAAATCTTTAGAAGTCATTTGGGGGTGTTGTGATTTCGCACTAATAGATTTTGGTGGGAATATAATTTTAAATAAAAAGTATGTGTAACTTGTGAATGGGGCCACATAAAGGGGTATTAGGAGGTAAGATTAAAAATGACCTTATTGTTTAGTTTAGTGACCTTTTTTATAAATGCCTTGACTTTAGGAATGGAATAAATTAAACTTACACAATGTTTTCTTCTAGGAGTTAAAATATATTTGAAATAAATTAATTGGTTAGGGTAAATAAGACCTTGACCCTAGGATGTTAAGTCAATAAATGAATTTGGAAATATAATACCAAATTAAGTAAATGTTGTAATAAAGGTATTTTAGCTAATGACTTCTACGGGTTATTAAGGAAATTTAATGGTAACCCTAGGAGGGGATTTCAGCCTGAAAAGTTAAAATAAAATAATATTAATTATTTATTAATTAAAATTAAGGAGTTATTAACTATTAAATAAATTAAATCTAGTTGAAGGTTACCCCGTTGCAACTAGTTTAAAAAAAAAAAATTATTCTGTTATTTTTCCTACCTACTCTTGGGTTTTGTCTTGGGATTTATGCGGGAAAATTGTTGGGCGTTACACTTGGTATTAAAGTTGTGGGTTCAACGCTTGGACCCTTGGGCACACTTGAAAACAAAAACAGTTAACCTAGTATAACCTATAACTAGATCACACAACATTGCATGATTTTTTCAAAATGTAGAATACCTAGAAAACTTAAACAAAACCTATAATGTTAAACTAACTCCCTTCTTGATTTGTGTAGGGGTGTAACTTAGATGAGGGATTTTTGTAAGGAGCTAGATATACCCTCTCAAGAGAAGGAAGTTGTTGTTATACTAAATAAAATATTACAGAAATTTCAAGATATCAATGCATCTATACAAGGTGGAAAAATAGGGGCACAATGTAGCTAGAATGATAGGAGCCATCACATCGAGGCTCGAAACCCTTTGAGACACAACGATAAGAATAGGTTATAAAACTCCACATAGAGTCAACTAGAGTAGCTTCACCTAATAGGGGAATGGAGATAGGGTTACAAGACACATAGATAGATCTAGGAGTTCTAGCTTAAGGGATGAACATGTAGATAGACCTAGGGGATGATATTCATTAACTGCAGATCATATCATGGAGATGTAAAGCTACGCCCTCGCATTATGCTTTGGTGATATAGGAGTTTTTAGGTAGAGGATTTATTATCGAGATGGAGAGGATGCTTCTAGATTTTATGATGTACTAGCAACATGAAGGCTCATGTTGTGATTCATCTTCAGAGGAATGGAGATGGTATTTGTTGGAGGAATGAGGAGCACAAGCTCCACATAGACTCAGAGACAATTACTTGGGATCTCTTCGAGGAGTGGTTCAAGAGAAAATACATATCTAGGAGGTTTATTTAGTAGAGGATAAATGAGTTTCATGACTGTGTCAGGCATCCATGAGAGTAGCAAAGTACGAGAGTCATTTTTCTAGATTTTTTCAAGTATGTTTAGTACATGATGGATTAGAGGGTGAGGATTCTCGGGTTCATCAGGGGCCTAGACTTGGATTTGGTTGGTTCAAAGCATACATTCATTATCCATAGACCTTAGGTGAGGTCGTTAAGAAGGCTTACATTGAAGATGATACAAGGGGGAAGACAAAAAAGGAAATAGATAGAGTGAGGAGTCAGATTTAGTAGTAGATGTATGATAGTAAGTTGAGGGGATCATATCCTCCTCCTTGTAGCAGACATGCTTATGTAAAGTCTTCTTTTAGGCCACCATAACAACCACCTCTACATCGGGAGACTTTTCAAATTTTAGACCTCCACAAAGATTTGATACATAATGGGGATGGATTTTGGGGCCTCCTCCTAGAGGACCCATTAGGACACAGGGAGAGCACCTAGAGCTCAGTCAGTAGGATCTTGTCAGTAGTTGCAATAATCATCCATAACAGGATCATAAAGATCCATGACACATACATCTAGAGTACCTACTGGAATCTCATCTCATTAGAGGGGACCAAGTTTTCTATGGATCTAGTGTACTTGAAAATCATTGGAGAGAGTGCCCAAAGAACCCTAATAAAAGGGTAAGGAAATGATTTCAGATCCTATAGTTGGTGACATGGGACATAGCCATCAGATTTATGAAGTAATATACAACGTATAAGAAGAGCATTAGGCAAGGTGATTGAGACTATAGGTAGTATTGATGGTATCCTTACCTATATTCTGTTTGATTCTTGCTGATTTGACTATTTTATTACACTATCTTTAGTAGAGCAATTCAGTTTGGTGGTAATTAGGCGGGGCCTTAGTTGTGATGTTGAGATGGATTTTGGAGCCAAGCTCTTTGTATAATCTTTAGTTAAGGAGTGCGTAGTGGACCTATGACCCTTCAACACTACCTTGGATATTTGTATCCTTCCTTTGGGTTCTTATGGAGTTATCTTAAGCACAGATTAATTATCTGCACACAGAGCCAAAGTTGATTATTACAATAAGGTTATATCTTGTGGCAATCTTATGTAGATGATTTAGGGGTTGAGTCAGTGATAGCTTAAGTTAGGAGACCCATCTCTATTCACACTATTTCCACTATCTAGCTTAAGTGGTGTGCGTGGCATAGGTGTGAATTGTATGCTATTACAGTTAGTGATAGGTCATAGGATGGGGATAGTGGACCTTCACTTGATGATCACCCCATTTGACAAGATTTTTATGATGTATTTCCCACTTTGAGTTCCTAGGGTCACCTCCCCACATGATATAGACTTCCACATTGATTTTGTTACAAGACCGTATCCTATCTCACACTCTCTATATATGATGACCACCACTAAGCTATGAGATCTCAAGTTACAAATTTTGAGCCTTCTTGAGAAAGGCCTAATCCATCCTAGTGCATCTCCTTAGGGTGCACATGTGATTTTTGTGAAGAAGAAGGAAAAATCCTTGTTGTTGTGTGTGGACTACATGAAGATAAAAGAAAGTAATGATCAAGAATCATTACCCCCTACCTTACAATGATGATTTGTTTGATAAGATGAAGGTGGGAACTATATTTTCTAACATTGACCTTAAGTCCAGTTACCATAAATTGAGGATTGCAGAGGTTTATTTCCACAAGATAGATTTCCACGGAGATATGGCCACTATGAGTTCACATTTGTGTCATTTGGTCTGACGAATTCCTCTGCAATCTTCATGAGTTTGATGAATGGGGTGTTCATGAATTTTCTAAACCACTTAGTACTTGAGTTCTATCTAGAAATCTTGATCTACTCACATATGCGTAGGAGTACAAGGAACACGTATTGATGTGGAATCACACCACCCCTAATTTTTTACAACTCGATAGATTGAAACTATCACTGTGATTGCATAACATGGAGATTTTCCCAATGTTTAGGACTTTGTAATTGGGAAAGCTCTCTGGATGAAGGCTAGTTTCCTATCCTATCCTAGTGCCAACTACTCCAATGTGCAAATAGTTTCAGATCTAACACTAATTTAATGTTTTCCCAAGGATATAGAGTTAGAGAAAATGTATGAAAATCAAAAACTACTCTAAGGGAAGGTGATGCACCAAGAAGGAGTGTTGAACAACTTGCATAATAAACACAACACAACTAGAATCTTGCAATGAAAACATAGTAATCCATAATAATCTTGCATGCAATGAAAGATCAGGAAGATGTAATAGAACACATAAGAGGGTTTGAAACATCCATAAATCTGATTTTATTGCTCTCAAGTTGATACAATACATCACATTTATGGCCAAAGGAACAAATTTTGCATTACAATGTCTAGTAGGGAGGTTTGGAATTTCCACAAAATATCTTACAGATAAGAAGAAGAAGGAAGGGGCATACATAAGATCTCTAAACTTTTGAAATGAGCCCCTTCTTAGCATATATAGTAATAATGAAAGAAGGGAGAGAGAATAATTTTAAATCCTACTTCAACCACCAAAAATTGAATTAAAATATCACTTTGAAAACCCATATCCCTATGCATTTTTCCTTGTTGAAGAAGAAAAAAGCCCATACATCATCATTTTGGTAGTTAAGAAATGTGGAAACACCTTCGAAATAGCAGATAGTAGATTTGTAGAGGACACTGAAAGGTTTCCAAAAAGTCTTATTTTGTGCAAATATGAGTTTCCAGTCAAATGTTATGCCCATCTGAAGATGAGGGTGTCATACCACATTAAATTACATTAGTTAATTTTCCCTTTTGAGACTACGAAATTACATCGCACCCTCCGAAATCCAAAATTTTGATCTTTTAGGATTGAGCTTTGAGAATTTATGCTTTAGAGGTTGACATTATTGTTCATCACTCAAGTTGTCTCGAGAGTTACAAAATTACAAAACCCTTAAGTCGAAATTAGGACTTTAGGTTTTAGACCTTTTTCCCTTTTGGGGTTTCGGAGTTTAGGATTTTGGTGTTCCGGGTTTTGGGATTTTGGGATTTTCGGGTTTTCGTGCTCTTAGGATTTCGGGGTTCAAGCTTCGAGATTTTGGGTTTCAATATTTTGGATTCAGGATTTTGGAACTTTGGGATTTCAAATTTTGGGATTCATCCGGGAGTCGCGTATCTCGAAATCATAAAATCCCAAGTATGAATTCTAAATTTTAGATTATGGGTTTGAGACATTTTTACTTTTTGTGTGGCATTTTTCACTTTGTCGACCGAGAGATTCTGAAACTACTAAATTGACCTTCCTTTTATGCGTTGACCTCCAAAATTTGGAGCTTTTTTCTCCTTATCTCTAGGTTTCAACAATTTTCACTTGGGCCTACCTCCGAACACCTTCACGTCCAAAATCTAGATTTTAGACTTTGGAGCTTTTTCATTTCCCAAACTCCTCTGCAATGTGATCTTCCCTAGATGAATTTATCCCTCATTTTTTCTCTATGGGCTCATGTTTCTAAAATTGGGCGAATTTCTCTAAGAGGTAAAATTGAATAACAACACCCTCATCGGGTTCTATAGTGTCTTCATAAGAAACAACTATCGGGAACTTGGAGAAGTGTGCATTCTTCCAATCAAAGGTTTAGTATTTGGGCCAAATTATTTCTAGGGAAGGTATCACAATCGATCCTTCAAAGATTAGAGCTATTATGGATTAGCTAACACCTACAAATGTGACCATGGTGTGCAAATTCATGGGATTGACAGGTATTATAAGAGGTTTGTTCATGATTTCTCTCGTATTGTGCATCCCATCACTTCCCTTCAATGGAAAGGGAAGAATTTTTTTTGTCGATAGATGTGAGTATGACTTCAAGACACCGAAGGAATGTCTTATGAAAGCACCCATTTAAGTAGTTTCAGATCCACAGGGATATTTCTTAGAATGCACATATGCTTATTTAGTAGGATTAATAGGTGTGTTGATGCAAGAAGGCCATGTAGTATCCTTTGAGTCTCACAAAATCAAGGATTATGAGATTAATTATCCGACTCATGATCTTGAGCTTACAATAGTGGTGCATACTTTGATTTGATGCAGACATTTCCTTTTAGGAAGAAGATTCATTCTCAGGACAAACCACTTGAGTCTTCATCACATCTTCACATAACCCAATCTTAATACTTGTCAATGTCGTTGGATGGATTTTCTTTGTGAGTACAACATGGAGATAGAGTATGTTAGTGGGAAGTAGAATGTGGTTATAGATTCCTTTTAAGTTGTCGAGAGATGTTTAGGTATGGCTATAGTAGTTGGTACAGAATTGAGGACTAGTATTTTTGTAGCGGCTTCCCCATGACATCTTCTACCTTTTAGTCAGAGAAGAGATTAAGTCTTAAAGGCCCCTTGAGGGAAGTTTGATGGATTTTTTTAGAGTTAGATAGTATTCTTAGGCAAAGAGGTCAGATTTATGTACCCGGGGATGGAGGATTAATCATGCACCTTATTCATCCCATCTAAGGGTGAAGAAGATGTAGGTAACTTTGAGAAAATTGTACCATTGGAGAGTGATATGAAGAGATGTAGCTCATTTTGTGTCTTAATGTTTACAGTTCTAGAAGGTGAAGGATAAGCATTAGCATCTAGCTAGCCTTCTATATCCTCATACCATACCAGAGTGGAAATGGGACACCATTTCTATGGATTTTATTCTAGTGCTACCTACATCGATATACCACCATGAGACCACTATGGTCATGATGGATATATTTATGAAAGTGGATCATTTTTCTTCTATGAATACTACCTATATAGCTAGTGCAATGGCATGAGTATATCTAGATGAGATTTTAGAATACACTAGGATTCTGCGGAAGATCATTTACGACCACGATCCCTTATACACTTCTCAATTTCAGACCACCATGGAACATGATTTCGGGATGAAGATCAACATCTGTACAACATATCACCGAAGAAAATGGAAAGATAGAGTGAGTGACTCAAATCCTTGAGGAAATTATTTAGATGTATTTAATGGAACATTAGTCGAGGTGGGAGGAGTACTTTGACATAGTGTAGTTTTCCTATAATAGCAATTTTCACAGTTTGATTGGCATGGCTCCATTTTAGGAACTCTATGACAGGGACCTGTAGGAAAGCTGTTGAGTTAGAAAAGGTTGGAGGAAAGGGTATCTCATGGTCCAGATTTGTTAGAAGATATGGAACATCGGGTCATCATGATTACATAAAGATTATAGGAGGCTTAGGATATATAGAAGAAATATGCAGACTAGTTGAGGATAGATCATAGTTTTGAGGTGGGAACAAAGGTGTTTCTTTGTGTCAGGCCTCATAAGATCCCTATCCATTACAGAAAAGGCTCTAAGCTTGCTCCTAGGTTTGTGGGTCTCTTTGAGATCTTGGTGTGGATCAGTCCTTTCACCTATCATATAACATTGCCACTGACTTATCTCACATCCATGATGTATTTCATGTTTCTATACTTAGGAGGTACATTCCAGATCCTTCTCATGTATTGGATTAGACCACATTTTTGTGCGCAGGATCGGGGCACGTGATGGTGGAGCCCATGAAATTTTTATAGCTCAAGAACTTGAGCCTTTGAGGAAGAGATATTGATCGAGGTTAGGTGTCTAGTGGGATTGATACGATGAGACAAAAACTATGTGGGAGGACAGAAAACCTTCGAGAGAAAAGTTCCCACACTTGTTCCAGTGACTTCCAAGAGGAAGTCGAATCTAAGGGGAGGGGATGTATTGCCCACTCCTATTTGACATTGATATTAGTATGATTTTTCTCACTTTGGATTGGAGCTATAGACATTGTTATCATATTTGATCTTTAGACATTGATAGATGGACATTACTATATTTTATTATCTTATTTGATAGACAATATGGATGTTTTAGACTTTTGACATGATGTGATTTATATGATGGATTATATGCATGGAATGATATATCGTATTTGATTATCTTGATATACTACTCTATCGACTTGACACATTGGATATATATATATATATATATATATATATATATATATATATATATATATATATATATATATATTGCTAGATAATTTAGTTGGTATTGTGATCTTATTACTAATAGATAAATCGATAAAATAAAAATAGTTGGAATTGTGAACAATTGGTGAATTACTGGATTTTAGCTATGGTTTAGTTATGATATTTGATGATGTGAATTGATATGTATATGTGTGTATTTTATTATCTCAATGTCGTTAATATGGCCATGAGGCCAGAAATGTATTGTTTTGATTTTTGTAGGGATTTTTAACATAAAAATTAAAGGGGATATGAGACCAATAGTGAAGGAATTTGGGGTATTAGCAACAAGTCACGTTAGTGACTTGTGTAAATTTATGATATTTGTTGGTATATTTTAGGAGGTCACCATTGCGAGGTGGCCTAACATGTGACCTTGGGTAAAAAAATGTTTCCCTTTTTTCTATTTATGTGTGAGTATTTGTATTATTTTAAGTATTTTGAGTCACCTTTATTATGGTTTTAAGTACTCAAATTAATTTTATTAAACTTAATTAATTAGTGTAGATTGGGATGTGACCAAAGGGAAATTAATGTGAGTAGGCGGTTCTTGGTTTTTTTGTATTTGAAATGATTTTATTGATTTTGAGTCATGTGTACTAAACCTTGTATGTAAAATTCGGATTTGGGCTTAATGGCCATTTTTTGAGGCTTGTGGGACAAGTTAAGCTTTTCTCAATCCTCTTAATTTCACCTACTAAATACCCAGTGGGTTAAGGGGTCAAAAATAGACCCCATTGTGTGATTGCAAGAAAAAAAGGTGCTATTTATTAAACTTTCTAACACAAGTTTGTAATTTTGTCCGTTAGGGTTGTGGGTTTGGGTTTGAGTGTGTAAGAGGGTTTTTATTCCATCAAGTACTAATTTATTGTGCTTTGGGGATTGGGTTTTACCATGTGATGTGGAGTGGAGGATAAATGATGTAGCATCCTACATGGAGCCACATAACCTCTCTCTCCTCTCTTTTCTATTTATTCTAATTTGTTTCCGGATTTGAGGGTTACTTCTTTTATTTTTGGACCATTGCATTTTTGAGGAGCTTAATTTTGGAGTGTTTGATATAGCTTGGAGTTGGATTATTCTTACTTGGACTTGTAAATTCTTGGAGCTTTTCTTGTGGATTGGATACTCTTTCAATGGCAAGGTAGGGTCTTCACCCATGTTTTCTTTTGTTATTTTGTTGTGCATATGTTTGTAAATGGATGTTTGTTGCATGTTTGTGATTTTGGGAAGTAGAATGGCCTTTAGGTTGTGTAGGATAAAATGAAAATGGGGATATTTTTGAGGAGGAATAATATTTTAATTGGGTACTATAGAAGGGAGTTGGGATGGGGTGTTGCACTTTATTAATAAGTAATTTTTTTGTAATATATTGTTCATTTTATTGCGGGAGGCATAAGAGTGAGGGAAGTATAATAGTTGTTTTTTTGGAGGGAGGCATAAAATTTTTGTGGGTATGTGATTGAGTTGTTAGAGGTTTTAAGGTGGGAACCCAAACCCTTAGGAGGCATAAGTATATCCTCATGTTCCTTTCTCTTTCTTGGCTTGAGTTTTGATCTTTTGTGTTGGGAAACATGTGTATTAATGTGATTTATTTATTATTCTCATTGTTGGAAGTTGTTTGAATGTTGTTTTGGAAGACATTTTATGTTGCCAATTATTTTTATATATCCCTTATTGTCTCATTGTTGGGGCTTGGGGGGCCAATGAGGAAGAAGGATTATCTTCCTCATAGGATTATTGGTTGGGTGGAGAGTGTTGCCTACTCCCCTATTTTATTGTTGTGTTTTAGATTTGGAGAAGATTGTGGAGCTTAAGTGAATATTGGTCATTTTTTCACTTGAATAATATGCAGAAATATCCTACATGTTATCCAATTTTACGTCCTAGGAAAAATTCAACAAACACAACCTTGCACAAGAGAAAATTGAGAGGTTGGTTCATTCTTGTGAGCTCACATTTGACTCCAAAAAATCAAGTTGCAGGTGTGCTCGGTAATTAAAATGCAAGGTCCACAAAGATATAGTGAAGCACGTCAAAGGATATCAAAAATTGAGGGAAAAGAATGGATGCCAAAGCTGAGTTTTCAAACTTCAGAAATTTTGGTATTTTAGAGAAAGCAAGGTGAAAATGTGTATCACGAAATCTTGAAACCTAAAAGTTTAAAATTTCAGACTTTCTAGTTTCGGATTTTAGAACTCTCGAGCACAAAGTTGGAAAAATGGCCCCAAAAGTCTAAAATCCTAAACTTCCAAAGTCTAAAATTTTAGACTTCTGGGTTTCAAGGTTTTAGAGATCTTGGTCAATGTGAAGTGTAAAAGTGAGAAAAAATCCTAAAATACTTGGAAGTCTGAAGTCTAAAATTTTAGACTTGAGTTTTTGGGTTTGAGACTTAGGATTTTAGAGCCTTTGACGAGAAAAATAGAAAAAGAAAAGAAAATTTCCTAAAATCCGAAAGTCTGAAATTTTGGACTTCAGAATTTTGGAGTTTCAATGTTCAGAGTTTCAGAACTCTCAAGTCCCAAAACATAAAAATATCAACCCAATTTCTGAAATTACAAATTTTGAAAGTCCAAATTTTTAGACTTTCAGGTTTCGAATTTTTGGAACTCTCAAGCAAAATTGGTAGATGAACAATAACCCAATCACAGAAATGGAAATGTCTAAAAGTTTGAATTTCAAGATTTCTGAGGTTACATGCTTTTCAGACTCTGAAAAAGGACAAAGCTAACCACCCACCATTTTTATAGAATGACACCCCGACCTTCAGATCACCATAACTTTTGACTAGGAGATCGGTTACATTATTTTGAGTGGGACTAAGTTCTTCAAAATGAAAAATATAGTTCACCATTATTTTAGGGTGTGCTAGGTCTCTCAACAACCACAATAATAAATTTATGGGATTCATTCTTTCCCAAACATGGCATAGTACACGGAGGTATGGGTTTTTTCATGTCACCCATCACTATTCTAGGAAAATTCAATGCATTTTTGGGGTGGTTGAAGCTGGATTTTGGATTTCTTATCTCCCCTTCTATCATTCTTCCTATATATTGTAAGGGTGCATTTTAAAAGTGGTTGGATAGTTTGGATTTGCACCCTCCCTTCTTCTTTGTATGTAATTGGGTTTGTGGAGTTAAAACCTCCCATCAAAACTATAATGAAAATATTGCCTCTTATCCATTATAGTGTATTGTATCAAATTTGTGGATCAAGAATACATGTCTGTGGATGATTTTCAACCCTCTCTTGTGTTCATTCCACCTCTCTGTTCTATCATTGCAATCTTGGTTATCTGTGTATGATGGTTGTATTACATTTCAATGGTTTATGTTTAATGGAAAAGAAAATGTTCAACATTCCTTTGGTGTATCACCTTTGTTAGTTTAGGTTTATTTTCTTGCATCTCCTCAACCATGTCTCCATGGCAAGTTAGAGTCGATTTTAGAGTAGATCCTCTAAAATTTTAATGTGTGCATCTGAACAGAGGAATAGGAAACCAACCTTCATCCGAAGATATCTCCCAACTACAAAATCCCACACTTTGGGAGAAGCTCCATGTTATGCAATCACACTAAGCGTAACAATCCTTTGAATTGAAAATCAAATCGGGGATGTTGTGATTACGCAACAACACTACCTTTGTACAAAAATTTCCATGTTGTCTCTACTTATGTGGAGGGATTTTAAGTTGTATTTTAAATATTTTCAACCTCTTGTAAATATGTTGAGAAATGGTTTATTTGTATTAAATATTTCAAAATGAATGTATGTTGGAAAATAAACAAATGAATTTGTAATTGATACTATATATATTCCTTTCTCTTTTAAACTTACCAAGAATGTATTGAATGAAAACTTTTTATTTTAAATATATTGTTTCTTATAAAATTACAGTCTTGTATTATAAAGAGAAAATAAGAACCTTGAAATGGTATTGGAAATGCAAATAATGTTCTCTCCATCAAATCTTATATACAACATAAATATTTGTCTTAAAATTTTCTCAAGTACATTTTAAAAGGATTATTACTCTTGTTGTTTGAAATGGTTGTCATTTATTTGCTATGTTGAAGAAAGGAAATATTCTCTTATTATTTTTGAAAAGAAATTATATTGGAAATATTGAAAGTTTAGTTACATATCATATTTTGTTGTAGGAAGAAAGTAATTGTTTATATTTATTTTTGAAGTTAAAAAGAAAGGGAAAGATCTTCTCCTTGCAAGCTACATTCGGTTGAAAAAGAGACTTTATTAATTTTATCATTTTGCTTCTCTATGAATAGGTAGAAATTTTTAAATTACTTATTTTGTGTTTCAATTTGTCATATAAATTGATTGGTCTTTTAAAGTAAGTATAAAATATAAACAATATATGTATATTCAAAATTATAGTTATATTTAATTATATAAATTTATTTTATAAATTTATATATATTAAAGATAGTATAATTTTATATTTATTTATATTAGATAAATGAAATAATATTTTGTAATGTTATTATCAATATATATATATATATATATATATATATATATATATAAAAAGTATTAATATTTAATAAGATTATTAAAAGAAAAACTATAGATATATTTGCTTTGAATAGTTGTTTAATCCTACATGGTTATAGGCATATTGGTTATATTTATTAGTGTTTAGGGCATGTGGGGGGGGAGGCGGTGTAACCCCATCTTGACCACATATTATTATGGGGCGAGGGGTGAGGTTGGCGACCTCCCCGCCATTGATTGTTTTAATATTGTAAGGAGAGGGTGAGAGGGGGTGGGCCGAACCCCCACCAAAAAACTATAAATTCTATGAAAAATTCAATGCGGCGAACACGGTTTCAATAATGATGCATAACATTGCACTTGACCCTAATAAAATAAAGTGGTTTTGCATTAATCAAACCCGCAATATATAAAATGAACTCGAGATTTAGGTAATACGCAACCTTTATTTAATATTATATAAAAATATTTATTTATATAAGAAGAAAAAGAAATAATATGTACACACACACACACACACACACACACACATGTATGTATGTATACACCCAAATGATTGGTGTATATACACTATTTTAATCTAGATTTTTAAAAAGGGTGAAAAAATGTTACAACTTGTTTTTTTTTTAAATTTATTCCATAATTTTTCCTACCTAATCTTGGGTTTTGTCTTTATTTTGTGTAGGAAAATTGTGGGCGTTAAACATAGAAATATTTCACACAACTTGAACCCATAATTATAACTACATAGTGTTAAACTAGGAACAACACCATATCTGATAAACCGAGTCATAAGAGTAAACATAAATCATAACACCTTCTCCATATCCCTCCCAAAACCATCAAAAACAACTCCATTTACCTTTGAAATCATCACAAATAACTACATATGCCTCCCAAAGCATCACCAAAACAAATCCATATACCTCACAAAGCATCACAACCAACTACATATACCTCCGAAAACACCACAAAACAACTCCATATACCTCCAAAAGCATCACAAAGAAAATCCCTATACCTCCCGAAGCATCAATAAATAACTACATATGCCTGCCAAAGCATCACAGAAAAAAAGAACCTCCATGTGCACTAATCACACACACACAGTCTCTTAGTTACCCTTAAGTCTCTTATGTATCCCTCAAGTCTCTTATACCTCCTTCAAGTCTCTTATGTGTCCCTCAAAGAGGTCTGTCACCCTATCTCCCTAGGTACATAAAGTCCAACCACCCCTAACTGAAGTGATATTATAATTCATGGTTCAATAACCCACTAGTTATTAGTAAATCCTCGGGGAATACCCAATACGGTGAAGCGGGTCCATAGGTTCAACCACTCCATGGTGAATCCCATGACCCTATTTCAACACATTACAACATTAGAACCAGCATAACAATCTGTTTCAAATACCAAGTGGAAAAAATCCCAAGCCTTAGGCTAGGCTATCTGAAAATTTAAACTTGATACAAAAACTTAAAAATAAGAAAAAAAAATGGCAAAATAAATGTAGTTAGTGTAGAAATGCACATGTTAGTGTAACAACTAAATAAAATTCCCAAAATATAAGAACACATCAATCAAGAAAATTGTTACTTTTGACAAGAAAAGATATAATGATCAATTTGAAAATAAAATACATATAAAGAAATAACACATTATAATCACTTTGTGGCCTGTACAACCATGAAAGGGGTACTCATCAAGTTGTTGGAACTCAAAAATCGAGCCTTGGATTGTAATTAAAATATAAAATAATACAACTATCATAATCTCTAATTGAATCATCCCTCCATACTGCCATAAGGCTCAACATATAAAAATAACATAGGATTTTATTATCGATGACCCACATAGGAAAGAGTAGGGGATGCAAATTTGCGTAAGTTGAGTCTAGGTGACGGGCATCCATAATATACAAAGAGCAAACTCAAATTATACTAAACAGATAGACGCAAGTTTTCATTCTATATAAGACTCCACTTCCTCGCTCGTACTTAACTCAAGATTATGAAACATAGGCCATGCCTCCTCTCCTTACATATACACTTTTAACAATTTGCTCCGCTTAGGGTCATCAAGTGTAAGGCTCACAACATAACACATGACTACATCACACACACAATGGTGATTCACACACATTAACCATATCGTATTACGCATGGTATATATACGAGGATATAATATAATCATTACGTTTATGGGTTACAATACATCACATTTCCACATTAATCACTCAATGTACAAGTACTTGAGAATAGGGGTCATACGATCACCATATATCATTATACACTACATGAACACCACATATTACATGAGTTATATGTATGGTAAACACAATGACTAACATTAAAAGATATAGACAATAAAAATATAACATGGTGACATGCACGATTCATCACTATACAATGCCGACATCACGATCAATCCAATTTAATATACACCAATCTTGTCATGTAACACATAATCACACCTACATATCACAAAATAACAAGACACTCTAACCGTCTATAATCCACAATAACATTCTTTTCACAAAACATAAAGTGTGCATATCACACATGAACTCCTCATTGAATCCAATAAAGGGAGAGAGAATACTCTCATCAAAAGTACATCAACATAATAACAAATATGTAGTAAGTGACATGGATAACATGTGTGTTCCTAATATCAACATTACAATTTTGGTCACATCACAACATCTATCACATTACTCTTCCCATCTCCACCACCACCATCCATAATCAAAAAACTCCAATCCATCCTAGAGGTTTGATAGCGTGGTCCTTTCTACGATACCAAGTGTAACACCCCAATTTTACACCCACAAACACAAAAGTAAAAATACTAGAATAATTTTATTTTGAATTACATTCCTCACTGAACAACACCACAAGGGCTTTAAGTAGTTAAACTCAACAACGCATAAGACACTTACATAAACATGAACCCACTCATACAATAGGATAACATAGGGTACCCATAAATTTCATACTCAACGACATTAACCGGGATAACAATCCATTTACCTTAAGAAATGTCAAGTAGGCATGATCCACAACATGACATCTTTATGGTTTACATATTCATTAAATTTAGGTTTCCATTATATGACCTTATAGTTTTCAAGAGAATTAAACACATAAGGTTTAAAATTTCCTATACAATCTTCAATTACGTTACTTTATAGGGAAATAGTCATTAAAGGATGATGCGATTGATTCCTTTATCGAATCCCATTAATTATCCATAGATCATTTATTAATTAAAGTCAAATTGAAAGCAACTATGAGTCTCTGAATAACTCGTTCTTATGTTAAAGAATTGTTTCTCATGCTATGGTTTTTTTAGTTCTAATTTTAGTTTAAGTCAATTTTGCATTTACACGTAATAAATTTTATTTTTTAGTGGAATCTATATTGGCTCAAATGTCTAGTCCCACTAGGAACAATTTGTATCCATCCTTATAAACATTCAATTCTTAAATCAAACATAAGGACTTCAAGTGAACTTTTTTCCTAAACCATTATAACATATACTCTTGTTTTTCTTCCATCTCAATTACATTATTTCTTATGTCTCTTATTGGCATTACTTTATAACAAAAAGAGTTACGAAGTAATTGTTTAAAATATTGAAGTACATGATTGGAAGCATTATAACTACACATGAACCAAAAGTGATTTGATTTGAAGGTAATATCTCATGTTTCACATTTCACAATTCACCATGGGAAATGTATTTTATTATTAATGTTATAAAAGGGTATAACAAGGGATTACGGGACAATGTTTTTAGTTTCTTGGATTCTCTTAAGTCGATATATTTCAAATCAATTTTGTTTGCAAAGAGTTAATTATAATTTTATACCCACAAGTTAACCTCCTAATAAATTGAGCTTTACTTTGATTCTAGTATGCACTTAGGGATATAGGCTCTATTATAGAACAGATTAAGGTGTGAAAACATATTTACCCTATAGAGCCTCCAAAAAAGGCCAAGGCATTATATTTTCACTAGCCAAGGTAACACATTTAGCTGAGAGGAACTAAAGAGGTTATTAACAAAAGTTTAAGTCATAGTAGAACTATTTCACTAGATCCATCTGTGTCATCTAGATTCCAGAAGGAATTCATTTGATGACCAAGTTAATTTTTAGATATAACTTCATAATATTTGGTAGTCCACTAGGATACTAGGGAAGTGTTAGTATTTATTACTCTTGATAATTTTTGACCATTTTGTTCCTAACCATTGGGTTTATGACAATGTCGCTAAACATACCAACTATGATGATAAACTTAATCTTTGACTCTTATTTACCTAATCTAGGAGGTTCCATCAACTAAAATCTTATGTTCATCCTATGGTTTCAAGTTCTTTCGTGCTAATAAAGATCATATGAGAAGCGTAGTTATGCACTAGCTTTAAACTAAGATTGCATGTTGTGGTTAGATTTATTTATTACATTTTAAAGGTAAAGATTACAACACACCAATTATATAATCGTCTATTGCACACCTGAAATTCTTACAACATATTAAATTCAATCTCATTTAAATATATATATATATCCAACCTTTTTACCATACATAAATCTAAATTAAAATTTCACCTATAATTAAATGCACATTTCCGAAGACATCCTTAAAACTAACATCTCATACTAATTGCCAAATTTCAAATATACACTTTTACATTACATGGAAATTATATTATACATATATACATTTTACAATAACATATATAAATTAAAATAATAAACAATGAATTACATAATGCCTTTTTTCCATCATATTTCCATCCTTCAAAACCATATGAGCATGAAATCAACGTTAAATCACTTGCATGGAATCCACCTAGATCTAGCATTATTAATGTTTTTAGTTTTCCTTTCAAATAAAACTAATCATTTGCACTCAAAAGGAGAGCTTAAGAGAGCCATATTTATTTCATTTCGTTTCACTTCATTTCTTAACCAATGAGAGAGAAATAAATAGGGAAGAGAGAGAAACACTATTTTTCCAAAAGTTAAATTTCATACAAAAAGTCACATAATAGAGTTTCAAATGGTTATTTACAAGTGTCAACAAGTTTCCATAGTGATTTGGTGACTGGATTGGGGTCCTATAACATTTTTGTTTTGCATTTTTCTCGCTAGTTGTAAAAACATTCAATTTAAGCTCGAGGGCTAAGAAACCACTTTCTAATGTTTTCTTCCTATGAGAAAACCCACCACAGGTAATTTTCTACGTGTCCTTTTATACATCAAGAATTCATAAGAAGCGGCATAATTAAGAAAAAAGAAAATGGTTTACAACTAGTGACCAGTTTTCCAAGGCCATCGGTTTTAATTGACCTAGTTGTAAATGATCAAAAGTTAGCTTGAGGATCAAAACCCACATTAAAAAATAACATTTGATGGAAGAATTAATAATGTTAAATTTCCTACAAGTTCCCATATATATTTAGGATTCATCAAAGTCGATGGGATTGAGACTGGAAAACATGTTTCTAATAGAGACATGTTTTTGGAGCCACCGGTTGTAATTTGTCTACTTTGACCTAGTTAAATTGTGACCTATGGCCTACAAAACCTCTTTTCCAAACTAACCAGGAATTTTATTTTACCAAACGAAAGGTTCGAGTAATTGTGTAGCAAAACTTTTTAGAGGTTTTAAAGTCATAAGCATTTCATTGTTTAGGGTCCAAACAATGAGCCAAAACGAAACCCAACTTTTCAATTTTGGTAGCTTCCTAAAAGTGTGAAATGGAGTAACAGGGCTCCTAGATGAGTGGAAAAGAGAGTGAAAATGTTTAAATAAGGTCAAGCTAATAATTTATGTGACTCATTTCATAACAAGGGTTACATATGACCTTTGAAATCTCCTTTATGGGGCTCAAAGTGTTGGTATACACATGTCTATAAATTGCATTTTTCTAACTTTGCAGGGTAAACAAAAATGGTTGTCTTAGTCAACTCATCTAGCCCTAACTAAAACCAATAGACACAAGTACCAAGTTTTGATACCTGGATTTAGAAATGCTTGAGGTTGTGGTCATGAAAATGGTTGAGGGTCAAATTGTAAGTTGGTAACATAAATTACGAGCATTTGTTTCAATAATTGAACTATTCGTATGGTTAAAATGACCAATTGTTTGAGTATCTAATAGTTTAATATTTTTATTTTAATGCAAATGTATAACCAAATTATACCAAAATTATAAGAGATAAAGGTAAGGAGAACATTCCTTATAATATTAACGTTCATAGAGTAAGAGGTGCTCCAAGAAGGTTCATTCATATTCCACAAGGCACCAACTCTCTTTTTATCATTCACACACAGTTCACATCCTTCCACAACCCCTCCATTTTATACTATTCAATGTAACATCTAAGGCCACGTATGTTCTATATAAGTAAAAATGATTATCTCCACTAAAAAATATTTTTTGTAAAATCAATTGACTCACAATACCTCCATCAGTGCTTGTTAGTGAGCGTAGGACTTGTAGAAGACATGAATAAAGCATTCCTAGTGGCACTTGGGCTGTGAGAAGGAACTTTATAAGGGTTATAAGTAGGTGGGATGGATTTATACTGCTTGGGTCTATTACCCACATCACAAAATGAACTAGAATTTCTTGGAGAAAAAATCTCTTTTTCTACATAAGGATTTAGAGTTTTGGCTCCAGTGAGGAATTCATAAGCAATGTTTTGCTTTTATGAAGATATCCTTAATATGATTTTTTTTCAAAATCCCAATGAAAACAAGAAAACGAATTTGTTTAGGAGTATAACAAATGCAATGAAGCCCGGGAAAAAAACCCAATAAGCGTAATGTTGTGCAAGCCATACCCATTAGTAGTACTCATCTTGGCCTCATTAAAGGGACCACTTTCTTGAAATCCATTTTCTAGAATTTTTTCTCAACATTGATATGTGCCCAACATAACCCAAATGCTAATTCCTATCTCTAAAACAAGTGTTGACCAACTATTTCCTTTTTCTTTTTCTCTTCAATGGACATGCACCGAACTCGTTTCAAGACCAACTAGCATAACCATTTCAATCTCAAAAAAAAATTACACTTGTAGATCAACACTTGATGGGAAAATTACCAACCATTCCTATTCTATCATCAAAACACCTTAATCTGAAAATTCCATATCAGATTCAATTTTTGATAAATCTCTAACAAAGGAGTAAAAGACAAAAAAATATCCCATTTCGACATAGGCTAGGAGGATGCAGCAAAGCATGAGGAATTTGGATTTACAATTACTAGTTGAATTTTATTGAAAGTTTTGAATCGTTATAATCAAGCCCATTTTGTGCATTTCTTGCGATCAATGTTATCCACAAACATGTTTATTTTAAAAACACATTTTATCAAATAGTTTCCTTTCCCGTGAAATTTCTGCATTGCATACACATCTACCGGAGTAATTACAACTATAACATTTGAAAAAATTCCTATATCTTCTATGATTTTATGTATTTCCATACCCTCTTCCACCATTCGTACTGCGGCTCAAATCTGAGCTCCCGGTTGAATGTTAAAGCCATTTGAAGGTCGAGGTGTAATTCTATAAAAATGGTAGGCTTGGAGTTACGGGAAACTTCAAAAGTCTAAAATGAATACAACCTCGAAATCTTGAAATTAGAATTTTGAAATTTTTGTTTCGGAGATCAAAACATTGTTCATCGCTCAAAATGACCTCGAGTTCGAAAGTCTGAAACCCAAAAACTTGAAAGTCTGAAATTTCAAACTTTTGGACTTCGAGATTTTAGACATTTCCTTGTGATTTTTCATTTTGGGGGTCAAGACTTCTTAAAATCCAAAGTCTAAAACTCCGAAAATTTGAAAGTTTGAAATTTGGACTTTCGAAGTTTTGGTATTCAGACATTTTTTATTTCATTTCCGGCATGATTTTTGAGGTCTCGAAAACCTCAAAAGTTTGAAATTTCATACTTTTGGGTTTCAGAAATTTGGAATTTTTGGCTCCATTTTATAACTTTGCACCTGAGAGTCTTGAAACCCCAAAATGTGAAAGTCCAAAATTTCAAAATTTCATGATTTTGGGTTTCGGACATTTTGTATCCTTTTTCGATGTTTTTTCCTAAAACACAAAAAAAAGTTAAATTAAAATTTTCAAACTTTTTCCTCCATTATTCTTTGAATTTCACTTCACCCATCCTCTACCAGTTGTGCATTACCTTGACTATCTTATATGCAACATGAATTTTGAAAGAGAATGAGAGCTCGCTTGCACAACCTTGAACCACCCTCCCATGGCTCTTGTGTAAGGAATTGCTTGATCAATTTTTCTTGAGGGGAAAAATTTGATAACAATGCCCTCATGAATTTTCTATTGTATCTGGTTCTATCTTAGGGTTTCATGTTCAAGGATCTTCTTATCGGGATTCGTCTTTTAGGCTTACCCCTAGAGTTCTAGGATCCTAAGGAATTTTTGGTATTGCACAGAAATGGTGATTTTATTATAGTTTACCCTCTGATGAAATCAAGGACCATACATATTTGTGCCATATTTTTTTATTAATGTTCTCACGGAGGATGAAAATACCTTCTAAAATATGTTTGAATCCTCTCGATGATAAATATGAGGCTTTGGGGAGGAAGGGTTAAAAGTGGTCCCTTTAAATAAGTGTGCATGTGTAACTCGGAGGTGCTCTTGTAGGACTTTGGTGATGCCTCTTAGTTTATTATTATGTTATCATGGTGTGGTGTCACATTTGGGTCACCTTTCGTTTCCTTTCATTACATTAATACTTGTAGTGCCATGTTAAAAACAACAAAAAATATAAAATGGGATAATGGAAAGTGACCAGTGAGGAAGTAGTTAGAGTTTTTAATGGTGGCGGGGAGTGGGTGGAGGCGTGAGACAGTGAGTGTCGAGATTAATGAAGTAATACACGGTATGTTGTGCCCATCTAGAAATACTTAGAGAGGTGGACATCCTTCACATCCTTTCAGACCTGTCATTTCCTTGCATAATAATGCATTCACTTTAGTTGGGATCCGAGAGGCATAAACCAACTTAAATCCATGTTAATGTTAGATATTTAGTAGTTATTGGATAGTTGTAGCAAGATAACTCCTCATGGGAGAGTTATGAAGAATTTTATGGGAGACTTGTCTTCCTCAAGATCTGATCACACAATTTCACATATGCTCCAAACAAGTCTCAGTTGGATCAATTTACATTTTCCTTCATACTCCCATCCCTGTGCTATAAAACTAGCCTGATATAGGTTATGGACATCCAATGAGCCTAAAACACGGTAATTATGTCAAATGGTATAGTTGCAAGTGCTCTATGAGATATGTATGTAAAATATGGAATCATGTACTTGGCATATGAGCGTATTGACTAAATGCACGAAAGAAATATGCCATGAACTGTGATGACTATAGGAAACCAAATCATAATGAAGAACGGATGGGATTTTATCAAATGTTGTAGCTACAAGTGCTTTAGTTGTTATATATACAACATGTGGAAGTGCACTTGGCATGTAAATTATTTGACTAAATGCCTGAAATGTGGCCTCATGGGCTACAATGATAGCAACATATGTAAAAATGGGTTTGTTAAGAAAGGCTTGGAAAATTTCAAGCGAATGAAAAGCCATGATTCACGGACTTTATTAGCATCCTCCACCTTGTGCCAAAATGAATGATTTAGAACAAGGAATGGACATTCTTCAAACCTTATGATTTCTACAAGATGTTTTTGTTGTTGTCGGAAATGTCCACAGAAATAGTCTTTACCATAAAAATGGGTGCTTTGGTAGGGGATTTCCCAAAAGCATAATGATTTTTTCTAGAATTTTTCACTCTACCCAATGAACATCCACAAAAATATTCATCACCAAAAAAATGGGGTTTCTTGGTAGTGGATTTTTGGTGTAAAAATAGAATGCTATGAATTTTCATAGCACATTAAAAAAAGATTCGGCATATTTTTTTGAATACTGATATTCACACAACATTTGTTAAAAAAATTTGATCGACCTACATGGAGCCCATCTTTCACTTGTGTCATTCATGGATAGACATGGTCTCCTTACCTTAATTTTTTATAATTTTTGTATAATTTTGTTAGCTATTTGGAATAAAATAAAAATATTAAAACATTAAATACTGATACAGTTGGATATAAAAATCAAACTACTATCTTGAACAAATAAAAATCTTCCTTATAATTTACATTATTGACTTGCAATTTGATCGAAATCCATGTTGATACCATAACTTTATAAGTTGTTATCTAGGGTATAAATTATTTTTTCTCATGTCCATTGGATTGGGGAAACCTAGATGAGTCTTCAACTAATTTTTTTGTCCACCTTACAAATTTGGAAAACGCAATTTCCCGAGACTTGCAAAATAACACTCGATCCTTGTAAAAGAGATGTCAAGCATCTTCTCGTATTCTTTTTATGTGGAGAGTCACATCAAGCATTAGATAAACCTTTTTGATCATATTTGTTGTTTTCAACGCTCCTCTAGGAGCATTGTTACCCTATTTTTCACCTTTAGGAAGTGGTTAAAAATGTAAAATTGAGTTTCATATGAGCTCTTTATTGGGACCATGGTGAGAAATAATTTCTGCCTTTGCAAACCTCTATTATTTCTCATACATAGTTTCCTGGAACAATCAGTTTGGGGAAAAACACTCTTCTTGATAGTTTGGGAAATGCATTTTTTAGGCCTGGAGTTGTTGTTTGACTAGGCTATATTTTCTCAACTATGACCAAAGTGGTTGGATAACTCATTTCTGTTTGTAATTTGTTTTCTAGTTCTTGTTTCTGTTGAATCCATTGAATTTTCTATATATAGGAAATAATGTAGAATTTTTTTATTGCATGTTCATCTAACGTAGGTCAGTTTTGGATGAGGTTTTCTTAGCAGTAGAACTAAATTTTGTTGTTGTTGCAACTAGTCTAATTATGAATGGTGGCCCCAGAAAACAAGCCGCCAATTGTAAACTGTTCACTAGTTATGAATTACGCCAATTCCTATAAAGTCTTGGTATATAGGAGGTCACACAAAATTTACTTGTTTTCTAATTTCTCATCGAAGAAAATTTCTTAATGTAGTTTCTTAGCCTCTGAGCCAAAATTGGGCATTTTTACAATTAGCAAGAAATTGTAGAGAAAATTTGTAGGACCATAGTCAAGTTAGCAAACCATCATGGAAACTTATTAACACTTATAAATAACTATTTAGATCTCTATCTTGTGACTTGTTTTATGAAATTGGACTTTTCACAAAATAGTGTTTCTATCTGTTCCATCTCTCTTTCTCTCTCCTTGGTTAAGAAATGAAGTGAAATGAAATGGAATGAATATGCATCTTTAAGCCTCACCCTTAGAATGCAAATTATTGGTATGTAAATGGGAAACTAAAAATGTTAAATATGCTAGATCTAGGTAGATGCCATTCTAGTGATTTATCGCTGATTTATTGCTCACATGGTTTCATAGGATACAAGAGTAAGATGGCGAAATGAAGTGGATGTGATTCTTTGTACATTATTAGAATTTAAATATGTTAATAGAATTTTTATATGTATTGTTATGTTACAATAAAGTTATTTATTTAAATTTGGTAATATGAACGAGATGCTAGTTTTAGGGGTGCTTTGGGAATTCCGCATTTAACTATTGGGGTTTATTTGATTATAGCGGCATATGGTAAAAAGTGGGTTGAAAATATATGTTAAGTGAAATTATAGAGGATAGTTCAACATTTGTCAATTTTTGAAAGGTTTATTAGTGAAGTTTTGTAATATTTTAGATGTTAGGGTTTAAGGGAAATGTTCATCTAAACATGGGTGTTATCTTGATCCCCAAATTTTGTATTGTAAAAGTTGGATATGTATGTTAAATGAAATCAAATTTAATATCTTATAGTGCATTATCATTGTGAAATTTATGATGAAATATCCAAAGTGTTGTGTTATTTAACTAGAAAATATATAAAAGAGACCTAATTATGATAGCCAACCTTAGTTTAAAACTTGTTCATATCTACCTTTCTCACATGATATTTCTTAACGCAGAAGAAACCAAAACCTTAGAAGGAACTTAAAAATTTACACTTGATAACACCTTCTAGATTAAGTAACTAAGAGCCCAAGTTTGAGTTTGTCATTATAGCTTGTATGCTTAGTGACATCATCGTGAACTGAAAATTTTGAACCAAATGGTAAAACATTGTCTTGGGTATGTGGTCCCCTCGTGGGATTGATAGTTGTGTGTGTAGTAAGGAGAATGTGATTACCTTTAGGTAGTACTCTATGGGTAACCAAACCCCAACATAATGTAAAATCCTCTTGGTCGGGCACACATGTAAGGTGAAAAGTGTGCACGTGGTGAATATTGCTAACTAACCTTGAAAGTCACATGTATCGGTTCGGATCATAAATGAACTCGATACCCAATTTGTATTATCATTTGGATTCTATGGTGCAATAATAAGAGTTATTTGTGAAACTTAACCATATTTTAATTTACGATTAGTTTTTGAAAATGTGACCATAAGATGATTTGATTCGAGAAAGGTGAAATGTGTATCATTCTTATAACGTGTTTAAACCATCTTGTGGTAAGAACATAATCTAGTTCATATAGAATATAATTTGAATCTTATAATTTTAAATGAATAATTGCTTCCTATTATTCTCCTCCTTTCTTATTTTGTAATGAATGTAAGGTGTGAAATCATGTAATCATGTTCTTGACATGAAATCCTAGGTCAAGGACTAGTAGTGTCGAGAAGAATAGTAATGTCCCTATAATAAATGGGTTATACAAAAAAATATTTAAATCAAATCAAATATTGAGTGCAAGCACCTTTTACCCCTCTCAAAAATAGTGTCAACTTGAAAAGAAGTTTGAATTATACCTAGAGTTACAAGTGATCATTGTTGACAAGGGTGTTCAATCACCGTAATTGTGACCTTAATAAGTTGTGTAAAATTTATAATTTACCACCTCCCGGTGACACACATACGATACTTATTGTACAAGAATGCAAACCTAGTTGATTAGGAAACCATACTCCTTAGGACCTTGCTGAATAAGCATTTAAATGAATAATATAGGATACACAGTTATTTGTAATTACTTAAATCATGAATCGAGTAACCTTAGTAATTAAATGCTAATATGAAAAGAATGTGTAATCTATTCTCTCTTGAACTAATAATCCTCATTGGTTTCATGTGAACCTTCCTTGTGGCCACTGAGATAAATTGTAAAACCAAACAAAAATGCAACTTAAAAGTGACCCTTAGAACAAATGCCAGTGGCTCATGTGGGAATATATGTTCCTATCAATAACCAGGCCTCATCATTCTATTGCAATAGGGGAAACAAGAAAAATTAGAGGGAGTAACTACAAGTGAAATGTTATGTAAAGTAAGGATAACATAGTATAGTTTTAAGAAGAATGAGGGACCACATAATAAGTGATTTTCAACAATTAAGGCCAATGACGAAAGATAAAGGTAATAAAATTGTAAACCAGGAAAGTGTGGTGTCATGGATGGTAGCCTTGTGTGTAACTAAATACCCTATTATTAGTGAGTGAATTAAACAAATAATTGAAATAATGTAGATGATTCTTATTCAATGAGTTACATTGTAAGTTAAATGTTTAATAGTATAAAAGAAATCCAACTATAGGGAAGGGAATGTATGATGCAAATATTATGAGAATTTATAGAACTTAAGTTAAAGATTGAATCATCATTGTAATAACTAAGAAATTATAAAGGTATCATGTTGTGGGAATGCATTATCTATAAGATTATACTATTGTTGAATCATTATGTTGTCCCTTGTCATCTGAAAAAAAAGTCACACTGATGTGCATCACATTGTTTCATGTCATCTATGTAGGTTAATTTTTTTGAAAACATATCATGTGTTTTTGTTTTCCTAGGTGATCTCTTCTAGTGTCATGTGTAATGCAATGTAAGTTACAAAACAATTATTGGATATTTTTACTATTATATTGGTGTGTGTAAAATGTGGACATTATATTTACTATATGAGTGGAGGTCCATGCTCTCTAACCTCTAGGATGGATTGGATTTGTAATGATTGTGCATGGTGTTAGCATAGATGTAAAGAGTAAATTGGTATATGTGAAGATGTGACTAGTATTAAAATCATGATATTATGAACATACCTATTTTGTTTGTCACTTAGTGTGTATTTGTTATCATGTTGATGTTATTATTATTATATCATTCTCTCTCCCTTTTGTGGATTAAATGAGGATTTCACTTGTGATGTCCGACCTCGATGTGTGTGAAAATAATGTTATTGTGGATTACAGAGTGTTAGATTTTCTTTTTATCATGTGATATGTAGGTTTTCAGATGTGTTGCACAACATAATTGGTGTGTATTAGATTGGATTGTATCATGATCTCACCACCATGTAGTGGTGAACTTTGTGTGCCACCATGTTGTCTTGTAATTTATTTTATGTTGTAATATAATTCACTATGTTCGTCATGCATATATTTTTGAAATATGAGATGATTCATGTTGTGAATTAGGGAATATATGGATTCTATGACCCCTATTGTGAAGTAATTGCACCTTGGGTACATTATGTGAAACATGATGTATTGTAACCCATTAAAGTAATGATTGAGTTATACCTGTACATATATACCATGCATAAGACACCGTGGTCAATGTGCATGAATTACCATTGTGAGAGTGATATATTTACATGTTATGTTATGATCCTTATGCTAACCAACACTAAGGGAGGAATGGTTGATTTGGGTTTTCATAATGTTGAGAAGAGTATGAGTCAAGAAGTGGAGTATTATTTAGAATAAAATCCCACTTCTATCTATTTAATAAACTTCAATATTACTCAAGTATATTATGGATGCACACCACATTAGGCTCAATTTATGCAAACTAGCATGCATCGCTGCTCTTTCCTATTGGATTGTCCATTTAACAATACTATGTTATTTTGACTATGTTGAGAGTTGTGGGAGTATGGAGCGATGATTCAAGTAGAGATTATGGTAGTTTTATTATTTTATATGTTATTTTAAGTTATCGATGTACAAGTGCTTAAGACTCGATGATTATCCCTTTGGTTGTCATATGAGGAAACATATTTTATTTTTAAATTGCTCATTATCTCTTTTTTTTTTCAAAATCAACAACTTTCTTCATTAATGAGTTTTTATATTTTAAGTATTTTATTTTTTTTTCACACTAACATGTGATTTTTTACTAACTATGGCCATTTTATAATTTATTTTTCTTAGTTGTAAATTTAAGTTTCAATTTTAATTTTTTTATAGCCTAGCCCAAGGCTTGGAATTTTTCCACTTGGAATTTAAAATAGATTATTATGCTCGTTTTAATGTCGTAATGTGTTAGAATAGGGTCATGGGATTCACCATGGAGTGGTTGGACCTATGGAATCATTTTTTTGTATGGGGGTACACCCCCAAGAGTTAGAGATAACTAGTGGGTTTTGAACCAGGAGTTATTATGTCACTTGGGTTAGGGGTGCTTGGACTTTATGTGCATAGGACCATAGGATGAATGACCTCTTTTAGGGAGACATAAGATACTTGAAGGAGGGATAAGAGTAATTTATTTCTTTATCTTTTTATATTATACATAATGGAGTGATAAGAGACTTGAGGAAGGGATAAGAGAAATTTATTGCTTTATCTTTGTATATTCAACATAAGGGGGTTGTAAGAGACTTGAGGGAGGGATAAGAGAAATTTATTTCTTTATCTTTTTATATTATACTTGAGGGAGTGATAAGACATTTGAGGGAGCGATAAGATATTTGTGTGCATTGATAGATCATTTGGAGGTACAAGGAGATGTTTTGTAATGTTTGGGAGATATATGGAGATTTTTTTTAGTCTTTTGCAGGATTATGATATTGGTATTATGGTTTATGTGCACTCTTGTGTGTTTGGGATATGTTTTGCTATGTTTCTTTCATCTTGAAACTATGTACCAATAATTATGGTTTTGAGTTGTGTGAACCATTTATATATGTACTTTTGGAATTCCATGTGTGTTATAATATGCTTATGTTTGGGTGCATTTGTGATATGTACTATGTTGTTAGGGCTATGTATGTTCTTTCCATAGTTCGGTTGAGTTCTTGTAAAGGGGTTATAGTCATAAAAGTATGTATCATTATGTAAGATATTATTTGGAACCCATGAGCATAAGTAGATTAAAATCATAAAAAATAAATATTAAGGGGCTTGATGTTTATAAATACTAAGTAATGAAGTAAAAGAGATTTTCAATATTCACAGAACATTAAAATTTAAGATATTGTCAAAATTAGTTTTCTTCCTTGTGGTCGTGTTGTATCAAAATTTGTTTTGTTAAATGATAGGTGTCATTAATGAATTTATTTCCTACCTCTCCTTTCAGCTTCTTCAGTATTTTGTTGCATCAAGGATGATGCTATTATAAGGGGGAAATGTAGTGCCATGTTAAAAAGAAAATAACAAAAAAAAAAGGGATAGTACAAAGTGGCGGTGATGACACGGTTGGAATTTTTAATGGTGAAGGAGTTGGCGAGAGGTGTGATGCGGTGAGTATCATGAGATTAATGGTGCATTGCAGGGTATGGGGCACACATTATAAAAATTTTGAGAGGTGAACTATCCTTAACATCATTTTGGATTTTTTATTTCCCTTACATAATAATGCATTCTCTTTAGTTGAGATCCTAGAGGCATAAACCAGCTAAACACATGTTAATGTTCCAAATTTATTAGTTATTTGATAGTAACAATGAGAAATATCCCCATGGGAGATGAATGCGGAAGTGTACAGGAGACATGGCTTCCTCAAGAGAGAGTCACACAATTTATCATATGAAATAAATATGTCTCCAACTTGGATCGGTTTACACTTTCCTTCATACTCTCGACCTATTCCAAAATATGAGCCCATTTCAAGTTATGGACGTCAATAAAGCATAAATATGGATGAATTTTGTCAAATGTCATAGTTGTAAGTGATTTGGGAGATATGTATGCAAAATATGGAAGTATGCACTTGGAATATAAACTGTTTCTACTAAATTACTGAAAGAAATGTGGCACGAAATGCAATGATTCTAGAAAACCAAAGCATAATGAAGAAGGGATGGGATTTTTTCATATGTTGTAGATCTAAGTGTTTTAGTAGGTATGTATGCAACATGTGGTAGCATGCATTTGGAATGTAAATTTTTGACTAAATGCCTCAAAAGTGGCCTCATGGACTACAATGATAGTAGGATGTGTGCAAAATGGGTGTGTTGAAAAGGCCTTGGAAACTTTAAAAAAATGAAAATCCAGGCTTCAAAACCTTTTTTCTAGCATCCTCCACCCTGTGCCAAAATGGAGGATTTAGAAAATCAAATGGATATCCATCAAATATAATGTTTTTTTCCAAACTTTATTCCTACTCTTGGTAGAAACGTCCACATAAATAGTCTCCACCGTAAAAACGGGTGTCTTCGTAGGGGATTTTTCAGAAGTGTAATGATCACTATTGAAATGTTTTGCTACTTCCACTAGCATCCACATAAATAATTCTCGGTAGAAAAATGGGGGTTACAGCGGTGGATTTCAGTGTAAAAATTGAATGCTATTAATTTTCATAGAACATAAAATAGATTCGAGAATATAACTTTGAGTTCAATATTACAGTAACATTTGTATGAAATGTTGGTGAGCCTGTTTGGAGCCCATCTTTCACCATGTTGTTCATGGGCAAACATGGTCTCCCTTATCTTAATATTTTATAATTTCCTTATGATTTCGTTATTCGTTTGTAATAAGATAAAAATATTAATCCATTAGATATGATAAAATTGGATATTAAAATCATGCTAATATCTTGAACCAATAAAAATCCTCCTTATAATTTACATTGTTGACTTGTAATTTGATCGAAATCCATGTTGACACGACAAATTTATACGTTTTTATCTAAGGTATCAAAACTTGGTGCTCATCTCCATTGGCTTGGTGGGACCTAAACGAGTTGTCAACTAAAAACATTTTTTTCATCCATCTTGCAAAGATAGAAAAACGTAATTTCAGAGACTAATGAGAATAACACTCTTAACCTTGTAAAAGAGTTTTTAAGCATCATCTTTATTCCTTGTTATGTAGAGAGTCACATCAAACATTATCTCAACCTCATTTGACCATTTCCACTCTATTTTCTGATCCTCTAGGAGCCCTATTTCCTTGGTTTGCACTTTTAGGAAGTGGTTAAAACTAAGAAATTTAGTTTTGTATCATCTTGTTCTTTGAACCACGAGTAGTGAAACATTTTTCTACCTTTATAAACCTCTAGTCTTTCTACTAGCAGGTTTCCTAGAACCATTAGTTTTAGGAAAAACACTCTTCTTGATAGTTTTGGAAAGGCATTTTGTAGGCTTCAAGTCATTTGTTCGACTAGGTCAAACCGGCTCAACTACATTTGGTGGTTCTTGAAATTTTTTTATTTGCGACTGTTTCCTAGTTCTTAGTTCCTTGAATTTGGTGAATTATCCATATATAGGAGAGCATGTAGGAAATTTTCCTTGTATGTTCATCTATTGACGGTCAATTGTGGTTGAGTTTTTCCTAGCCCTCGAGCTAAAGATTTTTGTTGATGCAACTAGCCCAATTATGACTAGTGGCCCTGAAAAACTAACCACCAATTACAAACCGTTCAATAGTTCTGAATTCTGTCAGTTCCTATGAACTCTTGGTATATAGGAGGTCATGTAGAACTTTATCTATTGTGGAATTTCTCATTAGAAGATAGTTTTGTAATGTGGTTTCTTAGCCTTCGAGAAAAATTAAATGTTTTTACAATTAACAAGATATTGTAAAGGAAAGTCATAGGAACATAGTAAAGTTACCAAACCATCATGGAAAATTATTAAAACTTGTAAATAAATTTTGGAGATCTATCTTGTGACTTGTTGTGTGAAATTGAACTTTTGGAAAAATAATGTTTCTCTCTCTTCCTATCTCTTTCTCTATCCTTGGTTAAGAAATTAAGTGAAATAAAATGGAATGAATATGTGTCTCTAACCCTCTTCCTTAGAATGAAAATTATTATTGTGTAAATGGGAAACTAGAAATGTTAATTATGCTAGATCTAGGTGGATGCCACACCAACTATTTCACATTAATTTTATACTCACATGGTTTCACCGAATGAAAGTAAGATGGATAAATGACATGGATGTGATTCTTTTTACATTGTTATAATTTATATATGTTAATGGAAAGAAATTTATTTTATGTATTGTAATGTTATAGTAAATTTATTTATTGAAATTTGGCCATATGAATGTGATGCTAGTTTTAGGGATGCTTTGGGAAATATGCATTTAACTATAGGTGTTTCTTTGGTTCGAATTGGTATATGGTAAAAAGGGGTTGAGTATAATTGTTAAGTGAAATTGTAAATGATAGTTAAAAATTTTGTGAAGTATTGAAACATTTATTAGTGAAGTTTTCTAATATTTTAGATGTTAGGGTGTAGGGGATATGTTCATCTAAACAAGGGGTGTTATCTTGATCCCCAAATTTTATCTTTGTAAAATTTGGATATGTATGTTAAATGAAATAAAATTTAATATTGTATAGTGCATTCTCATTGTGAAAAGATGAAATCTCTAGAGTGTTGTGTTATTTAACTAGCAAATATAGAAGAGAGACCCAATTATGATAGTCAACCTTATTTTAATACTTGTACATATCTACCTTTCTCGCACGATCTTTCTTAACATAGAAGAAACTAAAACCTTAGAAGGAACTCAAAACATTACACTTGATAACACCTTCTATCCTAAGTAACTAAGAGCCCATGTTTGAGTTGGTTGTTATAGCATATATTCTTAATGACATCGTCGTGAACCCGAAAATTAGGAACCACATGGTAAAAATTTATCTTGGGTATGTGGTCCCCTCGTGGGATTGATAGTTTTGTGTGTGTGTGTGTGTTTGTGTGTGTGTTGTAAGTTGAGTGTGATTACCTCTGGGTAGTACTATATGGGTAAACAAAACCAACATAATGTAAGATCATCTTAGTTAGGGACACATGTGAAGTGAAGAGTGTAGGTGGAAAAGATCACTAACTAACCTTTAAAGTCACTTTTATGAGTTGGGATGATAAATGAACTTGGTAGAAAATTTATATTATCTTTTGGCTTCTATGGTGCAATACTAAGAGTTATTTGTGAAACTTAACCAAATTTTAATTTATGATTAGTTTGTGAAAATATAATCATAATATGATGTTCTTGGAAAAATATGAAATGTATATTGCTCTTATAACATGTTTATACCATCTTGTTGTGATAACACAATCCACTTCATCTAGACTTTAATGTGAATCTTAACCTTCTAAATAAAGAACTATGCTCTTATTATTCTCCTTTTCCTACTTTGTAATGAATGTATGGTATGAAATCATGTAATCAATTTCTTGACATGAACCGCTAGGAAAGGACTCAGTAGTATCATGAGAATACTAGTGTCCCTTTAAAATAAATGGGTTACAAAACAAGTTGTTTAAAAATACATAATTAAATCAAATTGAACGAAACCATTTATAAATGAATGAAAATGATATGAGTGGATATGATGTTTTAATTACTTATGCATAAGAATATTGATTGTGAACCCCTTTAACCCCTACCAAACAAGAGTGTCATCTTAACAAGAAGTTTCAATTGTACCTAGAATTACAAGATGATCATTAGTGATAAGGGTGTTCAATCACCCTATTTGTGACCATAATAAGGGGTGTAAAATTTATAATTGATTGCCTCTTGGTGACACACATCTAATACTTATTTCCTAGGAATCTAAACTTGGTTGATTATGAAACCATACTCCTTAGGACCTTGTTGACTAAGCATTTAAATGAAGAAGATAGGATACACTGGTTAGTTGTAATTACTTAAATCATGAATCAAGTAACCTTAGTAATTAAATGCTAATATGAAAATAACGTGTAATCTATTCTCTCTTGAACTAATAAACCTCATTGGTTTCATGTGAACCTTCCTTTTGGCCACTAAGATAAATTTCAAAACCAAACAAAACATGCAACTTAAAAGACAAACCATTAGAACAAACGCTAGTGGCTAAGGTGGGAATATATGTTCCTATCAATAACCAAGCCTCATCATTCTATTGCAATAGGAGAAAAAGGAAAAAGTAGAGGGCGTACAAGTGAAATTTTATGTAATGCAAGGACAAAATATTCCAATTTTAAGGAGGCCTTTGCATAATAATTGATCTTCAACAATTAAGGTAAATGATGAAAGATAAAGGTAATAAAATTATAAATAAGGAAAGTGTGGTGTCATGGATGGTAGCATTCTATTTAACTAAATACCTTATAATCAGCAAGGGAGTTAAAAAAATATTTGAAATAATGTAAATGAATCTTATTCAATGAGTTATACCGTAAGTTAAATTTTTAACAATATAAAAGGAAATCTAGATACAGGAAAAGGAATGTATGATCCACATATTATTAGCCTTTCTAGAAATTAAGTAAATGATTGAATCATCATTGTAATAACTATGAAATTCTAAAGGTATTGTTCGTGGGAAGACCCTATCTATAAGATTGTACTATAGTTGAATCGTTATGTTGTGTCTTGTCATCTAAAAAAAATGGTCTTCATCTCGCATCATGTGGTTTTATGTCGCTATGTGGGTTAATGTTTGTGCAAACATATCATGTGTTTTTTGTTTTCCTAGATTATCTCTTATAGTGTCATGTGTACTACAATGTATGTCAAAACAATTTATTCCGGTGTTTTTAGTTTTGTATTGGTGTGTGTAAAATCTTAGCATTAGAATACTTTTGGGATTTAAAGTTCCTCTTGAGGTTGGTCAATTGTGTTTGAGTAGTTTCTTTGGTTGCTCTTTGTCTTTGTTGTTATGACCTTGATTAAGTGTTGGGTTGGTTCATTCATGGGTCTTGTTTTTTGGTCTTTGACCAAGCTTCACTTTGTACTTTGTTGGTGCCTTGATGCCTATGTTTTATTTGTACAAGATTCTTGATCCCTTCAAAATAATTTATGTTTCATTTTGGTCAACTTGTGGCACTGGTGTATTTTCTTGTAAAGGAATTTTTGGTCCCTTCAAAACTAAATCCTTATTACCTTAATTTTTAAAATAAAAAAAAATTGTTACAAAAGTTGGTTTTTCCAAAGACACCATATAATTGATTTTTGTGATAAAATATTCACAAAATATTATGTTCTACAAATGATCATTATATTTTGTTTACAAATGTGACTATCGCATTCATTAATGTGTTCCACAAAAACAATTAAAGTTAGTTTTAAACCACAATCTTCATAGAATTTAATTTTCTTGAAATAATTAAATGATTTTTTTAATATAAAAAACTTCACAAAATTATAACATAACATAGAAAACACCAAGTGAATTCAATTTAAAAACATGATTGCCATAAAATTGGATGTACTATAAGAAAACAATTCAATTGAGTATACCAATGAGATACCAAAAATTTTAAAAATGGATATCAGTAATGTTATTTAATTTTATGTTATAGAATAATTGTATTTACAACAATTTAATGTACTCTAAAAACACCATTCAATTGATTTTTATTTTATACTATTTTAATATTTGAGGTACTAATAGAAAACCATTCCATTTAATTTTGCAACATTATTTTCAAAATCTATTATGTATTTGAAAAATGCTAATTAATTACAATTTAAAATAGAAGTATATATAATTGTAAGTACTCCAAAAACATCATTTGAAATAGTTATTTTAAAAAATTCTTACAAAGTATGATGTATTCAAATAATAACATTCGATTTATGTTTACAATAACATATCGATATATTTGTTAAACTTTGAGAACATTTTAATTTATTTGTATAAAAATGCAATGGAAAATTCTTTTATACTCCAATGAAATCATTCAAATGATTTTTACAACAAAATTTAAAATAAATTTAATTTACTTTGAAAATGTATCATTCAATTATGTTTTACATGACAACTTTAACACATGTTTAGGTATTTTGATAACGCCTTTCAATTAAACACTATAGTAAATTTTTTTTTTTAATATACTCTAAGAATTTGATTAAGTTTAATTTTACAACACAACCATCAAAAATATTTATGTACTTAAAATAACACCATATAATTATATTTTACAACATAATTGTATAACTCCTACTTGTCCTTATGACATTATGTCATAATGTGGATAACACATCAATTGATACTCAACATATAAATTATAAATTCTAAATTTATTTGCAATATTTTGGGGTGAATGTGTGGAAACACTCTTCTTTTTCCTTTTTTTCATAGTACCATCATATTTAAAAGGCTTAAATAAATAAGAAACCATGATTCAATTTTATTTTATTGCAATCATAGAAATAAACTTGGGATAA
Source organism: Taxus wallichiana var. yunnanensis (assembly GCA_018340775.1). Taxonomy (NCBI): domain Eukaryota; kingdom Viridiplantae; phylum Streptophyta; class Pinopsida; order Cupressales; family Taxaceae; genus Taxus; species Taxus wallichiana. The sequence continues at coordinate 290,534,201 of CM031241.1, read as the reverse complement.
AACATTAAGTATTTTTGATTCATCATCATTTATTACATTTTCTATTAAAGTGAAAAACCAAATGTATCTTGGGTCAAAAGCAAAAAATTAACTTGTTAGAATTATAATTTCAAATGCATGAATATAAACAAAGAAGTGACAACATTGACAACAAAAAATTGAATCTAATATACAATTTTATCATTGTCTACGGTATAAGGGGGATTCAACATTAAAATATAACACTACATAGTTTAATAACAAATTTTTTTCAATATCATAAAAATGAACATCACGATCAATAATATCATTGATTTAAAGAATAATATAATTAAATATATAAATTTCATCATAAAAGGTAGTACAAGAGAAACCATCGTTTTGCTACTCACATCAAGGGGAAATTATTTGGCATTTGATTACTAGAAGAAAAAAATCATAGATGATGGTGACATAGGGGCCAAAATGAACTGGGCTATTTCCATAGTCCAACATAACATTAAAAATGAAAAATAGTTCTTCTATTATCTTGATTACCTTAACGACATCTACATACAAATCACTCTAAGAAGCTTAAAAATATATAATGAAGTATTTCAGATTCTTAGGTGTTTTCCCAATAGACCTATCCTATATTGGACTTGTGTATTATAATAACATTAATTTTATTTTAATATTTTCCCTTTCATCATTCCTCCTTTCTATCGACTTACACTTATGCCCACTAGCCAACATCCTTTTGATGACGAACTAAACCCCTTTTAAAACCATGACTTCCCTCTTCTTTTTCCTAGTTGTCTTCTACTATATTCTTTCATATTTCCTACTCAAAATAAGTGGTTTTCTTCAATCTCACAAATTCTAAGAGCTGCTTTCCTGCCATTTAGATGTCCTTAATGTTCTATGTTGACCTAGTTATTTGTTTCCTCTAACCATGAAGTCACTATAAGCCACCTTGATCAAATAGTTTTTACATGTTTTTAACTTTCTTGCAACATCTTACTATGTCACACACTCCTATATTTCTTTCTTCTTATCAATCCACTTCAAAAATCCCCACACACTCATGGTATTAGGATCCACCTTTTCTCACACTATATCATATTCTGGCATTCTCAAACATCTGCATGTTAATTCCACAATCTACACCATTATGTGATTCATTCTGTCACCTTCATATGCATCTTTCAAATCTTCCTTCCTTACATTGAACACCTTTTCACAACTTACACACCTCCCGTAATCCACTTTTTGGATTCAAATAATTCATACACTACCATTCACTATCCTTATTTTTGCCTCTTCTCCTCTTTCCTTCTACGTGGAATTCTTTGTACCTCATTGCAATATAATTTTCTTAAACCTCCACATCTTTTTTGTGCATTTTTATACTTTTATTATATTAAGCCTTTTGTTCACATACTAGAAACATATCTTCACTCTATTGCACTTCCCATCCATGTGAACACTCATGCTTAGCCATAACTTGTGTATGAATTCCTTGATAGTGGGATAGTTCTTGAGTTAAACATCAAATAGACATAGTGACTGGAAGGACTACCCTTAAAAACTCTTGGTATGTATATTCCAAACTTCTTCATCCAATAATAAAATTTTTTGGTCTTTACACTTTTTAATTTTTAAGAGTCTTTTACCACTTATCTTTGACTCCATCAAGGTATCCTACATACTTCGGTGAGTTAAAACTTACCAAAACTATAACACCAACCCTTAAAGGATATTTTCCACTTATCCTTGAAAATTTTTATTTGGCAAACTTTTTCTTTTTTCCGCAAATATCTTCTTATTACCGTTTTGTCCCGTTTAAAGATTTGATTATTGTTTGATAACTATAATCAAACAAGGAATGAAAGAAATGTTACAAATAATTATTATCATTAGTTAGCATCTAATATTAATTATTTAATATATGAATAATATATTAATCCTATCAATAAATGTACATAATGCAATAGAAATATATAAATAAATAGGATTTTGTAATTAATTATTTATAAGTGAATTTAGATTTATTTGGGTGTATTGAAGACTTAAAAGGGATTTTTCAACCTACAAGGTTTTGGATATAGAACTATGATTTGAATACCACTTGGGGTAGGAAAATATAACAGGGGTAGGAATTTTTACACTACTCTTCCCCTTTGCACACTTTTACACTTTCTAATAACTATCTGTAATTGTTATCCAAATAACTTGCTAGTTAATTTTGGATAACCTCTATCTTAATTTCGACACCGATGCTTCACATTTAGGTTGCGCACCCCCGCACACTTTCCTTCGAAACAACTAATTCCACCGCATTCTTCTTACGCGCTTGAATGATCTGTTTTGCGAGGGGCCCTATTTTTTTCCATGCACTCGTGTGCACCTTCTTTATTATCCCTTCACATTATTCTCCTCTTCCCAATTCTCCTTTCACATATTCCTCCCATGCATTCATTTCTTCTCTTCCTCCCTCGTGTCTTCTTTTATGTCCCCTCGCACCTTATGCAAGCACATCCTCTTTGTTTTCCTCTCTCGCATTTGCATCTTGCCACATCTTTGTGCTTCCTTTTCACCTTTGTTTCACATGACTTTATGCACCTTCTTGTTTCTTCCTTTATGTTCTTCTCTCCTTCCATTTTCCATCCTCCATCTAGTAGGAAATGTTCAATCGAGGCTTGAATTGGATAAATATGAAAAAGGCTAGTGGAAGCCTCCATGTGTTTCCTTGGTGCAACTCCAAAGGTAAAATATGGAAGTAGGTCCCAAACATGCACTGGACCTCCACATGTCTAGGGTTAGACATAGTTCTCTGCCAAATAGAAGGGACTAAGCCAAAACACAAAGGAACAAAGCAGTAGGCTTGTAGATGATGCCAAGTGTTCAACCATAGAAACTTTAGGAGTTAAAAGAGGGGTTGAAATCTTAATACACTTGGAGTTTCCATGTGGATCTTGCATAGATAGAATCTTTCAAATATTGTGATCCTGCGTTAAATGCTTGACCCTGACGTTCAGACAACCATATCTTTCAACTTGGAACTCATATTTGAGCAAGGGAGGAATTTTTGGAAATATCTCGACATCTGTTACTCACATACCCCCATAATGAAAAATACAGTCTACCATTTTCAAGGTTGTCAGGCTTGTCACCTACCACTATAATGAAGTATGGGTTTCCTTTCTTGCCCAAAAAGGAATGGTAATAGAGGCATGGGTTTTACAAGTAGAACTCATCATGGTTGGAGTAGGTGAATTCAATGCAATCTTTAGGTGTTTGAAGTAGGATTAGAATTATTCTCTCTTTTCCCTCTCTAATTCTTCCTACATATTCTAAAGGAGGGGCATTTTTCAAAAGGATGGTCATTCTTCTCTTCTGCTTCCCTCTCTCTTTCTTCCCTAGGGTTGAATGTGGAGTTTAAGCCTCCTCTCTTGGCTTTGTAATGGAATTTTCTTGCCTCTTTCCATCTGATGATGTACTATGTGAACTCATGGAGCAATAAAATATGTTTTGTGATGTATTTCATCCATCCTTACTTATTTTATTGTCTCTTCTTGCCTCTCACAATTGCAAGGTTTTGAGGTTATGTTTAATGGGTTTGAAATGGTGTTCTATGTGAACTTTATCTTTGGTCTGTGATGCATCTTGTCCATCCTCTCCATTTGTCACCTCTCTAGATTTCAAGTAGTTGGATTTGTAATCAACACCCTCCTTTTCTAGTTTATCACCACTTAAGTTATAGGATGTGTTTTCATGCACTCTCTCTCCTGGTTTCTTGGAAAGTTAGATTAGGATTAGATAGTTTTCCTACATTAGAGTAGATTGTGATAGGTAGTTTAGGAGTAGGAACTAGCCTTGTCTAAAGGTCCATCTCAAGTTTGCAAGTCCCACAACTTAAGATATGGTCCAATGTTATGCAATCACACTGAGAGTCTCAACCCATCAAGTTGTAAATATTCACAGGTGTTGTGATTCAGTATCAATAGTTATCTCTCAAAAGTGCACCTTGTAGAGATATGGATGCAAGTTTTCTAAACTTACAAAATTGATCTCTCTCTTTCGTAGATACAATGGAAACACCTCAAGTATGTGGGTATACCTATTTTGAGGTGAGTCTCCGATATCAAGGCTTGGTTGCTTATTGATTTATCCAAAACGATTTTTTTGGGTTTGAGGGTAAAAGATGACTAAATGGATTTCAAAACTAGGGTGATACACCAAATTTATGTGAGGTTTTGACCGAGCACATACATAATTGATACGAAAAGAATTCTAGAAGCACAAAATAATAGTTTTCAATAGAATATTAAGGAAAATAATTGATGTATTGAGGTAAAGTATCACAACAATATTGTTAAGTTACACATGCACATTAATATCATGCAGAAATTACTTAATTTGTAATAGGGTAAGATGATTAACCAGGGAATTCAACATTCACAAGGATTAATAGAACATACACAAGACTGAAAATAATTGGAAAGGAAGAATATACTTCTCATTTAAGGGGAAAAACTGGAAAAAATGCTTCAACACTCCTATGTCCAAAAAATTCCTCCCTTTGTGCTTGCAATTACACACAATATATAGCAAAAATTATTCATCCCACCCTTCCTAAAAATAGACTAAAATTGTACTCACCCATGCATCCTATTTTTACCCTTTATTTATTAATAAATAAGGAATAAAAATAAGCATGCTAATACAAAGAGGCATTAATAGCCTTTGGTTACAAAAATACAACTCAGTCAAACTACAGTTGATTGTTCTATTTTTAATAAAGCTAGGTGAATAATTATGCTTTGATAATAAACCTTTCTTGATGAGAAAGTCTTCCCATGTGCATGCAATTTCTATCTTCTAGTGCTTGATGTGACATCTGTAGTTTTGATCTACTTGCCCCCTTGGATGCACATGTAAAATAATGTGTCCCTGTAAATATAATACTTTTTTTTATCCTCAATTCCCATGTAGGGACTATTTTAAGCATATGTGCTATAATATTCATATCTTATTTTGTGGAAAATAAGGTAACTAGTCTTCAAGAGGGCTCTTGCAATCTGATGTTTACCTTTGTTTTATATCCTTGTGATCACATGAATAATTTGCAATATGATTCATTTTCAAAACCCTCCCACTATGGGGACCACTTTGATGAGCATACTTGGTCTTCATTAGATTTTGACCCACATCAGGCCCATCATTGCACATATAGTTTATCCTTTTGATTATCTCATGCATGGATAAGGTAATATAACCCCCTTTGATAATTCTTCGGCATTTGACCATGGCATATGTGTATATACTAACTCACCTTTTTGTGCCATCATTGTTTGAAAAGGTGTTCTCCTTGGTTATTCTTTCTTAACTATAGTCTTGTCACCATATCATGAGCCTCATTTAGTTTGATTGGTATGTTGGAATGATTTGGTTGGCACATTGGAATATTTGTTTGAACATAGACCTTATAAGGTCAATTTGCAATTATATTTAATGGGGCTGGTCCCCTTCATGCCATGATGACTCACCCCTTGATTTTTTGGTGGCATTGTAACCATGGTGGTTTGCATTGGAGTTGGTGCTTGATTGTTGATCATTGATTGTTGTACCTTTTGATTCTGGAATGTTGATTTTCTTCACCATAGTAAGCTAGGGTTTGCATTGAGGTTAGTTGGGTGAGTAAAGAACACTAAACCCCATCATTATGCTTTATTCGCACTTGGAAAAATTTAGAGAATGCCCAACAAAATTTCTTCCCATTTAACATTTTTTATGCTTTCTTGAGATTTAATGAAGGGTTGCTCTAAATTTTGAGGTTTCTACCTTTAATGGAGTTTCTATTTCAAAATTTCTCAGTGGTGGCCAACGTTTACCGAGAATTTCAAGCTCTTGTTTTATCTTTTCTTGGAGGTTTTTCATCTGATATGCTTCTTTCCGAGCTCTCTATGAGGGGTCTCTAGTTTTAGTTTTGGTGGCCGCCATTGATGAGTTTTTAAATCTCTTCTACTTGGTCTCTCTGAGAATGAACTTGCGATTATTTGGAGCTCATCGAGAACATGTATATCTTCTTATTTTTACTTATGAAATGTGCTTCTTTCTCTGAGGTGAGGGTTTCTTTCCATTGTTGGCTCCAACTGGTAAGTGAATAATGATGCCACAACTTGTGATTTGTCAAATGGGTATTCTATATTTTGTTTAAAAATCACAATATCTGTTGTATAAGAGACATGGGTATTCAAGTTTTTAGCTTCATCTATTTTTGATAGTTTCCTTTTTCTATGGCCACCATATATGAGCTTGTCCTTTCATGGGTTTGGCATTTCATTGTTCATATATGAGATAAAAGCTCAGATATTTGAAATATCCGCCATTATTCTGGACTTGGGTTTGTATCGGCTATTTTGTTTCTAAAGTTGTAGTTTTGTTGTGTTATGAAAATTGTAGATGCCTGAGAGAGGTCATTATTTTTATTATGTATTTCTTAATTTTGTAAATTACCCATATTTTTTTGATTTGTGCCTCTTTGTTATTTTATGAGCTTTCCATTCAAGCTGATTCGATCTGATTCAATTATCGAGTATGCATGGCCATTGTTTTGATGTCGAGGATTTTCATATATCTGAATTCCTTCATGGGTTTGAAGTTTTGAGAAAGGGTTCCCAAATTCATATCCTTTCACTTTTGCATTATTGATTAAGCTCAGATGTAGCTCTTGTACTCTTTAATGTAATCAAATACTAATATATAATACCCTGAGAACTCCTTCCCTTGTTGGTGTATGATTGATCTTCTCTTAAAATGGCATCCATTGTTTGATCTGAAAATGATTTCATATTACTTATGAATTGCTTTACTTGAATAGATCATTACTTTCTCCATCTTGTGGAAGACCTTGGGTTCACTTTTCTTCTAAAATTGTTTATCATGTTTTTCTGGAGACAATTTGATCATCAATATTTCTTCCTTTAGTGCTAGTAAGTAGTTATAGATTGCTTCCCACTTGTTGAAATGTTTGAACATATGATCACTATTTGATCGATTAAAAAAGTACCATAATTTGAAAGGGTATCATAGTCATGTTTACTACTAAGAGGATTCCTCGAGGATCTATCCCTAGCTCTCGATGAATCAGGTTTTCATAATTTGACTTTTCCATGTGAGACTGAAATATGTATTTTAATATTTCACTTTTTGAGCTATTGTTAGTTAAGAATTAATCCTTAGTTATTTTAAAAGAAGAAGCTTCCCCTAATCATTATTTTATCATCATTGAAGATTTTAAATGGCTCAAGATGTCATTACTTCCATTCAATGTAGCATTTATTCACTATTTTCATATGTGTTTTATCATATTTTTGCACTCCTTAGTTGATTTTTTGTTCATACCTGCTCCAAAATTTGTTATGTTCCTTTTGCTATAGCTTAGTGTTTTACATCTACCTGATTTGTTAATGATTCGGTGGTGTCGATGCTGGAATCCCTATAGATCATTTTTAAAAACATATCCTTTAAATTTGATGAGCTTTGAATGCTCTAAGGTAGTTGGAGGTTCTCTCTGCTGTTGTGAATAAAAGAGGCATGATTTCTTGTTTTGAGGTCATCATAGCCTTCTCCTAGCTGTAGATGTTACTTGAATTTTCCTAAGAGATCCCTTCATATCTTGTAAGTTGAAATACATACTTGGATCAATGATTTTCATATGAAGAAGAATACGTTCTTCTCTATATTTGGATTTTGAGCTTTTAAATTTGCTTATTGCTATCCTAATTTCTATTTAAATGAAATGAGTTTTCTCTCATGAATATTTTCTTTAGTTAAAAGTGCATTCATAATCCATACCTACAACCCTAACTTATGGTAATATATTCTATATCACTTAAAATCTTTGGTCTTATCCATAAATGTTTCTTTCTATACAATAAACCCTTAGAATCGAAAATACACTCTTATCACATAAATTGTATTATGTCCATTGAGTTTTCTCGAATGATGAAATCTAAAAGTTCACATTTGTAACTTAATTTGGCACTATAACAATTCATTTAGATGCTTCATGGCTTGTTGTTGGGGCTGAAATATGATAACTATTATCTTTGATCATGCCATGCATTATCTACTTTCTGTATTACTATTTGATTTATATACAACTTTCAAGCATGTATTAGTTTGAAATAGCATGATGGAAAGATGTAAAATGTCCATTTTACATGGCGAAGCCCTGTCAAAATTTTCTTAGATTTTCTTTTTCATTTTGTTTCAAGTTGTAATCTTATCTCATTTAGTTAACTTCAACCTTTATTTTAAACTGAAATGAATGTACTTTCTTGATTCAAGTTACAAATGTATTACTTCCTTCTTCTTACCTGTATCTGCACATTTAGACAAACTAGTTAGAAAAAATTAGGCTTTTGGCCTCTCTTTCATTCCATAGTTTTTCTCTTTCTTCTCTCTCCTTATTTCTGAGTGAATAAATCATGTATGCTACTATAGAAAAGTACTTTTATTAGTTGTGCCTTTGATCTTCATGTAATTTATACCTCCTATTGTTAAGAGATCCACCTGCATGAATTTGGACAATATAGAATATGGATCAACCTTGAGCTCTAGATTGACAATCTTCTCTTTTCTATTTTCGGAGTATAGTACCATTTTCCAAAGAGAGGATGAAGATGGAGCAAAGCCAAAGCTGGAGATGCATCAACTGAAATGAAAGAAACCTCAAGGAAATGATGGGTTCTTCATATTCTCTATTTTATTTTTCATGCATATTTACCTAGTTTAATTTACTCTTAGTAGTTGTAATTTAATTTTGAGTTACATCCCATGACTTGTGTGGGAACATTTGAAATTCCTTATGAATGAAACATTGAATTCTGAAACTGAGTTGTCTATTTCTTTCTGCATTTCAGATTTGGATATGGATTGTATGATGAATTAAACAACTCAATAACATAATTGAATGTATTAATCATGAAGGAAAGACTTTTAAATATATAACTTTAACAATGAAATATGACTGTTGTAATCTACAATTATGATTGTTGTTCCAAAACTTAACACTTCATCTATTTATAGTTTTCATGTCTTCATCAAGATAACACATTTGTCCTTTGGGGATTCATGTTCTCTACTGAAGATAATCATGAAATTTAGACTATGTGATCTGTTACATTTTGTAACCAACACACATAGCTACAAATTTCATGTAATCATTAATTAATTCAACAGAAACAATATTGAACTGAAAGAATTTCCCTAGCTTAGGTTAAATTCACCAATGCCATCCATCATAATGAAGTTTGAGTTTCCCATTTTCACACAAGTGAAAAAATAGTCAAGGGGAAAGCTTCCTACTAGCTTTTAAACAAGTTACTTGATCTTGTCTATTGGGCATGGAGTCCAAAGCATGTAATCAAAATCTACCTTTTGAAGGTCTAACCCTTTCAAAACAAACTAAAAATGGGAAGGATCTGGTAAACTAGATCAGGTGTTCACAAATGCACTTTATTAATTGAAAAACATTGCAATGTGCAGGAACTGCACTTATTGAAGGGAAATCCTACTTTAAATAGACAATGTAGGATTTTCAATAATATTGTTTGAGAAACATACCATTCATAGGAATGGGAAGTTCCTCTCCATTCAATCCTTGAGAGCTAAAAATGCATTGTGTTCTTTGCAAGCTGAAATCATGTAAGGACCACTCCATATTGTATCATGAACTTCATGTGATTTCCTGGTTTTGCATGATCAACATCCCATTTCAACACAATGTCTCCTTCATTGAAGATTCTGAACTTATCCTTCTTATCAAAAGTCTTCTTCATCTACTTCTGATTCTTTTCCATGTTCACATGAGCTTGATCTCTTAGCTCTTGTAATTCCATTAATTTTGCATAATGAATCTACAATGGTTCATTCTCAAGTAGCTCCATTTGATGTAGAAAATCTAGTGCAGGTAACTCAACTAAAATAGGAATTATTTCTTCTTTCCATAAACAAGCTTGTATGGTGAATTTCCAACTGATATTTTAGGAGTCACTCTGTCAGCCCAAAGTGCTGAATTCAACATTAGATGCCAAGCTCTCTGGTTATCTTTGAGTGTTCTTCTGATGATCCTTAAAAGATTCTTGTTAGTACTTTCAGCTAACCCATTACCTTGTGGGTAATAATTAGATGAAGAACTTAAATAAATTAATGTGGTTGATAGCCCAATCTATTACCTTTGCACCAAGAAATGCTAAAGCATTATCTGAAATGATAGTTGCTGGAACACCAAATCTATAAACTATACCTTCATAAAAGGATAGTATCGAAGTTTCATTAGCATCTTTCAAGGCTATTACTTCATTCAAGTGTAAAGTAATTTGTAGCAGTAAAAATCCACTTGTGTCCTTATGACAAGGGTGGGTTTATCATGCCAATAAAGTTCAAGACCCCACTACATGAAAGGTTGATCAAATGAAATAGGTTGTAAAGGGAAGCAAAGCTAAACATTCTTTTCCAACAAAGAAAGCACATTTTTACACTTTCTGATCCATTTGAAATAGTCTTTGAATATTTTGGCCAATAGTAACTAGATTTCATAATTTTAAGGTTGTGGTACATGTTGAAAAATGACCTCTTATAGGTCCTTCATGGAATTCAGATAATAATTTTTGAATTCTATCATAATCAACACATCGCGTAGTAATATTCCATTTATATATCTTTTAATAACACACCATCAATAAAGACATAAGGTACAACTTGTAACCTAAAATACCTTTTGATTATTCTTGTCCATACCTTACGGATAAGTGCCATGTTGTAGATATTTAACTAAATCAATCATCCATCTTGATTCCTGAAATTCTTGAAAAATCTCAAAGTTGTTGATTTTTGGTTGCACCATGACATCTGATTGTTGATATGTAACTTCAGCATGTGATATTTTGGATCTTCTGATTTCTACAGCATGTTGTTTTTCCATATCAATAATTAGATGCTCACACAAACCTTTACCTCGAACTGTCTTCGCAATACGGATATTGACATCAGTATTCCATGACTTTCGTTATCCATCCTACTCTCTTCTCATTCAATTATTTATTTAACAAGAAATATTTTACACTTGGATGAGAAACAAGAACATGTGAATTTTATTTTTGAAAGCATGTACTTAAAATTATTTAGTCCTCTAACTACTAAAAGTACTTGTTTTTCAAGAAATGTGTACCTTGTTTCGTAATCATGTAAAATTTGTCCAAAGAAAGCAATTGGTTGTTCAATATTTTCATCATTAACCTAAGTTAATATGGCTGAGATTGTTGTTCAAAATTTTCATCATTAAGTGTGCATACATTGTAAAATATTTATCAAAATTTAGATTTGAAAGAAGAGTAGGAGTTTGAGAGATGGTTGTTTTAATTGCTTCAAACCCTTCTCTCCCTTCACTGGTCCAAGAGAAAATTATTTTCTTCTTTAACATAGTTGTCAATGGTTTAACCAATGCTGCAAAATATGGAACAAATCTTCTAATGAAGTTAATTTTTCCTAAAAAACTTTGTAATGCCTTCTTGTGATGAGGTAATGATAGCTGTGATATGGCTTCAATTCTAAAAGGGTCAATTACTAAACCTTGTTTAGAAACAATATGACCAAGCAATTTACCTTGATGTACTAAAAAGATAGAATTTTTGGGATTCAAAGATATTCCAAACTACCTGCACAACTAAAAAGTTTGCCTTAGATGTATTAGATGTTCATCTATTTTTTTTTGAAAATATAGTAACATCATCCAAATAAACCAGTATGCATTTATTTAACAAGCTACGAAAATCCATGTCCATTACACGTTAAAACATTGCACCAGCATTTGAAAGGCCAAAAGGAATTCTTTTGTAAGCATAAGTACCCCACTTGGTGGTAAAATCCATTTTGTACCTATCTTCTTCTTGGACTAGAATCTGATTGTATCCACTATAACCATCCAGAAGAGATAGTCTATTAGAACCATAAACTGTTCTTAAAATATAATCCATATTGGGCAGTGAGTAATGATCTTTTAATGAAGCTTTATTAAGATCTCTAAAATCTACACATAATCTGATTTCTCCATTATTTTTCCAAAAAGAACAAGATTGCATACCCAACTTGAATGCTTAACTAGAAAGATAATACCTGATTTGATCAACTTTAATAACTATTTTCTCATTAGAGGCACTATCTTGGGATTTACAAGCCTCTATTTTTACCTAACTGGCTTGGAATTTTGATGTAATTCAATAGTATGATGTGCCAAAATGGGATCAAACCCTTTAGATCTTTGTATTTCTTAGCAAGAAAAAACATCCTTAAATTCCTTACAAAGATTGATAAAAGAAATTTTCTCAATAAAGGAGCATACCTTTTCGAGAAATAAATTTTGCCTTCATTAACTAAGATCTCTTCATTTTTTGCATGTGTTGACATCTTTGTTTTGTACTTCCTTGACTAATCATCATTGCTGAAAGATGTCTTCTAATTTACCAAACCTTGAGGTAGTTTATTCGTCTTTAATTAAACAATCGATCACCATATAAGTGTTGCAATTTATCTTGATTTACTATAGAAAATTCAGCTTCTTGCTAAAAACCTACAAATTTGTTCATCATTTTCAAAAACCTTCCAATTCAAATCATTATCGGGTATAGAAGGCTTGACAATTAGCTTTATGTGAGGTTGAATCTTGTTGTTTTTAATCTATTCCAGCACTTCAAAACTGGCACCAATTGCTACAAGTCTATCTACATATTGTTTTTCATTCTAGGAATGGACTGGATATTAATAGAATTGAAATCTTCCATTAAGTTTCAAACTCTATTTCTATAAGAATTCATTAATGGATTCTTACAAACATTGAAATTTCTTACTTGATTGATAATCAACTCAAAATCACAAAAAATATAACACGCTAATACCTCTCTTTCTAGCCCAAAGTAAGCCATGAATTAATGCTTAATATTCAACTACATTACAAGTACAAGAAAATGGGAGACTCAAATATAAGAAATAACTTTCATTTGTGGGGAAGTGAGCATCAAACCTACTCCTTGTCCTTTCTTGTTCTTAGCTCCATCAAAATGAAGCTTCCAAATCCCTTCTGCTACATTTTCTATTTTGGACAACAAGGGAATTGGTGTGTTTTCCTCATGTAGGCAATACACACCAAACATATGTTCTTCAAATTCTTTGAAAGGATCATGATAATGTTCTTCATGTGTCTTTTCATCCATAAAAAATTAGAAACACCATCTAGTGTTAAAACATGAGTTGTATTATCAAAATTAGACTGGTCTAAGGTTGCATAATTAGCTAATGCATTAGAAGCATGAGGCTCAATGTGAAATATGGACAATGGTTTAGAATTGATAGTAAATTTGGTTCCATAACATGTAGTGAAGAATAAAAAGGACCAATCTGAAGAGAGATAACCTCCTATTTTTGTTGTGAAATCTCTAGATAAGCATATAGCAAAGTAAGGAGGTAAATCCACAATAGTAATATCTTGCAATATGGAAATGTTTATAAAAGCATGTAATGTTACCTCCAATTTTTATGACATCAATTGTATTCGTTACAATCCCTATCAAGATGTAGCACACTCTTCTCTATAGGTTCATAATGTAAACCCAATTTTTCTACAATTACTTTTGGCATAACTGTGCTACTTGCACCACTATCAACCATATAGTTATGAACAAGATGCTCTCCAATAATTAGTGAAAAATAAAATGGTGGTGTTTTCTTTTGATGTCTTGAGCATTTAAAACCTTTTAACCATCCATTTAACTTCTTTAATGCGGTCTTGTTCCATTATTCCAAGGACCATATGTATGTTTTTGAACTTCCTTTTCTGCTATTTTTGAAGAAATCTACAACTTAGCAAGTTCATGAGAAAGCAACTCTTACTGTGTCTGGAATACTTAGAGCATCCCACATTGAGATATTAACATTATATTTTTCATTACATCAACAATGTTAAAAGAATAACTTTTTTATAAAAATACTCTACTATTTTAGTATAGAATTTAGCAAAAATTGATTCTTATTAGCTTCTTTTGATATTTGAGGTATAAATAATCTTCTTGGATCAAGCTGTAGCTATTTTTGCTGCTCTTTACTAGTTGAAAAACTTGTTGTTTTTTGTGGAACAACAAAACTGTTAGATGATTTTTGGCCTGTAGTTGTTGTTTTATCAGTGAGAATTGGTAGAATATGCTTATTTTTTGACGACTTTCCCGAGCCTTTTCTTAAGCCTAGTAGTAGTAATCTATGCAATGAAATCATCCTCACTAAAACTGAATAATTTCTATTCAGGTGCTTTTTGAACATGAGTTTCTTGCTGCCCACCCTCCATTTGAGGCATGAACAATGTCTTAGGTTGAGGTTGTGTAATAAGACTTATGTTTAGGAAAGCATTTGGACAACTTGCAGCTGAATGAGGTTGATTACAAGGTTGACACCATTCTTTGTAGCCATATTAACTAGGACTAAAGTGTTAGATGAACTAGGAGCCTTTGGGTAAAACTACCTTTGTTGATAAGGTTGCCTATAGTTTTGATTTCTGTTGGTAAGGCTACCTATTTTGTTGGCTGATAAGGAGCTCGACAAAGTGCTAGATAATGTAAGTCTATTTTCAATCAAATTGATCTTGTTTCCCATAGTCTAAAAACTTTAAACACATCATCTAATGGGGTAGCAATAATAGGTTCTATAATGGTGATAGGCTTTGGGATAGGTTCCAAATCAACTAAAAAGGGAAATTAAGGCCTTTGTGCTAATTTTTTGGCTTGAATAAAATTGTTTTCAGCTTTTATAGTAATGTCATAAGCATCTACGGAAGAGTGTCACCTCCCATAGACTAAATCATAGTTGAAATATCACTGTTTAATGCTCTAAGATAATAAAGGAAAGCATGGTCAGCTTGAGGCTTAACACTTGCTGGGATTCTTTCCCAAGTTTTGGAAAAATGAATGTTGAAACTAGACATAAATTCATGAGGAGACTCTTCTAATGGTAGATAGTTGTTCTATGAGGGATAAATGATCTGAATTATCTTGAAATTGTTTCAAAAATTTACCACCTAAATCATCCCAAGTTCTTATGCTTCCAATCTCTAGATTTATATACCATTACAAGGAATTTACTTTAAAGGATGCAACTAAAAGTCTCAAAGCCACATCTTCATGAGTAATATTATGGACTACACATAAGGGATGCAAATATCTTTGATGTGCTCTGTAGGTGTAACCTGATTTTCACCCATGAATGAAGGAAAGATTTTCATGGTAACATTAGGGATATCATGATAAACTAGAATTACTAATGGGATGCCATTAGTAAAGGTCACAAAATTCCTAGGTGGTTAAATAGCCATTTGAAAAATTGGGATCTGAATAGAGAAATTAATACGTGGTGAAGGAATATTAGGAGGTGGGTTGTTAAAACCAGGCCTATTATAAGGTAGGGTGGAACTCTTATTCTTCTTACAAAATTTAATGGTAGAAAAATAAACTTAGAAGGAATTCCTCTCGATGATCTTGTAGTCACTTTAGGTATGGAACACTACTTAAAAGTCTAAAGTCAATAGAGTTGCCAAATAAATCCTTAAAACTTTAGAATAAATTTTTGAAGCTTGCTCCAAAAGTAACTTTTGCTTGATGTAAATTTGTTGTAAATTGTTGTAATTTGCTTGCATATCTGATTCATTTTCCCACCATGCATGCCAAAAAATGTTATCTCTCGAAAGTGCACCTTGTAAAGAGATGGCTACAAGTGTTCTAAGCTTGTAAAATTGATCTCTCTCTTTCATAGATATAATGGAAACACCTCAGGTCTGTGGGTATACCTATTTTGAGGTGAGTCTCCAGCATCAAGGCTGGTTCCTTATTGATGTATCCTAAACTAATTTTTGGGGTTTAAGGGTAAAATATGACGAAAATGGATTTCAAAAATGGTGTATTACACAAAATTTATGTGAGGTATTTGACTGAGCACATGCATAATTGATATGAGAATGAATTCTAGATGCACAAGCCAATAGTTTTTAGTAGAATATTAAGGAAAACACTTGATGTATTGATGGAAAGTATCACAACAATACTTTTAAGTTAAACATGCACATTAATATCATGCATAAATTACTAAATTTGCAATAGGGTAAGATGATTAACTAGGGAATTCAACATTCACAAGGATTAATAGAACATACACAAGACTACAAATAATTGGAAAGGCATAATATACTTCTCATTTAATGGGAAAACTAGAAAACCACTTCATCACTCTTGTGTCCAAAAAAATCCTCCTTTATGCTTGATATTGCACACAATATATAGAAAAATTATTCATCCCACCCTTCCTAAAAATAGACTAAAACTATACTCACCCATGCATCCTATTTTTACCCTTTATTTATTAATAAAAAAAGGAATAAAATAAGCATAATAGAAAGAGGCATTAATAGCCTTTGGTTACAAAAATACAACTCAATCAAACTGCAGTTGACTGTTCTATTTTTAATAAAGCTAGGTGAATAATTCTGTTGATAATAAACCTTGCTTGATGAGCAAGTCTTCTCCCATGTGCATGCAATTTCTGTCTTCTAGTGCTTGATGTGACATCTATATTTTTGATCTACTTTCCCCCTTGGATGAACATGAAAAATAATGTGTCCCTACAAATATAATACTTTTGTTTATCCTCAATTCCCATGTAGGGACTATTTTGAGCATATGTGCAATAATATTCATATCTTATTTTGTGGAAAATAAGGTAATAAGTCTTCAAAAGGGCTCTTGTATTCTGATGTTGAACTCTGTTTTATCTCCTTGTGATCACATGAATAATTTACACTCTGAGTCATTTTCAAAACCCTCCCACTGTGGGGACCACCTTTGATGTGCATATTTGGTCTTCATTAGATTTTGACCCTCATCAGGCCCATTATTAAAAATATAGTTTATCCTTGTGATTATCTCATGCATGGATAAGGTAATATAACCCCTTTGATAATTCTTTGGCATTTGACCATGGCATATGTGTATATACTAACTCAACTTTTGGTGCCATCATTGTTTGAAAAGGTGTTCTCCTTGGTTATTCTTGCTTAACTATAGTCTTGTCACCATATCACGAGTCTCATTTAGTTTGATTGGCATGTTGGAATGATTTGGTTAGCACATTAGAATATTTGTTTGAACATAGACCTTATAAGGTCAATTTGCAATTATTTTTAATGGGCTGGTCCCCTTTGCCACTATGACTCACCCCTTGAGCATTTTCAATCAGTGGCACTTGTAACCATGGTGGTTTGCATCGAGTTGGTGCTTGATTGTTGATTCATTGATTGTTGTACCTTTTGATTCTGGAATGTTTATTTTCTTCACCATAGTAAGCTAGGGTTTGCATTGAGGTTAGTTAGGTGAGTAAAGAACACTTGAACCCCATAATTCTACTTTATTCACACTTGGAAAAATTTCTCCCATTGTTATTGTTGATGTTTTCTTGAGCTTTAATGAAGGGCTTTATAAATTTTGAGCTTTTTACCTTAATGGAGTTTCTATTTGAACTTTATAAGTGGTGGCTGATTTTATTGAGCATTTCAAGCTATGGTTTTAGCTTTTCTTAGAGGTTTTACATCGATATGTGCTTCTTTCTGAGCTCTCTGTGAGGGGTCTCTAGTTTTAGTTATGGTGAACTCCATTGATGATTTTCTAAATATCTTTGCTTGGTCTCTCTGAGAATGACACAGACTGGGACTATTTGGAGCTCATCGAGAACATGTATATCTGCTCAATTTTACTTATTAATGTGCTTCTTTCTCTGAGGTGAGGGTTTCTTTCCATTTTAGATCCAAATGCTAAGATAATAATGATGCCACAACTTATCATTTCTCAAATGGGAATTCTATATTTTGTTTAAAAATCATAAGAAGATCTATTGTTATAAGAGACATGGGTATTCTAGTTTTCGAGTTTTAGATTTTCCCTTTTAATATGGCCACCATATATAAGCTTGTCCTTTAATGGGTTTGGCATTTCATTTTTCATATATGTGATAAAAGCTCGGATATTTGAAATATCCACCATTATTATGGACTTGGGTTTAGTATCGGCTATTCAAGTTTTGAAGCCATAGTTTTTCGTGTTTTGAGAACTATAGATTCTGATAGAGGTCGTTATTTTTATGCTTTCTTGGGGTTTCGTATTTCTGGATTTTGTAAATTACCCATATTTGGGTTTTGATTTGTGCTCTCTTTTTATTTTATGAAGCCATTCTGAGCTTTCTTCGAGGTGATTCAAGCTTATCAATTCAGTATGCATGGTCATTGTTTTGATGTTTAGGATTTTCATATATTTAAATTCCTTCATGGGTTCTAAGTTGTTGACAAAGGGTTCCAAAATTCATAGCTTTTCACCTCTGTATTATTGATTAAGCTCAAATGAATCTCTCGTACTCTTTAATGGAATCAAATACTTTTTATATAATGCCCGAGAACTCCTTCCCCTATTGGTGTATGACTGATCTTCTCTTAAAATTAAATCCATTGTTTTATCTTAAAATGATTTCTTATTAGCTTATGAAAATGCTTTTCTTGAATAGATCATTACTTTATCCATCTTGTGGAAGACCTTTGGTTCACTTTTCTTCTAAAATTTTAATCATGTTTTTCTCAAGACAAGGTGATCATAAATATTTATTCCTTGATGCTAGTAAGTAGTTATATATTTCTTCCCAATTGTTAAAATGTTGAACATATAATCACTATTTGATTGATTGAAAAAGTACCATAATTTGAAAGGGTATCATAGTCATGTTTACTACTATGAGGAATCCCTGAGGATCTATCCCTATCTCTTGATGAATTAGGTTTGCATGTAATTTAATTTTCCATGTGAGACAAAAATATGTATTTTAATATTTTGTTTATTCGGTTGTTCATCTGGTTAAGAATTGGGCCTTAGTTATTTTAGAAGTTAAAGCTTCCGAGGTAATAATTATTTTATCTTCATTGAATATTTTATATGGATCGAGGATGTCATTACTTCCATTCACTATGGAATTTATTCACTATTTTCATGTGTTTTATCATATTTGTGCACTCCTTAGTTTATTTTATGTTCATACATGCTCCAACATTTTTATGTTATTTTTTTTCTCTAGGTTAGTGTTTTGCATGCTACCTGATTTGTTACTAATTTAGTGGTGTTTGATTCTAAAATCACTATAGCTCATTCTGAAAACATATCCTTTAAATTTGATGAGATTTGAATGTTCTAAGGTAGTTGGAGGTTCTCTCTATTGTTGTGAATAAAAGAGGCATGATTTCTTGTTCTGAGGTAACCATAGCCTTCTCCTAGCTTGTCGATGTTACTTGAATTGTTCCTAAGATCTCCCTTCATATCTTGTAATTTGAAATACATACTTGGATCAATGATTTTCATATGAAGAAGAATAAATTCTTCTCTATATTTCGAATCTTGAGCTTTGTATCTTTTTTTTGTTATCTTGGTTTCTGTTTAAATGAAATGAGTTCTCTCTCATGAATATTTTTTGTAGTTGAAAGTGCATTCATAATCCATACCTGCAACCTTACCTTATGATAATATCTTCTATATCACTTAAAATCACTGCTCTTATCCATAAATGTTTCCTTTCTCTGCACTGATTGTTTTCACATTAAACCTCATAGAACTTAAAATGCACTCTTCTCATTACTACATTCTATTTTTTCCATTGAGTTGTACCTAAATGATGCATCTAAAAGTTAGCGATTGTAACTTAATATGGCACTATAAAAGTTCATTTAGATTATTAATGACTTGTTATTGGAGATGAAATATTATAAATGTTATCTTTGATCGTGTCCATATTATCAACTTTATGTATTACTATTTTATTTATATATAACTTTCAAGCATGTATTATTTTGAAATAGCATGATGGAAAGATGTAAAATGTCCATTTTACATGGCAAAGCCCTATCAAATTTTCTCATATTTCCTTTTTCATTATGTTTTAGTTGTAATCTTATCTCATTTCAGTTAACTTCAGCCTTTAGTTTAAACTGAAATGAATGTACTTTCTTGATTCAAGTTACAAAATGTATTACTTCCTTCTTCTTACCTATATCTACACATTTAGACAAACTGGTTAGAAAACATTAGGCTTTTTGGCCTCTCTTTCATTCCATAGTTTTCTCTTTCTTCTCTCTCCTTATTTTTGAGTGAATAAATCATCATGTATACTGCTACAGAAAAGTAGTTTTATCATTTGTGCCTCTAAACTTTATGTAATTTATACCTCCTGTTGTTAAAAGATCCACCTAATGAATTTGGATAGTATAGGTATATGGATGAACCTTGAGCTCATGTTTGACAATCTTCTCTTTTATGTTTTTAGGTACAGTGCCATTTTGCTAAAAACGAGGATGAAGATGAACAAGGTTGGAGCTGGAGATGCATCATACAAAATGAAAGAAACCTCAAGGTAATGATGTGTTCTTCCATATTCTATTTTATTTTTCATGCATATGTACCTCTTACTTAAGTAGTTGTAATTTAATTTTGAGTTAAATACTCTTGAGTTACATCCCATGGCTTGTGTGGGAACATTTGAAATTCCTTATTAATAAAACATTGAATTAAAACCGAGTTGTGTATTTCTTTCCACATTTCAGCTTTGTGTGTGGATTGTATAATGAATTAAAAACAATAAATAACTTAATTTAATGTATTGATCATGAAGGACCTTTAACTTTAACAATGAAATTTGACTGATGGAATATGAAATTATGATTGTTGTTCTAAAACTTAACACTTGATATATTCTACAGTTTCATGTCTTCATCAAGATAACACATCTTTCCTTTAGGGCTTCATGTCTCCACTTAAGATAATCATGAAATTATAGACTATGTGATTTGTTACATTTTGTAACAACACACATAGCTGCAAATTTCATGTAATCATTAATTAATTCAACAAAACAACATTAGACTGAAAGAATCTCCCTAGATTAGGTTCACTTCACCAATGCCATCCATCGTAATGAAGTTTTGAGTTGCCCATTTTTGCATAAGTGCCAAAATAGTCAACAACTACATCATGTTACTTTCTACATTTTTTCTTTTTTAATACTCTACTTCATTATCTTTCGGTGACAATACAATGGTCTCTAAATTCTCTACTTAGTATTTTAAAACCCTAACCATATAGGGAGTCCTAAAATGAAAACATTAGTTGGGTTGTGGGGAGCTCTGTGCACTACTAATGGAAACATAACTCTTTAACGGAACCAAAACAATGGTGATTCTCCACCTAACATATGATATCTAGATGTAGTTTAATCAAATTTTACATATTCTCTTTACAATTTTTGAATTGAGTGTATCTCTTATGAAAAGTACTTGAGTAGGTGACTTCCGATGCTTTTAAATGTTTCAATTATCTCTAGTCTTAATGGGAATCTTCGGATGTATAGATAATGTTTCCTGATGAATTTGTTGAGGTGTGTTTAGAATATATGAAACTTTAGGTTCCTTTTATGCTATTTTTTTAAATAACATTCCATAAGAGGCATTGAGATTTCTAGGTATTAAATGAGGCGATTTTAATTTTTAATATATTATTATAAAGGCTATTTTAGTCTAAAAGAAAGAATAATGTGTAACAAAAATTTAGTGACTTAAGTGAGTTGGTTTAAGATCATACAATAGGATCATGACAATTCAAATGTTTATCTCCCTGTTGTAGGTAATTGACCCAAGAGATCAAACCTCTAATGTGAAGTTGTGAAGGCAAAAATTAGAGTTTATTATTTTGTTTCATGCATTTTATTCTTATAAATCCATCAAAAAATGAGTTTCAAGATCAATAACGCTAGATAAGAGACCTATGGATATACAAAATTAGGATGGGTAGATTGTAGTTATTTAAGAAAGAGCCCAATGTCATTAATAACATTGTTAAAGAGTAGAATTACCCAATTTTATTGTGTACATTTCCTCCTTTATGTATTGAAAATGAAATGACATGCATAAAAGAAAATGTTAGAGTAGGTATTTACCTTAGCTCATGTTCACCTAGGTATTTTATTTGCTTTTATTGTATTTATCCTCAGCCACTTATGTGTGTGGATATATATTTTATCTTATTTAGATATTAGGAGATATTATCTACTAGTTAGGTATATTTCTTTCCTTGATGTCTAGTTCTCTCTTAAATCTATGGTCTTGATTAGTTCTTTGATGACTAGTTATTTCCATGATTTTTGGCTTGATCTATGACCTTAACTTGTTCTTAGATTGTTATTCCTTGCCTATTTAAGCAAGGCCCATTCTCAATGTATTACATTGAGTACCATAATAATATATGATATTGCTTATTCATTTGTTTGTAAAGGTTTATGTAAAGTTATTCGTGAATTATTTTCATTTTATTGATCATGATGTTTGTTTAATTTTGTTTGTGTGGTGAAGGCAATGAAAATGTATATTGTTTTCATGGCAACTAAAATAAATAACATGAGCATAAATATTGAAAAGTTTGTAATTTTTGCACAGTAACTCGTTTTGAGTGCCGTTTTTGTAAGAAGTGTTTTTTTTTCATGCTTTTTCCATTGGATTTATTTATTTTGAGACTTTCACTATAATTATAAATTGCCAAATATGGAGGAGTGTTGTAATAAATTGTAGATGTAATTTGG
Source organism: Taxus wallichiana var. yunnanensis (assembly GCA_018340775.1). NCBI lineage: Eukaryota > Viridiplantae > Streptophyta > Pinopsida > Cupressales > Taxaceae > Taxus > Taxus wallichiana. Next base: position 290,511,488 of record CM031241.1, on the reverse strand, counting down.
TGAGTCCAACATCCTAAACTTTTGGGAGTTACATTTTGTACCTATCATGGTTTTGAGAATGATATGCTTTTCTCGAAGTATGTGGACTTCAAGAGGATATTGTAAAATTTTGGAAGAAAATAGATAGCTCAAGAAGGGAAATTCTATTCTACAATCACTCATTCATGATAAGGATACAATAATACACTTCTGTAGAACAAACTTACTAGACTACACCATCAACATCATATCGTAGATAGTCAAATCCATGCTCGTAGTCCACTTGTAGCTATTACTCTTGAACCACTGACATTTATCTATCACTCTTTGAGTCCGTTTCTAGTCTTGATGCTCATACACCTATGAAGCTTGTTATTGTATGCTCTTCCACATCTCGTGCCTATTATAGTACCACATGTTGTGTATCCTACTTTTTCAACTTTGCATGGATTTTTAAGAAGCATACACCGCATTTAGTTCTCGCATGCTTCATTCTATGGGTCTCACTAGTGGAGTCATTGGCCGACATTCACAGGGTATTGTTTCCTTGATTCCACATGTTAACTAGAATTCTCATTGTGACATTGGTTTTTGAGCAGATACTTCATTGGGATCACACATTGACAGAGCTCATTTTTTTGTTCGCTCGACTCTTTCTGAGGATCATGAACAACACATGAGTTCTACACCTTCACTCATGCTTGAGAAACCCGAGATTTCAGTTTCGGACATGATCAACCCGACACACATTCTCGATGTTCTTTTTGCATGCACCCATTGTGTATTTTGCACCAAGTCATATGCAAGCATCTTCTTCATCCATCCATGTTGATTTGGGGTGGATATCTAATCACTCATGGTGGCGACTTAGGTATTCATTGAGAAGACTTTACAAGTGTGGTTCCTCCACCATTAGGCCTCTTTCTCCACTTTCTATACCTTATGTATTGTGATGCTTCTTGTTTTAAGAATTTTTCTTTAGCAGGTGTAGTGTATCTCTCTTGTTTGTTAAGAGATTTTGTATCTATATTTTCAACACTTTTGGCATGTTGTGAGTATCTATTATGGGGGATCTATTCGGTGCATTTGAGTGTTAGTTTTTAGTGTTCGAGTAGTTATTTTGAAAAATCATATAGATTTGTAGGTCCCTCCACCCATTCAAGTAGTATGAGAGGGTGTGTGTTGATCCTTCTTCTTGGGTTTTGTGTCCTTACCTTATTACCTTGGCTTTTCTTGGATCATGACACTCTTGATTTTGTGTCCTTGCCTTATTGCTTTGGTTATTGTTCTTGGATCGTGACACACCTATTTTCAGCAGTTGATCAAATTATGTTTGGTGTTTTTTACACTTTCGACATCACTCCGTTGATAGTCTCCTTGTATGGAGCTATTCTAGTAAAACCAGTGTGAGTTGTTTTTGATTTTTGTGATCGAGTAGTGGATTCAGACCATAGTGCACACCAAAATTCTTTAGCATTGTACAAGTTTTTTGAGCCGAGCTTCTTGGGATGCCTTGGAGTGGGTCTTTACTCTCTTTACTTTGTTGTTACTGGTTTTGAGTACCTTGTGGTGTTTTTCTCCCCCGGTTATTGTACATGAGTACCTCATCAAGCCTAGTTGTCAGGAATCATATTGTGGATATCCCACTTCTATTTTGGCCCCGGTGCTTCACTTGAGGGTGAGTGTTAGAGTAGGTATTTACATTAGCTCATGTTCACCTAGGTACTTTATTTACCTTTATTGTATTTATCCTCACCCACTTATGTGTGTGGATATTTCTTTTATCTTATTTAGATATTAGGAGATATTATCTAGTTGTTTCCTTGATCTATAGTATTGACTAGTTCTTTCCTTGATCTATGGTATTGACTAGATCCTTAATGTCTAGTTCTCTCCTAAAACTATGGTCTTGACTAGTTCTTTAATGACTAGTTATTTCCTTGATTTATAGCTTGATCTATGATCTTGAATGGTTATTAAATTGTTATTCCTTTCCTATTCAAGTAAGGACCATTCTCAATGTATTGCATTGAGTTCCATAATAATATATGATATTGTTGCTCATTTGTTTGTAAAGGTTCATGTAAAGTTATTCGGTGAATTAATTTCATCTTATTGATCATGATGTTTGATTAGCATCTGTGTTCTTGGCTTGGTACAATCTACTTATCGTTCCTTTAGAAAAGATACATAAGTTTTTAAATAGAGATTTTCTTCCCTCGATGCTTATTTTATAAGATCCCATTGTATTGGTATTGGCACACTCCATGATGAAACCTTCAACATATAGAGTAGTTAATGTCATGATAAATAATATAACATTAAATCAAATGTAAAATGTAATGTAATGAAATAATGCAATAAGGAGATGTAAAATCTAGAAGGAATACACCTATTTGATTTCGGAGGGTAGGGTTTCCTATGAGTTGCTTGTTTTTGATATTTTAATTTTTAACCATTGTCGAAGGATTAAGGTCTAGGGGTGATCAATCCCACATAGTGTTTAGGGGATTCCATAATAATTGGTTTATGGATACTAACACACTAATTCAAAAGAGAGAGAATAATAATAAGGATCCAAAGATCCTCGTGAAGGAAGAAAAACACATATGAAATTTATTCAATAACTCTAATATCTCCCCCCCATAAGTGTAAGATGAGAGGAACAACTACCTATGAATAATTTAACTGCTTTACTACCTTCCATAACCAAAATTCCCAAACATTTTTATTTTTCTAGGCCCAATTTAAAAATTTGGACACACAAAACAAAAGATAATGGGTTTTCCCATACTCCCCCTTATGCCGCATAAATAAGTAGAAAATGAATAAATATAAAGTGTGTTGAATTATAGATGGAGAAAGGAGACAAATACCTCTAATATCCCTAAAATTGGAACTAATCAATCTTTCTATGGAGAAGAAGGAATGAGGTATTTCATCACCCTTGACACTTATTTTAAATTAGAAATATAAATTTGAAATTGTGTAAAACACATATTCCTATAGATAAAAAAATATGAATTTTTTGATAAAATTGTTGCAACTATCTAAGTGAGAAAACATAGAAAGGGATTAAGAACATCAAAATAGTCTTCAACCTACCTTACGGTTTTAACCCTTTACATTCTTTGTTGGGTTTATATGTTTGGTGTTGTTTCTGAGTCATTTTTCCTATTTTTGTGTTTGGGTCTATGTCTCAAAACCTCTTCATGTCTATTGTATGTGTCTAATATATTTGAATGAATTCCCTATATTTTGAGGTACATGTGATGATAATATGGCTATAAATAATATGTGCAACCAAGTATAATAAGTTTGATAATTTTGATATAAACAACATTAATGATTGATATGGTGGCCATGAAGAAGAAAATGTACATTTAAAATGTGTTCCACATGGTGGAAACCATGGAACACAATCAAAGAGACACAATAATAATAAAAATAATGTAAACAAGATAGATATTAGTAATAAAAATAGAAATCCAAATTTAATTAAAATCATTAGAATGCAAATAATGTTACATAAAAGACTTAATGCTTAGAAACGTGGGACACCCATGATGTATCAAAAATAAAAGTCCTACAAATAAGAGATGCAATATCACATAAGAAATTAGTGATTTCACAAACATGGGACACCTAATATGCCACAAGATAAACAAGTCCTTTAGGCCATAATAGGAGCATTAAACAAGTTCCTACACGCAAAAGTACTAAGCATGTATAGAGAAAAATAGTGTTATAATGTGATGAAATGATATAAAAAAGTGTATATGAATATAAAATATGTCAACAACACATAAGACACATGTGATAGTATTTTTAATTCATAACTATTATCTCTCGAAAGTGGACCCTGTAGAGAGATGGATGTAGGTGTTCTAAGCTTGCAGAATTGATCTCTCTCTTTCATAGATACAATGGAAACACCTCAGGTCTGTGGGTATACCTATTTCGAGGTGAGTCTTCGGTATCAAGGCCGGTTCCTTGTTGGTGTATCCTAAACTAATTATGGGGTTTAAGAGTAAAAAATGACTGTAAAGTAATTTAAACTAAGGTGATACACCAAATTTGTATGAGGGCTTGACTGAGTATATGCACAATTGCTATGGGAAGGATTCTTGATGCATGAGCCAATAGTTTACTGCAGAATATTTAAGGGCAAACACTTGGTGATACTGAGGGAAAATCACAACAGTACTAATAAGTTAACATGCACATTAAAATTAAGTAGAAAATACTGAATTTGTAGTAGGGTAAGATGATTGATCAGGGAATTTGCATTCACAAGACTAATAGAAACATACACAAGACTACAAATAATTGGAAAGGTAGAAAATACTTCACACACAGAAGGAAAAAATGGCAAAAATTGCTTCAAGACTCTATATAAAAAGTTTCCTCTAGAATTTTTTTCGATGGAAGAACCTCCTTCTTGCTTTTTGCAAAGGCACACAATATATAGATAAATTAAATTCACTCTCTTCCTAAAAATAGCCTAAGGCTTGTACTCTCCCATGCATTCTATTTTTACCCTTTAATTATAATAGATAAAGGAAAAAAATAGAGCATGCAATTACAAATAGGCATTAATAGCCTTGATTATAATACTGATCAAACTGAAGTTGATTGTTCTATTTTTAAGAAAGAAGGGTGAATAATTTGCTAAAAATAAGATTGCTTACTAGGCAAGTTTCTCTCCATGAACATGCAACTCTGTCTTCTTCTCTATTATGTCCTCTTTTGAGCATGTAAAAATAACTCATGTGTATTATGCTAGCTCCATGTGGGGGCCACACTTTGATATATGAATTTGTCTTTATTTGAGTTTGGCCACCTTTTGGACTTTAGCAAAATAAAATATCTACCACCTTTTAATTCTTATTTCCTTGTCAACTTTTGTATTTGAAAGGACCCAATGATTATACCTAAAAGACTCACTGTTTTGGTGATCATGTTGACATGTATGGCCAGATTTGCATTTTATTGAAGTTAGACTATGATGGACTTTACCCTTTTTGATGATCATTATTCACTGTAGCAATAGGTAATATTTGTGAAGGCTTTGCAAAGTTTATGTAATAATCACTTTACACTTGTCCGCTTTGAACAATAGCTTGACCCTTCTGATGATTGTGTCAGTGACCCATTTTTTGAAACTAACCCAAGTGGGATTAGGGTTTTTGTGGCTTTGACACACATTTAACTTAACCCTCATCATGTTAATTAACTCATTGTAAGAGTTTATGGAGGAAAAGGAGTTAAAAATCTATCATTTGGAATTTTTCACTTGAGCTCCTCTCGAGCTAGCGAAGCTCGCTTAGATTTCAATACCACCATTGATGGGATTTGTAAGCTTAGCCTTTCTTTGTTCTTTTCTTTTCTGTCTCCGATCTTCCGAGCAAGACAATGGCCATCATTTTTATATGGGTTTGGAAGATAGTTGTTGGAAGTGAAAGTCTAGCCCATGTATCTCTCGATCCTTGATTATGCTTTGAGTTATTTTAGTTCTATGTTGAGCTCGACTTGGAGGGTTTTGAGAAGGCTCAAACCTTTCTTTATTTTGTGTTTTGTGACTATGGTTATTCATGGAGATTGCTCTGAGAATTTTTACGTAAGCCTCTGATTTCTTTAGCAGAGAGTCGCCATTACTTAACACCGAATCTATTAAAGTTTTAGATGATGGGATTTGAGTTTCGATTCACCACTTTGCTATGACTTGCCACTTTGAAGGTAAGAATCTGATTTCCTTGATCTTTTGTAATAACCCAAAATGGGTATTAATCATTTGATTGAAAACTATCATATTTTAAGGGGACTTTTAACATGGGTAATTAAACTTTCTAATTTGTGCATATTCTGCCTTTCATTCATAGATCTGAATGTTTTTTGATTTGGGTATTGCTTATCTCACTATAAAGGGTTGTGTACTTCATTTTCATGTATCGCCACAAATTATTTTTCTTCTACATCTTTCATCCTTTTGAGTCTTTGAGAATCTGTAGCTCCTTTACGAGTTTTCTGAGTGGGAGGATTGTGGATGTTTTTGGTCATTTTATAGAATTAAGCTTGGAACTATATTATCATTTGACCCATGTGATTTTTTATGAATGTGAACACTTTGTTTTAAGGTTTTTTTCTTTTCCTTGAGTTTATGAAAATTATATTGCCGCCATGAATATTTTCTTTCAACTTCTATGAGCTCTAGTTTTCCTCTACTTGATATTTTACTACTTTGACAAATGTTGTGGTAGTGGATTCTGAAGTACTATTCCATTTTATGTTACTTGGTGGCCTGATGAAGGATTTCTTGAGTTCGTAACCCTAATTTTAAGGTAAATCTTTGATTCCATCAATTTCATGGTAGCTTAGAGTTAAATATTCTACCATTTTTCATAAACGAAGTGGGTTTGATTTCTGATAATGTATTACATCGAAACTTTGTATTGTACAATGAATGCCATGTTTTTTCAAGTTCGCTTGAGGGCATGTACCTATGTTTGACTTTACCTCTGAAAGTGCTTCTTACTTTGATTTGAAAAGGTGGTTGCCATAGAAGTAAAACTTCATCCAATATCGGGTTTGTTTATAAATATGAAGTGCATTTTAACTGGGAATTTCTTCATTTCTATGGAATGGGTTTGGGTTTCTCCTTTATGAAAAATCTTATCATCACACCAACTGGGAGCTATCTTCCTTTCTGTGTTGTCATCATTATCTGACTTGGGGAAAAATTGGGTATTGAAGCCTTACTCTGAAATTTTGAGCTCATTGTGAGTTGATTATGGATCTGTCGTCTCTTCTTCTATTGGGTCTACAAATTTTGCATATTTTCTATTGAAACCTTATTCCATCATTATACAGATCTCTTTTATTTTAAATTTTTACTTCTGAGTTTTTCATAAAAGTTTCTGGTAACTTTTTTGTTCTTGATTCAAACTCCAAACTATTATGTTATTTATTTGAGTTTTGTTTCATCCTAAGACTTGAATACTTTGATGCTTTTGAAGAACTTTAAAGTCTCACCATTTGGGTTGATTTCTTGTAACCTTGACTACTTGAAATGATGTACATTTTATTCTAAAAATAGTACCACATGATGGTTGTCATTTTGTAAAATTATGTGCTTGATATTGATTTCTCCATTTTCTGTAACTTTGTACTGGACATCATTCTTATTTCTATTGTGAATAACTTTGAAACATTTGATTCTGAGAAATGAAAATAGTAAAGTTAATCATTTATTTTGTTTGAGAACCTGGAAGGGACACATTATTTTTGGAATTTCTATTTCACAAATTCCTGTATGCTAAACTTTGAAGTTTTGTTGGAATGTTGTAGTTTCTTTTCCTTTTCTACTTAAATACTGTATTTGAGCTTCATTACAACTTTACATGCATGCTGGAAAATTTGAAATGTTGATTTTTCATGGTGAAGCCCTATCAAAATTTTCCCATAATTCTCTTTTCATTTTGTTTCAGTTGACTTCAGCCTCTAAAATCTGATTCTTCTACTTCACCTGATAATACACTTTTGAATGCATGAATTTCTGAAGTTGGAAGTATAAGGAGTTAAATTAAACCCTGAGCTCAAGTATTGATGATCATTTGCTTCTCCCTTTTCAGGTACCATGATGTAGTTGTAGTGGACATGGAAAAATAGTTCAAAAGGAGAAGAACACTCCCTCAAGGAAATGATGGGTTTCTTTTACCTCTTTACATTTTTAGCTTCATAAATATATGAATTTTTTTCCTTTTAGTTATTTCTCATGGCTTGTGTGAGAAAAATATGTACTATTATTCCTCATGAATAAATGAAAATATTTTTGTGTTATGAGATGTATGTCCTTCCTTTCTATACTTTATTTCATTTGTATGGATAATGAATGAACTTATACAACTCAAAACACTTAAATAATTCACTTAATCATAGAAATAAATAAACAATCAAGTGTACCTTATTATCGCTCACTGAAAATGCAAATTACTTGTAAAAAGTACAAAATGTCCCTAAAAACTACCACCTATCTACAACTCAGATCATCATGTCTGGATACATGCTTCCTTCCTATCTTCCTCAGGCCCCTGCAATGGTTGGTTTTTATGGTGTTGCATAGTTCTGACAAGGGTTTCAAATGGAATGGCTACATCTATGAGGCATGGAATTATTAAACTGTACTCAAGTTGTAGTTTTGATTCCAAATGAATTCCAAGTTTGTCTAGAACTAAACAATTAAAAATTGTATCTTATTTCGAGGTGGCTGTCCCGAACATAACCAAATTTGTAATTAACCAATCTGAGAAACTTTAAAGTTTCAAGTTGAAATTTTTTTGAACCGAGTGCAAAAATTATCAACATTCATGGCGATTCTATGGGGAAAGATTCCTGTTAGGTTATAGACCAGTTCCTTTCTCTTGTGCATTGGGCATGGATTCCAAAGCATATAACCAAAATCTACCTTTTGGAAGGTCTAACCCTTCCAAAATGAACTAAAGCTTGATAAAGGATCTAGTAAACCAGATCACATGCATGAATGCACTTATTGAATTAAAAACATTGCAATGTGCAGGAATTACACTTATTGAAAGGGAAATCCTAATCTACCCTACTCTAACCAGGTAACAACTAATGCTAAACGAAACTTGAAACATGTAGTGAAAAGTAGCTTCCCTTTCTCCAAAGCCGAGGCCATGAATTCATCTCTAGAAACCAGCAAAGTGACATAGCTAGGAATGAGACATGTACCTTTATTTCACTCATCAGATCAGTCCATGAAGTGGGAAGCACCTCTATCTGATCTATAATCTATTTTGGCATGATTTGAGGCTTTATATTGAGAACAGATAACTCACTTTTGTGCTCTAAGACAAACATGAAATCTGCAATGTTATTATCGGTGAGAATTTAGCAAATACTAAATAGGACAAGGCCTCTTCACAACAAAATTGTTGATAGTTTTGATTTGATCTGAATCATGAATATTATTTTCAACAATGAGCTTTTTCTGAAGCTATCCTAGAGGCTATTTTATTTTCCAATTGTTGTAACTCATCTTGAAACTGTCTTGAGACCTGCTTCTGTTCTATAAGTTATTGTTCAATGACTATTATAAGTGACCTTTCAATACCGTATCAAATGATTCTACAGTTTTTAGATCATCCATGCAGTCTAAAAACTCAAGTTCCTCCTCTTCTTCTTCACATGCACTATCCATATACATGGTACAATAAAAAAACTAAAGATCATCTTCTTCATTTTCATAAGTACTTATATGAAGTTGTTGTTTTGAATCATCCTGTTGGACATTCTGAAACTGATCTGAACATACTTCAGCTCCTTCAAACTATTGTACCACAACTAATATTTCATCTTGATCATTCTGTTTTGACAAACAATCAGGATCAAATTTTTTTATTTTTCCTACACAAGATCTGATTTTAGCAGCATGTTGTTATGAGACATTCTTCTCCCAAAATGGTTCTTCCAGGGGGAAAATAAAGATCTGTATTTAATAGCATCTCTTCCTCCTTTTCAAGTACAAGAGGGAACTTATCAACCAGAGGTTCATTGAATGTTGAAACTACAAAATCAGTTAGTTCTATAGGTTGTTCTTCACTTATGCAATTTTCTAAATCTGACAAGAAATCATCAACCTCAAGTTATAAAATGAAACTCAATTCTCTTTAATTTCAACCTCCTTTTTATTATAAATTGATCTATCGTCTTCTGATATGGCTGTAAGCTACGTGAGTATGATGTCATCATGCACATTAATATCAAAATATGTGGATTGTTGATCATCTGCCAACTTCTCTTGATCTGCTAGAAAAATAGATTGTACCTTTTGCATGGTTCCTTTTTCCAATTTTGGAATAAAATGAAACTAAAACTTTGAAGTCCATCCATGCAAGTTCTACAAAAATTCCAACCTATTGTTGTCTTTATGATAGCTACCCCTCCTGCTAGATCTTTTGATTCTCTAATTCCTTAATTGGAAGCATGGATAAAGAAGGAGTGGGCTTAGTTTCAGATTCAACTAGAAAATTTTGGACAAGAGGTTGAGGTATAAGATCTATATCATTTGGAACATCTTCTGAATGCCAACTTGGACACTTAATTTTGACTTCAGTATGTGATTTTAAGGTAGAAAAAGTAGGAATTGCAGTAGCTTGGTAGTTAGGAAATGGAGGAATAAGTTGCATTGGCTGACAAGGAGATTTTATAGGCATTACATTTTCATAGAGAGTAAGCAAGAACATCCCATTGACAGGGTTCTGTATCTTGACACCTATCATTATTCATTGTTGTTGATTTCTAAATTTTTTCCTTGATAGCTAAATATTGTTGCTTCAAACTATTAAACTTGATTATAAGTTCTCTTCACCTTTAATACTAAGCATAACCCTCTGCATAACTTTGACTTTGAATAGGAAAATTTCATATTGGTAATCATTTTGATATACGGGGTTTGGGTTATAATGGTATTCATTCTCGTAAGGGTTATAAAATTAATCTGAAGGAGAAGATAGATAAAAGGACTGTTGATTTGGATGATAATATTGCTGAAAGTGAGGATTCATGATTGCAGGACCTCACAAAATACTAAACTTATGAAAATAGGTTTGTTGTTCACCAAACAATTGATAACAACAAAATAACCTATCAATTTTCTTGAAAAAAACCTGAAGACTGCAGCTAAACATTTTAATACTTGTTGAAAAGTGCTATACTAATCTGGAATAAAATTTACATAGTCACCGGATGATTTCTTGCCGGATATTGAATCTTCAAAATTCATCAATAATAGTTCTTTCCAAAACTACCATGGTGCATGGTGTCCGATCTAAAAGTGAAACTTTTAGTTGTGTGAGTGTCCCACCAGGTGTGCCAAAAATTGTTATCTCTCGAAAGTGCACCCTGTAGAGAGATGGTTGTAGATTTTCTAAGCTTGCAAAATTGATCTCTCTTTTGTAGATACAATGGAAAAACCTCAGGTCTGTGGGTATACCTATTTTGAGGTGAGTCTCTAGTATCAAGGTCGGTTCCTTATTTGGTATATCCTAAACTGATTATGGGGTTTAAGAGTAAAAGATGATTTGTAAAGTAATTAAAACTAGGGTGATACACCAAATTTGTATGAGGGCTTGAATGAGTATATGCACAATTGCTATGGGAAGGATTCTTGATGCACTGAGATGACATTTTCTATCGTAGAATATTTAAGGGAAAACACTTGGTGATATTGAGGGAAAATCACAACATTATTAATAAGTTAACATACACATTAAAATTAAGTAGAAAATACTGAATTTACAAAGTGGGGTAAGATGATTGATTAGGGAATTTTCATTCACAAGACTAATAGAAACATACAAAAGACTGCAAATAATTGGAAAGGCAGAAAATACTTCACACACGAAGGAAAACGGGAGAAATTGCTTGAGTACTCTGATATCCACAAATTCCTCCAGAATTTATTTTTCAATGGAAGAACCTCCTCCGTGATTTGCAAAGGCACACAATATATAAAACAAAATAAAATTCACCCTCTTCCTAAAAATAGCCGAAGGCTTGTACTTGCCCATGCATTCTATTTTTACCCTTTATTTAATAATAGATAAAGGAATAAAAATAGAGCTTGCAATTACAAATAGGCATTAATAGCCTTGATTATAATATAGTCAAATTGAAGTTGATTTTTCTATTTTTAAGAAATAAGGGTGAATAATTTGCTAAAAATAAGATTGCTTACTAGGCAAGTTTCTCTCCATGAACATGCAAATTTGTCTTCTTCTCTATTATTTCATCTTGTGAGCATGCAAAAATAACTCCCGTGTAATGTGCTAGCTCCATGCGGGACCACCCTTTGATATATGAATTTGTATTTATTTGAGTTTGGTCACCTTGTGGACTTTAGCAAAATAAAAGAACTACCACCTTTTAATTATTATTTCCTTGTCAACTTTTGTATTTGAAAGGACCCAATGATTATACCTAAAAGACTCACCTTTTTGGTGATCATGCTAACATGTATGGTCGGATTTGCATTTTATTCAAGTTGGACTATGATGGACTTTACCCTTTTCAGTGATCATTATTCACTGTAGCAATGGGTAATATTTGTGAACTTTGCAAAGTTTATGTAATAATCACTTTAAACTTGTCCCCTTTGAACAATAGCTGACCCTTCTGATGATTGTGTTAGTGACCCATTTTTCAAAACTAACCCAAGTGGGATTAGGTTTTTTGTGGCTTCGACACGCATGTACCTTAACCCTCATCGAGTTAATTAACTCACTACAAGAGTTTATGGAGGAAAAGGGGTCAAAACCTATCATTTACTTTTTCACTTGAGCTCCTCTCGAGCTAGTGAAGCTCTACTCGAGATTTGCCGCCATTGATGGGATTTGCGAGCTCAACCTTTCTTTGTTATTTTTTTCTGTCTTCAATATTCGAGCAAGACCATGGCTATCGTATTTTATATGGGTTTGAAGACATTCATGGGAAGTGAAAGTGGAGCTCATGTATCTCTCGATCCTTGATCATGCTTTGAGTGATTTACGGTTCTATGTTGAGCTCCTGTTGGAGGGTTTTAAGAAGAGTCAATCCTATATTTATTTTGTTTTCTATGACTATGGTTATTCATGGATATTTATCTGAGCATTTGTACGTAAGCTTTCGATTTCTTCAAACTTCAGAGATCGCCATTACTTAACAATGAATCTATTAAAGTTTTAGATGTTGGGATTTGAGTTACGATTCGCCACTTTACTATGGCCATCGCTTTGAGGGTAAGAAACTAATTTACCTTGATATTTTGTAATAACCTAAAATGGGTATTAATCATTTGATTGAAAAGTATCAAATTTTTAGGGAACTTTTAACCTAGGTAATTGTATTTTCTGATTTGTGCATATTCTGCCTTTCATTCCAGATCTAAATGTTTTTCAATTTGGGTATTCTTATCTCACTATAGAGGGTTTTGTATTTAATTCATTTTCCTTTATCGACATAAATTAGTTTTTTGTGCATCTGTGCATCTTTCGGCCTTCTGAGTCTTTGAGAATTTGTAGCTCCTTTACGAGTTTTCTGAGTGGGAGGATTGTGGATGTTTTCCATCATTTTATAGACTTCAAGCTTGGAACTATATTATCCTTTGACCCATGTGAGTTTCTGCGAACATGAACACTTTGTTTTAAGGTTCTTTTCTTTTCCTTGAGTTCCTGAAAATTCTATTGCCGCCATGAATATTTTCTTTGGGCTTCTGTGAGCTCTAGTTTTTCCTCTACTCGATATTTTACTGCTTCGATGAATGTCATGGTAGTGGATTCTGAAGTACTATTCCATTTTCTATTACCTAGTGGCCTGATGAAGGATTTCTTGATTTCTATAACCCTAATTTTAAGGTAAATCTTTGATTCCATCAATTTCATAGTAGCTTAGAGTTAAATATTCTGTCATTTTACATATACGAAGTGGGTTTGATTTCTGATAATGTATTGCATCAAAACTTTATTTTTGTCAATGAATGTCATGATTTTCTGAAGTTCGCTCAAGGCATGTGCTTGTGTTTGACTTTACCTCTTAAATTTCTTCTTACATTGATTTGAAAAGGTGGTTGACATAGACGTAAAACTTCAACCAATATCGAGTTTGTTTATAAATATGAAGTGCATTTTAACTGGGAATTTCTTCATTTCTATGGAATAGGTTTGGGTTTCTCCTTTATGCAAAATATTATCATCACACTAACTGGGAGCTATCTTCCTTTTTGTGTTGTCATCATTATCTGACTTGGGGCAAGAATTGGGTATTGAAGCCTTACTCAAATTCTGAGCTCGTTGTGAGTTGATTATGGATCTATCATCTCTTCTTCTATTGGGTCTAAAAATTTTGCATATTTTCTACTAAAACCTTATTCCATCATTATACAAAGCTAGAGCTTTTTTTAAAAATTTTGTACTTTTGAGTTTTTCATAAAATTTTCTGGTAACTTTTCTATTTTTTATTCAAACTCTGAATTATTATGTTCTTTATTAGATTTTTGTTTCATCTTAAAACTTGAATAATTTGATTCTTTTGAATAACTCTGAAGTCTCACCTTTTGGGTTGATTTCTTGTAACCTTGACTACCTGAAAATGATGTACATTATATTCTGAAAACAGTACCACATGAGGGTTGTCATTTTGTAAAATTATGTCCTTGATATTGATTTCTCCATTTTCTTCAACTCTCTGCCTGGACATCATTCTTGTTTCTATTGTGAATAACTTTGAAACATTTGATTCTGAGAAATGAAAACTATAGAAGTTAATCATTTTTTTGTTTCACTTGGAAGGGACACATTATTTACGGAATTTCTATTTCACAAATTCCTGTATGCTGAACTTTGAACTTTTGTTGGAATGTTGTAGTTTCTTTTCTTATTCTTCTTAAATACTGTATTTGAGCTTCATTATAGATTTACATGCATGCTAGAAAATTTAAAACGTTGATTTTTCATGGTGAAGCCCTGTCAAAATTTTCCTAGAATTCTCTTTTCATTTTGTTTCAGCTACTATTTGATCTTGTTTCAGTTGACTTCAGCCTCTAAAATACGATTCTTCTGTTTCACTTGATAATAAACTTTTGAATGCATGAATTTCTGAAGTTAGAAGTATAAGGAGTTAAATTAAACCCTGAGCTCAGTATTGATGATCATTTCCTTCTCCCTTTTAGGTACCATGATGTAGTTTCAGTGGAAACTGCCGAAAAAATAGTTCAAAAGGAGAAGAACACTCCCTCAAGGCAATGATGGGTTTCTTTTACCTCTTTACATTTTCAGCTTCATAAATATATGCATTTTTTTTCCTTTCAGTTATTTCTCATGGCTTGTGTGAGAAAGATATGTACTATTATTCCTCATGAATAAATGAAAATATTTTCATGTTATGAGATGTATGTCCTTCCTTTCTGTACTTTCTTTCATTTTTATGGATAATGAATGAACTTATACAACTCAAAACACTTAAATAATTCACTTAATCATAGAAATAAATAAATAATCAAGTGTACCTTATTATCGCTCATTGAAAATGCAAATATCTTGTAAAAAGTACAAACTGTCCCTCAAAACTGCCACCTATCTGCAACTTCAGATCATCATGTCTGATACATGCTTCCCTTCCTACCTTCTTCAAGTTCCTGGAATGGTTGTTTACAATTATTGCATAGTTCTGACGAGGGTTTCAAATGGAATGGTTGCATCTATGAGGCATGACATTCTTAAACTGTACTCAAGTTGTAGTTTTGATTCCAAATGAATTCCAAGTCTGTCCAGAACCAAACAATTAAAAATTGTATCTTAATTCGAGGTGGCTATCCCAAACATAACCAAATTCGTAATTGACCAATCTGAGAAACTTTAAAGTTTCGAGTTGACCTTTTCACACCGTGTGCAAAAATTGTCTATGATAACATTTAAAATAAACTATTTATGTAATCAAGCGTAATGAGTAAGTGATAATTCATTATAATGAAGTAATAACACCTATTTTGTTAGGATAAATTTTATTATCCTAAATATTAATTATGCATAGTTGAATTATTTAATTAATTTTGTTAATTAAATAGTTATATTGTTATATGGTTAATCAACCATATTTATCAGATATGACACCGATATATTGTTTTCAACAATATATTTGTTTTTATGTAATTGTTGCTTCCCGGGTGATTTGGAAGCTTGTTTATTCTGGCATTTGGTTGCACCTGTGCAACTCATTTTCCCGGATGTATTTGGCTGTGCAATATCTATAAATATTGCAGCCCATTCTCTGTAATTTTTAGTTGATTGAGATTAATAAAACTACACAGGCTTCCGTCCCTGTTTCTCAATCTACATTTGGTACCAGAGTGAATTTCTGGCCCTGTGAAGGAGTGGAAAAAGAATGCAGCAGAAATAGAGAAGATTGGAGAAGAGTATGCAGCAATAGAGAGCCTGTGCAGCCTCCTGCAACCTCCCAGCCTCATCTCTGCCTTTCCACATCCCCCAGTTCGTTCCAGGTGTTTGGAACGTAATTTTTTTTTGCACTGGCGCACTCAGCACCAGGCAAAAATTGCTCCAGGTATTGAAAATAATAATAAATTTTTTTCCCAATAAGGGTTTTGTCTCTAAATTAGAGAATTTTTTTTTGTCTGGTGCAATCGCCTCCTCGCTATTTGCGGCCTCCCAGTCAGGTATAGAGTCAGGAATGACATTAAACGTGTTCACAGCCGTGTACGAGTATTCCTCTGTTTTGTAACAGTAAATGTTGTTAAGCTGGTTGAAGTCGAGCCAGAAATAGGACCTGATGTGGTAGCTCAAGGCATGCACACGCTTGTGGATCCTGTATTTGGAGCAATAAAACACAGTGACAACAGAAAAATGTGCCCAAGCAAATAACAGAGAGAAAACATGCCATTCTCTGTCTCCCACGGACTTGCACAAAAGAAACAAAAAGGGAGGAACAAAAGCAAAAAATACAGTGACAAGGGCACTAAAACACGCGGCCAGGCACTAAAACACGCGGCCAGGCATTAAAACATGCGGCCAAGGAAAAAAATACAGCAAAAATACGGCCTGTACAGTGCGTCCAAAGGAAAAAAACGTGGCCCAGGAGGAAACTCAGCGCCCAAACACCAAAAACGCGGCCAAAGGAAGGAGAAAATGCGGCCTGAGCAAGGAAATGCGGCCTGAGCAAGGAAATAAAGCTTCAGATCCATTTTTTTAGGCAAATACAACCCTAAAAATGCCTCTTCACCAGCATGCGCCACGTGGCATCCATTTTCCAAGAGGTAAGTCCATTTCCTTGTCAATAAATACAAATTCCTTCCTTTCATAGTCCAAGCGCCCCAAGTGGGCAAGTTGGTTAGTGCATGCGCCTTGGGAGTGAGAGGTTTGAGGATCAAATCCCACCAAAAACACTCAAAAACTCTCCTTTTGCATCTGGCGGATTTTTTGCGAATCTGCTAAATTTAATGAGACTTTTTTTGAATTTAGTTACAACTAACTAAATTTAGCGGAGAAATCCCTAATTTAGGGTAAATTTTTTTTTTCTCCCATCTGGTCTGTTTTATCATTCCAGACATTTTTTGCAAAAGGAGACCCATCTAAAAATTGCATTTTCAGCTATTTTTTTGCAATTTTTAGCATTTTGGGCTCAGGAGGTCACCAGGACCCCGAAACTGAATTTTTTCCTGTTATTCAAATTGTACTGCATATTGTACTAATTTGCAGGTTACCATAGTCAACTACAAAACTTGTGAATCGCTTTAAACTCGCGTAATTGTAATAAAAAACAGTAAAATTGGTTCTGTAACACTCACAAGATCCTAGATCTCATTCGCAGCGTTCGGTATATACAGTGCCTCTGGGAAGCGCTTATGGGTAAAGCCGTCATGACTACTACTGCACTTAACGCCTAATATAGCTGCAACAACGTAAATCAGGCATCGTCCCTATAAATCGAGGGGAGTAATAAGGTCACAAAGTGCACACACTATGAACCATCCCATCCGTCTGCATGAACGATTGCAAGACATAAATCCAGACTGAGAAATTATCCAAGTATATAGCGAGTTACGCGCGCGTATGAGGATATTTCTTTGAGCCGGTGTCAATAATCACACAGACCCCATCGCATCTTGTCTTGGTACCACGTATCGAATTATTTCATGTACGTTAATGCCTCTTTCATGTATCACCGGGTATATAGAAAGGGTGAGCTTCTTCCACGTACCGACGGGTATATTGGAAGGGCACGTATATAGAAAGGTTCGGTATATCCGATCGATGGTATATAGATTAGGAGACCTAATACCTAGAGTTTCGCTGATCTCGCAAAATGGGCACAATGCCCCCAAATTTTTCTTCCGGATTCACAATTGCTCGGAGGAAGCAACTATCCGCTTTGAAGACAAAAATAAAAACATAACTTGAGTTTGAAGAAATCGCTGTTGTGGACTGGTACTCTAACCGAGATCACCAACGGATGCAACACAACAATAACAATTTGATAGAATAGATCGAAAGCAAAACTCATCATCTTGTTTGGAGTGTCCAGCGATGTGTAAGCCCACATTCGCGATGCCACATCAGCAAAAGAAGCGTGGGATAAGTGAGCACAATATATGAGGCCAAGAACAAGAATGTCATACTCAATTTGCAGAGTCGATTACATACATTTGTAATGAGAAAATTGAAGCCTTCCTAAGAAGAGTTGCAGAGTTGAGGGCTTCACTTCTAGCCCTAGGAGAAGAGGTCAAAAATGAATCTCTCGTTCCCATTGTTTCGAGAGCTCTCCCCTCTTCTTACCGCATTTTTGTCACAACTCTAAACTCATGGGATACGACAATTAGTTTTGACAAGCTAGTAAACCTCTTTCGCAACAAGAGGAAGCAATGCACAACAAGGATGATGAAGAAGAGCGATCGCACTTTGTCTTCACATCAAAATGGAAAGGAAAAGGGGTAAGTGCACCAAGTTGGGGGACAATTAACTGAACATCAAATCCTGAATTTTACATTAAAAACAACAAAACATCAAATTTAGTCTTCATGGAGACTTGAACCATGTCAAAAAGTAAAAAATATGTCATAAAAATGGTACCATTGCATAGGGGAGACTATTAGCTTTGTAGAAATACTAATTTTAAAGTGAATAGAATAGGATAAATATCATTTTATAATTTTTTACTAATAGTAGGTCTTTAAGACACTTTTTCCCGTGAATTTTTATGTCTACGTTTAAGACTGCAAATTTTGATTCACTTATAAGAATGTGATAAAACTTATACCATCCCAACCATGGTGAAATTATATACATGTTCAAAAAAAAATTTATTTGATTTCAATATTTTTTGATGAAGTTATGGCGGGCAAACAGAAAGTGCTCTGTTTTATTTATGTTGTCGTACCACTTTCACAGAAAAAATTATAAAAAATAAAATATTGCTCAAAAAAATACAAAATAAAATTCATCCCAAGATAGATAGTGGCATCTAACTTCTCACCAAAGGAGAAAAATATATATCAATTTTTGGTCATCCAAATCATGGGCAAACGGACTATAATATTATAGGCATTTTAAAAAAAAAATACCAAGTCATTGAATTTTGAGTGTTTAATATAGCTAATCTTGTCCTTTTTAAAAAAATTAGTATTTTAGAAACTAGATTTTGGATGCTACGATTCATATTAATATAAATTTTTCTAATTTTGAGTGTATGTATTGCTAATAATCTCTACAAGTTGATATTATGTTGTTATTTGCAATATGACGTCCACTTATGACCCCTTTTTGTCCCCAACTTGCTTGCACTTACCCAAAGGTAAAGGAAAACCTAAATCCTATCAGAAGTCCCCACATCAGAATCAGTATCATGGGGACAATCAACAGAAGAAGCGATGTCCCATTTGCAAAAGAGGACATGACTTGCAAGAATGTTGGTTTAACACATATAAGAAAGGTTCATCAAGCAATTCTGGACCACAACAACAACAAACTTACAAGGGACATTCAAACAATTATCACGGGCAGAAAAAGGGGAACTGGAAAAGAAGACCCCACCAGCAAGGTAATATTGCTGAGCAACAAGATCAGTCAGACAATGAAGACTTCTTGTTCACTGCTCGATCAAGTGAACCATCCACGTCATCTAGTGACGTAAACGGTATGTTGATTCGGGAGCCACTGACACATGACCGCCACAGACCAGTGGTTTATTTCAATGAGGGACACACCATCAAAAATCATGTTTTGTTGGGAGATGATTCTTCATATACTGATTCAGGGATTGGAAACATTTCTCTACCCCTTGGTTCACGCAAATGCAAACTATTAGATGTTCTATATGTCCACAGGGTGACAAAGAACCTTCTTTCGGTCAGTCAACTCCTAGATCACAACCTGAAAATTGACTTTGATAGTCAATCCGACAAGAAAATGTGTTTGATTCGAGATAAATCCAGAGAGGCTCAAAATAATTGCAAAAGCCTCAAATGTGGGAGAATGTTTCAACTTGATTTCATTCACAAAAATGATCAAGCACTTGTGGTAAAAATCCACCTCACTCGGTTGTGGCATCGGAGATTTGGTCATGTAAGTTTCAAATATCTCAAAACACTTCACCGGTGTAATATGGTACATGGGCTACCATCTCTTTAGAAGGATACATGACATAAGTGTCATCACTGCTGCTAGCAGAAAACAACACAGAGTTTCATTCCAAATGAGTACTTTTCGAGCTCATGGTAAACTTGACCTGGTTCATACCGATCTGTGCGGTCTAATGCAGCCAAGTCATTCAGGGTTCCAGTACTTCATGCTCTGTGTTGACGACTATTCACGGAAAATGTGGATTTTTTGTCTTCGCAAGAAAAGTGAAGCCTTTGAAACATTCAAAAAGTTCAAAGTGGCAGTTGAGAAAGAAACTGGTCGTCACATCAGAACTCTCCACTCAGATCGAGGGGGGGAATTCACCGATGATGAGTTCAGAGACTATCTACAAACTCACGAGATTCGTCGAAAAATGCCTCCTCCACACACACCGCAGCAAAATGGTGTTGTTGAGAGAAGAAATCGTACTATCATGGAAATGGTGCGATGCATGATCGATGATTCGGACTTGCAAAGACATTTTGGGCGAAGGCAAAAAAAACAATGTGTATTTGTTAAACAGAGTGCCCACCTGTTGCTCTTGATGGAATTACACCACAAGAAGCATGGTCAAAAAGGAAACCATCCATTGCACACCTCAGAGTATTCAGGTGCAAAGCCAGCATGCACATACCCAAACAGAACAGAAAGAAATTGGACATGAAGTCACAAAATCTCATCTTCATTAGATACAGTGAAGAGACTCTTGGGTACATACTGATGGATCCTAAGACCAGAAAAGTCTACACAAGCAGAGATGTTGAGTTTTTCGAGAAGAAGGAAGCAGAGACTCCTCCTCCGGACTCGCAAGATGTAGATTTTTCACCAGTTGTAAAAATTGAAGCTAATGTTCCCTCAGAAGATGAAAGTGATGATGGGGATGATGGTGTTGATCAGATAGAACCACAACCCATGGGAACAGTCAACGTATGCCTAAATGGTGTACAAGCACATTACGAGATGCAAGATGGATGCTCCACTTTGGATACATCCACCCTGGACCACGAACTCATGATAAAGCAAGAGAAGAAGTTAACTTTGCTTTGATGAGTAGAGTCATTAAATCGACGAGCCCTCTACATCCAGGAAGCCCTACGGTCAAAAGCTTGGAAAGATGCCATGGATTCGAATATCAATCGGTGATGAAGAATCACACTTGGCAGCTTGTTGATCTTCCACCGGGAAGAAACCCATTAGATGCGAGATGGGACGGTGGACGAGATGGGAGTGCAAAGCAAGACTTGTAGCAAATGGTACGCAGAAAGAAGGCATTGACTATGAGGAGACATTTGCTCCCACAGCTAAGATCAAAATGATCAGGATGATCTTTGCTCTAGCTACTCAGTTTGGATGGAAAGTTCACCAAATGGACGTAAAAAGTGCCTTCCTGAATGGAGATTTACAAGAAGAAGTCTACATGACTCAACCTGAGGGATATGTTGTACCTGGTCAAGAAGAAAAGGTATGCAGACTCAAGAAATCTCTGTATGGCCTCAAACAGGCACCCCGGGCATGGTACATCAAGATTGATGAGCATCTCGTACAACATGGATTCGTCAGAAATCCATACGATCCCAATCTCTACCTCAAAAAGCAAGGGGGGGAGATGGTGATTGTTGTAGTTTATGTCGATGATCTAGTCATCACTGGCAGTTCAGTGAAGATGATTGATGAAACAAAGAAAGATCTTAAGCGATCATTCGACATGACAGATCTCGGGCTTATGCACTACTGTCTTGGACTAGAAGTATGGCAGAAAGAGAATCACATCTTTGTTTCTCAAATGAAATATACCAAGACAACGCTCGAGAAGTTTAGGATGATGGATTGCACACCAATTGCTACACCTATGGAGAACAGATTACAGTTATCTCGTTCAGATCCATCTCCTAAGGTAAGTGCCACTCTCTGTCAAACCGGTGATTGGGAGTCTCATTTACCTGACCTACACTAGACCAGATATCAGCTTTGCAGTGAGCTATCTATCCAGGTTCATGTAGGAACCCAAAATTTGTCATTGGAAAGCAGCAAAGTGCATTTTGAGATATCTCAAAGGATCAATGGATCTTGGTCTAGAATACAAGAAGAACGAAAACTTCTTCTTGACTAGATATTCAGATTCAGATCATGTAGGTAACATTGATGATAGAAAATCCACTTCTGGATTTGTATTCTTTATGGGATCTGGACCAATATCACGGGAAGTAAGAAACAACACTTTGTTTCTCGCTCTTCCACAGAAGCCGAGTATCATTCTGCGGGGAGAAGCTATCTCGTGAAGTGATTTGGCTATGTCACATATTGGAAGGACTTGGAATACCACAAGGACAAACCGACCACCATGTATGTGACAATGAAGGTGTTCTCAAACTTGTTCGCAATCCAGTTTTTCATGAGAGAACAAAGCACATTGAAGTTCAGGTTCATTTCATACGCGAACATGTGTTGAAGCACAACATCCAGCTTCAATTTTGTCCAACAACTGAACAACAAGTAGATATTTTCACAAAGTCACTTGCACGTGACAAGTTCGAGTTGTTCAGAGCATTTCTCTCCTCATCTCTTCAGACAATGCACAATTAAGGGGGGGAATGTTAGGATAAATTTTATTATCCTAAATATTAATTATGCATAGTTGAATTATTTAATTAATTTTGTTAATTAAATAGTTATATTGTTATATGGTTAATCAACCATATTTGTCTGTATACACACTGTTATATTGTTTTCAACAATATATTTGTTTTTATGTAATTGTTGCTTCCCGGGTGATTTGGAAGCTTGTTTATTCTGGCATTTGGTTGCACCTGTGAAACTCATTTTCCCGGATGTATTTGGCTGTGCAATATCTATAAATATTGCAGCCCATTCTCTGTAATTTTTTAGTTGATCGAGATTAATAAAACTACACAAAGCTTCCGTCCTTGTTTCTCAATCTACATATTTTATGTGGAGGGTTTCCATATAAGTAGTATGGAAGGAAAAATGATATCTCTCATAAGTATGTATCAATATGTGTGACCTTAATGAATCTTAATATAATCCATGAACATATATGTGTAAATTATGAAAATTATGTGTATGAAACAAAACATGTAAACAATGTGTATAATGTAAAATACAAGAAATGTATACTAGAGAAACTGATCTTCGGTTTTGTATTTTTAAAATTTTATATATCTATATTTTTATATTTTATAGTGCATAGATATGTATAGGAGTGAGTTATCGAAATGGTTTTAAATATCATTGAGATGAGCATCCATGTCTAGTTGGAATCCCAATGGGTCTAGGCTTAGCTATGTTAGTAAATTTCTAAAAGTGGGAGCTAAGGAACAATCTTGTCTCATGAAAGTGATGTAGTGTCATAATGTATTATTCATTGGTGTAAGGAGGATATATTTTTTCAAATAATATGAGTCAATGTGTCATGTTAGGTTGATAATTAGGGAAAGAGTCATTCTAAATGGTTTTGTTTCCAATGCTTTCTGTTAGGTTGATAATTAAGGAAAGATTCATTATGAAACTAATTATTGCTATATGAGGGAAAAGTGACATTTGTATTATGTTTATTGATAATATCATATATACTTCACAACTAAGATGTATAAAGGCAAATGGTGTATGTTGAGTACCAAGAGTAAATAAAAATTTGGTTGTAATAACATGTAAGCTATAAGTTATTATTAGCATAACTTATCCTTGAAATTTCTTGACAGGTGTGAGAAGAGGTGTGATATCAGATGCATTGAGTCTTAAAGTGCATAAATTATCATAAGTACATGTATTATTATTGTTATCTAGATGCGAGGGGATACAAGTTTGATATTGGTGAATATAGATTGTACTAGTAAAATATCTAAGTGAGATACCTTATTAGAAGATATAAATCCATTCGATAAGATAATAACATGTTAATTTAATTTAAAAGTACTTGAGTTTGTCATGTAAGGATGGAAATGTTCTATATCATGTCCAAAAACATGAGGGTATTAAAGGGATGACCATGATATTGAGAAATTTTTTTAATGGGAAAAAGTAACTTAGAAGTTCTTGACGGAAGCATTTGTTAATCAAGATTGAAAAAACTCATCAACATATTAAGATGAGAAAATTGTAAAATATGTGACACGTGACAAATCCTCTATAATTTTTACTACATTATTCACAGGATCAATACGAGGAGTAGGATATTAGATACAATCAAGAGAGTTAGATTGCTAGTAAAAAGAATGTGTCAGCAAATATGATAATTTCTAAGGAAAGTGTAAACAAAAAAATAATAAAACAAAAATTCAACATCAATAGGGTTAAAATTGAGTGTACCCAAGTTTTCATATGTTAGTAAAGTCATTTCTAACATCACTATCGATGTTACAATCATGAAGATAAGGATGTTGACTAAAATTATCAAATATATTACAAATAAGATGTGGTAGTGAAGTAGATAATGATTGAGGTTCCATGGAAGAAATTCCTATAAATGTCTCCACATGAGGAGCTATGAGAGGTTCAGATGTATTACTAAATTCACCCACAACCTATGTATCTATTTATTCCATAGGAATAAGTTGTGATAAGGGATTGAAATAATTCTTGTGGATTAGACATATCTACTTTGTAATATTGATAAGGCTATGTATCGATAAAGCGCGGTATGTTCTAAACCATTGTTAATAAATTTGAATAAGGATGAAAATTAAATGAAACAACATGTATATTATAAAACCATGAGTGGCCCAAAAGTAAATTATATTGAAGATCATTATCCACTATATAAAATGTAGTAGGTTTCATTTTAGAGATAAAAAACACATAAAAAGTAATAGTGCCTAATGTAATGGCCTCATCAATTATATTTAATGTATATATAAGATAAGAAGATGTATTAGCATGAGTATCATTGGCCAACATGAAATAACACAAGGTATATTATAATAGGTCTTTTTGAATAGGCAGTTTTTGAAGAAAATCTAAGATAGAGATCTTTGGAGGTGTATTACTAAGTTGTTCTAATAAATCATACACCTTAGAGGGGACATTAGTTTTTTCCATATGGGTAGCTAGTGGGGTTATGAAATATTGGATGCCCTCAATAGGTTTATTATTACATCTTTTTTCACCATATTAGTTTTAGGATTTAATACGTGATGATACTAACATGGTGGGTTATATGTAGTAATAGGAATAACCTATGATTGTATATAAAGGTAGGTGGGATCAATATTATGCCTATAAAATGTGATATTAACCAAAATAACTTCATTCACATGTGAAGTATGGGTATGGACCTTGTTAGAGGGATAATAGCCCATACCACCATGTCAGTGTGGATCCATATCCTTAGAAGATATATCATAAATGTTGTACGGAAGTGACATTATAATACAACAAGAATTTCAAACTACAAGGGTTCTAATAGGTCAATTATCAATTTAAGAGATATTTTACTCAAAAGTTTTCACCCTTTTAAACATTTTATCAGGGTTTTAAATATAATTAAAGAAGGGATGAATGGAATGTTTCAAGGGGTAATTATAATTAATTAACTTCAATATTATCCATTTAATTTCATAAGAAATAATTAATACTTGCATCAAATGTACACAATGCAATACAAACTAAAAATACATTGGATTAAGTGTATTTATATAATTATATGCGATTATGGACTAATCAATGTGTTATATAAGATGAAACATGGGTTTATAAACCTCATAGTGCTTTAAAAATAGAACCATGAGTTAAGAAAAATAATAGTGGCGGGACCGCATAAAGTAGGGTTAGGAATGATTGTATAGTGTTCCCCTCTTTGTATGGTTTTACACTTTCTCAGAGCTGCAACATGTGACTCTATGGGTTTACCTCTTGTTTTATTATCATCATCATTGTTTACTAATGAATCTTGATCACACCTTATGAGTACCTAAATAATTTTATAAATATGTAAAAACCATAACCATGAATTAAGTGTTTCAAAAAAACATTATTTAGGTTTTTGTGCACCACAAAAATCAACACTATTCCTAGGAGGCCTAAATAAAGATGTTCTCCACCAGTGCACAATATCTATCTTTAGTGAAATCAAATTTGAATTTTTTTATTTTAAAATAATTGAATTAAGTTTCCCTCCTATGAAATATACGTGATTTGGTGACTTTGGATTCTTTAAAATGTGTGAATCGGTTCCATATACCTAGTGGAAATCTTCATACCTTTACATAAAGATTCCCTAATTAATGTGAACGTAAAAATATTTTTGGAATTTAGGGAGATTTGGTTTCTTTTTGGACTATATTTTAGAATAGAATTCCATACTTGAGTTTGTGAGAGTGCTAGGTCTTAAATGAACTAATTTTCACATGCTTATATATGTTTCCAAAAGTGATTTAATTTTTAATAGCCGAGGGAATTAAGTGACCTAAGGAATAATGTGATATGGGAAGTTATGGAAAAATGTGTTGGGTAAATTCTAAATAATAGGGTCATCACCATATAGATGTTCTTGCCCTAGTTTTACATTTTTGACCCCACAATCCAAACCTTCAATGTGATGTTTAAAAGATGATAAATCGAGTTTGTTATAAGTGTTTCACACATTTTATTCAAAAAAATGTATAAATAGATGATTGTGTAAATCAAGTAATATAAAAAATAGACCTATGGATATACTAGATGTGGATAGGTAGATTATATTTTTAAAGAAAGAGATAAATACTAAGAATAATAGTGTGAAAGAGTAGAATTATTAGATTTTTTTTTCTCTAATAACTTTTGATTCTTCTTCTTTGTGAATCCACTCTTTCCGATATCTATCCATATCCTTTAATTCCTTTGAAATTTTCCCCCTTTATCCAATTAATTCCATAGCATCTTTTTCTTTAAATTTCTTTTCTTTTGGATTATTGCATTTTTTATTTCCTTTCTAAATCATGTAATGTTTCTCTTCATGGGAGTTTGTTGTAGATTCCATTTTTGTTCTTATTTTCCTTCATGCTTTCCTTTCCACCTTTTCTCGTGACCTCTTCTCCTCATGTATATTCCCTTTGTACACTTTTTGGATACATTTTTCTTCACAAACCCCTTCATTTATGCATCACTCACCGCACTTTCTTATCTTTATATTTATCATTTCTTGTTCACCTCTCAATTCTCTTATGAGTTTGGACCCATTTTATAAAATATTCTTGGTGTACTTATCTTTCTTTACCATTTTATTCCTAAGGTTTTTTTTCCTATGTGTTTACTTCTTTACTTACATTGTGCACTTTTAAAGTCTCTTAAGTGGACTTATTTACTTCATTTACCATTAAGGAAACTCCTCTAGTCCTTCCTCTATTTCCTTTGCAATGGTTCTCCATTGCTACCTTTGTCTTCATTTATGTGTTCCTTATAGAAATTAGGAACATAAAATAAAAAATAACAAAAATAAAGTAAAGAATTGCAAATGAAACATACTATTGAAAAATCGATCAACACTTTTGTGCATATATTTCTTCTTTTAGTTCCGGATCTTACTCAATACAATCTCTCTAAATGTGTTTGATATATCAAAAACTTATAATTTCCTCTAATAAATAAATGGCTTCATCTTGTTGGTATCAAAATTTTTCTCCTCTTCAAGCCAAGAAGAAACACATATTTAATAGGGAGCTTAGAGGCAAGCTAGATCACAAATATATGTCATTTTGTGAAATGGGAGGAATCTAGCTTTCCCTTTGTTACTTGGATTTTGGAGAGATGGATAACACCTTCAAGAGGATTTGATCTATCCTCAATATTTTAGGTTTTCCTTTCAACCAAGTTAAGAGAACCTATTTTGTAACCTATGTTATTGAAGAACCTTTGTTTACATTAGTTTTATAGAGAAGACCTTTGGAAAATATGATCAATACACCAGATCTAACTCTCACGAGTTGTCACTTTTAGATCATGGAGATACTTTCACAACAAGGAAAAGGTTACAAAAGACATTTTGAGACTTTGATTTCTTATGCATGTGTTAGTAAGAGACTATGCATTTTTGTGCACACACAGACAAACAGGGTGGTACGGGTAAGATTGGTTGTTGTTAAATGAATTTTTTTGGGA
Source organism: Taxus wallichiana var. yunnanensis (assembly GCA_018340775.1). Classification (NCBI taxonomy): domain Eukaryota; kingdom Viridiplantae; phylum Streptophyta; class Pinopsida; order Cupressales; family Taxaceae; genus Taxus; species Taxus wallichiana. Next base: position 290,483,235 of record CM031241.1, on the reverse strand, counting down.
GATGGGGCAGGGTGAAACTAGATTCACCAGATCCTTTAGGAACGTTACAAGATGGAAAGTCAAACAAACATAATGCCATAGAATAGCTAAAATGTTTCTTTAACTAGAATATGTGCTTCAATGGAGGCCGTGATTAACACTCTTTCACACAATATTTGAGATTCTATCATGAAGGATCGAGTAAGAAAACCCAACAAACCATCAATATTTGAGTCAAATCATGCCTAAGGTACACCCAAAGGTGTAAACAAAATATCTATCAACATATGAAAGAAAAGTGATATTAAATTGTTTATTTCAATCCCAAATGAAAGCTCTCTTGAGAAATGAAATTGAATATTCCACTAAAATCTAACAAGGATTGATTCCTATGTGATTAAATTATATTTTAATACAAGATTGCAATAGAAAGAGGAAAAACTACTTGCAAATGTTTAGAAATAAAACTAACACATTTTGCTCAAGACAACATAGAAAAAATCAAATTTGATTAAGTCTATTAGAAGGAGAAAGTTTCTTAAATAGTCTCGAGCTTGTCAATGGCTATACTCTTTGCAACCACCTTGACACAATAAATGTTAATACAAAAGAGATAATCTAGTTTCTCGATGGATTCTAAAAAGAAGCGGATTAGTCAAATTTTCCTCCGGGAATTTCTTTCGACCTCTAGCTCTCTCGACCTCTAACTTCCAACCCTTTTGAATGAAAGTTTTTTTCCATTTATAGAATTCACAATAGATCCCTTTTTCCTCAAAAGACAAAAAAATTTTAATGCACAAGTGCTCGCCATGATTCTTTCGTGACTCTCATAATCAAATCTACAAGAGTATCTAGGTGCTTGATAGGCCAGATCTCATTGAATATCTCCCATATTTAAATCTTTCCTGTGGGAGATCACTCTTAAATTTACTAACAAATCCTACCCCTAATTTGTCAAATATGGATCCTTGCATGCTTGGGAGAAGAAAAATAGAAAATCGATCGGGCATGAAAGTCGACCATTTTAATGGTGAAAGAAACACTCAGATCTTGTTATCGAACTTAGATATCAAAAATAATCTCCTCTCTCTATTTGGCATGTAGAAAAGACAAAGAAATCATGGAGACTCACACTTCCAGATGTGTTTGAAAAATGGGGGAAAATAAGATTAGGACTCTTAGCTATTACCATTGATATTTACTTTGAATTTGGGTTGTCCACATGGAAGATTTGAACATAAAATAGACCCGGAGGCTTCCTTTGAATTTTCAAAACCTTTTAGAAAAATGGAAAAAATTTCCATTTTTCTACACACCTCCATCCTTGGGAAATGATCCCGACACATGTCCAAATATGATTCGAGGGGAACCATGACCAAATTCTTCCAATTTATTCTATTTTGGAAAAGGGAAAATTTTCGAGTTTTCCCCGTAGCTCCACCTTCAGGAAATGAGCTTGACACGTGTCCAAATGTGGTTGGAGCAGAACCGCACTTCCCTTTTTAATTTTGACTCTTTTCTCCCAAAATGAATGTTTTCCAAAATTTCCCTAAGAGTCTTCACCTTTGTTGTTGACCTGGGTAAAACATTTACCTTTTCCCTCATGGGCTTGCGGGCCATTTTGAGATTTTGATCCTTAAGAGGTAAAAAATCCAAGTTGCCTCCGATGGTCCACCTCCCCACTTCTTTGACTTTCCAAACTACCACATGTCACCATGGCACACCTTGAGGTGGTCCCAAAAATTTGATACCTTGAATGAACATGGGCTTGCCCATTGTCATGTTCTCGTAAGGTTTGTCTAACTACTTGAAGCTCAATGGGAGGCGCCACATTTCATGCTCTCGAGGTAGTCTCCTTGGCCATTGAAAAATCTAAGCAAAATGTAAAGTGAGTGGAGGCCTCCATGTGACCTGACCTCCCAAAACTCTTTGAAAAGTACTAACTATGGGAAGACCCAATGGAAACCTCCACATGTCTCCACAAAGGCATTTTCAAAATGGTTTCCAAAGTGGAGACTTTGAATGAGTGCAAGCTCACCATGTGTCTCTATTTTCTGTCATATTATTTTAGATTCATAAACAAAATTTCTAAGTCTCGCAAAGTAGTAGAATCCTCCACATGTGTCTATCCCACCAAACCTCTACATGTCCTTTTGGCTCTATTCCAGAGCCAAACAAAAATTAAATCTTCAAACTAAAGCATCATGCCTCCACATGGAAAAATTTTGAGTTAACGATTTCCATGAATTTTTCTAAGTATTTAGCCGAGCCGCATCCCCTGTAGATGCAAGGATGAAAATTTGATTGGGAGAAACACCCGTGAAACTGTAAAATATAGAGAAATGATCATTTGAGCTTGGAAATGAATTCTTTTCAAGGACAGAAAGTTTAGAAATGTTACAAGGCCCAAATATGTTTCTCAGAGATACATCCATTCATTTTTCTTCAAGTATTTAGGAAAAAATGGTAAGGAGGGAAAATTCTAAATGTGGGAAATAGAGAGAATGGAAAATGTGTGTTTTTGAAGGAACAAAGCATAAGAGACTCAAAATATAGACCCTTCAGAGGAACAAAGAAACGAGGAGACAAACATGGACCCATACATGATCTTCGACCAAGAGCTGACTAAAAATAGCAACAAAGACTGACCAAGCACAACACGGGGAAGGAGAAAATGACAGAGGCCATAAATCAATAGATTTTCAAAGGAAAATTTGAGTGAGACTAATTTTAGCACCATCATCGGCTCCAACTCAAGGATGGGCACTCCCTGTGAGTGCCACAAGAACAATGGTAGACCAAGTGCCAAAAATATCCATTGGGTGAAATATTAAATTTGCAAGGAAGATAAACAAATCCATCCCAAAAAACAAACAAAGAAACCTGGCAAAAACAGGTCACTAAGGACCAGAACAAGAAAAAACACAAAAACAAGAAACAAACAACAAACTATACACTGTACACAAGATTTTCTTGATCCAGAGGCATCAATCCAAGAAATGCTTCAAATGCCTGCCATTAATAGGTAATTTGAGTAGTTCACCATCTAAGTCCTTGAGGAAGAAGGTGTGTTCACCAATTCTGATATCAATGGAGTAAGGGCCCATCCATAATGAGTCAAACTTGCCATGATTGCCCTTATCCTCATGTCTACTATCCCATAGCAGCACAAGATCTCCAATATTGAAAGCTCTAGGAGTAACCTTCTTGTCAAATAGTTTCTTCATCTTTTCTCTGAACTTTATATGCCTCTGGTGGGATGCCCTTCTCTCTTCATCAAGCTCAATAATCTAGTTGATGTGAGCATCATAAGGACTGACCTCTTGATCTTCTAGTTATTGGATGAACTCTGTTAAGAAGATAATTACACATGCAGGGGCACCAAGGCCTGAGTCCCATATACCAACTCAAATGGAATCTTTCTAGTGACCCTCTTGACAATGATCCTATCTACCCAAACAACAAACTTTAATTGTTCACCCCACTTTCTCTTGTTCTACTCCAATGTTCTTCTAATAATCTTAAGAAAATTCTTATTACTGGACTCTACTTGTCCATTTCCTTGGGGGTTGTAATTGGAGGCATATGTCAAGTTGATCCCATACTCCTTACACATTGCCACCAAAGGTTTAGCTCTAAATCTCGTGGCATTGTCAGCAATAATATTGACTGGTACCCCAAACCTATAGATGATGTTGTTTAGCACAAAGCCAATGACAACTTGGTGTGTTGCCTTCTTGGTGGGGATTACTTCCACTCACTTTGTAAAGTAGTCAAGTGGCTACAAGAATCCACTTACGGCTAGCACTTGAAGGGTCTGAAATCTCACCAATGAAATCTATTCCCCATTTTTGAATGGAGCTTCAATTGACATAGGTTGTAAAGGAAGGTAGCCTCGAGGCTTTTAGTATTCTAGAGAAGAACTAACAACTTTCACATCTTCTAACAAACAAGGTTGTATCCTTTAAAAGATATGGCCACTAATAACCTTCTCTCAGGATCTTGTGTGTTGTGACTCTTGCAGAAGAAAATTCTCCCCACAAATTCCTCCATGGAGATCAGCAATTATCTTGGGGTTTCTTCTTCAATAATGCACCTTAAGTGCACTCCCTCTAGGTTCTTCCATGCCAACCCAAAATTAGTAATGACATGTTTCGGGAAGCCAACTTAAGAGATATTTTATGGTTCTTACTTAAATGCTCAGGGTAGTTTAAATGTCTCAGATAGAAAATTGGATCCTCGTACCATCGAGTAATCCATCAACTTTTCAAAAACACTTACCCTTTCTTCTTCAACATCATTTACCTCAATTGTTTGCAACTTGCTCTCAGCCAAAATCTTAGCCAAGCCCAAAACTCTCACCAACTTCATGATTTGGATGTCCATATCATATTCTTGCAAATTGTTCACCCATCTAAATATTTTTCTTTAGACCTCCATCTCTTACAAGATTTCCTTTACCATGGTATGGGGAACATAAGCAACAACCTTTGAACTTAGAATATAAGGCTTGAAAACCTTTGTTGCTTTTACTAAGGAAAATGTTTACTTTTCCATGATAGTGTACTTTAGTTCTTCCCTTGCAATGCCTTACTGAAAAAGGCAATTGGCCTCTCAGCCCCTTCATTATCCTTCTGCAATAGGACAAAAGCAATAGTGTTTTCTGAAGCAAAGGAAAACAACTAGAAAGGTTTCTTATAATTTGGGGCTACCAAAATAGGGGCATGCTTCAATTCCTCTTTGATTCCATTGAAATCTTGGATGACAGCCTCCTCCCACTTGATGACCTGGTCCTTCTTTAGCATGGAAGTGATTGGGATGGTCAACTCAACAAAGTTTGATATGAATCTTCTAATGAAGTTTATCTGCCCAAAGAAGGACTGAATTCCTTTCTTGGTTCTTGGAATTGGGACTTTTTTGATGGCCTCCACTCTTTCTAGATCAATCATCACTCCTTGTGACACAATGTGGCTTAACAACTTTTCATTCTACACTCTAAAATGGAATTTCTTTGAATTAAGTGAGATGCCAAATTCCTTACATCTTATTGGCATCTTCTCCAAGTGCAGTAAGTGATCACTTATCTTCCTAGAAAACACAATTACATCATCCTGGTAGATCGAAATAAACTCATTGATGTAACCAACAAAAGTAACATCCATTTCTCTTTGAAAGGTGGCTCCAACATTCATCAGACTAAAGGGCATCCAGACATACACATAGGTTCCCCAAGGAGTAGTAAAGGATGTCTTGATCCTTTCTGATTCCTTCAACACAACTTGGTTATAACCAGAGAAGCCATCCAAGGTGGATAGTAGATCAGAACTAGTCACTAACTACAACATGTGCTCCTTGTTTGGTAAAGGATAGTTTTCCTTCTTGAGTCTTTGTTCATATTCCTAGAGTCCACACACAACATGATGTCACCATTTTTATTTCGATGGTACTAGGTTTTCCACCCAAGAGGAATATCTAGTGGGCTGGATAATCCATTCATCTCTTAGTTTCTTCATTGTCTTGAATTTTAAGAGATAGAAGTGGATTTATTGGCCTCTCGCTTCTTCCCCGAATGGTCTTACATTGTGATCCAAGGGGATCTCATTTGAAACAAATCCTCTCTATATGCTTTGAGCTCAAAATAGGTCCAAGCCATGTAATCATGGTATTTTTTTTCAAAGTGGATGATGTGTGACTGCTTCACCTCTTTGCTTTGAGATTGTTGCCTAACCAAATTCTCATTGGCTTTTCCTTTGTACCAAGATCATGCTCCTCAAAATCCCTCGAGGATACCATACATCTATTAACAATGCGATCAACATTATCAAATTTGTAATCAAGAGTCACTATCCCTCTAGGAATAGTGTTGGTTTCGATTGGATGATGCCCTTTCCAAAAAGGTTTCGTTCCTTCTATTCTACATACCATGGGTTCCCAATCAATGTTTTAAATAGAAAACTCTCCATTGTTTTGTAGAAATCTTCGATCTCGATTATCATCCTCAAAAATCTACCAGCTTTTAATGTTATCGGGAATAGAGGGTCTTGTCAAAACCTCAACCTCATACTCACATTATGGGGACATTGTACAATTGTCAAAGCGATACCCCAATACTACAATATTTTCTCGCCAACTCATTGAATTTCCTATCATGACGCACAATTTTGAAGGAGTCAAACATCTCAATAAGATACCAAACTACATGGTTATATTATTTCATTCACTCGATTCTTTTGTAGCATACGGTCTTCTAACTTATTTAACAACTAACTCTAAATCTCCATTGAAAATAATTTCATTGACACCATATTTCCAAACAATTCTTAAACCTAGAAATAGTTCCTCATACTCAACAATATTGTTAGTGCATTCAAAGTTAATCTTGAAGGAGAAAACAAATATTTCATGGCTTGGAGAAAGAAAAACAACACCAGCACCATTCCCAAACCTAGAGAAAGTTCCATCAAATAATAGAGTCCAAGGAGATCCCATCTGTTCAAGATATTTGCATTATTCAATCTTGTGTTCCTTTTCATCAGTAAATCCTAAAAAGTTGTCAAAGCATCAACATTTTTGTACAATACTTCATAGGATGCATTGTTGGGATCCTCAATAAGATGCAACATTTTCTTTTCTCCATACAACCTGACAAGGCTACCCTATATTGGAATGGTAGCATAGGAAATATCTATTTGGACACTCCCACCAACACTAGCAGCACATTTTCTTGACAATAGAATGCCCCGCTTGGCTATCCAATCAACTACGACAACATCAAGTTTTAAATTTTAACTGGGTAAGCTACAAGCTGCACCACCAAACCCTTCACACATCCCACTACTGGAACTTCTCTGGAGTCCATGGCAGTGCACTTCCCATATGCTATTGTTACCTTAATATTCATCTCATTCATGACTTCTAGAGACATGACATTGCATTATGGCCCTGAGTCAAACATACAGTTATGGAGCAGCCTATCCTTGATGATCAAAGTGGTGAAGAATGGATCCACATTCATCTGAGATTCCACCAAGGATGTTCCCAAATAGACCTCAGGTGGTTCATCTAGCTCTTTTGATGCTAGTGGTGCTTCTGGTTCTTCAATGATTGGAGGAGTCTCCACAATGTTTACATTTCTGCCTAGGGTAGTTTTCTCTTCTTTCAACCCTAAGTATTCAAATGCTCTCTTTTTTTACTTAGGGATCCTAAGCAACTCAACAATTGGAATAGAGACTTTTATTTAACTAATCACTTGGGCAATATCATATGGGACATTAATTGGAAATGGAGTATTGGAAGGAAACCTGACACACTCATTAGGTGGTATAAGATTCTTGACAATTTGGGCATGGGGAGGAGTATGATTTTGTTTGGAACTGCAGGATTTTCATTGATGTATCTTTCTTGGGGGCCTCTTTAGGAATGTTTGAAAGTAAGGGATTTTTAGGATTGGCTTGAGGTCCTTCCACTTTTACAACCTTATTTCTTGTGTTATATTCCTTCTCTTGAGCCATAACAACATTTATCAACAACTGTGTATCTTCCTTAGATGTGATTCCTCCATCATACTTATTTATCATTAAAGCCCTTAAATATTCAAAGTCATTATTGGGTAATTCAAAAGCTTGTAAATCATCTACTTCTAAAGTATGAGAGAGAGGAAGAATAGGTACCCTATGAATGCAGTCCCAAAAGGTGGTAGCAGTTCTAGCACTTATCACCTTAGTTGAAGTTGCCCCTTGTTGTGAGATGGTGGAGCATCCCATCATGCAAACATCATCATCATTGTCAACATCAACTTATTCTTCTTCTTGTCTATCTTCTTCACAAGGAGCATGAGACATGAAATATATATCACACCAATCAAAGACATCTGTCTCCTCTACCAAAAGCAACTATGGTAGTCTGAAGGATCAAGAACCATTCTATTTTCTCTGCCTTGAGGATGCCTATTTCCAAACCCAATAGGTCCTTTTTTTTTCCATCAGTTCTTTGATGATTTGTTAATCTATCTTGGCATTTTTCTTGTGTTTTCCTTGTGAACTCTACCCAACTCCTTTCTTATATAGGGCTAACTTGTAGGATATCTCCTTGACAGCCCCTGCCAAAGTTTTCACAACTTCTTCTAAATTAACATCCTTTCTTGTCTGAGGTTTTTTTGGGTTAACCAGCTTTACACCTTCCCTCTTTGGAGGCTTCCCAATTTCCTTGATGTTGTTCTCTATTTGTAGAGCCATGGTGATGGCTTGCCTTAAATTTTTTGGGGTTCTTGTCTCTTAAGTAATATATGCAACCTTTTTATCAAATGCATCATTATATTTGATCAAACATGACTCATCACATGGCCTTATCCTAAAAGGAAATATCCTCAAAGTTTTATTAAACCTTTTATTAAATTCAGTACTAACTCATTGTGGTTATTCTTGATGTTTTCAAACTATGACAAAAGAAACCTAGGTTCAGGCCTATCACCATATTGTAATTTGAATGCATTGTTCATTTCAGCCCAAGAATCAATAGATTTATTTGGTAATGCTTTATATCAGTCCCTTGGATACTCTTCTAAAGTGTGGAAAAAAATTATGTACACATCCTCACTCTTGATTTCAAAGTATTCCATCATATTGACAAAGAGATTTAGATGCTTTGGTCACTAGTTATAGCATTGTTTCCCTAGAACTTTGGTAGCATGTTCCTTACATCTTGAGGTACTGCATTTTGGTAACCAACCATTCCCATAAATTTTATAGGTCCAAAAGTGTATCGAGGAGGTGATCTTGGGGGAGAAACAAATTGATGAGTGGTATGGGGACTCTAAAATATAGGAGTGTAGCTTTGAAATGGACACCCTCCAAAGGCCCAGATTCTTGGAAATCCCTATATACTTCTGAAAAGATAGGGGTAGAATGGGAAGCAAACCTTTCAAAATCAAATGAAGGCCCCTCTCTAGTTGGAGAATTCAATTCCACAAAGAGGCTACCTAATTTAGAGTCACTTGAATGGTAGTCTTCAATGATAGGCCATTCACTTTCCTTAATGGAGATCCCTCTTCTTGTCTGTTGTTCTCCCACAACTCTCCAGGATTTTCTTCCTTTTGACTTTGCCTTTCCTAACTTAGGAAATAATGTCCTAGCAAGATATTTAGCAAAGAAAGATATTCTTCCTTCCATCTTTGCAAATGGTAGTAACAAATCTTACTTAACAAAGCTTTAAGACACTGGTCTTTATCAAAATCAAATCAATAGGGAGTCACCACTAAGGATTTCCACCTTAGTTGTGTAAATGACCTAAAATATACTTTTTCAAGACTTCTTGTAAACTAGAGATGAAAAATCTAACCTTATTTTACCAATATTTATCAAAGTGTATACTAGTCTAAAACATATAGAGATCGGGAAAGTTTCATACGAAACTTGTAATTTGAAACTTCATACAGGACCAAACATAGGATAATATTTAAAATAGATTTCTTGCACTTTAGAGCATATAAGGAATGTTTACTAGGGTCTCAAGATGAACCGTAATCACAATAGTCCCCGTAATGGCACCACTAGTGTTGGTATTCAATTTTTTTCTCCTCTTAAATCCAAGTAGTAACACAGATTCAACAAGGAGCTTAGAGGTAGCTAGATCATAAATATATGTCATTTTGTAGCTGGGGAGGAATCTAATTGTCCCTTTGTTACTTAGATTTGTGGAGAGATGGATAGCACCTTCAAGAGGATTTGATCTATCCTCAATATTTTAGGTTGTTCCTTTCAACCAAGGTAAGAGAACCTATTTTGTAACCTCTTTTATTGAAGAACAATGATAAATCCTTCTTTTACATTAGTTTTATAGAGAAGACCTTGTAGAAAATATGATCAACACATCAGATCTAACTCACACGAGTTGTCACTTCCAGATCATGGAGATACTTTCACAACAAGGAAAAGGTTAATAAAGACATTTGAGACCCTGATTGTTTCTACATGTTTTAGTAAAAGAGAGTATGCATTTGTGTGTGCATAGGAAAAATAGGGGTATTACATGTAGTATTGGTTATTGTTAAATGAATTTTTCATGGGAGGTGGGGCAAGGTGAAACTAGATTCACCATATCCTTCAAAGAACCTTATAAAATGGAAATTCGAGCAATAAAATGCCACAAAATAGCTAAAATGTTTCTTCAACTAGAATATGTGCTTTAATGGAGCCTAGATTAGCACTCTTTCACACAATATTTGAGATTTTATCATGAAGGATCGAGTTAGAAAACCAAACAAAGCATCAAGATTTGAGTCAAATCATGCCTAAGGTACACCCAAAGTATTATGATAATCTCTTAATAAATGAAAGAAAAGTGATTTTAAATCATTTATTTCAATCACAAATGAAAGCTCATTTGAGAAATGAAATTTCAGATGCCACTAAACTTTCATAAGGATTGAGTCCAATGTGATTGAATTAGATTTTAATACAAGATTGAATCGAAACAAGAGAAAATACTTGCAAACATTAGAAATAAAATTAACACATTTACTCAAGACAACACTGAGAAAAACTCAAATTTGATTAAGTCTATCAGCAGAGGAAATTTTATTGAATAATCTTAGAGCTTGTCAATGGTTGTACTCTTGCAAGCACCTTAACACAACAAAACTTAATACAAAAAGAGATAACCTAGTTTCTCAGATGGATTCTCAAAAGATAGGCTTAGTCAAATTTTCCTCTTGGGAATTTCTTTCGACCTCAAAGACTCGACCTCTAACTTCCAACCCTTTTGCACAAAAATTTTTTTGCCATTTATAGCATTCACAATAGAGCCCCTTCTCCCAAAAGACAAAAATGTTTAATGCACTAGTGCTCACCATGATTCTTTCGTGATTCTAAGAATCGATCTACAAGAGTATCCAGTGTGCTTGAGAGGGCGAGACATTATCGAATATCTCTTGCATTAAACTCTTTCCTCTATAGGAGATCACTCTTCCTTCAATTTAACAACCACTCCCCCTAATCTATCAAATCTAGATCCTTGCATGCTTGGGAGAAGAAAAATAGAAAATCGATTAGTACAAAAGTCGACCATTTTAATGGTGAAAGACACCCTCAGATCTTCTTACCAAACCTAGTTATAAAAAATTAACTCCTCTCTCTATTTGGCATGTAGAAACTAGCAAGAAATCATGAAAACTTGCACTTTGGAAGTGTTTCAAAAAAATGGGGGAAAAATTAGATTCATACACTCTTTCCGTTGATCTTTACTTTTAATTTGGGCCATCCATGTGGAAGATTCAAACTTAGAACAGACCTGGGGGCTTCCTTTGAATTTTCAAAACCTTTTGGAAAAATGGAAAAAAATTCCATTTGTCTATGCACCTCCATCCTTGGGAAACGATCCTAACACGTGTCCAAATATGATTCGAGGGGAACCATGGCCAAATTTTGCCACTTTACTCTCTTTTGGAAAAGGGAAAAATTTCCAAGTTTTCCCCATAGCTCCACCTTCAAGAAATGAGCTTGACACATGTCCAAATGTGGTTAGAGTGGAACCACGCTTCCCTTTTGACTTTTGACTCTTTTCTCCCAAAAGGAACGTTTTCCAAAATTCCCCAAGAGTTCTCACCTTTGTTGTGACGAGGGAAAAACACTGACCTTTTCCCTCATCGGGCTTGCGGGACATTTTGAGATTCTAATCCTTAAGAGGAAAAAAATCCAAGTTTCCTCCGATGGTCCACCTCCTCACTTCTTTGACTTTTCAAACCACCATGTGTCACCATGGTGCACCTTGAGGCGGTCCCAAAAATTTGATACCTTGAATGAGCGTGGGCTCACCACGTGTCCTATTCCCAAAGAAGGTTTTCCAAATGCTTAAGCTCAATGGGTGGTGCAACATGTCATGCTCGAGGTAGTCTCCTTATCCGTTGAAAAATATAAGAAAATGTAAAGTGAGCGGAGGCCTCCACATGTCCTAGACCTCCCAAAACTCATTGAGAAAGAATAAGTATGGGAAGATCTGGTGGAAACCTCCATGTGTCTCCATGGCACATTTTCAAAATGGCGCTTAAAGTGGAGACCCCGAATGAGAGTGGGCTTGCCACATGTCCCTATTTTCCGCCATACTATTTATTATCACTAAAACACAACACCCTCATGTTTACAAGTGAGTATACTTGAGCTCACAATGTGATTGGATAACATGGGTACTATCTCCAAGTTGTGGGACTTGCTACTTAAGATAGACCTCTAGAGAAAGCTTGTTCTTGCTCCTAAACTACCTACCACAATCTACTCTAATGCAGGGAAAACTAAATACTCTAATCTCACTTTCCAAGGGACCAAGGAGAGAGAATGCATAAAAATGAAATCCTACACTATAGCGGTGATAAACCAAAAAAGGAGGGGTGTGAGTGTAGTCTTCCACCGTGTCAAAAATTGAAGTAAAATGCATACTAGAAGGGGTGATAACAGTTCTCCACAATCTGGAAAATGCATTCACAACAATATTTCATACATACACAATAATAATGAATCCTTGTAAGAGGATAACAATAGACACAATATTTTGTAATGAATGTGGAAATGGCAAAAGAGTGCAAACAAACACAAAGCAGGGGAGATGCATCCACAAACTTGTATTTTATTGCTTCATGATATGCATATTTCAATCTATTACAAGATAAGGGCTTGGATCACCATGCGAGGAGTCGACTACAAGGGCCTGTAACACATTAGCTTCACAAAGCAAGATTGACAAAGCTTTGCTACCACAAAAACTACTACCTCCTTTACAATGAGCCTAACACTCCAATTTATTAAAGAACGAGAAGAGAGAGAGAAGGGTAAAATGGAAATCCAAAATCTATCCTTAAATCACTTGTAAGATGCATTAAATGGAGTGAAATTATTTTATGTTACTTGTTAAAGGCCCCCATACTGTCCCAGGTGCCGTGAATCGAGAAAGAATGATGACCATGCCTCTTAATTGCACTCCCAACTACCAAATAAAACACTGTCATGAACCCGAGCATGTTTTATAAAAAGTATCCATCTATTTCTCATCAAATCAAAATTTATTGATCTATGTGCATTGGTATCAAAGCCAAAATTCCAACAATGCCAATTTTGTGTGATTTCATTGAGAAATGTAAAAGTTATGGCCTTCTAATTGAGGGCAGCTATTTGGGTTTACCGGTGTTTTATGTGATTTTACGGGATGAGCATTAGTTGACTAGAGCCGAATACGTTTATTTTAATTAAATATATCCACCCTCATTAAAATTAAGAAATTGTGATGTAGAGGATGTTGTGCTCGTTCCAAAAGTCCATTTTTGTGAAAATCAGAGCTCAGAGTCAAAAGTTGTGCTCGTTAGAAGTTCGGGAGTGAAACTTCGAATTTTTCTCTTTGCTGCGGTTATTTCAAAAAAATTAGGTGTACATGTCCCGACATTGCAGGACACATTCTTCCACATTGGCTGATTCGGGCTTCCTTGTTCCTACATGTCTACCATTGACCGGGCCGTGAGGATCGCTGACTTTCACATAGGCCGCATCCACTTTGCTGGATCCTTTTGTGGCCTTTTCACGCCCCACACGTACTTTTGTCCCGAATGTCCCATAGACCATGTGGGAAAAAATATTCTGATTTAGTCAATTCCTTTATAGTTTGGCCCCAAACTTGGTACAACGAACCTTGGTACGATCCACACCGGTACAACCTGCGGCACCTCCGCACTCCACAATGCTTTAAAATAAGCTTCGTGACTTTGTTTTTTATATTTTTTTAATTTTCTATAACTTTTGGATTTTATCCTTGGATGAGGAAGTTAGAGAGAAGCCAACGGGACCCCAAAAAAGATTTTTGGCCTTGAATAAATTTTACTTGCTTTCGGGTGAAGAATTTGATACATGTTATTAGTTTTACCTTGATGGGTGGATTTTGGATAACACTATTTTAGTTGCATAAAAATATTTCTAAGTCTGAGAAAAGTAGCAAAAGCCTCCACGTGTCTCTATCCCACCAAACCTCCATGTGTCCTCTCGATGCTCTTCCAGAGCCAAACCAAAAGTAAATCTTCAAATGAGCATCATGCCTCCACATGGACAAATTTTGAGTTAAGGTTTTCCATGAATTTTTCTAAGTATTTAGCCAAACCGCATCAAACCAAAAGGTGCCACGTACCTATAGATGTAAGGATGCGAATTTTCTTGGGAGAAATGCCGATCAAAATGTAAAATATAGAGAAATAATAATTTGAGCCTAGAAATGAAATTTTTTTCAAGTACAAAAGGTTTAGAAATGTTACAAAGCCCAAATATCTTTCTCATAGATACATCCATTAATTTTTCTTCAAGTATTTAGGCAGAAATGCCAAGGAGCAAAACTATTGATTGTGGGAAATAGAGAAAATGGACAAACGTGATTTTTTTGAAGGAACAGAGCATGAGAGACTCAAAATATGGACCCTTCCAGAGGAACAAAGAAAATAGAAGACAAACATGGACCCATACATGATCTTTGAGCTAGAGTGACTAAAAATAGCAACAAAGACTGACCAAGCACAACATAGGTAAGGAGAAAATGACAGAGGCCATAAATCAATAGATTTTCAAAGGAAAATTGGGGTGAGACTATTTTGAGCACCAACACATCTAATAATAAAAAAACTCAACTCATAAAAATAGAGCTAAAAAGCACATGGTTTTGTGCAATACAAATATTTTGATATATTTCTTGTATTAGGTTTTCCTAAAATTAGGAATCTAAAAGTGAACTACCTAAAAATTAAAGCATGTAAAAAACAAACTAGTTTTTCCTTTTCTTGGGGAAAAATTAAACATTTTTTCTAACACTCACCCTTAATTTTGACCTTGAAACTTTTATACTTCGGAGATGAGTGTGAATTTCTATATTTGACATATTCCTAATCACAAACTTTCAAACAACTTCTCAAATACCTAAAATCATCATTTCAAAAGATTTTGTAAAATATAGGACAAATTTTTTTCTTTGGGTATGCAAAATTCAAGACAAATTTCCTTATTGTTAACCAATTCCCGATAAAGTGATACCTCGTGTCTATATGCTTTCTCATCTTGTGAAAAACATTATTTTTGGATAATGCTATTGCTGAATTTCTATCACAAAAATTAGTGTAACATCCTCTTGATTCTTCCTCAAATATTTCAACACTCTTCTCATCCAAACAACTTGACATGATTCTCTCAGTAGCTACTACATACTCTTCTTCTACTGAAGATAGTGTGACTATGAGCTTCTTCTTTGATGCCCATCAAACTACACATGTTCCAAAGTGAATATCATAGCCGGATGCACTCTTTCTATCAACAATACCTCCGACATCGTAAATGTCTCAGGTAACCTATGAGTTTGAACTCATCCGATCTTGAATAACAATGTCCATGATTCTTAGTTCCATGTATGTAAATCAAAATACTTTTTCGATCTTTCCAATGTGAATCTTTTCGATATTCCTTGAACCTTGAGATGATTATCACACCAAACATAATATTGACCTTGTGGTTGTAAAATACATGAGACTTCGAACTAGTCTTTTGAAAATTGTTGGATATACAAATGATCCACTGTCATCTTTACTTAACTTCAAACCTACTCCAACATGTTTTTGTGGTGGATTGAAATTCAACATGTTAAATATCTTCAAAACATCATTAGCATACATTGGTTCTTAAATAAAAATCCAGATTTAGATCGTTTAACTTAAGTTCCCAAAAAATAGTGCATGAGGCCTAAATCTATCATCTAAAATTGTTTCTTCATAGCTGATTTGAATGAATATTTAGATATATTTCCATTGATGATTAAATCATCCACATATAAAAAAAAATCAAAATTTTACCTTTCTCATTGATCTTGATGTATAAGGTAGGCTCACTGCTGCTCCTACTGAAACCATTTTGTATCAAATAAGAATCAATCATGTTGTACCAATCTCTAGGTTCTTGTTTGAGACCATAGAGCACTTTTTTCAACATGTATACCTTTCCTTCATGACCTTCAATCTCATAAAATTTTAGATGATTCACATAAAATTATTCTTTAAGAAAACCATTCAATAATGCTGATTTTACATCCATCTAATAAATAGGCCATTTATTTTGAGATGCAATTGCTAAAAGCATTCTTATCGTGTCTAAACAAGCTACATGTGCAAACATATAATAGTAATCTAGTCCATATTTCGTGAAAAACTCTAGCAACCAACCTTGCTTTATGTTTCTATACTTTACCATTAGCAGTATATTTGGTCTTATAGACCCACTTCACTCCTATCATGTCCTTTGCTTCTGGAAGATCTACCAATTCCCATGTCTGATTCTTCTTTATATGGTTTATATCATCATCCATGGATTGAAGCAAAAGATCATTTTATATAGCCTCTTCAAAGTATATCAAATGTGTAGCTTGAGGAAAGAATGCAAAAATGAAAAATCATTAGTTGTATAAACATTCTAAATCTCACTAAGACTCCTTATTTTCCACTGCAAAGTGCTATTTGATGATGGACAGCTTTTATACGTAAGAAGTATCTTTTGGTGTTATTTTGGTGTTTTTGGATGGTTTAAGATGATTGAAATCTTTCAGATCTTATATAGTAGATAATATATTACTCTAGGGTGAAGGAACATAAAGGATGTGTGCACTAGAGGATGGCGCATTTGAGAAGAATAGTAGAATGAGCACATACCGTAATAATTTGAATTTAGGACTTAGAAACTTTGTTGGTAATGGTTATTGTTTGAGATAATGGGTTGATCACACAAAGACATGAAGACTTGTGGTCTATGCAATGATATTTTAGGAATAAGCAAAAACTAAGCATCATGCATAGTTTAGGCTAATAATACGATATCTACTCAAATTTAACTATAGGAAGTCTATTGTTAGAGACCTTGGATGTTGTTCACCCTATTGTAAAGGCGCATGGCTATTATTTAAAATGTGACCTATTTTGAGAAGTGCATCTAAAGTGAAGGGAATGTACCCACCATATATATATATATATATATATATATATATATATATATATATATATATATATATGTATGTATGTATGTATGTATGTATGTATATATATATGTATGTATGTATGTATTGATTTGCACATGTTAGAGAGTATGGAAAAATATGGTAGAGTTATGTTGTTGGTTTTTTCGCACGCATGACTCATGAAGATAATTATGTAATGTAAGAATCTTTTAATTTTTATAATACTTAAAATAATGATTCATGTTGGCTGGAAAATGGTGTTGAACATGACCTAATCTAGGTCTTACATGGTAAATCTTGTTATAGTAATTGTTAGTTCGTTATGTATCTATTCTAAGAACTATATCTAGTTTATGAATTGTGTGTTATTTACTATTGTTAATTAATATTTATATATAAATGCACTATCATCCTAACATTCTATCCACGCAATCGTAATGAATATTGTTTTATTTTATTATCAACAAGAGTAAAAACTCTCATAGTCTTCTCTCGCTTATGAATTCACAACAAAATTCCAAAGATGCTAAACCACATCAAAACCACAATTAACACCCAATTGCTTAACATTGATCACTCTTGATCACCGCTTGATCTCTAAGAATCAAGACATCTTGAACACGCAAGATATCTTCAAGATACCCTAACACATCTATTTATAGAATTTCAATCCTTTAAGAAGTCTAATAAGCTGACCCTAGAATTTTGAAAGTCATGACCTTTCATCTTCCAATGGCTAGAAAAAAGAATTTCAAGACCTTTCATCTTCCCATGGATGGAAAAGAAATGGTCATGAAATTTCATCTTCCCAATTCAAACTCTACACTTCAATACTAATTTGAGAATACCAAAAATAGGCTCCACACCCCAACAATCTCCCACTGAGACTGCTCTACCGAGCAAATTTCTCAACCCTTAATTCTCAACCACGAACAATCAAAGTTGAACACAAATTCAACTTATCCTTGTGACCGTGTTGGTCATCATATCGCAGATTCTAACTGCTATGAATCTTTTTCACTTCAATTTATCTTCTTTCAAGGTTTTCCTAATGAAATGATATCTCAGCTGAATGTGCTTCATCTTAGAGTGAAAAGTGGAGCTCTTTGCTAAATGAATAATGCTCTGACTATCACTCTATAGTCTCTCAACTTCCTTCTTATGACCTAACTCATCAAGAAACTGTCAGTAGCTAAATCATCTCCTTGCTTTACTTTTTGGCAGCAACATACTTAGCCTCTGTAATTGACAAAGCCACAACCTTTTGTAAATGTCAAATCCAACTCACTGTTGTATCACCAACAAAATACATAACCTATCGTGATCCTCCTACTATCCAAATATCCCGCCATGTCCAAATATACATAACCACGCAATGTAGTGTCCGATCCACCAAAACACAATGTTACTCCCATGGTCCTCTCAACATCAAGGATCCACTTTCGCCTGTCACAAGTGCTCTCTACTGGATCACTCATAAACCTACTCACCGCTCCCATTACATGGCCAATGTCGACCTAGTACATACCATATACTCGATGAGTACATACGACATTTGGCTACCAACTCTACTTTTATAATTTAAAGTGATGAGTATGGTACCCTGACATTTGGATTTTATCTATTCTTTTCTATCTTTCCTGGGACTCTACTTTTTATAATTTAATGTCGAGTACCTTTAGTGAAACTTGGAATAATATCATCCTACTAGGCCTATAACTACCATCAAACTTGATGTACATGTAATGGTCTAAGTGACATGGAATAACCCTACTCCTGGAGCTTCACAAACTTCAAGCCATACGTGGAGCTTTTGTTCAATTTTCACACTAACGTCTCCTTCCCTTTCACCTCATAATCCCGTGGCTACCGCATATACAATTCATCCTCCAACTCACCATGAAGGAATATAGTATTCACATCTAACTGATCTAAGTGCATGTATTTTATCGCTACTAAACCAAGAACAATTCTAATAGAATTCATTTTAACAACAAGAGAAAACATTTCATCAAAGTATATACCTTTTTTTCTATGAAAATCCTCGACCACCAACCATGACTTGTATATTTTCTTTCCTCCATATTCCTCTTTGATTATATACACCCACTTGTTCTATAATTCTCTCTTGACCTTAGGTAGCTCCACCAAATCCCAAGTCTAGTTTTCCATAATAGATCTATGCTCTTCATCCATGGCCTTCTCCCATTTCTTTCTCGGCATCCACCTACACTATTTCCTCAAAGAACTCTAGCTCTCCACTATTAGTGAGAAATAAATAATATAAAGATGGATTAAATTTTTTAGGTTCCTTCTTACCCTACAAGAGCTTATCACCTCATGAGTTTGGGGTTCCCGATGAGTAGGTTCCCGAATTAGTTGTTCCGTAACATGCTACACCTCAACCGACCCCTGGACACCTTGTTGTCACATAATTTCCTCTAACCATATGTATTATTTCTTTGATTCATCTTTATGTTCCTACAACTAATATTTATACATGAATTTTTCATTAAAGACAATATCTCTAGATCGAAAATTTTTCTTGTCCTTAAGACTCCAAACATGGAAACCAAAGTCATCCTCACCATATCCAAAAAGGTTCATTTCTCAGATTTAGCCTCTAACTTGGTCCTATCATCTTTATCAATGTGAAAAAATACCTCACATCCAAATACTCTAAGAAATGAGCAATCAAATTTCTTGCTGACCAAGCCTCCTCAGTGTCTACCTCTATCCAAAGCCATAGAGGGTCCTCTCGTTAATTAGATAAATAATTGTGCTTCATTGCTTCTAAACAAAAATGCGTGGAATTCCCACATGTAACCGCATGCAACTAGCATGCTCCATGATTGTCTTGTTCATTCTCTCGACACTACATTTTCCTATGGAGTATTTGGAACCATTCTTTTCCTTTGGATCCCATTTACCAAACAAGAATCAAGAAATTCATCAGAAATATTCCTCTCCATTATTTGAGCTTCGAGACATTTCAAATTGAGACCTATTTCATTCTTAACCAAGGATTTCCATATTTTAAAGGTTTCAAACACATCATATTTATTTCTAATGCAATATACCCAAACTTTTCTAGTTGCATCATTAATGAAATTGACATAATAACATAAACCACAAATAAAATTTATCTTAACTAGCCCTCATACATCTATATGCACTAAATCCTACTTACCCTCCTTCCCGGTAGGTCCAACCTTGAGAATCTCACCTACTTCTATTTTCCACAAACACAGTCCTCACGTAAGTCTAAATATAACTCGCTTTAATTTGGGAAACATGTTCTTTATAATTTGTATGCCCTTTGACTCATATGACCAAGTCTCTCGTGCCAAAAAGTTGCATCTCCTTCGTAGCAACTAAATTACAATAATCAGCACCACTAGTTAACTAAAGATTACTATTTTTCTTACATTTTGCAACCACAAGAGCTCCCTTTGTGACCTTCTATGAATCTATTGTAAAACTCATCATATAGCTATCAATGCATAAGCTGACCCATTGATATCAAATTTTGCCTCAACGTAGGAATATGCCCGATATCCTTAAGTAGCCATGTGTTCCCATTCTTCATTTTCACCCGAACACAACATTTTCCTACTATGTTGCATGGTTAATCATCACCAAGATATACATGCCCAAAATATCCTTTAACAAAATCTATAAAGTAATGTCTATGTGGGGTGGCATGGAAAGAAACTCTAGAATCTAACACCTAAGAATCAATAATATCATCTTAAGAAAGAACTAAGGTATCCTAACAAACATAACCTATTGCAAAATTTACCTATTTACTTTCCTCCTCTTGTTATTCTTATCCCAAGAGCCCAAAAAATATTTCTTAGCATGACCAACCCTCCCATTGCGGTGCCAAAATTTTAACTTACACTTGGACTTTGACCTTCGTGATCATTCAACTTCCCATAGTTACCTTTCCTCTATTCTTTTGTCTCCCTCTACTCTCCACCGTCAAAGCATTTCCAAAAGTAGAATAATATCCAAAGTGCCCTTCCTTTATATTTCCTTGCTTATGATCACACCTATTACATCCTCAAACTTCATCTTTGAATTATTTGCTATCAATTACTTACAACCATAACTAGTTGTCCAACTATTTGGTAAGGAGCACAAAATCAACAAATCCTGACCTTGTCATCAAAGTCAATTTTTACCGAGTTTAACATACTCACAACCTTATTAAATTCATTCAAATGAACAACAATTGAACCATTCTCGACATCTTCATATTAAATAAATTTTTCATCTAAAATATTTTATTAGAGGTAGAGGGTTTTCCATATAACTTCCCAATGCACTCATGAGATATTTTTGGTCTTCCTATGATATGTTTAAATAAACCAAAGATGAAAGGCATAATCAAATTGCCCTGAGTGTCTTTCTATCCAAAGAACTCCCAATCCTCATCCGACATGGCTGTAGGTTTCTTTACTTTTCCAGCCAAAGGAACATGTAGGTCCTTTTGATATAAGTAATCCTCCATTTTCATCTTCCATAAACCAAATCTCTTCCCATGGAACTTCTCAACCCTTGATTTACCCTCATAAAGCACCAAATCTCCGATACTAGCTGATAGGAATTAGTGAAAAATATGCGGAAACAAATCCTAAAATCATAGCAGTAGAAGAAACTATATACTAGAATTATACATTTAGAAATATAATAACATAAATAAATAGTTCACAAAATAAGACAAGACAAGAATTTAACATGGTTCAGCTTATGAATTCACAACAAAATTCCAAATATGCTAAACCACATCTAAACCACAATTAACACTCAATTACTTAATCTTGATCACTCTTGATCACTAAGACTCAAGACCTATTCAACACACAAGATATCTTAAAGATACTCTCTCACCTCTATTTATAGGATTTCAATCCTTTAAGAAGTCCAATAGCTAACCCTAGAAGTTTGAAAGTCACGACCTTTCATCTTCCTATGGATGGAAAAGAAACTTTCATGACCTTTCATCTTCCCATGGCTAGAAAAGAAATGGTCATGACCTTTCATCTTCTTAATTCAAACTCCACACTTTAATACCGATTTGAGAATACCAAAACTAGGCTCCAAACCCCAACAAAGTGGAATTTGGTGCACATATTATGAAGTAGAGTGACATACTAAGGATAGTTGTACTCATAGATTGTTAGTCTCCTTGTTGCTGGAATGTGAGATATGTCATCTGGACCATGATAGAAGTCACTATTCATTATTTCAACATGCGATAAGAAAGAACATGTCCTAGTATTGTAAATTTTATAGATCCACAACTCATAATACTAAAGATTACATGTTGAATGATAAGATCCATAATGTCAGTGATATTAGTATACGAATGACAAGGGTTTTAAATAAATCTAAGGATAAAGGTGTACGAAATGATTTCGATCACAATCAAGGGCTCTATTATCGAAATGAAGGGCACTTTTATCAAGGTAATGGTATAGGTCAAGGATACCATGCTAGATTTAGAGGACAAGGCCACGGTGGTGGACGATGTGAGTTCCTCGTGGAACATGTTATACATACAAATACTTTGATCATTACTACCGTGAATGCCCTTAGAACATTACTTGTTCTTTTTACGTAAAGAATCATAGTTATGAAGTGTTCCCTGCATTTATATGAGGACATGAGAAAGAAGAACAAACAAGAGAAAACGGGCACAAGGATAGTTTGGATATACATTACCTAGAGACTCAAGTGGATGCCGAAGTTACACAGATTTTGAGGTATTACCCGTGAAGATTAATACATGTGCTAAGGTTGTGCACGCAAAAGAAATGTTTTAAAAAACATACCACCATTATGGAGGAGGTTTTACATGAAAATATCTAGATCCTACAAATCAGAAAGAATATTATCAGAAAGGATGGAGGTACTAAGAAAATTTTAGGGTGAAATATAGTGTTTAAAGAAACAATCGTGGAAGTTGAAAAAGAAGAAGGAAGTTGATACTTTCCAATTGGATGTTAATCATCGAAGGAAGTCTACAAGATGATGTGTTAGTAGAAAATGTTTCCTTTACTAGGGAGATGGTTGAAAGGAAATACTCGCACGCTAGGTTTGAGACTAGATGATAGATTTTGCATGCTAATCTTCCTCTCTATAACTTGGATTATGATAAGGATATCACTTTGAATTTTTTTGTATATTAATGGATTTTGAGCAATATTTTTATCAACACAAAGCGGAAGTGAATGTGCTTACCTTAGATGCATGGGTTTAGATGGGAAAACCCCCGTATAACCATCTTCCAATGTATTGTACATGGAAAATCAGACTAAGGCCACACCTATTGGAGTATTGAAAGGTGAATCTATTACTAGATAGGGGGCCAAGTTGACTAGGGAATTTGAGGTATTAGTGCTTGTAGAATTAAACAAATTTCAAGATTTACTTGGGCTCCTCGTGCTATGCCAATAATGATGATATATAATTCAATAAGGGATATATCAGTTTTGAGAACATGGAAGAATGGGTTATTATACCTTTGAAAGATAGGAAATATTCTCCTTTTGTGATCCTTTAAGTGAGGAATACCTCAGCAAAATTTATGTGTGTACCATTCGAGATCTAGAAATACTTGAGCCATCTAAGGAATGAATCCTCTAATGGGATGATGCATAATCCATCGCTGACACTACAATTATTTCCTACGAAAATTGGGCACATGGAACTTACAACATGGTTGGATGTGAAGTAAGACGTATAGGTTTACATGTAAGTAGGTCACGATATGTTAGGAGATTAGGCAAAAACCTTGTACCTCGGTACACTAGCGAAGGAAACCCTAAGGTATTCTTGCGAGCCATGGAATTATGGTAGAAGGATCAAGTGGAAAGAAGGAATATGTTAGTGTATACCCTATATAGGATGACAACGAGAAAGTGGATGACTCATAAGGATAATATCATATAGTGGAGAGAGGTGAGAATCACTCTATCACCAATTTTTTAGGATTAATGCACCTACTCAAATATAAGAATATTATGGTAATAATCCTATTTAACACCATGTTAAGCAAAGTTGTGAGATACTCTTGATATAGGGATGAAGGGTTTACCACCTTTTTTTTTTAATGCAAAACTTTATTTCACCGTGCGAGCATGCGTGTGTGCTTGTTATGTTTATGCCAAAATTCATAAGGAGAGTGCAAATTGGCAAGACTCGATTGCAGAGATGTTCTAGAATTTTGACTACTCTTCCCGATCAAGAAACTTCTACTTTGGAACTCTACGAATCACACAATTATGTTGTTATACTTTCACCATTTGAAAATGACAGATTTTCTTGAAAATTTAGAGCTTCATGACTGATTATCTAGTGCTATAGAAAGGAAATTGGAGAGAAGGAAATAATTCAAAAATTTAACACCAAAAATTTTATCCTGAAACCTCTAATGGAGGAAAACCAAAGTGTGGAAAGGAAACTTCTCTTTCTTCCCACTTTTATTTGTCTAATATAGACAATTACATAATATAACAAGTATGAAAAGAAGTAATAATTTAAACCTTCTCTCCAATTACTTAATTACTTACTTGCTCTATTTCTACACCTTGCTCCTACAATTCCATTCTAGCACTAAAGATCTTGCTTACCACTCTCTTTAAACTCTACTTCTTGATCTATCCAGATCTTCAAATGCTCATTCTCTTACTCCTTTCATGCATTTATAGGACTTCCATGTCCTCCCATGCACTGGAGGATGTGAAAGGTCATGGAATGAGAAGAGACACTATTGGGCACTCCAAATTTGCATCTAATTGTATTCCATTCTTATTTTCTATTCAAAAGTGAGTGGACTACCCTCGGCTAAGTGGCGGTTCTAAAACCCCCACTCTACACAGAGCTATGGTTCCTTCCAAAACCTTTGTTTACCTCATTTTATTCATTTTTCTTATTTCTCCTTCTTGGTTCTGATGGAACTGATGAAGTTGTGTGTTTTTCTAGATCCATATGTATCACACCTCCCCTACTTAGGAGGCTTTTGGTCCCACAAAATCTTAGTGGAAGAGTGGTAGAGGAATCAACTCCCTCTCATGCTCATTCAAGTACCACTAGGTCTACCTTGGTGTCTTCTCTCATCCAACCTACCAAGACTCCTATGAATCTCTAGTGTTTAGTTCCAAGTGCTACATCCTCCTCTCGAGTTTCGTTGAGTAAAATCCCTTTTGGAATGTAAATTTTGTATCTTTCCTTCTTTTTCATGCATAGATGGTGTTAGTGGATGCAAGATCTTACAACTTGATATCGTGTGCATCTTCGCATGAAGTATGGATCAAGGTTTCTTCTCCAACTTTCTCAAGTATGGCAAAGGTCCCATATTGAGTGGTTTATTCTTTTTTTTTTTTCTCTTGAGAAGGATTAGCCGAATCCTTTCCAAGTATGTTGCTGCTATAGTCACCACCATTCCTTATATCTCATCTTCTTCTTGCTGCCCCACCGTTAGGTCCAAAGTGAGTCCATAGGTAGGTAC
The DNA here is from genome assembly GCA_018340775.1 of Taxus wallichiana var. yunnanensis. NCBI lineage: Eukaryota > Viridiplantae > Streptophyta > Pinopsida > Cupressales > Taxaceae > Taxus > Taxus wallichiana. The sequence continues at coordinate 290,457,731 of CM031241.1, read as the reverse complement.
GGTGATTGCATAGTGGAAGTTTATTTATCTCCTTGAATGAGCAGTTCTCGTGGTGGCTTATTCTACAAAAAACAAAAAGTGCTATCCAAATTATCCATCCTTTGGTCAAAATTATACGTACTCTCATGTCCATTTTTCTTTTCTTCCAATGAAATAAAACAAAACTAATGATTTGCATGAATAAGTCTTAGTGCTTGGTGGAACTTACCATGGCTTTCTTTGATTTTCTTTTGGTGTACCCCGATGTTAAAACTAACTCCATCCTTGACCCATCTATACCTGTTCTCCTTCTTGTGAACACAACATCCCCGGTATACAACAAAGGACTTATAAAGACAATGTCAAATGCATCAAGTGGAATAATATCAGCCTCTAATACATCTATGTATTAAGTATTTATCCCAAATTTGGATTCGAAACTTACACTTCCTTGTAAATTGTTAGTGTGAAGTCCTCCCAAATACTTGGTTAGAATGTCCTCATCCTCCAAGTCCATATTAAGTAACATGGATTGTCTCCAAAATTCTCGTGTGTAGTCTTACACACTTTGACCACTTCCCCATCTAATGTACTACCACTTAATGATCATGTCAGCCTTATGGCCAATAGGATAAAATTTAGCTCTAATCAATTCTTTAAAACCTTTCCAGTGTACTACCACTTAATGATCATGTCGACAATAGGATGTTCTCTTCTTCTTCTCACAAGTGGTTATATCGGTTTCCCATCAAACCAGAGCATGACCTTCCATTTTGAGACATGCAAAGGTAATCCTTTGTGCCTCAAAGTGAAATTATGCACAATAAAGTAGACTTCCAACTATTTTAGACATCTATCTAGTAATTTTGCATCTACTTGTACTTCAAAATTCTTTATTTTATCTTTCATTTCAACTTTAAAAGGTGTATGTGTAGATTTTACCTCTCGCTTACAATTGGTGTCTCTTCACCCTCTTCCCATTCTTCCTCTTTGTGGCTCTTTCCAAGTACAATTTTTTTGGCTAGTGCTCGAACAACCGAGTCCATGGAATCTTGCTTAATCGAAGACGTATTGTGGAGATCTTAAATATCTTCTTGTTTTCTATATGATCTATCCATCATGGTCTATAACATCTTGACTCCATAAACCAAGTTCCTTCCTCCATTTAAGCTTGAATTCTCTATTTCCACTTCTTTGTAGAAACATATGGCTCATAAGGTAAAAATTCTTCACCTTTGGACCTTGTCACTATCATACAAAATCACAAGAAAGATTCAAATACCATAATCCTAGATATATAATCAGCTATGATATCAAAATGATCTATAAACTTCTACTTTTGAACACTACCAATTACTCAATTATGTTATTCTACTTTCAAATTTTGAAAATGATAGATTTTCTTGAAAAATAGAGCTTCGTGGATCGATTATATAGTGCTATAGAAAGGAAATTCCAAAGAAGGAAATAATTCACAACTTCAACACTAACAATTTTATCCTAGAAACCTCCAATGGAGGAAAACTAGTTAGGAAGGGAACCGCTCTTTCTTCCCGCTTTTATTTTTCTAATATAGAAAATTATAGATTACAATAAGTACGAAAATAAGTAATAATGTAAACCTTCTCTAAAATTACTTGGTTTCTCTTTTTCTACATGTTGCTCCTACAATTCCATTCCAACACCGAATATCTTGCTCACTGTTCTCACTAAACTCCACTTCTTGATCTCTCTAGATCTTTGAATGCTCATTCTCTTTCTCCTTTCATGCATTTAGAGGCCTTCCCATGTCCTCCCATTCACCTGGAGGATGTGAAATGGTATGTAAGGGGAAAAGACATGGTTGGGTGCTCCAAATTCATGTCCATTTGTATTCCATATTTATATTCGTTTGAAAGTGACAGAACCATTGCTCTTAATAGACTAGCAGTCTGAGGACTACCTCTTTGGATGGGAAATTGTTTTAGGACATGTACCCTTGCTAGGTGGTGGTTCTAAAACCACCACTCGCATGCACAAAGCATCAGTTCCTTCAAGAACCTCTGTTTACCTCATTTTATTCATTTTTCTTATTTCTCCTTCTTAGCTTGCTGGAATTGATGAAGTGGTGTGTTTTTATGGATCCCTATGGATCACCTCCACTAAACCTCCGGTGAAAAAGGCATTATAGGTTTTGAATCAATTGATTATGGGAGATAGTGCAAAGGATGAGAAATCATTCAAGATTTATTTGTTGAGTTAAACCTAGAAGCGTGTTATGATGAAGTATATGAGACAGATGTAGAATCACTTGCATGCGCTTTCCTAGAGAAGGAGAAAGGAAAGATAGTCTATATGGTGGATGATGAAGAAGTGGAATAGTTAGATATATATCATTAATAGGGTACACGTGAGGTATTATACAATTCAGATGAGAAGGCGTGCACCTACCATGAACCAATGAAGACGAAGAAATTAAACATTGGCACAAATGTTAAAACTAAAGAGGCCATAATTGGAGATTATTTTTCCGACTCTAAAGTGGCTAAGATAATTGAGCTAGTACAAGATTTCCAAGACTTATTTCTTTGGGGTTACCATGAGTTGAAAAATGTGAATGAATCGTTGGGAGAGATGAAAATAAATTTAAAGGAAGGTGTGCACCCAGTTAGGAAGAGATTGTTTAGGATGAACCCTAATTTGTGTGTAAAATTTAAAGAATAAATATACAAGATGTTAGAATCAAGCATTATTGAGCCCATAGAGGAATTAGAGCTGGTCATTTGTATTGTGATTAACATAAAGAAAGGTGGAAGAATCAAGATTTGTGTGGACTATAAGGAGTTGAATGTTGCATGTGTGATTGATTCTTTTCCTACCCCATTCACCGAGGAAACATTGAAAGGCATTACATGGCACAAAATTTACTCTTTTACAGATGGATTCTCTAGATATCCTCAAGTAAGAATTGTAAAGGAGGATAAAGAGAAGAAAACATTCACCACTGAAAGGAAAATTTTTCACATACACAATGATGCCCTTTGGATTGAAGAATGTGCCTCGTAGTACTTTTTGTGCTTTATGGTTCATGCATTCTAGGATTTTATTCAAAAATTATTGTAGGTTTACTTGGATGATTTGACCATGTATGGTCTTATTAAGGATCATTGTGATAATTTTGGTTAATGTTTGAGAGGTGCACACATTGAAGATTCTCTTTAAATATCAATAAGTGTGTGTTTGTTACAACTTTTGGAACTCTACTAGGGCATATGATCTACAAGGAATGATGGTCATGAGATCTAACTAAGATTACAGTCATTTTAGGCTTGGAGGAACCCATTAGTTAGAGTGACATGTGTGGGTTCTTGGACCACACAGGGTATTAATTTTTTTATCAAAGGATATGCTAAGATTTCCTTTCCTTGGAAGAGTTATTAAAAGGTAAATGGGATCTCTATTGGGGAAAATCACAACAAAGTGTGCATTCAAAGTGCTGAAGGAGAGGCTTATTATGATACCTATTTTACATTTCCCTTCACGGAATCTATCCTTTCAAGTACATGTGGACGCTCTAATATGGCCATTGGTGTTGTTCTAGCTCATCCTGGAGAAGGTACGTAGATCATCCTATGTGTTGGTCTAGTAGAAATTTGAATCATGCAAAACAAAACTATACAACTATGGAGCACAAAGCTTTTTCAATGATTTACGTGTTACATAATTTTATACAAGAATTGCTAGCAACATCTTTTTGGTTATATAAAGATCACATGGAATTGAAATACTGGTACATAAGCCTGTTTTAAAAGGGCGTATATGCGATGGGTTCTATTATTCGAGAATTTGACTTTAATGTAGTAGTAAAGCCAAACAAAAGTAATTACAGCCTGAGACCACTTATCAAGGATTCAATTAGGATAGGATGCATAAAGTATTGAAGATATAATGAAAAATGCACAGTTGTACAAGCTAAACCATATACCCTTATAATTAAAGGATATTATTGTATTTTTATGCACATGTATGACGTGAGAAGGGATGAAAGTCTTAGATAAGAAACAAATTGTAATTCACGCCGCACCTTTCGTGTTTATTAGTGGTGAATTTTATAAACTAGGTTTAGATGAAGTATTGCACCGATGTGTACTAGACCATGAGTGCACACCAATCATAGAGGAGGCTCATGACAGTTTTACAGAGGACACTATGTAGGCGACACCACCACGCACAAGATTCTACTTACTTGGTTTATGGTGGGAAACCTTATGCAAGGATTTTAAGGAGTATTGTAAGGTGTGTGATAACTATAAATGCCTTAGAAAACCTAGGCAAGGAGATAAAATGACTTTGAGGCCTGTTACTAGTGTAGATCCTTTTGAAAAATTGGAAATATACTTTGTGGTTCCTATTTCCCAAGCCACACACGTAAATGGATCACACTACATCATCACTTTTAGAGACTATCTTACAAGGTAGGACAAAGTAGAACCTATAAAGGATGTGCAGTGGCTACACCACCAAGATTCTTATTAAAAATATTCTTACTAGGTATGGATGTCATTTGAGTTTGACAAGTGATAGGGGAATTCATTTCCGAATACGATAATAAGGATATTATTGAATGAATTTATGGTTGCACACCACAAGACAATACCTTATCACTTTTAGGAAAATGGGACTACTAAGGCTTCCAAGAAAGATATTGAACTAGACTTTGAAAAGCTTTGTGATGTTATAAGGACATACTAGGATGATAAAGTTTATGTCGTAAATTGCTTATATAGAACAACCTATAAAGGGTTGAGTAAGGAAATAACCTTTCAGTTGGTGTATGGCACAAAATCAGTTCTTCCCATGGAATTCATGTTACCATCTTTTCGTATCGTGCATGCGGGAGGTCTAGCTAATGAATAGCCATTGGAAGAAATAATTGATGAGTACATTGGACTCAAAAGTAAGAAAAAGACAGGAAGAAGGCATGTCATGACACGGGCACATCAAGGACAAAAATATTGAGGTTAGGTATATGATACTTCTTTATGATTCAAATTGTAGGCACCACTTGGGCAAGCTTATAGTGCATTTGTTGGGACCATATGTTATCACTCACATACATAAATTAGGAACTTTACGTTAGAGGTGATTTATGGAATTTTGTTACTCGCTTACTTTAGCGGGAGTAGTTTGAAGCCCTACTATAAATAATACTTCTTAGTGTTTGTAATAAGGAAGTATCTCCATTTCGATTAGAATTCCCTTACTGTATTTCCTTTAATGTTTTTCCTTCCTCATCATTATGCTTTGTTGATTTATTTCAAAGTGTTTTGTGTAATAAGCATGCTTACGCACTGTAAGTTGATTGCAATCTTAAGTGCTTTTATGCACTGAGGATTTCACATACCCTTAGTGTGGGGTGGTTTTCATTCAAAAATGGGTACGTATAAGGAAAATTATTGGTGCAAGTGACTTCTTTTGATAGAAAGTACATATGGTATTGAAAGGTGTTGGTAGAAACAAAATTGCTCCTAAAAGAAAATCATAGTTGATATAAAATGCACAGTATAATGTGAAGTAAGATGCAACCATGGAAACTACTTACATGAAGGAATAGTAGTAAGGTACTTTGGCACATAGAAGCATGTGAAAGGAGTTTTATGAAAAAAAAGGTAGAAGGCACATGAGAAGATTATGGTGGGCATGTAGGTGTATTTTGCAAAAATGTGGTAAAATGTTCAATTAATGAAAGGATCGGTGATAGGTGGGGAGAATTAAATACGATAAAGTTTTCCAAAATTTTATAAGGATGTGATGCATGTTCAGTTTTTAGCTTTTGATTACACATTTTTGAGTGAGTTGTTCACAACTAAGGTGTTTGAGATCCATCTAGGTGCAAATAGATGTAAAACTAGGCAAGGAGAGTGGACTTGTGCACAAGATTGGATTGCATCCCCATTAGAGAAGGGTTTGGAAGAAGAAAAAGTGTACAAAGAAGAGAAATAGGGCACCATGGTTTGATAAGAAGCTAGGGCATAGGATTTTTCTCAACAGAGGTACCTTATTTTTCCATGATACCAAGGAAAGCACCCTGGAGCAGGAAAAATGAGAATAATAAGGTAGAAACCGAGGTTGAGATCTAGGTACCCTCAAAAGTAGGTTTTTAGAAATGTAGTACCTAGAAGATGTAATCGTGGGAAATGAATGGGATTCTCACATTTTCAGACTAAGGCAAGTGATTAAAATCATCGCATGACTAATAATAAGGAAGAGTTTGATGCAATTTTAAGCATAAAGACAAACAAGTGCATATTCAATGACATGCATATTTAGGATGATTCTAGAGAGAAATTTTTTAGGAAGGTAGGGTCCTGAGATCTATGAAATCCATTACTTAATAAATGCAGAGAATCTATACCAATGGATTATGAGCATAGTGCGCAGACTTATTTTTTTTTTGGTGGCAGATGAGGATCAACGCGCCCGTAATTGCAAGCCCGACATGTTCAAAGGGATCATGGACATGTTATCACCGAATCACAGCACCCCGGGCATATAATTGAACTCACAAAGTGTGATTGGATAACATGGGTACTATCTCCAAGTCAGGACTTGCTACTTGAGATAGACCTCCGCAGAAAGCCGGTTCTTGCTCCTAAACTACCCGCCACAATCTACTCTAATGCAGATAAGCTAACTATTCTAATCTAAATTTCCAAGGGACCAGGGAGAGAGAATACATAAAATGAAAGCCTACACTAAAGCAAAGTTGATACACCGTAAAAGGAGGATGTGAGAGTAGTCTCCAAATGTGTGAAATACAGAGGAAAAGTGCACACTAGAAGAGGTGATGAAGCTTCTCCATAATCTAGCAAAATGCATTCACAAAAGAATATTCCAAGCACACACAATGATAATGAATTCTCGTAAGAACATAATAATAGACACAATATTCTTGTAGAAAGATAAAAGGGGCAAGAAGAATGCAAGAAAACACAAATACAGGGGAAGATACATCCACAAACTTTGTATTTTATTGCTTCATGGTATGCATCAGATTCACTATTACAAGATAAGGGCCTGGATCACCATGCAAGGAGTCCACTACAAGGGCTCTGCAACACACTCGGCTTCACAAAGCAATTTTGGCAGAGCTTTGTTACCCAAAACTCTCTACTTTACAATGAGCCCAACACCCCAATTTATAAAAAATGAGAAGGAAAAGAGAAGGAAAATGGAAATCCTGAAATCTTTCCTTCAACCACCTGTAAGAGGCATTAAATTGAGTGAAATGGTTATAAATTACTTGCAAAAGGCTCCCCATACTGTCCCATGTGCAGCAGCAGAGAAAGAATGATGACCATACCTCTTAATTGCACTCCAGCCTACCAAATAAAACACATTCGAACCCAGCCACGTTTTTTAAAAACTCAATCAATTTCTAATAAAATATAGAATTTCTTGATTTTTTTGCATCGGGCTCGGAACCATGACTCAATGGTACCAATTTTGTGTGATTTCGTTGAGAAATGCGAAAGTTATGGCCTTCGAGTGCGGGCAGCTATTTTGGGCCGGCGTGCATTTTCTCGTCATTTGACGGAATGAGCATTGACTGACTGGAGCCGAATATGTTTCTTTTATTTAAATATATCTATCCTTATTAAAAATAATAAATCATCATGCTGCTCCGAGAAAGTCCAATTTTATCAAAATCGGATTTCTGAGTCAAAAGTTATGGCCGTTTGAAGTTCCACGGGTCAAATGTTGACTTTTCTCCTCCGCCTTCGGCCCTTGCTTTTCAAGCGCCCCACGCATCCCTTTGTCCCAAATTTCCTAGTGCCGTGTTGGAAAAATTCTTCCAAATCGCCCGAAATGGGCTTCCATGTCCCTTTTCTACCAGTGACACGTGGCGTGATCTGATTGGCTTTCGGCCTCCTTTGGCTTTTCGCGCCCCACGCGTCCCTCTATCCCATTTAGACAAGTGCTGAAATTTCCCATTTCATCCGAACCGGCTAGTTCGCGTACTCGTGGCCCGAGATGTCCCATTTGATTTCGACTGTTTGGGACAAATTTTCCGATTCACCCGGTTCGGGGCAAGGCCCTTTGTCCCTGGCCCCGATGGAAAGTTCTCATTTCGGGCCGATCCGACCGGTTCACATACTTCGCGTACCTTCAAGACAACTGCTGCTCGGGCTGCCTTGACTCATTTCGCCGAAATTTTTGTCCGCAAGCGCCCCGGACGCTCTGGGCCTTTTTCGGCGGTTTCAGGTCCAGATGTCCCGTCTGTCCCGACTATTGCAAGGACCAGGACTTAGCCATTTTTCATGATTTTTTCTGGCCCGAGCTTATTTTTTGCAATTTTTTCACATTTCCTCAGAACTTGCTCTCTTCTTCTTGGACAGGGGAGTTAGAAAAAATATGAGGGGACCCTAGAAACATGACTTTTTGTCCAGGACTCAATATAATTGCTTGGGACTAAAGAATTTGATGCATGTTATCAAAATTACCTTGAGGGGTGAATTTTGGATAACAGGACATAAATTACTAGTGAATTATCGAAAAAGCAACTATTTTTACCACCTACAAATAGTTGGGTTACTTAAAGGGTCCATGCAGAATGGACATTTAAAAGTTAAGGAAGTACCCTATGGTACAAGCGGCTGGACACTTACTCACAAAGTGAATGATCGGGAGATATGGTCATAAGTTAATAGCATATGGCTACATATTTCTTAGATGATATCACAGGGAAATTTACAACTTGAAAAGATACAAAACATATACCATCATTGAAGAATCTCACAAAGGTGAGAAGATAAAATTTTGTGCCATTTTACTATCTCTTGTGTTTTTGAAATTGGAGTGTCCAAAGGGCCAAAAACAAGATTTGGTAGTATCCCGTAGAAAATAAGTCTATAAGAGAGGTTTGAGAAGTATTTATGTGAGGGATTTATAAGTGGCCCATTCTCGGTAAAGGGTGGATTTTTCATATGACATAATTCATATATATTTTTAAGAGTGGAGAATTCTTAAGGAGATGCCATCAATAGTTGGGAAGATGGTACTATTGATGGCGAATCACAGCACCCTTGAATTTCTACAACTTGATGGGTTGGGACTCTTAGTGTGATTGCATAACATGGAGCTTTCCCCAAGTGTGGGACCTTGCGAATTGGGAAACCTCTCTGGATGAAGGTTGATTCCTATTCCTCTGCTCGGATGCACACATAAAAATGTAGAGGGTTTACTCAAAACCCAATCTAACTTGCCAAGGATACAGTGGTAAGAAGATTCATAAAATAAACTTAAAATAACAAAGGTGATGCACCGAGGAATGAAGAACACTTGTCTTGCCAATAAACACTAATTTTTAAAATGCAATGCAAGATCATTCATGATAACCAAATTTGTAGTGAAAGATCCGGAGGATGCAAATGAACATAGAGAGGGTTGAGAATCATCCATAGACATACATTATTTGATCCAAAGATTGATACAATACATACACAAAATGCCAAAAGGAAAAATTGCATTACAGGTTTTAGATGGGATGTTTGAAATCCACAGATTCGCTTGCCAAAGAGAAGAAGGGGGGAAAACAAGAATTTCCAAACTTTAGAAAGAATCCTCCTTAAAATTTATAGGAATAATGAGAGAGGGAACAAAGAGGAATTCCAAATCTACCCCAACCACCTCTATATTGTATTTAATTCATCTCATTATGGTGGTAGGTGAGAACCCTAGCAAATTCAAAAAATGGCGAACTATATTTTGCATTTTCGAATAACTTGTTCTCACCCAATTAAAGATATCCAGTTGTAGTTAGACAGAGGACCTTGTAAGATTTCTGAAAAGTCCAACCTTGCGTGAATTTAAGCTCCCTGTGAAAAGTTATGGCCATTTGAATATTTGGGTCAGGGTTTGCTTCCTGTCAGTTCGAGGTGTCAATGCTCAAAATGTTGCGCCTCCTGAAGGTGCACCTTGGTGCATCCATCCTCACGCTAACATACTCTTAAGTGTTCCATAGGCACTAAAAATTTCATGTAGACACCTTCTTACATGCGCCTTCAACTCGTGCTGTGACAGGGCGCATCCTTTTTCATGTCGACATTTTCTTACACGCGCCTTTAACCTGTGCCAAGGTGCATCCTTTTTCATGTTGACATTTTCTTACATGCGATTTCAACCTACACTAGGGCGCATCCTTTTTCATGTCGACATTTTCTTACATACGCCTTCAACCTTTACCAGGGCATATCCTTTTTCATGTCGACATTTTCTTACATACACCTTCCACCTGCGCCAAGGTGGCATAAATAAATGTCATGTTTTGAGTTTCTTTAATTTCCATATTCTTTTGTTTATCTATATTACCCAAGGAGGGAAATTATAAAATAGGTACAATTTATGTGTACCAAAACTTTTACATTGCGTGTTTTACAATCAAGAAGAGGCATGGAGTCATTGGTCTAAACTCCCTTACACCTTAACAACGTAGTTCTTCCAAGAAAAAAATCACAAGGTTAGTGATTCTCACATGTTAATCTACAATGTAGACAAGGTAGAATATGAGTACCATAACTTGAGGAAGACTTACACATACCTGTGTAAGTATAATTACATTGAGATGTTCATATCGGATGTTATAACTATTAGGCCTTGTATTTTAGCCGTTGAAGAAAGTGGGGAAATGCTAATCTATACCTGTAAAGCCTAGAATGGAAAATGGTAAGTATGTCAAAAATGAATATATGCTACCAATCCTATAAAAGAGGAAACATAAAGATGAGAGCCTATTGGTCAAAAATATCACTTCACCATTAGAAGTATAAGAAGATGAACAATAGAAAAATGCTGGTTTAGGGGGTGGTATGGAGGCATTCCCTCGGACACTTAGGAAAGTAAGCTCGAGGTTAGTCCTCTCACGGAACAACAAGAGGAGGAGGAATTAGAAACAAATGTGCCAACTTTAGATGCAGACCCAATAATTGAGGAATAAAAATTAGAAAGGGTTTTCGAAGGAAAAGGAATCATGGTTTGGGGCCATCACAACCTATACAGATCACCTCGGATCTCCCTTATAAATAATTACCCGAGAAGAAGAGGAGGATAAATGTAAATCTCGAGAGATGATGAAGAGGATGATTATGATGAAAGCACGCTAGAAACCCTAGTGCATCCAAAAATTAAGAGGAGCCTCATGATGAGGAAATGAAAGATGATGAAGAGGGGGTCGGGAAAAAAGAGGAAATGGGAACATCTCACTCCACACAAGAAGGTGAAGGGTCCATTATAGATTCTAGGACCCAATTTCCCAAGGGTAAGAAGGGAAGGACTAGAAAATAAGGTGAGGACTATGTGACTCCAGCTATGGGGTACATATACAACACGAGAAAGATGATTCACGCCATGCTACAAAGCATGATAGCTGTAAAATATTTATATGGTTAGGAGTTAATGGACCCCAGAAAAGTCTAATGCAGAGACTAGGAAATAATTTTCCTAGTCAATGCAGACACATATAGACGAACTCGATTCTAAGGTATGTGAGGAGTCATGTGTCTCTTGTTGGGTAAATAAGAAACCACATATTAGGAACATGATTGTAAAGCCTCCACTATTGTCTGATGAGAAAGTAAGCAATTCTTGTGTCAAGGTATCTAGTGAACTTGTGTGGAGGAACATTGATAAGGTCATCACCATTTTAGTGCTACTTGAGGATATCAAGTATAAGACTGCATAAATAAAGTGTTTACAAGAAAATAAGGAATGAGAAGAGGAAAAGAATGAGGCCTTTGTCATAGCATGGCTGAGGAAATTGATCATCATATTCTTAAGGTAAGGTCTCATTTGGAGCCTAAAGTTCCTCGTAATTTTTCTTCGCAATGTATTATTTGCACACTCGGTGGTTCTTGTTTTGAATGAAGCATCCATATTTATGGCTGCACCAAAAGATCCCATAGAATATAAAAAAAGAGTAAGGGCTTCCATTGTTAGGAAAATTTCAATTTTTGAGGCCCTGCTCCAAACATTGATAGATGATCTCAAGAACGAAGATCAAGATTTAAATATGTGTGCAGCGTTAGATGCCATAGTAAGAATCGACACTATAATAGATGATATTGAAGTGCTAAAGGCAATGAAGGATGAAACTGTTTGGTGTGTAGAGAGGTTATCCCTAATAAAATAAATGTGTGAGGCCCTTAAAACATCCCAAGATTCACAGAAAGATATGATCGATGACTTTGGGAAACTCATAACACATAAAATGGACTCCATGGAGGGAATGGTGTTAAGTATGGCACATATTGTCCAAGTACTACAAAATGAGAAGGAAAATATCACTAGGATGGAATACATGCCATGGTGATAGACATTCGAAAAAGATAAGAGATGCACTAAGTGAATGACAAACCTGGAGGATGAACTCAGAATAAATATCTAGGGTTAGTCCTCCCGAGGAAGAGGGTACTTGATTAAACTTCATTATTCATTCATTATTTGTTGGAGGAATAAGGAGGAATTCCTATTGCTGGGGTGGAAATATAATTTAGTGTGGGGTAACTTTGATCGATAATAAATTTCTCTAAGGTGAAGGAACATAAAGGATCTTCACATTAGAGCAAGTCACATTTGAAGGTGCAAAAAGAACAACGGAGAATGAGCGTGTGCCATAATACTTTGAATTTAGGACTTAGCCATTTTGTGAATATGGTATATTTATGGAGAGATTGTACAACACACAAAGAAATGAAGACTTGCAGTCTAGGCAATGATATTTTTGGAACAAGCAACAATTAAGTTTCATGCATAGTTTAGGCTAATAATAGTATTTCTAAATAGAGTTAACTATAGGAAGTCTATTGTTAGAGAACTTGCATGTTGTGCATCCTATTTTAAAGGCACATGGGTATTATTTTCCATGTGACCTATTTTAAAAATTTCATGAGCAAGTGAAGGGAAAGTCATGGCCCCTATATATATGTATTGATTTGCATGGGTCAAAGTGTGTGGAAAACTATGGTAGAGTTATGTTGCTCATTTTGTCACGTCCATGACTCATGAAGATAATTATTTAATGCAAGAATATTTTATGTTTTACAATACTTAATATAATGGTTCATTTTGGTTGGACAATGGTGTTGAACATGACTTAATCTAGATCTTGCATCGTAAATGTTGTTATAGTCATTATTAGTTCATTGTATATCTTTCCTAAGAACTAGATCTAGTTTAATGCACTATGTGTTGTTTACTATTGTTAATGAATCTAGATATCTATATGCACTATCATGCTAATATATTTTCTAAGCAATTCTAAAGAGAGAATAGGTGCCTTTTCACACTTTGGGTGAGCCCTCAACCTTGGTTGAGTGATGTGCCATCACACCCGGGTTATTAACAAGAAATTCTATGTTGCATCGATCTCCTAGATGTAGATGGAGGTGTAGCTTGTGCTACAACTTGTGGTGCATGTCAAAGATTTTAAGAAGATAAAATACCTATTTGGTATATTAGTTCATCTTCCATATTATCATGAGGACTATTTGTTACTACAATGATTGTTTCCTAAATAATGCCATCCTATGCCTCATCTTCAACAAACTCTACATCTCGCTAATTATGACCTTTTCTGGTAATTGGATGAACAACTTGTAAGATTTTTTATTCTCTGAATATCCAACAAATATGGATTTTTCTTCTTTATTGTCTAACTTCTACCTTAGCTCATCAGCACATGTGTGTATGCCACACAACCAAAAAATATAAATGATAAAGATTGTGTTTCCTCTTAGTCCTAGCTTGTTGAGGAACCATGCTTCAAATAATTTTCAATTGACACCTATTTATGATGTAAACAATAGTTGTTATTGCTTCTAATGAATACATATTTTAAATATGATTTTCCTTGATCATAATTCTCACCATCTACATGATGGTTATATTCTTTCTCTCTACCACACCATTTTTTTGTGGTGTATACCTGGTAGTAAACTAATTGTGTATACTACGATATTTGTAAAATTTAGAAAATCATGGAAACATACTCACCTCCTCTCGTCTCTGCTCTCGTAAATTTGATGGAGTACCCACTTTTCTTTTCCACTAAAGCCTTGAACTACTAAAATATATAAAAATAATATGATTTGTCTCTAAAAAATTACACACTGTGTCTTCCTCAGATATAGTCATCAATGAATGTCATAAAATATGAACAACATCCAATATATTTTTTTCATATTGGTCCACATAAATTAGAGTGAAAAATTTCAAGTGGTGCACTTTTTATTCTTTTTTTCCAACTCTAAGGATTATCTATGTTTCTTCCCCAAAATACAACCTTCACAAACTCTAGTATCTAGTTTCGAATCAAAGGAAAACCTTTCACCATATTTTTCTATGTAATAAATTAAAACCACCAAAGTTTAAGTGATGTACGAGATGCCATATCCACGATTCATCTTATTAAATTAACTTAAAAACATATTCGACTCCTTTAGGATATATAGTATGAGCTCTAGATGTGGCAGCTTATAATATTCAAAGGAATTTTTTTCTTGTCATATTTACTTTAACAATTACCTGGGTAATTGGAGATTTATTCACGCTCACACATTCATTGTTTTCAATGTAAACTCAGTATCCCTTTTGTACCAATTGACCAATGATCATAAGATTGCACTTCAAACCTAAAACATAATAAACATCCTCAATAATCTTCTACTACCCATTTTTAGTTAGAATGTTGATTGATCCTTTTCCTTTTAAAATCACTATATTATTATTCCTAAGGTTAACTTTTGTCTTTACTAAATAATCCAAATTAGAAAATAAATCTAAGTTACCTGACATGTGATTACTGCAACAAGAATCCGAATACCACACATCACTAGGAATCTCTTGGGATAGATTACACTCAATAGGTGATGCTTCAAAAATATTTGTGCATGAAATAAACATGGAGCTTGGAGTAGAGCTTCCAACCTAATTTTGATTCTCCTTGTTCGATCATACCGATTTTCCCTAAATTCTAAAGTGTAGTGCCCATATCTCTTGCAATAGTGACACTGCACATGTGATTTCTCTTGTCTCTGACCTTAAAAATGATTATGATTGTGCTTTTGACTATGTCCTCTTCTACTTGAGTTTGATTTATCGATACTACTCCCTCTAGATGAACCTCTTCCTCTTCCTCTAGGGCTTAAATTTTCTCTTCCTCTTCCTCGATTTCTTGATACTTGTGATGAAAAATATTGATCTACAATTGTATGCAATTCTTTCAACCTATTTTCATCATTTATTAGTGATGCATGTAGCTCATCAATTGAAAATTGACTTGGATCCTTATTTTATTCAATAACAACTACCAAAGGATCAAATTTTCTAGGAAAAGTTCTAAGCAATTTTTCGATAATCCTTTTGTCCTCAATAGTTTTACTATGAGATTTGATTTGATTGACTAAACTAGATACAAAAGTAAAGAATTATTCTATAGAAACTTAATCTTTCATTCATATATTTTCACAATCTCTATGAAGTAAATGAAGCTTGGTCATTGTTACTTTCTTTTTACCTTAACACGCAACTTCAAGAGTTTCCTATGTAATTTGTTCTTCATTGGCTAGTGCCACTATGGGTAGTATGCTTTCATGCATTCATTGATGAATGAAAAAAATATTTTCCATCTTTCTTCCTTAATTCCTTCAAAGTTTCATTCTCTTCCCTCGATACGATTGCATTATATACCGCCACATTTGTAGCATCTATTTACCCATTCTCTAGGATTTCCCAAAATCTTGGGATCTCGAATAGATCCTTCATGGTTAACGACCAATACTCATAATTCTTTCCCGTAAATTTTGGTGTCCATAAAATGGATATAGAAGCAATAATTTGTTGCCAATTAGAAACTAGTTGAAAAAATCCATGCTTTGATACCAATTCTTAGAAATTAGGCACATAAAATAACAACTACAAAAATAAAATAAATAATTGCAAATAAAAAATATTATTACAAAATTAGATCAACCCTTCTATTCATATATTTACTCTTCTAGCTCCAGAGCTTTGGCTCAATAAAATCTCTCTAAATGTGTTTGATATATCAAAACACTTACAATTTCCTCTAATAAATAGATGGCTTCATCTAACAATAAAACACTCAACTCATAAAAATAGAGCTAAAAAGCACATGCTTTTGTGCAATACAAAGCTTTTTATTTATTTTCTTTATTAGCTTTTCCTAAAAGTAGGAATCTAAAAGTGAACTACCTAAAAATTAAAAGCATGTAAAAAGAAAACTTCTTTTTTCTTTTCTTGGGGAAAAATTAAAAAGATTTCTAACATTCCTCAACTTATCTCATTGTTGAAATTATTTTTCAGGTCCTCCACGCTCTATAACCTTTTCACTTTGTCCTCCTTTCTTTCATATTTAACAATGCACCCATATTTCATTCCTCTTGGAAATATTATTTTCGAACATAATCCCTTCACTCTCAATCTCCTAATAGGAATATTTTTCTATGATCTTCAATCCTTGGATACATAATGTCCTCATTCTTACCTTCTTATTATATGTTTACTTCTAGATATTATTTTGTACAAAAATATTTTTAACTTATTGTCATCAATGACCATATTATCTTCCTTGAGAGCTTCTTTCTTTGATGCATCATTTTTACGAATTGTAGTGTACCTCCATGTGACTCATTTATTCACATTTTTCTCAACTCATGAGATCTCTCCATGAAATATAATTTTTGAATTACTCATTGGTACTCCTACTTATTATATTTCTAGGATCTTACACTTTTTATGTAACACCTATTTATGCCTCTATGCATGACATTTCATCCTCATCATACTCTATCAATGTTCTCAACACACAATAATCTTTGCATCCATTACTCATTGATTATTTCTTATCCATCTAGGAATTATTTATAAGTTTACCCATCATATTTTGTTGTTTTCATCACGTTCATTTATCCTATACCCTTGAGTTCCTTTTGTTATATCCCTTTACTTGACAACATCTTTCCTTCATGCTCAAGAACTAGATATCCTTCAATATTTATAGTCATGGATCTCTTACTACCTTTTCTACACACATTTTTCAAAGTGCAAAACACAAATGTTATTTTTGGCTACCTCATATTTATCAATCTTTCGTCATTCACACTTCCATTACTTAAAATAATTTTTCCTAATTTGATATAACTTGAAGTCTACACAAGGACTGAAAAAACCCCATATCATTTGTAAAATACAATACAACATAATGAATTACTTAAGATTTATTATATATTTATTAATTTCCTTAATGACATCTACATGTAGTTTCTCTCTAAATATATTACAAAACCCATAATTAATTATTTCATATTCATTTTCCCCCATATAAATATCCTCGTATACTAGACCTTATGTGTTATGGACAGAATTAACAACCTCGTCTATTAGGGATTTGAAACTTTCTCCCTCGGTGCCAAATTACACTTCTACCTAACATCCATTGTAATTTTGATGATTACATTAATATATTTTTATAGTTACACCTTCCCACTTTTGTCTCCTTTCTATTTTCTATTAGATTCTTCTATATTTCCCACTCAAAATCATTTTTTATTCAATTTCAAAAAAATCTAAGATACATCTCGTAGAATTTGATGTCATTTTCTTTCCATGTAAACCTAGTTTTTAGTCTCCTCTAATTGTCAGTCACGTTTAACCACCTTGATGAGATAATTCATACCATTTTTGGCTCTTTTTCTAACCTCCTACTCGCCATGCACTTATAGGTTATTATTTTGTTTCCATGATGATCCATAAACGTCGTGCATGACTATCACGTTATCCTACACCTTTACCTCGTTTCTCGACTCTTTAATATTTTTGACTTCTCAAACATCTCGTGTTCAAATAATGCAATCCACGCCATCACATGATCCCTTCACTAATCTTCCTAAAAACCTCCGAACATCCTTCATTTTTTTGAAACTCTTTTTCCTCCTTATGTGCCTCTAGACTTTAAAATTATGTCAAATCACCTTCATGCACTATAAAACATTACATTTCCATCTTCCTCTTCTTCCCTTTTATTATATATATACTTATATGTTCCTCATTCTATTCTACATCTCTTCAAACCTCTACACCTTATTTGTGCACAATTCCCCTGTTTATTTCTATAAACATTTTATGTGTTCACTAAAATCATATTTAAAATTTTCTATGCCACCTATCCTTTGGTACATCCATACATAGCCAACACTTTTGCGGGATTTCCTTTAACCGGGATGTCCCCGCACCAATAGTAAAATTTGTAATTATCTAATAAATTAAAAACTAGAATAAATGTCATTGAAATAATTCGTAATATCGTGAGAATAATAATAAAAATAAATTTCAATCAAATCACCATTACAATAATCATTAAAAATCAATCATGTTGAACTAATTTTGGGATTAGTGAAATGTATTCATTTCTACGATACTAGTTTTTATATTAAGAGTAAATGGTTTTTATGATGGAACCATACCTCGAGTTAGAAGGAGGCTCAAAAGCTAGATGTAGTGAGATACTTACAACTAAAAGAGAGGCCTAGAAGCCAACAAGAAACATGAAGCACAAAGGCAGTTGATCAACTTCCACAAGAAACCTAAAAACTAATTTTGACCTTTATGTCAGTCATGACAGGATGGATCGTATGTGTAGCTTTTTTCTAAACTTTTGTCCATCCATCATCACCTTCACTTGGAACAAAGATTTCCACTTTACTAAAAGAATCGAATGTACGGTGTGAACATTCCTCAAAGGTGATTCACCACATTTCCCAATAACATAGCCCATCGTAACAAATTTTGTATCTATCACTTTCTCTTTTGACAATGATATATGTTACCTTGAGCCAATGCAGGTCCTATTTCCAATTCAAACTTATTTTTAGCACCATTTCCCATGGTCATCTTTTATATAGCCTAGCAACCCATGAAATCTCCTTCCCTCCTTGGTGATTTTTTTCCTTCTCTCCATGGTCACCGTTGTCCTTCTATGATACTAATTATTAATATGACACTATACACATTTAGAAGTACTATCATTAGAACACAAATCATTTATATCTTCAAGACTAAGTTGTATAATTTTCTAAAAATAGAAGTAATATTTTTAGGGTTGGAACTATTAATCATATATAATTTATATTCGAGTATTTTGTCATATCTAGAGATTTGAATTCGATGCCATATTTAAATGAAACTACAATGAGTGAATTTATATCATAATGAGGAATAGAGGAATGGGAATTTTTTTCTTCTGTTGGGTAGCAATGAAAATGATTTCTTATTTTACATTAAGATTAAAAAAACCAAAATGGAAAGAAGATAGAAAATTACTCTCAAATTTTTTAATGGATACAAAAATTGATATATAAATGGTATCCCATGTCAACTCTAGAAGAAAGATATCTAGATAAATCCATGAACTAAAAAAGAAGAACTAACCCTAAAGCTAAGAGAAAATATTGTAATAAGTGATAAATGGAAAATCATATGGTATCTATAAAAATATTTTATTGACCTAAAAATTAAGTATTTTTATTTGATTTCATAATATAATCAATAGAGAATGCAATAGATTTTACCCCATATAAATGAGTTAACAATTTTTAAACACCCAATTATTAAGTTATATTTGATCAATCTAATAACTCTTCCATATATAAACCTTGTGCATCCGAGAAGGGTAAATTCTTATCTCTCTTCAATCCACTCTATGCAAGAAATCATACAATAATTAGTGTGTTCAGTTTAACTTTTCTAGGTTGAAATGACTATGCTTCAATCCTAAAATGTCTACCATGAAAGTTAATTACTTAACTTAATAATTTGGTATTTGACATAGAAATTATAAGGGATGTGGTGAATATATAATACAATTAGCTATTGTAAGTACTTTGGAAAAAGTTTCCAGTTTTGTATAAATAAATTATCCCAAGACCGCACATAAGCCTTAGGGACATAGTTTTGTGCCACCAAACAAATATCTCGAACTAGTTATCTAGATCTTTTTTTTAAAGAAGGTGAGGACGTTAAAAGGAGGAGGTGTTTTATTTACAATACAATCTCCATAAATAAAAATAACCAAGAGACTCACTTAGGGTCTTTATAGAATAGGGAGAGACCAAGTTATGGGTTACTTGACATTACGTCCTCTTTCCCTTTTTCCATAAATACCTTAATAAACTCTATGCCTTGATTTTTGTGGAATGATGTGATATTATATCCTGTGTACCTCATAATTAAAATTTTCTATTAGAAATCAAATTTCATCATGCAAAAATTCCTATGGGATTTAAGTTATTCCATTATTTATTTAAGTTATAGCTTATATATATTTTTGGAAAACTTATCGAATTCATTCGTTATGCTCTAAGAGACCCTTAATAACTTATTCGAGGTATGGATTAACTATTATTTACCCTTTAGAGAAATCATTTTGTTTTTATTATAAGTTTGTCGAATAAAAGGCTAGTATTTTTCACTAACCACTTTGGTTTGTTTAATAAAGGGGATAATACCATTTTCTTGTAATTGTTGACTTATTTTTCTTTAAAGAATAATGGGTAAGACTACTCAATTTAGGGTAACCATGCCCGCTTTTTTATTCACATCTAGGTTTTTAGTAATCACAATTACTATCAACACACCTTCATATTTTGAAGTATAGATTATATTAGCATTCAATAGCATATGAATTTTACTCCACAATTAATTAATGATCATTATCATTATTCTCATGATAAAAATCATATCGAACGTAATGATTTCTATGATTCTTACTTAGTTATCCTCAATAATAGTCTAAGTAAAGGATTAAATAATTTTTTTTTATAAGAATACATTTAAAAGTATTTATTTTACTCAATTTATAAGATTGGAGGAAGTTTATACAAAGAAATAATTGTCAAAAATAGGGTCATTAATAGTATCTTATTTGATATACCATGCCCGATTAAACACACTAATTATATTTAATCAAAACAAAGAGACCAATAATCAACACAAAATATCTCAAGGGTGTGAAACTTACTTTATTCACTATTCAAGCAACAAAATATGTATTATAAATATACATTAGGGTCATATGCCCATCCTAACCACTAATTTTTCTTAGCGAAATCATTTAATAAAAAATAAGGGACTGCTTGAGGTTATTTTTTTGACATATAACCATGAGGTGGTAATCAATACAAAATGTTAAATCAGCCCCAAATAATCACTTTATAGCTTCTCGTACTTAGGTGTATATATACTAGGATTGAGATAGATATACATGGGTTAGTTTGATATAAATGGCATGAGTGAACTCGCTCATAATCTATATCATAACCATTATATAATGAGAATAAAAATAAATGGTTTTTCCCCTACTATATGAAATCAACATACTAATTAGAACTAAACAAATTAAATTGACAATTATAAAATCATTGACTTGCATCCGACTAAAATAAATCAACAAATATCTAATTTTACTTTTATTTCATATTGAATCACATTTAATCATCAAATAATGAAATTCATTTTGTAATTGAGATACAACCATAAAATTTCATGAAGATTAAACTTGTGGAGACTATTTAAAAATTTTCTCGTAATCTCATCAATTGAGGATTGATTTTATAAAAACATCAATATCTAACAAGCCAATATTACATTCCAAAGAACATTAATATTCCAACAATTTATAATAGTATCATCCTTTAGCAAAGATCACACTTCATATTTAAGAAAAAAATAAAGTAAAACATTCATCTAACTATAAGAGCATATGACTAAATCATTTGTATTATCATAAAAGTGTTCAAATACAAAAAGAGTAAAACTAACAAAAAAATTGTACTCTCTCATTTAAGAATACCAAAATATTGGGAGATAAAAACTCATTAGAAGGTAGTAAAAACATCCAATTCTTGTATAAAAAAATATGAAAACTCTTCTAAAACAAAACTACATCATGCAAACCCATCATGGTTATTTCAATCTACTTTAAGAAAACACATAGTTTCAACTATTACTAAAAACACATTCCCAACATAGGAAATCTAAACTCATTCCATTCCTAAGAAAACATGATCCTAGAATTTATAAATAGATAACAAACCATAAAACTCATTTCACTAATAAGAATACATAAACCAAAAATTATATACCGCTTAAAATCATAAATCTCTTAACAATTTCGACATGCAACCAAGCCAACAAGTATGAATAAAAATATATATAGTACCTTAAAAACAAGCACAAAAACACTCTAAAGTGGTATTAAAAGAATACAAACATTTTTATTTAGCGTGTCAAGGAGATGATTATTCTGTAAGGTCCACCTTTTTCTCAACTTAACCTCCTTTTCTAGCAATTTTATCCATAAATTGAAAACAATAATTCTCTCAAGAAAACATTCCCTTTTGAAATAGAGTTCCTTTATATCAATTTATAACATTGCATTAATGTTCGAAAAGAATACATAGTGTAGATAAATTACACTTCCTTCGAAACCCCCAAAAATAGACTAGACCAACAAAACAAATGATCAAGAAGAGAGAGAATGTGACAAAGTTTAGGGATGTATTTTTGAATAAGTTAACATTTCCCAAGGAGTGGAACATACATTTAATACAAAATTTAAAATAAAAATTCTTTCACCGCATTTTCCTCATGTCATGCAACCATGAACACTACACTTTACAAGAAACAAGTATGGTTAGAATTTCATTTTCTAAGTCATTCTCCCAAGTTACCAATGCCTCACAACAATCATTCCATGTAAGCCCAAAAAAATATTAATAATTTATATCCATTAATCTTATCAAGTGGATTAATATTATAAACTCATAAAATATATTTAACCTTGATGTACTTTAATCAAAACTTAATGTATTTAACCATAACCATATGTAATGTATTTTAATAAATCAACACTTACTATAACCAAGTTACAAACCCATACAATTCTTCATCTAATGACGAGTGGCCTAATAAATGACCCAATGTGAGGATTCAAAACAAGATAATTAACTTGAAATATATTTATTGCCTTCAATATACAATCAAAAATGAATTTCACTTGAAGGTTTAAAGTATCAAATGTTGATATTCAAACTAATTTAACAAAATAATTTCTATTGTAAAACACTAATTACAATGTAACGAATGTAAATTATGATTAAAATATGCTAGCTAGAGGTCATGGAGATGGCAACAAAGATGATCCCTAACACTAGCAGCCAGAGAGCATGCAATAGCTATCGGGATACGAGAGTTGTTGTCTCATCATCTAGGGAGGTATCACTAAAGGTATTTTGAAAATGATGGAGGAGGTAGAGTAGAGGGGGAGATCCTTAGGAATACATGGAGGCGGTCATAATGAATCCACCCTTGACAATGATGGACATGTTGGAAAAGGTAGCAGAGGATGCCCATGAAAATCACTTCTGAAGCAACTATTGTAGGGGTTGCCAATGGAGATAGAGGAGAGAGGAAGCCCCTCAAACCCTCAACTAATATCCTTATTATTTAGATTAAAGAGGACCTTCTCCTTCAAGTGTGGGCTCATCTTCAAATTTCAACATCTATGGCTGAAGATTTCTCATCTACAGGACTAGATTTATGAATCCTAGAGCCCCAAAATGTTGGGTAAAGTGGAAATATTTCCTTTTTGAAATAATTCTTTATTGGTGTCTTTGAATCTATTCAATATAGGGATGCTATCAATAATACCTATTGGATATGGGAAGTTCATGTTCTTATGACTAAACCATGGTTTTGTCAACACCAACTTGACACTATGATAATATTTCATCGAGAACTCCTCATGTTATGATTATTTCATTAATGCACAACTTTTGGTTTGGTGGTAGTAATTGGGAAACACAAGAATATCACAAACTATGACATAAAATAATGATAAAAATATGAAATACAATTATAAAATATATTAATAACATGAAATTTTTACTATCTCACCCATGAAGTACTCCAAGTGTTACCAAATAACTTTTTTCATGACAATAGTTATGGGAGAAACTTCAAAATTACTCATCTTGAATGCTTCCTTAACAAACCTTCACAATGAATCATTTATTCATAAAATAATTATTACAACTTTATTCCATTATAAATGAGAGGAGGTGGCCTCTCTATTTATAGAAATTCATGCTTATCCACCCTATCTCTAGGAAATATCTTTCAGCCTAATCATATTCCATGCCTAAACTCTTAACTTTACATGTAGGCTTATATTTTAAGATAAGATATACATTATCATCTCACATGGGTTCCACAAGTTATAGATATTATATAAATTTAATATACAAAATAGTTATGACATCACTCCTTGTAATTATTACAAATAATATATTTCAAATTCTAAATCATGTAGACCCTACTTCTCTACTTACCTTAACTTTGAAATTTCAACATTAATGAAAAAATTATGAAAAATATTTACTTTTTACCACAACTATCCTATTTTATTTTGACTATTACCATACTATACTAGATTGGTGATGTCATATTGACAGTACCATTATATTCTATTATAAGACACTTTTAATTATAATTAACAACATCCTATTCCTAATATATACATTAAGGAAATATAAATCATGGAGGAAAATTTTAGTGTCGACATCTTCCCCCTCCCTATCTTCTACTCCATCCTTGGGGTAGAATATTATAAACATTCTGAAGTTGGTTCCTATAAAATATTTAACTTTTTGTGGTCAACCCATTTCATAGTGGGAGTACTATCTAATTCCTCTAGTTGATATGTACTATTCTCATGCAGTAACTACTATTATGTAGGGTCCCATCCATTTTGGAATTTTTTTTCTATGCTTTCTATTTTTGTTTCTAGAATAATATACTATAACCAATTCATTCACTTTAAATGGAGACTAGAGGATCTTTTATCAAAGTACTCCTTTTACTTCATCTTCTTCTTATAAGTTCTATCCTTCATTATTTCCCTCATTTCCTCTAATAAATGAATATGTATCAATCTTTATCTTATTGAATCACTTTCATCTATCCTTTCATTTTTCATAACTCTCACAAAGTGGGAATACCAAACTTAATAGGAGGAAAGATCAATGCCATAAGCCAATTGAAATGGGATGTATCATGTTGTTGACTTTGATGTTTCCCTATATGCCCACAATGTTGCATGAATCCTTTTATTCCACTTATAAACCGGAAAAGTTGCATATTTTGCTAAGATTTAGCACAATACATAATATTTTTGCTCCACTTTTCCATTTTTCTTGGCTTGTAAGTTATTTCCTTCCTTTGCTTAATATAGAAAATTTGTTTAACATGGCTTCTACCCCCTCATTAATGAAGTGGCTTCCTTAATTTGTTACATTTTCTAATCAACAACCAAATCTAGTGATAATGTGTGTTCATATATGAAGTTTTTTTCCACTTCAACCCCCTTGGTTAAATAATCAATGGAAACTACAATATTCTTATTTTGGCATGGGGTAGTTGGAAGTGGACCCATAATATCTATTACCCACTTTTACAATGTACCATGTGGAAGAATATGAAATAATGGAGATGATGAATTTTTACGATTCCTATGTGATTGAAAAATATCACATGTCTTACAAAAATTATAACAATCTCTAAAAAGAGTTGGCTAGTGATAACCTACATCCAAGATCCTTCTTGTTGTGAGTTATCGAGAGACGTTTCCTCCACATGTACCATTATGGAATTACTCAATTTTCTCCTTTCCTTGATCACATCAACTTCCCTCTTGTACTTTCCATTAGGCCCTATTTGAAATAATACTCCATATAGAATAGAATATGAACAAATTGCTTGATTAATGTTCCTCATAGTCTTTTCATTGACACCATCAAAAACTTGAAATCATTTAGATAATTCCAAATATATATGTATTTACTAGGGATTGTGTCAATCGATAATAATGTTGCATCCGGGAAATCATCATCATCACACTATGGGCCTAAACCATTATAGGCTCGTGATTTGATTGACACATTTCTTTTCTCATGTATCTATAATATCAAATTCAAATTCTTGTAAGAAAATTATCCACCTCCCTATCCTTCATGATGGGTTAGGCTTATTCACAATATATTTTAGATCCTAATTAGCTATTACAACTAAATATTTCTTCCGTAGCATGTAATTTAAAAAAATATTTACAAAAAAAATGATAGCTAGAGCATTTTTTTATTTATAATAGAATTTACCTCAACACTATTCATTTGTCTTCTCCCAAAGTAAACTGGATGATCATTCCCATTTTCATCCTTTTAGCTCTGGATTTACTCCCTAGTGTTGCATCTGAAGCATTAATATATAAAATGAATGGCTTGATCTAGTATAGATTCTTTACAACATGTGAATACACCAAATTTTCCTTTAGTTTCACAAAAGTTTCATGTGCATTCTTTCTTGGTTCATAAGTAGCAACCTTATTCAAGAATTGGGTCAACGGTTGTGCAATCTTTATGAAATTCTTGATGAAATTTATATAGTAACACACATGGCATGAAAATAATCTTAACTTACTTCTATTCATAGGAAATACTAAATATTTAAGTTTTGATACTTTATTAGGATCGATACCAATACCATCTCTAGATACAATATGCCCTAACAAGACGCCTTTAGAACATCCAAAGACCTTTGAAATTCCCCCACCATCCGATGCAGGTGGTCCATTATTCTCGGGTAGATGAAAAAATTATACATGAATACTTTGATGAAACTTCAAATGTAGGGTTCAAAACCCTATTCATTAAGCTGGAATGTTGTTGGAATGTTACACAAACTAAAAAGCATAACTCTATAAGAAAAAAATCCCCAAATAGTTGTGAATGTAGTCTTGAGATGTTATTTCTCTTCTTTGAAAACTTTCTTGTACCCGCTATATCCACTTGCAAAAGTATAACACTCTGGACAACTACTCCATCTAAGATATGCTCTCGAGAATGGAAGAGGGTAATGATCCTTATTTGTTGCCTTGCAGAGATTACTATAATTAACACAAATGCATAGCTTCCTCTTTTTTTTTTTTTTTTGAGATCACAATGGGAGAAACCCATTCTAAATTCTCAACAACAAATATGAATCTTACATCAAGCAACTTATCTATTTCTTCTTTTTGCGAGTCTTGAAAAATTAGGATTCATTGTATATGTCATTTCTTGTATTGGGTTAAAACCATTTACCAAATCAATAGAATGTTCTACCCAACTTACTTATCATAGTTCCTTTCAATCAAAAGTGAATAAGTGCATGTACCTTATAAAGAGCTATAGGTAGGACTCCTTAGTTTCCTTCACAACATCAACAATTTTTATATGTTGAAGACGATCGTCAATTTCTTCTTTAGATAATTTTATGGGTTCATGATTTGATGTGACATGAGGGATATCCATGACTGACATATATACGTCACTTTCTTCATCTTTTGTGTCTACTTCACTGATATTAGAGTAATCAAATAATGTCTAATCATAAGTTTCATCACTTGAATCCACAAGTTTTCCCTTATGATATGGAGGGATCATGTTTATCTTCATTCTCTCTCTGTCATGTCCGAGCATCATGAAACCTTCTTTCTAGTAGTTTCTTACATGAACTTTCCTTAGCCATGGCCTTCCCAACAACATTAGGTATATAACAATACCATTATTCATCACATGAAAGTCTACCACACATATAACATTAATGATAGATATTACCACATCTAAAACAACACCTTCTAGTTTAGTTTTCCCTTATTTAATGACCTTAACATAAGAGTTGAGGGGTGACCAATTTTTCAACCCAACATATTTATTACATACTTGGTCATTACATTAACTGTATAACCTCCATCTACTAAGACAACATGAATTGAAATACCATTACAAAGTACATCATCTTTTTGAGAATAGGGATACACCTTTTCTTCTAAAATAAGGACCTCGGCCTCTTTCCTTCCTTCAACATTGAGTCCACTTCATAACTCTTGCATTTTCTAAGAAGACATAGCAAGAAGCTATGCATATGTAATATTTGCAGGATTTTTGGCTAGATCTTCTAAGATGGATTATGTGCCTTGTCCCTATGAAATGAAAAAAATAGTACACACCTAAATTTATTTTCCTATGTTTCTTACTAATCTCTCCTTTCATCTTATTATGATCATTTCCATCTTGGTTATCTATTTCTTTATTTTTTTGTTAAAAACACATTTGTTTTATTATTTAGACTCATATCTACCACATCAAAAAAATTTACAGGTGCTTGTCCTTTATCATTATCTTTTTCACTAGATGTAGAGGCCATATTTGGATAATTATACTTATAATGACCATTTTTATAACAACCATAACATACAACTTTAGATATATTTTGTTTTGGACCTCTATTTCCTCCCTAGGAACTAAATTACTTTCCTTGAAGAATATTAATAGTCTACTAACACATTTTCCTAAGGAGATCCTCATACTCAACAAACATAGTAAGGGGAATATCTTTTCTCGCTGAGATTGGTTGTGGCTTCTAGACCAAAGGTTTTGGCATAGGCTCCACCTTAGCAAAATATTATTCATGCTTCTCTTCCATGATTTCTTCTTGCCTTTTTGCAATCTCCTTTTCTTGTTGGAGGGTCACTAGGCAATCATACTTTAGTCATTGTCTAATTTCAGGCTCCATCCAAAGAATTAATATCTTATAAGAGGAGATTATCCATGCCATTCATTAACTCATTTGTTAATCCTTACTTTTGGATATGGGCATAAAGATTTCTACTTAGCTCTAAAACACGATCATGATAATCCCTTATCTTCTTCTTCTCTCATTGGTATAGCTTTCTGATCTCATTCATGAGATATAAATATTTTTCTTGTTCACCAAATTCTTTAGGAAAAATTTTAGTTAATAAATCCCATGAGTTTTTAACATTATAACCTAGTGTTTCAAACCATCTAAGGGTCAAACCATCCAAAAACGTAAGAAAAATTTAGTTCATTATTCCCTTCTTATGAGACCATTACAAATGCAATATATTTTAAAATCTTGAATGAAAGAATGATCATATTCATTAGATTGGGCTGAAAAAATAGGAACCTTTCCCATTTTAAGAAGTAACCAAAGTGAAATACCAACCCAAAAGTACAATTAGTAAGACTTATGTGCATAAATAATTGGAAGCACTAAAATAGAAAGTGACTTTACACGTTTTATGGTAAAATAGGAATGACCATAGTTATCTTACATTTTTTATGGTAAAACTTGACTTACTATGTTAAAAATTGACTTTACTGTGGTAAACACTATTCATGGTAAAAGTGAAGCTACTATGGAAATATATTATTCATGGTAAAAGTGAAGTTATTATGGTAAATACTACTCACGGTAAAAAATAAATTTACTATAGTAAATACTATTCACAGTAAAAAGAAACTTTACCATGGTAACTATTATGCACATTAAAAACAATAATACCTTCCAAATGATTTTTGATTAAGTGGGAATATCTCTCCAAAAAATACACCAACGAGGAATGGTCCTAACAATGGAATGAAAATGTCAACACCAATCCAACACTATGATAATATTTCACCAGAAACTCCTCATGTTATGATTATTTCAATAATGCACAACTTTTGGTTTGGCAAAGAGTGATATGGAAACACAATAGCAGACATAACGTAAGAATAAACAAAATATGAAATAAATGAATGATGAAAAATATGAAATACAACTAAAAATATATTATTAACATGAAATTGATATAATCTCACCCATTAATTACACCAAGTGTTACAAACTCCAATTGTTTTCCAAAAATAGTTGTAGGAGAAACTTCAAAATTACTCATCTTGATAGCTTCTTTAACACACCTTCACAATAAATATTTTATTCATAAATTAATTATTATAACTTTATTCCATGATAAATGATAGTGGGTGGCCTCTCTATTTATATAAATTCAGGCTTATCCACCCTATGTCTAGGAAATATCTTTTGGCTAATCATATTCCATGCCTAAACTCTTACCTTTACATGTAGGCTTATATTTTAAGATAAGATATACCTTATCATCTCACATGGGTTCCATCTTTATAGATATTATACAAATTTAATATGAAAATATTTATGACATCATTTCTTGTAATTATTACAAACATAATATTTCTAATTCTAAATCATATAGACCCTACTTCTCTACTTACCTTAACTTTGACATTTTAGCATTATGAAGCATTTACGAAAAATATTTACTTTTTACCACAACATTCCTATTGTAATTTGACTATTAGCATACTATTAATTATTGGTGTTGCCATACTAGCACACCGTTATCTTCTATCGATGCTGCAACTAGTAATTATACTTAAAATTTTAGTGTTGATAATACGAAACTTTTGATCTTTTGAGAGCTTCAATTGATTGGATGCAGGTTTGGGTTAGGTTTCTAGGTCTTCCCTTGCAACTCTAGTCTTAATTGTTTCTTGAAGCTATTGGTGATGCATTGGGTGGTCATGTTGCTACAAATGGGGTTTCAAATCAATTGGTGCATCCCTCTTATGCTCGTATATTGGTAGATATGGATGTTCCCTAGATCTACTAGATAAGATTGAGTTACAAATTAGAGAAATGGTTTGGATTCAAAGATTGGATTATGAAATATTGTTTACTTATTACCATAGATGTTTCCAAACAAGGCATTTAAGTGATGAGTGTGGGAAACCCAAACGTAAAAAGAGAGCTATGTCATCTCGGTGGAAGGATTCTTAGCCTTTTGACCATATCAGTGAAGGCCCTTTAGATCATGAGGAAGATTCATCTTCCGATAAGAGCTTTTCAAGGGTCAAATCTACTCTTGTAGTTTATAAATGTTCTCGGAGCTCCAACATGACTCTTTGACGGTTTTACCTCGGGATTATGAAAATTTTAATAGGGATAGGGTTTCAACACTACAACAAACAAGCACTTTTTACCACAATTATTCTACAAAATTTCCACAATTTAACATAATTGTAGAATAATTGTGGCATCTCTATGATAATCTAGTTATTGGTTTTTAATTATTGTAGATTTTCTATAGTAAATTTATATTGTTAATAATTTGTAGAAATTCTACATTTTTTAGAAAATAATATTAGAATTTATTATAAATATTACCCACCACACATGTACTTGTGAAATGTTTTATGAAGATTGAAATTGAATAATAATATCATGGAAATTCCACATTAATGTTTTATATATATAACAAGTTCTTTTTATTAGAATTATTCCACAAAAAATCTATAATCCCAAATAATTTTAAAATATTTGTGGCATAGTTATGATGATTTGATTTTTCTATTTTCACTTATTATGGTTGTTCTACAATTAACATAAATGTTAAAAAACGTAGAAAATTCATATTTCCAACTTTTTACATTGAAAATTCACATCCTCTCTATATATAGAATATTTTAATAAAATGGTATAATAATTTAAACTCCATCTTCAAATATCATATAGTTCACAATTCAATGTTTTTACAATATTTTTAGAAAAAAAAATTAAAATTTATTTAAACAAACTACATATCCTTATAATATTATAATTTAAATTATTTTCAATAGGATTATTTTCTTCGAAACAACTTCAATATTTTACAAATCACATCCTAGAGTTTGGGGAAGATAATTTTAAATTGAAAATGCATTCAATACATTCTGAAAATAGAATTTGTTACTATTTTGTGCGACGTAAAACCTTGATTATTTAATGTCTTTATTATTTCTACACATGCAAAACACTTATTTAGGTTGTGAATAAATCGCAGTCACCACTTGTCAAAATTTCACCTCCTATTTGCATGCATTTAACTGTCTAGACCATGTAAATAGATCTCTCATGATTCCCATATCTTGTGTTATCATAGAAATTAAATTCATTATTTTTATGTGGTAACTTGCATGTTGACCATATGTTCAAACCATTATAATAAATTCAAGAGAATATTAACCAGGAACGTAAGTGAATTAGAGGAGCAGCAGGATTAAAATGGATCATATTTAGTTTTGAGATAGTGCTTGCAATCACTTACAACCCATTGGCTGGAAAAGAAATATGCACTTCAATTTAGTCTTTACCATAATTTCTATCAACCACCGATATAAAGAATATTTTCATCCAAAACATAGTGTCCATGGACCTCTATAGACGACCTTTCTCCACCCATAATTTATTTCTCTAAACTTGAATTTTTGTACTTTAAAAGATAGATGGGATCGGTTACAGGTTTAGAAAAACTACATATGGGATCGCTTACTTGTGAGATTTAATATATTTGTAGGGATATGAGAAATAGAGGAAAGATTTTCATACACGTTTTGAAAGTCTAATCGAGAATATCTTAGAGCAACATATAATGGGTGATGACATTTGGACTTTTGTGTAGCAATCCTCCATCTGCCACACATCTTCACCTTTCACCCTCATTGTGGTTATAATTCCTCTAAATCCTACACAGATAAGAAGACAAAATGTTTTAGAATTACACATGTTTATGATCTTATTTTTTCTAGTTGGAAATGTTTTTTTAGATAACTATTTTATCATGTGGTCCTTGGAATCAATCTCCTTTACATGAAATCCTTGCATATTCATTTCCTAGTGGATAAAGAAGGCACTCTAAATACTTTTCCACCTTCTTCCACAATTATCCTCCATGTAGATGTTTCTATTATTGTGCATTTTATGTCTCTAGTGCACAACCTATGGTGTAATTTCCTACCTATTTCCCACCTGATCAACATGTTTGGAATGTAAATTCAACATGTCTTCACAAAGAAAATGACTATAAATATTATTACAATTCTTCCCCTTAATTCGTAAAACAAAAATAGAAATTTTGTTCTCTACTTTGAAGGGCGACAAAGAAAATATGAAGATCTCCAAAGACAATATCAAGGAATTCATTCTAGTATGTGTTAAATTAATAACTTGAAACAATCACATAATTCCAAAACTTGGGTATTTATTTCTTTGTATTTGTGAACAAGCAGGATCTATTTGCTGATGGGACATATACTTAAAAGATTACAACTGAGTGGGCTTTAAGATATGAAAGATCTCAAAGATTAGTATTTGTTTCTATTTGTAAACAAGCATAATTAGTTTTCTCCCAGATCGATAATTCAACGATTACACCAATCAAGGATTAACAAGCCTGATCTGTTTTCTCCCGTGACTGATACTACAGTCATTACACGAATCAAGAATTAGATGAAACAAAGACTAATTAAACTTTAAGTGAATGATAATTTTAGGAAGTGTAAAAATATATGATGTGTACAATTTATGTAATAAATAGAAATTATGTTTGATCCACAATGTTTTAATTGGTTTTTGGTATTGTGGTTATAATGTATTTAAAACAATTAAAAATAAATCAAAAACTGGTTGTTAATAGTAACATTTCTACATTTTCAACAAAGATAATTTCACAATTAATTATTGTGGCAATCAAATTGTAGCTTCCACCTACAAGTTTTTTGTGGTAACGACAATTGTAGAAAAAATTGTTGAAATTACCATAGTATAACATTGATGAGAGTTTTGGAATTGTAAAGTGTAGAATTTCTACAAAGATGGAACTTATAGAAAAACTACATTTTTTTGTGAAGATTGTGGAATGCTAACAAAAATAGAAATTGTAGAAATGTTACAAATATTAAAAAATGTAGAAAATACACAATTTTAAAAATGAAAATTATCTATAGTTTTATTAATTGTGACTATCCATGGTATAAATAAAGAACAATAATATATCAAAAAGTGAATTAAATACAATTCGAAAGCCACAATTTTAGTTTTTGAAATACCATATAACCACAAAAATATTGTAGAAAAATTGTGGCAAAAGGCCAAGTTTTTTGTAGTGCATCCGCCCCTCCCAAATTTACGTATTACCCTATTTCTTTGATTAATGTTATCCTCCCTTATGAACCCAATGGATATTATAAAAAAAAAAGTTATTAGACATTGGTCCGAGAACAAGAAAACATTTTCTCAGTAAAGCGTAGTTTATCCCCATCACATATGACCTTAAGATCTCAATCCTCTGCTAGGGGTTGAGTTTTGTTCTTGTTTGGTGGTTTTGTTTCATCTTTTGGTTGGTGTTTGATCCAAGCCTGTTTGGCTCTTTGTTTTGTCTATTAAATTTTTCATTGAGAGATTTAAATGAAAAATCCACTATTGTATTGGCCATTGGAGCCTTTCCAAATATTATCAATAAAAAAACAAGATGACATAAGAAATAAGATAGATAAATTCAAAACCCTAAGTACAACAAGGAGAATAAATTACTTAAGTGATTTTTTCTAAATTTTGAGAACGTGTAGATTGGAGAAACTAAGAAACAAGAAGGTAAAACTATCACAATTGAGGATGGTAAATTATTAAGTTTTTCATTGTTCAAGTCATAATGGAATGAATGGGGGTGTTGAATAAGTCCTATAAAAACTTCATTTCATTTACCATCTCATACATTCATCATTAGACTCATAGATTTAACATTTACAACCATATCAACTCATTAATTGTGTATTAACCATTAAAAAGACATTAAATAAAGTAGAAGACACATTAATACCATATATAAGTGGGAAACCCTCATAGGGAATAAAAATCATTGAATTCTTTTTTATGTTACTCATAAAAATAAATTTAGTGAAGCACCGACGGAAGGAGGCTACTACCCCCTAATATTACCAAGAACTAACTCAACCACCTAATGATGATGATATAATAATTTTTTTCTTACGCAATTAATGGACATATGTAATTAAGCTCATATGCACACCTTAAAACCCTAATTAACATAACTCACTCTTTATCCTTTTATATAAACTTGTTTGAGATCTAAAATCTTGGTAAAATGCTATCAATTAGTCTTCAATCAATCACACACATCATCAGCTCTAAAATAATTCAATATAAGATCCTTTACACCCTTAGGTAAGTCAAACTTTTCCCTCTTAGAGGACTAGTTCAAAAATGAAGTCTAAACACACTTTTATATGTTTATCTTCTAAAAAAATGAATAATGTAGTTCTACCTCATTTAGTTCTACCATTAAAACTTAAAAAAAAATCCAATATATACATTACAACATTAATTATTGACCCATATATGTCGTTTCATGCCCAACACCTCCATACAAGCACAAAATTGCATCAAAACCCAATCACTAGGATGAGAAAAATTCACAAACATAAAAATATTATTATCCTAACTCAAAAATCATCAAACATGTGTAATATAACATTTAAACATCATCCATAGTTGTAATGTTTCTTAGAAAAATAAAACATTTGATAACATGGTCCAAAATCATGATTTCCTTCACCAAACAGATGTTTTCAGCATCCCATCTTCATCTTTCAGCCTCAAGACCACTCAAGATCAAAGAAAATATTACATGTGAAAACTATATGCAATCTTAAGGACCTTTACATCACATACATTTGTTATCTCATAAAAGTACACATGTGTTGAGGGAAAGAAATTTGTTACTTTTCTTCACCCTCACTTTTTCAAATACAATTGAAACACCTCATGTGCTATGGGTCTCCATGTAGCATGAGTTTACTTTTTGTACGTGAAGATTTTAATTGGCTGGAAAAATGTACCGCACACTTATCAACTAGTTATAAAAATATAAATTCCATAAGATTTTGTTCTCATCATCTAGTTGATTTCTTCCTTTTATATGATTCTAAATAATGGTGCTCTATTCTTATATTACTTTACATCTGTCTAATTTTCAAGTTATTTTGAAAAAAATCCACTTGTTTCAAGCTATGAGAACAATAGACATCAAATATGGAGATCTAACATCTGATTTTTCTTCTTTCAAGTATAAGGAATCAAATGATGGAGATGAATAAGAGGATAGGGTGAGGACAATTGAAAACAAATTGTTAGAAATGTATCCAAATAGGAAATGATGGATTTCCTTTCTCTTTTATTCATAACTTTACATACATGTACTTTCTTTCATGTACTTGATTTTAGATTTATTCCCATGACTTGTGTGGGTTCATTGTACTTATAAATTATGAAATAAATGAAAATTTCTTAATGTGATGAGTTGTAATTACTTCTTTTTGCATTAATTTCATTAACATGGTGTTAAATGAAATATTTACAACACATACACACTAGAAATATTAACTTAATCATATTTAATGAACTCAAAGTACTTAATAAAAATGAAGTCTTAATAAAATATAAGAAACAACCTGCAACAATTTTTGAAATGGATTGTCCTTGTGTAATATTTAGGTTGTCCACCTTAAACCCGCGCTATCTTTCCAATATGTATCGTGGTCCTACTTCGCTTCCTAAAGGGTTGATTCATGATAATGATGGATATGAGAAATACAATGTAGGTTGAAGGTGGACATCCCAAAGCTTGCACATGGATAGTCTATTTCAAAATTTGAAGTAGGTTGTTGCTTATCTTTTATTCATAGTTTATTTTTATTAAGTACTTGGATTTCATTAATTATGATTAAGTGAGTATTTCTAAGGTGTATGAGTTGTAAATAATTAATTTAACACCATGTTAATAAAATTAGTGCAAATGGAAGTAATTACATCTCATCACATTAATATCTTTTCATTTATTTTATAATTTAAAAGTATAATGGACCCACACAAACCATGAGAATAACTCTGATATCAAGTACATGAAAGAAAGTACACATATGTAAAGTTATGAATAAAATAGAAAAAAATCCATCATTGCATGTTTGGATGGATTTCCCATTGTTTGATTTCAATTTTCCTCACCCTCTCCTCTTCTTCATCTCCATCATCTATTGTCTTATACCTAAAGTGGAAAAGTGGATGTTAGAACTCCCGATTTCATTTCTATTATACTCATAGGTTTATACAAGTGGAATTTCTTATAAAAACTTAAAAATTAGAAAGTGCAAAAGGAATATAAGAAAATATCATCATTATTTAGAATCATATCATAGGAAGAAATCAACCAGATGATGAAAATAAAAGCCTATGGATTTCATATTTTCTAACTAGTCAATAACGTAGGTACATTTCTTCTCATCTAGTTAAAACTTTCAAATACAAAAAGTACAATCATGCTATAGAAGACCCAAAACTCATGAGGTTTTTTAATTATATATACACAAGTGAGGAAGCATCAAAGTTACATATCTTTCACCTCTTAACAATGGTATAGTTCAACGAAATAATAATTTTTGGCATGCCTGCTATTGGGACCGAAACTAGTATTGATAAGTTCAAAAGAATTGAAGATTCAAAGAACATATGTAATGAGTCCAGTAAACTGATTTTAGACTAGTACAACACTTTTCATCATCAAAGTGCCTTAAATTATTTCATATACAACCTGTTGAGGTATTTAAAAAATATATTTGTTATTTATTTGTTATATACCTATTTTCATGATAGCAGACCTCTTTTCCAGTTTTACATCTTTGAAAAGGTCATGCAATCATGACATCAATTTCCCAAGTGGAATTATTCTATCTAATATTTGTATCCATCATACCCATAACTTGTTTACCCATATTCCCATCCAGATCAATGTTATGACCCCTATCAAAATGAATATCCCCATAACCCAAACCCTGCATATCAATATGATTATTAGTATGATAATCATTATGTTGTTCAAG
Source organism: Taxus wallichiana var. yunnanensis (assembly GCA_018340775.1). NCBI lineage: Eukaryota > Viridiplantae > Streptophyta > Pinopsida > Cupressales > Taxaceae > Taxus > Taxus wallichiana. Next base: position 290,420,010 of record CM031241.1, on the reverse strand, counting down.
ATCAAGGTTATGCAAATGATTATGCTTATTATACATAGTAGAGTATATTAAAAACAATTTTACTGAACTTAATTCAAAATATTTAGTTATTAAAGAACAAGTTGAAAAATTACAACAAGTGTAGAATTATAGGCATCAAGTTGACTAAACCTTTCAATTGGATGTTTTCACTTTTCCCCCCCATTAGAATCCAATTCCCACATACCTTCCTTGCTAGCCAACACAACCCATTTATCCATTTCTATGTTTTTAGGTTGTTGCAAATTTTTCCCCTTCTATTCCACAATCACATACCGAATCCAAATTTAGGTTTCTAAGTTTTCACTTTGCTTTGTTGTTCCAAATTCACGTTCTTGATATGTAGATTTTGAACCCCAACCTTTTTCCAAAATTTACAAAATCAAGACGAGACTTGTCCCACCCCTCCTCCTTTATCCATAGTTCCAATTCATAAAGGTTAAGATCAAAAAACCATTAAGTAGGGGAATCTGATTGAAGAAAATAATAGGCTATAATTCTTGTAGTATCTTTAGGGATGGATGTCAAAATTTCATTTTGATCACATTCTCATAGATTAGGAAAATAATTCATGCAACAAGCATAATTTGGTTTTACAGAGGAGAAAGAATAAGAGCTTGATAATTAAAAATCATTATATTATTAGTGTAGTGTGCATGAAGGAACCATATTCACACAAGTTATTGACTCATCCCAAGTTGTAGAATCGACGAGAAAGAAAATTAGTTTCAAATGAAGAGGATTTTAGGTCAAATTTTAGGATGAATAAGTTGATTTGGTGCATGAGAGGCATGCTTTCTACTTGATATAATTTATAATATATTATTAAGGAATAAAATTGGTCATAGTTTATTATAAACAATAGTTTGAAGATGTAGAAGGGATTTCAAATCAGATTCATAATGTCTTTAGGGATGAAAAATAATTTAGTATCTTGTAGAGGTGAAAAAAACCTTCAAATCAGTCTCAAAATGTGCTTGGTCATGTAAAGGAAATCAGTGAGATCATAGACTAGATCAGAAGAATTAGTTTTCTAGTTTTAGAAGACCATTTCATATCGTATTTGGCTCATTTAAAGAAAATTTTTGCAAAGATACTAGAATTCAAGCTCATTTTAAAGCACAAGAAAAAGCTTGATTCTCATAAAGAAGCCCCAAAACCTTCTAGAATAGGTTGTAGATTTGATTGAGACATGTTTTGAGTTTTGGACCAATATTTAGATAAAATGAAAGGTACATGCCTCATTTCTACTTTTATCGTGTTACATGTTTTCCAAGCTGAATTCATGGGCTCGGGTTTTTTGAAAAGCAAGTTATTTTTTTCTTTCCTATGTTAGGTTTCATTTAGCTTCATTTGTAGGTGGTTAAAGTAGGTTAGTTTAAGATTTATGTTTCACTAAATTTAATATGCACACTTGAAGTTTTCAATTCAATAAGTGTATTTCATGCACATGATATGGTTTATCTTTGGATATTTTCCAAACTTTAGTTTTGTTTTTGAAAAGGTTATTTTTCACTAAAGGAAAAAAAGTGATTTGGGATTTACTTACATGCCTAATGGATGACATTAAGGCATTGGTATTAAAGCTATTAGGAAGCTTTATCCCATAGAATTGCCAGAAATATTGACATTTCTCACACCGTATGAGATCTCAACTCTAAACTTGGTTTCTCATATTGGAAGGATTGATGAAAAGGGCCAAATTTAGGGAAAATGGTACTAAACTGTTATAGTGTTGGTTTTAGAATGTCAACTTTCCACCTAATATGTCTTAACAAGCAACATCTTCCTCATGATCATGAATCAATCCCTCGTAAACGGATTCATGATCCTGGAAAAATAGGAAATATAGAGTAGGTTTAAGGTGATCAACCCAAAGCTTGCATAGGGGCAATCCATTTCAAAAATTGAATTAGGTTGTTGGTTATATTTTAATCACAATTCAATTTTATTAAGTACTTTGTGTTCATTAATTATAATTAAGTGAATATTTCCTAGTGTGTATGAGTTGTAAATAATTTAGTTAACACAATGTTAATGAAAGTAATGCAAATGGAATTAATTATAGATCATTACATTAAGATCTTTTCATTTATTTCATAATTTGAAGTACAATGGACCCACACAAGTCGTGGGAATAACTCTGAAATCAAGTACATGAAAGCAAGTACACATATAAAGTTATGAATAAAAGTGAAAGGAAGTACATCATTTCTTGTTTGGATGGATTAAATGTGTAGTTGGATTTCAGATGTCCTCACCCACTCCACTTCTTCATCTCCATCATATGCTTCCTTCTACCCGAAAGAAGAAAAATCAGACAATAGAGCTCGGTTTTCATTTATATTTTACTCATTGCATGAAACAAGTGGACTTTCTTAAAAAACATGAAAATTAAATAGTGATGAAGGAATATAAAATCAAATTATCATTATTTCAAATCATATCGAGGAAGAAATCAACCAGATGATGAAAAGAAAATCCTCTAGCTTTCATTAATTTCTAACTATTTTATAAGTGTGCAGATATTGTTAGTGCAAAATCAAAGCACCCTAAATGTCTTCAACTCGACGGGTTGAGACTCTCGATGTGATTACATAACATGGAACATATCTCAAAGTGTGGGAATTTGAATTCGAGAGATCTCTCGGATGAAGGTCGGTTCCTATTCGTATGTTTAGGTGTACACATAAACTTTGTAGAGGATATATTCTAAAATCTATTGTAACTTTCCAAGGAGATAGTGTTGAGAAGATGCAAGAAATTAAACCTAAACTAACAAAGGTGATGCACCAAAGGAATTTTGAACACCGTCTTTTCTATTAAACAAAAACAATTAAAATATAATACAACCACCATGCTTAAATAACCACTATTTCAATGAAATATTAGATAATGAAAATGAAAACAAGAGAGGGTTAAAATCATCCATAGATGTGTATTATTGCTTCACAATTTGATACTGAGATAATTATAATGGTCAAAAGGTGAAAAACTTGCATTAAAGTCTTAATATAAGGTTTGGACTCCATGAATTCTTTTACAGACTAGATAAGAACGGATGACACAAAACAAAAATGTCCAACCCTTTACAGAGAGCCAAGATCTTACCTTTATAGATGAAGTGAAGAGAGGATAAGAAAAGAGGTAGGAAATCTGATTTGGAAGCTCGTGTACTAGCCATGAATGACCCTATAAATCCATCTCCAATCTATCAATTCTACATCTCTATGTTTGTTTGGCGTGTTGAAGAAGGAAGAATGGAAGATCAAATCAAATCTGATTTGGTTGTTGAAGAAATCGGATCATACATTAATGGAATGAAATATTTATTCCTATTTTTCACCCACCTAACCTTTCAAAATTAAATTCTTAGGCTTCAATGGAATATAAGAGTTTAAGACCTTTCCAATGGTACAAATTTTGTTGGATTTGAGCATCGGATTGAAATATATGCCCATTTGAATACTTAAATCGAATCCATATAAAAATGGTGAAAAACCAATTTAGTAAAATAGATCTGCAAGGGCCCAAAATTCACTTTACACCTTTTGCACAAAAATTACAAAGTGCAAAAATGCCACACAAGCCCACTAGCCCACAATTCAGATTTTCCCAAAAGCCATCTCTGGACCCGCTTAGCTTACATTTTCCACTTAGGGGAAAAGTATTTCCCAAGCCTAGTGGCTTGCTTTTGGTAAAAAAACCTTCCAAAGCCTACCTCCCACATGTAATTTAGGACTAAAATGTGGCTTCTCTTGGTGTCAGTGGAGGTGAAGCTTACTTTTACACCTTTTCGAAACGAAAGCCAAAAAATTCAAACTAACTTTGGCAACCCGCCTTCCCACTTTGACTTGAAACATGGCCACATGTGCCTTTTGTTTGAAGGGTTCATATGTCTGATCCTAGACATGTGGAGGCTTAGCACACATTTTGGACCTACCCCCGATTTTACATTTTAAGTTGTGGATGAGGAACATGGAGGGTTTACGCTAACCCTTATATACTTAGTCTATTTAAATGGATGGCTCTGTCCTCCTTTTTACTTTTGGACATGTGGTGAGCCCGCACTTTTTGGAACTGGCCTTTGGGTCTAACCTTTGAAAAGGCACCAATTGGACACATAGAAGCCTCACTGTCTCTTCTTTCATTAGCTGATTCAATGACCATATTTTCCCCCATTTCAGGCTTGGGACACTTGGAATCCTTGTGCTCATTTGAGTCTCTGTTTTGGGTCGCGCCTTTGAAGTTACGTCGATGAGACACAAGGATCATTCCAAAACATAGCTTTGTTTCTCTTATACTTAACCAATTTGGGCCTGCTATGTCCCCCTTTTTCAACTCTGACCACGTGGTGAGCCCAAGATCATTTGGGAACCTACTCTTTAGACCACTCCTTGGTGTTGCATCGATGAGACATGTGGAGGCCTCCACGACACTATTATACTTAGCTGATTTAGGGCCTCAAGTGAACACTGCCTAATCAGATTTTAGGACACGTGGAAGCTTTGTGCTCATTTGGGAACTACCCTTGGCTTTAACCCTTGAAGGTGCACTATTGAGACATGTGGTGCCTTCCTCCGGTTCTTTTATACTTAACCGATTTGGGCCTGCTCTGAATCGTATGTGAAGTCTGAAAACTTCTAGAATTTCCTAGTTTTCCTCTTTAGAGCCTCTAGCCTCTTTTGACATCGATTGATCCATCACAAACCATTCTCCTCCATTGTAGAGTCCTCTGTTTTCCTTGACTATTGGATTTGAATGTGAGCTCGCATGACTGAACTAATACTTCAATTTTTCTCTCACGCAGGTCATGTTTCATCAATTTATCCGGGGTAAAATTGACATAACAGCTTTGAAACTCACGGGGACATCCGCTTGCTAGATGAAGAGACTAGTAGCCTTGGAAGTATCCATTGGGAATGGAGTTTACATGGTAATTTTAAATATGGTCTGGAATTTCCATCTGCTGCATGTACTCTTATCTTTGCAAGAAAATCTTAGATTCAAGATTTGTGATAGTAGAGAGTTTTCTTAAACATGGAAACTTCTCCCTCATTTTATATTGTGAAAACCTAATTTTTTGGAGTGAAATGAAAACATCCATACCTACTCCAATATGGATACTTTGTAGATTTAATTTCTTTTGGCCACAATTATTTTCTATGAGTGAGATGAACTGTATACAAGCATACACTAGAAGAAATAGAGCATGTGCACCAGCACTTAGGGAAATTTAAACCTAAAGTATAAAAAGACAATGTGCATACGCACTTGGAGAAATTGAAAACCTAGGTTAATATTTACAAGGGTGATAAATTTTCAACCCATTTAGCAATCCTTGTACCAACAAATGCCAATGCATTATTTGATATGATAGTGGAAAGGAATCCAAACGTAGTGACTATCCCTTCATAGAAATCCAAGATGTTGGATTCATTTGGCTCCTTTAGTTCAACCACTTCAGTCCACTTGGTGAAATAGTCAGTTGTTGTGAGTATCCACTTGTGGCTCTAGCTTGAATTTGGGTTTATTACTCTAATGAAATCTAGTCCCCATTGCATGAATGGCTGATCCACCCAAATTGGATGAAAGGGAAGGGCTGGTAAATTTTTTGTCCCTATGAAAAATGTGCACTTCTTGCATTTCTTGATCCATGACTATAAATCCCTAAACACCATTGGTCAATACTTCCCATCCCTCATAAATTTGAGCTCTATCACCCATGGAGCAAAGTGGCCTCTGACTTCTCCATTGGGGAACTCATATAACACCTTCTCAATTTGGACTATCCTAATGTACCTCAAGTAGAATACTATTGATGTCCTTCTTGAAAAAGACACCACCAATAAGCACATATGGGATGGATTATAATTTAAAGTATCTCCTCTTTTCATTATTCCATTCTCGAGGGCATAAACCTATTTGGAGATAATGCACCAATGATTTATTCCAACATGGAATTGGTGCATCATTAGCTTGCTGCTCTTGATCATTGCGCAGTAGTAGGAAAGCCTCTTCTTCATCCAATGACTTAGTTTTTTGCTTGGAAGTGAGCTTATCACATGACCCTTGCCACGAACCAGCTTGGTCACTTTGATTTAAATATGATACTCTATTACATGAGTGATTCAACCTTCTCTCTTCTCATTCAACTCCTTGTTGAGGAGAAAATCCTTGAAAATAGCATGAGACGCTAGTATTTTAATCTTGTTATTCGATACCAATTGTCTGAACTTATTCAAACTCCTGATGAGAGCAAGGACATGATTTCTAATGGAATAATACTTTACTTCATAATCCTCTAAGCTATGACTGAAGAAGGCTACGTGATGTTCTGAACCTTCCTTTTAGGCTGAACCAAGATAGTTGAGATTGTGTCTGACCCTCCAAAATCATACAACATGAAGTCCTTTGAAAATTTTGGGTTAATAAGAGTTGGGGCCTATGATATTACAAGATTGATGGCCTCAAAACTCTCTTTTCCTTCTGCTATCCATTTAAATGCAAGACTCTTCTTCAACATCATTGTTAAAGGCTTCACAAGAGTGGCAAAATCAGGCACAAATCTGCAAACAAAGTTTATTCTTCCCAAGAATCTTTGGAGAGACTTCTTGTGTTGTGGAAATGGAAGTGTTCGGATGGCTTCAACTCTTTCAAGATCAATTGTTAACCCTTCTCTTGAGACAATGTGGCCCAAAAATTTTCCCTCATGTTCCAAGAATACACACTTCTTTAGATTCAATGACACTCTAAACCTTCTACACCTCTAAAATACCTACCTGAGGTGGAAGAGATGGTCTGCAACATTCTTTGAGAAGAAATTGATATAATCTAGATACCCCAGAACCTTGTTGTTGATCAATCCTTTCAACACCATATCCATAGCTTGCTGAAATGTTGCTCCAACATTCAACAACCCAAATGGCATCTTCTTGTAACCATATGTGCCCCATTTCATGGTGAAGGTCATATCTTTTCCTAATCTTCCTCTTTCACCATTATCTCGATTATAGCCCTAGTATCCATCTAGCAATGAAAACCTCTCGAGCTAGCTACAACCTCGTAAGATTTTCTCATTCGATGGAAGTTGGTAGTGATCTTTGAGTGATGCTCTATTTAGATCACAAAAGTCTATACACAATCTGATTTCCCCATTTATTTTCCTCACAAGCACTAGGTTTGTAATCCGGCTTCAATGTTTGATAGAGAAAATTATGTTGGCCTCAATTATCTTGTTCATCTATTTTCTCATGAGACGTTTAATGTGAGGGTTTATCGCCTTTGCTTATGTCTAAAAGGCTTAGATCCGAGATCCGGCTCGATAGTGTGTTGTGCCAAGCTTGGGTTGAAAACTCTTAAATCCTTGTAATTCCAAGTACAGACATCTGGGAATTCTTGACAAAGTTAAACTAACTAAAATTTTTCTTGTTGGGTACTTACCTTTCGATTCACAACATTTTTCCTTCATCTATGGAAATGGATGATTAATCTTCACCCTTTACCCGAATATTTGCTTTCTCCTTCTCGGAATTGATCATTTGGGTTGAAGATTGACTCCAAGAGTGCAAGACCTTTTGTTAATTTGTTAGTTCTCAGCTGTACCACTTGGTGGCCATACCACTTTTCCAATTTGTCTTGGTTTCGGGGAGAACTAAAATTGTGCTTATAGAAAATCTATAAATTGTTGATCATTCTCGAAGACCTATCAACTTGTGTTTTTATTTGGGACATTTTTCCTCACAACCACCTTTATATGGGGCTAAGATTTATCACTTTTTATACTTTCTATAACATCAAACGCCACCCCAATTACTTTGGTCTATCTCGCTGCATCATTATTTTTCATAGGTATAGACACAATGTTGAAAGATTCAAAAGCCCTCACTCGGGTCCCATACCTAGTTTTTATAGCTCCTGAGTAGGTCATTCTTTGTAGCATGTTGTCCTCTAACTTGGTTCACAATCAACTCACTATCACTAAATATTTGTAGATTATTAATGCCTCTCCTCTTGGCCAAATGAAGTCCACGAATCAAATCCTCATACTCATTTGTGTTGTTTGATCAAGTAAACTAGAAATGGAAATCTTAGTAATACTTTGTACATTGAGGTGAAACAAGCATATCTCCTCCTCTACACCTTGTATACTTCTAGAGCCATCAAAGAATAAGTGCCATATGTCATTATCATCCTTGTGGTCTAGCTTAGTGATGTTAGGAAGAGAACGATTCTCTTCATGTAAGCAATAGACTCCTAGTTCCACCTCTTCCATTTCCTTGTAAGGGTCAAAAGCATGCCTCTTGTTTTCCTATTAATCAAGGGTCAAGTCTGGAATATATCTGACTTTAGTATCAGCTTCATGGGTGCTTGGATAATCTTCTTGATCAAGGGCTGAACAATTTTCATTGATTGGACTCGGTGTATGAGGCTCAATATGGAAGTTTGCAATAGGCTCATATCTGATTGTAGCCTTAGCTCCATACCTTGTTCTAAATAACATGTGTGACCAATCAGCAGACAAATAACCTCTAATTTTAGTAGTGAATTCTCTTGACAAACACAATGCAAAGTGTGGTGGCAAGTCTATGACTAATACATTTTGCAAGATGGTCACATTGGGACATGCATGCAATGTGAGGATCAAATATTTGATCACTCCAACTATTGTTACTGTTGTGCCATCCAATTATACCACACCTTTGGAAATGACTTCATATTAAAGACCCAGTTGATCAGCTATTTTTTTTGGCATTACAGAGCTACTTGCTTAGGAATAAATCATGCAATAATGCACTAGCTTGTCTACAATGATCAATGAGACATATAAGGGAGGAGGCTTCATATTATTACCTTTGTGAACTCTATAATTTCCTTCAGGATGAGCTACATTGGTAAGAACTTTCTCTTGTTGATTGGGTGACTCATTTGATGTTGACCAATTTTCGATAGCAGCTTGCAATAGGTATCTTTGTCCTTGGAAAGCCAATCACTCCCACATTGAGATGTTTACATTCATCCTCTTCATCTACTCAATGATGTAAAATGGAGATGAGCTATCCCTATTTTTCCTATTCCTTGAATATTATTCTCTTGCACATGGGTTGTTATGACTAGCACTTGAGTTGGTCTAGGGGGTGGCTTGGGTTGACCTTGCACATTGGGAGCTGCACTTTGATTTCCAATACCTTGTGGACTAATAGAGGGTTGTGGATTACTTGAATTCAATGATTTTCCTCTCCACTATTCCTTTTCTTGGACCGTGTATTGGAAGCTACACTTTGAGAAGGGGCTTTGTTAACTCCATAGAAGTCTTTTGTTTTCCAATTAACCAACATAATTTCAGTTGGAGGTGTCTCTTGTTGAGCTTCTTACTACTGATTTTCCTCTTGACTAGGTTATTGGGATAAACCAATAGTCCGTACCATCAAGGCCAAATTTTTTGCACAATTGAAACTTGTTGATTGAAAGTGGGGTAGATTGCAGGGAAAAAACCAGCTTATACTTGTGTGCCATGTTGTTTTGTGTTAGAACTAACGCTTTTGATGTTGAAGCTGCATTTGGATTATATGGTCAGAATGGCCTCAGTAGCTTGAGGTTTTCCTTGGTTCAAATTTTGATTTGTGGCATGACTTGGTGGTTTATTTTGCTGGTATGGGGGCCTAGCTTGATACTGAGTTTAAGGCTGATATGGCCTAGAAATTTGAGTGTGTTATCTCTCGATAGTCACTATCTTGTTTCCTAGGTTCTAAAGTTTTTCAAGACTTCTTGGAGATCAATTGAGGAGCTAGAAGATGAGGTGGAAGCTTCAGCTAAACTTTGATTCCGTATGTGAGATAATGTGGTTGTTTGAATAGTGCTTGGAGCTCCTAGTTTTGGATATAGAGCCATGGGTGCCCTAGGTCCAAGATTACTAGCCTGAATTAAACAATTTTCAGCTCTAATGGAAATTTTATAGGCTGTAGGTAAGGTTACACCTCCCATGGATTGAATCATTATGGAAATATCAGAATTTAAAGCTCTAAGGAAGTATAGAAAATCACCTTCGTTTGTTGGTCTTACGGCCACCAAAATCCTATCCCACGCTGGAATCTAAAGTTGAAGTTGGTCAACTACTCATTAGGATCCCTCTTGATTGTTTTCAATTGTTCCAACAAGGATAGATTATCTCCCTTCTCTCCAAATTGATTGTGAAGAGCTCTGCATAGATGGTACCAATTCTGAATAGAGATTGTTGTTAGACTCTTGAACCATTATGAATCTTTACCCTTGAATGAAGAGGCTAATAATTTTACTGCAATGTCCATCTCAATGATTTCATGAATTACACATACATTTGCAATGTCTTGAATGTGGTCACTAGGAGTAGTCTGGTTCTCTCTAGTGAAATATGGAATGCTATTCAATGTTGTAACTAGAACTTGATTTTTGCATTGAGAGTGAGTGGGTGCGCCAGGTGAAGTTGACATAGCGATTGGGTTGTGGATGTTCCATTATGATTGGCCTAAGAACCCTTGTTGATTGAATGAAATGCCTACAAAGTGGGGTGTTTAAAAAGGTCTATTTGGTGGAGATGGAGACCTTTGAGATCTTCTTCCCCTTCTCCCTCTGTATACGAATGAGTGCAGATAGACAAATAATCCTTCTTCTCTAGTTCTTGATATAGTCTGAATTCTTCTCATGAATCTGCCAAGCATAGGTTGCTGAAACCATTGGACTCTACCTCTTTGGAGTCATCAAATGTCTTATTTCAAAGATCCTTATAAGTTGAAAACTTACAACAAGTGCACATCAATCTTGCTGTGATAAAAAAGGAGACCTCTTAGTGCAACTAGGCATGCCAAAACCTGTTGATGCAAAATCGAGCACCCTTGAACGATTCTGAGTATAAATACGGCATTCGGTGTGATTGCACAACATTGGACCATCTCTCAAGTTGTGGGACTTGCGGACTTGAGATGGACCTCTAGAGAAGGCTGGTTCCTACTTCCTAGTCTACCTGCCACAAGCTACTCAAGTGCAGGAAACACCTATCTAACCTAATCTAACCATTATAAGGAGACAGGAGAGAGAGAAATGCATAAAAAGAGCCTATACTAAGTAGTGATACACCGAGAAAGGAAGTGGTTGATCACAAATCTAACTACCTGAAGTGGAGAGAGGTGAGCAAAGGAAGGCGTGGACAAGATGCACCACATACTAGAGATGAAATTCATAGGGAACACCACTTTAAAACACATTAAACAAAACTCCCAAAACCTAAAATAAACATCATAGTATGCACAATATAACTTGGAATGACGAGATGCAAGAAGAGACAAAAAAACAAGCAAGGATGGACAAAAATCATCATGAAACATATTTTATTACTCCAAAATTTCACACAGTACATCATTAGTGGGAAAGAGGCAAGAAAATTCCATTATAGAGCCATGAGAGGAGGCTTAGACTCCACATTCTACCCTAAGGAAGAAAGAGAGAGGGGGAAGGAGAGAAACAATGACCAACCTTTTAGAAAATGCCCCTCCTTTACAATATATAGAAAGAATAAGAGAGGAGGGAATAATTCAAACTCTACTCCAACCACCCCTGGAAGTGCATTGAATCCACCTACCATAATGAAGAGTCTCGTTGCAACACCCATACCCCCACTGATGTCCCTTACTAGGTAATAAAGAGGCCCATTCTTCATCATGGCAGCAGGTGGGAGACTTAACAGACTTCCAAAAATAGCAAGCCAAAACATTTATGAAAGCAGGTGAGAAGTAGACATCGATATCTTTCCAAAAAGTCCTCTCTTGCTCAAATACAAGTTTCCAATCAAAAGATATGTGTCTTTGAAGATCAATGTCGTGGGTACATAATATTTAAAAGAGTATGTCCATGCAAGACCCACGTGGCAGCCTCGCGCATCGTGAAGATTCAGCCCCTTCGCTTTCACTATTGAAATTACACCAAACTAATATGTGGTAGCTTCCTTAGTTATTTTTTGTTCTTCCCTTAGTTCCTCTTATTGGCGAAAACCCTATGCCTAACCAAAGACATGTGGAGGCCTCACGCTAATTTGGAAACCGCACCCATATTTTACCTTTGATGTTGTGTATATAAGACATGTGGAGGCTTCCGCAAGATTTTTGAATTTTGAATGGTCAACCTTACCTCTTCAAAATTTGAGCACGTGGTGGGTTGGCACTCATTTAGGGAATGAATTTTGGGTCATGCCTTTGAAATTTCACGATGAGGCATGTGGCCCCTTTTACATCTTTCTTCACTTTCTTTTTGTTTTTCCAAAGTCCCTTTCGTTTGGCGAGGTCATATGTGTGACCCTAGACACATGGTGGCTTAGTGCACATTTGAGACCTTCCCTCTGAATTTTACTTTTCAAGTTGCGTCATGTTGACATGTGGCTCCTTCCATTGGCCTACCTCTTCTTAGACTTTTCAATGGCCGATTATGCCTTTTTAGTCTCTGGACATGTGGAGGACCAACACTTGTCCTGGGAGACCCACTTTTGGATTTACCTTTGGAGATGCCTCGAGATGATGCATGGTGCCTTAAACAAGTGTTTGATACTTATCCAATTTGGGTTGATGCATTTCTTGAACCCTACAAACGTGGAAGCAACACACTCATTTGAGTCTCCACTTTGTGTCACGCCTTTGAATTTACATTGATGAGACACATGGTGCCATCCGTTGGTTCTTCAATACTTATCCAATTTGGGCCTACTCTGTCCCCATTTTTGACTATGTTAGACCCTAGACACGTGGATATTTGTAGCTCATTTGAGTCTGTACTTTGGGTGCGTTATTGAATTTGAACCAATATGACAAGTGGAGGATTCGCGCTCATTTGGGGTTTGCCTCTGAGTTGATCTTTAAAGTTGTCTTTGAGTCGACGCGTGGAGGCTTCGATGACTCGCCCATTTCAAATTTTCAACCTGTTGACTGATCCCTTTTCTCAAACTTGGAACATGTAGAATCTTGGCCCTTTTTTGGGGTCTCTATTTTGGATTATTTCCTTAGAGTTGTGTAAATTAGGCACGTGGCACCCTCCATGGGTCTGTCACTTTTCTACAGCCATTGAGATCCCCGTGGGGTCATGGGATGACACTTAAAAATTGCACCATTTTGCAAAAAGTGTAAAATTTAAAATTCTATCATAGACTTGCTGATCCAAATTTATACTTGGGAAAAATTTCTCCTGTAGGCTTATGCAAAAAGTCATCCTTGGGCTCGTAGGCCCACTTTTAGCAAAAATCCTTCCTAGGTACGTGGGCCTACAATTATACTTATGCCCATTTGCAAATAGTGCAAAAATTTAAAAATATCTCCCACCGCCACGCAGTCTCCGCACTTTTCTGTTGGCAAAAATCCTTCCTGTGCCCATGACCCGTAGCATATAAAATATGAAGAGTTAGAAGGAATTATTTATATCTATGGAAAGGGGAAGAAATTTCCTATCCGATGAAAATGATTTCAAGGGACCTTAAGTGTTTCAAATATGTAAAAATAAGATGGCAGCACAAAAGGGGGATAATGGTGTTAGTTGACCTAAAAATAAGTGTGAGCTTATTTAGAGAGTGAAGAGGGATGAATTTTTTTCCTAGTGACATAATTTTAAGGTCTTGGAAGCGGTATAAAGGGTGCAAACTAGTTGAGTTTGTAAAACTAGTTTATGGGTAGTATATTTTTATTAAGTGGAAATTTGTTTTTGTTTGAACCTATGGACATTTTATGAGATATAACATGAGTCTTGTTGAAATTTATCACAACTGTTCGAGAGTTCAACTCGAAACTCTATTTCTAAAATTGAAGGGATTTTTTTAAAGGGTCTAACTATGGGAAAAGGGAATTTAATCGCCACTATGTTTGTTTCGAATGTCAACTTTTCACTTAATATGTCTTTCAAGAAACATCTCTTACATGATCATGCATCAGCCTCTTAAGAACTAATGCAAGACCACGACACATATGGGAAGGACAAGTGTAGGTTAAAGGTGGACAATCCAAATCTTACATAGGGATAGTCTCCGTAGAAATTAAAGTAGGTTGTTGTTTATTTTTTATTCATATTAGAGTTTTATTAAGTGATTTGAGTTCATTAATTATGATTAAGTGAATATTTCCTAGTGTGTATGATTTAGTGCAAAAGTAAGTAATTAAAGCTCATCCCATTAATATCTTTTCATTTATTTCATAATTTAGAAGTACAATGGACCCACACAAGTCAGTCGGAATAACTCGAAATCAAGTACATGAAAGAAAGTACATGTATACAAAGCTATTAGTAAAATAGAAAGGAAATCCATCATTTCTTGTTTGGATTAATTTCCGTAGTTGGCTTTAAGTTGTCCTCTCTCGATCCTCTTTTTCATCTCCATCATTTATTGCCTTATACCCGAAAGAATAAAACTTAGATATTAGAGCTCCAAATTTCTTGTTTATCGTAGTCATAGCTTTAAAAAATGTAATATATTAAAAATAACTTGAAAATAAATTGGTGAATAAGGAATATATGAGCAGTAACATAATTATTCATGATCATATCAAAAAAATAAATCAACCAGGTGAGGAAAAGAAAATTCTACGGCTTTCATATTTTTCTAACTAGTTAATAAGTGTGCAGGTATATTTATTATCATCTATTTAAAATGTTTAAGTACAAATAGTAAAATCATGCTAATCGAATACGCACAACCTATGACATTTTATAATTGTATATGTAGAACTCGGGGAGAAAAAAGTTACAAATTTGTCACCGCTCAACACATGTGCACTTCGGTAAGAAAACATTTTCTAAGCTAAGTATTCATTTTCTGGAAGCAAATACATTTTTAAAAATCGTACTTGATAGTAATTGATTTAAATTTGAATTTGTGACTTAAAATACTTCTTTTCTTTCCACATCCATTATTTTCACTATGAATGAATGAACAACTCTCTTTTAGCCAAGTCTTCTCTCTCGATGCCTTGTTATCTCATGAAGTGCACCTATGTTGAGGGGTGAAAGTTTTTTAATGTTTTTTCTACCTTACTTCTATAGATACAATTGAAACACCTCATAGGATGTGAGTCTCCATATAGCATGATTTTACTTTCTATAATTGAAGCTTTTAACTAGGCTGGTAATAAATGTATTTGTTGACCAAATAAGCTCACACTTATATTTAGGTAACCTAACACCATTTTCCCCCTTTTGTGTTGTAATCTAATTTTTACATATTTGAATCACCTAAGGTCCCTAAAATCATTTCCATCAGATGGGATTTTTTTCCCTTTCTAGAGATATAAATAAGTCCTTCTAACTCTTCATATTGTTTAAGTTATGGGTCGGCGGGCACAGGAAGGATTTTTGCCAAAAGTGCATTAGTGAGCCTAGGAAATTTTTTTGCCAATGGGAAAATTGTGGACCGGTGGGGTGGTGGGAGATATTTTGACATTTTTGACTATTCAAAAAGGGGCACAAGTATAATTACGGGGCTATAGAGCTAGGAAGTATTTTTGACAAAAGGTGGCGGGCCCGGGGATGACTTTTGCAAGTGAGTCTCATGGGGTCGTAGAGAAATTTTTCCCAAGTATAAATTTGGGCCAGTGGGTCTATGGGGGAATTTGAAAATTTTACACATTTCATAAAATTACACGGAGTTTTCAAGCATGGGCCCATGAGCTGTGGGGACTCATCGGGTTGTTGGAAAGTTATAGACTGAGGAGGGTACCACGTGCCTCATTAGTGCAACTACAAGGATAGAATAAAAATGAATACCCCAAACAAGCGCTAAGCTTCCACGTGTCCCGTGTCATAAAAAGGGACAGATTCCACATTTGAAAATTCAAAATGAGGCAGGGCCAGCCAGAAGTATCCACATGTCAACTCAACACAAATTCAGAGATCAACTCGGAGGCCGACACCGAATGAGCGCGAAGCTTCCACGTGTCGAGATCAGCACAAATTCAAGAGCGTGGCATAAAGAAGAGACTTAAATGAGCACCAAATCACCACGTGTTTGGGGTCGAACAAGGTCAAAAAAGGGGATAGAGAAGGCCCAAATTGGTTAAGTATCAAGAACCGATAGATGGCGCCACGTGTCTCATCGCCTTAAATTCAAAGGTGTGACCCAAAGCGAGATACTAAAATGAGCACATGGCTTCCACGTGTCTAGGGTTTGAGAAAGTAATCGATCTGAATTAGCTAAGTATCTTGTAGACTCGTAGAAGTCACCATGTGTTAGCTTGGTGCATCTCCAAAGATAAATCCAAAAGCGTGTCTCGCCAGATAAGTGTTGGCCCTCCACATGTCTAGAGCCCGGAAAGGTAGAATCGGCTGTTGAAAATTCTAAGCAGAGGAAGGCTATTGGAAGGAACCACATGTCAGCACGATGTAACTTCAAATGTAAAATTCAGAGGGAAGGTCTCAAATTTGTGTTGAGCCTCCACGTGTCCAGGGTCAGACATATGGCCCCTCCAAACAAAAGGGACTTGGTCAAAACTAAAAGAAACAAAACAAAGCTGTGAAAGGTACCAAGTGCCTCATCGGCACAATTTCAAAGGTGCGGCCTTAAAGGAAGTCCCCAAATGAGTGCCTACCCGCCACGTGGTTAGATTCTGAAAAGGTATGGTCGGTCGTTGAAAATTCCAAAAGCTTGTGGAGGCATCCACATGTCTTATCCATGTAACTTCAAAGGTAAAATATGGGGGTAGTTTCCAAATGAGCGCGAGGGCTCCATGTGTCTCGGGTCAGGCATAGGTTCTTCGCTAACATGAGGAACTAAAGGTAGAACACAAAAAAACACATAGGAGCTCGTGGAAGCTGCCATGTGTCATTATGGTGTAATTTCGGGAGTGAAAGGAAGGGGATGAGTCTTCATGATGCATGAGTCTACCACATGGGTCTTGCACAAACAAAATCTTTTAAATATTGTGCGCTGTGACCCCGATCTTGACAACCATATCTATCAATTGAAAACTTAGATTTGACCACAAGAGGAATTTTTGGAAAGCTCTCAAGACTAGATTATCACCCGCCACCATAATGAAAATGGGCCTCTTTCTTTCCCAAGTAAGGGACAAATATGGGGGCATGGGTGTTGCAGTGAGACTCTTCATTGTGGTAGGTGGAATCAATTTTATTTTAGGGGTGGTTAGAGTAGAGTTCAAATTATTCCATCCTCTCTCTCTTATTCTTCTAATATATTGTAAAGGAGGGGCCTTTTGTAAAAGATTGGTCATTGTTTCTCTCTTGCCCCCCTCTCTCTTTCTTCCTTAGGGTAGAATTTGGAGTCTAAACCTCCTCTCATGGCTCTGTAATGGAATTTTATTTCCTCTTTCCCTCTGATGATGTACCATTTTGTTGTCTCTTCTTTCCTCTAGTCATTGCAGGGTATACTATGCATACTTGGATGTTTATTACAGGTTCTTCGAGCTGTGTTTAATGGGTTTTGAAGTGGTGTTCCATGTGAATTTCATATTTGGTTTGTGTTGCATCTTGTCCACTCCCTCCTTTTCTCACCTCTCTGCACTTTAGTCAGTTAGAGTTTTGATCAGCCACTTCCTTTTCTTGTGTATCACCACTTTTTGTAGGCTCTGTTTTATGCATTTCTCTCTCTCCTTTTCTCCTTAGAATGGTTAGATTAAGTTAGATATGTTTTTCCTATAACTCGAGTAGCTTGTAGGCAGTAGATTAGGAAGTAGTAAAGAACCTTCTCTGGAGGTCCATCTCAAGTTCGCAAGTCCCAAAACTTGAGAGATGGTCCAAAGTTATGCAATCACACCTTGAATTCCCCATTTCATACTCAAATCATTTCGGGGTGTTATGATTTTACATCAACAAAAACTGTCATGAAATAAAACATACCTTTGTCTCCACAAATAGACTTGTATGGGCCATGAAATAAACTCACCAAGATATAAGCCATATATCACTATAAATATCTCATAATCTAATATTACAAATCCCTCCAACTATAAGTGTAAGAATTTTAACCAAGATCATCTTTGTAAACTACTTTTTATGCCTTTGTTGAACTCAAGACTTGAACATCAACCCAACATTCCCATCACCTCAAAATACACTTCAAGATTAAACAAAGCATAAATGCAATTATACATTACTTCGAGGAACTCAAAACCTTTGATAATCATGAAGAACTTAGAATCATCACTTTATCTTATGAGGTCATTTAACATCCTACAAATTAAACATCCTTCATATTTTTCCTCAAATGAAAGCACATAAATTTTTCATACGTTATCCAATAATAAATTTTTATATAAAAATGGAAATCTCTTTCGACAAGGATCATATCAAAACTTTAACGTCATCCTAACTCCTAGTATAGCTCATGATATTAAACATTTACTGAAAGATGCTCCAAACCACCCTAAAACCATTCTTCATATATAGGGAACACTTTTAAATTTTTCATCCCAAACATAACTTGAAACTATCATGTACATATTTAAAAAATCCAGGGATAAAAATAATGTCAATTTATTCTTGAAATCCTTTGGAACATTTTGCCTCAAACAAACTTTATTTAGAAACAAAAATTATTAGGTGGGGCCCACATACTCCAACATTCTCTAATATAACTTTTTGCAAATATGGAGGAGTCATATAAAACAAAAAATCATCAATTTTTCAAATAAAAATAGGCTCGCTATACCCCTTCGTCTTGAAGTCACTCTTAGTTAAGGTTTTGCTAGGATTTCAAACCAACTTACCTTGTTAAGGATCGTTCATAAAAAAAATGACAATAAAAAAACCATATTATTTTTGTAAAATATTCATACATGACCTAAAAATATATTCCAAATATTTTAGGTATACATATAAATAATAAAGTCCGCAAAAAAATCAAAAATTCTACTTTAGTCGAGGAAAAATACATTCTCACTTGCCTAATTTTGGCAAAACATGCATATCTTGCAATTATTTCTTCATAATGACCTTAAACCTGTCATGTAGCATCATGCAAATGCCATTTAACTTTCCAAACTCATAGATATCCCAAATATCTCTAAAAATCTCCATCCAATGTCATTTACCCATGTTTTCTTATGTGTTCTCAACTTCTTTCTTCCCAAGGACTCTAAAACACCACAAAGCAAGACCTAAAAAATCACCATACACCTTAGGTACATACTCAATATGTTTCTAAAATTATTTCAAAATGATTATCTTCTCAAAATATCATACCTCCGTCTCATTCTACTTGGTTTAGGGCTAGGAATAAGCTAGAAATGACCAAGACTCACCACCGACAACCCATGAACAAAATATTATGGCCTCATGTAAACTCTTAGCTACCATGAAACATCATACAAATGAGATTTGAAATTATGACAACCTTTAACTCAATTTGGAGGATTCAAACCTGATTTATCTTAGTCAGCCATGCAACAAGACACCATAGAACTTCACCAAACTTTACACTAAAAATAAACTTTCAAGTTTGACCATGACTAACACTTGATGAAGACACATTCCACACGATGAAATATTTTATTTCAATGGAATTGAAATTAATGACAACAAAGACACTCAATGATCAACAATCCACACTTTTTTTCATTAATGGTAACCAACAAGACCAATAACTAAATGACCACTTTTCCATTTTTGATCCCTCTACCCCCTTTACCAAATATGAAAAATATATACTAAAAACTAGAATGATTAACTAAAATTTAAATTTTAAGAGTTCATATAAGAAGTATAACAGTAAATAAGAGATAACCAAACAAGGAGAAATGCCCAAAGCAACTAAGAAGGTAGATATGTAAAACCCTAAAGTGAAAAGAGAGTTAGAAAGAAATCAGCTAATTCAATGAGGTTCTTGGAATGTATCGTAAAGATGAGCTATAGAGATAGGAGGAGGAAACTATTGTGCTAAGATATAAACAAATTCAAATCTTGATTATATAAGTGGACATGGGAACTTGGGAGAGAATCAATGTACGGGTGGGTTCCCTAGTTCGAGTTCTCAATGTCATGGTTTGTGTAGGAGTTCCAAACACTAGATTTGTAGGGTTGTAAGGTGATGCAAACCCTTCATTTTTTTGTGAGTAATTCATTACACTTTGTCGGATGTCAATGGTGATCAAAGATGGAGAGAAGAAGCGTAAAAACCTAAAATGAACATCAAAACCTAAAACAAAGAGATGCAAATGAAGTGGTAAAATTATCCTCGGTGACCAAAATGGTGGACTTACTAACTAATCACCGCACTACATCTCATACCTGATGGAGTTATATTTTCTTTGTGTAATCACAGGTTTTTAAACAGTTTTAAGTAGTAAGAAAAATTATGTGTAGAAATGTTATAGAATGGTGGATGGAGTATAATAAACCTCCCTCTTATGTAGTGATGCAAATGAACCAGCCTTGTCCCTTATGATGGAGCTAGATGGATGCAAATGAGCTCTCGATTCCTTAGATGGAATGCAAAATTAGGTGATTATAGTAATCATTAGTGCTTGGTGCTTAGTGTTTGGCCCCCTCATTATGGTCTCATAAAATCATATTTATATGGTTCTCTTTTTATAATTTTGAAATTAACCCCAAAGAGGCCAACATAAAAAATAAAATATCCTCAAATGGATAGAAAGCGTAAAAATAGTGGTGGGAAAGTGAAAAGGATGGGGCTCCCGATTGGTACTAGGGCACTTTTGGGCACCCAAGATAATAGCATGGGCACACCATATTAACCTCAAATGATGTAAAATGAAAAAATAAACTAGGAAAGTATGTGATGAAGGTCGATAGTTACGATAGAAAGAGAAGTAAAATGGCCAAAAGATGGGGGTTAATTAGTACTTTCTTCACTCAATAACCATATGAATAGTAGTATGAGATTGTGACTAAATAATTTCTAAAGTGCATGATTTTATGTCTACATTTCCCGCACTATATGTTAGTGAGAGGAAAGCTCGATATCATAAAGTAGATAGATATGCGTACTTGATGCCCATGCACAATGATGTAGAAAGTGAGATGATGGAATTAAAAATTGTGAAATGGGAAAATAGTGAAGTGTCAAAACTAAAGATGCCAAAGTGTAAAAAATTTGTGAGAGTACACCTAGGGTGGAAACACGTCTGTAGTTGATAATGTGTGTGATGTAGCTGCATGTTAGTATGAGGTGTATGCTAATGATAAATATTTTTGTTGTCATTGTTGAATGATTTCTTCTCATATGTTCATACTTGCGAGGAGAAGATAATAAAGTAGTCAAATACACTTGTGTATATGTGACAAATGTATGTAAATATGCATGCATATAGAAAAAATTATTTCATGCAAATGAAAAATGTAAAAGGGATGTCTGCACCTAATCCATGAGGGAAAGGGTGTAGAAAGGATATCCTATACTACAAGTTTTTTTGGGCGATATCATGCCACCATAGCCAAATAAGTGTAGGGAGGAAGTTTGTTATTCACCAACCTGTAACTTCTTCCCTGACGTTTTGTGAAGAGATCTATGTATTGATTGATTTTTTGGGTTATCCAATGTTACTAGATGAAGTGATGTAGAGAGGAAATCATCTATATCCTATAACCTATAACTACTACCTAGAATGTTAAGGATAACATGACCTATAAAATATTGTTATGTAGAAGGTTCATACATTGTTTTGAAGCCACTCATTGTATAATCCAAAATGTCAAGGGAGAAAATTGAATTGAATTGTATAAGTGTAGAAGCATTATATATTATATAAAATCCAAAATTATTCCCCCTCTTTGGGGGTGCATGTGACATTGTTGATAAGAGAATATGTCCCCAAAAGAAGACCAAGTGCATAAAATCTTCCCTATGTGGAAGGCAATGTGCTTGGTAAAAATAAAGGAACATCCAAGAAAGTGGCTAGAAAACAAGTGTTAGTATGAATAAGCATGTATGTAAAGGACAAGTGTAGGCTATGTAGACAATGTAGAAGTTGGAAAGAAAGTAAACACACAAGAAGACAATCATAGACCACCAAAGTGGGTTTTAAACATGGGGCACCACTCATGATGTCGCAAGACACATGGCCATAATGGCAACATACAAACAAACAAGTTGTAACACTAAACAAATGGCAAGTCTACATAAATATAAAAAAGACAAGGAAATACAAACAATAGATAACCATAGAAGTGAATTGTCCTAGAAAAAAAGTTACACATGAAGCACCCATTAGCATGTTAGAAAGATAACCCATATGTCAAAAGTGTGTATAAGAAAGAAATGAGAGTAATAAGTATAAAATGAAACAAAACAATTATAAGAGATGAATGTTTATTCCCTTGAAACCAATATAAGATTGGTAGGAGGTGAGCATCCTTGATGTGTGTGAGATACCTATATCTCGTGATCATTACTAGAAAATATGTAAAACCACATGTGTGTATGGTAAAGATAATGATATATTGAACATATCACTAACATGTTAAATAAAGTGATCAAGAAAAATAAAATGTAAGAAAGACTAAAAGATACCAAGATATGAAACATGTTGTGGATGGATGGAATGGAATGCATAATGGATTTTAGGAGGTGCATGCCCCATGATTGAGTGGATTTGTATGCAATGAGGTTCATTTAGTATGCCCCCTCAACATGTAAGAATGAAGTGAAACAAGAGTTCGTCATCAAGAAATGGTCAAATAATGTGTATTGTGTTTAATGCATTGTGAAGTGTGTGTGTGTGTGTTATATGTGACCTAGAGATCAAAGGAACGATGATGATTTCCTAAAGTGTATATAACACGATGAGATAAATAAAGGGAGTGGTGATGTATCCTAAAGTGTGTACCACTAAAAGATGAAGGAATAAGTGAGCATTTAGCCTGTAGTGTATGTCACTAACCTTGGAAGCGTTGCATGAGAGAAGTTTGAATAAAGAGAATGTGTGTATGATAAGGTCCATTTGTTTGGTAAACCCTCAACAATTTAGTATGGATTGAGGAACTAAAGTGCATTATAGGGTAGTGAAGCAATGTGTAGAATATGATGTAGTATGTGTTATGATAAGATAAAACCATGTGATACATAGAATGTTTAATGTACAATATAAAGTGGGAAATGTATGATGTATAGATAGAGTAATAATGCGTGATTAGACATGATATAGTATGTAGGATGTGGAATTCTAGACTCGTAGACAATAGGATTGTGACACAAGTATTAGTAATATTAACATGGTGTGTAGAGTATGCAGAATGTGTAAATGTGTAATGTTTGAAATGATGTAGAATAAATTGAGAGTGTAAGTTGTAAACTATATGATGCGATATGTATGAAGAGTCACATGATGAAGTAAGTCATAGTGTGTAATGCCTATTATGTAGTGTGTGAGGGTAATGCATCTTAACAGTGTGTGAGGGTAGTGGTTGATGTTGCATATAAGCATAGTATTTCTTAAGATGCATTACATTGAGTGTATTTTTAGCACCTTTGCTAAAAGGGTGGCGAGGTGATAAATCCACCACCATGTTTGTTAGTGATAATGTATGGACCAAGCCAATTACACTTGAATTTTCCTTTGAAAGGTTCCTCGGCATTTTTATTCGTTTGATGTATTTTAAGACGAGGTCACGATATTGAACTCATGAAGAACATTTTTATGATTCTATGCATGTGATGAGATTGATATGAGTGAATATTTTTGAGTTCTTGGACACGATGTGAGTCCAACATTTAAAGCTCATGTAAGTGGTTTTTGAGATATTAATTGTCTTTAAGGATGCCTTTAAGAGAGATCCTAAAAAAAAATATTTTTAGCTCAAGCGAGATAATGGCCTCAACACCATAGATAAAGAAAGAAGGGGTAGAGTAAGTAGGTGTATAAACACTAGTATGATAGTTGCATAGAACATAGAATAGCTGGTTATGCCAACCAATACCACTAGAATCAATGGTATTGTGTAATATTTTGACAATGATTGTTTTGGACGCCTCATATTTTCCATTACCTTGCCAATAGTAAGGGGTAAAAAATAATTTCTTTATTTTAAATTTGGCATAAAATATTTTAACGTCTTTTTTTAAAGGAAGACTTCTTAAAATTGATTATAGCTAAAAGCACACAAAAACATGTGTTAATAAGTGTTGTGAGAAAGTTACAAATTTCTATGTTAGTGACCATTTGTAGGGTCAGCTTCTTTGACCCACCTCCTAAAGTACTTAGTAGTAGTAATGATGAATTTATGTCTATTGGTAGACTTAGGATTACTAATGGGAGAAAGGCCAAGTAGCTGCAATCGGATGGAGGTCATAAACTGTGTATGATGGAAATCAAAGCATGATTTTGAATTTTCCACAATGAGTGAAATATTTGAGGAAATATTGTTTCATTACAGGAAAATAGTACCCTTGGCGTAAACGTTTTTGTGACATAGCTTTACTAGAAAAATTACCACCACACATGTTATCATGTATGTGCAAGATGGCAATGTGTATATTTGTGAGTGTGAGGCAACATAAGAGGTGAATATAAATTACATGTTTAAATGATTATATGACAACAATTACATGATGAGTAGCCTCACATCGTAACCGATATCCTCATGATGTTGTAGATTATAATCCATAAACCGATTATATAAGTAATTGTAAATAGTTGAAAACCATCTAGAGTTGTCTTGACTATGCATTATGGTGTAAGATATAATAGGTAATGAAAAGATATAAGGATGTCATAAATGTGTAATTACAAATGTGGCTTATTCATATTTGATGTCCTATGGAATAAATGATGCAACACTAGCCATAACATCAACATGATGATTATCCTTTAAACAAATGGTAGTAATGGAATAACACTCAAATGTATCTAGGAGATCTTTGAAAAAAATGTTGTATGGGATTAGATGTTCCTCCTCTTTTTGTTATATGTATCATTGACCTGATTGATGATTAATTGAGAGCCTTCATATATAGAAATTGTGAATGAGATGTTTTTGAACGGTAAGTAGGCCTAAAATGAGGGCTTCATACTCTATGATGTTATTTGTATAATAAAACCCTAATCAATATGCGAAAAGGAGTGGGCATCCTATATGGGGTAAATGAATAATATCCTATCTCTAACACTAGATCGATAATGAGAGCCATGAAATTCATTTTCCATGTGTGTGGCTCAACAATATAGGTAGTGAAATTGTCACAAAAAGAATCACAAATTGGTGATGCATCTAAGAGGGTTCTGTAACTAATTAATAGGTTATAACTTGTCCTTTGATGACTTTTGGTGGTATAAAATTCAAATCAAACTCAATGAGAAGTGTTACACATCGCTCCAAGTGTCTTGACAAATGTGATGCGACATAATAAATACCGCAAAGGATTGACTTTAGTGATAATATGTACTTCATTATTTAGGAGATACTGTCACAATTTATCGTAAAAAAACCAAGTGGAGACATAGTTTCTCAATATAGTTATAGTTACATTCATAAGAGAGTAGTGTATGAATGATATAATATATCTCTCTTTCACATTGAGAATCATCATGTTATGCCAATAGAGCACCAAATACATGAAATGTGAAAGAGATGTATATATAAAAAGGTCAATCAGCTAAAGAAGGTTCTAAAAACAAAAAGTTTAATAAGTAGGATTTGATATTATTGAATGCTTGTTAAAATTTCTTTTCTTGAATGAATTTAGTATCTTTCCTCTTAAGACCTGTAAATGGTGTAGTTTTATCATCAAGTTGTGTAGTGAAACACCAAATAACTTGAAGTTTTCCTTGTAAGGATCATAATTGATGAAATTTTTTGGGTGGAGGCATATTGATATTGGCTTTAATTTTTGTAGGATCAATCTCAATGCCACGTTGGGAGATTATATATCTAAGAAAAGGTGCTTGTGATGGCCAATTTTTTTTTTTTTGGGATTTAGATGCATACGATATTTTTGTAGTCATTCAAATAGTATTCATAGATCCTTTGTATGGGAAGAATGTCACCTAGATTTGGACAAAATGTCCTTTACTTAATCTTTGATGATCTTGTTAAGATAATCACATAATATATGTTTTATTTGCCCGAAGGGCATTGATAATTAGTTTTTGCAGTTTTTAAGTCATGGGGAATGCATAATTTTATTGTATAGAAAAGCCATCGATAAATAAATAATATCATATCCATTTGTAGAATTGATGATAGTATCGATGTGTGGTAAAGGAAAACTATTATTAGAATAAGATTTGTTTAAATAATAGAAATTAGTGTAATAATGAACACGACCATCTAGTTTCATTACTAATGTAATATTAGATACCCATTAAAGATATTCAACAACACGAATAAAATCGGTATCGAGAAGCTTATGAATCTCTTCTTTAACTAGAAGTGCCACTTTGGGATTTATTTTATAAATTTTATAGTGGAAAAGTTCAACACTAAGGTTGAAAATAATATTGGGTATTACGAATGATGGATAAACACCCAATATATCACTATAGTTCCATGCCAAAATATAAATAAATTTATTGATATCTTTTTTTCGGCATGAGTAAGGAAGGAAACTAGAATAATTCTATGTGGATTTTTAGATGTACCAAAGTTACATTGAATTGTTTCTTCATTAGGAATGGTTGAGAAATATTTGATGTATGGATCAGTAGGAATGTAATCAGGAGTATCACATTTTCATGGATACATTAGATTCTTTGAAATAATATGTATCATTGAGAGATGATGGGAGATGTCATTTATAGTGAAAGGAAGGAAGATGATCGTACACACCCATATAACCGAGTAAAGTATCATCAATAGAAAATTATATAAGGTATCCCAAGTGGTAGATGCATCATCACTGATGAGTTCAGGATGTACTATGGAAAGTGAGGTAACATAAAATGTAGTATAAGCATCAATAGTTGGCTTAAATGAAGATGATACCTGAGCCCAAACTTGTGTGACTTTATAAGGATCTATTAAAGTATTATGACCTTATGTTCAAGTTGATCTAAATTTATGCCAAAAAAATCATAGCGGCACAAGTATTTGTACCCTAACCCATATTGAGAAATGTCCTAAGGAATATCAGAGGAAGTAGTAGTATCACTAGATTACTCAACAAAACTATAATACTCAAAAAGTGAAGGATCGGTGGAACATCATAAATAGTTCCTTCATGATGGAATTTAAGTCATACATGTCATGTATAAGGTATTGTATGCATAACATGGGTATAAGGCCATCCAAGAACAATATTATAATTAAGGTTATTAGGCATGACATGACATGTTATAGTGATTGTACATGGGTGATAGTGATATATAAGCTGACATTACCTACCACATGCTTGGGAATTTTATCAAAATGACAAATAGAGATAGAGGAAGTATCTAGAGATGCTTTTGACATAGCTAAATGATGAAGAAAATTGATTTATCAAATATGAAAGCCAGATCCATCATCAAATTAGGCATGCTTGACCTTGAATTTGTTAGCGAAACTTGAATATACATGGGAGGGTCATCTTGTTGTATTACTTGAGAAGGAAATTCATTGGTTATGAAATTTATTTGATCCTCATCGAGGATAGAGAAGAAGTGAACTTATGGTTAACATATTAAGGTGAAGTATGAAGAGTAATATTGAAAGGAACAATAAGAAGATTGTTTCATTTGTGATCTCAAATTATAATAGCACACCACATTAGATTTACAAAATAGAAGATCTAAAATACCATATATGGAAATCCATCATAATCCATAATACTCACTACATTACAATACAATGACTTGAATTACTCAATAAGAAAGATGTACATATAGGAGGAGGGAAGTGTAACTACTACCTAAATTAGTGGTGAAGAACTCCCACTAAGCAATCTTTGGTAGTTAAGTTAACTCCAAAAGACTAGTGAGATAACTTCACATAAGCGAGAAGATAACTCAATACAATTAGTAAGATAACTCCACACAAATAGTATAATTAAGAAAGCTAACCCAACTAGTGTAGGGATAAACAAGTGTAGGAATTATCCTAATAAATAA
Source organism: Taxus wallichiana var. yunnanensis (assembly GCA_018340775.1). Lineage (NCBI taxonomy): Eukaryota > Viridiplantae > Streptophyta > Pinopsida > Cupressales > Taxaceae > Taxus > Taxus wallichiana. Next base: position 290,391,997 of record CM031241.1, on the reverse strand, counting down.
ATAAAAGGATAAGTAATAACCTACACTAACACCCTCTCATAAGAATAACTTAGGTGGGAGAAAAATAAGGTGGGTCTTGGAAACAATGCTTGATTAGGTACTCACATACAATAAGCGGGAAAATTGGATACCACAAGTTACCCAAAACAAGTAATAACAAAGTAGAGAGAAAAATCCCACTTTGCAAGATATCCTTAGAAGCTTGGCCTCCAAAAAATAGTACAATGGTAAAAAATGTGGTATGTAATGTGATCGAATCCATTACTTAATCATATAACTCAAAAACAAATGAAATTGGGATTCACTAGAATAGCTCAATGCAAAGAGACTATCAATGGAGTGATGTCAAAAATATGAAAAAAACACTTAACATGATTTGATCAACTACTACAAATAGGTGTGCCACGATCCAAGAAAAACCAAGGTAATAAGGCAAGGACATGAGATCCAAATAAATAGGAGTGCCACGATCCAAGAAAAGTCAATGTAAAAAGGCAAGAACATGAAACCTAAAGAATAAATATCAACACCACACCCTCCTATACTACTAAATGGGTGGAGTTGTGCTACAAATATTTATGAGGTTCCCATAATCAACTACTCGAACATTGAAAAAATAACACTAGACTTCACTAGAATAGATCCCCCACTAGAGATATTGTCAACATGTAAAAAGTGTGAAAAATACAGATCAAGAATATCTTAACAAAATAGAGAGATCTAAATACATACACCCATTGATACAAGAATTCAACAACCAAAAGTTGAGGATGTCGGGCTTAACCAAAATTGCATCCACAAGTGATTACATCACTCTCCCAAATTTGGAACTTTATAATTGTGTGCGTGTAAACATTAAAATGAGTAAAATTACCTTTTAAATTTGACATATGTGTATAAAAATGGAAACAATGCGTAGCTCTTGAAAAAATATAAAATTAAAAAAAAAAACACCTTAAATTGTGCTACGGATCAAAAGTTATGAGCTCTAGAATGTTTTGTTATTAAAATAATATTTTAATGCTGATTTTTTAAAGGTACAAATGACACCCAAATGTCTAAAGGGAAAAATATTGCATCCACACGATAGAGGCTTACGACCAAAGGATAAAAGCATGTGCCCAAAACCTAAAACATTCGGAGGATAAATCATTGCATCTAGAGGGTGCATGTCAATATCCAATGGATAAAAAAATGCACCTTTAGGGTATAAATATTCATCCAACAAATAAAAGACTACATCCAAAAAATAAATATCCATATGGTAGAAGAATGCATCGGAAAGTACACGCTTATATCAATGGATAAAATAATGCACCCAAAGGGTACAGATCTTCGTCCAATGGATAAAAGACAATGTCGAAAAATAAATATCAAGAGGGTATAAGCATGCATCATGAAGGTACACACTTATATCCACTAGATAAAAGAATGCACCCAAAAAGTACAATTGTTAACATAAACTTTGAATGCAAATATCTCTTTTTTGGGCGGTTATATCAAAAAAACAAAGAGAAGCGTAGAAAGTTTCTTAAAAAACCCAAAAAACGTGATATAATTTTTGAGTCGAAAAAAATATGTCTATACATAAGTACCGATTTTTGAGAAATTTGCCAAAAAAACCCTAAAAATGTCAAGATTCAACTATCTCCAAACATATTCAAGTTTACATTTGATTATATGGTTTGGAACCTTCCAAATCAATGGTGCACTCCATTTTGCATACAAATGCATGTTGAAAAAAGTGCTTGAAAATTCTGAATACATGAAAATAATAAACCCTTGCTTAAAGAAAAAAATTATATATGGATGTTTACGTCATCTATAGATCTGATACCATGAAAGGAATGATAAGAATATTGTTTTAAGATGCAATCTCGAGTATAATAGCACACCACATTATATTTACAAAAATAAGAGCTAATTTAATAACATATGAATATACATCATAATCCATAATGCTTACTAAATTACAATAAAATTACTTGAATTAATCAATAGGAATGATGTACATATAGGAGGAGGGAAGTGCAACTACTACCTAAATTAGTAGTGAAAAACTCCCACTAAGCGATACTAGTAGTTAAGTTAACTCTAAAAGTGTAATGCCCACACTTTACCCAACAAGAACTCAACGAAGACAGGAAAATTATGGAATAATTTTTTTTTGAAAGGTTCCAAGGCCTTAGCTCATATTTTAATAAAATGTAGATTACCAAAAATTTTAAACTATTAATTGGCAGTGGAAAACAATTATCGATTAATTAAGACTGCCTCAATTTTCAAATTTAATATTACGTTTTAATTCTTTCACCAACAAGTTTTCTAAAATTTTATTTAAATAATCTTCATTAGCTTTTAAAAATGTAACTCCATTAATCCTATTTAAGGTACAAAACAAACTTATATTAAATCATACTAGGATAATAACCTTGCTTTGTTAAATACATGTAATTTATAATAAGTTCATTATTCTAATGGGGAAAGTGCTCAACTTATTCTAACCCCTTAGGCCCCCATTTAACAATACACACCCATATTTTATTTAAAAACATTCCCACCTAAATACCCCATCACTTAAGTGATGTAGGGTTCATCCTACACCATTGGATCTATTCTTTCCTAGCCCTTAGATTTAGGTTTGACAAAAGTAACCCTAAGAATCCTTATGGATTGTCATATATTATTTTATAACTCTAATCTCTCATTTCTCTTGTTTTGTTTTGTAGGTTAAGGAAGGAGGAGAAGAAAAAGAAGCCATGGAGGCCATTAGAGAGGATTGGAAGCTCTCATTTGATAAGCTTTTGGGTTTAATACAAGGATTTACCCAACCCATTCGTGGGTATTATTTTCTCTTCTGAATTTTTTTATTATTAAAAGTATTTTGCTTGTGGATTCAAAGTGTATACTTTGGGTGTATACCCATTTGGGAAAAACCTCAAAAGCTAAGTAACTAATTTACAGATAAAAAATTTCCTATATATATATACACATATATAATAAAAATTAAAAAAATAAACCACATAAAATGACATACACAATCCATAATTACTAAGGTGACTATGGTTAAGGTGTCTACATAAGGTTTGAAATGGGCCGCATGAGATTTATTTTTGAGGGTAATCTAAATGTTTCATGGGGGTTTAAGGAAATGGGGAAATGGTGTTGGGTGACTCCACCCCCAACCCATATTACCTTTTATTAAAGCATACAAAGCATATGGAGTGGCCATGTCCACTAGGCCGACTCATCTAACCTTTGCACATTTTTTAATTTTTATTGTTTAATATTAATATGACTTTCCCTTTTTTTTACCTTAGCCCGATTCAAAAGGATTTCAAAAGAATAAATTTTCTTCCCCATGGGCTGTTAGAATTTGAGGATTCAAATAAATATGGATTTAATAAACTTACATACTACATAATGTTCTGATAAATATTTAAATAAAGATTACATCATAACATAAGTAAATAAATAACACAAGTGACACAATATTTATAGTGGAAAACCCTAATAGGCTAAAAACCACTTTGAAAATAACCTTTTACTTTAGAAAATTATTTTACATCTAATAAGATCACCTTCTCCTTTAAAACCCTTTTTTAAGGGTAAAACCAAATCACTTGATTTGCACACCTTTGATATATTTCTGAATATATCAAATGAGGACCTAAAGTCCTTTTTATAAGGTGATCGGTAGTATGTCTCTGACCCATCTTTTCAACCTAAAATGGTTGACACATACACGTGGGTTAATACTAGTTAATATTATAAACATAATCACTTTATGATATTAAATATTTAACTTAAAGTATATACCTAGGTTAGTATATTTAATAATAGAAATATAAATATTTTATATTATTAAATGTTAAACTATATATTAGTGATGGACACATATAAATTAAGGGTTTGCTTAGATCACTTAATCATTATGTTTAACACTCCCCCTTAGTATTAAGTGGAATAACATAACATATGCCAATAGATTTCCTTCCCGTGGTACACTACAGATTTACAATCCTTAAACCATAAATATTTTAGGCTAGTATATCGGTTGAAGGATTTATAACACCTTCATCATACTTAAATTACATTTTAGTACAAATGGATTTGGAATCCCAAAGATCATCCCATGATCGGTGGCTAAGTATGATTTGTAAGTTTTACATGTTCTCACGAGGTCTCAAAAAATGTTATTGAACCCAATCATATAGGAGCTTTTTATAACCAAGGACCTCCTTAACAATATGCTTCTAGTTGATGTTTACTAGTAAACTCAATAAGATCTACTAAAGAATTTACTAAATACTTCCTTTAAGATCTTTCTACACCTCTTTCTAAAAAATAAACCGAGGAGGTATACATGCGGAAGGTCTTTGTACACTTGCCTAGAAGGTCTTTTTTTACTTTTTCCCGAAGGTATTTTACATATGTCCTAAGATATTTTACAAAACCAAACTCCATTAGGAGGTGATATTGTCACACACACTCCCTCTCAATGGAAACTCTAAAAATCCAATCTTTTCACGAAAGTGACAAAACTTTGTTACACTCAAAGACTTTGTGAAGATGTTAGAAACCTGCTCTTTAGTCAACATGAACTTGAGATTTATCTCATCACTTTTCACCTTCTCATGGATAAAGTGTATATGTATCTCAATGTTATTCATCCTCTAATGTTGAACTAGATTCTTAATCAAGAGTAATACAACTCTGACCACCACATAGAAGAGAAATACTTCCTTTAGATTACATACGTATATCTCTAACAGCCACATGGCTTATTACTTCTTATACTTCTCCTTAGTAGAATAAATGGCTTATTGTATTACTTCTTCCATTGTACTTCTCTTCCTTAGTAGAATAAATGGGGACATTATTGATTGTATTTGATTGCTCTTTCAAATATCTAATGGTTCCTACACCAAAAACTTGAACACATATCTAGTATATTTTATAACACAACATCGATATGGTTATAATCACAAAATCTATATAAGATAGAATTTTTTCATTCTTAATTATAATGCAACCCATAATTGATTGTTCTTTTCAAATATCTAAAAATTTATGCGTCGCCAATTTGTTTGAAGATTCCAATGATCTCTAAAAATTTTCCCACATAAACCTTGAAGTAATCTCCTAACTATATATCGAAAAAAAATATCGATCTAGTTATAGTTAGATAAATCAAACTATTAACTAACAATGTATATAAAATAAGATCAACCTAGGTTTATATAGTGGATATTTTTTTTTATATGTAGATTTATGATCAATATTTATTCCAACTTTATGATCAATATTTATTCCAACTTTCATTTGAACTACAAAATGGTTTACAATCAATCGTAAGAAAATTTTTTAATACAATGGTTGCATATTGTGTTTTGAAAAATAAAAATAGAATGAAATATAGTTATATAAATAACATGATGTGAGAGACCTAACTCATTCATTTCAAAGTACTACTTCAATTTCTCTTTAATCCTATGAATTAAATCAGAATTATCACCAGACATAAGAAAATCATCAACATATATACATATAATGATAATATGCAAGCATTATTTCTTAATGAATATATCATTGTTAGAATAATAATTAACAAAAACCTAACAATTTAAAAAAAAGGAAACAATTTTTGCATACCAAGCTCTAAGAGCTTGTTTTAAACCATACAAGGATTTGTCAACTTACAAATATAGTTTTCTTTACCAATTTATTTAAATTCTTTAGGTTAAAACATGTAAAGTTCTTATTTTCAATCATAATTAAAAAAACATTTTTCTTATCTATTTGGTGGATTTCCCAAATTGAGCAACAAATTGCAAATAAGGCCCTAACAAAGGTAATGATTTTAGCTACAGGAAATGTCTCTACATAATCAATACCGGTTTTCTTCGAGTGAAACCTCTAGAAAGAAGCCTATCATTATGTTTGTTAATACTACCATTAGCATTATATTTCACTTTGTATATCCACCTAGACCCTATAGTACTTTGTGGCTTCAGGTTCATACAAGGTAATTAATGCATGGTACATATGATGGCTTACGGTCATTTTCCTAAGGTTAATAGGATTTGAAATTTCTAACATAGATTGAGCCCAATTTAATTTCTTATATAGGAAGATAAGAGTTTAGAAACATCTATAACATGTAAAGGGTAAGTGCGGGAAGTTGATGGACAAATATAGGGTCATCCGTGGATGTCATATGTGCAAAAAAGCAGTGAAATCTCAACTTGTAAGGATTATTAGCTATACGTGCACTCAAAATTAGAAATATTTATATAAATATGAATCGTAGAATTCAGAATCTAGTTTCTAAAATACTAATTTTTTTAAAAAATGGACAAGTTTAGCTATATTAAACACTTAAAATTATATGACTTAGTTTTTTTTTTTAACTTATAAGATTGTAGTCCATTTGCCGCATTTTGGATGACCAAATCTTGTTATTTTTTTTTCCTTTGGTGAAATGTTATCTGTAGTTATCTATCTTGGGATGGATTTTATTTTTGTATTTTTTGAGTAATATATTTTTTTAATGATTTTTTCTATGAAAGTTGTCTGAAAATATTTAGAAAATGGAGTGCTTTCCATTTTCCCACCATAACTATATCAAAAATATCGAAATCAAAATTTTTTTAACGTGTATATAATTTGTCCATGCTTGGGATGGTATAAGTTTTATCACATTTGATAAGAAAAACAAAAGTTACTGTCTTAAACGTAGACATGAACATTCACGGAAAAAATGTCTTAAAGACTTATTGTTAGTAAAAAATTATAAAATGATATGTATCTTATTCTATTCACTTTAAAATCAATATTTCTATGAAGCTAAAAATCTCCTCTACATGATGACACCATTTTTGTGAAATGTTTTCATTTTTTTAGCATGGTTCAATGTCTTTGGAAGAGCACATTTGAGGTTTTTGACCTTTTACACTTCATAATGACCTTCCATAGTTTTGGTTGGGGAAAACAAAGATCTCTTGAGGCTTAGGTTGGAAAATAGATTTGCGATCACAGAGTTTATAAAGTGCGATCATGATTTTTAACATAAACCGCGATCATGGTTTATAAAGTACAATCACGCTTTTTTAAAACAAACCTTGAGCATGCTTTATAAACCATGATCATGGTTTAAAGTGTGCTTGTGGTTTGTGTTAAAAAATCGTGATCACGAGATCTATTTTCGAACCTAAGCCTTAGGAAATCTTTGATTTTCCCCAACCACATGCTATGCAAGGTCATTATGAAGTGTAAAAGGTCAAAACCTCAAATGTGCTCTTCCAAAGACTTGAACCATGCTAAAAATTGAAAACATTTTATAAAGTGTGCTCACGTTTATTTGTGTTAAAGTGTTTGATTGCACTTTATAAACTGTGGTTTATAAAGTGCACTCGCGGTTCATAAATCATATTTACACATATCCCAATGTCTGAATTACAATGTAATATTTACTCTCCGACCTTACCGTAAAAATTACTATGAAATTCTATCCTTTTTGCATGTTTTTCTTATCACTAGAACAAAAACATCATGGGAGACAAGAAACAAAAGTCAAAAAAGGAAGTCATTAAGTAAAAAAACACCAAATGAATTAGAGGCCAACAAAATTCAAAATTCGAGCAAATGTGAGAACTTCATGAATCAAGAAGAGGTTCATCTTCAAACCCAACTATTGTAAGCAATGAAGAACCAGTAATGTTTCTATTGTATCAATGTTGAAGTTGAATTAATTTCTCGGGATGAAGATGTTTTTACTCTCAATGTTGAAGAAAATTAAATACTCATGATATAGTAAATGTTGAAATTTAAGGAGACAATGAAAATGTGAATAAAGAAATTCATGTTGAAAGCTGTAGATAGGAAAAATTTGACAAAAACACCTCTTACGATTTTACGTAAGAAACCTAATTTTTTTATTGAAATTGATGAAAACATTTTGAAACCAATGTCTGACAAACTTTCTGAATGACAAATCAGAAGAAAAGCCACTAAAATTTGGGATAATCATTTTGAAATTTTAAATGATTCCAAAGATGTCATTTGTTGGTTATTTTGGTGAAATTGATTAAAATGATACCTACATTAAACACCTTAGGATTGACAACATCTAATATACATGGTCAAACCTATACAATTGTTGAAAACCTTCATGATGCATATCACCTTTGTTGGTGTCAAGAGACGTACTAGGGATATTAATATTGTGTGTCATATACTTGTTGCTAGTGTTGTAAGTGAATCAATAAAAAAACAATGTTTGATTACGCAAACAAGTCAAATTTTGCAAGTTAATCGAAAAACTCTAATGAAAGCAATCAAAGACATAATATCCTTCAATCACTCAATAATGTTGATCTTTTGGCATTTTCTACTAGAGCACTATGTAAGGACAAAAGTAATTCGATGCTATAAGAAAGTTTTTATTAAATTATGTCATGATAACACTAGAGTTTCACCTAATACAAGAGATATTATAAAACGGAGAGTTGGTTCTACTAATCGTGAACCACATCCAAAGCATTTCTTAGATATGACTCAGACTCAATTTTTCATAAGTTTGAACAAGATAATTTGGAAATTAAAATTAGTCAAGTTTTTTTGAAATGTTGAAAAATGAAAATCAACCACGCTCGTACCACTTGTTGTTGTAGGCAACATGTTGAATTTGTGATGCATTATGCAAAAATTTTAAGTATTCATTCTAAAACTATGTTATCGAATGTGGTGTTCAAGTTCCACCAATATCTTCCAGGATTTCATTCCTACTATATTTTTGAAAAAGAAGTTGGACAATTTTTTTATAGTCGGGATTGTTTAGATGGGAGTTGTAGTACATGTGGTGGATTACCTAAATTGGAAAGTTGCATCCATGAGAAAATTGAATGTACAATAGGACATAATTCAGTTGAGTTTGATAAATATAAATTAGTTACATACTAGTTGAAAGATGGAAAAGATTCTAAATGGTGTGAGCTAGTTACAGAATAAATGTCTGTTTTCCAATTTTTGAGAAAATTTAAGGATGAAATTGTTTATGAGTATGCTAGGCATACACATAGATCTTGATGGTTGGATGAACAGTTGAAGCTATGCAAAGACACATTTTCTATTGGTACTATTGTTTCAAGGTGGTCAATTTTGCAGAGAATTACACATTGCAACCACAAATGGAGGTTCAATCGTAATATCACAACTCAGTACAAGTTGTGATTTTTGTGCATATAGCATTTCTACATTCTCCGAAAGTACAAAGAATGATCAAATTTTTTTAAGAGAGTACCACTTTTATAATAGGGATGATTGTACTCATTCTACTAAATTTGTGCAAGGGTGTTTTCGGTTATTTTATGGAAATTTTTCGATAGAAACATCCACTTCAAACAACATTATATATGGTCGAGATAATTTCACATCTTAGTTTAAGAATGTACAAATGTTTTATTAGATGATCAAAATACACGTCAAGATGGGTGTGTAATATATTTTTAGTTTCATTAAGGCTGGACATGGAAAAGGAGAGCATGACAGTGCAAGGGCATGCGTGAAAAGAGCTCTTGCAAGAGAAGAGTTGAAGTAAAAAGATGGTGCTAAATTAAAATATGCAAAGAGAATAATGAAATGGTGTATTTGACAACATGGCACGAGGTTCTCAAGAAAATTCTATGGTTGCGAGATATTTTTGGTTGATAGAGGAACAACAAATTGCTAACTACGAGGATTATATGACACTCACTGGGTCCAATGATATGCACTCATTTTATAGCTCAGATGGTTCTTCATGGGCCGTATGGACAAGAAATTTGATTTGTTTTTATGCATCTTGTATCGAATTTGTCACTCACGAGTGTCATTCACAAGAATGGGTGGATGGATGGATTTGTAGGATTCTAAATCCACTTCCTAGTTATCAACCTCCACAAGCATTATGACTTGTTTATGTAGATGAAGTTCCAACATCCAAGGAATTTGATGAAATTTTAATATTGGTGCAACAAGGTATTTATGGTTCTTTATTTAATGTTTGTATTGAGTTATGTGCATTGAAATTTCAATATGTAATTTAAATTTGAGTTGGTCAACAATTTTTTTATAGGACATGTGTTTGTAGTAATTGTGACAAAAGACAATGAAGAAGGAATAGACTATTTATTATGTCATTTCATCAAAGAAAGAAAGAAGTTGACTTCTCCTATTATAGATGGTGAAGATATTGAGTATCCTAGAAGTCAATGGTAGTTACTAGAACTTGGCTTCGACGGTATGCATTAAAAACTCTTGTTTGGGTGTTTGAAGACTTTGAAACACATAAGAAAATACTCTTATATTTGCATTAGTTTCGCGACAAATATACGGTTGTATAGATATCGAGGAAGGCCTAATAACGTGATTCTTTAAGAGGTTCGAAGTCGATCATGAAGCAATCTCATCTGCTATTTAGAGTAGATCCGATCCTAATGGTTAATTGGAATGAATTTACAATGCTCATGTCAGTATATATAATATATTTGATATATATAAAAATTTTTTAGTTTAAAGATCTAGATTTAAGTTTGAATGTATTTTATTTTAAATTTGTGTATTTTGTATATATAGATAGTATATGGTTTTGATTTGAAACTTAAATTTATTTGACTAACACTTTTATGTTTAGGTTAGTGGTGCTAGAAACGCATCCATCTTCACATGGTTGACAATGTTAGTAGAGAATTTTAAATTCTCAAAGCTAAGAGAAGATTTCATTGTTTAAAAATTTGTAAATTTTGAAAATGTTGTAAATTTTAAAAAAGTTGTAAATTTTGAAAATGTCGTAAATTTTGACAAAGTTGTAAATTTTGAAAAAGTTGTAAATTTTGAAAATGTTGTAAATTTTGAAAATGTTGTCATGCACCAAAACACCACCTCCTCTAGCATTCACCTGGCCACCTAGACATATCAACATAGTCGGTTCGGTGCCATGACCCACCGTTTGTAAAATATAGAGTTTGATGTGATTCTTACACCGGCTCCAATTGCACTATTTCACGCATTTACAAATAGTAGACGATAACGAGAGCATCGAAGTGAGAAGAAAAAATGAGAGAGGATTTTGTAGAGGGTCCCTATGCCTAGGTGTTGGATCAAACTAGGCCTCTCAGGTGCCACGGAGTCGAGTAGTCACCTAAAGCGAAGTTGAACGCTATTTTGGTCTCAAGGCTCTTATGGAACTACGCCCGAACAAAGTAGCCCAAAGCGGTGACCTTGTCACACACAAAAAAACCACCTCCTCTAGCATTCAAGTGGCCACCTAGATGTGTCGGTGAAGTCACTTTGTTGCCACAACCCATCATTTACAAAATATAGTGTTTGACAACTTTACACTCGGCTCCAATTACACTATTTCACGCGTTTGCAAATAATAGGGCAACTAAATCACTGAAATGAGAAGGAAAAACTGAGAGATTAATTTGTAGAGGGTCCCTATGAAAAGGTGTCAGATCAAAGGAGGCTTCTCTAGGTGCCACAGAGTCCGAGTAGTCACCCGTCGAAGTTGAACGATATTTTCGTCTCAGGGCTCTTAAGGGACTATGCCCTAATGAAGTAGCCCAGAAGCAATGAAATTTTCACACACTAAAATACTACCTCCTCTAGCATTCACCTAGACACCCAGATGTGTCGGCATAGTTGGTTTGGTGCAACAACCCACCGTTTACAAAATATAGTGTTTGACAACCTTACACTGGCTCCAACTACACTATTTCGTGCATTTTCAAACAATAGGGCAGTGAGAGCACCAAAATGAGAAGGAAAAAACCAAGAGAGGATTTTTAGAGGGTCCCTCCGCTAAGGTTTTGGATCATATGAGGCCTCTCTAGGTGCCACGGACTTCGAGTAGTCACTGTCAAAGTTGAACAATATTTTGGTCTCGGGGCTCTTAAGTGACTACACTCGAACGAAGTAGCCAAAAGCAAAAACCTTATAACACACCAAAAATTACCTCCTCTAGTGTTAACCTAGCCACCTAGATGTTTTGGCATTGTTAGTTCATTGCCATGACCAACCGTTTTTAAAATATAGCATTTGACAACCTTACACTAGCTCCAATTGCACTATTTAATGTGTTTGCAAACAATAAGGCAATGAGAGCACCAATATGAGAAAGAAAAAACTGAGAGATGATTTTCTAGAGGGTCCTACAATGAGGTGTCAGATTAGATGAGGCATCTCTAGGTGCTACTGGTCCGAGTAGTCACCCATCGAAGTTGAACGATATTTTGGTCTTAGGGCTCTTAAGTGACTTCACTGAATGAAGTAGCATGGAAGCAAAAACATTTTCACGCACAAAACACCACCTCCTCTAGTGTTCAATTAGCCACGTAGACATTTGGGTGCCATGACCCACCATTTGTAAAATATAGCATTTGACAACCTTGCACAAAGCTCCATTGCACTATTTCACGCATTACGCAAACAATAGGCAAGCGAGCACTGAAATGAGATTGAAAAAACTAAGAGATTATTTTGTAGAGAGGTCCCTATGCTGAGGTGTTAGATCAAACGAGGCCTCTTTAGATGCCACAGAGTCCAGAACAATCACCCGTCGAAGTTGAAGCGATATTTTTGTGTTAGGGCTCTTAAGGGACTACACCGAATTGAAGTATCACTGAAGCAACGACCTTGTCACACACCCAAAAACCACATCCTCTAGCATTCACTTGGCCACATGGATGTGTTAGTGTATTTTGTTCGGTGCCTCACGAACCACCATTTGTAAAATATAGCGTTTGACAACCTTACACTAGCTCTAAGCGCACTATTTCACGTGTCTGCAAAAAAATAGGGCAGCAAGAGCACCAAAATGAGAAGGAAAACCAAGAGAGTCATTTGTAGAGTGTCCCTATGCTTTGGGGTTTTGGATTAAATGAGGCCTCTATAGGTGCCAAGGAGTCCGAGTAGTCACTCATCGTAGTTGAACGATATTTTGGTCTCGGGGCTCTTAAGGGACTACGCCCAGAAGAAAGTAGCCCGAAAGAAATGACCTTGTCGCACACCAAAACATGACCTCTTTTATAATTCACTTGGGCACCCAGACATGTTAGAGAAGTCGGTTTTGTGCCACGACCCACCGTTTGTAAAATATAGTGTTTGACAACCCTACACTAACTCCAACCGCACTATTTCACACGTTTGCAAACAATAGGCAAAGCGGAGAGCACCGAAATGAGAAGAAAAAAACTGAGATATTATTTTGTAGAGGTTCCCTACACCGAGGTGTCGGATTAGATGACGAGGCCTCTCTAGGTGCCACTGCAGTCGAGTAGTCACCCATCGAAGTTGAACGTTATTTTGGTCTCAAGGCTCTTAAGGGAATACGCCCTAACGAAGTAGCCCGGAAGCAAATACCTTTTTGTTCACCAAAACACCACCTCCTCTAGAATTCACCTAGCCAATGAGATGTATCAACACAGTTGGTTCAATGCCATGACCCACCATTTACAAAATATAGCATTAAATTACAACCTTAGACTTGCTCCACTGCACTATTTCACTTGTTTTCAAATAATAGGTCAGCAAGAGCACCGAGATGAGAAGGAGAAAAACAAGACAAGATTTTGTAGGGGGTCCCTATGCCAAGGTATTTGATTAGACAAGGCCTCTCTAAGTGCTACGAGTCCGAGTAGTCACCCGTCGAAGTTGAACAATATTTTGGTGTCGGGGCTCTTAAGGGATTATGCCTAAACGAAGTAGCACGGAAGTAACGACCTTGTCGTGCACCCAAACACCACCTCCTCTAGTGTTAAAATAGCAACTTGAATGTGTCGCATGTAATCAGTTTGGTGCCACTACCACCGTTTACAAAATATACCGTTTTGACAACCTTACACTGGCTCCATTGCATTATTTCATGCGTTTGTAAACAATAGGGCAGCGAGATCACTGATATGAGAAAGAAAAACTGATAGAAGATTTTTAGAGGTACCTACAATAAGGTTTTGGATCAGACGAGGAATCTCTAGGTGCCACGAGAGTACGAGTAGTCACCGTCTAAGTTGAACAATATTTTGGTTTCGGGGCTCTTAAGGGACTACTCCCGAACAAAGTAGCTGGAAGCAACAACCTTGTCATGCACCATAACACCAGCTCCTCTAGTGTTAATCTAGCCACACGAGACATTTTGATGTAGTCGATTTGGTGCCATGACCGACCATCTACAAAATATAGAATTTGACAACCTTACTGCTGGCTCCAGTGCACTATTTCACTCGTTTGCAAACAATAGGGCAGCGCGAGCACCTTTGAAATGAGAAGGAAAAAACTTAGAGATTCTTTTGTATAGGGTCCCTACATTGATGTTTCGGATCGAGATGAGGCCTCTCTAGGTGGCCACGGAGTCCAGTAGTCACCGTCGAAGTTGAATGATATTTTGGTCTCGGGGCTCTTAAAGGACTATGCCCGACGAAGAAGCCCTTAAGCAACGACCTTGTCACCTACCCAATCACCACCTCCTCTAGCATTCACCTAGCCACTTGGATGTGCCAAGCGTAGTTGGTTGATTACATGACCCACCATTTGCAAAATATATTGTTTGACAACCTTACACCGGCTCCAACTACACTATTTCGCGCATTGTCAAACAATAGGGCAATGAGATCACCGATAGTAGAAGTAAAAAAATAAGAGAGTATTTTCTAGAGGTTCCTATGCTAAGGTATCAAATCGGATGAGGCATCTCTAGGTGCCATGGAGCACAGTAGTCACCCGTCGAAGTTGCATGATATTTTTGTCTCGGGGCTCTTAATGGACTACGCCAAACGAAGTAGCACTGGAAGAAATGACCTTGTCACCTACCCAAACACCACCTCCTCTAGTGTTCACCTAGCTACTTGGATGTGTCGGCATAGTTGGTTCGGTGCCATGACACACCATTTGCAAAATATAGCATTTGACAACCTTACACTGCTTTGTCTCTAATTGCACTATTTCACACGTTTGCAAATAATAGGGCAGCTAGAGCATTCATATGAGAAGGAAAAAAGCGAGATATAATTTTTAGAGGGTCCACTAAGCTAAGGTGTTGGATCGGATGAGGCATCTCTAGGTGCCACAGTTCCAAGTAGTCACCCGTCGAAGTTGTGTTATCCAAAATTCACCCCTCAAGAAGAGAGCAAGTTCTGAGAAAATGAAAAAATTTGCAAAAACAAGCTCGGGCTAGGAAAAATCACGAAAAATGGCTAAGTCCTAGTCCTCGCAGCATTTGGGACAGTTGGGACAAAAAGGCGCGGATCGGCCGAAATGAGCATAGGCGGCCGGAATCAATTGGGACATTTGCGGGACAAAAGTACGTAGTAGGCGCAAAAAAGCCGATCACGGCCAAAAGAGGAAAAATTAGCTAATCTGCTTTGAGAGGGTCGCCTTTGGGACAAGCGGGACAAAAGGATGCGAGCAGGCCGAGGCAAGGCGAAATGAGTCAGAGCGGCCCAAAGCTTGATTTGGGGACGCAAGCGGGCCAAAAGTCATGAACCCGGCCGGATCGGCGAAATGAGAACTTTTGTCTCAGAGAAGGTTGGGAGAAAAGGCGCGAACCAGCCGAACCAGGTGAATTTGTCCCAGACGGTCCAAAGCAAATGGGACATATGGTAAGAGTACGCCAATCTGGCCGCGAACCGGGTGAAATGGGAACAAGCAATCCAGAAACAAGCCCCAGGACATTTGGGACAAATGGGCGCGAACAAGCTAGTTCACCCGAAATCAACACAAGAACCTTTGTGCTAAACGGGACAAAGGGACGCGCGGGGACGTGAAAAGCCGAAATGGCTGAAGGCGGGAAGAAAAGTCAACGTTTGGTCGGAAACTTCAAGCGGCCATAACTTTTGACTCCGAGCTCCGATTTTCATAAAATTGGACTTTTCGAACAAAGCAACACGACATCCTCTACGCCACAAAAATTGGATTTCTTAATTTTAATAAGGGTAGATATATTTAAATAAAAGAAACATATTCGGCTCCGATCGATCAATGCTCATTCCCGTCGAATGCAAACACTGCTTTGAGCCCAAAAGCATGCCGCACTCAGAAGGCCATAACTTTTGCATTTCTCAACGAAATCACACAAAATTGGTACCATTGGAATTGTGGTTCGAGAGCCCGATGCACAGCAATAAATAAATTCCATATTTGATTAGAAATTGATTGAGTTTTTAAGGAAACGTGGCGGGTTGAAGCAGGTGTTTTATTTGGGTGGGAGTGCAATTAAGAGGCATGGTCATCATTCTTTCTCACCCAGCACATGGGATAGTATGAGAGCCTTTTTGCAAGTAATGTATAACCATTCCACTCAATTTAATGCCTCTTACAGGTGGTTGAAGGACAGATTTGGATTTCCATTTTCCCTTCTCTTCTCCTTCTCATTTTTTCTATAAATTGGAGTGTTGGACTCATTGTAAAGGGAGAGTTTTGGGTAACAAAGCTCTGTCAAAATTGCTTTGTGAAGCAGTGTGTTGCGAGCCCTTGTAGTGGACTCCTTGCATGGTGATCAGGCCCTTATCTTGTAATAGAAGCGTGCATATCATGAAGCAATAAAATATCGGTTTGTGGATATATCTTCCCTGCTTTGTGTTTCCTTGCATTCTTCTTGCCCCTTTAATCTTTCTACAAGTATATTGTGTCTATTTATTATGTTCTTGCGGGAATTCATTATCATTGTGTGTGCTTGGAATATTCTTTGTGAATGCATTTCTTGGATTATGGTGTTGTCATCACCTCTTCTAGTGTGCACTTTGCCTCTGTATTTCACCATTTGGAGATTACTCTCACACCCTCTTTTAAGTGTATCACCGCTTTAGTGTAGGCTTTCATTTTATGCATTCTCTCTCTCTGGTCCCTTGGAATTTTAGGTTAGGATAGCTAGTTTCTCTGCATTAGAGTAGATTGTGGCGGGTAGTTTAGGAGCAAGAACCAGGACTTTCTCACGGAGGGCTATCTCAAGTCCCACAACTTGGAGATAGTACCCATGTTATCTAATCACCTTTGGATGCTTAGAGTGATCAAACTAGAAATCTGATCAACATCCGGGGGTGTTATGATTCGGTGATAACAAGTTGAGCGATATTTTTGTCTCGGGGCTCTTAGGGGACTACGCCAAGCGAAGTAGCCTAGAAGAAAAAACCTTGTCATGCACCCAAAACCACCTCCTCTAGCATTCACCTAGCCACAGACGTGTTGGTGTAGTCGATTTGGTGCCATGACCCACCGTTTGTAAAATATAGCTTTTTACAACCTTACACTGCGGCTCCAACTTCATTATTTCACGCATTTACAAACAATAGGATAGTGAGAGCACCGATATGAGAAGGGAAAAACTAAGAGAGGATTTTGTATAGGTCCCTATTTTGAGGTGTTGGATTAGATGAGGCATCTCTAGGTGCCACTAAGTTTGATTAGTCACTCGTCTAAGTTGAATGATATTTTGGTCTCAGGGCTCTTAAGGGACTACTCCCAAACAAAGTGGCTTGGAAGCAACGACCTTGTCACGAACCAAAACACCACTTCCTCTAGTGTTCACCTAGCCACTCGGATGTGTTGGCATAGTTAGTTTAGTGCCGCGATGTCTTTAGGCATGAATTCTCACTCCTCACCTCCATTCATTTCCTAGGACTCAAAACATTCAATGTCACTTGTTTACCTTCCATCTCTCTTGTTCTCTTTGGACTTTCCTCTATCCTCTTAGGTGCTTCATCATTTTCCTTGCTTTTCTCTCTTGAGCTATGTTGTTGTGGTGATCTCTCTCCATCCTCTACTACCCCAACTATGTGCTTACATGCTCATTATTTTTGCATTGTAATAGGATTCTTCATCACAGATCACTACACAAAATTAGGAGTATAAGTAAATCATCAAACAATTAAGGGAACACATGTGTGAGGACCTTTTATTCATAAGTGCCATCATTGATTGCATGAGATTAATCATCTTGGCCAAAATTGAAGAAATTTCTCCCATTTGAAACTTCAACCCCCTAGTCCATCAAGAAAGATCAAGCATTCATATTGCAAAGAAGGACATGTGACCATCAGTGAGCATGATCCTTAAAAAAGTGAATGATCTATTTCCTAATATTATCTCTTTGTTTAGATTTTTCTTGGTCATATTTTGAAAATCAATAGGAATAGAGTTAAGATCAAGAAAGAGAAATTCCATTGGGAAAATGGTCTCCCATTTATGAGTGAGATGAATAATTTTTATTCTCATTCCTTGGTGAGCTCAGGTGTGTTTTCATCTGACTCAGAGAACTTGTATGACATTTTGTCCCATACCATCACCTAGAGGTTTGATGCTCTAAAAGAAGCCATTTCTAATTTTGAATCCCATGAGGAGAATGTATCAATTTTTTTGGAAGATCTTGGCACAAGAATGCATGAGCTTGGTACTCCTCTCAGGGAGAATAATTCCACATGAAGAATCTTCAGGATTCAAATTTTAAGAATTGGTTCAGGAAAATATTTGTGACCCTTTCCTTCAATAGTCAATACTTTAGAAGCCCTTGTAGAGATCATAGGTTATATCTCTAGAATCCTATGAAGAGTTAAATGAAAAATATTTTAGTCAATGTGGAAATATCAATGCCATTCCTGAGAATTGACTCAACACATTGGAGCATGTGAACATCTTGGAAGATGAGAAAGTTTCATTTGTAGTTTCCAGATTCAACAAGATGGTCTATGGAAAAGCCTCATCATTCAAGATCTTCCGCGGAGGAAGACATGATTTGATTCTTCATTAGAGGAGGATTCTTCATGTGATGGGTGGAACCTAAGAATACTAATAAGGGCTTACTGTCAAATTTCAACCCTTTTCAACTTAAGACATCAAAATGCACCACCACATGAAATCACTCCCTTTCGTCACTTAAGGCTTGTAACATTCTCACTAGGTATGATTCCTCAGCACCCCAACTTGATTATGTTTCCCCCTCTCATGAATACTCAACCCCTTAACACATTATCACCCCTTTACTTGTCCCTTTGTCACTTAAGTCTTGTAACCCTACCCTGTCATGCCATGTAACCCGGGTTAATCCAGAATGGTCAAGGATGAGTTAGAAGGTGAGTTAGCTAGGTTAATGTTAAGAGGTGAGTATAAACATACACTTAGCCATTTTTTAATCCATTTTTAATATTTCCTTTTCCTTCATTACTACTAGTATTTAGTTATGCTACTAAGTTTTCAAGAAACCCTATTGCAAAAATCACATTTTTGCTCATATCTTCTTCATTTTTACTCCATTTCCCCTTCAATTTTCCTCCTGTAACTTCTACTCATGAACTCCTTGAAGATGGTCTAAAAATATTTTCCATTGGTACCCTAATTTTTTATAGCATCCCATTTAAAATTTCAGAGAAAAACATTCCTTTTTAGATCCGCACTCGGAGAGCGAAAACACTTGAAATTTGAAGCAAGAAACCCTATGAAAATACCTAATCTAATGAAAAAAATTCATCTCAATCCAAATACAAGAAGACATGATTAAATATTTATTATTAAATTGGCATATGAGCCTTACTAAAAATAATAAGTTTTGATAACAAAGAAAAAAAATTGAATAGTTCACCTAGCATGGTTTTGCTTAATGGAATAGGTTTACTTAACAATTGTACCATGTAGTGCTCCGGGACATGGTTTTTTAATTTTAAATCAAACATACATATCTATAACTAATTTAAATGGTTATGAAAACATACATAGAAGGATATCATACATGCAATGAAATCAAATCAAACATATAGTTCAGATTTATCGTTATGAAAACCAACACACATGGATATATAAGAATCAAACAAAGTGTGCTCTAGATGCACATCTCTGAAAATATATGTAAGTTCATAATGTATGTGTACATATCAAACTAAGTGTGTCAGAATGTATATAGGACCACATGCGGTTGCAAAAGGCTATATATATACAATGGACTATATGAAGAAACATGTTCACTACGACCAGATGACTCATATATATATATATATTATATATATATATATGTACATCTATGTACATCCAGTGGACTATGAATCTACTCATGAAACATCATCCCTCTCTTCGCCATGCTACAATTAGCACGTCCATGACTTGGGGATGTAGTGTAGGGAGATTCCACTACGGATTTCATCCATGTGGTCCTAGGTGTCTCTAAGCATGCCTATAACCTAGCTTTGCACATTCATAAACAACAAGTTTTTAACACCTAAAATTTTAAAATACATTCAAAATTTAGAAACTTGTACAATTTAGTTAAAATGCATGTGAAATATTACTACAATGTCATGATCCCTATCAATTTCTTGTTGACGCATCACATGGAAAACAATAGACTCACGAGGGGTAAGCTACATATAAATAATTAATTTTCAAATTAAATATTTCACATACATAAAAAATTTGATATTGTAGATTTAAGTAATAAGAAATAATGAACCTCCAAAATTTAACAAATTTGAAAAATTGTACCTCAGTTAGTGGATTTGCAGATGCTATGGCAGTATCTACAGCAGCCTCCACAATCTGCATATATGGAGGAGTCTCTCTGGCAGTCATAAGCTATACAAAAAACATGTACAAATCAATATTAAAATCTACATGACTATGCACCACATAATAGAGGTCCAAAGCATGTAATCCACATGAACTTTCACAATTAGAAACAAAGTGTAAAGAGATTTACTAACCTGCATAAAACTCATGTGAGGCATGCCAAGTAGCCTCGGTTCTAAAGTAGATGATGACCACCAGGATCCTATGTATAAAAGACAAACATATTAATATGTAAAACATACATGTGAAACTTTATAATAATAATTTAGTGCAATCAAACAAAATTAAAAATGTATGTTTATACAACTTGAAACTTACATTTGAAACATGCCTAGCTACATTAAAGCTAGCATGTAATGTTCGACGTAAGATGTTTCCTTCATTAGCTCTTGCTATTTAAAATAAAATAAAAATTATTTTTTACATATATGTACATGACGTACAATCAAATACATATATATTAAAATCTCAAACATGTGAATTAAACTATTGTATATATATATATATTATTTATATTTATTTGAAATTTACCTATGAAAGACCAATATCAGTGGCACCAGTTCTAAAAACATTCCCCAACATCTCATCTATAGAAAAGAAATCATGTGAACCAGCAAATGATGTCTCGCCCGTAGTGCATATGGCACCACATGATCCATAGTGGTGTGGTGCGCTAGAACTGGCACCTCCACCAACATCACCAAATGCAATCTGGTCACTATGTTAGGTCAGAGTGTCAGTGAGCTCCCTCAATGCATGTAATGTATCAATCTCCACAACCTACTTCACTATAGGAGGGATAACTGAAGGCAGTGGGGGTTTTGGGGCATGGGGGATCCTAGGTTGACCTATGCGTGCACTAGGTCTACTCTGTGCAGAGCCACCTCCTTGACCAAAAAAGTCAGAAAATTCAAAATAATTCGGGACCTCATTGAGCATGAACGCATGATATAATTTCTTAAAAAATAAAGAGGATCCTCATTGTTGTTACATGGTGGATAATCAAAATCATCCACCATCAGTCCCAAAAATTGTTTTTGATTCATTCATCATGGTGCCAATGGATTGGGAACCATTTGTAAGTAGCTAAGCAGGCGGGGCATTAGTTCTAGGGTCGGTAAATAATGCACAAATGAGGTTGTTTCCATTTTTTTGTCTTTTACGACCGCATGGGATAGTTTACCCACATACCACAACCTATAGTCACCTCTAAAGGTATTCCATCTATGTATTTGGCTCTTGGTGGAGTCGACTTCACGAATCAATGTTTGCAATGTATTGGCTAAAGTCACGTGGGATGGATTTGGCGCATGATTTTGTCTAATAGTGTGAATAAGATTCTCAATGACAATTTTATTTTCTCATATTCTTCCAATGATATTATCTTGTGTTCTTGCTAGCTCAATGGGGATAGAAGGAGCCATGGAGGCGATTTATATTTGGAGGGTTTTGAGGAATGTTCGGAGGGTTTTGAGGAATGTTTTGTGGGTTTTGAGGAATTTTTTGACATTTACATGATTTTAGCTTTTCGACCAACCTGATAAAATAACAAAATTGTATACATAAACAAACATTTCAAAAAACCCATGAAAATATAAAAAAATAACCTAAAATGCAAAAAAACTAAAATGTAAAAAAAATGATTAAAATCGGGGCTTACCTCCTCGTCTTGGTAGCATGGTTGAATCTATCGTGATCCAGAAGTCCGATGAGAAATTTTGAGGTGGTATTCAAAGCTTGAGTGAAAAATTCTAGGAGAAATTACGGTTTGAAATGAAAAATGGGGAAAATAAGGACTCACGGGACTGCTAATTTTTGTCTCAGAGTTCCAAGATCTCGGTTTATAACCATAATCGTGGTTCTAAACTCATATTTCATGAATTTTAGGTTTTTATGTCCACGGAATTGTCCACCAACTTCTGCACTTACCCAAAACATCATTATGACTATTTACTAAATCATAATCAAAACTATCATTTAGAAACATTTAATAAAGTAATTTCTAGAGAAGAAGACAACACATGTAAACCTTTCACTAGATTATATCGAGACATTTCATATAGGCTTCGATAATTAACATGTCATGACCTTTCATGTCATAGTTTTGAATTATTCAAACTTTGAGATATAAAAGAAGATGCAGAAGATAAATCATCAAAAATATACAAACCGTTTCTTTGAATTCCTTTAGCTATTATACTCTCATTACTATCCTTTATATACCAAGTATCCTTCATCCATAGATTCTAGTTGTGTCCATACCTCGGTCAAATGATTGATATTACCAATGTGTAGAAGGTACTCGTCATTCACATTGTGCAAAATCATAGAAATAACCTCCAAGCATTTGTTGCATAAGAATGTATTCAAGTTATGTATAGTTACTTGATGACTAGTGGGAGAAACCTCAGATCCATAAACAATCGTCCAGAGTTTCCTCGCCATAAATTTTATTTTGAAGAAAATATTGTTGCTTTCATTCGGGATCAGGTTTTGTCAAGACATAAATAGTTAGACGTCATTGTTTTCCTAAACTGTAAAACACACCCCATTATAATATACAATGTACCAAAAATTTAGATACATATTTATTGATAATAAAAACAACACTTTTAATAGAATTAGATCTAAATTTTTGGATCTAAAGAAAGTATTTGATCATAACTAATTATGTCATTACAATGCATACTAATTAATCTCCCATGATCAAAATAATAGCTTTGTCAATATAAAGGGCTCTACATTATACCCAATATTTATATATAAAATATTTCGACCATATAGATGTAAATAAGAGACCCTAAAGAATGCATAACAACTTCAAATTTCTGAAAACATTTATGTAGACAAAGATCCGAGTGAGTTTAAATTTGACGTCTTAAATGATTGTTATAATGATTTACTTTTTTGTCTATCGTGATGATCATTTGACCATCAATTTTAACACGCTTGAATTTTCTTGGAACCTACGAGTTTAAATTTTAGGTCTAAATTATTGTCATATTGTCTTATGTTTGGTCTACCATGATGGTCATTTTACGAAGTCAAATTTAATGAAGATAAAACTTGTTGTGTATTTCCAATGTGAAATTCTAGAATTTCTTCTTCGTATAATATTAGGGAGGTTATCTTTTAATACATTATGATAAGATATTATAAATTATAATGTAAATATATATAAAAAAATTTAATGAAAAAGAGGTATATAGTTTATTAAAATGTAAATAAAAAACAACTTATAGTTCATAAAAATTATAAACTATAGTATATGTTTTTATATAAAAAAACACAAAACCCTTATTAAATGGGTTTAAAGGACATAGATTTAGATTGAAATATATTTACCATATGAAAGTAAATTTATGAGAGTATAGATTAACCTACATATTTTACAGGAGGGGACAAGTAATTTCACCCGACCAATGAAATAAAGTGAAATACCTACTTTCATGAACCTTGTCTCCTACCTTCATTTAATCTTAAACACACTTCACATGGGCTACCAATAAAGTAGCCCTTTTTTAACTCAGCATTTATACCCGAGAATTCCACATTTATACTTGAGATATTATCCCATTTTTATTCTCCACTCTCTTATATAAAAGAAAACCTTTAAATAAGTGTATTTATATAGTTTTTATAAACTATAAGATATAAATGAATGGGGACAACACCTTACATGGATAATATAAATTTTTAGGGACACATGTTAGGTTTTATTTAATAAGTATTAAGATTTTAAAAAAATCCCTTCATGGCCAAGCAATAAACACGACCTCCCTTACTAAAAATAGTAAGCAAATCAAATCCTTTTAGAGGGGACAAAAGAACACGAGATATGAATTTAACTTCCAAAATATTTAACCCATGCAAACATTTAAAATTATAGAAAATATAAAAATTGTTTCATATAGTGATAAATCCTTTCCTTTTCTATATGTGACTTTCACGCAAGTAAATATTTGAAGCCCCTTTCACTTATGTACAATCTCCTAACAAACATTAATTCCATATAATTTACAAAATGTAAATGAAATTAAGAATCATATCATATTACATACCCCCAAAAAAAAAATGGATTTAAATTTGAAAACCCTAAGAAAAATTAGCGAGAGTTTAATTGCACAAATGTAGTGCCAAAATAAATTGGGGAAAAAAAGGGACAAAAAATTTGATCTTAATTAATTTAATTTACCTCGCTCTGTTACCATGTTAGAATTTGAGGATTCTAATAAATATGGATTTAATCAACTTACATATTACATAATGTTACAATAAATATTTAAATAAAGATTACATCATAACATAAGTAAATAAATAAATACTTACAAGAAATAAATAACACAGGTGACACAATATTTATAGTGGAAAACCCCAATAGGGTAAAAACCACTTTGAAAATAACCTTTTACTTTAGAGAAATTATTTTACATCCAAGTAAGATCACCTGCTATTATTGTCGAATCACAACACCCTTATGTTTACGCAAGTGTATATACTTGAACTCACGGTGTGATTAGATAACATGGGTACTATCTCCAAGTTGTGGGACTTGCTACTTGAGATAGACCTCCAAAGAAAGTTGGTTCTTGCTCCTAAACTACTTGCCACAATCTATTTTAATGCGGGAAAAACTAACTGCTCTAATCTAACTTTCCAAGAGACCAAGGAGAGAGAATGCATAAGAATGAAATCCTACACTAAAGTGGTGATACACCAGAAAAATGGGTATGAGAGTAGTCTCTGATGTGTGAAAAATAGAAGTATAATGCATACTAAAAGGGGTGATAACATTTCTCCACAATCTTGAAAATTCATTCACAACAATATTTCATACATGCACAATAATAATGAATCCTTATAAGATCAAAAAATTAGTACAATATTTTGTAATGAAGGTTTAAAGAAAAAAAGAGTGCAAACAAACATAGGAGGGGAAGATGCATCCACAAACTTGTATTTTATTGCTTCATGATATGCAGATTCAATCTATTACAAGATAAGGGCTTGGATCACCATCCAAGGAGTTAACTACAAGGGCCTGCAACAGTACATTAGCTTCACAAATAAATTTTTGATAGAAGTTTGCTACCACAAAACTCTCTCCCTACAATGAGCCCAATACTCCAATTTATAGAAGAGCGAGAAGTGAGAGAGAAAGGGAAAACAGAAATCCTGAAATCTATCATTCAACCACTTGTAAGATGCACTAAATGGAGTGAAATAATTTTATGTTACTTTCAAAATGCTCCCCATATTGTCCCAAGTGCTGCGAGTAGATAAAGAATGATGACCATGCCTCTTAATTGCACTCCTAACTACCAAATAAAATACTTTCATGAACACATCCATGTTTCATGAGAAATATCTATTGATTTATCATAAAATACAAAATTTATTGATTGATGTGCATTGGTTTTGGAACCACGATTCCAAGGATACCAATTTTTGTGATTTCATTGAGAAATGCAAAAGGTATGGCCTTCGAGTGTAGGAAGCTATTTTGGGTCATCAGGCATTTTTCTGTCATTTGACGGGAATGAACATTAACTAAATAGATATGAATATGTTTCTTTTATTTAAATATATCTACCCTCATTAAATTTATGGCCAATTCTAAGTTCTCATTCTAGAAAGTCAGTTTAATGAAAATAAGAGCTCGGAGTCAAAAGTTAAGGGCATTTGAAGTTCACGGGTCAAATGTTGACTTTTTCTTTGAATTGTGGGTATTGTGGTAAAATCAAGTCCACGTGTCCTGGCTGTGCTAGACACATTCTTCCAAATCATACACATCTACTTAGCTTGGCCCTTTGTATGATGATTTCACCTTTGCACCTCCCGCGTGTACTTTTGTCTCTCATTGTCCCAGATGAAGATCTCCACACCACCTGCAATAGAATGACTTACGGAAAATTGGCAATTCACATCCCATGAATACTTTTTTCCTGGCTATCCGCAACCATGTGGAACAAAAACTTCCGCTTTTGCCGATTTTCTTTTCCGCAACCATTTTGGCTTTGTGCGCGTCCTGCGCGTCCCGACATCCCAACCTGTCCCCATGGACGCCCGGGACAAAAAGTTTAGACTTTTCGGATTCCCCTATATTTCAGCCAAAAATTTGGTACGAAAAACCTTAGTACAACCCACACTAGTATGACCATGACAGCCTCGAGACCCGCAATGCATTAAAACAAGATTACGACTTCAATTTTTGGATTTTTTCAATTTTTTCTAATTCATTAGATTTTTTCCTTGCATGGGGAGTTAAAAAGAAGCCAACGGGACCCAAAAAAATGATTTTGGGTATTGGATCAATCTACTTTCTTAGGATGAAGAATTCGATGTATGTTATCAAAATTACCTTGAGGGGTGAAAATTGGATAACACTCCTCCTTTAAAACCCTATTTACAAGGGTAAAACAAAATCACTTGATTTTCTTACCTTTTATATATTTCCTAAATATATCAAATGAGGTACTCAAGTCCTTTTATATAATGTGATGGGTATGTCTCCGACCCACATTTTTAACCTAAAATGGTTTGACACATACACCTATGTTAATAATATTTAATATTAGAAATATAATCACTTCATAATATTAAATATTTAACCTAAAGTATATAACTAGGTTAGCATATTTAATAATATAAATATAAATATTTAATATTATTAAATATTAACCTATATATTAGTTTGGACCCAAATACATTATGGGTTCGCCAAACGACTCAATCATTATGTTCCAACATGTGCTTTGATCGAAAAACATATTATCATTTTTTTTGACTTTAATTTCTAAACAAATACATTCACCGCTTAGGTTAAGAAATAACATAGTTTCTTTTCTTGTTCGCTTTTTTTTTATTATTGTTTTAACTTATTTAAAATTAATCACTTCTTATGTAATAATACACATATGAATATGATGCATATATATTTGAATATATATTTAAATATATACTTATATGTGTAATATTAAGTAAACATTAAATTATTAATAATATGATTACACTAATCTTGTAAAATTATAATAGAACCATACATGCGATTAATACGCAATTATAGTAAAATAACAAGATGTATTTGTTTATTAATTAAGTTTCCAATTAATGTGGGAGATTGTAATTTAGAGTGGAAGACTAAATATTGCATTTATCAAATTATTTGAATATAAATTAGCATGCATCTAGGTAGTTATAGTATAGATATTTTTTTGAGTATTTATCCAATCTAACAAACTATCACTTTCAGTTTTGTTTATATAGCTAATTTAAGGGTGTAATAAATTAAGATTTATTCACTTACTTATAACGATTCCAATTGTAACAAAGAGGGAATTGCATTATAAACTGATTTCTATCTAACCCTTCTTGTACTCCTAGTTGATAAGGGAAAAATAAACCACTCCTACATGAAATTTATTTCAATATTCAAGTAAGAAAGGATTGTAAATAATACAATTATTCAACATTTATTTCCCATCCAAGAGCACAATTTTATAAAACAAAGAACTCCTAAACACAAATTTAATTTGTGAGGACTTAGTTTCAAGATCATTACAAAGTTCACTTTCATATGAAGTAATGTAAATCATAATAAACCACTTACAAGGATCTAGCCAATGTACAAAATTACATCCAATATACTATTGGTACCATTTACAAGTTGTAGAATCATAATAGCACAAGTTACAACTCCACATGTATTTTCCCAAAAAGAGCACTTCTTCCTTTTAACTCCACCATCTTCACCAGAATCAAGCACACAACAAAAGGGGGAGTATGCAACACTCTCAACCCGGAGAAAATATCCAATGAGGGAGAGAAGTATTATCCCTCATTGGCCCCAAGCCCTAACAAGGAAGAAATGACTGCTATTTAGACAACCATGAAAACTCAAAATGGCTTCCACATGCACATTCAAACAATAAAAACAATGAAATAACACATTACCAAGTTTACAACAAAACAACCAATATCAAAACACAAAGGCTTCATACTAAAGCCATAGAGGAGAAAGGAACATGGGGTTCTTATTATGCCTCCCAGGGCTTGGGTGTCCATCTATGAGCCTCAAAAATCCATCACAATACACACAACACTCTTATTCCCCCTCCAAAAGATACACCCCTCTTATTCCTCCTGAAGAAAATAAGATACACACAATTCATATTTATCAACAAGGTGGAAATACCAGCAAGTAACTCCCTACTAAGATATACCAATTACATTTCTCTTATGGCTCCCTAAAGTTTTTTCCCCATTTCCATTTCTCCCACAACCTAAGAATCAAATCTATTTCCAACAAGCATAACCAATGCAACAATCAACAGCTAGACATAAGAGAACAAAAAAGTAACAAGGTAAAAATAAAGGTAGAGATCTACCTCACAAATGAAGAGTATCAATACACAAAAGCTCCAATCATTCCAAATTGCTAAGAAACCACCATCCACTCCAAGCTTCATTCTCAATAAAGCTCTCCAAAATTACAAGCATTTAAAAAAGAGATAAAGTAACCCCAAATCTTCACACAAAATGAAATAAATAGAAAAGAGGGAGATGGAGATGATGTGGCTCCATGTAGGATGCCACATCATTTCTTCTCCATCCCACATCACCAAGGTCAAACCCATACCCCAAAGCATAATAAATTTGTGGTTGGGGAAAGACCACCCTCTTACACACTCAACCCAACCCACACCCCTAAGGACAACAATTAATTACCCATGTAAGAAAAGTGCAATGAATTTCCCTTTTCCTTCATTAAAACACAAAATAGGACCTAAAATAATTCCCTCACATCATAGGCTAGGTGGGTGGGTCAATATAAGAGGTGTGGGACAAGCTTAACTTGTCCCACAAGTCACCAAAATGGCCTAGAAGGTCAAAATCCGAATTTCACTTAAGAGATAGAGTACAAACTACTCCAAAACAAATTAAATTCATTCTCATCCAACACACATTAAAGCTACCAACTCACATTTATTCCCCCTTTTGTCACATCCTAATTAACACTAGTTAAACAATTTTAATTAACTTAAGAGGGGGGTGTTAAACAATAATAATAAGGTGACTCCACATACTAATAAAATACAATACTCACAATTAATAAAATCAACAAGACAAAATCACAAACTTACCCAAGGTCACTATTGAGGTCACCCCCCAATGGGGACCTCCAAACAATCAACAAAACAATACACAACATATGAATACACGAGTTGCCATGGTGACCTATTTCTAATACCCCACATTCCTTTGTTGTTGGTCTCTTATCCCCGTAGTTTTTGTGCTATAATTTCCTGCAAAATCAAACAATACCTTTCTAGCCTTGTGGCCATATTAATGACGTCAAAATAATAAAACACATGCATGTATACATAACAATTTACATCATTGAATATCATAATTAAACCAATGTTAGAATCAAGTAATTCACCAATTGTTTAATTTTCTAACATTTTGATTCTAACAATCCATCAATTTGCACTAAGATCACAACATCAACAATCATCCAAAAATATCCTGTAATTCACATCCAATACATCCATACAAAGTAGTAATAATTAGAACATCGAATACTGATATAGGAATCAAGCATATAAATTTACCGCAATAGTCACATCATGTCACAAGTCTAACATGTTTTATTGTCTATCTAATAAGTAAAACAAGTGTATCAATGTCCATCTAGAAATTTCTAATCTCTATTATGATATCAAGGTCTAGGGATCCAATAAAGAGTGACCAGAACCAAAACAATATAAACAATAGTAATGACATAACAATCAGTCCATAACAAGGAAACTATTCTAGATCATCATCATCATATCCTTAAATTCCCATCAAGGTCCACAATACAACCATATAGTCAAAATAATAATCAAAACACAATAGTAATCATGATGTCCCACACATCTTATTAGTATTCTAACTAGAATACAACATCAAGGTTTAAGATTATAATCAGTTTGAATTTGATAACATGGTTGATTCAGTGTCGAAGAGAAGTGGGCATTACAAAAAGACTAGTAAGCTAACTTCAGATAACTAAGAAGCTAACTCAACACAACTAGTAAGATAACTCCTGGACCTAGTACACCTAAGCAAGCTAACCCAAAAATTATAAGAATTATGCAAATAAATAAATAAAAGGATAAATAATAACCTATGCTAACAAATATAATTAGTACCTAAGTAATTTTTAGGCTTACTAATACAATCAAGGTGATTTTGTAGATAAGTGTGAATATAGATATTCATGATAAAATAAACCTTAAACCTTGTTATCATATTAAAATAAAATAGATATTCATGATCATGAAAAATCTAACTTTTATTTTATCAAAGTTCTATAAGCATGAAGATCAAGTACAAGTTCACCTAAATGATAAAATAAAAGTTATATTTTAGGATTTAATATAAGAAGTACTGTGATAAATAGGATCTAACAGTAACAAGGAGAAATGAACCAAGCAACAAAGAAAGTAGCTATGTAAAAATCTATATTGCAAAGACAATTAGAAAGAACTCAACTTATTTGGTGATCTTGCTAGAATGTGTCACAGAGATGGCTAGATAAATAAAAGGAAATGACTATTCCAAGGTCAGAAAAGTGCATATCGGGAAATCGACTAGACCTGGGGTGCTGGATAGGTACAAGGGAACTTGCAGGCAACATAGTATTAGTTCTCGATGTCATGGTTTGTGAAAGAAATACAAAACCATTTTGGAAATGTTGTAAGGTAATGTGAAGTATTCGTTACATCTCACGTGTAATTTATTTCATTGTTTTGGATGTCACTTTGGCAATCAAAGATGAAGAGAAGATCTAAAATACCCCAAAATGAGCATCAAAATTGAAAAAATAAATATGTAAATAAAGGGGCTAGACTATCCTAGAGCAGCCATAATGGTGGAATTAATAAGGGTGTGTTGTCATGCATACCATACCTAATGTAGTTATATGTAATTTTGTGTGCAATCATGTCCTAGGTGATCTTATATCGGTCACACTTTGTGAAAGTAGTGAGAAATAAATATGTGTAGGATTGTAATAGAATGGTGGATGGAATAGAATAAACATCCCTCTTATGCAATGTGATGCAGATGAACCAACTTTATGCCTTGTGATGGAGCTAGATGGATGAAAATGAGCTCTAATTTCCTTAGAAGGAATGTAACCTTACGTGATGATAGTAGTGACTAGTGCTTGGTGCTTGGTCCCTTATTATGGTCTCCTTACTTTATATTTATATGGTTATCTTGTTCTAATTTCATAATTAATCCATAAGAGGCCAAATAAAAAAATATAGAATGCTCAAATGGCTGGATAGTTCCCAAAAAGTGGTGGGAAACTAAAAAAATGGACCATGGTTGCAGCGGTGAAGGCTAAAATGATGCAAAATGAACAAAATAGACTAGGAAAGTATGTGTTGAAGGTCATTAATGATGATAGAAAGTAAAGTAAAATGGCCAAAAGATGGGAATTAATTAGTACATTCTTCACTCAACAACCATATAAATAGTAATATGAGACTAGGGCTAAATAATTTCTATAAATCATGAATTTTTGTCCACATAGTCATGGAAAAATGACAACACAAAAAACATAATGAAAATATTTCTCAAAGAAATTTACTTGTCTCAATAGGTCCCTAGGATTGTGATTGTTCTTCTTTAACTCCTTAAACAACATTTGAAGATCAATAGACATATAATGAGCCTAAATAATAGACCCCTAAACTTATGCTCTCCATATTGCCTTCATTAACTCTTGACATCACTTCTTAGGACTATATTAATTAAGAACTCTCTATTTTTACCTCCATTGGTATCATGCCATACTTTTGATCCATAATCCCTAAAAAAAAAAATTTAGTGCATTTTAAAGAAACTTGTCTAAGCTTTAAAGTCTCACATTAATCGTGACATGTCACCATATGACTCCCCATGGAAGAATACTATCCATATCAAGTAGAAAACAAAAATAATGACCTCATACCTTAAATTAATTCATTATAGAAACACCATCTATACATCCTTTGTCTTCAAGCTCTAACTTAGTCCTTTTAACATCAAACCATGGTATCTCACTATTTATTGTCAACAAAACTTAGTCCAAATGTTATTGGTCTTACTAATACACTCTAAATACTCAATCAATATTTATTAATCACTGATTAAAACTAGATAGGTGATTGATATAACCCCTACCTTTATGTATCTTAGTTATTTTTGAAATTTTCCTTGATGTATCTTTTTCTAGGTAATAAAGACTTGTCCTCTAGTATTTTTAATGACCATAATAAGACTTTTCTTTACCAAAAACACCTTAGATGTAGATGTGGATTCTTGAGATACTTAAATACTTTGTTATAGAATCAATGTCTCGATTCAACATTGAATAATATGAACCATGTTAGATTACACTTGGGCTCTATCAAAATGAGATCATATTTATCCTCATTCTCAAGTAGACATGTCATTACTTTCCTTGGAATGATAAGAACATTAAACAAAAATCAACAACCTTTATAGTTTCTTCTGAACATACTCAAAGGCTCATACATAATGGAGCTAGTTTATAATTTCACACGCTTAAATACTCATTAGAATATACTTTGTTTCATTATACAGAGACCAATTAGTGATATTTATTCCAATAAATATGTAATATGTCTATTATCAAATTCACATCACTATAAAATATCCAAGAACACTTTAATGAAAAAATAATCCTGCCATAACACAATCCTTGTCTATCGTAGCTTCAAGCATCATCTCTTAGGAATGAAGAACATTTAGAATCTTCCTAAATACATATTTATCACCACAATCACGAAATAATACCTTCATTTCTTTAACATTAAGATTCAACCAACTTCTTACCTTGTAGAATCCTCAATTATTTATTTCTACAATAAGTTATAAGCACAATTCTTGGTTGAATGATCCTCAAGTTTATCTTAATGTCCTAATAGTCTTGTCTCAATCCTAATATGCCTGATTTTTCTCTATGTTAGGTCTAATTTTCTCTATATTCACTTAAAAACCAATCAATGTGGTTTTACACTACCCAATAACATCTACTTATTATTCTATAAGTTTCATGTCCTTCGCAATTAACAAAAGATATAATTACCTTTTAATATGATCTATTTTATGAAGTCTCTTTAGTAGTCATAAGAAATTGATAAGGAGAACCCTCTTGACACATATTGTATCAAATAAATTCCTTAATAATATTCTTTATGTACACGTGATAGAGTTCTCTTCTAAATATAACTCAATTATAGTGATTTTTCCTTGAGGAAATTAATTTTCTTCTTTATAGAGCTTAGTTTAAGGGTTTTGAATCTTTGTAAATCCTAGGAAATGGAATTTAGTTGTTTTATATAAAATTATCTATATAGCTCACACCTTTGAGCCTTAATAAGTTTGTGTCTTCCTGTAGGAAATGTTCAAATCTAATTTCTCTGCTTGAACATCCCTCATCCTTTTGAAATTATTCATTTAACTGTGACCTAGATCTATTCACAACATCAAAGATGTTTGCAACCTCCTATGATACTTTTTTATCTTTATATAAATTCACTAGCACCATATTTATTATCCATAGATCTCTAGACCTAGGAAAAATCCATTAGCACAATCCTCAAGCTGAAAGATTCATGCTTCAAATACCTAACAAGTATTATACCATAATTTTCAACATTTTATCATGTAATTACAATCAACAATGTCAAACTATCCCAAACATACACTTTAAATACTTTAGAAGAACCTATCATTTGAAATGAACTATACCATGATCTTCTATAGGATACAATTAATTATGAGACAATATTTCATATAGATCCTAAAGTACTTGACCTCTCAATTCACCTCTTAAGAACTCAAACCACCCCTTGAGCTAGAGATATTTTTATATGTTAAGTCCTATTTGGAGAGAAAAATGATTGATTGGGAACCTTTTACACATTCATTATATTTTGGAAATGAAACCATGCTACCCATAATTTTTCATTATTATGAGATATCCTTTTTACCTACAAACTTGATCTCATCAACTTGACAACTTGAGCTTCTACATCCTATCTAGTATAAGATCTTATTACAATCTTCTGTTGATACTTATGTAGATACTTCACCCTATAGTTATATTTATTCTTATATAGCCTTCATGCTACTTCTTTTACAATTCATAGTCTTTAAACTACTTCTTGACAATTTGGTATCTTGTATATACTATCATACTATACCTTTTCCTTTGAAAAAGAAAATCAAGACACACATACTTCCAAAATCTTAATGTTCCAAAAGAGTATAAACCATAAACAAACCTTGTGAGGTTTATAAATACTTTTAGATTACCTTACCATCAAGTAAACTCATATCTTGAGATGACCATTCAGATGGGACTGAATTTAATAAACCAACACTTCTCAAACTACTTTTAACAATATTTATCTCAATGAGTCTTGAACTCATGATATAGAATCTTGATAATGATTGAGACCTTAAAATTTTTATAATATTATTTGTGAAGTTCTTTTCAATTTTTTTGAGTTTCATGATACTAATTTTAAATACCACATACCACTTAGGTACAAATATTTGTCATTCAACCTTAAATTATAGACCCAATACCTTGACAATCCTAGTTGAGACTCTTTTATCAAACTCAAACTCAATTTCAAACTTATTTTCAAAATAAAAGGGTTTGACATAACCATGGGCCATAGAGACCATAATGCATACACTAAAGACTCTATACAAATGTCCATGGATTTACATACCTACTTTTGGGATGAAAGATAGATACATTGAAAAGAAACTTCTAAAGACATAGACAAACCTTACATAACATGACTAATGAACAATAAAAACTATAAAATCATACACCTAAAAATGCAAGGACTCAAAGACTCATGAATAGATCACTTAACATACCTTATAAATTTGGAGGCATTCTAAAGGCCCAATTTATTCAACTTGTCATGCACATGAGTTTGGATGACATTCAAACTCATATGACTCATTTGGATCTCAACATTTTTGACCTTATCTTCATGATTTGATTAGTTGACACCATACACTTTAAATACTTTAGAATAACCTCTCATTTCAAATGAACTAGACCATGCTCTTCTATAGGATAAAATTAATTATGAGACAAGTATTTCATATAGATCCTCAAGTACTTGACCTCTCAATGCACCTCTTAAGAACTCAAACCACCCCTTGAGCTAGACATATTTTTATAGGTTAAGTAGCTATTTGGAGCGAAAAATGATTGATTGGGAACCTTTTACACATTCATTATATTTTCAAAAAGAAACCATGCTACCCATAAATTTTTCATTCCTCTGAGATATCCTTTTTACCTACAAACTTGATCTCACTAAACTTGACAACTTGAGCTTCTACATCCTATCCAGTAAAAGATCTTATTACAATATTCTATTCATACTTATGCAGATACTTCACCCTATAGTTATGTTTATTCTCATACAATATTTAATGAATACTATTGAATCTGGGCTCAATAATGCCTTCATGCTACTTCTTTTACAATTCATAGTCTTTAAACTACTTCTTCACAATTTGAGATCTTGTTTATACTATCATACTAGACGTTTTCCTTTGAAAACTAAAATCGGACACACACACTTCCTTCAAAAAAATCTTAATGTGCCAAAAGAGTATAAACCAAAAACAAACCTTTTGAGGTTTATAAATACTTTTAGATTCCCTAACCCTCAAGTAAACTTATAGCTTGAGATGACTATTCAGATGTGACTGACTTTGATAAACGAACACTTCTAAAGATACTTTGTATAATATTTAAATCAACATTATTGAACTCATGATATAGACTCTTGATAATGATTGAGACCTTAAAATATTTATAATATTCTTTGTCAAGTTCTTTTCAACTTTTTTGAGTTTTATGATACTAATTTTAAAACCCACATACCACTTAGGTACAAATTTCGACATCCAAAGCCTTAAAGTATATACGTAAGACCTATACAATCTTAGTTAAGACTCTTTTCCCAAAATCAATCTCAATTTCAAACTTAGTTTCAAAATAAAAGGGTTTGACATAACCTTGGGCCCTAAAGACCATAATACATACACTAAAGACCGTATATAAATGTCCATGGATTTACATACCTACTTTTGGGATGAAAGAGAGATACATTGAAAAGATACTTATAACGACATATACAAACCTTACATACCATGAATAATGAAAAATAAAAACTGCAAAATCATACACCTAAGAAATGCAAGGACTCAAAGACTCATGAATAGATCACTTAATTTGCCTTATAACCCTTGAAATTCTAAAGGACCAGTTTATTTAACTTGTCATGCACATGAGTTTGGATGAAATTCAAAATCATATGACTTGTTTGGATCTCAACATCCTTGAACTTATCTTCATGATTTGATTAGTTGACAACCTTGTTGGAGCTTGAATTTATTTCCTTCACTGAATCTGATTCAACTTTGACTGATTTAGGTAATCAAAATTCCTTTGAATTTTTTTATATCCAACAATTTTCACTTGCCCAGATAATTCATGAGATAAAAAAATTGTAATTTGATCCTTTTGATGACACTTATAAACAACAACATTTTTTTTTCCCTTGACTGATCACTCTTGTTGTAATTTCCATTGCTCTAAGGGTACACAAAACTGAAAAACTTCCTACAATCCCTTTCTTTATGACCATAACCATTACAAGCATAACAATAACTATGAAAAATTACAAACATTATTACATTTAGATGTCTAATGGGATCAGGCAATAAATACATATTCTTTGTATGAACACCATCATCTTCACTTCCTTCGAATGAGGTTCAACTACTTGATCTATAAGATTAGGTTTCACATCTTCCTTGACCTTTAGGGTTTGAATCTCCTCTTTAAGCTTGAAAAATCATCTTATTTTTCCTTTAGTGCTGATAATATATCTTTAATTTTAGAATTCAAATTAATCTTATCCTTCCTATGGAATGATAAATCTACTTGTAAATCATTCACTATCTCCTTGATATCACTTTGACTATGTGAAAAATCATATGAGGACTTGTTTTTCAACCTTTTGTATTCCTCTTCCTTTGAATTAAAATCTAAAATAATATTCTCCAACCAAATATTAAGAATTTTATGGTTTCTTCATCCTTCTTGGCCATGACTCTCAACTACTAGTTTTCTTTCTTGATTTACTTTTCCATATTATGCTTCTATAATCTCCTCTAAGTTGTTAAACTTATCTGCTCAAGCACCTACTATGATACCATTTATTGGAATGACAATGGACTAAGAGGGGTGGGGGTTGAATCATCCTATAAATTTTTATTGAATTTACCATATCATACATTTATTCATTTAACCTTTACGACCACATGATCTCATTAAGTGTGTCTTAACCATTCACAACAACATAAAAAAGAAATGTCAAAACCACATGTAAGTGGGAAAACATCATATGGAGGAAAAACCTAAAATTCATTTCTATAATTACTCACAATAATGAAATTTACTAAAGCACCAAGTTCACAAGGAGCACCAACCCTATAAGGAACACTACCCCTTAATTTATTCAAGTGCCCACCCAAAAGGAGATTACAACCCCAAAAAATTACTAGGCACCAACTCAACCAAATTATGATGATGATATATGACTATTGTTTTTGCCACAACTGATGGGAATCTCTAAGTCAACTCACAAATACATCCTCAAACTGTAAGTCACACAACTCACTCTTTTACCTTCTATCTCAACTTGTCTTAGCTGTAAAATATTTCTCACATTATCTCAATAAGTATTAAACCTATCAAACACATCATCAGTTTTGAAATAATATAATAAAAGATCCTTTATGCCCTTAGGCTGGTCACACTTTTCCCTCTTAGTAAACTAGTTCAAAAATGAGCTCTAAACATACTTTTATATGTTTCTCTTCTCAAAATATTAAAGAAAGGAATTATATCTCATTTATTTCAACAATCAAAACTTTAAAATATTCCATTATATCCATTATAATGTTTAGAAATGTCCCATATAGGTCGCTCATGCTCAAAACCTCCCTACAAGCACAAAATTGCCTCAAAACCCCATCGACGGGATGAGAAAAATCCACTAACACCAAAAATATGATTATTAAAGCTCACATAATCATAATAAATGTTTAATATCACATTTAAACATCACCCACATTTTAAATTTTTCTTGTACCAATCAAATATTTCATAACTTGGGCCAAAAGTTTCATTTCCTTCACTAAATAATTATTTCTAGCACCATTTCATCACATTTGGGCCTCAACACCACGAATATCAACTAAACTATAGCATGTGACCAATATATAGAATCTTCAATACTTTACATAAAACATATTCATGTTAGAGCTCATGAAACATCCATAGGTTCAAACCATAACGCCATTCCTCTTTACCAAATCATGATAACCAAAACCCATTTCTACAATCTCAACTAGTTTAGACCCTTTCTACGACTTCCAATAGCTAAAAATTCAATAAATAGGAATAATATTAATCCTTATTCACTCTCTAGTCATCCTTTTATTCCTCAACAAAGTTAATCTTTCTTCTTTAGAAAAGCTATCCTAAAATTCAACATACCTTCTTCTTCACAATTTGACCTAAAAGAGACATCAAATAAATTAAAAATAAATAATAAATACGTAATTGGAAATATATATATAAATCAATTTTCCATAAAATATTATAAATTCTTCAAACTCAAAGTGGAAGGCTTTCAACTAAGCTCATCTCCGCAAAACTACTTTTATTTCTTCTTGGACTCAAGAACTGACCATTAGCCCAACATGCTCCATCACCTAAAAATCAAATTCCAATATTGAAAAAATAATGGTATAAATTTACAAATAATAAATTTTTATATAACAATATAAATTTATCTCGAACTAGGATCACAAAAAAACTTGAATGGAGCCCTAATTCCTCATGTAGCTCCTTATATTTAGCTTTTACTAAAAGATTCTACAAACTCCCCTAAAAAGTCTTCATAAATAGGGAACACTTTTTAATTTTTCATCCCATCCATGACTTTATAATATCATCTAAATCTAGAAAAATGCAAGGGATAAAAACAATGTTAATTCATTCTTCAAAGACTTTGGACCATCTTTCCTTAAACTACTTTTGGGATGAAAGAGAGATACATTGAAAAGATACTTATAACGACATATACAAACCTTACATACCATGAATAATGAAAAATAAAAACTGCAAAATCATACACCTAAGAAATGCAAGGACTCAAAGACTCATGAATAGATCACTTAATTTGCCTTATAACCCTTGAAATTCTAAAGGACCAGTTTATTTAACTTGTCATGCACATGAGTTTGGATGAAATTCAAAATCATATGACTTGTTTGGATCTCAACATCCTTGAACTTATCTTCATGATTTGATTAGTTGACAACCTTGTTGGAGCTTGAATTTATTTCCTTCACTGAATCTGATTCAACTTTGGTGATTTAGGTAATCAAAATTCCTTTGAATTTTTTTATATCCAACAATTTTCACTTGCCCCAGATAATTCATGAGATAAAAAATTGTAATTTGATCCTTTTGATGACACTTATAAACAACAACATTTTTTTCCCTTGGTGATCACTCTTGTTGTAATTTCCATTGCTCTAAGGGTACACACAACTGAAAAACTTCCTACAATCCCTTGCTCTATGACCATAACCATTGCAAGCATAACAATAACTATGAAAAATTACAAACATTATTACATTTAGATGTCTAATGGGATCAGGCAATAAATACATATTCTTTGTATGAACACCATCATCTTCACTTCCTTTCGAATGAGGTTCAACTACTTGATCTATAAGATTAGGTTTCACATCTTCCTTGACCTTTAGGTTTGAATCTCCTCTTTAAGCTTGAAAAATCATCTTATTTTTCCTTTAGTGCTGATAATATATCTTTAATTTTAGAATTCAAATTAATCTTATCCTTCCTATGGAATGATAAATCTACTTGTAAATCATTCACTATCTCCTTGATATCACTTTGACTATGTGAAAAATCATATGAGGACTTGTTTTTCAACCTTTTGTATTCCTCTTCCTTTGAATTAAAATCTAAAATAATATTCTCCAACCAAATATTAAGAATTTTATGGTTTCTTCATCCTTCTTGGCCATGACTCTCAACTACTAGTTTTCTTTCTTGATTTACTTTTCCATATTATGCTTCTATAATCTCCTCTAAGTTGTTAAACTTATCGCTCAACACCTACTTATGATACCATTTATTGGAATGACAATGGACTAAGAGGGGTGGGGTTGAATCAGTCCTATAAATTTTTATTGAATTTACCATATCATACATTTATTCATTTAACCTTTACGACCACATGATCTCATTAAGTGTGTCTTAACCATTCACAACAACATAAAAAAAAGAAATGTCAAAACCACATGTAAGTGGGAAAACATCATATGGAGGAAAAACCTAAAATTCATTTCTATAATTACTCACAATAATGAAATTTACTAAAGCACCAAGTTCACAAGGAGCACCAACCCTATAAGGAACACTACCCCTTAATTTATTCAAGTGCCCAGTCCAAAAGGAGATTACAACCCCAAAAATTACTAGGCACCAACTCAACCAAATTATGATGATGATATATGACTATTGTTTTGCCACAACTGATGGGAATCTCTAAGTCAACTCACAAATACATCCTCAAACCTGTAAGTCACACAACTCACTCTTTTACCTTCTATCTCAACTTGTCTTAGCTTGTAAAATATTTCTCACATTATCTCAATAAGTATTAAACCTATCAAACACATCATCAGTTTTGAAATAATATAATAAAAGATCCTTTATGCCCTTAGGCTGGTCACACTTTTCCCTCTTAGTAAACTAGTTCAAAAATGAGCTCTAAACATACTTTTATATGTTTCTCTTCTCAAAATATTAAAGAAAGGAATTATATCTCATTTATTTCAACAATCAAAACTTTAAAATATTCCATTATATCCATTATAATGTTTAGAAATGTCCCATATAGGTCGTTCATGCTCAAAACCTCCCTACAAGCACAAAATTGCCTCAAAACCCCATCGACGGGATGAGAAAAATCCACTAACACCAAAAATATGATTATTAAAGCTCACATAATCATAATAAATGTTTAATATCACATTTAAACATCACCCACATTTTAAATTTTTCTTGTACCAATCAAATATTTCATAACTTGGGCCAAAAGTTTCATTTCCTTCACTAAATAATTATTTCTAGCACCATTTCATCACATTTGGGCCTCAACACCACTGAATATCAACTAAACTATAGCATGTGACCAATATATAGAATCTTCAATACTTTACATAAAACATATTCATGTTAGAGCTCATGAAACATCCATAGGTTCAAACCATAACGCCATTCCTCTTTACCAAATCATGATAACCAAAACCCATTTCTACAATCTCAACTAGTTTAGACCCTTTCTACGACTTCCAATAGCTAAAAATTCAATAAATAGGAATAATATTAATCCTTATTCACTCTCTAGTCATCCTTTTTATTCCTCAACAAAGTTAATCTTTCTTCTTTAGAAAAGCTATCCTAAAATTCAACATACCTTCTTCTTCACAATTTGACCTAAAAGAGACATCAAATAAATTAAAAAATAAATAATAAATACGTAATTGGAAATATATATATAAATCAATTTTCCATAAAATATTATAAATTCTTCAAACTCAAAGTGGAAGGCTTTCAACTAAGCTCATCTCCGCAAACTACTTTTTATTTCTTCTTGGACTCAAGAATCGACCATTAGCGCAACATGCTCCATCACCTAAAAATCAAATTCCAATATTGAAAAAATAATGGTATAAATTTACAAATAATAAATTTTTATATAACAATATAAATTTATCTGAACTAGGATAAAAAAAAATCTTTAATGGAGCCTAATTCCTCATGTAGCTCCTTATATTTAGCTTTTACTAGAAGATTCTACAAACTCCCCTAAAAAGTCTTCATAAATAGGGAACACTTTTTAATTTTCATCCCATCCATGACTTTATAATATCATCTAAATCTAGAAAAATGCAAGGGATAAAAACAATGTTAATTCATTCTTCAAAGACTTTGGACCATCTTTCCTTAAACTACTTTTGGGATGAAAGAGAGATACATTGAAAAGATACTTATAACGACATATACAAACCTTACATACCATGAATAATGAAAAATAAAAACTGCAAAATCATACACCTAAGAAATGCAAGGACTCAAAGACTCATGAATAGATCACTTAATTTGCCTTATAACCCTTGAAATTCTAAAGGACCAGTTTATTTAACTTGTCATGCACATGAGTTTGGATGAAATTCAAAATCATATGACTTGTTTGGATCTCAACATCCTTGAACTTATCTTCATGATTTGATTAGTTGACAACCTTGTTGGAGCTTGAATTTATTTCCTTCTTTGAATCTGATTCAACTTTGACGATTTAGGTAATCAAAATTCCTTTGAATTTTTTTATATCCAACAATTTTCACTTGCCCAGATAATTCATGAGATAAAAAATTGTAATTTGATCCTTTGATGACACTTATAAACAACAACATTTTTTTTTTTCCTTGACTGATCACTCTTGTTGTAATTTCCATTGCTCTAAGGGTACACAAACCTGAAAAACTTCCTACAATCCCTTTCTTTATGACCATAACCATTACAAGCATAACAATAACTATGAAAATTACAAACATTATTACATTTAGATGTCTAATGGGATCAGGCAATAAATACATATTCTTTGTATGAACACCATCATCTTCACTTCCTTTCGAATGAGGTTTAACTACTTGATCTATAAGATTAGGTTTCACATCTTCCTTGACCTTTAGGGTTTGAATCTCCTCTTTAAGCTTGAAAAATCATCTTATTTTTCCTTTAGTGCTGATAATATATCTTTAATTTTAGAATTCAAATTAATCTTATCCTTCCTATGGAATGATAAATCTACTTGTAAATCATTCACTATCTCCTTGATATCACTTTGACTATGTGAAAAATCATATGAGGACTTGTTTTTCAACCTTTGTATTCCTCTTCCTTTGAATTAAAATCTAAAATAATATTCTCCAACCAAATATTAAGAATTTTATGGTTTCTTCATCCTTCTTGGCCATGACTCTCAACTACTAGTTTTCTTTCTTGATTTACTTTTCCATATTATGCTTCTATAATCTCCTCTAAGTTGTTAAACTTATCGCTCAAGCACCTACTATGATACCATTTATTGGAATGACAATGGACTAAGAGGGGTGGGGGTTGAATCAGTCCTATAAATTTTTATTGAATTTACCAT
Organism: Taxus wallichiana var. yunnanensis; assembly: GCA_018340775.1. Taxonomy (NCBI): domain Eukaryota; kingdom Viridiplantae; phylum Streptophyta; class Pinopsida; order Cupressales; family Taxaceae; genus Taxus; species Taxus wallichiana. Next base: position 290,347,976 of record CM031241.1, on the reverse strand, counting down.
ATCATACATTTATTCATTTAACCTTTACGACCACATGATCTCATTAAGTGTGTCTTAACCATTCACAACAACATAAAAAAGAAATGTCAAAACCACATGTAAGTGGGAAAACATCATATGGAGGAAAAACCTAAAATTCATTTCTATAATTACTCACAATAATGAAATTTACTAAAGCACCAAGTTCACAAGGAGCACCAACCCTATAAGGAACACTACCCCTTAATTTATTCAAGTGCCAGTCCAAAAGGAGATTACAACCCCAAAAATTACTAGGCACCAACTCAACCAAATTATGATGATGATATATGACTATTGTTTTGCCACAACTGATGGGAATCTCTAAGTCAACTCACAAATACATCCTCAAACCGTAAGTCACACAACTCACTCTTTTACCTTCTATCTCAACTTGTCTTAGCTGTAAAATATTTCTCACATTATCTCAATAAGTATTAAACCTATCAAACACATCATCAGTTTTGAAATAATATAATAAAAGATCCTTTATGCCCTTAGGCTGGTCACACTTTTCCTCTTAGTAAACTAGTTCAAAATGAGCTCTAAACATACTTTTATATGTTTCTCTTCTCAAAATATTAAAGAAAGGAATTATATCTCATTTATTTCAACAATCAAAACTTTAAAATATTCCATTATATCCATTATAATGTTTAGAAATGTCCCATATAGGTCGTTCATGCTCAAAACCTCCCTACAAGCACAAAATTGCCTCAAAACCCCATCGACGGGATGAGAAAAATCCACTAACACCAAAAATATGATTATTAAAGCTCACATAATCATAATAAATGTTTAATATCACATTTAAACATCACCCACATTTTAAATTTTTTGTACTAATCAAATATTTCATAACTTGGGCCAAAAGTTTCATTTCCTTCACTAAATAATTATTTCTAGCACCATTTCATCACATTTGGGCCTCAACACCACCGAATATCAACTAAACTATAGCATGTGACCAATATATAGAATCTTCAATACTTTACATAAAACATATTCATGTTAGAGCTCATGAAACATCCATAGGTTCAAACCATAACGCCATTCCTCTTTACCAAATCATGATAACCAAAACCCATTTCTACAATCTCAACTAGTTTAGACCCTTTCTACGACTTCCAATAGCTAAAAATTCAATAAATAGGAATAATATTAATCCTTATTCACTCTCTAGTCATCCTTTTTATTCCTCAACAAAGTTAATCTTTCTTCTTTAGAAAAGCTATCCTAAAATTCAACATACCTTCTTCTTCACAATTTGACCTAAAAGAGACATCAAATAAATTAAAAAATAAATAATAAATACGTAATTGGAAATATATATATAAATCAATTTTCCATAAAATATTATAAATTCTTCAAACTCAAAGTGGAAGGCTTTCAACTAAGCTCATCTCCGCAAACTACTTTTTATTTCTTCTTGGACTCAAGAACTGACCATTAGCGCAACATGCTCCATCACCTAAAAATCAAATTCCAATATTGAAAAAATAATGGTATAAATTTACAAATAATAAATTTTTATATAACAATATAAATTTATCTCGAACTAGGATCACAAAAAAACTTGAATGGAGCCCTAATTCCTCATGTAGCTCCTTATATTTAGCTTTTACTAAAAGATTCTACAAACTCCCCTAAAAAGTCTTCATAAATAGGGAACACTTTTTAATTTTTCATCCCATCCATGACTTTATAATATCATCTAAATCTAGAAAAATGCAAGGGATAAAAACAATGTTAATTCATTCTTCAAAGACTTTGGACCATCTTTCCTTAAACTAAATGTTTTCAGAAATGAGAATTTTAATGTGGGGCACACATAATACCACTTTCTCTAATATACCTTATTGGAAATATTAATGAGTCCTCTATAACATTCAATCATCAATTTATCAATACCGATAAAAAAATTCTTATTATACATCTTCTTCTCTAAATAACTATCTGCTTTAGGATTTTACTAAGATTTCAAATGAACTTACTTATTATCGATCATTCAGAAAATGTGAAGCTAAAAACACATATTTATTTTTGTGAAATATTAATAACTGACCTAAAAATATATTAAAAATATCTCAAGTCCCCATGTAAATACTACAATCCACAATTAACATCATAAGGTCAACTTTTGTCACAAAAACACAATGTTACTTACCTCATTTTTTCAAAACTTGCATATCTTGCAGCTTCAATCTTAAGAATGACCTAAAAATTTTAATTAAGAATCACGAAAACATATTTTAACTTTCAAAAGTCACCTCATATCCCAAAACCTCCGAAATCTCTCCAGATAATCTCATTTGGCCATGCTTTCTTGCATGTTCTCAATTCTTGCTTCCAAATTACCCCCGAAACACCACCAAACCTCTAAGTTATGACCTGAAATGCACCATACACATGTGTTATATAGTCAATATGTTTCTATAATACTTGTAAAATTATGATCAACTGAAAATATCAAACCTCTACCTCATTCTACTTCCTTAATGTTAGGAATAGTCCTGGAATGACCCGATTCAACACCGAAAACCCATGAAATAACCTTCTTTGACATCATGTATAATATTGGTTACCCATGAAAAATCATACAAATAATGTTTAACCTTATGAAAAACATAAAATAAATTGGTAGAGATCAAACCATGACTTACCTTACTCAACCATGCACTGTAACACCATAGACCTTCACCAAAATTGACACTACCAATCATCCTTTATTTTTTACCAATGAATAACACTTCATGGAGACACGTATGATGCACTAACACAATTTTTCATCAATGGATTTTACATCAATGAAAATAAATACACATAATGGTCAACAATTGGATGTACCTAGTTCGGGGTGCCTCGATTAGGTCAGGGGAACATGGGTGCGCGAGTCTACTTTTCGGCAGATGTGACTATGAAATTTGGCATAACTTGAATTTTCTGGTGTTAATTTTTTTGGCTATATTGGTTATTGGTCCCCTATATGTCACATAATGATCACATAATTCACCTATAACCTGCAAAGAGATGATAACCTACAAAACCCTCAAACTACATCGGTTCCCAAAAAGGAAGATGCAATATGAGGAGTCGACTTACACTAGTGGTTATCCAACTGAGTGAACTTACAACCAAGCATTATACTACAACTAATAATCTATTTAGTTCTTATGCATTTGTGATAGAATGTTCCCTAGGATGCCCTTTTGTAAGTGTACATGATAGCATGCGATAGTTAGGTGTACCAATGTAAGTAGGCGAGTGGATGGAAAATGAACTTCCCTTCCTATGTGTGAATGTTGAAAATATAGTTCCTTATCCCTTGTATGAGTGCTAGATGGATTATGTGATGTTTTTATAATGCCTTTACATATAACCTTAGGTGATGATAATAGATGCTTAGTGGTTAGTACTTCATTGTAGTCACATAGCTTTTTATTTATATGATCGATTTGTTGAATTTCATAATTGTCACTGGAATACCAAACTATATGAAAATAATTTTCCAAAAAGATAAAATAGACCCAAAAGAAGCGAGTAAGATATAAAATGGTCGGGGAAAGCTAAAAGGAAAAGGGTGCTTTAACAATAGCATCTTGTCGAGGCATTGGTGTGCAGTGTTATAAAATATAAAGAAATAAATTTCAGACAGGGATGTAGTGTGTAAAAGACCAAATAGAAAATAATAAACACACAAAAAAGGCCAAATATAGGTGTCAATTGCTATTTTTCTCATTTAGGAATCATATGAATAGTAGTATTTGATAAGGACCTAGAAATGTACCAACTACATGATTTTGTTTCTACACAAACATAACGATGATCACGTAGTGATCTTATAAGTGCTCAACAATCCAAATAATTATTATCTAATAGATGATAAAATTTATTTGCGATAGAAATATCATTTGGGAGCTAATAATCCCAACTATTAACTTAATTTCATTAAAAAAAGCTTTATTTATTTTTAGCAATGTGGACTTATCCCTTATAACTTAATTTCAACTAGCTGAAAATCTATTGGGCATCTATACGGTCATCAATTTCAGGGACTTGAAAGGGTGGGATGTTAGATACTTCCCCTAAAACAAGTCATCATCCCGATGACATAAGTCATTCATTCAAGAAAATAAAAAACTTAACCAATATAACAAGAAGTATTTTAATAAAACCATGATTGCAATCCAACATTTCTTCAAGCTATAAAATCTATGATAAAGATAGTATTTCGAGATCATAACATGAAGTCATGAATTATATGCTCATTTATATAGTCAACCAAAATCAAGTAGAAAAAATTAAAGGTATTATTATCTTTTTAAACATGATCAAATAGAAAAGAAAAAGTAATTAGTATGTCTTCTATATTTTTCCAAGTTGTTGTTTCTTTAGAATATGGTCCTATCGACCTTACATTGTGAACTCTCATTATTTCTAAGATGAAAATTATGTGTTTCAAAATTCATTGTGGGATAAATTGTTTGATCCCAAGGTCCTACACCTACAAAAAATTCCAATTGATTATATGAGACAATTCAACAACATACCTATTCAAACATGGTTACATGGAAGACATTGTGCATTTTAGACAATCTTTGGAGGTAAAGCCAAATTCTATGCTACAAGACCTATAACCTATAATATTTAAATGGTCCCAAAAAAATAGGTAATAATTTTGAAGCCTTGCTTGATGTAATGATACTCTTTTGGGTTTTACCCTTAAAAAGACCTCATCCCCAAATTAAATTTCATGTCCAATCGTTTAAATCAACATAACTCTTTGTCTATCATTTGCTTCCTTTAATAACTCACGGATGAGTTAAATTTATCCTTCCCTTTTTGTTAACATTTTAGGCCGTATAACTACTATATCTTTAATGTTATCCAAGATGATAGGTACTATACATCTCCTCTCATACAAGATGTCAAAAGGAGTCAATTTTAGTGAGAATTGATACATATTATTATACAAAACCTCAACTAGTGTGAGGTATTTTTCTACTTGTATTTATAATCCATGCAAAAATCCTCAACATATCCTCCTAGACTTGATTTAACCTTTTAGTTTGTCCATCATTTTTTAAGTGATAAGATAAGCTGAAATTTAGTTTTGTTCATAAGGCCACATTGAGAGTATACCAAAATCTATAAGTCCTAAGTTCTATATATGATATGATCAACTCTAATATTCCATGAAATTTAATTTTTTTAAAACCAAATCTTCTTCCAAGTAATCTTTAATCATCTTTCAAATTCCCTCGTACAAAATGTGCCACTTTAACTAGATTATTCACCAAAACAAAAATTATATCATATTTTTTTTACAAGGTAATTCCTTGAATTAAATCCATGTAAATTACTTTCCATTTATATTGATGCACATAATGTGGGTACAATATTCCTATAATATGTCAATGTTTCACCTTAACCCTTTGGAATTCTAGGAAATGAGCTATATAATTGTTTACCTCTTTTTCATTACATTTTAGGAATATTTTCTTTTATGTTATCCAATAGTTTTTTACCCCAGAGGATGACTTGAATAAGGTTCCTCATGAAATTACTTAAGTACTTTACTTCTTAATTAATTTTCCAAAGGCACATTTACTCTGTTGAAATAACACAAAACTCCATCATGTTGAAATTTTAAACCATCATACAACTTATCACTAGGATTATTCTCTAGTAGTATTTTATCTTTTTGATATTAAGGATCATATAGAAGTTGTTCTCTAACTTCATATTTAAACTGGGTTCTTAAAGTAATAATAGAAGAAATATTATTCGTACGAATTAAGGCACTCGCTACATGATTTTCTTTCACCTTAACGTAATTTATATAAACATTAATTTTTTTTTATAAATTCTAGCCACCTATGTTTTCTTACATCCGGACTTGGATTTGTAAATATGTATTTCAGTCCTAAGTGGTATTTTTCGGTTCAAAAGGTTTTATCAATAGATAATGTTACCAAAATTACAATGCGCGTATGATAGTAGAAATATTTAAGTAATGGGGATAATAGTTATTTTCATGCAATTTTATTATTTTCTGTCAAAAGTCACTACATAGTCATTTTGAAGGACTCCACCAAATCCTTCATTAGTAGCAATAGTTATGTTGGGTTTAGCAAACTAGTTGTGCAGATAATATATCATATCTAAACATACATGTAAATAAAAGTGTTTATTCTACCGTAATAAATATACAAAACAAGAGACATAAATCAATACTATATTTAACGTGGTTTACTCAAAGTGTGGGCTACGTCCATCAAGAAATAAGTCAATCTATTATCCAAATCTTTGACAAGATATACAATAAATATTTACAATCTTCCACACCTCTCGGATGTACAATACTTTCCTTCTATCAAGCTTTTGCTTCATCACCAAGAATTCTCTCTCTCCAACTTTTGTAAGTTCTTTCTAATTGTTGTTAATCCTTTGAATTATTTTTTCTAAACCCTAGCTTTTATGCTCATATAGTCATTTATAGACTTAGGGAACTTAGCCATGCATTTACAATCAATAGATATATTTTAATGCTAAAAATAAATCTAATTCCCGATATTTAGTTAAAACATCCTTCGCATAGGTAACTAACGCCTGTTAGTCCTAACCACTTCCGATTCCTCCCTTTCCTAACCGATTTTTGTCATACCCGACCACTCGCCAGGTCCTAGGTGACCAATACTAGTTCCCCTTAACCGATGATGGTTGCTTTATTTTTCATAATTTTTCCATTGCATGCTAAACTGAAGTAATTGAGCTTCTCAACTCAACAATCTCCCATTTGGGGATTAATTCGCACCATACCTGTACAACATCATTCTTGGATCCTTCCTTATCTTTGCTTCTTCCTCTTAAAGTCTCAAACTCGAAGACCAAAAAAGTGCGAGTGTAGCTCCAACATCTCCTTTACTAATGTCTTCATTAGCATAGCCACATGGTTCTTGCTCATATGAATCTTTTCCAGATTCAACTGTTCATCCTCTAATACCTACCATATAGAGTGATCCCTCAACTGAATGTGTATTTTTCTCGAATGAAATGTTGAGTTCTTTGCCAAATGATTACACTTTGATCGCCACCGAATAGTTTATAATCACTTTTCTCCTTTCCCAACTCTTCCATGAACCTACTAATCCATATCATCTCCTTGCTACCCTTTGTAGCTACAACATACTCTTCCTCCGTAGTATATAAATCCACGACCTTTTGCAATCTTGAAATTTGGCTAACTTTCATTCCACCTACTTTGAAAATATATCAAGTAGTGCTCCTCCTACCATCCAGATCTCTAGCCATATCTAAATCAACATAGCCACATAATTAAATATCCAAACCTCCATAGCATAATTGCATGCTAGATGTCCCTTTCAAATACTTGAGTATCCATTGGACTACTTTCTAATGCTCTTTACCTGGATTAGCCATATATCTACTCACAACTCCCACTTCTGTGCAATGTCCTGTCCAGTGCATGCACCATAGCATACATGAGACTTCCAACTACAAGCATATGGCACTCTTGTTGTGTATTTGACCTCCTCATGTGATAAAGGACACTAATATTTGCTCAATTTGAAGTGTCCACCATAAGTGTGCTAACAAGTTTTACATTCTAAATATTGAACGTTTCTAACACTTTGTAGATATAATCCTCCCCGAGACAAATACAATTTCTATTTTTTCTGTCTCTATCTATTTACATGCCAAGAATTGTTTTTGAATCTCCTAAATACTTTATAGAAAATGTGTGAGATAGCTTTCTCTTAAGCTCCCAAATGTTCTACATACTATATCCCGTAATAAGCATATCATCCACATACGTAACAAAATAATATAGCTCCCATTTTTAAGCTTATTGAAATAAAAACAATGGTCGATTCACATCTCAAGTAACCATGCTCATAGATAAAACTATCATATCTCATGTACCATTTCCTCAGAGCTTACTTGAGCCCATATAGGCTCTTTTTCAACCCGCACAATAATTTTTCCTTACCCTTGACTTCATATCCAAGCAAATGCTTTGCATATAAATCTCTTCATCTAGGTCACCATGAAGGAAAGTTGTCTTCACATCTAGTTTCTCTAAATGAAAATATTCTAGTACAAATAAACTCAATACAATACGAATAGAAGTCATCTTAACAACAAGAGAAAATATTTCACCAAAGTCAATACATGCTTTCTGTGTAAATCCCTTTACTACAAGCCTTGACTTGTACCTTTTTTATCCACCCTCTTCTTCCTTAATCCTATAAACCCACTTGTTCTGCAATGTTCTCTTACCTACTAGCAACTTGACTAAATCCCAAGTTTGGTTCTTTTCCAAGGAGTCCATCTCCTCATCCATGTCATGCTCCCACTGAATGTGAGTCTTATCTTGCATTGCTTCTTTAAATCTCTTTGGTTCACCATTATCAGTCAACAATAAATAAAATAGAGAAGGTGTAAATATTTCTGGAAGTTTACTTACCCTTTGTGACCTTCTCACAGGAATTTTGGGTACCGAGACTCAATCTGGGCCTCTTGGACATTCCTATCCAAATCTATCGTTGATTGACATTGCTCACCTTTAACCGACATTGGTTCTAATAACTAATGCCATTTTGCATCCTCTGTAACCGATACCATTTCGTCGACTAGTGTCGGTTAAGGGTCAATCGAAACTTGTTACTATGTAACCCTGTCGGTAATTATTTTAAATCTAAGAGTTCATTTTCATTCACAAAATTCTCAACTCGGTTCCTCCTTGGGTACCAAAATTTGATCCTCAGAAATTATCTTTTCATTCCATTCAACATCACGACTCTAATAATTTTAGAATTCTCTAAATCCAAAAATAGAAACCGAAATCACCAGTTCTATAACCAATGAAAGTGCATCTCTTGGATTTTGCATCCAACTTTTCCTATTTTTCCTTATCAACATGAAAAAAGCTTCAACCAAATACTTTTAGAAAAGAAAGATCTACCTCTTTTCTCGGTCCAAGCTTCCCTGTAGTATTCCTCCATATAGTGAACTTGAAGGACCACAATTAATCAAACAAACCGTTGTATCAATTACTTCTACCCAAAACTATAAGGACAATCTAGAATGTAGCCTCATACTTCTAAAGCATGTTCCACGATTGTCCTGTTCATTCTTTTTGCAACACCATTCTCCTATGGTGTTCTCTACGAACCATTCTTTCTCTATGTATCCCATTCAATGAACAATAACAATTGAAATCCTTCCTATAGTATTCACTTTGTGTGCATGTATACTTTGCTTAATGCTAAATCAAATGAAGCTAGAACTACCACCTAAAATAGTTCTACAATTTAGCTAAAAAAAAGCATAAACACCATCATGATAAGAATTAAACAAGGGTTAGATGCTAGCATTCATCAATACACACTTTGAAACTAACAATGCTAAATATCTAAACTCCTCTATTCTCTAACAAAAAATAAATGAATGGACCTAAGTAAGCTCCATGGCTATCAAAATAGTTGTCCTTAATGTTCCAAGAACCTAGGAATGGGGGCTAATCAAAGTTAGGCTACAAGACCCTTTTGACACCTCCCATATGACCCAAGCACTTTAAGAAAGAGGCTTAACTCTTCAAGATGATGAACTCTCAAAAGGGCAAGGTGCAAGCTCTTAGTCTCTTTGCTATATGCTTTGCATTTGCTCTCTTAGAAAGTTTAGGTGTAAGTAAAAAGGTAGGTGGAGGGCTCTTTATATAGCCTAAAGGATAAAGGATTCAACACATTCTCATCAATGTGGGATAAAGGTAAAACATGATTAGGAATGGATAAGGTTGCTTTATTAAAGGTAACCTTACTTTAGAAGAGTTTAATACATGTTTAGCAAGTCATGGAGTTGGGGTATTTTAATTAATCAAAGGTGATTAATTAATAGGTAGGTGTAAGTTTTATAGAAGCCAATTAGAAGAATATTAGTGCGATTTAGGCTATTAAAAGGGGATTAAATCAATTATATATTGATTTATTGGTTAAATGGAAGGGAAAACTAATTAATTAATAATAATTAATTAGTCTAGGTAGAAGGGGTGATTTATTAACGGAAGGTCGTTAATTAGGGTATTTGTTGGATAGGCAACTTAATTAATTAGCTTAGTGTAATTAATTAATGATGATATGAGGGAAAATGAGTGCCTTTGATGATATGTCGTTGATTTGCGAGAAAGGGGATAATTAGCACAATTTAAGTATTTAAATTGCTTGGGCGTAATTATAGGTGTCTACATTTGCCCCTCTTTGGGGTGGCATAAGTGATGCCACTTCAAAGATAGTAGACAAAAGAGATTTTGAAGAGATGGAAGAAAAATTAGTAGGAGGGAGAGATGCCCCCTCGAGTGTCGATGGGGTGATAGAAGAACTCGATCGACGATCGAAAAAGGTGAGAAGTAGGCAGAAGAATGGGGACGAGGCAGGATGCCCCGAGGAGAGGGAGAATTAGGGGTGAAAGGGAAGTGGTGTAGAAGAAATATGGATGAGGGGAGAGAAGAGCTTAACCTCTAGCTGCTTATTTGTTTGGAACAAATTTGATGTCATCATATTGCCATAGGAACTACATCATCGGTCCTTATGAAAAATATAAGCATACGACAAAGGTAGAATGACATGAAAAGCCATACTACGAACAATTGTCCATTGCTAAAAGTACCAACTCCACGCAACATACAATAATGCAATGCAATACGAGAAGGAAACAAGCTCATATAACAGGGAAAACAAGTACAAACACACATATCTAACCCAACAACGGTCAAGACAGTTGTACAAATGTTTTGTTATCAGTGTTGAAGAGATCCACAAGTTCGTGATTGACGAAAAGGGTTAAAAATGATGCCCCAAGCAAGGATACATGCAAGGGGAAATGAAAATGGACACGGGGTCCATGAAAAGCATTTGTGCGCAACGAAACAGCACCAGGCAACCAAAAGTGCCCCAGAGTACAGACGAAGCAAGCAGCTAGCTTTTGTGAATGGTTGTGAATCCAGTGATCCGCGAGTCATATTAATCAGGGAATATGTGAGACAAACCAACAGGATATGGAGAAAATACCATGCGCAAGACACAAGTTTCAGCCGTAAGAAGCAAGTTACCATTTTGTAGGGTGTTTTACTTTTTAGGAATTTTTTTGAAAATTTTTCCTTGTTTTTAGATTTTTTTGATATACATATATATATATATTGTTTTTGTTGTTTTCTCGAAACAATGTTCTATTTTTTTTTGTGTTTTTCTCGAAACAATGTTCTATTCTTTTTGTGTTGTCGTCAAACAATTTTCTATTGTTTTTGTGTTTTTAACATGTTTTCCAAAGCTATGTGCAGGTAACCAAGAAAGCATGGATGCCCCTAGCGTTAGGTGGGGAATATACAAGGGTAGAAGCCACACGCTTATGAATAAAAAGGTGAAGTCGTTGAGTTGTCCCCCAGTGTAAGATGGGAAATAACGAAAGACCATGTCCCCACAGACATAATAGAAGAAGGCAAATCCGGATCAAGGCTAGACTAGATGGTGTGCACAAGGAAACTCGAAGGTAGAACCAGGTCCAGGACAAAGACAACTACCCTTCTAATACAGAATGCTTGTGAACAACGAATCCTCCCAAGGCACCGGAAACTGGTTTTCACCCAAGGACTTGTCCAAAGTGCCACAATTGCATGGTTTTCACTAGTGGACGACCTGTTTTCTCTTTTTCTTTTTTTGTTTTTTTTTTTTTGATGTTTTTATATTTTTTTGTGATTTTTATGACTTTCTTGTGCCATGTTTAGGCATAAAACCTCTTAAGATGCATGGCATTCATGGGCTCCTGGAGCTCATCACCATTGGGGTGAGCTAACTTGTATGCCCCTGTGCCATACTTGGCAACTATGACATAGGGTCCTAACCAGTGTGGTTCGAACTTCCCTTTCTTTTCTCACTCTGCTCTGGTGTTGAACTAGTTCTCCTTCATAACTAAATCACCCACCTCAAACTGGCGAGGGATGATTCTCTTGTTGTAGTTGCGGAGGATTTCCGTGTCGATATACTTCGGTGTGATTAAGAGCGCGAATGCACCTCTCATCCAGAGCTCTAACTCAACCAATCTTGCCACTCGATAATCTTCATCCTTATCCAAATAATCCCGAAGAGAAATTCTCAGGGATGGGAGTTCAATCTCTAAAGGGATGATAGATTATGTCCCGAACACGAGGGAATATGGCGTCGCACCCGTAGGAGTGCAAATTGATGTTCGGTAGGCCCAGAGGGCCGGGTGGATTTGTAGGTGCCAGTTTCGACCAGTTTTGCTAACCATCTTCTCCATTATCCTTACCAAAGTCTTGTTTGTTGCCTCAGCTTGTCCATTACCCTGAGGGTAATATGGCGTGGACCATTTCAATCTGATTTGGAACCATTGGCAAAGACCTTTGACAGTTTTGTTCTTAAATGACTTCCCATTATTTGTGACAATGGCTGCAGAGATACCATATTGGCAAATAATGTGATTCATGATGAATTTATAAATCTTTGCTCCTGTGACATAGGTTAAAGGGACAGCCTCCACCCATTTTGTAAAGTATTTTGTAGTTGTGATGATATGTGTATGACCATCAGATGAGGTAGGAGTAAGCTTCCCTATTAGATCAAGTCCCCACTTAGAGAATGGCCACGGGGTAGTGATTGGTTGCAATGGTTGCGATGGAGCATGGATGAAATTTCCATACTTTTAGCAAAGCACACATTTTCTAACATAATTACAACAATCGGGCCGAGTTTCCATGGTGGGCCAATAGTAACCTACTCTTAACAGTTTCTTAGCCAAGACCATTCCATTTGTATGTGCTCGCATACTCCTTCGTGTACTTCTTTAATTGCCTAGATTGACTCCGGCACATCCAGACAACGTAACTGATTCCCATCATAGCCACGATGATAAAGTTTACCTCCTAACAGGGTGTATTGGGCTCTCTCGCGAATTAGGCTCGCTTTTAGAACGGGAGATTTTGGGAGGGAATGTACTATCCTTAAGATAGGTGAAAATGGGTTCATACCATGGTGAATGGGGACCAACAACTTCACAAGCCAAGAAAGATTTCGGCATGTCATACACGGGTTGGCGTGAGATTTTCTACGAAGAATGACATATCATTATTCCCTGGCGGAATACGAAGCATAGATCCCACCGTTGCCATAGCATCTGCCGATCTATTCTGCGCTCTTGGGATTTTCTCAAAGGTAATGCACACAAAATACTCCTTCAGAGTTTCCACCAACTTCTTATAAGGTATGAGCTTGTCATCCTTAACTTTATACTCATCATTAACCTGTTTGATGATTAGCTGTGAATCACCTACAACCTTCACATGTTGAATATTCCACTTGATGGCTAGCTTCATCCCTGCAATGAGTGCTTCATATTCCATAATGTTGTTCGTGCAAGGGAAGGCCAGGTGGAAAGCCTGTGGTATAGGATCACCCGAAGGAGTAATAAGGACCACTCCTGCACCTGAACCATGAAACGTAAAAGATCCATCAAAATGTATCTGCCATACGACAAATTCTTCAATGTAGAGCAAAGATGCATCTGGCAGATCCAGACTCAAAGGTTATGTGCTTTGCAAAGGTGCTTCCGCTAGCTAATTGGTCAAGCAAGTACTTTTCCTTTAATTGATTTTTGATGGACAAATTCTATATCAAACTCACTGAGTAGAATGATCCAATTAGCCATTCTACCTGTGAGGGCGGGTTTGGACAACAAATACTTGAGTGGGTCGACCTTGGATATGAGCTTGGTCTTAGTATTTAGCAGGTAATGGCGAAGTTTCTGAAAGGTAAAAACAATAGCCAAGCAAGCCTTCTCAATCTGAGGAAAATTACGTTCATAAAGGCGATGAGGGTGTGACTTAGATAGTACATTTCTTTCTCTTTATGGCTAAGGTCATATTGGGTGAGCAAAGTGCACCAATAGCATATTGCGTAGTGGAAATATAGAGCAAAAGTGGTTCTCCTGGAGTGGGAGGCATGAGGATAGGTGGATTAGCCAAGTACTGTTTAAGCAAAGCAAAGGCTTATTGTTGCTCAGTCCGAGATGAAAGTGATGTCTTTCTTAAGCAAATGAGTGAATGAGTGACATTTATCTACAAGCCGGGAGATAAAGCAAGCGAATGGCTTAAATTTTCCTCGAAAGCTACGCAGCTTGCTTGATATTCTCAGTGTGGAGGCATTTCGTGATGGTAGATACTTTAGTAGGTCTACCTCAATACCTCGTCTTGACACGATGAAGCCTAATAGTTTCCCAGATAGCACACCAAAGACACACTTCTTTGGATTTAGCCTAACTTTGTATTCACGTAGGCGTTCAAAGATACGCCACAAAATGATAGGATGTTCCTCTCTTGTTTTGGACTTTCCTAGGATGTCGTCTACATAGTCTTCCATGATGTCATGAATCATATCATGAAATATTACTGTCATGGCCCGTTGATAAGTTGCTCCTACATTCTTAAGGCCGAATGGCATCACCTGATAACAGAAGGTGCCCCAAGGAGTTGTGAAAGTTGTTTTGTGTTGGTCTTCCTCAGCGATCTTAATTTGATTATAACCCAAAAAGCCATCCATAAGTGATAGCATTTCATACCCTGCGGTTGAGTCAACAATCATGTCAATGTTGGGCAATGGAAAGTCATCTTTAGGGCAAGCTTTATTGATGTCCCTAAAATCTGTGCAAATTCGGATACCAATAGGTTTCTTCTGGATAGGAACAATGTTCGATATCCATTCAGAATAATCAATTGGCCTGATGAATCCTGCTGCAAGCAACCTTTCCAACTCTTCTTTAACTAACAAGGCCACTCTTGGGTGCATCTTTCGAAGCTTCTATTTGATAGGCTTAGCATCTGCATGCACAACCAAGTTATGCACGACCAAAGTTGGATCTAAGCCGGGCATGTCTTTGTAAGACCATGCGAACACATCAATAAACTCTCGCAGTAGCATAGTGAACGTCTTTTGTTCTCTGGCCGAGAGTGATGCTCCCAATTTTACTATCTTGGGATCTTCTTCGGTACCAATATTGACATCAATGGTTTCTTCAACTAACAATTTTGATAAATCCTCCATATGCGTGGGATCGAGAGGTAGGTTGAGATCTTCATCCAAGGATGTCTCTACAAGATTTTCATCCTTGGCGTGGTCACTTTGTTTGTCCTTTGATTTTCTTATTTGTTTGTCAGCCAATGCCTCAAAGAGGTTTTCACTGTGTGACTTGGACTTTGATTTTTTCCGAGGCTTTTCTTTAGAACTCTTGCCCTCGCTTTTCTTTAAATTTTGCTGACCACGAAGTTCAGCCTCCTCGCCGAAGTAGGCGCAGGTGTCTAAGTCGATAAAGAAACCCTTCTTGTGATCTCCAATGGGAATCAGATCCTTATGCCCATGAACTCTGTAATAGCCTCGTCATTCTTGAATAAATCTAGTGGCACATGACGTTGTTGGTCCCATTCAACAAGGGAGGGGTATATACAAGGTCAAGGGTTGGTTCATTGGGGGTGATGGTTAGGACAGCATTATTCATGAAAAAGTTCGTGGAGGCCGATCCTCATATTGGATACAACAGAATCTGTGATCATTGTCAGATAATCGAGCTATCCTCATGCCGTAACAAGTCGCACCTTGATCGTTGGGGTGTGCTCCATAAGGGGAGAATCCCAATGCCATATCTTTCTATTTTGAAATGTGGAAGAGGGACTGGTTCTCTTTGTCCTTGTTCATTCCTCCCACATCCTAGGCCTTTGTCAGAGCCCATGGAGTACATCATTCCGCTAGATTTTTCATATTCGGGGTTTGATAACAAGATGGTGAGTGTCCTCAAGGACCCAAGTAGTAGGTGGATCAAGTAATTTTTCCTCGCCTAACAAGCCTGTGTAGGAATGACCCAATAATAGTGTGTTCTCTATAGGTCTCTTCGAAGCGGTAGTTGGGTCGACCTCTAGTCTTGGGTGACAAGGAGAGGTCAAAACCAAGAGCACTTGTTGTACATTATACTCCCCACATCCATATTCTAGTATTTTCATCTCCCATGAATTAAATGGAGATGTTGAAGTAGATGCCCCATGAGTGTAAGAACTAAGAGAATTTGAATCTACTCGAGATTCCATGGCCTCATAATGAAGAGGGATAACTATATCTGTGGAGGGACATGCGTATGTACCCTTTCATGCAAAGCTATTAAGAGCTCTACAATGAGCAAAGGGCTCTAAGTCTCTTGGTATTCTTATTGTATGTCCCTCATGATTTAGCTTGATGCATTGATGAAATGTTGATGGCACTGCTTGCATGGCATGGATCCATGGTCGGCCTAGAAGCATATTATATGGAAGTTCCAAGTCTAAGACGTGAAACTTTGTCTGATGGCAAGTGGGGCCCACCTCCATTGGCAGCGTAATGGTGCCTGCTGACTCTCTTTCCGCGTTGTCGTATGTGGTGATAGTGATGATATGGGACTCAAGATCTTCTTCCGTATGTCCCAATTGTTTGACTAATTTAAGCGTGCAGATGTTCAATCCAGATCCGTTATCCACAAGCACCCATTTGATTTTCCTGTGGGTAACAACTACCTCAATGTATAAGGGAAGATTATGTGTAGGATTCTCGATAGGGACCTCCCTATGGTTGAAAGTGAGATGCTCACTGGGTGCAATATTTGCCACCGTGGCTTGAAGGTATGCAGGATCGACTTCTAAAGGCACTCCCGACCCCTGAAGAGTTTGATACAAAATGTCCTTATGCACATTGGATATCTTGAGAAGATCTAAGATCGAGATCTTAGCAGGTGTCTTCTCAAGTTGTTCTAAAAGGTTATATTTACCAGTTTGTGGGGTCAACAGAGAGGGTTCTAGAATCACGAGGCGGGCACGCCTTGTTACTGCAGCGTAGTCCTTTCCCTTGATCCGGATGGTATTGACACGGTCAGTAGGGGAGTGAATACATCCGATAAGTGAATCGTAATGATTGTTATCTCTCTTGGTATACAAGTAATTTGTGGCTTTATAGGTTTGGGATGACTCTCCCGATCCGGTTTTGCCTTTTCCGACTTATCATGCTTGGGGAATGGTTCCTTATAAATCCCCATTTTCTCGTTAGGTGTTTGCATGTGGCTAGGGTTATCCACCTCTATCTCCCCGTTGTCAATGAGGTCTTGAATATAGTGGCGAAGTCACAAACATTTGTCTATTTTATGACCTTTAACGTGATGCATTTCACAAGTATTCATGCTCCTTATACCATGAAGGTTTAGGAGCGTTGTCATCAAATGGTTGCGGCACAGTAGGATAGGTCATCATGTGGGCCGCATCCAACTGCTTTTAGTATGACTGCATAAATGGTTCATGAGGGAGGTGAATGTTCATCACTTTGGTGGTGGTTGAATTGGGCCCTTGGTCAGTTTAAAAGGCTTGATGTTTGGACTGTTTGAACACGCTTGGAATCGTGATTCGCCTTCCCACCACGTTTTTGTTTTTGTTAAAGATCTTTGGATTTTTAGCGGGTTTGACACTTTGGTTGTCTTTAGATTGGGTTTTGAGGGTGCCTTTGGCAATGAGAGCCTTTTCTATTTGAATCCCTTTCTCGATAACCTCCTCAAAGGTGCGGACATAATGCATTTGGAGGTGGAAAGCTATATCCGGGTTGAGATTAGGGACAAAAATACCGAGTACCGCTTCTCAGGGAAAGCGCAAGGGAAGCGACTAGCTATCCCTCTCCATCGTTGGAGGAAGTTAGCGAAGGTCTCATTTGGGCGTTGTTTTGTGCCGCACAAGTCTGCCATGGTGATGTCACTCTCTATGTTATACGAGAAATGACGACGACGGATCTTTCCGCCACCCGCCAGTGAAAATTGATCCTCGTGGCAAGCGCGTAAACCATTCTAATGCTTGACCTCCGAGACTCTTAGGAAAAGTCTCGATGAGGTAATTATCACTATAAGACACCTCTCGACATGCCATGTAGAAATCTTTAACATGATCCTCGGGTCTCCCTTTCCTTTGTATTTGTCAAACTTTGGCATATCAAATTTCTTTAGAAAGGGTCAAGGGTCATTGTCTTGTCAAAAGGATAGGGCATAGTTCTTCATATTGGTATTTCCTAATACTCCCTATATTGCTTTCTTGTATGCTCGCAAGTGTTGCTTTCATAGATTTTACTTCTTTGTGCGAGCAATTGTTCTTTAGTGGGAGAAGCGAGGATGTGTACATGATGATACCCCGTGTCTTCTTCTCCTTGGTTTTCTCGATGGAGTTCGTGGATCCTAAACTTAGGCTTTGACTTTTGAACGTTCTTGTTTGTGTCTTTTTGTACTGGAAAGTAAGCAAAGCTAGTTTTCGGCTTAAGTTACTGAGTTGTTGTTGGATTGTGACTTGGTTTGTGTCTTCTTCTTCTAAAGGTTCTTCCTCTTCGTATTGTGGAGGTTCTTCCCCTGTCTCATGTTCTATCTTGTTTCTTCGTGGCACTTTGATGAGGGGTATTCTATGCCCTACCACTTTATCATTTTCTGTGTAAGAAGTGGAAGCATGCCCACTATTAAAATATCTTCCATATTGATAAGGGGGTGTTCCTCCTTAGTAGTGTCATTTGTTTGTAGTATTGGTTCCTTTTCAATGGGCAATTTGGCCCCTAATTCCATGACCCGTGCCAAAACTCTATCTTTGTTTCTAAGGAGAAACTCATCTAGTAGAGTGGGGTCAAAATCAAAGTCTGCGTGTGGTGATTCTAATTCATTTCCACTATGATCGACCATCTCTTCTGTTTCCTTTTCTGTAGAAAATAGTGGTCCTAGATCGTGTCTGATAAATGGGTTTGACCCTTGTCTGTTAGAGGTTTCCCAAGCTTGGGCCTGTTGTTCCTCATATGTTTGTTTTTTTAACCCTAGACGCGTCTTGGGAGCCATGTTTTCGTGATAAATTTCACTAAGGTAAGTTATAGA
Source organism: Taxus wallichiana var. yunnanensis (assembly GCA_018340775.1). NCBI lineage: Eukaryota > Viridiplantae > Streptophyta > Pinopsida > Cupressales > Taxaceae > Taxus > Taxus wallichiana. The sequence goes on along the minus strand of CM031241.1, from coordinate 290,328,971 downwards.
TTTGTTCAAAATTCAATGTCTACCCCTAAGTGAAACACAAGATGTACGTGTTAAGAGTAAATTAACAGTGTGAGAATACCAATGTGATAGAGTGATAAAGTCACCAATGAAACAATCGTTTGGTACCAAAACCTAATCAAATGAAATACTTCCTAGACTACGTTTCAAAGTAATTTGTGATACCAGATGATTAACAAGATGTCTCCACTTATGCCAAGTTCAAAGGAATGAACAAGACGTAAGTAAATACATGAAGTTAAATGCGATCTCCCAATCAAGATATACGATGAGCAAGCTCAAGTCTGATTAAGACCTATATCTCAAAAAGTGCCAATTACGATTTGCGAATGACACAACAATATCACCAAGATATGTTAACCCACTTTGCAAGAAAGTGGAGTATTGATATCGAGGTGTTATTGATATAACACGCACAAATGGTAGTTCCTAACACCTTTTGAAATCGAGGTAATAATAAAACTGAACAAAAAAAACTCAAAGTATAGCTAGGAATAGTTAAGAATGTGTGCAGCGTAACCGCATACAATATAGGTATTTATGTCAAGTTTACAAGAAACAAGACGTAAATATTGAAATTGTAATGATACGAGACAAACAAACTAACTCCTCTATGGAAGTCCACAGTGATGAACCACGCCTAACTACAATGACGATCTTGACGTGGGTATCAAGATCACAATGGCTACCAAATGACGTGAAAATGCCTCCACTCACTTTAGACATTTAACTAACCCAGCCGCAAACATGGATGGGCGTAAACGGACATAAAAGTGAGAGAAACAGTCGAATGGCAACACAAAGGTAATCACACCTCTTTTGATCAACAAAGTGTCAAAAGAATATGAAGGAAATAAATCAAGAAAAATGACAAAAAATGCTAGTCTCACTTCGGCAGAGTTTCACCTCGCCCTAAGGCAAGTAAAAACTAGGCGAAAGTAATACGTCACACGTTTCTCAAAAAGAAGGTTCACAACTCAACACTATTTTAAAGTGGTCAAAGTGGGCTCCTGGCCAAAGTATATTCTCCTAGGTGGTTCTCTCGCCCTAGGTGTTACAAAGTTGCCACGAGCGAGCGTGATTTACCCAAAAAGTCACACTGACTAGTTTGGGAGTATCTCGGCTTTACTTTACCCCCTTCAAGAACAGTAGGCAACTAGTGCATCTACGTGTACTATCACTGGGGTCGCCACAACGGACAACCTATAACTCTATCTCACAAAGGAATCACTAGTCAAGTAGGTAGTGCGGAGCACTTCCCGTTTCATCCACAAGGTTCCCTCTTGCGTGGACTACTTTGGGGTTCCCGAACCACCCCATTTGTTGTAGCTTAAGGCGTTATGCCAAAGGGGTTATGTTCCATTGAGCGGAGAGGGACGTATCTTTTCCGAAACCTGCAATACAAAGTTGTTTTGAATATGTTGTTCTTTTTATCTTGTTTAATTAGGTGTGGTTTGCTTGAACACCTTTTGGCAAACTCCGTATAACAACCGTATTAGTAGTTTTGATTTCGTTTTGATTCCTCCTTTCTTTGACAAGCGTTTTTAGGTCCTGCACTCAAGCGTTAGTAGTTCTCCAAGAAAACACATTATTTAAAAGAGGATTAAGAGTTGCTTTTGATTCTCAAGATCATCCAAGGATGCAAGAGAAGAGCATACACAACAAATAATCCAACTAAAAAGTAAATAAAATCTTTTCGATCAATGAACCATACAAAATTCTTGATAAATGTTCATTCCCTTTAAACCAAAAGTGAAAGATGAAGTTTCCAATTTACCAAATGTTATAAAATGAAGACTAAAGTTGCTTTTGATTCTCAAGATCACCCTAAGGTGCAAGAGAAGAGCATACACAAACTTTATCCCAACTATATAGAAATGGAAAACTTCAAATCAAAGGACCATTGAAAAATGCTTTGTAAAAGGTTCATTCCCTTAAGCAAAATGAATAATCAAGTTTCCAAGTTTAATCCCAATGTTAATAAGATAGAGATCAAAGTTGTTTTTGATTCTCAAGATCACCAAAAGGTGCAAGAGAAGAGCATACACATGCTTTGGTCTAAATCGAGTAAGCATGGAAATACAACATTCATCAAAACATTAGACATGTTAGAAAATGACCAATTTTAAACTAACAGAAAAACCTACAACTTCTGTAAGTATAAATCCTGAATTTATGTTTTCATTGCATAGTTAACTTCAATACCTTTCCAACTCAAAAAAATGGAGTCATTTCGAGTTCGGGAGCAAAAGTTATGGCCTTTGGAAGATGGGTTACACATATGCTCTTATGCTCATGGGTATGCACTTGACATGCACTAAAAAATGTCAAAAAAACGTCCCTTAATATGCAAAATGGGCAAATTTTTCCAACCAAGATTCAATTTTGACAACAACCCATCACATTAATATATGAATAGAAGACTCAACGCTATCAAACATTAACATACATGCTCAAGAATTTAAGATTTTCAAGAAATTGACAAAACTAGCATGTAGAATGATGAAAAAGTAAGCTCTAAAAATGAAAACATGATGAAATCTTGAAATTTTCTCACCAACATTAAATTTTGACAGCAACCCACCACATTAATATGTAAATATAAGACTCAGCACTATCAAACACTAACCTATATGCTCAAGAATTGAAAATTTTCAAGAAATTGACAAAACTAGCATGTAAAATGATGAAAAAGTAAGCTCTAAAAATGAAAACATGATGAAATCTTGAAATTTTCTCACCAAGATTAAATTTTGACAGCAACCCACCACATTAATATGTAAATAGAAGACTCAGCACTATCAAACACTAACCTACATGCTCAAGAATTTAAAATCTTCAAGAAATTGACAAAACTAGCATGTAGAATGTTGAAAAAGTAAGCTCTAAAAATGAAAACATGGAGAAATATTGAAATTTTCCCCTCAATTCCAATTTTGACAGCACTTCACCTCCTTCATACCTACAAGGAAGACCCAACACATGCAAACTCAACAAAACATGTTAAAAAAATAAGTTAGATCAACATGTGTAAAAGAGGGTTAGTAACCAAAAATAAAACTTAACTACAAAAACTTGAAATTAAGTGCAAAGGACAATGGAGTAAGTCCCACCGGGTGTGCCAAATGTGTGCATGTATACTTTGCTTAATGCTAAATCAAATGAAGTAAGAACTACCACCTAAAATAGTTCTACAATTTAGCTAAAACAAAGCATAAACACCATCATGATAAGAATTAAACAAGGGTTAGATGCTAGCATTCATCAATACAAACTTTGAAACTAACAATGCTAAATATCTAAACTCCTCTATTCTCTAACAAAAAATAAATGAATGGACCTAAGTAAGCTCCATGGCTATCAAAATAGTTGTCCTTAATGCTCCAAGAACCTAGGAATGGGGGCTAATCAAAGTTGGGCTACAAGACCCTTTTGACACCTCCCATATGACCCAAGCACTTTAAGAAAGAGGTTTAACTCTTCAAGATGATGAACTCTCAAAAGGGCAAGGTGCAAGCTCTTAGTCTCTTTGCTATATGCTTTGCATTTGCTCTCTTAGAAAGTTTAGGTGTAAGTAAAAAGGTAAAGTGAGGGCTCTTTATATAGCCCAAAGGATAAAGGATTCAACACATTCTCATGAATGTGGGATAAAGGTAAAACATGATTAGGAATGGATAAGGTTGCTTTATTAAAGGTAACCTTACTTTAGAAGAGTTTAATACATGTTTAGCAAGTCATGGGAGTTGGGGGGTATTTTAATTAATCAAAGGTGATTAATTAATAGGTAGGTGTAAGCTTATAGAAGCCAATTAGAAGAATATTAGTGCGATTTAGGCTATTAAAAGGGGATTAAATCAATTAAATATTGATTTATTGGTTAAATGGAAGGGAAAGCTAATTAATTAATAATAATTAATTAGTCTAGGTAGAAGGGGTGATTTATTAATGGAAGGTCGTTAATTAGGGTATTTGTTGGATAGGCAACTTAATTAATTAGCTTAGTGTAATTAATTAATGATGATATGAGGGAAAATGAGTGCTTTTGAAAATGAGTGCGATAGAAAGGGGATAATTAGCGATTTAAGTATTTGTCGTAATTATAGGTGATTCACCACCATTATCGAACTAAGCACTTTAACTTAGAATTTGATTCATTCTCAATAAGGGCTTTCCAAATTCTAAAAGTCTCAAAACATAAGATTTACCTTTAATACAATAAACCCATACCTTTTTGTAACATCATCGATGAAAGTAACATAATACTGGGATCCTCCATGAGAAGATACCCGAGCTAGTCCACACACATCTAAGTGTAAAAGCTCAAATTTTTGCTCCTTCTTAGTTGCCCAAACTTTGAGAAATATCACACTCTTTTCCTTTCCAAAGATATAATTCTCAAAGAAATCAAGATTTGAGTCTTTAAAATCTGATAACTTACCCTTAGGCTTTAAGATCTGCATTCCTTTTTGACTCATATGACCTAACCGGTTATACCACATGCATGCATATGAATCTAAAGTAGATAATATAGGAAAGGAATCAGTAATATAGGTAGATAAATATAATGTTCCTACCTTCTTACCTATTGCCAAAAAAATCACCCTCGGCGACTTTCCAAGAGTTTCATAAAAGTAACCATGAAACGAGATTCACGTAGTTGCCCTCCAGAAAATAATATTCCTCTCGAGGATTGGTACATGCCTCAAATATTTAAATACCCATGGATTTCCATTCTGTAATTTTAGATGAACATCCCTTTACCGAGTAATACTACAAGGTTCATCTTCACCCAAATAAACATGCCCAAAATTTTCCTAGACATAATATCTCGAAATAGCCCTTATTAGGGGTTTCATGGAAAGAAGATCCTGAATCTAAAAACCATGATTCAATTCTACTATCTAAAGAAAGAATAAGAGCATCTTGCATTACCTCACGATCGCTGCAAGATTTTATTCTTTGCCTTTAATACAGTTGTTGGTTCTCTTTGTCCTTTGACCAATAATATTTCTTTATATGTCCTTTCTTTCCACATTTCCAACAAGTAATTCCCTTACTTCTGAATTTAGATCTTTTGTCCTTTGAATTTGATTCACCATTACTCTTGCTCTTTGATCTCTCTTTCCTCCTACCCATGCTTTCTACATTCAAATAATTTATAGATGATGATTCCTCTGTACTCTTCCTGTGAATTTCTTCATTAAATATTATACTAACCACATCATCAAACTTGATAATATTATTAGCAGATGTTGTATTACTAACATTCATTACCAAGTTATCCCAACTATCAAGAAAAGAAAATAAGAATAAAATTTCTTCTACTTCATCATCAAATGGTATAACAACCAATTTTAATCGATTTACAATAGATCATAAATAATTCAAATGACTAGATGTAGATCCATCTTCAGCATCTTAGAACTAATTTGTTTCTTCATCAAATAAACTTTATTTGAAGCACTAGGTTTTTCATATAAATTAGCAAGAGATTTCATTAACTCTATGTAGAAGTTGTTTCGTAATATGGAAGCCACTGATTGTCAAGCTCAATATTATAGATCCTAAATCCTTTCTATCAAGAATCTTCCATTCTTCAACAGCAATCTTTGTAGGTCGAGACTTCTCATCGAATGGTAAATATAAATCTCTTTGATACTGAGATAATCCTCAATCTGCATCTTCCATAATTGATAATTTTGGTCATCAAATTTCTCTACCTTGTATTTGTTTTCTTATGTCATCACAGTAGCTCCCACTCAATCGAGTAAAAGCTTTGTGAGTAAATCATGTCAACATAGAAAAACCTCAAACAAAGCTCGGATACCAGTTGTTGGGGTTAGCACACTAGTTTTGTAGACAATATATCAAATCTAATCATACATGTAAATAAAAGTGGTTATTCTACCGGAAGAAATATACAAAACAAGAGACATAAATAAAAACCAAATTTAACGTGGTTCATCCAAAGTGTGGGATACGTCCACCAAGGAACAAGCTAATCTATTATCTAAATCTTTAACAAGATATACAATGAATATTTATAATCTTCCACACCTCTCAGATGTACATTAATTTCTTTCTATCAAGATTTTGCTTCATCACCAAGAATTCTCTCTCTCACCAAATTTTTCAAGTTCTTTCTAATTCTTGTTAATCCTATTACATCTTTTATCTAAACCCTATATTTTATTCTTATATAGTCATTTATAGACTTAGGGAACTTAGCCATGTAATTACAATCAATAGATATATTTTAATACTAAAAATAGATCTAATTCATGAGAGTTAATTAAAACATCCTCACACAAGTAACCGACACCAGTTAGTCCTAACCACTTCCAGATCCTCCCTCGCTTGACCGATGCCGATCATACCCGAACACTTTCGGTCCTTGGTGACCAATTCCCCCCCTTAACCAATGATGGTTACTGTATTTTCCATCAAGTCTCCATTGCATGCTAAACTGAAGTAATTGAGCTCTACAACTCCATAAATTACTACCATGAAATTTCCTTTTGCATGTCCAACCTTTAAAATTTGAATAAAGTTTAACTTATTCTTAAATAATTTGAAGGATTCTTCACACTTATCATTCTAAAAACTCTTGTTTTTCCTTTGTAAGGTGATGATTGGACTATTCACTCTAGAGAAGTTCTTAACAAACTTCCATGATATCCGGCTAGTCCCATAAAGCTTATAACTTTATATACATTTTTAGGATCTTGGGTCAGCCAAGATTCCTAACATCATAACATTTGAAGGGATCTCTAAAAATGTTTAGTTCTTTGGTAAACTATGGAAGCTCTAAGGTTTCTTAAAATAGATATTGGGTTACTCTATGGATAATGTTATTCCCATAATTATTAGTCCACACATTTTCCATGTATCTCTCCTTTTTTTAATCGTTGAACAACTAACATAGAAGAAACAAAGCATTCAATTCCTCCAATATAAAAAAATGGTGACAAGTAAGCCAAATAACTTACCCTATGCTTTTTTGGGAGTGGCATATGTCTCATTTTAGTAATTTCCTACAACATCATGTAGTCTTTTTGGAGTGGTTATTTAGACTCAATGTTTATTTTGCACCTTTTATTATTACCCTGATTATTCTAGGGAAATTAATAGCATAATAATCACTTCAAAATTTAAAACATACCCCATTCGGCCCCTTCATTTCAAATCTATTTTAAAAAATTAAATTGTTTTGACCCTCTTATCTATTGTTTAAATAAGGCTTATCTAGAGGATTTTTTTTTAGGCATCCCCTTTTGACAAAATATCTTCTATAATGTATTTTTAGCCAATGTAGGTGAAGAGGTATTACTTATTTTGTACTTTTTTCATCACGTGAAGTGAGGATCATATGCAGTTTTTGTTCCTGGCTTATGGCTTTTTAAAAAATTACCTCAATTTTAGATGGTCCACAAACATTTACCTCACTCCTTATGCTAGGATTCAAACCAAAAATGGCATTAATGATCAATAAAATTATCTTCTTTTTAGTATTAGAGGATATATTTCAGAAGTCTCTTTAAACGTTCCCAATACTCATTTAATGATAGTTTCCCTAGATGAAACTCTTAAATTCAATCATTTTCTTGTTAAAATATAGTTGGGTAAGCCAACATTGATGAAAGTATGCCTTAAATTATTCCCAAGTTATTTTTGATGTCTTAATACTAAAAGCAACGATAACAACGATCATACCAAGCCAAGAACACAGATGCTAATCAAACACCACGTCTATAAGATGAAAGTAATTCACCGAATAACTTTACATAAAACCTTTGCAAACAAATGAGAAGCAATATGATATATTATTGTGGAACTCAATACAATACATTGAGAATGGGCCTTGCTTAAATAAGTAAGGAATAACAATCTAAGAACCAGTCAAGGTCGTAGATCAAGCCATAAATCATGGAAAGAACTAGTCATCAAAGAACTAGTCAAGTCCATAGATTTATGAGAGAACTAGACATCAATGATCTAGTCAATACCATAGATCTAGAAAATAACTATACCTAACAACTAGATAATATCTCCTAATATCTAAATAAGATAAAAGAAATATCCACACACATAAGTGGGTGAGGATAAATACAATAAAGGTAAATAAAGTACCTAGGTGAACATGAGCTAAGGTAAATACCTACTCTAACAAATACCTGGTTAAATCTTAGGGTTGTCCCACCATGAGGAAGCTTGGTTAGAGTACGATCCCCACACATTCTTAATTTCCTTAGAGAAATCTCTAATTTAAAATTATTTTTCAATTTCACTCAAAAATATTTAGTACGATCCCCTAAAGTAGTTCCATTACATTTGGTGGGATGATTATTTTATATCCCTAACTAGTTTATAAATCAAGTGAGATTTATTATTTTCTATCTCATTGTCATTGTTGTGTTACTCTGGATTTTCTTCCTCATGTTCTTCCTCATTATTTTATTTTTTACCTTGAATATGTTGCTCAAGGAAAGAATCTAGCTATGTATGTCTTAGGGAAATAAGAGGATATCATCAAGTTTATCATGTTTTGAAACATCTCGGATTTGTTGAGCTAGTTGTAAACATCATTGTTCACTCTTCTTCTAACCATTATATCCTATTAAAATAGGAATAAAATTATTATTAACACAATGAAAACATTAATTCAAAGATATGGAAGGTTTATCACCTCATTCATTTTTCCAAAACAAAAGTAATTTGTTTAATTTGATTTCATAAGCTAATCAATAGAGTATGCAATAGATTTAACCCCACATAACTCGGATAACAATTTTTAAGAATCTAGTTATTAACCTATGTTTGATCCATCTGATAACTCTAATGTGTATAAACCTTGTGCATCCATGAAGAGTACATGCATATGTCCTTTCCATCCACTCTTTGTGAGAAATCATACAATATTTAGTATGTTCAACTTTACCTTTTTCTAGGTTGAGATAACTATGTTTCCTTCCTTAAATGTCTACCACGAAAGTCAATTACTTAAATTCATACTTTGTTATCTCGACATATATAAATTAAGGATATGATCACTCGACAATGCAATCATATAATTGAATTAATTATGCCAATTTTCCTTCCATGCTCAAATAACTTATACCAAGATAAAACATAAGTAGGAGGGAAATAGTATTCTCAACTTAACAATTATCTTAACACATTTATCTAGATATTTTTGTTTAAGAAGTAAAAATATTAAGAAAAAGAAGGTGTATTCTTTACAAGACCATCTCCATAAATGAAAAGAACCAATACTCACTTGGGGTCTTTATGGTATAAGGAGAGAACATATAATGGGTTATTGTCATTAATTCCTCTTTCCACTTCTTCCATAACAACCCTTAGTTAGCACTATGCCTAGATGTTTATGTAATGATGTGAGATTATATCCAATATACATCATAATTAAAGTTGTCTATCCATAATCAAATTTCATCATCCAACAAGTCCTATAAGATTTAAGTTTTTCCATTATTTATTTAAGTTATAAGTGATAAGTTTTATCAGAAGACTCATCTAATTCATTCGTTTATGTTCCAAGTGAGCCTTAATAACTTATTCGAGTTATGGATTAACTCTTAATTACCCTTTAGAGAAATCATATTGTGTTTATTATATTTTTTCTATATCAAGGACTGGTTTTTTTAAGAAGTGTTCTTGTATTTAATAAAGGGGATAATACCATTTACTTATGATGGTTGACTTATTATTTCTTTAAAGAAAAACTATTAATTTTAATAAATTTAAGTTAATTGTGTGCCTTTCTATTCTCGGTTTTGTTTTTATTAATCTCAATCATCATCAACATACACTCATATATGTAAGTGTATATTATATAATCATTCACTTCTATATACATTTTACTCCATAATTAATTAGTGATCATTACCATTATTCCCATGATAAACATTGTATCCAACAACATAATTTCAATTTTTCTTTCTTAATCATAATTAAAACTTGTATAAGTAAAGGATTATATTATGTAATTTTATAGTAATATATATAAAATTCTTTGGTGTACTAAATTTATTATATTGTCAACATTTTATATAAAGACACAACCATAAAAATGGGAATGTACATAATATATTCTCTTAATTACTATTCTAATTAAATAGAAAATTTATATTTAATCAAAACATAGAGATTCATATTCAACAAGAAATCTCTCAAGGTTGTGAAACCAAATTTCTTCATTATTCAAACAATAAAATCCATATTAGAATTATAAAATACGGTAATATGCCCATCCTAACCACTATGTCTACTTCACAAAATAATTTAAGACAAAATAACTAAATTCTTGATGTTATCTCATTTTACATATGACCATGAGGTCGTAATCAATAAAAAGATTAAATTTATTCACTATTCACTACATATCTACTCATATTTACTTGTACATATTCTAGGAGAGAGAGAAATATACATGGGTTAGTTTGAGAGAACTAACATGAGTCAACTCACTCATATTCTATACAATAACCATTATATAATGAGAATAAACATTAATGTTTTTATCCATACTGGATCAAATCAACTTTCTAATTTGAACTAAACAAATTAAATCAACAAACGTATAACATCATCAACCTGCATCGGACTAAAATAACTTAACAAATATTTAATTTTACTTGTATTTTATATCGAATCAAATTTAATCATCAAATAATGATCTTCACTTTGTAGTTCACAAAAAAATATAAATTCATCAAGAAATAAAATTATGTAGATGATTTAGAATTTTTATATAATCCTATCATTAATCGAGGATTCATTTTATAAAAACATGAGTATCTAACAAGCAGATATTAACTTCAGTAATCGATATATTCTAACAATTGTTACAAGTTTCATCATTCAAAAAAGATCAAACTTCATATTCAAGAATAACACCAAGTACAACATTCATATAACTAATAGATCATATAAATGAACCATTTGTATTATCCTGTAAAGTGTTTAGATCTAAAAATGAGGAAGGATAACAAAACACTTTTATACTCTCTCATTTATGCATACCCAAATATTAGGATAAAAACACTCATAAGAATGAATTGAAAACAACTACTTCTCGTATCGAAAATGTGGTCACACTTCTAAATTAACTATAGCTTATAGATCCGATTATTGGTATTTCAATCTTTTTCCACAAAATAAATAAGGAAAAATTTTAAGGGTTTGTCTAAAAACAAGCCTTAGAAAATATTTGGCGAATCTGGGAAAATTATCTTTCCAATGAATGGAAAATATTAAGACATCACGAAATCACTATTAAATGCTACCATACATTAGCTTTTTTATATGCTATCGGTTGGTAGCATATTTTTATGCTACCAAATGAAAAAATATTGAATGTTGTCGGTTGGTGGTATAAAAATGCTACCGGCTAAAAACATTTTTATGTTACTAGTGACATCATTACTATATGCTATCAACTAGTAGAATTTTTATAGTACTAGTCCATAACATAATAATATGTTACCAATTGACTATATTCGGATGAATTTTGATAATTTCCATTTTGTGGGAATGGAAAATTGATACCTATAATTAACTTGTAGCCATAAAATTTGGGCGACCTAGTCCTAGGTTGTCAGTAACCCGTAAATATTTGCCAATTTAAAATTTTGAGAACTGGAATATTCTTGAATTAAGGAATATTCACCAATTTTCCCTAAAGTAAATAGTTTCAATTATTATTAAAAGAACATTCCCAACATGGGAACTTTAAACTCATTCCATTCGCAAGAAAACATGAACATAGAACTTATAAATAGTTAAAAACTCATGAAATCTTTTCCACTCATAAAAATATATAAACCCCAAAATTATATACCATTTAAACTCATATTTCTATTTAGATATTCAACATGAAACCCAATATATAGGTATGACTAATTAGCATTCTTTCATAAAACAAAGCACAAAAACACCCCAAATTGTTATTAACATAATATAAACATTATGATTTAGAGTATCAGGAGAATCTCATGCCTACAATGTCCATGTTTTTTCTCAACTCAGCTTCCTTTCTCCTACAATCTTCTCTCTAGAAATTCAAAACAATAATACATTTAAAAAACATTACTGTTTGAAAAAAATATGCTATATATCTATTTCTCGAATTGTATTCATGACCAAAAATCATGCATACTACGAGAGAAATTCCACTTTCTTCAAAACCTCCAAAAATAGCTCGGACCAATAAAAAAAATTATCAAGGAGAGATAGAATGTGACCAAGCTTAGGGGTGGATTTTCGGGTAAGCTAGCCGTTCGAGGATTCATTCATGTATTTAATACAACATTTAAAACCTAAAACCTCTCACCACTTTTTTCCCCATGCCACACACCCATGCCCAATACACTTCACATTAAACATGTATGGCTCAAATTACATTTTCCAAGTGATTTTCCCAAGTCACGAATTCCCAAAAATGACATAAAATCGACAAAAAATTAATAAATTCCATCCACTCTTATGAAGTGGATTAATATTCTAAATTTAAAAAAATTAAATTTTACCTCTTGTCATTTTAATGAAAAATTATTTTATTTACCCATGTTCATATACATTGTATTTTAATAAATCAACACTTAGTATAAACAATTTAAAAACTCATATCATACCTCAAATAATGTCGAGTGGCCTAATAAATGACCAAATGTGATGATTCAAAACAAGATAATTAACACACAATATAATTATTGCCTTTCATATACTTTCAAAAATCAACTTTTACTCGAGACATTAAAAGTAAAAAATATTGATATTCAAACATAATGATGATCATGTAGTGATCTTATACGTTGTCAAAAGAAAAATAATCATTATACAATATGCAATAAATTTGATATGAGTTAGAAAATGTTGGTGCGAGCTAACACTCCCATTGTTAACTTAATTTCATTTAAACAAAGATTGAGTTATTTTTCAGCAATGCAAGATTCTCGCCTTAACACATCAGTTCATCTAGCTAACAATCTATTGGGCATCTATATAGTCATTATTTTTGGACTCAAAATGATAGGATGTTATAGTAGCTAGGTTTCATAAGAACAAGCCTATTCTAATTAGGAAACTTAAGACAAACTAAGTAAATAGTTCAATAAAAAGGGTGTTAACAAAATGGTTACAATCAAATAGTTAATATTATGAAAAACTATTAATACCATATAGTAATTTAGTGAAGGAAAAGAATAAGGATTCATATAATATACATTAAATTTTTATATTCAGTAACTATGCTTAGTGATATTACAATTATTCACTAACTAAGTAAGAGTGTAAAAATGGTCGAATAGATTATTTCTGTGATTCCAAAGATAATTTGGATGTTTCATGAACAATTTGAGAATTTTTACAATTCAGCAACATGATCATGAATTCATTATTTTATATAGTTCCTCAAGAATGATATTTTCCTACTCTTGCACTATGTCGATTATATTTATATCTTCTATAACATTCGAACATGAGACTACATATGCAAAACATTAGTTTCCTATAAGCATACTTAAGTAAACAAGAGAACAAAATCATATGTTTAGATGCTTGAGTTAGAATTTCCCTACAAGTAAACCCTACCTCTATTTGACCATGAAATGCACTACATTTTTACGCTCCACTTAGTTATCCTAGTAGCACATATCTTTATGCAAATTAATTCCCTTACCCTAATATATTTTCCCTATTGCCTCAACATCAATAGTAGGATTACTATTTTAAATTTTGAAACCTTGTATTCAAAGGTAGAACGCACCTGAAATAACTTTTTCTCTTCTTTTTGCTCAAGAAATGTGCTATGATAATTCCTTGATCCTTTCTATATATTTATATCAAAATGATAAATGTTTCGATTATGATAGTATACATAAGATCCCTTAACTTTGATATTTATTGCTAGTTATGCACAATTTCAACTCGAAACATAAGAAACAAAATTATAAAGAGTAATACAGATCTCCAATAGTAAAATTTACCTAAGAGTAAAGGAGAGATGAAACTCGTTAATCATATAATAAACCATTGGAAACTTATCTATAAAAGTATTGGTCTTGTCCCAAATGCAAAAATAATAAATTAATCACAAGAAAAATCCATAGAACTTTGTGATATGATATAAGCAAATATGAGAGACTCAAAAATTCAACAAAAGATAGTCAATCAAGCAATACAACAATATACTAAAGAAGGACATGCCCCACTAGATCTTAATTTCATTGTTCTAGTCATGTATAAATATAATTTGATAGAAGCATTTTATTATAATAACCTATTAAAAACTTAGATTTCTAAAGTTGCTTCACTTCTATTGCTTTGATAATTATGAGAATAATTTCACGGCGTGCACAAAATGATTACCTTAATAATATTTAGATACTTATGTGCTTTAGCATTTATATTTTCATAATAGAAATAGTCACCAAATATATAGCTTGGAGATGTCCCTAAAATATGAACATTTCTCTATTGTACATATGTATGGCATGTAGACACAACAACAATTTTAAAAACGCGGTCTTGAATTAGGCCATTAAACCATACTAGCCATAAACAACCAAAGCACTTGAAAAGGAAATAATTGTAAACACTAATACACAAATCAAAGACACCCCTTCCATCATGCAAAAATCAACTTATAATATTAATCGACGGGGTTTGACGTCAACTTCAATTTCAAGAATTCTTACACTCGAGGAGCTTGGTAGATCGTCTTTTCTATAAACAAAAATTGCACCAAATACTAAATTTAGATAGCATGTTTAAATTTAGAGCAAACATAGATTGCATAAGGGTCCATATTAGTATTGAATCCTTATTTCTATCTACATTTCCTTCTACATCTAACATTTTTATTATATCTTTGGCTGTAATTTTTAACTTATAACATTTTAAGATAATGTTGAATCTAATTATTAGTATAGCTTTTAGGGGTTTCCATCCCACCAAATTTCTCCAAGGCACGATTTCCGATCTTATCCCTTAATTACTTGGTATCTCCTAAGAGAGGAATCATGGTGGATGGCTAGGCAACATATTTTATACCATCACATGCATGTTGGACCACAACCCATTTGATAGGCTCTATTACTTTCTATATTTCATCCCTCAACTTTTTGTTGCTAATTTAAAACGATTGAAGACTAGACAACATCCTAAAACTTCAAAAAGTGAAATTCTAACACAAAATTAACACCTCCAAATTTAACTTGTTTCTATCCTTTTGATAATAAGATACACATTATATCCTTTTATACACCCTTGCAAAATTATAAATGTGAATAGTGCTATTGTGAATCATGGTAGACTACAGATCCACGGGGTTCACGTTTTATTCATTGAACTCGGACTTTCCGTTCTAGCAATAAGGTCTAAGCACGCTGCGGAAGTTCTCGGAGAAGCGAATTTATCTGGTGGGGATCTGCAAGACCGATTTTGTTTTTGAAAGAAACCGCGTCCCACATCGTGTCCAATCTGATGGACGACACGCACGTAATTCAATCTTCCCCGCACCTTAAATTCATCAGTGTGATTTGATTCTAACCATTCAAACTTATAAATCTGACCGGTCGTTGTAAAGTTATAGTAGAATACAGATGAGTGGATGCCACGTTTAACTCCTTCAAATCAGACTTTCAGTCGGATGCAAAATGGAATTCCATTTTCACTCATTTCTGCCGGAGACACGAGTGCAATCGTGTTTCGTGTGTGCAATTTTGTCCCTTTATCGCGGGAAAACAAAAGGTCAAAGATTACGAAAATGTAGATTTATTATTGGAACTTGTCAATATAGTAATAACATAAAAGAGTTACCATCGTGGGGTGAGAGGAGAACTCATGGTCCAAAATAAAAATGTTATGAAAGTATGAGAAATGTCATAAAGGAAGCAACAAAATAAGAAAGTCACAAAATTATACAACTAGTCACTTGGGGCAGCTCCACTAGGAGGTGGAGGAGGATCATCCCTTGCGAGGAATGAAAGCCCTCGTAGTCAACACTTCATACTGAGAGGATCAATCGTCTAACCGGCATGATTAGGCATTTGTATTCTAAGGGGCACCATGATTCCCTAACCATGTTGTGGAGAGCCTCCAAAATTGACTCCCGAGGAGGAGAGTTCTTGTTGAAAAAAATAGCCACAACATTACCCCAAGGTGGTAGACTCCAACGGTCTACAATTGGATAGATCGGGACAACCTAGAGGAGGGGAAGGACATTGGCTACATGAGTGGCTTATGCAATGCAACACAAGAGTAGCTGGAAGGGCATGATCATCTTCTTTAGGAAAGTCCGAGTTCAATGCAACACATTGGCTACAAGGAGCGCTCCCTAGTAATCTAGGAAGTTGTAAGTGTGTGAACAACACCACATTTTGTACTTGGTCCTAGATTTGTATAGTCACAAAAAGACAATAATAACTTTGTTCGACAATTACCTTCAAAGTAAGCTCATACTACCTGAAAAATATCATTATTTCTTTCTTTTCACGACTAAAAGAGTATAACAAACCAAAAAAAAATTATGTATACAATATGAGAAGGAAGATTAACAAATTCGCCAAGGAGGGAAGGTTTTGAATTAAAAAAATCAAGATGGAAGGGAAGGAAGAGAGGGTGCATCTAATTCCAAGTAGATTGGGCTAGTGGAAAAGTCTAGAAAACATGTTTGAAAAATTCAAGATGGCCATAAAAAGGGAATTCAGGATTGGGAAGGCCATTGTGATTTAATTTCTCTCCCAGTGGAAGACCCTGATAAATAAGACACCAAAGAAATAAATTGAGCTTGGGTTCAAAATTATAGATCTAAGCCTTGTCAAGCCTTAGAAGCCAAGTGGAAACTAAAGAGTTTAGGCTGCAATGGCATTAAGGTTGTTGATAGTAGGAGGAAAAAGATTGTAAATAATGCCCTGGTGGTAGTTGAGAAACGAGATGTCCAAGTTCCATTTCTAGTCCCACCATAATCTTGTAGGAGGTTACAAACTAAGCTTATGAACCAAAAAATCAAGCTTCATCTCCTAGATTTTGAGCAAAAAATGGAAGATCAAAATTAATCAACTTAAAATTTTGTTTTATTTTGTGCCAAGGAAGCCAATATCTCTGGAAGACAAGGTCTCGAGATGGTATTCATGTCTTTATGAGCAACTCGGAGCACCTTAATACAAGGAACCTCAAACAAGGGAACATTATCACTAGAAAAGATAGGAGATCACAAGATGTTGTGATTATTTAATGAAATCTTAGTGTGAAATTCATCCCCAATCTAGAAAAGCAGTGGCGTTACAACTTCAAAATATTTTTCAATACTTTTTCACAATAGAGATACTTGTAATAACCAACACTTTGATGATGATCAAGGTATGTATCCCAATATTTTCCATTATATTTTTGTGTAAGGAGAGCCTAGGAAAATATAATGTTGTAATAGGAATTTTATACTTGGTTGTCATTTACGCATCTAATAGCCCATTTATCAAAAAGATAAATAATTTGTCTCTAAACATCAAAACACCCATTCCACTCGAGTTAGTGAGAGGGTATAGATATCCCAAGCACCCCGATGAAATCCACCCGTTGTTAATTAGACCAATGATAATTACGTAAAATATTATCCATATTATTAAATAATTCATGTGAAGGAAACTAACAAACATCATAATAAAATTGAGTGGCAACTATAATGTTAGTACAAAATACTCAACACTTTCTAGCCAAAGAAAAAGTCTTATAAACCCAATGTTAAATTCTTTACTCCACTTGATCAATGAAAAATTGTCATTAAGTGGTAGAATCACTATCAAAGGTAAAGGGAATCCCCAATATTCTGAATCTTTCTCCACATTTGATCCATCACTAGGGTAAGCTACTAGCAAATCGGAATAGGCCAAGAAGTCTTTCTAAAACCAAGAGACTTAGCTAATTGAACATTAGAGCCAAAAGCTTGACATAAGGTGTCTAAACAAGAGAAAGATTATTTAATGTTTTTATAACTAAAATTGACTAACTATGACATATGGGATAATTAATCTAAGATATGAACAAATGTAGTAAAGTAAATAAATGTAGTAAAGGAAGTATGCATATAGTATAAGTAACTATGGAATGGTAAAGAATAACCCTAATGTAAGAAGGAAGAGGAAAAACTTAGTTAAATAACAAATCGTGTCAAAGATTGTCATAAGAGGTGACAGGGGAAATCGAAGAAAAAAACAACGGTGCATAAGTCCAGAAAAAGATGGATCTAGATGATCTAGCTAGAGTGGAGCACTTGGTGGATGATTTAGGCACCCGTGGGTGCTCGGTCTACAATCTAGACTCCTTAGTCTATGTAAAGGTAATAGAGCTGGTTTTAAACTATCACTATCTATCGCATTAAGTTCATTTTCTCACACCGGATGTCACCAAGAATCAAAGATGATGAGAAGAGCCTAAAAATACCAAAACAAGTATCAAAATATTAAAAATAAAGATACAAATGCATTGGTTTGACTAACCTCAACCGCCACAATTGTGGGATTAGTAATTGAGCATTTCACTACATTTTGGACCCAAATGTAGTATTGGTGAGTGTGTGGATGATGCGGTATAGGTGCTTTTATGCCATTCACACTTTTAAAGTATCTAAAAATAGCTAAATGTAGAAAATGTAATAGTATGTGTGCATGGAATAGAATAAAATCGCTACCCATATGAAGTGTGTTGAAAATGTCCTAGCCTTGTGCCTTGATGATGGAACTATGTGGATGCAAGTGATCTCTAATGCAATAGATGAATGTAACTCTATATGGATTGATAGTAGCAAGTTATCCTAGGTTCCTCTTTATGGTCTCATAACTTCATATTTAAAGGGTTATCTTAATCTAATTTAGTATTTTGTTTTGAAAAGGCCGACCATAAGACAGATAAAGATCTAGAATTGCTAGAAAAGCTCCAAAAAGTGATGGGAAAGTGTAAAAGGACCGCGACGCCCTGGTGAGACAAAGGGGGCCATGGGTGACCCAATATGAATATGGGTGCCCTAGTTGAGGCTAAAATAACGAGGGATGATAGAAGTTGACTTGGCATATGGGTGTTGGAGGTTTCTAATGACGAAATAATATAAAAAGGATGGCCAAAAGATAGGGGTTGATTAATACTTTCTTCACTCAAGAACCTTCTATATACTAGTATGATATCGTGATAAATAAATGTCTTAAGTGCATGATTTTTGACTACATTGTTTCCCCATATTATATTGGTCGGGAAAGCTCAAGAACATAAAGTAGATATAGATGCATGCTTGATGCTGATGTAGTTTTATGATGGGGGCATGCGGAAGGACTAGACAAAGTGTGGAATGAAAAAAATATGAATGAGCACTGAAAGTAAAGATGAAAAATGCGCAAAGAAAAATTGATGAGAGTGAACCTATGGTGGAACGCATGTGCATCTATTAGTGTGTGATGTAGCTAAATGGTTAGTAAAGTGTGTGTTTTCATGAGGTGTTGTTGTTGACGTTGTTGTAGTTGTTATTGCCCCCATTTGACTCTTTATGTCTCATATGATCGAACCTATCAAGAGAAAATGAAAAAGTAGTCAAATATGTATGTATGTAAGTGGAAAAATACAATGTAAAAGACACATATATATGAAAGCATGTAAATGTTAAATATGCAAATGTAAATGGAAAATGTAAATGGCACCTAATCCATGTCGAGAAAGAGAGTCTATAAGGATATCCCGTACTTTGTGTTTTTCTCATGATCTCACTCCGTAGGTTGAAGAAATGTAGGGAGGAAATATTATGTGTCCTCTAGGCTCTAATGACTTCCCTAAACTTTGTTTGAAGAGATCTTTGTACTTTCCTAGTTTGATTGGTGATCCAATGCCAATGGTCGAAGAAGTGTAGGGGGTATACCCATTGTAACCTCCAATACTATAACTTTTCCCATACTTCTATGGAAACAATGTCTTGTAAAATCCCTTATGTACGGGTTTCATAGAGTGCTATGAACCCACTCGCTATATATAACTAAAACAAATAGGTGTAGATTATCTACGTTAGAATATAACACCCATAAATGATACCTCATTTTTGGGGGAATATGCAACATCACCTGTAGGAGAAAATGTGACCCCAAAAGAGGACTAATCACATGTACGTTATAACCACGAAAATTGCTTGGTAGAAACCAATACATGCACCAACAAAAAGGCAAGTGAGAGACAATTATAAATAAATATGCATGTAAAAATAATGTGTAAGCTATGTAAATAGTCTTAGAGAATGATTAATGTAGTAAATATGCAATAAAACAAAGTAAGCCACACAAAGAAAGCAACAAATATGAGACATCACTCATGATGTTGTGAGACACACAAGGCAATCATCGCCGCAGACAAGCAAACAAGTGTGTACACAAAACATGTGGAAATACCCACATACAATAGTAAACAATAGAATAAAATGTACCAAAACAAGTATGGAAAAAATATTTGTGCATAACAAAATGTTGCACATGAAGCACATGTGACATTTTAGAAAGATACTAGTGTTTCAAAAGCATGTTTAACTTATTTATGTAAAGTGCTAAATACGACATGAAACAAAGACCTATAAGAGATGAATTTAGATAACTTGAGTGACCAAAGTGTAGGAAGGTTATAAGGGGAGCATCCATGTTATGTGTAAGAGACCTATATGTGCAATCACAACTAGAAAAATGTGTGAACACACATGTGTGTATGATATAGATAAATGACATACAAGTAATCAAACTAGCATGTGTAATAAAGCAACCATGAACAAGCAAAAGTAAGAGACAATATAAATAACCATAATATGCAATATGTTATTGATGGATGATATGGAATGCAATATGGAGTGATAGGATCCATCTTTCCCCTAACTAGATGGTAGTGTCTATAATGAGGTTCATTTTTTCCCCCTCAACAATCAAGAATGAATCATAAATGAGAATACGCCATCGAGAAATGGTCAAATTACATGTTGTGTTTAATGCTTTTTTGTGAATGTATTGGTGTGGCGATGAGAAGTGTGACCTAACGATGTGTGCATGAAACCTTTAGCCGAAGCATATATAATGAAAAAATTAATTTATAAGTGAGGATTTAGCCTAAGTGTATATCACTATAAGATGGATGGATGAGTGATGATTTATCCCTAAGTGTATATCACTGCGCAAGATGAGAAGGAGTGGTATTGTTACCTATGTTGTATACCACTACAAAAAGATAGAATAAGAAATGATTTATCCTAAATTATATGTTAATAGCCTAGGATTGTCACATGATGAAAGTTCGAATAGTAAACGTGTAATGAATGTAAGGTCTATTTGATTTGTAAACCCTAGTAATCAATTATGGACCAAGGATCCAAAGTGTTTCATCGGGTAGTGAGTTTAGCTCGTAAAATAAAATGAAGGGTATCTAACAATAAAATTTGACCATGTGATGAGTGAAATGTGCAAGTATGCAATGTGTAATATGAAAATTGTAGAAAATGTAGAGGGTCTCGTATAGTGTATGTATATAGGCCAAGTAATGTACAATGTAAGAGGATGCAATGTTATACTCATATATAATGAAGACTAGGATGATATATGTTGTGTAAATGCACAAGTGTCAAAATTTTATAGCATAAATGTAGAATGTATGGTATATGATGCATGAGGTGTGAGAAAACACAATGTGTAATTCCTATGGTGTAGTGTGTGGGGTTCATTTGTAGTAATCCTCAATAGTCATGTGTGAACCAAAGTACAAGAGTGTGACTTCGGGTAGTGACACTAAAATGTATGATGAATATGCCTAATGCAAGGATATGAGTGTATAAAAATGTTAAAATATTATGAGTGTGCGTATGCTAAGATGAAGTGGGAGGATGTGAATTGTTATGCCCCAAAGTATGTGATAATGAATGAATTATCCAATAGGTGTGAAGGATGGAGGTCCTTAATCTAATGTAGGATGTGAAAGCATATGACCACGCTCTAATAGTGGAGGAATAGTATACAAATATGTAGTGGATAATTTATTCTATGCACATGCGAGGGATAAATGTATGAAGAAGCTAGCGGTGTCACAAAATGCATCGATGATGTAGATCTATGTGATACAGTATGCAAAGGTGAAGAAGATCCACGTGGGAAATGACGGGGAGGTGATCTATGCCGAGATGTAGTAACTATGTGATGAATATACCTATACATTTGTGTAAGGCTAGTAAAGTAATGAAGTTGGGAAGATGAGATGTGCGTAGGAAAACTAGGTGTAGACCATGCCTTAAGCAAAATAGAATGTGATGCGCTAGATGAAGTATTAGATATGCTGATATTGTATGAGGGGATGGTGACAATGGTGTAGATGGATGGACACCATCAATAGAAATTATCTCACTATTGTAAAAAAATTTGAGTCGGAAATAATGTAGAGAAATAATATATTGAGAGTGACAAATAGAATTGAGGCGGAGGAGCATGTCACAACCTTCGACCCTTTTGGGAACAAGGATTGGTACAATCATAGTAAGAAATACAACTATAACATGAAACTTAACAACCAAAAATGGCTTTGTGAAAGGGTATTTTGGTTTGGGATGGAGGATACCTAATATGCTTGTGAAGTGAAATAGAACATACACTAATGGACCATGATGGTCCAACATTCATATGTTTTATGGAGGTTGAGCTAATAGATGCATGGATTTTTAAATGATTAGATATAAACATGGCATGATAATTGATTTTGAAAAAGAAATGATTGGTGGCAAATCATCGGTTTTAGAAACTAAGAATTCAAGATCCTCTTATGGGTGAGATGGTATGGCGTGTTAAACATAGTAGTGGAATCGGTCATTTTTTCATCATGTTTGGTAAGGGGTTGTTAAAAATTAATCTTAACATTTTCATTAGTAGGGGTAGATGTTGTATATTATGGAAGCTTAATTTTACCATTGTCAAGTAGATCATGAATAAGATGTTGTAACTGAAAAAAAGATCAGTGGAATGCCATATGCATTGATGATAATCACAATAATAGTTGTTATTGAAATTAGATGAATTTGGTGAGATAGATCAAGTGGTATAGGTGGTGGTAAGATAATAAGATTACTACTGATTAATTGCGGTAGAAAAAAACTTGGAGGGTTACTATACTTAGTACAATTATGCATGTATGGTTTTGGTTGAAGCTCGCTAGAACTAGAGACTACATTTGAATTTGTTTTAGCATCCATGGATTTAGTTGTAAGAGGATTAAATCTTGTCTTACCTTAAAATTGGGTGGATGATGAGATTTTTTCTTGATATTTAAGTTTTCCTATGGTTAAGTGTTTTGTCTCATGAAACTTGAGAGAATGGAAGATTTGATCAAACAAGGAAGAGGTATCAAATAAAAATCTCTCCTGAAGCTTGAAATATGTAAGTACATTAGTTGTCTTAAATAAATAGTTTTTATATCAAAAGACATAATTGGACAAGTGTTTGTTACATCCTTGCTTGAGTTGTGCCAAGTTGATCAAAAGATATCTTAGAGCCAACATTAATAAATAAATGTATTAGAAATGTGACATCTAAATGTGTTAAAGAGACTACCGAATGGACAAGTCATCAAACCATTGCATCACATAGTCTTGTAAACTATGAGGAAAACTATTAGGGGGATTATATGATCATCTCGTATTCTCAAGACATGATACATGGAAAGATAAAAATGTTCTTGTGCATCACCATGGCCCTTAAAAATGGGCCACTTAGAAGAGATGAAGTTAGGTGGAAATAAAAAGTAAATATAGTCGGTGTGAAAGGGGTATACAAGTAATGAAGTAAAATTAAAGATGTTGATCCTTGAGAAGTATAAAATTTGAGCTAGTGAATTTGATTTTGCAAATCCTAATATAAAGATGTGAAATCAATATTTTTTAGGAGGATTCAAGTTGTATATTAGGAGTGCTAGGATGGGTGATGGGAGTTGTAGTTATAAAAATATGAGCATAAATATAAGTATGTGCAGTAGATACCATAGGATTAGAATAAGAAACAACAAAGAGGAAGCATCATGAGCTCTCTTATCATCAATTAAAAAATATAGCATGAGGGACATGTGTAGGGTTTTCACACAATTCTTACAAAAAAATAGTAATAAAGCTAAGTTGGTATTAATAACTAGTTTTGTCTCCATCTTAGGACTTTTCACTACCAAATGATTCTATCTCAAGGGGATGAACCTAGTTGGAAGTATCTAAAGGATTTTCAGCTATAAATATGGTTGTATCAACCATTGAATTAAAGGTACAATGGGAAAATAAAGGAGTTCAAAGTATTAAATAGATCCAAAACCACCAAGACAAGGTGATGGACATAAAAGTAAGAAAAATGAAACAAAACCCTAGGATGAATGAAAAACCTAGAAGTGTAACTGATCTAATCGGGTTCACCAACATTATTAACTAAAATTAACATACTATGTAGTGTGTAGATAATTAATCTAAGCTATGAATAGCTGTAATAAAGTAAATAAATGCAGAAAGGAAGTATGTAAATATTATAGGTAATTAAGAAAATGTAAACAATAACTATAATGTGAAATAAGAATAGGAAAGAACTATGATTAATAAAAAAATTATGTCATAGAGTGTCACGGAGGTAAGTGGAAATATCGAAATAGGAACGACTATGCGAAGTCCCGAAATAGATGGATTTTGAGGATCTAACTAGACCTGGAGTTCCTAGAGAAGAACTAGGGTGCCTGCAAGGACTCTATTATGCAATCTAGACACCTTGATCTGTGCAAAATCTCTAAAACTAATCTTCACAGGGCTGAAAGGTGGTTCAAAACTATCATTACTTGTTGTATTAAGTTTTTTTCCTGCATCTAGGATGTAAGCATTAATCCAAAATCATGAGAAGACCTATAAAATACCAAAATAAGTATCAAAACCCTAAAAAAAAAAAAATGCAAATGAATGGGTAGTAATGACCTCATCTTCCACAATAGTGGACTTTAACTTAGCATTACACTACATTTCAGACCCAAATGTAGTTCTGGTGATTGTGTCCATGACCTGCCCTAGGTTCTCTTGTGCTAGTCACACTTATTGAAGTAGTGAGAAATAACTAAATGTAGAAAATGTAATGGTACATGTGCATGGAATAAAATAGAATCCATCCCCCTATGAAGTTTGATGCATATGTTCTAGCCTTTAAGCCTTGATGAAGGAGATTTGTTAATGCAAGTGACCTCCAATGAAAAAGATGGATACAACTCTACATGGACTGATTATAATAAGTGATACTACATCCCTAATTATGGTCTCATAAATTTATATTTATAGGGATATCTTGATCTAATTTCATAATTAACCCTAAAAAGGCCAACCAAAAGAAATATAAAGATCTGAAATTTCTAGGAAGAGACCAAAAAGTACAAGGAAATTACAAAAAGGACTGGGCACCATGGGAAACCCAATACTAATCTAGGTGCCCCAATTGAGGGTAAAATAATGCAGAATGATAAAATCGATTAGGCATATTGGTGCAATAAGTTAGTAATGAAAAAATAAAATAAAATAATATTGAAGAAAGAAATGGGTTAATTATTAATTTATTCACCTAAGAACTTTATAAATAGTAGTATGAGACCATGATAAATAAATGTGTAAAGTATAAGACTTTATGAATACAAATTGCTCCATTCTCGGGTAAAGTTAGGAAAGATTCATATGTAAAATACCCATTGACAAGCTGAGAAAAATGATTAGGAGAAATTGTTATCTCTTATAAGTGCACCTTGATTGAGGGATAACAATAGGTGTTTTAAACTTTCTTTTCCTTGATAAAAACTACATAATAATAAAACAAGTAATACTATAATTAGAAACTGAATTCATTCGGGATATATTTCCATAGATGGAGAATACATTTTATAGTGTTTGATCTCTTACAAAGGTGTATTCAAACCTCATCTTTAATTCCTCATATCTCTCTCCATGAATGTCTTAGATTTTGTTAGCATTAGTTTAGGTTAATACAGTTGTTTGTTAGTGGACAGTTATACAGTTATAACTGCTCTCTCCTCCTCGTAGCCTTTATATGGCTCTGTTGTTTTTGTTTCAAATACACACATTGAATAAATCATTCTTCTCTGCCATCATTGGTATCAGAGTGACGGTGTGGTGCAATTCATTACTTGGCATTTTCCTACTATCAGCGCATTAGGAGTTTGGAAATTCACAGATCCTATTTGGCAATTGGCATAAGAGGATGTGTCTGCACAATTCAGATGCATAGTATATAGAAAGTTGTGATGTTGGTGTGTTCTAGGAGCAGGTTTGGTGCATGGCATTTCCTTTCCTTTGGCACTTCGATTTTTCATGAGTTTTTTCAAAAACGAGCAAGGGAAGGAGACATTGTTGGATCCTCTCTAAAGCGACCAACATCTGTAGTGAATGAATCATTGTCACTGTAGAATCACATGGAAGACCATCCTCAGCTGTTTTTGGTTCTTGTTGTTCTAATGTGGATTTTTGGAGACCTGTTTTGGCTTGAGATGTGTTTATCTATTTTGGCATTTTGTCTACAGAGCCTCTGGTGCATATGTCAATACAAATGGATTCATTGTTATAGACCAGTAAATAATAAGGAGGTCTACATTGAAGAAGAAGTGACTGAAGAAGTGTGCATGGAAACCTCCAAGCTTGCACACCTATTACGAAGCAAGGGAAATCATAGCCTACAAAACCAACATTGCATGGAAGCAACGAGGAGGCTGGAGACCATGTGAAACCTATAGCATGAAGAGCTTGGCGTGAGAGGCTAATCCAGATAACCTTGCCATGTACATGTCACACATTTCCGATGCCAAGAGTGTTGCGAGCAACCCTTCCACTGAGTCACCTCTAAGAGCCCAAGAGGACACCATTGGCATCTATTTTTCCTTGCTTAATGAATTGTTGAATATCGCAATGTATTATTTGACGAATTGGTGCATCAAGGATTGTTCGACTATTTTTGGTTCGACGTATGTTGTCAAGCACGCTAAATCCACAAAGAATTGGAGCGTGGCTATGATGCAGATGATGAATGTGAAGTAGAATGCCCAGGAGCATCCATGTCTCACTACATGAGCTTACAAAGCCCATCTTTCGTGATAGGTTCCTTCAAGTAAGCATTGTAACCATTTGTGAAAATAAATAAATAAAATACAATTTTGAGTTTTTGAAATGTATGCACCTTGCATTCTATTGTCAAATGCCCAGATTACTAAAAGGGCCAAATTTCACCACATGGAAAACCAAGATGTATACTATTCTTTAGTATGAAGATCTTTAGGGGATTGTTTCGCAGCATGGATGCCCCTCCACAGACGTTGATATGTTGGATAAGTATGAAAATGCCGATGTAAAAGCACTAATGCTTATCACTCTAAGCCTTTCTAATGAGGTTCAACATCACATTCAGGAAGCAACCACTTCCTCTACGGCATGGACCGCATTGTGTACCATCTATGAAGCCAATAATCGACAATGATGTTGCATCTTAAAAAAATCTTCACACAATGAGTATGCATGATGGTGTATCCATCGAATCCTTCTTGTGGCATGTGGCCAAGTTATGCGTAGAAACTTTCTGCTCTCGGTGAACCGGTGGATGACAAGTTGTTAGTCCCACTCACCTTGCAAGCTCTTCCTTCCGATTTTGGACACTGATCACCACATTGAACATCACTCAACAGGAGGTGAGTTTTGTCAAACTAGTGAATTATCTCCAGTAGGAAGAAGCCATTCAGAATGTTCAAGAAGCCTTCAAAGATAAGGCTCTCATCACGAGGAAAAAGCATAGAAATAAGCCTCAAAAAGCATAGTCAGATACCCCGAATCGAAGTAGCATCCACAAAGAGCAACTTCTCAAAGCAGCCACCACAAAATCCACCCTAACATCAGTAGAACAACAAGGCAGATCGATGGTGCCACATTTGCTCCATGGTATGCACACATCTGCAAACTATTATTACAACGGTCACAAATATGGTAACTCTAGCGAAGAGAGCTCTTATGGCCAAGGATATTCCAAGAAATCCCGATGGTGTGCTCGTAATAGAGGCGCGAAGGGTCATATTGTTGCTCAGTAATATACCACCTCAGATGAAGAGGTTCCAGACATAACTCATCCAGACATTGTCCTAGTCTGCAGACTTCACAACCGTCAGAAAGTTTTTGATTGATTGATTCGTGTGCCAGCAAACACATGACAGGAAATAAGAAGTTTTCCATACTCCGAGTGACCAGCCCACTGGAATTTAGATCACCAATGTAGACAATCAAGACTATATGGCACCGATAATTGGTGATGTCATCATTCCTCTTGGGACACGAAGATGTACACTCACGAAGGTGTTATATGTTTTAGGTTTGACCTCAAATCTCTTGTTTGTGAGTCAACTTCTTAATCATCATATGAAGGTCAAATTCTTTGTTGAGAAAGGGGTCAAGTCCTACATCATTTCCAAGGGAGACTCGGTTATTAATCGAGCATTTATGAAGGGATGTCTATTTACTTGGATGTGGTCACTTCATCTAACATTTATCTTTCTAGTTCAATGGTGGAGTCCACCTTTGCATTATTATAGTTTTGATATGGTCATCTTCTATCGGGGCTCGCATCACCTCAATGCCAAGGAAATGGTAAGAGGGCTTCCTCCACTCTCCCATTCCTTACCGTTTTCTTGGGATGTCTTGCAGAAAACAACATAGAGGTCCATTCAAATAAAGCTCTTATGATTCTACAAAGCATCTTCAAAGTTATACACACTAATCTATGCGGACCCCTACCAGCCTAGCTTCCAAGGTTTTGAATACTTCCAGCTCATCATTGATGATTACTCACGGAAAATGTGGGTATATTTTCTCCGTAAGAAGAGTGAGACATTTTTCCATTTCCAAACCTTTTACCAACAAGCCACCAGAAGTCTTTGAAGCCTCTCCTTCTCCTCCACTCAGATTGAGGGGGGAAATTTTGTATCAAAGAAGTTATTAGCATACCTTAAGCAGCATGGAATTTAGCAACATCCGACTACACCGTACATTCCCAAAGAGAATGGGATTTTAGAGAAACACAACAAGGCTGTATGGAGATGGCTTGTTGTATGCTCTCCACCACCAAGTTAGAGGATTAGTTTTGGGCAAACTAGTCCAAACAGAAGTGTATCTACTCAACTAGGCACCCATGAAGATCTTGCAGAACAAGACACTAGAAGAGGTATGGATTGGTCATAAACCTTCTATCTGTCATTTGAGAGGTTTTGGTTGTACTCCATATATGCATGTTCCAGATAAGAAAAGGAAGAAGATCGATCGAAAGACACCGTCGTGTCTTTTCTTGGGGTATAGTACTATCTCAAAGGCATATCATCTCATGGATCCTAAGGAGAAGAAAATCTACAAGATTTGAGATGTGGTGTGTGATGAGTCATCCTTTGACTCCCTACCACACAATGGAGATCTAGTACCGACCTCGTCACATAGATTGCTCACACATCCAGATGATGGGCAAGATGATTCTTCTCAGAGAGAAGAAGAGTTTAGTGGAGACTTGTTCGTTGATCTAAGGCACATTGGGAAACACATCTTCACATTAGCAAAGCAACAGCACCAACATTCAAAATGGGTCCAAAATACTATTAGGGCTACACACCTGAAATCACTTCCAGTCACTTCTATGGGAGTCAGAACACATATTCAAGCCAGACATGAGGTAAATTTTGCACTCATGAGTTCAATTGTTGATGGCACCAAACCTAACACTATTTGTGACGTGTTAGACCAACCATAGTGGAAACAAGCTATGGATGATTAATATGATTCCCTAATTCGAATGGATGTGGAAACTTTTGATCTACCTCCAGGTAAGAAATCCATTGGCTACAAATGGATTTTCAAATTAAAATATAAGTCGATGGTTTAATCGACAAACATAAAGCAAGACTTATTTACAAAGGGTTATGCTCAGCAAGAAGGAATTGACTATGACGAGACCTTTGCACCCACCGCGAAGATCAAAACAATAAGAGTTTTCTGCACCAAAGCAGCAAAAAGTGGATGGAAACTTTAGCAAATGGATGTTAAGTGCTCTTTTTTGAATGGTGATCTCAAAGAATAAGTATACATGGCCCAACTCTGAAGGGTTTGTAGATGACAATCAACCACATAAGGTATGTCATCCGATAAAGTCACTTTATGGACTCAAACAAGCACCTAGGGCATGGTATATAAAAATTAATAATCACTTATTACAAGATGGATTCACTCGTAGCCCTCCAATTCAAATTTGTATATCAAGAACGTAAGAATAGAGATTATTATCCTGGTTTTGTATGTAGATGATCTTGTGATCACAGGAAGTTCTAAAACTCTTGTGGATGATGTAAAGAATGATCTGAAGAAATCCTTCGACATGGCCGATTTGGGGCTACTTCACTATTGTCTTGGCTTAGAGATATGGCAAAAGAAGAATCATATCTTTTCTCCCAAATGAAATATGCCAAGACTCTCCTCGAGAAGTATGGAATATTAGATTGTAAACCAATGTCCACACCTATGGAAAAAGGTTTGCAATTATCTAGATTCTAGGATTCACTGGTATATGAAACTCACTACAAAGCAACTTGTTGGGAGTCTCATTTACTTGACTTATACAGGACAAATCTTTACTTTACGGTGAGCTATCTTGCTAGATTTATGCATGAGCTGAAAAAATGTCATTGGATAGTAGCAAAACATGTGTTAATATATGTTTGAGGTACAATTGAATTTGTTCTAGAGTATCGAAGAACACTCAATTCTTCTTATAGGGATATATAGATTCAGACTATACAAGATCCGTCGATGACAGGAAATCTAATTCAGGTATGTTTTTCATCTCAGATCTAGACCTATCTCATGGATTAGCAAGAAGCAAACTATTGTTGCTCTCTTATCCACCGAGGCTAAATACCATGCTACACAAGAGAGCTATGCGTGAAGTGATTTGGTTATGTCGCATTCTTGCAGATATAGGGATTAATAAGATAAAAATTTAATAATAATTTCACAATATATTTGTAACATTCACTCCCCTATTGTTAACATTATTAATTCCTAATATACACTCCCCTAATGTTGACATTATAGAAAAAAAAATCACACTTCTTTCTACAACTTTCCAAATAAGTGTGCTCATGATCTAGATGGTTTTCTAAGACAAACAACAACCTACAAGGATGGTTTTACAAGATAACCAACATCCTCAACAAGGATGATTTTCAAAGGAGAACAAACATCCTAATAAATGATGGTTTTTAAGGACAACCAACAACCTAAATATCATGTTCTTTCTTTTCCTTTGTGCTTTCATCTATCTACTATGTATTTCTTTTAGGAATATATAGGAAACAATGTTCGTTGAATACAAGCTGAATAAAGGGAAAATTAAAAATTGAGACCATGTTCCACTTCCCCCTCAATGTGAATATTTCACTTATTCAAACATAAACTCTTAAAACATACTACACAATCAACTGCAACTCTAAAAGTAAAAGAAAAGCAAAAGACAACACACACACACACACACACACACACACACACACACACACACACACACACACACACACACACAGTCCACCATATCTTTGTATGACCCTATCATTTGTGACTCACGAGAGGTCAATGATTTACCTCCAACCTCTTATGTCTCGTCCTCTAGTGTCATACTACTAGTTCAACCGAATTTGATCGTTAAGCTCAAAAAATAATATCCACAATTTAGATGTTGCATACAAGTAAAAATGTGTCCAATTATTGAACAATGAGGATTTTTTTAACAACTTTTGAGAATGACTTAGAAATTTGACATTTTTTTTTGACAAGGACACTACAATACAAATTGACTTGACTTAATGACAAACTCAAATACATAGACAATTGAAGGACTCAACTTAAAAATGACTATAGACTCATTTTAAGTTCCTTTAGAAATTTTTCAAAATTTTACTTGTTTACATGTGGACAATATTAAATGACTTAAATATTTGACTAAAAAAATGACTTTATGGCACTTATACACAATGAGACTATTTTTGATGGTTTACATGTAATATGTGTTGACAACCATTGACTCTATAAGATGACTAAAACATTACAATTTTTGTGTTCAATTTTAAATCACCACTAAAATCAACTATATAATATTTATAATAACAATTAATTACACATCTAGACTCCACTATAAAAAGAAAGACACTTTAAACTTCTTATTCACGTAAACAAGTGACAATAATTTTGACTATGAAAAATTTAAAGACTAGTAACAAAATATATTTGACTCAATACAATGACCCTCTTTTTTTTAACAAAAACGTCACTGAAGAATTGGAAGGAAAATTTGAGGGTCTTCACAAACCAATGTACCTTTTGATAAATGTCTAGTTATCCTTGATTCTGGAGAAGACTGTCCTCGAAGCTATAAAGTTGTACGAGTCAACAAATTGATACAACTTCAGCACTCTTTAGTTGGAGACTAAGCATAAGCTGCGTGAAAAATAATCTATAGAAAGAAATCACAGATTACTTTCCCAAATTGAGACGTCGATAGCATATAGATCCATCAACCAACAAGAAACAAATAAGCATGCACGGATTTGGAGAAAAGCGTTATGCTTGGATGATGTGGAAATATGAAGCAGATCCCTGTATTGCTTTCATGTTTTCTCCTAAAATACGATCTGGGTTTTTCTACAATTTACACAGCAGTAATATAAAGATTTCATCTTGGAACCCATAAAATTTCAGGATACCCCATATCATAAAGTAGAAATTATATTCTCTGTTTAGACGGGTTTAGATGAGTTTTTTGTCGCAGAAACAAGTGAATAGACAAGTTGAACCTACAGAAAGTGCACACATTACATGTGTATTCATTATGATATCCAAGTTGGACTATACACGTCAAGAAGTAAGCTTAGAAAGTTAAAACAATAGCCAAACGCTTCCAGATATGAGTGTCTTGCATGTTTTAAACACATGTATTCTTATAAACAACAAATAATTAATATATGCTTCACATTAGTTGCAGCTGCAACCACATATCTTCACTCCAAAAAAAAATCATTTTCCACAGAAATAGTAAACTGCAACTACCAAATCAAATATAACTAAATCTCAAACTTGATAAATTGATCAATAAAATCTCATGAGTTGCAACAAATAGGGATCAATCTGTAGTTGCCCCATACACAACTTAAATCTCCATATTGTCTTAGATATTCCTTCTCTGATACCACTAATAAAAACTACACAATAATAAAACACTAAATATTATAATTTATAGAGCGAATTTATTTGGGATATATTTACATATATGGAAAATACATTTTATAGTGTTTGATCTCCTACAAAGGTGGAGAAAAACTTCATCTTTAATCCCTCATTACTCTCTCCATGAATCTCTCATATTTATCGCTAGGATATATCTTTCATCCCTTTATTATCGCCAACACAAAAATAACTACGTGAGTTGTTCTCACAACTCAACCAAATACTAATACTAACTATTACAACTATATTATTAATATGATTTCTATAAAATCATTATTAATAATATTACAATTATAATGATGTCACAATATATTTGTAACATCCCTCACTTCTGTAGATATAATGGAAACACCTTAGGGATTTGGGTATCCCTATGTTGAGGTGAGTCTCTAGGATTACAAAGCTAGTCCTTTATTTATTTATCCTATACTAAATTTTTGGGCTTTTAAGGAGTAAAATATTGTTGTAACTCAAATTAAAATGGGGTGATACACATATATTATTGAGGGCTTTGACTAAGTACATATAAAATTTATTGAGAGTAGATTAAAGGAGTTCAAACCAATGGGTTTCAGCTAAATCCTTAGGCAAAACCCTTTTCTGATGAGGGATAAATCACAACAACAAAGCAGACAACATGCACACTAAGACTATGCAAAAATATCAAATTCGCAACAAGGAAAGATAGTTAATTTAAGAAATTATAATTCATAAGAGATATTAAAAAGGTCCACACCACCTGTAAATAATTGGAAAGACAATAACTGGTTCTCATTCAAAGGAAATACTGACAACAATTTCTTCAAAGACTCGTAGATCCAAAAATCCCTTCTTTTGTGTTGTGTCAATACACATAATATATAGAAAAACTATTCACCTAACCCTCCTAAAAATAGGTTGTAGTCCGAACTCACCCAAGCATGGTAATTTTAGACTATATCATCAATAACTAAAGGGATATAAGAAATGTTTTGTTTACAATGAGGCAATAATATCCTTTAATTCAAAAAATATACTTTAGTCAAAGTGCAACTGACTGCTTTAATTCTGAAATAATAAATAAATTTAGGTTAATAATTTGACTAATAATAGTGCTTCTTGATGTGCAAGTCCTCTCAATGTACATGCGAATTTTGTCTTGTAGTTTTGATGTGACTTCATCTATATGCAAGGATATTTTGGTATTCTTCTCTATTCTATCCTCTAGCAATGACATGCAAAAAGATACTCATGTGCAAGAAAAAATAATTCCTTTGTCCTCATACTTAGTAAAAATATATTACTTTCACCATGGGGACCAATTGTGAGAATGTGCAAAATAATAATTTTGTCATTTTGTGAAAAATAAGGTAATATTTATAGAGGATAAGGTTTTGACTAGTCATGGCATATGCTTCCCTATCATCGTATCTCTTCACTTGGCATACGCTTGATTTTACACTTTGGCTCCTTTGACTAATTATAAATTACCTTGGTGTATGTGGCACTTGATTTGATTACTAATCATTGTTTGATTATTATCAATGTCCCCCTTCGTGATTATTTTCTTTTGAACATTGGAAACATGGGCCATATAGGCTATACTTATAGTCTAAGGTTGAAATCAATCACTGATTAATCAAACTGTAATATTTGAATGATATGGAAATTATATGTTCATAAACCATGATGATGTCATGCCCCTTTTTATTTTCCTGTGGTATATAATAATCTCTATGGCATAAATGATTTTTGTTTAGACCCTAGATAAGTTCAATGCAATGATAATTATTATAATTGAGACACATTCCTCCTCCTCACCTCGACCCATAATTTTGTCGATGCATTTGACTCAACCCTGATTAGGGTTTTACCTTTGTTTGACATGTGAACTGTTTGCAAACCATGGTTGATTTTTCTGTAACCACTGGGGTTTACACTGTAATTTGGTGGTTGATCCTTGTCTATTGATATATGTATTGTTTAATCTCCATCATGGATCCTTTGTCTCTCTGATCGAGCTCTGGTAACTAAGTGGTTTAGTTTGACAGCTTATGGTGAGTTGGTGGTTTCCATTTTGATATGTTTGATATTTTACCTTTCGATCTCCTCAATATATCTCTAACCAACTGGTGACTTGGGTTACTTTTTGGTTTGGTTGCAAACCTTAAAAATGTAACCCTAATCATTTTATTCATTCTGACGTACTTCCCCGAGCGGAGAAGCCTTGAAAATTTTTCATTCACTACAATTTTTTATTTTCTAAGCTTGATTCTGTACATTGTTTAGCCTCTGTGAGGCTCTATGAGTGTGAATACTTGGAATTTATTCCGTTTTTACTCGTTTTCAAGCTCTTCGTCTCCATGCCATCATTTTGATCTATTCTGTGAAGTGTTTGAGAGGAGGCCGCCATGAATGGGGACTTCAACCTTATTATTTAAGCTTCCTGTTAATGGAAACGGGGTAAGCTTTCGGTTTCGTGTATTTTGTAACCGGTTTTCTTTGGGTTCTCAATTCTAGAGAACTAACACTTGGAATTCTTACGTTTCCGTTGCATTTATGTGTTTTTATGGCACTTTCGAGCTTTAAAACCGGTTGTGGGTGCTCGTTTTTCCTCTACAGTCGATGTTCTTTCAAGGGTTTCATTGATTCGGATCAAACTGGTGAGTTTCTTCATCTCTAAACTGTAACATTTTGCAATAGTTGATGGTTCTCGAAAAATCCGTGGTAAATAAGTCTTTATGTGACTGTTTACATATCGAAAGCTTTCGTGAATGGAAAAAGGATTCTATTTTCAACGATTTCTTAAGTTTCATATTTATGTTCTGGAATGACTCGTTTTGTAGATATCGTTATACCTGAGCTATTTATCTTCCCAGATTTATTGATATTCCATAGAAACCGTTCCAGTTCTCTTCAAATATGTAGGTTGATGTGATCCTTATGGGTTTGTATAATGGAAGTGAGCTATTTAAATTTATTCTCTATGAAAACAACTCCTCTGGGTATTGGCCATTTCTTTGATATTACTTTGAAACTTTGCTTTGTGGGCTATGAAACGTTGACTTGACTCTTGTTTTCTGTCATGGTTATGAAACTTTTCAATTATAACTAACTACTTCTCATTCAAATACTGAAACCCTTGTCTTTTAGTTGCAGACATTCAAGATTAAACCTGACCTATGTATTAGCTCGGTTTGTTAAGACATGCAAAGATCTAAAGTATTCTAAATGTGCATTATCGTTTGCAATTTCTTCCAAAACTCATATCTGTATTAAGAGGCAGAAAATAAAGATTTGTACCTTTAAATTTGAACGAGTGTTTGTCACTATATATCTTGTAGCTTCATGAAGATGATATCTTGGAGACTTCATATGATAAGTGCCAACACCTATAACTTAGGTGTCTTTATTTCTGTTATACCATTTGTAAACTATATGCAAAAGATTTAATTAAAATTTCTCCTGAAGTGATGCAATACATCATGATTTGGCTCTTAAGCTCTAAATTGCTATACTGCTTTATAGATTTGACATATCTTTTATTTCAAATAACCATATTTGTCTTCATCCCTTTGATACTTGAATTTAAATGTTGAAGCTGTAATTGTTCCTTGGACTCTGCTTCTTTTGTGAACAAAGTTGTACTTGCATCCCTACTTTATGAAACATTGTCATTTAATAAATTTCTTGAATGCCCTCTTCAATAATTACTTCATAACAAACAATTTCTGTTGTTGATGACATTTACTTGATAAATTCTTCTGGATGTCATACTTTTAATTCATCCGTTTTATGACTTGATGGATTAGAAAATGTATTTGATCTTCGGTAACATACCTATCTTTAACTTAGAAACATTTGTTTCCTGCTTCAACTTAAAACTTTTGTTCTTGAAATGAGTATATTTGAAATTTTTATTGTTTCCTTTATAGCATCCTTGTCTTAAAATGAATGCATCATGTAAATTTATGCTTTGATTGGATTTTTGAGTTAAAGAAAGTGGACCAATTGTACATGTATAGATAATGCAACAACTTAATTTTTAACCCTGAAATATTTAATTTTACTTTAAGATATCTATCATTTTTAAAGCTTGACTACTATTTGAGCTTGTCATAGCTATATAAAGGTATTTCTAGCCTTAGTGTTATTTCTGAAGAACAGACCTTCCATATGGATGATGATAGATGCAATCTATAGATTGTCCTCTATTTCAATTTTGATTATTACAAATTTGTATTTAGTGAGTTGATTTCTTCTTCTATAATATTCATTTAAATCTTGTTGAAACATTTTAGATCTTTGTAAATTACACTTCCTTATCTTGAAGGTTTGACCTATTTCATCATGAGATGCACAAATGATATAGTTGTAGCTATACTTCCTTTTGACACACTTCCTCAAATATATGTTCTTTGTTTCTTAATCCTTTCTATTTGAAAATGAAAAAGTGGCTACTAAGATGTTTTTATGTGTATAGGGTGTGAATCAAACATTTTGTAATTGGTTATGGAACTTTATGGTCTTGGGCTTTATTCAAGCACTATTTGTACGTTTTCTTCAAAATAAAAAGTAAAACTTTTCTACATTTATTGCTACATTATTATCTGACTGAAGGGTGAACTAAGGAATTCACCATCTGAATGTGTTTTCATCATAGCTTTATGTTTCAAAGGTTGAATATTTTCTAACCATTTCTATGATAGATCGTTATTTCATACCCGTATCCAATTGATGATTACAACTTTGAAAATTCCTATATTTTCTTAGAATATGTAAGAAATGGCTTCACTTCGATAGTTGTTCTTTGAAGCTATTCTAAATGTACTTGTTAATTCTATTTGTTTAATAATATATTCCTTGTAACTCCTTATACTTGTATCACCTTGATAGTAATTTAGATTTCTAAAACATTAGATGTAACTCCGCAATGTAGAAGTACCTTGTCTTCTTTATACATTTAGTCCACTAACTTCTTTTCTTTTGGTCAATAGAATCTAAAACAGATGCAAATTTTTATCTTGCATGTCTGAAATTATATTTTGAATTGAATTCATTCTACACATCTATGTTGTTTCATACATTCTTGAATCACACTTGATTGGAATTTGTACCATGTATGTAAGTTTTCAATGTGAAAGTTCATTTTTGGAATACCTTTCCTTTTGTTGATATTATCCTCTTAAGAGTGTAATACTATAAATAGAATTGTACTTGATGATTTTTGTTGTTTTGGAGCCTAAGATGTTTTTTAGCTTACTTCTTAGCATTTGAAACTACACTTTTCTCTTGGTATGAAACCTCTACAAACAAAACTATAATCTATTCTTAATTTTTATCATTCATCTATGATACCTATATTTCCTCTTGTCTAAAATCTTAGATACTTCAACATCATCATGTTGTTTCGGGATTTCTTGATGTAAAATGTTCATTGCTTGATGATGTTCTTTGAATTTGATTATACTTTGTTCTTTTCTTTTGATGTTGGTCCTTAAGAAAATATTTGTTTCTGAAACTAAGAAGTGAACAAACAATTATGTATTCGGAAACTCCTACGTCTATTGTTGTGAACTATCATGATTCTCTTTCCCAAATTGTTCTTGATAATGTGAGCTCTAATATTGTACTTATGAACATCTGGTTGTATTTTAATTGTTCAAATTGTGTCATGCAATGATTACTTCTTGTATGAGTTCATTGGGAAGCTGAATTTGTTCTTATATATACAATAGTTAGTATCTCATTTCCATCTCGCTACATGTACCTACACACTCAAGAAGAATGTTACAAAATAAATAGGACTTCAACCTCTCTTTTATTTGATAATGAATTTATTTTCCTTCCTTTTTATTTCTTGATTATGTGAATCACATGTGCTTCTACAAGATAGTACTTTATTAATTTTGTATCAGATTTGATATATCGTATACCTATTGAATTTAAATGTCTCATTTCAATGAAAATAATAGCACATGCATGTAGATGAAACCCCGAGCTCAAAATCGATAAAATTTCTTTATCTATTTTTATGTACCATGATGTAATGAAATATGAAGATGAAGAAGAAGGATATGGAGTTGGATGAAGACCAAAAGAAGACTCAAAGGAAATGATGGATTTCTTCTATATTATTTTTATTTTAGGTTTGTGTGCATGTATCTTTTACTTCAATAATCATAAGTTACATCCACATATTTTATGGGAAACATTACATTTCTTCATGAATAAATGACATTAATTTTTGTAACTGAGTTGTATACTTCTTTCTGCATTCAAATTTTATGATATGTATTGATTGTATAATGAAATAAACAACTCAATCACATGATTAATAACATTTAAACATAAAGAAATAATGAAATTTTATGTACAGTAACTTAATAATTAATCCTTTTCGCATGTAATTAGAAACTCTATTTCCTATCTTGGAGTTTAACATCCCACATGTACTATGATTCCCGCCTTCATCAAGGTTATGCATTGGTCCTTTAGGGATTCTGTATTTCCTTGCTGAAGATGAACATGGAATGACAACATATGTGAGGTGTTGCATTCCACAAAAGCAATCATAGCTGCATGTTGCATGTTAATTAATTGAATGTCCTACCTTAGTTAGGTCCATATCATGAACACTTGTCATTTGAGAAAGATACCATTTACATGAATGGGAATTTCCTCTCCACTCACCTTGAAATTTGAAACACATTATGCTCTATTGTAAGATGAAATCATATAAGGAGCACTCCATATTCTATCAAATTTCATTTAATTTCCTGGATTTTCTCTATCATCATCTCATTTCAACACAATGTATCCTTCATGAAAAACTCGAACTTATGCTTTTTATTAAACATGATCTTGATCTATTTCTAATTATTCTCCATGTTTAAGTGAGCTTGATCTCTTAGCTCTTATAGTTCCATCAACTTTGTATAACAAATGTGCAATGGTTCATTTGAATTAATTCCATTTGATGTGATAAATCCCATTTTGTTAGCTAAACTAAAATATAAATTCTTACCTCACAACCATAAGTAAGTTTGTATGATGAATTACCAATTGATATTTTAGGAGTTAGTCTATTAACCCAAAGCTCGATTTTAACATTGGATACCATTCTCTTTGGGTTTTCTTGAGATTTCTTTTGATAATATTTAGTAGATTCTTATTGGTACTTGTAGCTAATCCATTACCTTGTGGGTAATAATTAGACAAAGTACTCGGATAAATGCCCTGATTGACACCCCAATTTGTAACTTTTTCTCCAAGAAAAGCTAAGGAATTTTCTTAAATGATAGTAAATGGAACCCAACATCTCGCAAACAATAACTTCATAGAATGATAATATTGAAGTCTCATTGGCTTCTTTCAAGGCCAATGCTTTAGTCAAGTGAGTAAAATATTCCATGACAATCAATATCCACTTGTGTCCTTGTGATGAAGGAGGAATAATCATGTCAATGAAGTCAATACCCCACTTAAGGAATGGATGATCCACCTTTGAAATAGGCTGCAATGGTAGTGAAGATAATATTTCTTTTCCAGCAAATAATGCACACTTTTAACACTTCTTTATCCATTCACAATAGTCCTTGAATATCCTGTGTCAAAAATAACCAACTTTCATGACTTTAAGAGTTGTATTATGTGATAAGAAGTGACCTCTTGTAGGTCCTTTACAACAAAACTCCATTGATATCATTTTTGAATAGCACACCATCAATGAAAGCATAAGGTATGGCTTGTAATCTGAAATAAATTCATTTTTTCTTATCGATACCTTTCGTATTAGTACCATGTTGTAAGAAATTGATCAAATCAGTCATCCAACTTGATCTTGGAACCTCCAGATTGAGTTTTGGTTGCTTCAAGTAGTAATAAAATTTTAGGTTGCTGATATGAAACTGCAACATGTTGTAATGAATATTCAACCTATTTTTTCCATATGAGTAATAAATTTTTCACATAATCCTTTCCCATAGAACTTTTTAACAAAACTGATGTCAACATCATATTCCATGACCTTTGTAGTCTAACTCGCTAAATTTTCATTCAATTCCTTGTTCAACAGGAACACTTTAACAGACTTGTGTGAAAAACTAAAAATAAATCTTATTATTTGAAAGAATATACTTGAAGTTCTCTATTCCTGTAACTTTGCAAGTACCTATTTTTCAAGAGAAGTGTACCTTATTTTCTAGTCATGTAAAATTTTCCCTGATAAATCAATGGGCTATTCTATTTCATCATCATTGACTTGTGTCAATATGAATTAAATGGTTTCACCTCTTACAAGTGCATACCCAATGAAATCCTTATCGAAATTGGGATTTTCCAAAGTAGGAGATTGTGATATAGCTCATTTAATGACTTTAAATGCTTTTGTTCTCCCGTGATCGGTCCAATAGGAATCTTTACCTTTTTTAGCATATTTGTTAATGGCTTAACGAATGATGCAAAATATCAACAAATTTTATAACAAAGTTGATTTTCCATGAAAAATTGTAATGCCTTCTTATGATGAGGAAAGAACAACTACAATATTGCATCAACTCGAAAGGATCAATGGCTAAGCCTTACTTAGAAACAATATGACCACTTAATTTAGCTTCATGTACTAAAAAAGGACCCTTTGCGATTTAATGAAATTTTGAACTTCTTATAAAGCTCAAAAGTGTCTTAAATGCATAAGATAATCATAGGAATTCTTTGAAAATACAATAAAACCATATAAATAAACTATTATGAACTTATTCAAAAGGCTATGAAAATTCATTTCATTTGTCGCATTTGAAATGTCACATCGGCATTCTTTGATAAGCTTGTGACCCATATTTTATGGTGAAGGCTATCTTGTATCTATCTTCATTACGCATAAGGATTTGATCATATCCACTGTAACCATCTAAAAGTGATAGCCTATCTAAATCTAAAATTGTTCTTAATATCTTATCCATGTTGAGAAGATAGTTATCTTTGTTAGGCTATCTTGTATTAATGAATCTTTGTTAAGATCTCTAAAATCAAGCACACAGTCATATTTCACCATTAGTTTACCAAACATGTACAAGATTGGATACCTAATTTCATGCTTTAATGGAAATATAATACTTGATTCTATCAACTTAGACAATTTTTCCTCATCAATGGTTCAATTTTCAAATTTACAAGACTTTACATGTGCCTTCATGGCTTTTTGTTTTTATGTAATTTTATGGTATGTTGAGCTAAATTGGGATCAAATACTCTGAGATCTTGGTATTTTCAAGAAAGCACATTTTAATTCTTTGCCTAAAATGATAAAAGACTATTTTTCAGCTAAGGAACATACCTTTCCAATGTGTAATTTCTTTTTGCGATCCAACGAAATATCTTCATAATCATCAAAGCATGTGTTGAAATCTTTCCTTTATCCTTTCGAGTTGATTATCTAAACTAAGAATATCCTCTAATGTGAAAATCCCTCAAGGAAACTTGTTTGTCTTTAGCTTTACAATTTGGTTACCATAATGGTGCTACAATTTTTCTTAATTTATTGCAGAAAATTTAGCTTCTTGCTGAATAAATCTGCATATTTGTTTGTCATCTATGAAAAAATTGCATTTTTTCTTCATTATCAAGAACCAAAGGTTCAATTATCAGCTTTATGTGTGGCTGTATTTTTTCATTTTCAATATGTTTTAACATATCAAAGCTAGCTCTAACTGCTGCAAGTCTATCTACATGCTTATTTTTAGCTCTTGATACCAATTGAATAATAAAATCTTGAAAAACATCTATTAGATCTAAAACTCTATGATTATAATATTTCAACAATGAATTCTTATAGAAATTATACTTCTTCACTTGGTATATAAATAATTCAAAATTACCACACACTTGTAACATTCGATTCCTTTCTTCTCGGTCCATTGTAGGCCATTAATCAATTCTTCATATTCATCTACGTTACAAGTATGTGAAAAATCAAACTTATAGATAAAAATTACATAAAATTTGAAGGGGAAGTAAGCATCAAACCTACACCTTTTTTTTTTTTTTCTTTGATCCATTGAAATGAGGCTATCATAAGGCCTTTTGATGTATTTTCTATTTTGGACAACAAGGGAATAGGTGCATTTTCTTCATGTAAAAAGTAAACACCAAATAATCCTTCTTCTACTTCCTTGTAAGGATAATAAGCATGTTCTTCTTAATTTTTTCCATCCATAAATAAGTTAGAGACAACATCTAATGCATGAATTTGTGGTGTACCATTAAAATGAGTCCGGTCAATAGCTACATAATATTTTGCAGCATTTGAAACATGAGGCTCAATGTGAAATATAGTTAAAGGTTCTGAATTTACTGTAACTTTGGTTCCATAATCTTTAGTGAAGAACAAATATGACCAATCCAAAGAAAGATAACCACCTATTTTTGTTATAAAATCTCTTGATAAACAAAGAGAAAAGTAGGGGTAGATCTACAATAGTTACATCTTGTAAAATTGAAACATTGGGACAAACATGTAATGTTACCTCAAAAAAATTATGTAACCAACTATGTTTGTTGTTTTTCATCATGTTGCGATACACTCTTTTTGTTGGTTCATATTGTAGGCCAAATTTTTCTACAATTGCTTTAGGCATAATTATACTGCTTGCACCACTGTCAACCATACAATTGTGAACTAAATGATCTCCAATAATAAGAGAAAGATAGAAAGGAGGTGGATTTTTAATATCACATGCATTAAGCACTTTATTTATCATTCTCTTAACCTCTTTTGAAGGGAGAAACACAATATATTAACAAAAATCCAATCCACGGTTTGACAAAGATGTAAGTTGCAGAGAAAAATAAATAAAAATAAAAATATTATTCAAGCTTGTGTATTTCACATCCATGAACACACAATTATATAGTGTTTAAAAAGCTAATCCTCAACCAAAAAATAGGGAGGAAACACTAAAACAAGGAGATGAAATCATCTAAATAAATCAAGGAGTAGAGGTGATAGCTTAACAAATTCAATAAGTTACGGAGAAAAACAATATCCCATAAACTAATTAACAATAATTATAATGTATGCTCTCAAATGAGCTTATTTAAGGTGAAAAATATATAGTTCTCAAATACAAGTGTGAACATGTTTATACC
The DNA here is from genome assembly GCA_018340775.1 of Taxus wallichiana var. yunnanensis. NCBI lineage: Eukaryota > Viridiplantae > Streptophyta > Pinopsida > Cupressales > Taxaceae > Taxus > Taxus wallichiana. The sequence goes on along the minus strand of CM031241.1, from coordinate 290,284,456 downwards.
AACACCATCCCATAAGAGAATGAAAAGAAGCATAAAGAAAGGGTCCTTACTACTATACCAAATATGGTACCCCATACAAACAAGAGAAAAAAAGAACAAAATAAGGGAATTCAAGTTGAACTCCCCTTGAATACAACTTCCTTGAATGAAATATTTTTTCATATTAGAATATATTGAGAAGAAACAATGTGTTTAGCACGGGGTTCATTAGCTAGGCAATATCCTAAAGACGTGGGTTCATATTGAGGTAATTAAAATTAATAAAATTCAATTCAATATACCGATAGACATGAGGGGGTGAAAGGGTTTAATTTATTAATGTTTTTAATTAGGTATTGGGGGCAGGTTAGAGATGTGGGCCAAAAGAAAGTGAAGTTTAATTTTAATATAAAACTAAAACATTTGAACCCTAGTTTTTAAAACTAAATACCTTAAAATTATAAAAGGAGTGTAGTCATAAATTAAATTATAATGTATTTTTAATAAATAAATCTCAATTAAGAGATTCTTATCCAAGAAATAATAAGATGGTAGAAAACTAGGATTGAGTATGCTTTTCAAAACAAGTGATATTATTTCACCATCTTAATTATTTAAAGAACTATTGATAAATGATTAGAGCTTGTCATTTATAAGATGATTTGTAATAGGTCTTCAATGGCTTTAAACTATCTTTCGAGAGGAAATGCATATTAAAAATAATGAGTGAGAAATATAATATATTTTTTGTTTAATATATTAGGGTAAAAATAAAAAGGAGTAAATAAATTTGTAATTGAAAAATGGGTAAGTAAGGTACATGGAAAAAATGGGGGTATTTTCATTCTAATAATATAATAGGAGGGGTATTATCAATTGAATAATTAGAGGTAGAAACTAGAATTAAGGGTATTCTTTAATACCCTTCAAATGTACATGCTATACCATACTTTTACTAAGTGAAACCCCATGGTGTTTAGTGAAGATATTCACTATTTGATCAATTGTAGATACAAACTTCAAGTCAACAACATCATCCTGAATCAATTTCCTAATGAAGTGCATATGAATTTCAATGTTTTTATATGCTGATGTTCAATAGGATTATGTGTAATTTGAATAGCACTTTGATTATCACACCATATGATAGAAGGATATTCTTGTGGAAATCCAAACTCATCAAGTATTTGGCAAAGCCAAAGAACTTCCAGAGACCTTCTTTTACCACACCTTTGTACTTAGCTTTAATGGATAAAAAAGTAAGCGTATTTTGTTTTTTACATGCCCATGCTACTAGACCAGAGCCAAGGTTAAAAAAAACTAGAAGTAGACTATTGTGTCTCGAAAACCTCCCATTCCGAGTCTTTATAGCCTTCAATTTCATGAGATCCCTGTGGTGAATAATGTATGAAAAAAATTCATTTCCCTTTTATGTATCTCAAAAGTCACTTTACGGATTTCTAGTGACTCTTATGAGGCTCATGTGAGAAAAGAGACACAAATTTAACATTAATCATGATATCAAGATGGGTATGTGTTAGATACAAAATACTCCCAACTAATTGTCTATAAAAAGAGGCATCAATAAGGTTAGAATTGCAATTAAAAGTTAATTCAATACCTTATTGAAAAGGACTGGGAGATGGAATACAATTAGCGATGTGGAAGTTTTTCAACAAATAGGAAGCATACTTCCTCTGTCAAATAGATATGCCTTTAGAAGATGGAGAAACATGAAGACCAAGAAAATAGTGCAAAAATCCCAAATTTTTCACGTCGAAGTTCACACTAAATTTGTTATTAATGTTCTAAATCACACAAGTTGAGATTTTGGTGGCAATGAGCTCCTTAACATATAAAACCAATATTAACAATTCATCATCATGTTTTAGAACATATAAAATATGATTAGTTTCACACCGATGAAAATCGGTAGAGAACAAAAACTCATCCATTTTCTTATACCATTTTGTGGAGCTTGTTTGAGACCATATGGAGAATGAAAAAGTCTACAAACCAGGGGGTTTCTCCATATAAATTTCCTCATGGATATCACCATGTAAAAAGTAACTCTTCACGTCCATCCGATACACTAACAAGCTATGACAAGCAACAAGGGAAACAACAAGGTGTAGAAAATCTATCTTTTCTATAGGAGAAATAGTATCGAGAGAAATCAACCCTTAGACTTGAGAAAATCCCTTATCAAAAATATTAGCCTTATACTTTTCTATAGATCCATCTCGCATACTTAATCTCAAGGAACCATTTTCATTTTACCACTTTCCTTCCCTTAGAAAGAGGAGCTAATTCCCATGTATTATTTTTCATCGAAGGGGAATATTCTTCTTTTATAGATTCATCCCATTCAAATTTTCCACAAGCTTTATAAAAAGTAATAGGATCATAGGAGATAGATTCACTTACAAGAGCCATTCCTAAAGGCATAGACTGAGTGTGATGATAAGCAATATCACTTGAAGTCTCAGATATTATGCATCAAGGATCACTCAGATATCCTACCAAGTTACCAACTACCTACAGAGTAGATTGAATCCATTTTGATGTCATTTTCCGGATAAGAAGGGTAATGAGGAGATAGAGGAGGAAACCTTTTCTTCAAAACCATCATTAGAAGAATCATTAATAAGCATGTCATCCATGTCAAGTGAAGGAGGTATTGGAGAGAGATGATGATCTTCATCAGAAGTCTCAAAAAAATTTGTCTCATCAACATGAACATCCCTTTGAAAAATAACTTCTAGAGTAGAAATATCAAGAAGGTGGTAGGGCTTTGCATGTTCACAATTGCCAACGAAAATGAGTTCCTTACTCTTTGGTTGCATAGACTTCCTTTTTTCATTAGGAACATGAGCCCAAGATGGACTTCCAAAGACTCAAAACTTAGAAACATCGGGCTTCTCTCCAGATAGTAATTCCTTGTGTGTAATCCCTTGAAAAACTTTATAGGAAATTCGCTTCTAAATATAGTTGGCATGATTCATGGCTTTAACCCAAAACTTAGGTGTAAGTTTCTTTAAATGAAGCATGTAATTTTCCATCTCCTTAAGTGTCATGTTTTTCTATTCCGCACACCATTCTATTGAGGAGTGTAAGGCATTGTATACTTGATGTAAAATTCCATAGTCGTATAAAAATCCTCGAATGTATTATCGATATACTCCTCCCCATTATCAATGCGAATCTTTTTATGGAATTAGATTATTTTTTTCAAAAAAGCCTTAAATTATTTAAAACCATTGAAAGCATCACTCTTATAATGAAGAAAATACACCCATGTTATCCTCGTGTGATCACCAATAAAAGTTAAGACATATTTATAACTAGAAAAAGAAACGAGAATGAAGAGTCACCAAATCATTGTGTACTAACATGAGAGGAGACATAGCTCTCTTAGTCAATCCCTTAGGAAATGGATCTTGATGTTGTTTACCTAACATACAACCTCGACAAACATTGTCGAGTAGAATAAATTTTAGGTAGTTTGGTCTCTATGTTATGAGAATATAGTTGTCATAGATATCTATAATTTAGTTGGATGAATCTCTCATGGCACAACTTACAATGTAATCTGAGAGAGAAATAAGAGGAGATCTGTAGAAGTTTTGAACTTGTCAAAGAGATGCAATCTAGAATTTGTATCCACAACACATTTGGTTACAATATCATTAGGATCATTCAATTATCTTATACAAATTTATCAAGTGATAATTCAATAGTCTTTCCTTTTCCTGAACTATAGATTTGATAAATGGATAATAAATTGTTAGAAATAAGGGGAACATGTAAAAATCATGTAGTGAACCATTTGGCATATTAAAAATCCATACAACCATTAATTTTAATGAAGTAGAGTTTCCCACCGTAATCTGTGAAATGTTGCAAGGAGAAAGTAAACTTAGCAAATTCTCTTAACATGTGATGTGATGTGTGGAACCTAAATCATAATCCCATCTATCATCTAATGGATTTAATTCCTAAGCTGAAAGGAATTTCCATTTACAAGAATTGAAATAGGTTGAAGGTACAGGAACAAAAGCTTATGTTGTTCCCACATATTCTCATGTTCTTGAATTCTCACAAAACACCGTGATTTTGGATGGTTTGTTTTGCTACAGAAAGAAAAAGGATCATACACCTTTCATTTGACATTATTTCTCCCTTTTCCAGACTTATAAGGTTTAGGGACTTCAAAAATTTTATCGGTGCAAATATAAGAGGGTTTAGGAGATTCTGAACTCTTAGGTCATGGCTTTGACTTAGGTTTCCCTTTACCCTTATGATAATTTGCTAAAAGTGGCTCATTTGAGGTAAGGAAGGCATCACGTACCATTGACTTAGTTTGTTCATGAGATAACCTCTCAAAAATACCTCAAATGTTGGCAATTTAAATGTATTCCCTAAAGCATTAATAGTTAAAAAGAAAGTAGAAATGAAAACGGAAAATGGACCTTTCAATTTTGACAAAATGAACAAAATGCATTTAGGATCCTTTTTTATTTACCATCATCATTTAATTTACTTTTGAATTCTTTCAGTTTAGTCAATGAATATCTATGAGAGGAAAATCAAAAGGTGACAGAGTTGTAAACTCCATTTCTAGTGTAAGTAACTTGAACTCACTAATTTTACCAAACATTTTTTTATAAAATATCGTATACCTATTTAGGATAATTTTTAGGTGAAATGTGAAACTGAAGGTTACTGTTCCATTGAGTGAAATAAGTTCTAGAGCCTCATCTTGGTTGCATGGGTAACCATACTTGTCCTTCTCACTAGTAAAGGCAGGCACTAAATCTTTAAAAATGTGCCAAAGACAACAAGATTTGAGAAACTATTCCATTTTTGAATTCCAAACACAATAGTTGGATGAATTTAATGGTTCAAATAGGTGTATATTCATGATGTTTACAATCACGGACAAAGAGGGCATACTTTTTTACTTGGTGGAAAATGACCAATTCTCCCCTAAAAATGGTACTTGCTTGGATGGTACTAAAAATTGAACCAATAGAATGGGGTAGAAAAATATGCATATTTATAAATTTTGGAACTTGATATTGAGCTAACGGGAAATAGTTATTAAGATTTCAAATTCCCATAAAATAGGTCAATTTCAATTTTAAAAGGACACATTGATTAAAAAATAAGACCGATACGAGGTGAAGGTGGTCGTGTGACCACTCAATAGAATAAAAAAAAAAAAGATGTAGATTCTAAGTATGCTTTCCGTTTTTAAATATCCCTTAAAAAATTAATTTTACCCAAAATTGGATTATTAGCCCCAAAAAAATTTATTTAACCAAAACTTTAGAAAAAATAATTTTTAAAAAGTCTAGTTTTGCAAACAATAATTTAACTAGCCAATCAACATTGGCTATGCATGCAGCAAATTATAGAATGAAATAAAATAATAACACATTTTTAAGTCACAATTAGCTTTTTTAGCTAAATATAATTTCCCATGGTAATCTAAGAGATTTCTCCGTGTAGACAATTTTGAAGGTGGTTTTGTGCCACTAGAAAGCATATTTTTAACCAATTTTATTTTTAATGCTTTGATTTTCTACCATTAGAAGCGTATAACTTCTCACACAAGATCATATGCATCTAGCAAATAATATAATTTGAAGGAACCTCAAATTTTTTTCCCGAGAAACTAGAAACCTTACTTGGCACCTTCAATGCCAAATGTTCTCATTCTTACAAAGAACATATTTAAAACTCCAATAAAAAATGATATGCAACGAATGAAGAGACAATCAATCACCAAAGTGTAGTAGCAGATAACCAAGGTAGAAAGGAACAACTAGTATGCATCACAAGGCCAAGGAAAATCCATAGTAGTAGTAATAAAAGACAAATATAATAAGAAATAAAGAATATAAAAAACTTCGCAACAAAATTGCATGTAATTGGGAAAAATATTTATGCAACAACCGAATGCTGAAACCATGAAGGAGAAAACACAAGATATTAGTAAAAATCCAATCACCTAGTTTCAAAAGGAGGCAAGTTATAGAGAAAACATAAAAAAATAAAATTATTATTATTCAAGATTGTGTATTTCACGTCCGTGAACACAAAATTATATATTGTTTACAAATATAATCCTTAAATAAGGCGATTAAATCATCTCCATAAATCAATGAGTGGAGGTAATAGCTCAATAACTCCAATAAGTTACGAGATACAAATAATGTTTGAAAAACTAATTAAAAATAATTGTAACGTATGCTCTCAAATGATATTATTTAAGGTGAAAAATATCTACTTCACAAAGAAAAGTGTGAACATGTTTACACCAACACTTTCATACGATCTTTCTCAATTGTACTACGAACCATATCAGCCTTTTGAGCTTATTTTTCAGTTGGTTTAGAAGAAATCAACAACTTAGTAAGCTCATGAGCATGTAACTATTGTTTTACTCGAATAATCAAAGTATCCCATAAATAAATACTGATATTTAGTTTTTCATGGCCTCAACAATGTTAAACGAAGTTGTAGTAGTTTTAGAATAAGTTTTACAAAAATTGAATTTACTTCTGTTGCTTTCTAAATCTGAGGTATGAATAACCAATTGGGATCTGGTTGTAGTTTTTGTGCTACTTTTTAAAAGATAAAATTATTGCTATTTTTTTATTTGAAACAAGTATGTTTGAAATTTTTTTAATAACTCGTAGACAAACCAGTCCTTTTTGTTGTTTTTTTTCATTTGAGCCATTTTTTGAGGCCTAAATGTAACTAAAATAAAATATTCTTCTCCAAAACTAAGTGTTGGTTAGGTGGTTTTCTACTCTTAGTATCTTGCTTCCCACCCTCCATCGATGCATGAATAATGTTTTAGATTATGGTTGTGCAACAAGGCTCAAATTCAAGAATGCATTTAGACAATTAATAGTTGGATGAGGTTGATTGCAAGGTGAAATCCACTCTTCTAAAGCCATGTTAACCGGTACAAGGGAACTAGATGTGCTAGTAGATTTAGTATCAATTCATATTTTTGATAAGGCTACCTATAATTCTTATTTTTCTTGTATGGCTTCCTATTATGTTTATAAGGCAATTGATAAGGTATGCTATGATGAGCCAACTTATTCTCAATTGATGTTAACTTATTTTCCATGGTCTGTAAGGCCTTAAATACATCATTTTGAGGTGCTATATCAATAATATCTATTATGGTAATAAGTTTGGAATAGGTTCCAAATCTATGATAATAGGCATAGAGTGTCTTCAAAGCTAATTTACCATCTTGAATAAGGTTTTTTTAATTTTAATATCTAATGGAAATGTATTTCCTCCCATGGACTGTATGATGGCTGCAATATCACTATTTAATGCTCTAAGGTAATATATAAAAGCATGATCCACTTGAGGCTTAATAGTGGCTTTAATTCATTCCCATGTTCTTGAAAATATGATATTAAAGATAGCCACAAATTTATGAGGAGCACGATTAATTCTAGACAATTTTTCTATGAGAGAAAAATGATTTGAAATATCTTGAAAATTTTCATGTAACCGATTTATGAATTCATCCCAAGTTGTTATAGCCCCTACTAATAAAGTCCTATACCATTGCAAGGCTTTTCCTTTAAATTATGAAACTAAAATTTTTACAACTACATCTTCGCGAGTGATATTACGAACTTTAAAAAGGGTTACAATGTCTTTAATGTGTTCATCGGGGTTAATATGTTTTCCACAAGTAAATTAGGGTTAACCTTTCAAGGCATTAGAGGTTATGTCATGATAAACAAGAATTATTAAAGAGTGATTATTATTGAAGGGCACAAAATTTATGGGTTATTGTAGTGGGGATGAGCCTTTAGAATAATAAGATTTTAACAATAAGATTGATTTGTTGTAAATCAAGGGGAGGAGGGTTATCAAAATGGATCTTGTTATATGGTAAGGTATTGCTAACTCTTCTTCTTCTTATTGAATTTAAAGGAAAAGAAACAAAATTATGAGGAATTCCTCTTACTATTTATCTCATAGTCACCTTAGCCATGGAACATACTACAAAAATCATCTGAAATAAGCCTTATGGAGTTGCCAAATATTTTTCTTTTGATTATCAATGGCTGTATGTAATTTTTCCTTACAAAATTGTTGTTTTATTTTCTTTAATTATTCTCTAAATTTGTTGCAAATCTGATCCGTGGTCCCACCAAGCATGCCAAATAATGTTATCTCTTAGAAGTGCACCCTAATTGATTAATAATAATAGGTGTTCTAAGCTTTCTTTCTCGCTCACTTCTATAGATAAAATGGAAACACCTCAAGGCCGTGGATATCCCTATATTAAGATGAATCTCTACAATTATATGGTGATTCCTTATTGATGTATCCTAAACTAATTGTTTAGGGTTTTAAGGGGTAAATTTTGGTTGTAACTAAAATTAAAATGGGTGATACATACAAATTATTGAGCACTTTGGTGAGTATATGAAAAATCTATTGAGAGAATATTTAAGGATCACAAACTAATGGGTTTCAGCCGGCTAAATCATAAGGCAAAACACTTTTGTGTTAAGGGATAAATCACAACAACATAATAACTAACATTCACACTAAAACTGTGTAGAAAATACAAAATTTATAGCAAGGTGAGATAACTAATTTAGGGAATTATAATTCACAATAAATAATAAAAATATACACACCACGTAAAAATAATTAGAAAGGTAATAATCAGTTTTAATTCAAGGGAAATATTGCAAAAAAGTTCTTTGGCACTATTAGCATTAGTTTATTTTATAATACATTATTGTTATGTATTTGTTGGTGGATAGTTATAACTGTCACCTTCCTCTCCTTCTTCCACAACCTTTATATTTTTCTCTACTCTTTTGTTTGGGATATTGAATACATTGAATAAATCATTCTTTGTCTTCTCGCTATCTTTGTGTCGAGCACTGACTATCTGTTCGTGACCTATGTGTGGTGGAAGGTGTAGGAAAAGGTCCTGTGTGTGCTGTGCATGGAGGAGGTGAGCCGTTTGGAAGGAAGCACTTTGTGGTGAGCCGTGAGGAGAAGCTGCCGTGGAAGGAGCCCAAGCCTGCGCTAAGGAGACAAGCCGCCACCCCATAAGCTTGTGCTACCAGCAAGAAGCCACCAAGGAGGAGCACTGCCAGCAAGGTCAAACCTGCAACCAATAGAAGAAAGTGCCAAAGGAGAGGAGTGGTGACCTGCGTGGAGCCGTGTCAGCAAGGAGCACTCACGTTTCATCAAAGCCATGTTTAACAGTTTCGGGCACCTTTGTGTGGAAAGGAAAAGCCAATGTTGGAACCAAGGAGGTGCTTGGGTAATGAGGAGGTGTTCTGTGTGATGCCAAGAAGCCAAGTGAAAACCCTTCCAGCGTGATTTCCCTAGCAGAGTGCCAAGAGGGCATGTACATGTCATACATTTCCGATGCCAAGAGTGTTACGAGCAACCCTTCCACTAAGTCACCTCTGAGAGCCCAAGAGGACACCACCAACATCTATTTTTCCTTGCTCAATGAATTTCTGAATACCATCAACTTATTATTTGATGAAATTCATGAGTCAAGGATTGTTTGACTATTTCATGTTCGAGCATGTATTGTCAAACACACCAAATCTATGAAGAATTGGAGTGCGGCTATGATGCAGATGATGAACATGAAGTAGAACACCCACGGGAGCGTCTTCATATAACTACTACAAGCTTATAGAGCCCATATTCTTGACATGTTCCTTCAATAAGCATTTCTAACTATTTTTGAACAATTAGTAAATAAAATACAATTTTGAGTTTTTGGAAATGTCTGCACCTCGCATTTTGTTGTCAGATGCCTAGTTACTAAAAGGGCCAAATTTTTCCGCATGGAAATCCAAGATACGGATGATTATTTAGTTTGAATATCTTTGGGTGATCATTTTTGGAAAGAATGCCCCTCCCACAGATTAATCGATCTATTGGATAAGTATGAAAAGGCTGATGAAAAAGCATTAAGGCTTATCACTCTGAGCCTTTCTGATGAGGTTCAACCTCACATTCGGGAAGTAACCACTTCTCTCTACAGCATGGGCCATGTTATGTAAAATATATGAAGCCAAAAATCTGAAAACAATGATGCATCTTCAGAAAAAGCTTCAAATGATGAGTATGCATGAGGGAGAATTGTTTAAAGCCTTCTTGCAGCATGTGGCTGAGTTACACACAAAACGTTTTGCTCTTAGTGAAATGGTGGACAAAAAGTTGCTAGTCCCACTCACCTTACGATCTCTTCCTTCTAAATTTTAGAAACTGATCACCATGTTGACCATCACTCAATAGAGGTGAGTTTTGCCACACTAGTGAATTATCTCCAGTAGGAAGAAGCCATTCTGAATGTTCAGAAATCCTTCAAAGACAAGGCTCTCATCACGAGATAAAAGCATAACAACAATCCTTACAAAAGGTAGTTAGCCCCAAGAATTAGAAGTGACATCCCATAGTGGTAACCTTCTCAACGGCCACCCCGAGCGGTAGAACAACAAGGCGGATCGATGGTTCCACATTTGATCCACGAATACGCACACGATTGCAATTATTATTATAATGGTCACAAGCATGACAACTCGGTGAAGAGAGCACTACTGGCCAAGGATATTCCAAGAAATCCTAATGGTGTGCTAATAATAAGACTTAGAAGGGTCATATTTATGCTCAACAACATGCATCCTCCGATGAAGAGGTTCTGATGTAACTCATCCGGATATTTTCCTAGTCTCGTAGAATTTGCAAATGTCATAAAGTGTCTAGTTGATTGATTCGAGTATCGCAAACACATGACCGGTAATAAGAGTTTGTTCCATACCTTGAGTGAGTGGCCGACTAGAGATTAGATCACCATCGCAGAAAATCGGGAGTATATTACGGAGGGGATTGGTGATGTCATCATTCCTCTTGGGACACAAAGATGTACTCTCATGAAGGTTTTATATGTTCCAGGTTTGACCTCAAATATCTTGTCTGTGAGTCATCTTCTTAGTCATCAAATGCGGGTTTAATTATTTGTTGAGAAAGGGGTCAAGTTCTGCATCATTTCCAAGGGAGACTCAGTATTTTCTTGAGCATTTATGAAGGGCCATCTATTTAGACTGGATGAGGTCACTTCATCTAACATTGCTCTCTCTACTTCAATGGAGGAGTCCATTGCACTATGGCACTTTGATATTGTCATCTTTCTTCCGGGACTCGCACATCAACTCGGTGCCAAGGAAATGGTAAGAGGGCTTCCTCCACTCTCCCATTCCTTACATATTTGCTCAGGATGTCTTGCGAGTAAACAACATAGAGGTCAATTCAAAAAAAGCTCTTATCATTCTACGGAGCATCTTCAGTTTGTACACACCGATCTATGCAGACCCCTACCAGCTAACTTCCAAGGTTTTGAATACTTCTAGCTCATCATTGATGATTACTCACGAGAAAATGTGGGTATATTTCCTTTGGAAGAAGAGTGAGGCATTTGCCAATTTCTAAGCGTTTTACCAGCTAGCCACCAGGCAGTCTGAGAAGCCTCTCCTTCTCCTCTACTCAGATCAATGGGGGGAATTTGTATCGAAGAAGTTATTTACATACCGAAGTAGCATGGCCTTTAGCAACATTTGAATGCACACCCTACATTCCCCAATAGAATGGGATTTTAAGAGTGACACAATAGGATTGTCATGGAGATGGCTCATTATATGCTCTCCACCGCAAGTTGGAGGATCATATTTGGGCGAGTAGTCAAACATCGGTGTATCTACTCAACAAGGAACCCAAGAAGATCTTGTAGAATAGGACACTAGAGGAGGTATGGATTGGTCGTAAACCTTCTATCTTTCATTTTAGAGTTTTTGGTTGTACTACATATATGCATGTTCCAGGATGAGAAAAGGAAAAATATTGATCCAAAGACACTACCATGTCTTTTATTGGGGTATATTACTACCTCAAAGGCATATCATCTCATGGATCCCGAGACAAAGAAGATCTATAAGAATCAAGATGTGGTGTGTGATGAGTCATCCTTTGACTCCCTGCCACATAATAGAGATCCGAGACATTTTCAACCTCGTCACATAGATTGCTCACACATCCAAATGATGGGCAAGATGATTCTTTTGATGTTCGTGAGGCATTATACCAACCACAATGGAAATAGGTTATGGGTGCTGAATATGATTCCTTACTTTAGAATCAAGCATGGGAACTTGTCGATCTACCTCCAGGTAAGAAATCCATTGGCTGCAAATGGATTTTCAAAACAAAATATCTAGCAGATGGTTTCAATCAACAAACACAAAGCATGACTTGTTTAAAGGTTTATGCTCAGCAAGAAGGAATTGACTATGAAGAGACCTTTTGCAACCACATTGAAGATCAAAACCATCGAGTTGTTTCGCATTGGCAAAAAAAAATGGATGAAAACTTCAGCAGATGGATGTCAAGAGTGCTTTTGAATGGTGATCTTAAAGAAGAAGTATACATGGCCCAACCTAAGGGTTTGTTGATGAGCATCAACCACACAAGGTATTTAAATGTCGATAAAGTCACTTTATGGACTCAAACAAGCACCTAGGGAATGGTATATAAAAATTGATGATCAACTATTGTAGCATGGATTCACTCGTAGCCACTTAGATACAAATTTGTATATCAAGAAGGTAGGAACAGAGATTCTTATTCTTATTTTGTATGTAGATGATCTTGTGATCACAAAAGTTTTGACAATCTTATGGATGATGTAAATAATGATCTAAAGAAATCCTTTGACATGACTTATTGGGGCTACTTCACTACTGTCTTGGCTTAGAGATATAGTAGATGAAGAATCATATCTTCCTCTCCCGGATGAAATATGCCAAGACACTCCTAGAGAAGTATGGAATGTCGATTGTAAACCAATGTCCACACCTATGGAAAAAGTTTTGCAATTATCTAGATTCCAGGATTCACGTAGTAGGTAGATGGCACTCACTACAAGAAGCTTGTGGGGAGTCTCATTTATTTGACTTATACCAAGCTAGATCTTTGGCTTTTGAAGTGAGTTATCTCACCGGATTTATGCAGGAGCTAAATAAATGTCATTAGATAGCAACAAAGCATGTGTTGAGAGACATTTAAGGTACAGTTGAATTTGGTCTGGAGTATCAGAAGAACACTTAGTTATTCTTATATGGATATATAGACTATGTAGGATCCATTGATGACAGGAAATCCACTTTAGGGTATGTTTTTCATCTCATGGATTAGCAAGAAGAAAAATATTGTTGCTCTCTCATCCACTGAGGCTGAATACCGTGCCGCACGAGGAGGTATGTGTGAAGTGATTTGGTTGCGTTGCATTCTTGCAGATATAGGGATTCCTGAAGATAAACCTCCCATCATTCACTGCGACAATCAAGGTGTGTTGAAGCTTCTGAAGAATCCTAATTTTCATGAATGAACAAAGAATATTGATGTCAAATGTCACTACATTCGTGAACAAGTCTTGAACCACCAAATTCAGCTCCAGTACTGCCCTACTGATTTTTAGGTTGTAGATATTCTCACCAAACCTCTCGAAAAAGTGAAGTTTGTTTTTATTAGGGGGTACATTTTTAAGACCAATGTATTGAGGAGGAATGTTAGCATTAGAGTAGTTTATAACACATTTTTGTTATGTATTTGTTGCTGGGTGGATAGTTATAACCGTCACCTTCCTCTCTCCTTCTTCCACAACCTTTATATTTGGATTTTCTCTTTTGTTTGGGATATTGAATACATTGAATAAATCATTCTTTGTCTTCTTCTATCAAGCACTCCTAAATTCAAAAATTCCTACTCATGTGCTTTGCCAATGCACACGATATATAACAAAAACTATTAACCGAACCCTCTTAAAAATAGGTTGCATTCTGAACTCAACCATGCATGCTAGTTTTAGCCTTTACCATTAATAAATAAAGGGATTAAGTAAACATGTTGTTTAAAATGAGACGATAATATCCTTTAATTATAATAATAAATTTTATCAAAGTGCAATTGAGTGACTATTTTTGCTAATAATAGCCCTTACTTGATGTACAAGACTTCTTCAATGTGCATGCAATTTTTGTCTTGTACCTCCGATGTGACTTCATCTACTTGCAAGGATATTTTGGTCTTCTTCTTAGTTTTTCCTCTATCAATGACATGCAAAATATGCTCCTATGCAAGAAAAAATAATTCCTTTGTCCTCATACTTATCAAAAATAAATTACTTTAAATGTGGGAACCATGTGTGAGCATGTGAAAAATAATAATTTTCTCGTTTTGTGAAAAATAAGGTAATATTTGTAGAGGATAAGATTTTGAGTAGTCATGGTATATTCTTACATATCATGGTATCTCTACACTTGGCATACACTTCATTTAATACTTTGGTTCCTTTGATTAATTACAAATATACCTTAGTTTATGTGGCACTTGGTTTGATTAATTATCACTATTTGATTATTATTAAGGTCCCCTTTTGTGATTATTTACTTTTAAACATTGGAAACATGGGCCATAGGCTATAATCTATGCTTTAAATTAATCATTGATTAATCATACAATACTATTTGAATAATATGTCCTTTATTTGATCATAAACCATGATATTATTTGGCCCCTTTTATTTTCCTGCAGCATATAATTATCTTTGTGGCATCGATGATTTTTTTAGACCTTAGATAAGGTCAATGAAAAGATAAATATTATAATTGGGACACACTCCCTTCCTCATGATGCTTGACCCATAATTTTGTTGGTGCATTCGTCTCAACACTTATTAGGGTTTTACCTTTTCTTGACATGTGTATTATTTGTGAACCATGGTTGAGTTTTCTTTAATAAATGGGTGTACATTGGAAGTTAGTGTTGGATCACATTTCCAATTATCTCTGTACTATTGAATCTCCATCATTTATCCTTTTCCTATGTGATTGAGATATGGTAACTTAGTGGTTGAGTTTTAAAACTCATGGTGAGGTTGTAGTTTGCATTTTAATCTATTTTTTGCATTCTAACCAACTTGTGAGTTGCATTACTTATGTTTTTGAGAGCTAAAATAAACTAACCCTAATAATTTTGTTCTTTTTGACTTGCTCTCTTGAGCGGTGAATGCCTAATTTTTTTCATTTAACACCATTTTTTATTCTCCGAGCTTGATTTTGTGCCTTTTTAATCTGTGTGACATTCTGTGAGTGTGAATACTTTGTATTTCTATTATTTTTACTAATTTTAGATCTCTTTGTATTCATACCATCATTTTAAGCTCTTTTGTTAAGTGTTTGAGAGGCACCACCATGAATGGAGAGTTCAAGCTTATTAATTAAGCTTCATGTTAATGGAAAAGGGTAAGTTTTCGGTTGATGTATTATGTAACCCGTTTTCTTTGGATTCTCACTTCTTGAGAACTAACACTTGGAAATATTACATTTCCTTTTCCTTTCTATGATCTTATGGCACTTTCAATCTTTAAAACTAGTTCTAGGTGCTTTTTTTTCCTCTCGCACTCGATGTTCTTTCTAGGATTTCTTCAATTCAGCTCAAATTTGTGAGGTTCTTGGTCTCGAACTATAATATTTTTCAATAGTTGATGGTTCTCTAAATGGCTGTAGTAAATGAGTATTTATGTATTTGATATACTAGTCGAAAGATTTCGTGAATGGAATAAGCATTCTATTTTCAATTATTTCTTAATCTTAATATTTCTATTATGGAATTACTCATTTTATAGATCTTATTATACCCGAGCTATTTTTCTTCCTACATTTATTATTATTCCAATGAAACCCTTCGAGTTCTCTTAAAATCTGTAATTTTCCATAATCCTTAAGGGTTTGTATAATCGAAGTGAGCTATTTAAATTTATGCTATGTGAAAACAACTCCTTTGGGTATTCTCCATTTCTTTTATATTCGAAATCTGAAACTTTACTTTGTGATATATAAAAATTTGACTCGAATCTAGTTTTCTATGATGATTCTAAAACTTTACTATTGTGACTAATTATCATTAGAAAATGTAAACCATTTTATTTTACTTGGATTTATTCGAGCTTAAACCTAACCTATGTATTGGATTAGTTTTTTAAGCCATGTGAAGATCTAGAGTCTTCTATCTTTGCATTATTTTTAAAATTTATTTCAAACTCTCATATTTTTACCTTTCAATTTTTACAAGTTCTACTTTATATCCGCACTTCATGAAGATGATATATTTGAGACTTCATATGATAATTTCTAGAACCCGTAGCTTAGGTGTTTTTATTTTTGTTATGCCATTTATAAAGCGTATCCAAAATATGTAATTAAAATTTCTCCTTAAGTGACTACAATAGATCATGATTTATCTCTTAAGCTCGAATTTGTATGTTGCTTGATAGCTTTGACATATATTTTATTTCATATAACTACATGTGTCTTCATCCCTTTGATACTTTCATTTAAATTTTGAAGTTGTATTTGTTCCTTGGACTCTTCTTCTTTTGTGAACAAAGTTGTACTTATATCCATACTTTACGAAACATTTTCATTCAATGAATTTATTGAATCCACTCTTCAATAATTGCTTCATAACAAGAATTTTTGTTCGTGATGAAATTTACTTGATAAATTCTCCTTGATGTCATACTTCTAGTGCATCTAGGGTAAGTGCATGAATTTGGGGGCCAAAAAGTGGACAAAAACCCAAAAAAAGTAAATGTGTATGCGTCCTATTATACGTGATCATGTTTTAAATTATCAAGTTTGGGATTTACCGAGGAATAACGTGTATGCATTATAACATGCACGGGTTATGTGTACTATAAAGAAAAAAAGAGGACTAAGCCTCTATCATTTTATCTCCCTCAAACACGAGTTTCAGAGCTTAACCACGCCCTCACGTATTTTCATTCAATCTGGATCTCAAGCTCAAAGGATCATTTTTGGATCCCCAAGAAGATCTTAATCGATGATGGTGCCATGGAGAAGAGGTAAGCACAATTCTTTTCTCAAAATTGCATTGAAATATGATAATTATAGATTAAAATTTGAATTGAATACATATTTTTTATTGTTATAGTTAGAGGTATATGGAATCACCACATCTAAACCTTGTTATTCCTGTTATCCCTCCCAAAACTCCAATGATTTCTCAACATCCCCCGAGTAGTCAAGAAGATTTAGCATCCCACATAGTTAAAAATAAAACTGAAATTGAGGATATAGACAAAACGTTGAGGGATTTGCAATCTAAAAACCCCCACCGCGCCTCTCTTGCAAACACATTGGAGGCATTAATTGTTCAAGGTGACATGGTAATGGGGAAAATTGATCATTGGAAAACTTATAAAGATGGTTGTAGGGTCTATTATTCCAACAAATTGTCATATGTGGATATAAAGAAAAAAATTCAAAATACCTCATATGCACCTTATTCATGGACCCCCACACTAATTTTCCTATTCCGTTGTCATGTAAATGGTTTCCCATCCATTGGTGTAATAATAATTTAATTAAAAATAATTTTTGGGACCTGATGGTGGATGGTGTTTGATTTTCCATCTTGTAATAACAATGAGGTGCCACTATACTTTCGAGGAAACTCTATTGCATGTTTATCCTCAATGATATCCCAAATTATTTTAATTGCCAATATTTCCAAGGAAAAGGAAAAGGATCGCATAGGATCAAACAAGTTCACAACTAGCACATATTCAGCAGGGTAGATTTCCCACACAGTAATCCCCCTCACCCTGAGATTATCACTCAACCAGTGAAGGAAACAGTAGAGATTCATACACTCCATGTGCTTGAGGGGATATCTACGACCCTTGTTCAACATAGGAGGGATATTTTTGAGCAAGATGTTCGAAGAGGTACACGTGAGTATTCCCTCGGGAGTACTAGCATGAGGCCACATCTTTTCTCTTCATGTGGTAGCATATATTTGGGGCCTGAGGAGGATGATACTTTCATGCGTATTAATTTTTGTGCACTTGGTGCTAGAGGTGAACACAATAATGTCACTATGTCAGATGTCATTTTGAGTGAGACATTCGGATTACATTCGTCGGTGTCACCTTCGCAAGTAAATTTGTTATGTTCTATTATGTCATTACAAAAAGTTTGGAGTACTTGATTTACTTATATATGTTAATTTTTTGAAATAATTGTATTTCTACATGTATATGAATTGATATTATAGCATGTGGGAGGTGCATCTTCATCCCTACCATAGGCGATGAGCACCATGCGTACACATACATTCAAAGAGTTAATTTATAATGTTAATTATGTTAAACTTGTTATGTTATGTTATGTGTGTTACAAAAAGTTTGGAGTACTTCATTTACTTATATATGTAAATTTTTTGAAATAATTGTATTTCTACATGTATATGCATTGATATTATAGCACGTGGGAGGTGCATCTTCATCCCGACCATAGGAAATGAGCACCATGCATACACATACATTCACAAAAGTAATTTAGAATGTTAATTATGTAAAATTTTCACATACATGTGTATGTATGTATGTATATATATATATATATATATATATATATATATATATATATATTAGTTTTGAAGTCAAATATATGTATGTTCTTGTATGTCTATTTCACTCACGTTATATACATCTTTGATAAAGATTTGACTTCACTAGACACCCCACCATCCCTGTGACAATTAGATAAAGGTGTTTCCGTTGTGATTTCATTTGCAACAACTCAATGAGGTATTCAAACAACACGTAATTTTTTTAAATTTCTCATGTAATTCATATTATGTTAAATTACATGTTATTAATGTCTTTCATTGTAGAATTAGTAAATTATGTTAGTAATTTCCTTCATTGTGTATATGCAAGAGTTACCTATGACAGTTGCGAGTCCTATTCATTTGATTCACGGGTGTGGTGGGGTAAAAAATAGTTCTATATTGATAAAATTAGTTTAAATGTTTGTCATTATGTACATATATGTACTTAGTTATATTTTGACTAATTCGATGTTAGATTTTGTGATCTTATAAGCATGTAGGGAACTTCAACCCGCTCCATTTTTACTTCAAGGGCACGGACTCCTCCATCTCGTCATCTTTGTACCCCATTTCATACTGCAGGAGCTCCCGATGACTAATCTGAGCATGAGATGCAAATTCAGCATGATTGAAAACTTGCGGTAAGTTTGTGTATTTATGTAAATAATTTAATTCTAGTATGGTCTTAAATATATGTTGAAAACATATATAAATTAAGTTTTGACAAAAAAAAAATCATTTACAAAGTAGTATTCAGTAGAAGAGGACTCTAGGAATGGACTCAGACGATCGAGAGTCATCTCATAGATCTCCATCTTTTTCTAAGGGAGGGCCTTCTTCGAGCAATGCCAAGAGAGGGATAGATTTTGATGAGTAGGAAATATATATGTCTTACATGAAATTGTTTTTGTATGCCTATGTGCATGGAATTGTATGTACACCTATATGACATTTGAACTTGATGGTATATGACCTATTTGGGCATTTTTTCAATTATTCACACTAAAATACTATTTTAAACTTGATAATTTTGTATGAGACCTTACATTTCTGAGATTATTTTCAGATGAAACTAATATGATGTGCACTTGACAATATTTAAGACATTATGGATTATTTTTTCATTTATTGGTGATGTACATGTACTAGCATTTTGAATGAATAATATGCATTAAACTTTGGAAATCAATATTTATATAATGTATGTATATAAAGAGTTACCTAATCTGAGTAATTATTCATTCAATTTATCAATGTGTATATGTGTATTTACCTTACTTGTGCTTCTTCTTGCTCATGGTATCTTTGTATTGGTTCCTATCTTATCATGCACTTACTACATTATTCTATGCTTCTTAGTCTTCTCCCCTGTTAAAACACCCGAGAGTCATCACAATTTGATGCCTTTCATCTGTTGATATTTTGAGAATGTCTCTCCATATACATTACTCCAATGCTTGACAATATCTGTAAATGCAATGACATTCGATTCGAAACTCAATGATTCTTGATTGTCTAATACTATCCAATTCATGTTATTACCTTTAAATCTATAGGCATTTCAAGTTATTTAGAAATTACATCACACCCTTCACTAGGCTTGATGACTACCCCTATCCTTTTGAAGGAAATTTTGAAATAATCCATGGGTTTATCATAACATAAATTATCTATGAATGGAAGGTCACTAAGCCGTAGGATAGTTGACTCCCATCCAAAAGTAAATAAGAAAGATTTACTAGGCAATTGATAACTCCCATGTGTTCTTAGACATACCCCTATCAAATTCATTCTTAAGCCAATCTAGTCATTTAGGGCTCTTAAGGGACTACACCCAGATGAGTTAACCCAAAAACACGAGTAGCGTAGGGAAAGAAAAATCCTCCACTAGCATTCACCTCACCACCCCGACATGTTCGCATAGTTCATTCGGTCCCACGAGCTTCATTTGCAAACTACGGTGTTTAGGAGCCCTACATCGACTCGGACTATAGTATTCCACACATTTGTAAACAATAGGACAACAAGAAAAGCAAATGGAGATGGAGAAAACTAGGAGAGGCTTTCGTAGAGGTCTTCAACATGGAAATTTTGGATCTAAGAAGACATCTCTAGGTGCCACAGAGTACGAGAAATGACATGTTGAAGATATAACATGTTATGATCTAAGGGTTCTTAAGAGACTAAGCCCTAATGAGGTAGCCTAAAATAACACAGTAGTAGAGGAAGCTGTCATCACCAATCCGGCACTATGATAATTCTTCACCGGGAACTCCTCGTGCTATGATTATTTACTAATGCACAACCTTTAGTTTGGTGGATGTAATCTGGAAACAAAACAACAACCGAACACAAGAATACCATCGACTATGATAAGACGGAATGATGACAAATCTGAAATATCAAAGTAAATTATAATATTAACACAAAATTGTTACAATCTCACCCATGAGGTACTTCAACAAGACTATGGGAGAAACTTTACAATTACACCTCTTGATGGCTTCTTCAACACACCTTTAACTGATGGCTTCCTTTGCACACTTCCTACAATATTTCTCTTGCTTCTTTCTATGCTAAATGAGGGGGTGGCCTCTCTATTTATAGAACTTCGAGCTTATCCATCTTATCTCTAAGATAGGATAAGAAATCCACTCTGACGAATCATATTCCATACCTTAACTCTTATCTCGTACATGTAAGCTTATCTCTTAAGATAAGATAAACCTTATCATTTTACATGGGTTCCACATTTTAGAATTTTTACAAATAAAATACACAAAATATTTATGACCTCACTCGTTGTCCTTATTACCAATATAATATTTCTAATTCCTAATCATGTAGACCCTACTTCTCTAATTACCCAAACTTTGACATTTTAACATTACTTAGGACCACTTACGACAAATATTTACTTTTTACAACATTCCTATTGTACTTTGACTATTACCGTACTCCACATTATTGGCGACACCATCGACGGCATGCGTTATCTTCTATCGACGCTATTACTAATTATACTTAACAACATCCTATTCCTAATACATACATTAATGAAATAGAAATTATGGAGGAAAATTTTAGTGTCGACAGAACCAAAACAAAGCCTCCACTAGCATTCACATGGCCACCCCAACATGTTGGAATAGTTGGTTCGGTCTCACAAGCTACCGTTTAAAAATACAAACATGATATGATTTCACTATAGAGATGGATAAAAACATGATGTGATTTCATAAAGGGCCCTCACATGGAGGTTTTGGATTTTATGAGAAGTCTCTAGATGCCACAAAATATGAGAAATTAACCATCGAAGATATAGCTTGTTTTGGCCTCGGGGCTCTTATGGGACTACGATTAGACGAGGTATACCGAAAGCAAGGATAGCATATGGAACCAAAAAAGAAGCCTCCAATAGTGTTCACCTTGCCACCACCCGACATGTGGGCATAGTTGCTTTGGTGCCACAAGCTTCCGTTTGCAAACTACAATGTCTAGGATCCATAAATTGACTTAGAATGTAGTATTTCACGCATTTACAAATAATAGGAAAGCGAGAAAAAAATGGAGATGGAGAAAACTAGGAGAGGATTTCATAGAGGGCCCTGCCATGGAGGTATCAGCTCGAAGATATGTCTCTAGGTGTCATGGATTCTAAGAAATCACCCGTTAAAGATATAATGTGTTTTGGCCTCGGGGCTCTTAAGGGACTACACCAGGACAATGTAGCCCGAAAGAGCGGGTAGCGTATGGAAAAAAATAAATACTCCACTAGAATTCACCTCACCACACCTACATATTGGTGTTGTAGGTTCAGTCCCATGAGCTTCGTTTGAAAACAACAAAGCATCTAGAGCCCTACACCGACTTGGGCTGCAGTAATTTATGCGTTTGTAAACAATTGGACAAAGTGAGAGAACTAAATAGAGATGGAGAAAACAGAGAGATTCTTTCGTATAGGGCTTCAACATGGAGGTTTCATATCTAACGAGATGTCTCTAAGTTGCAATGACTGTGAGAAAAAACATGTTGAAGATATAACGTGTTTTGGTCTCAAGGCTCTTAGGAGACTACGCCTGAACAAGGTAGCCCGAAAGCATGGGGAGTATAGGGAACCAAATAAAATCCTCCACTAGAGTTCACAAAGATACCCCAATGTGGTGGAATAGTTGGTTTGGTCCCATGAGTTTCCAGTTTTTGCAAACTATAGCGTCGACATCCCTACACTAACTCATCGCAGTATTTTGTGTCATTGCAAACAATATAACAATGAGATGACCAAAGGGAGATTGAAAAAACTACAAGATCCTTTCATAAAGGTCCCCAATGTGGAGGTCTCATATTTGAAGATATGTTTCTAAGTGCTATAGATTCTAAGAAATCACCTATCGAAGATATAGCATGTTTGGGTCGCATGGCTCTTAAGGGACTACAACCTAGATGAGGTATCCCGAAAGCAAGGGGAGCATAGGTTACCAAAATGAAGACACCACTAGCTGTAGACACCTAAAATTGGTTATCCAATTTAGTGTCCCTCGTGCGCATTTTCTCTCTCAGGTAACCTGAGGCACATTTATATCACCACTATCCCCTTGGGGTATTATTCAATTTGTGATTTAAACACCTATCCTAAGTTTAATTCACCCCATTATGTTTTACTCCGTGAGTAATTAAATATTAACTATTTAATTACACTTTTCACATGTATCCTAACCACTTATCCACCCCATATCTATTCTATCCATACATCCCCCCTATTTCTCCTCCTCCCAAAGCGGGATATTTCCCGTATTTGAGGTGGAGGGATCACTCTTATCTTTCCAGAAATCGCTCCTTTTGGCCATCTTGGGAGTCTGTTCCATGATCGGCGCCGACCGGTACTCGGTCAACGCTGATTTTTCGGAGTGGCGCCGATTATAAATAGAGGCCCAGAACTCAGTTCTAGGGACACACAGATTGTAAGAGAGAGAATGAGAGATCTTTGAGCATCAAGTGTGAACATTATCTATCGAATGAGAGCGGATCTTGTCCAAATCAATCCCTGAGAGGAGCACCGTTACTCTGCTCTTATCACATCAACATCACACATCTCCATTGATTTTCTGGTGACTCTGTTCCTGCATCCAGCACAGGTGGAGCCTTGCTAGTATCTCTCTCGGCTTCGTAGATCCAGCAGACGTTGACGATCTTGCCTTCGTTTTCCGATTCCCAAATCTTCTCGCACTTTGTCTCGGATCGACGCCGATCTAGACCCATTGACGATGATCGAATCTTCCAATCGACGTCGATTCTACATAATCGACGCCGATCATCCTGCAGATAGGTAAAAAGACACAGGTAACACAAATCCAACTTTGTTTTCACAGTTCCCTGTTTTTTGTTGCTTTTGTCTGTTGTTTAGATTCCGTTTATTACTTTGATCAGAAAATCTAGTCTTGTACGTACATCTTTTATCATGTATGCTTCTTTACTTAATTGAAAATGTGGACTGACATCCGCCGAGGGAGCTTATCGCTTCCCGGATCCACTTCTCGGGCAGTCCACCTAAATATCTTTTAACGTGGTCTTTTTCTGTCAAGCATCGGTGTCTCGCAGGTTACTTGGATCTACTGTGTAGAATTGCTCGTGTGCGCCGTCTTATCTACATCGGCTTCCTTATCCGTCTACATCTTCGAGATCTTGTCCATCAGGTATCAATTTCATTTGAGTTTTTCAAGGTTTTTGTGTTTAGTTTGGTACATTAACTTGGACAGGTAACAAGCGTGAAATTCTTGATCAACATTCTGGCACGCCCGGTGGGACCCAACCAAAGTCCCTTATTGGTAAGTTCATCTCTTTTTTTTAGTTTTGAGCTTTGTTCTTTTTCTTCACTGATTTTTATCAGTTCTGCTTGAAGCATTTCCTTTCATCATTTCAATCTTGCTCTTTATGCGAAATTGTTATTTCCTTGAAATTTTTCTAGTTCCTTAAAATAGAAATTTCCGTTTCACCATTATCTGGATATATCTTTCTGGATTTTGTTTGGTGTTTGCTTAACCTTTTCTTACGGAGCACTTTTTTTGTTTCTGGGATTGTTCGAGGGGAAGAGCTCAACAACGTGCTTCTTGAAGTCCACAAACCTTGGAGAGCTAAATCTACAGGTATTTCTCTTTTACGGTGTTTTCTCCTTTTTAGGAACTAAAAAAAAAAAAACTTTCTTTGTTTGTTGTCTATCACATTCAAACATTTCAATTTTTGGTGCTTAAAAAGAATTTAATCGCATTTGGGAAAGAATCTATTTGACTTGTCTTCATCGAAATCAAACACTTCGTTTTTTAAGTGCTTAAAAAAAAAACTCATTCTTTGTCATTTCTGCTGTATGTTTTTCATCTAGTTTTAATTAGGCTGGAAAATTGATCAAAATCGGTAGTGACACTATTTGATTTTTATTTTTCACCCTTGCACACAAAGCCAAAATCACTAGGTATAAAGCATTTAAACAAAAATTCTTTCCCTAGCCTCGCCTACTTGGAAGTGACATCCAAGAGGAAGAGCCTACGCGGTACTCGAGGCCGCGCTATAAATTCACGGAAGTTCTAGTATATATTGGCAAGCTTTGATTCCCTTATCGCGGCGGTGTGTGAAGTGCGGGGGTAGGCCCCTATATCAAGCCATGTACCAGTCTTTTACTGAAGTGCCTTCGGGACTCCTCACCAAAACATTCCCCAAACCATCCTTAGTTTGGCTATCTGAGTAGTTCCTGTTCTAAAAAGGCCTTCCTAATATTTTCTTTCTTAAAAGCATAAAAACTTAAAAGACATAATCACCTACGCTGCTTGAATTATCTTGTGCATTAGTTAGGTCAATCTTCTTTTTGCTTGTTCATGACGGTCATCACTCGGTTACAATCTAGAAGAATGGCTCAATTAGCCCCTTCTTCCTCTCGAGATCACCACTAGTGCGGATGTTTGGCACCCCTAGGTCTTCATCTCGGGACCGGCTGTTATTTGGTTCCCCATCCTGGTCATATAATCCTTTCTATCAGGCCAAAGCAACCCCATCACGTCCAGCTTCCCCTAGTCCTTCAGAAATATCATCTGCTTCTGACTCAGAGTATGTTCCTCGCGGGGATCCTAAATTTCAGGTGCTCCTCGATCACAATCCGGTAGCCCTCATGGACTACCTAGTACACAAGTCTATTCAAATATCTGATCAGGGACCACCAATCCAGCAAGTGTATGATTATTCTCGTGAACCATCCCAGGCTTTTGTAGAACAGTTAGCATCATTTTTCTCACCTCGAGCCATGGAGGAGGGTGGCGCACCTGTGCCTCCTTTTTCTCTTCCACCGACCATATCGACTAGTTCTCAAATAGTCTTACCTATTCCTAACGCCACAGTTACCTCGACTATTCCACAACCTACTTCTGAGAGGTCCTCTTCTCTGGCTATAATGAGTGCGTCTGTGCACCCACATATTGCTGTTAATTCATCTATGCCGTCCATTGTGTCCCAGGGTCAGTACCCCTTTATGAGTCAACCCCCTTCGACTAGTCAGTTGGTTCCTGCTTCTCGTCCTCCAGTGGGTTTTTCTTCCAATGTTCCAACAACAGTGACCTTCACCCATCCTCTAGCATCGGCGCCCTTAACAACCAATCCGGTAGTAAAAATCCTCTTTCAGGTCTTGTTCCCCACCATGTCCAATCAAATCGGCACCCATGTTCCTCAATCTATTCCGATTCAGTCAACAAGCATAGGAGTCCACCAATCACAGGCTCCGTCCGTCATCCAACCTTCATTTTCTCAACCACTTATTATCCCATAGCCTGCCTATACACAGGCTCCTTCATAGTAAATACCCCACTAGGCATCACCCAGAACGCCTAGTTACTCCTCTTATCATCCTATCAATCAACAGATGAATCCCCCGTTGACACCTCAACAACATCCACCATTTGCTTCTTATGTAGGACATGCCAGTGTGCCTCCTCCTCAACGATGTGGTTCAAATTCTTTTCAAGAAAATTACGGACTTGGAAGCCTCCTCAAAGGGGCTCGTCCTTCATACTCTTTTGAAGAAGTGTGTAATGAACCCATTCACCCTTAGTGGCTTTAAGCCTTATCCTCCCCAATAGGAACTTCCTAAATTTTCAAAATTTCATAGTCGGGAGGACCCTCAACAAAGCATTTGCGAGCATTCAAACATGCTCGCTACCTCATAGTCGTCTTTCGAGGATCGGGAGCTTATGCTCCGTGCACTTTTCCTATGTCTCTAGCGAGTCTGCTTTAGACTCGGCACAATAACATTCCTCAACATTCCTTGTTTTCTTTCTCTCAATTGGCCCAGATGTTTGTTAAAAACTTTTCAATAAATATCACGCATAAGATCTCGATTACAGATCTTTATAACATTCGTCCAATTCGATGATGAATCTATTACAGACTTTGTCGCTCATTGAGAGGGATAATAAACCAATTGTCTTTCTCCCTTCCTCAATCCCAACAGATCGAGTTGTTTACTCGATCTTGTGCTAATCATATTTCTTCCACTTTAAGGATCTAGACTTTTCATACATTTGAAGAAGCCTTTACGATGGCACGCAAACTTGAATCTCGCGCCATTGAACAAGGGAAGTTAAAACTTCACTCTAAATCTAAACCAGATTTTTCTCGGTTTACCAAATCAAATCCTTCCACTTCTAAAGACAAGAATTAGGGATCCACCAATGCTATCGTATTAAAAACATCACGAGCCAATAACACTTCTAATCAAACACCACAAAGAGACTCCTCATCTTCTCGAAAAGGGTCCTCATCATCTCGATCTTTCACTTCGTTGGGGGAATCATATGCTTCTATCTTGGAAAAAATGTTGGAAGTCCACATGATCAAACTTCCCCCCATTAGGAATATTGATGAAAGCCAAGAACATCCATTCTGGTATAGGGAAAATTACTTCTGTCATTATCATAGAACCAAAGGTCATGACATCGAACGATGTCAGACCTTGAAAAATCTTGTCCAGAAATTCATTAATAAAGGTGAGCTCATTCTGGATAACCCAAATGCTCCACCAAATCAAGCGCTGGATGTCTTTAAACAACCTTTTCCCAATCATTCCCCAAACCATGATGCTTCAGAGTCTCAGAAACCAAACACTCATACTATCAGCTTCATCTCTACTTGAAAAATCTTCTTCTAAAACTAAGCCATTTGTGAACACATCGACCGAATAAGAACCTCCTTCCACTTCGTTAATCGTTGGGATTCCACCATCTTCGAGATAACCCATCTTTAAATATTCCAACATTGTTAGATACGGATTCATCTCTCTCTGCTTCTTTTTCTAACCTTCCGTCCATACCGAGAGAGCTAGAAGAGTGTCATCCTCATCTATCTCATCATCGCCGACATTCTTTCAATGCTCGAGCGCAATTGCATCCCTTTGATTTTCCACCGCGGATACATCCACTTGTTTCTCCCATTTTTGCTGCGACTATGCCCTTAGTGAACGTACCTATAGTTGTGCCGACTTCGACGGAAGTGTCTTCGATTTTGAATCTTCCTATTTCCTTTCCTACAGTAGTTTCACCCACAATTCTTGTACGTATTCTTCTCATAAAGTAGTTCCCTCGCAAGGAACTGCTTCTTCATCACTCACTTCTTCCATCACCAATGCTACTTTGCCTATTAAGGGGAAATCTAAAGAAGTAGCACCAACACCTATACGCTCGGTTCCTGAACTTAGACCGAGACAACCGAAATCTAACGTTGCGCCATCAGTACCTCCCCATTTGCTTCCCCGAAAAGGTTACAATCACCTTATGCGGTTGAAATTGTCACCATTCCTGAAAAAGGAAAGCCCATATTTCGAACCATCAAGACTCTTGGTGCTTTCCTGCAAAAATCTCTCTCTGCGCCTCATAAAAGATTGGATTTGTCTACTGAGAAGGCGTCTTCTTCTACAAACTTATCAAAACCATCATCTTCTTCTACAACACATTCTTCACCAGCACCTCGAAAAGTGGACTTACCTACTAAAAAGACGTCACCTCTTTTATCAGAGTCATCATCTTCGTTACCAAAAACCAGGGCACCCTCTGTTCCTCCGATTATACCCACTTTGGGAGCTTCTTCCTCTTCGACATTATCTAAATCATCATTAGTTTCGACCAAGCAGCCTCCCTTATCTCTGAAGGCCACAACACTTGTCACATCTCCATCATCTTCAAAATCTATTTTAGGGGCTCCTCCACCGAAATCAATCATGTCTCACTTACTTCCATCTCAAGTGCCCAAGGCTGCTCCTCCAGATGTCCAAAAAAATAAGATGATCCCTAAAAATACTGTCAAACCTAACATGCAGTTTCTTTTACCTCGGCAGTCTGTTAAAGTAAAAGAGGTGCCTTCATCATCCCTATCCTTATCTTTGTCTACCGGGTTTTATACTGAAATCCTTCGCCAACTTATCCAATCCTCATCCATATCTCATCTTCCGATTAAACCCTATAACCCAAAAGGAGTTAAACCTACCTAGTTTAACTCTAATTTGGTTTGTGCTTACCACCGAAATATATTTTTTCCCGGGTCATGATAATCAAAATTTGAGGGATGTAAAGCTCTTCAATCATTGTCAATGACCTTTTGGAAGAAAGTGATCTTTTTGCTAGAGGAGGAGAAACGAGTATCTCCTGTCATCTTAGCTCCATCTGAGCCCCAACGATCTACTTAGACCTCTACTTCTAGTGATTCCACTCCAAATGATCTTCCACCTTCTCAAATCGACACAATTCATATCGCCACTAGAGCCAACAGTATGATAATCCATCCTCATCTGACATCTCGACCATGGGTTGTTATTTCTGCAGCCCCGAAGGAGTTCCTCCTTCCTCATTAGCCTCGAGACCTCGGGTCTCTATTCGTGCTACACCTCGGGCTCAAATTCCTGTGTCAGTTGAGGAGAGTGTTATGAAACAACTCACCCAGGCTCCGGTCAAAATGTCTCTTTTTGACCTCATTCAATCCTCTCCGCAACATCGCCAGGCTCTGATTGATAATCTGCGTCGCATCGCAGTGAATTCAGATGAGCCCTAGCCCTTCGAGTTGGTTGTTGGATTGAATAGACCATCAACCGCCATTTCTTTTGAAGATTCGGAAATTCCTCCCCTTTCTTCAGAGGATTTGGAGGCTCCCCTCTTTATCACAGTCCAAATCGACAACACTACATTAAAATGCATTATGATCGATAGTGGTGCTGCACTCAACGTCATCTCCTCACACACATTCGAGAAACTTAAGTTACCGAAGAACGTAGTGTCACCCCACCTTTCGCTCTTCGATCATTTAACAATCAGCTAGCAGTTACTTTAAGAACTGTGGTCCTACCCATTCGAGTAGGTAAGAAGCTGCTTCACGAACTTTTTTACATTGTTGAAGGGAAATTCCACTATAATATGATCCTTGGACGCTCCTAGATTCATGCAATGCATTGTGTCCCATCTAACCTCCATAGATGCTTAAAATATCAATATGAGGGCAAAATCTACACTCATCGAGGAGATCCTTTTCCTTCCGCGCAATGCGACATGACCACAGGGTCTGCCCCTCTAAAGGAAAATGCATTCTCCTGACGGGGCCTCGTTTTCTTCCATACTGTAACCAAATTACCAGATTTACAAAATTTAGAAGAGACATTACAGCGTTTCTCACTGGGAGAGCTTCCTCTCCTTTCTTTTGACACCCATCTCAAACCTAGTGAGTATGGTAGACCAGACAAACAACCTGAATATCAGCCCTAGGATCTTGGTCGCATCATCACCATTGGTCTCGCCCAATCGAGACTAATTTCATTTACGGTGGTCTTGATACGCGTCACTATCGCCCGATTCTCCTCCGAGGGCCAAACCTTATTTAACGGGGGTTCAATTGTCTACAGAATCCCACGTTTGCAAAAACTTATTTATATCGATGCGCATGGAAGGGCTTTGGCTTAGGTAAATATGAACAAGGTGTGCATGACCTCGCATCCATTCCAACTCTCAAGCCACATCAAAAATTTGGTTTAGGATTTAAACCTCTTTCAAAAGCCACCATCACTATTCTCGATGAGCCTCTTCCTATTGAGGAACCATCTTCTCCCGCTAGGTCAGAAGCATCACTCGATGTGGACGACGCCATTTCCATCCCGTCTAACTTTTTTTTAGTCAATACCATTTCCTTAGGGCCACTAGCCTATAAGACTAATGACAGGTCCACTTCCATACCGTTAATTTTCCCTGAAATAGTTGGAGACGACTCTCCTACTATCAACACTATCCACTATGAGGATGATGATTTTGTCCTCACCTATGGGGGCAGAGGATTCCTATCTTCCTAAAACCATTCCTTCTGACATGTATACTCTTCTCAATGAAGCCACTATCAACCTTAATATAGGGACTGCTAAAGACCCTCGCATCATTAAGGTCGGCCAATCCCTTAATCCACAGGAGTTAGGAGACTTTACCATTTTTATTTCCAACCATCGTCAAGCCTTTCCTTGGGCATATGAGGATATGCCAGGACTCGATCCCGATATCGTGGTCCACAATATCGTTACTCTTCCCGTCATCAAACCAGTTAAACAAAAATTACGTAAAATGCACCCTAGAGTAGCTCTTCTTGTTAAAGAAGAATTGCAGCGCTTGCTCTCGGCTAACTTCATCCAACCCATTGATTATCCACAATGGGTTTCAAATGTAGTACCAGTAACTAAAGCTACTGGGAAAATTCGAATTTGTACCGATTTCTAGGATCTTAATCTTGCTTGTCCAAAAGATGATTTTCCTCTACCTAATATCGACCAACTCGTGGATTTAACTGTGGGACATGAGATGCTTTCTCTTATGGATGGTTTCTCTGGGTATAATCAAATTCTCATCACACCAGAAGACCAACATAAGACTTCTTTCATAACTCCTTGGGGGACCTTTTGTTATCGTGTCATGCCTTTCGGTCTTAAGAACACAGGAGCAACCTATCAGTGAGCAATGACCTACATCTTCCATGATCTCTTACACAAAATTGTGGAAGATTACGTCGACGATCTCCTCAAAGCAAATCCAAACATCATCGGGATCATCTTGTCATTCTTGCACCCCTCTTTGAGAGGCTTATTCACTTTTGTCTTTGTTTAAATCCATCTAAGTGCGTGTTTGGCGTTCACCTTTGGTAAACTTTTAGGTTTTATCATTTCCATTAGGGGTATTGAAGTAGACCCGCAAAAATAAAATTTATCCTTGAGATGCCTCCCCCTTCTAACTTAAAGCAACTCCATGCAGTCTCCAAGGACGTCTTCAATCAGTGCGTTGTTTTATCTCACAATTTTCAGGACCGTTGTCAACCTTTTCATCATCTCCTCTATAAGAATGCTCATTTTGAATGGCATGAGCATTGCCAAAAGGCCTTCGATGATCTCAAAGCTTATCTTCTTTCTCCACCTATGCTTACACCTCCACGCGAGGGGGAGCCTTTCTATCTTTATATCTCTGTGACTGACCATGCTCTGGGAGCCATGATCTCACATCGGGACGCTTACGGTAAAGAACAAGTTGTCTATTACATCAGTCGCACCCTCCATGAGTATGAAACACGTTATTCGAAGCTGAAAAGCTATGTTGTGCTCTCTTCTTCGCAACTTCTAAGCTTCGTCATTACCTCCTTAATCACAAAACTTACATTGTCACAAGTGTCAATCGACTCAAGACAATTCATGTGAAGCCTTATCACAATGATCATATCACTCGTTGGCTCATGCTTATGACAGAATTTGATCTCAAGTTTATCCTGCAAAAGTCTATCAAGGGTCGAGGCCATTGCAGATAAATTATTTGATGCTCCTCTTCTGGACACTCAAGTGCCCCTTCCTTCCTCAATTCCCCGATGAATATATCCAACAAATTGATTTTGGTCTGTCTCCATTTGAAGTAAAGCTCTTCTTTGATGGATCCAAATGCCGTGCAAGGGGAGGCGCAGGTTTTGTGATGATTCCTCCTTGGGGTACGCCTATCTCGGTCACACACAAATTGAACTTTGAGTGCACCAATGATATGGCTGAATATGAAGCTCTTGTCTTAGGTCTTCAAAATGCCATTAATCTCGGCACTCATCATATTGACATCTTTGGTGATTACGAGCTCATCGTCAATCAAGTTACGGGTGTCTATCAATGCGGGAATGATATCCTTAAAAATATCATGATATCATTCTCGTTCAACTCCAATCTTTCGATAAATTCACTATCAAGCTATTCTCGCACGCTGCGAATCGATTCGCAGATACAATGGCTTCGTTAGCCTCACTTATCCCACCTTTTACCGAGGACTCGCGACTTTATGTGGCTGTGCAACGATTAGATCAACCATCTCATCTTAGGCAACTAACTTCAATCCATGTTGTCACAACCCATACTCAGGATGAGTGGTATCAATGATCACGATTATCTATCTCATTCGGTGCTTCCTCCAGATCTGACTTCCAATGGTAGAAGATCTTTTATCCTACGCACTAATCGCTATACTATTCTAGGTGGGATCCTCTACAAACACGGCTTTGATGGTATTTTGCTTCGGTGCCTCAAAACCCTTGAATCATCTAAAGCTATCCAGGAGGTCCATGACGGTATCTATGGTGGACATTTTAGTGGCTTGGCCGTAGCTAAACGCATCTTACGTTTGGGATATTATTGGCCTTCTCTTAATCGAGATTGTTGTGAATACACTAAGAAATGTGTCAAGTGTCAACAACATTCCAATCTCACACATATCCCTAGTCAAGCTTTACAACCTACAGCAGATTTGTGGCCTTTTTCACAATGGGGTCTTGATCTCATTGGTCTCATCAATCCCCGTTCTTCACAGCGTCATCATTCTATCATTACTGCCACTGAATACTTTACTAAGTGGGAAGAAGCTATCCTCTTTCTTCAAAAAATCTAAACCCATAGTTGATTTTGTCTATCAACACATCATTTGTCGCTTTGGTGTTCCACACAAACTCATCACAGATAACGGTAAGTCTTTCAAAAACATTGATTTGCGTAACCTCTACGCGACACTTTCAATATCAAACTTAGCTTTTCTTCTCCATACTATCCTCAAGCTAATGGTCAGGCTGAAGCTTCCAATAAAACTTTGCGTAATATCCTCGCAAAGGTAACTAGTCGAGCTGGTAGGGATTGGCATTTACATATCCCTTTTGCTCTCTAGGCTTATCGGACTAGCATTCGTACTCCTACTGGTGCTACTCCCTTCTCTCTCACCTATGGGTGCGAGGTCGTTCTTCCTTTGGAAGTCCAAATCCCATCTCTCCGTGTTTCTCTTAGAGAATTTGTCTCTGATGAGGACTATCATCAAAATTTTCTAGCACAAGTTGAATTATTAGATGAGCGGCATCTCAATGCTCTTGAACATCATCAAGTCTATCTTGAGCATGTCAAACGTGCTTATAACAAGCACTTGCAGCATCGTGACTTCAAAATTGGTGATCTTGTTCTTAAAGAAAATAAAAATGTCACTACACTCAAAAAGAGTCAGCGTGGTAAGTTTGCTCCCAACTGGATGGGTCCTTACATTATCACTCATAAATATGGGTCGAGGGCTTGTCATCTATCTTCCATGGATGGTATACCTAAAGTGGAACCTCTTAATGCCTTGCATCTATGGCCCTTCTCTTTGTTAAAATCTATCTTACACAAATCTAGTCGTAAGCAGATCTTTCATCCGTCTAACAACCGGTCATATACTTTCATGGTGATTCGAAATTATGTGGTTCTCCACCTATTGTCTTTTTACCTTAAATATGAGTATCGCGGCTCTATTCATAGCATTTTCTTTTGGATATGTTTCTCCTCATGGTAGGAATACCTTAATCACCGTTTCATTTGTCCCAAGTGCTTATCTTAATCAGATCTACTCGGGGCATGAGTGCGTGCTCTTTATACGTTTTCTTCCCCTCTATCTGATCAATCTAGGTCTAAACTCAGCTTCTTCCAAAAAAAAAAAAAAGAGTTTTCAAAAAAAAAAAAAAAAAAAAAAAAAAAGAAAAAGAAGAAGATCTATCCAAAAATAAAATAGAGATAGACTGATCCCTTGAAGGACAACTATCCATACAATCAAATGAATCAAAAGATATAGACCATGCCCTCGAAGGATGGCTATCATTAAAATTCAAAATAAAGACGCTCCCTTGAAGGATGGTTGTTTCTCAAAGGAATACTCAAGGCTTCTTGCATTGATCAGCCTTTCAGTCAGTTTATACATTTTTTTAGCATCACTGAAAGACTTCCCATATTGATCAGTCTTTCCATATCAAGAAAACTTCCCGCATTGATCAGTTTGCTTTTCTGCCAGAAATCATGAAGCTGAGATATAAGACCTTTTGTCGATCATATGGAGAATCCTATTTTCCCAGTATGAACATGTATTCTATCCCTTGTAAATTTCGACGAGATACCTACTTACTGCTCCTTCCATTTCCCTCCTAAATCTGGTTTGCGGCTAGTTAGTGTCAGGTTTATTTTAACCTCATATAGGGCCTTGTATGCATGATCTTTTGGTTTCCTATCCAGATTCTATTTATGGTCGGTTGGGAGTCCAGCTTATCATTTTTCTTCTTATCTGGGTGTATATCCTTTATTTCTAATCAAGGTCATTTTCATTACGTCCTTGGCTCTCACAGCGAATATTTCCGATTATTTCATCCAGTTAAATTACCATTTAACATGTTAATTTAATCAAACTCTATCATTTATCTAATTTCATCTGATCTACTTTGTCCAAAACACATCTCATCGCCTCTATTATAAACACATGTGGGTCTATCTATCTATTTTTATCAAAATTTAATTAAAAATCTCAAAAAATATCAAATCCATTCCAACTATTAACTCCTACCTATCTATCACATCATCTAATCACTTGTCTATCCACGTAACATTACATCTATCTTTATCTATTTTCTCAATCAAGTTAAATCCACATATCAATCACATCAAATCACATCTATTTATGTCCTCTACATCTATGTCTATCCAATCATCTATCAGTCTATGTCTATATCCATCACAATTACGCTACATCTATCCATGTATATCAAAATTAAAAGCAGGAGAACAATCATATGACAAAGGAAATGATGAATATATATATATATAGTGTCTGTACAACAAAAAATGGGTGGCTCTCAATCAAGCCATCTATAAAATGCCTTCTAATCGAGGCTACATCACTACATTGATACAAAATACATCAATCTCTATATCGTAAAATCTGATGCGTGGAAGACACTATCTCCTCCACCCTCCTCTGGACCAGGTTGTCTCTCCTGGCCGCCGCCTATCGAGCTAGATGCACCTGCTGCTGGAGGCCTCTACCCACCTCGGTCTCTCCTGGTGCTCCCTCCCTCTGATGCCCCGCTCGCTGTGGTTGTCGCTGATCTCCTCCTCGCCCCGTACCGAGGCACATCTGGGGCATGCTGCGCTAGGGCATCCTCGTAGTATCTCACCTCAGCGAGGAGAGACTGATATGTACTCAGGCTCACGGTACCAGGTGCTCGTAGTGGTGCTTGGTGGTGCTGCTAGTGGTGCCCCTCCTATGGTCGTGCCCTGTGTCCCAGACTCTGACATGGTACCTGTCTCACCATATTTGGCCCTGAGGGCCTCCCTATGTCGATGGTAGCGATCCCTCTGCTGGATCGTTGTATCTCACTCTGGCGAGTGGTGTCTCTCTCCAAAATTAGGGCATCCCTCTCCGCTGTCAGAGCTCTGATCTCCTCGAGAGCTGCCTGGTGTGTATGTGTCAGGGTGGCGTGCTCTCCCTCCAGTCTCTCCAGCACTGTAGCC
Source organism: Taxus wallichiana var. yunnanensis (assembly GCA_018340775.1). NCBI lineage: Eukaryota > Viridiplantae > Streptophyta > Pinopsida > Cupressales > Taxaceae > Taxus > Taxus wallichiana. Next base: position 290,248,053 of record CM031241.1, on the reverse strand, counting down.
ATATCCTCCTCATCGGCATCTATAGATGTCGGAAGGTGTCGTGGTAGCTCTGTCGCATACCATGCCGCATAACCATCATCTACTCCAGCATCATCATCACTGTCTGTGGAGGGTGGGGCCTCTCCCAATGGATCTGGGATCAAAATCGGTAGATCAGTCTCTCTTGTCTTGCACTGTAAGGCCTGTAGGTGGTCGGCACTTTATCAGTATTAGGCTGAACTGTCTCAATACCCGTATAAACAGGATGTGCTCCCACATGTCGGGCTGCGGCCCTAACCACCCTGCTCCATCTCAATGCCACCAAGTGAGGATCCTGACCGGCCCATGTCGGAAATACCCGATATGGTCTCTAGATGACCTGCTCTAGTGTCAGCGTCCTGAAATGCTCAACATACCAATCTATGGATCTCCTATATCTCCCGAGGCCATATAGGCCCGCCATCGCGAATCCGTAATCAATAGCTCCCAGCTTTGCTGCTCGCATCCAAGGAAGCCGGATGGCTCGATCACGCTATGTGGCTCATATGCCCGTGAATGGAGCACAAAACTGACATCAATACCTGTCCTCCGGCCAGTGGTATACATCCATAACTCATAATATATCTGAGCTATCAAGGCATCAGCAAAGGCAAACACCTGTCTGAACTGCAGGATGTCGCAAACGTAATCTAGTAACAACAATGGGAATCTCCCACCTCCTGAATCTGGTAGAGAAAAATAGGAGATCGCCATCTGAATCAAAACTATACGTCTGCTCCTGGGAACATCTTGTCTGTACTGCGAGGCTATCCTCACTGCCCTGAGACACTATCTCTGAATCATCTGCCCTGTCTCCATACAATCGAACTAGGGCCCTCTGCTGCTGCTCTCGTGGCGTAATCTCTATCGGGTCCCCAGTGATCGGCAGCCTCAAAATCTTGTATATGTCCTCATGGGTGATGGTCATCTCACCCGTCCTGAACCAAAAAGTGCAAGTCTAGCTATCCCATCATCGCACTAGTGCTCACATCAACTCTACATCTCGCGTGGCACTCGCCTCTGTAGTACCAAAATCCCCGAGCCGGATAACTCTAAGTGGCGCCAATCTGCGTCAGTGACGTCAGGGAGGATGGTCTCCAGTAACTCGGGCATCGCATCCCTCATGTGTAGTACCTCTCGTGCCTACATCCACGACATCAAGAGCAATATTAGCTTCATATTTACCCAAATCCGAACATCCAAAACAAATTTTATCATTTTCATCCAGATATTTGTCCAATCGGCGTCGATTAAATACAATCGGCGTCGATCTTATATAGTCGACGCCGATTGAACTCAATCGGCGCCGCTTACATTAAATCAACGTCGATTCTACCAATCGACGCCGATTTTCAGGCCGAGGTGAAACACACTCTGGCCTCCCACCAAAAACCAAAAATAAAAATAAAAATATAATATAAAATAAATATGACGGGTTCAAGAAGAACCACTTACCCCAGGTCGTGTCCTCCTTCTTTTGACCGCTTCCAGAAGCTTCCATGGTGCTCAAATCCAATTTTTGATTCTCTCTGAATCAATCATCATGGTGTAAATAAATCGTTCACGTTTTCCATTCACATATTTATATGTGCTGTGAACGATCGGCGCCGATTTTTTTGGTCGGCGCCGTTTATTTAGGTCGAGCGCCGATTAGTGTGATTACCGCCGATTTTCCATATCTCTTTGCCATAGTGTTGATGCTTGGCTTATTTATCTCGTCATTATTGTGTGCTCAATGTTTCCTTTTGGCACATATTTTTGATATCACCGTCCATTTCGAGTTTGTTCCCTTTGCGTGGGGCACTCGTACTTTTTGGCAGCTTAGAGTTAACGGGTCTCTGTAGCACTAACGTCGTCTACTTTGCAGACCTTCAGTTGTCCCTACCAATGTGTCTCTCTTTAGATGCTGACTATTTTGCCACTCTCCTTACACTCATGGGAATGTAGGTACTAACGTCGTCTCATGAGAAGACCGTTTAGTCTGCCCTACCAATGTGAGTTCTTTAGGTGACTGCCTCTTTATTCATGTTTTTGCATCATTAATGATCGAGATCTACTCCAAACATCAGTAGGGCATCCCGCATTTTCATCTAGTTTTTTTAAACTTGGGATCGTTTGTTCTATCACCCATCCCATCCCTAGTTTGAGGGGGATCACATCATCACCTTTTCTTCCTTCCTTCCATCTCCTTGTTTTTGTCTCATAACCTTGCTTATCGCAAGTTACTTGACAAAAAGGGGCAAAATGTAGACACCTAAAATTGGTTATCCAATTTAGTGTCCCTCGTGCGCATTTTCTCTCTCAGGTAACCTGAGGCACGTTTATATCACCACTATCCCCTTGGGGTATTATTCAATTTGTGATTTAAACACCTATCCTAAGTTTAATTCACCCCATTATGTTTTACCCGTGAGTAATTAAATATTAACTATTTAATTACACCTTTTCACATGTATCCTAACCACTTATCCACCCCATATCTATTCTATCCATACATCCCCCCTATTTCTCCTCCTCCCAAAGCGGGATATTTCCCGTATTTGAGGTGGAGGGATCACTCTTATCTTTCCATAAATCACTCCTTTTGGCCATCTCGGGAGTCTGTTCCGTGATCGGCGCCAACCGGTACTCGGTCGATGCCAATTTTTCAGAGTGGCGCCGATTATAAATAGAGGCCCAGAACTCAGTTCTAAGGACACACAGATTATAAGAGAGAGAACGAGAGATCTTTGAGCATCAAGTGTGAACATTATCTATCGAATGAGAGCGGATCTTATCCAAATCAATCTCTGAGAGGAGCACCGTTACTCTACTCTTATCACATCAACATCGCACATCTCCATTGATTTTCTGGTGACTCTGTTCCTGCATCCAGCACAGGTGGAGCCTTGCTAGTATCTCTCCGGCTTCTGCAGATCTAGCAGATGTTGATGATCTTGCCTTCATTTTCCGATTCCGAATCTTCTCGCACTTTGTCTCATCGGATCGACGCCGATCTGGACCAGTCGACACCGATCTGAACCAGTCGATGCCGATTCTACATAATCGACATGCCGATCATCCTGCAGACAGGTAAAAAGACATAGGTAACACAAATCTAGCTTTGTTTTCATAGTTCCCTATTTTCTGTTGTTTTCTGTCTGCTGTTTAGATTCTGTTTATTACTTTGATCAAAAAATCTAGTCCTGTATGTACATATTTTATCATGTATGCTTCTTTACTTAATTGAAAATGTGGACTGACATCCACCGAGGGAGCTTATCGCTTTCTGGATCCGCTTCTCGAGCAATCCACCTAAATATATTTTAACGTGGTATTTTTCTATCAAGCATCAGTGTCTCGCAGGTTACTTGGATCTACTGTGCAGAATTTCTCGTGTGCGCCTGTCTTATCTACATCAGCTTCCTTGTCCGTCTACATCTTCGGATCTTGTCCATTAGGTATCAATTTCATTTGAGTTTTTCAAGGTTTTTGTGTTTATTTTGGTCCATTAACTTGGACAGGTAATAAGCGCGAAATTCTTGATCAACACTAGCATTCACCAAGCAATCCATACGTGTTGTCCTAGAAATTTTAGTCCTATGAGCTACCATTTACAAAATATAGCATTTGGTTGCCTTACACTGACTCAGAATGCACTATTTCACGTGTTTGCAAAAAATAGGACAACGAGAGAACTAGATGGATATGAATAAAACCTTAAGAAGATTTCATAGGGCCTTGAAAAGTTTTCCATGTAAGTACCGAAGAGGTTCAAACTTTCATTAAACGACTACATAAATCTAACCTAAATAGTCGAGTAATAGACTAAATCAGCATTCTGTTTCTCACATATAAAATGAATTTATTCCTCCAAAAAATAAACTATGGGTGAATACTCAATCAAGAAATAAATTACAATTCTAAATGATTTTCAGGCTCAATTATCAATACTTCATTGTAGTTTTTCTTACCAGTATGCTACTTTTGGAACTACCTGGTTTGATTTGTGAAGTTGAAGTAGTTGGGATTAATAAAAATAATCAACTTGGCATGTTGTCCTTAAGATTATCCATGATTCTATTGAAAACATCACATAGATCTTCCATTCCATTTAAGTTTTGATCCTTCCACACTTCCAATTTTTCCTTTTCTTCTGCTCGTATCTTCTCTTTAAGTTCTACTAGATGTTTTTGTGTAATCAAATTGACTCTTTATGACTTTCAAGAGGCATTTCTTCTTGAATCATAGTGACATATTCACCTAATTGTTTTTCTTCATGATTTTCATTGTCATCTAAATTTGAAGAGTGAAAATTTATATGGCTTTGAGCTTCTTTTTTGGCACAAACAACCCTTTTAATGTCCGAAAAAATTTAGGCTCTTCATTCTCTATTTGATTGAAGATATTCATTCTTTCAAAATCAACAATTGGAACATTGGTGGTCTCCCAAAAAAAAAGTTTGTAGTCTACATATTTGCATCCTATGGAAAAATCATTGAACATTGGTGGTTTCCTCCATCAAGCTTTCAGGGTACCTCGTTCGGGCGTAGTCCTTAAGAGCCTTGAGGCAAAAACACGATATATATTTTATGGGTGATTTCTCAAACTCGGTGGCACCTAGAGACATTTCATCAAATCTAAAACCTCAATGTTGAAGCCCTCTACGAAATTCTCGTTATGGTTTCTCCATATCCATTCGGTTATCTTGTTGTACTATTATTTTTGTAAACATGTAAAATGGTGTCATTTGATTCATTTAAAAATTTGTTAGATGTTGTATTTTTAAATTGGTAGCTTGTGGGACCAAAGCTGCAGGCTAGCACACCCAGATGGCTTGGTGAACACTAGTGGATGATTATTTTTGGTTCCCTATGCTGCTCGTGCTTTCAGGCTACCTCGTCCAGGCATAGTCCCTTAAGATTCTTGAGGCTAAAACACACTATATATTTGATGGGTAATTTCTCAGACTCCGTGGTACCTAGAGACTTCTCGTCATATCTAAAACCTCCATTTTGAATCCCTATATGAAATCCTCTCATAGCTTTCTCCATCTCGATTCTTATTTCTCTTGTTGTCCTATTGTTTGTAAACACTCACATAGTGTGGTATGAGTCGTGTAAGGATACTAGATACTTTATTTTGCAAACGGTAGCTTGTGGGACCAAACCATTTGGGCCAACACATCTAGATGGCCTATGATTGCTAATGGATGATTTTTATTAGTTCCCTATGCTACCCATGCTTTGAGCTACCTCGTCTTGGCATAGTCCCTTAATAGCGTCGAGGCCAAAACACACTATATCTTGATGGGTGATTTTTCAAACTCCGTGGCACCTAGAGACGTCTTGTTAGATCTAAGAACTCCATGTCGGGATCTCTACAAAATCCTATCGCAATTTTATCCATCTCTATTAGTTCTCTCACTTTCCTATTGCTTGCTAATGTATGAAATAGTGTATTACGAGTTAGTGTAATCTTTCTTAGATGTCATATTTTGTAAATGATAGCTTGTGGGACTAAACTAACTATGCAAAAAAGTTGGGGTGGCCATGTGAATTCTAGTGGAGGATTTTTTTGTTCCCTATAATCCATGTGCTTTCGGTCTACCTTGTTTGGGCATAGTCTCTTAAGAGCCACGAGACCAAAAATGTTATTTCTTTGACATGTGATTTCTTAAACTCGGTGGCACCTAGAGCCATCTCATTAGATCCAAAACCTCCATGTTGAATCCCTCTACAAAAGCCTCTTCCGAGTTTTCTCCATCTCCATTTAGACCGAGTCAGTGTAAGGTTGTCCATTACAAATCACCTGGATAATATAGGTGGTGAAATGAGAATTTATGTTCTTTGTTCCTTTCTAATATTTAATTTGTCTTAGATTCACTTGGCTTTGAGAATAATAAATTCTTTATTGATAGTTCCAACCACATGAAGTTGGAACATTTTTATGCACCACTAACCTACATAAACATCTTAGTAAAAAATTAAATAGAATTTTAATTCATACAAAATGTAACCAAAATCATTTAAGTAAACATTCAAACTAAATTCATGAAGAACATACCTTTGCAAATTCAATCCAATGAACCACAAGGATCAACTCTATTCTTGATAGTAGAAAGAATTGGTTCATGATATGATTCACGATCCTTCCACATATTCTTGTTTGATGGCCAACCTCGATATTTGATCAATTTAATATTTGTTGCAAGGACCAAATGTGAATAGTGAAGTATCTTCTGATGTACTTCATAGTCTTCACACAATCAAATGTTTCTATTTTTTGAGAGGATATCATCGAAGACAAGTTCCGGTGACTATAACTTTCCCGTGGGATACTCAAGGTCTTCACCATCAATGGCTGTGGAAGTCAAAAAAATCCCCTCTACGCAACGAGACATGAAGTAGTTTGTTCCCTCTTCATTAAATTATGTTGCAATAACTACAAAAACATGCCCTATGTATCAAAAAGTAAAATTGTTCAATCAATTTAAAAATACATTAAGAGTTGACCCTTTAATAACTTATAAATCTAAAAATGGCATCTACATATATGTATGTACCTTATTGCACTAAATCAAAGAGACCTAGTCAAAGTCGGGTGATGTTGTTATTTTATTTGAAGACCCTATAAGTTGTAATGCTCGTGGAACTTGATTTTTTTCGAGTGGAATTAGAGATCTACAAGTCCATTCATCACCCACTTTTGTGACTCATATTAATTCCACACAAAATGAATGCATGTATAAAAAACATGCCATGCACATAGTATAAATAGTCTAAGCATTTGCATCCGAATTACGGAATGAGTGCATAGCACTTGATCCTATAATTTTCAAACAATCTATAAAGTTTTCCAGATGTTGTTCCACTTTGTCAACCAAAAATATCTATGAACCATTGATCTCTCTTTATATTCATGGCACATATTCTTGACACACCAATCAATAATATTTTTGCATCCGTAGATTTAGCACCATCCTTGAACTTTAACTCTTCTCTTGCAAGTTCTCTTTTCACACATGCTCTGCACCATCATACTCTCCTTTTCCATGCCATGCCTCAGCAAAACTCAAAATATGTTGTACATTTTTTTCTTTGTGCATCCTACTTAGCCAATAAAACATTTGTGCATTCTTGAATTGTGATGTGCGGTTAATACGACCAAATGTAGTGTTGATAAAAAATAATTTTCCTCTCATTCAAGTTCATATAAAACACCTAGAAACACCCTTGTACGTATTCTCTAGACTATGTCCGATCATCACTAATGTAGAAATGATACTCTTCTAATATTTTTGATCTTTCTCGGTGCTTTCATGAGACTACATGAATGTTATATGCATGAAAATAGAAACTTCCACCGAGTTATAATATTGAAAGTGAACCTTCATTTGTGGTTGTAATGTGTAATTCTCTACGAAGTCAACTACTAAAAAAATATTACCAAGTGGGAATGTGTCCTTTCTTAACTTGAATTGTTCATCCAACTATTGAGCTCTATGTGTGTGCCTTTACATACTCATAAAAATTTCCTCTCGAATTTGACCATATATTTTGATACAAGTAATTGTTTTCTAACAAGCTCACACCTCTTAGATTATTTTACATATTTTAATTTATATATCACCAATTTATATTTGGTGTAATCAACCAATTATTTTCCTATTGAATATGTACTCTCTTTATGGATACTGATGTTTTAGATTTGGAAAGCCACCGCATACATTACACATTCCATCCAAACATGCTTTGTTATAAAAAAATTTGTCTTGTTGATTTTTCAAAAATATTGTCGATTAAATTTCCTTCAAGATTTTTATGGGACATTTATTCCACATGAGCCTACAACATGATGTCATTATGCAAAACACAATGTATTTAAAAAAATTCATAATGCATTGAAAATTCAACAAGATTCCTCCAACAACAAGTGGTACGTGAGTGATTAATTTTCACATAAAAGGGTTTTCTAATTTCAAAGAATATTTGGCTAATGTTAATTTTGGATTCTCGTTCTTAAACATAGAGAACAATTATGTTTGTTTCATACCTAAAAATGTTTTACACAAGATTCACAATTACGAGAACCTATTCTTTTTTTTTTTTATTGTATCTCTTCTATTCACTTTGACACCTTGTGTTCTCATTCCAAAATTTCACAATTAATTATTTTAGAATATCAAATATATTCTTGTCTTTTCATGGAAGTCTGCTAGAGAAATCCCAATATTCGGTGTTAGTATTTGACTCAAGATGTTTATATCTCTCTATTGATATCATTAGTGTTTTTCTGTTTAGCTTCAAAGCACGTCTTGTTTTTCTAATCAAGTGTTTATTAATTTTTTATCACTTACTATACAATTAGTAAGTGCACGCTATGTAGCATTACTATATTTGGTGTGTCTTTTGCCACCTATAGTTTGGCATGATTTACGTATGTTTTCAATAATTGATGCATTTTGATCAACAACATTAGATGTTCATAACCCTGTGGTCTTCATTATAGGTCTCATCTTAATTAATTTCATCAATGTAACAAATAATTGACATCTTTGTGTGTCATTTAAATTCTCAAAGTAATTATCCCAAATTCCACTAGCTTTTATTGTCGCATTTCTTTCGGATATTTTGTTAGGCATTGGTTTTATAAAGTTTTCATCAATTTCAATTAAGTGAATTGGTTTTCTTTGCAAAATGGAAGGAGGTGTTCTTATAGGTGAAGATTTGTTTACAAGGTTACTTTCTTCATTCACTATTTTCATACTAATTTCGGGGTTACATTTCTAGATTCTCTGGTAATGGTTCAACAATTAGATTCATATCAATTTATTCAACCATACCAATATTATCATTCAATTAAATATCATTATTCATTGATAAATCATTATTCTCTACATTTTCATTATGTATTTCATCCCCATTTTCTAATATAGTAGCTACATTTGATATAGCGGATGTACCTTTCCCTCTCGAAGTTTTTGCATTCTCTTCAATTTATTTATTCTCTTCTCTTACAATTTCTATGGTGTCTTGTTCTTGACTTTCCTCTTGTCCTTAGCTCAAAGTTTATCATCCATGATTAGGAAAAATCAACTAGTGGTGTAGTGGAAAAAATGAACTACTAAAAAATCATGTAAGAATGTAGAGAAAATTATAGACAAAACAAAATGTTTGAGAATTCCCATGAAAGAGATGAAAGGGATGTTGGGGGCACTGATATATAAACAAAGAAAAACACGTGCATTTTGTCTTTCTCTTTTTCCAAGGCATGCCTCAAGGCTTGGGATCTGGTTTGAAACCCCAATCTCGAGGCATGGACTGTGCAAACACAACAAATAATGTGTTTTTTTGCAAGAAAATGTAACAATGCCACTTCCTCTATGATAAATCAAAACAAAAAAATCGATCCATTTTTAAATATTTATACCACGACGTAGAGTAGAGTTTCTTCCTTCTAAAAAATTAATTTTTCAAATTTTCTAAATAAGATAAGGTTTCCATATTATTTATTTTCTAACTATGCCTTTTTATAGCTATTTTTTTAATTGTAAATATGTCTATCTTTCATGGTGTATCTTTTTTTTTGGTGATCAAAATTTTAAAAGTATTATGGTAGCCCAAACTAGGCATAATTCTATACATATTAAAAAAATTCTAATTTTGATATTTTTGAGGTAGTTACTGGGGGGCACGGTCGAGCTCAGTTATTTTTCAAAACATAATATTTTTGTACTAGAAAAATCATAAATAAAAATATATTTTCTATAAAAATATTTTTAAAATGGAGCCCAAACTAGATGCTCCTAGCTATCTTTTACCAAAGGGTTGTAAAAATACTAAATGGTGCTAAAAATTTATGGGGGCACGAAAGTCACTCTATTATGTTTTTTAACAAAAAATAGGAGCATCTATCGGTATTTTAGTTGTTTTACCCACTTAAAATTATCCATTTTCAATAAAATTTAGTAGCTTAGAAACTAGACTCAAAATTCTACGATTCATATTTCTATAACATCTTCCAATTTTGAGTGTCACTATTTTCAAAAACTTGTACAAGTTGAAGCTTTTTTCTAGAAAAATGCATCCACTTATGACCCCCTTTGTCCCCACAACATGGTGCATTACCCTTTATTTTATGTCTTGATGGACTAGAAACTATACTTGATATTCTATAACATTCCATTCTTTAACTTGGAAATATTCCTTTTCTTACTTCAACTTCAAATGTTTGTTCTAGAAATGAGTATATTTTAAACTTTTATTGTTTATTTTGTAGCATCTTGTTCTTAAAAGTAATGCATCCCTGTAACTTTACACTCGATACGATTTTGTGTGTTCTAGATAGTGGACCAATTTTACCTATATTGATAATGCAACAACTAATTTTGAAAAGAACCCAAAACAATTAGCTTTGACTTGAAGATATGTATCATTTGTAAAGCATGACTTAGGTTTGAGCTATTCATAGCTATATAAAGGTATCTATAGCCTTAGTATTTTTCCTAAAGAACATACCTTCCATATAGATGATGAAAGTTGCAGTCTATAGATTGTGCTCTATTTCAATTTGATTATTACAAATCTATATTTAGTGAGTTTATTTCTTATCTTGTAGATTGTATTTAAATCTTTTTCAAACACTTTATATCTACTATAAATTACATTTCCTTATCTTGAAGGCTTGAGCTATTTCATCTTGAGATGCACCAATGATATAGTTATAGTTATGCTTCCTTTTGACTCAAATTATCAAATTTGTGTTCTTCATTTGTTAATCCTTTCTATTTGAAAAGGACAAAGTTGACTCAAATGTATATATGTACGGATGGCTATGAATTAAACATTTTGTAACTAGTTCTAGAACTTGATGGTCTTTCACTTTATTCAATCTCTATTTGTATGTTGACTTCAAAATATCAAAGTTAACCTTATCTACATTTATCGTGCATTATTATATGATTTAAGGGTGACATGAGGCATTCACCATCGATATTTGTTTTCATCATAGATTTATGTTTTGAAGGTTGATTATTTCCTAACCATTTATGTGTTATATCCTTATTTCATAACCTATATCCAATTAATGATTGTAACTTTGAAGCATTCATAGATTTCCTTGGAATATGTAAGACATAGATTCACTTTTGATATTTGTTCTTTGAATCTATTCAAAATTTACCAGATACTTATATTTGTTTGAAAATAGCCTCCTTGTACCTAGCTATATTTGTATCACCTTGATAGTTGTTTATATTTCTAAAACACTAGATGTACCTTGGAATGCAGAATTACCTTGTCTTCTTCATACATTTAGTCCATCAACTTCTTTTATTTTTTTCAATAGAAGCTAGAATAGATGCAACTATTTTTCTTATGTCTAAAAGTATGTTTTAAACTGAATTCATTTTATTCATCTATGTTCAAAGCATACCTTCTTGAGGCTCATTTTATTTGAAGTTGTAATGTGTTTATAACTTTTTAATGCGGAAGCTCATTTGTGGAACACGTTTTTTTCGTTGAGATTATACTCTTATTATTGTAATGCCAATTATAAACAAAACTATACTTTATGATTTGTTATTTTGATGTAGCTTGAGATGTTTATTAGCTTACATCTTAACATTTGAAACTGATTTGCTATTGGCATGAAACTTCTGCAAACAAAACTATAACATTTTCTTAATTTTAATCATTCAACTATCGTACATGTACTTATTGTTGACAATTTCGTAAATGTGTAGAAATGGGCAACTCGAAACTTCGTCATTACGATGAAATTCATGGGTGATGTATACCAAAACTAAGCAAGTTCTGATGTTACTATTACTATTGAATTAATTAATTATTAAAGTGAAACTTGCAGTTATGTGTGTTGTTACAAACGTAACATATCACATGTTCAGTAATTTCATGATACCTTAAGCAAAAGAACAAAAAGGCTCAAAGGACAGTTGTGTTGTCTTGATGAAAACACCGAATTGTAGAGTAGGTGAAGTGTTCTATTTTGGGATAGCAAACATAAGTGTAGATTACAAGAACTCAAAGCTCATTACTGAATGTTACAAGTTTTCATTGATGTTCTTTCCTTCATGATTAAGAAATTCAATTATGTTACTGAGTTGTTTAGTTCATTATACAATCCATACAAAAGAACATTGAATGTAGAAGGAAATACACAACTCATTTTTAGAATTCAATTTTTTCTTCACAAGGAGAGTCAAATGTTTCCCACACAAGCCGTGGGATGTAACTGAAAATTAAAGTACAACTATTGAAAAGAAAGGTACACATGCATGAAAGAGAAAGCAAAGGAGTATGAGTGAACCCATCATTGCCTTGGTGTTTTTGTTCTTCATTTGAAGCATCTTCATCTCCATCTTTTGTTTCTCGTTCATCTTCATTGTAGTAGCCATTGTACCTAAAAATAAAGAAGAAAATAATTAACTATCAGTTATGAGCTCAAGGATCAATTCATATTCCTACACTATCCTACTTCATGCATATGAATATTCTCCTAAAAACAGATGTATTCTACTTGAAAAACAAACTACATGCACACTTTATTCACTCAAAAGAAGAAAGAGAAATGAAAAGAAAACATGGACACAAGAGAGGCTAAAAACCTAAATATTTTCTAACTGTTTTCTTAATTGTGCATTTATAGGTTCGTAATAAAAATAAGAAAATAAACAAGTCATAATTACATGTTGCGAAGAGAGAAGAGTGTAGCTCAAAGTTGAAACTAGCCATCAAATAGAAGAAGTTACAATATAGAAAAGATAATGGAAGATATAAATGCATTTTTTTAGTTTACGGTGAGAAGAGGAAGAATCGGTTTCAGAAGCTAAAGCTAGATAGCAAATGGGAAAACAACTAAAACAAGATGAGAGAGAGAATATTCTCAAAAAAATTTATGAGGCTTTGCCATGAAAAATCAACATTTCAAATTTTCCAGCAAGCATCTAAGTAAGAAACACTGCTATCAAAGAAATTAAGCATTGGAACAAGGCTTATGCCTGAAATAGTACTCACAAGTTTCAAATTAGAGCAATGATCAAGATCATAAATGATGTTGTATCAAAAAGTACATACATGAATGCAAGGAAGCATGATATAGATTTAAAAACTTATTACTTCAGCTCATTATTGCAAAGGGAAGATAACCACATTCGAGCAAAGGTCCAGATCCAAGGATATCAAGGTGAAACACAAATGCTCAGAAGAATATTTCTTTCAGACTACTACCAAGTTACAAAAGGACAACAAGTTTACAATACAATGGTGGATCAACTATATACTCAAGATCTCAGAACAGAAATTATTCATAGATCAAACCAAGTGACTGTGATAAGAAGAATGAAATTTGTAGAAATGGGAAAGAATGAAGAATTCAAACACCCACATCAATGAGCCTTCAAGTCTAATCATTTTAGAGAAAAGAGGTACCCCATAAGCATTCAGATCACAAGCTTACAAAGAAAACCTTGAATCAAAGTTACATGCACATTCAGGCTAAAGAAAGTTTCAAAGTTTCTTTCAGAAGTCAACATTCCCATTGAAAATATTTTTCAAGTTACAGATCTAAGAGAGAAAATTATAGTTTCTATCTTTAATCAGAAAACCATTATTGGGTATCAAAATTAGAACAAGTAAGTACCTACTGATTAAATTGGAGTTTCAAGATAATCTTACAAAGCCCAGCTATTCTAAGTTGCAGTTTCCAAATGAAGCAAGTATTAAGTTCCTAGAATGCTACAATATAGCTTCAGAGCCAAGATTAAATGCATGATTCATAGTTTACAAGCATAGTAAAATATTGCAACACTTCAATAGAATAAGATATATTGGATTCATGGAGTCATAGTTCTTAAGTGAAAAGGAAAATTTCATACAAAAGGTATATCAAATTTAGGACTTGAAGGGATCAAATCAGGAAATGATAAGGATCAAGCTCATTACAGCCAACTGAAGGAAATCTAGTTTATCAAATAGTCATGCTTTGAAAGGGTAAATCAAGCAGGTACAGTTGAAGAACATAAGCTCTACAAGAAAAGACTAAGTAAAAAATAGTGCAGGGTTGAATTATCAGGTCATGGCTGAGCCTTTCAAAGTCTTTTTGCAAGTATAAAGAAGATGGAATGCAGAACATAATGAAGAATATCTAGGGTTTTTCAGAAAAGGTTCAAGGATTGACCGCGAACAAGTTTCGAATCAAAAACTCATACATACCCAGGTCTGAGAAATACTCAAGAGTTTCAGAAATTTTTCATTCCCATTAAAGCCAGATTCAAGTTGCAGTATTAAAGTAAAAGGTACAGATCCTAGCCAATGAATGAATACCCATTAATGATTAGCAAGGAATCAGAGTAAGAAATAGAACTCACCAGTTAACATGGAACTATCGAGTCCTAAAAAACCATCGAATTCAGAATAGGAAAAATGAGGACCCATAACATTTTCAACTCAAAACCCCAAAAGAACCACAAAGGCATGAGATATGTGAAGAATGAGAAAAATATCAGTGTTTTGAAATCAAGATGATAACAATGATGTAGTTGAAAAGCTCAGAGAATGGAAAACTTACCATTCCTTCATCAAAATAGTGATGCTCATCACATAGGGACAAAGTAATGAAGCTTCAACTTCACAATGATTGCAAACAAGAAGAACACAAAGATTATTTTATACAAAAAATCCAAGCTCGAAGAGGAGAAAACTGAGTCTTAGAATGACCACATTGAGCCACAAAAGGTCGAAATAATAAGAAAACCCGAGCTGCAAATCTCAATGATGGCGGCCAAGAGAGAAGGTAGCTCACAGAACTTACAGGAAGGGCTCTAGCTCAGAGATCACAACAAGGAAAGGAAATCAGATCACGTGAACTCTTCATAACCCAAATCTCGAAAGTAATCAAAAATGGTTTCCACTAAGCATTACAGAGAGTTCAAGAGCCAAGATTGGTGAATAATGTCACAAAATACAGATTCAATACCTATTTGTGGTGAAGGTCGTGCTTGAGAAAAGAGCAAAAATAACCTCTAAGAAATTTTTCTAAGGCTTTGTCCGCATACCAGAACATCGAATGAAATGATCATCAAACCCAAAACTTTCTGTACTACCCGAGCCCAAGTATGGGTTAAGTTTGAACTCAACCATGATTTAGGATCAACGATCAAGCTTCATCAAGTACAAAGATCAAATGGTTGAGGATCATGCTCAAAACTCGAAACAAAAAACCAAGGTAAGCTCTTACCGACCACATTAATTACAGAGTTACAAACCCTAACCATAGGTGAGATATTAAAATAGTAGGCCAATCGCTATAAATATCAATAGTGTAGGTTCCATTTCAAACATCAAAGAAAACTCATCCTAGGTCAAATTGCCGCAAAAAAGTGTATGAGAGAGAATCACCGTGGAGAAGGGGATAGGCCACATGTCCATCAAACAAATAATCATTGGAAAATAATTTGAACATCTAAACCATAGTGTATGCCTTCAATCAAAAGTTGACCAAATTATGCCAAATGATCACCGAAAAGGTGAATTTCAAATTATACACTACCAAACATGCAACGACCAACACATATATACATGTGTGTATTTATCAAAAGGTGGTGGAGAATATAGTGGCATGTGCCATGTAAAATGGTTGACCCTTTTATATTGCTAAGTCCACCAAGGTGGCCAAACCAAGCAGATTAGAGGTGGTCCCCACTTCAAGGAGGTAGAGGTAATTGGCAGTTTGTCACTATTATGACCTTTAGAAACCAAGGAGATGTCAACATCATCAGAACATGTGCACATAGCAGGTGGTCCCTTCAGGATGAATTATTTTGCAAAGTATTGCAATTAATGTAATTATTTTGCTCACAGGCAGAGAATTGATTTTTGCATGCTTCACAAGAAGATAGTAAAACAGAGAAGAGACAAGTTGCATGTCATGGAGAGAGACTTGCCTAGCAAGCAATTTTATTTTTGGAAAAATTATTCACCCACTTTATTAAAAATAGAATAGTCAACTTCAGTTGACTGAGATGTAATCAAAGGCTATTAATGCCTCTTGCACTAGTTTGTATTATTTTATCCTTTTATTAAATAAAGGATAAAATTAGGATGCATGGGTGAGTACAACCTTAGGCTATTTTTAGGAAGGGTGGGAAAATTTTATTTTTGCTATATATTGTGTGCCTTTGTAAGGCACAAAGAGATTTTGGAGGACTTTTGGATATAGGAGTACTGAAGCAATTTTTTCCAGTTTTGCCTTCTGTGTGTGAAGTATTTTCTGCCTTTCCAATTATTTACAATCTTGTGTATGTTTCTATTAGTCTTGTGAATGCAAATTCCCTGACCAATCATCTTACCCTACTACAAAATTCAGTATTTTCTACTAAATTTTAATGTGTGTGTTAACTTATCAGTACTATTGTGATTTTCCCTCAGTACAACCAAGTGTTTTCCGTTAAACATTCTGAAGAAAACTATTGGCTTGTGCATCAAGAATCCTTCTCATAGCAATCATGCATATACTCAGTCAAATCCCTCATATAAATTTGGTGTATCACCCCAATCTAGCTATTTCACAGCCATCTTTTACCTTTAATCCCAGAAAATCAATTTAGGATACATCAATAAGGAACTAACCTTCTAATTCCGGAGACTCACCTCAAAATAGGTATACCCATAGACTTGAGGTGTTTCCATTATATCTATGAAAGAGAGAGATCAATTTTGCAAGACTAGAAAACTTGCAACCATCTCTCTACAGGGTGTAATTTTGAGAGATAACAATTTTTGGCATGCCCGGAGGGACAACGAATCAGATCTCGCATGCAAGTTTCGGACCTCACAATAGTTCTATAGCAAATTTATAGTAAATTAAAAGTCACTTTTGGGAGCAATTTGTAGCTAATTTATTCTAAAGATTTCATCATCTTTTGGCAACTCTGCAGAGCTGATTTCAGACTAGTATTGCAGCATGTTTCATGCCTAAAGTGACTACAAGATCATCGGTAAGAGGAATTCCTTCTAAGTTTGTTTCTTTACCTTTGAATTCTGCTAGAAGGAGAAGAGTTGGTAATACCTTATAATAGACCTGGTTTTGGTAACCCTCCTAGTATTTCCTCACGTGTATCAATTTTTCAATCAATATCCCAGTATTACAAATGGCTCTTTAGCCACCTAGAAATTTTGTACCCTTTACTAATGGAAAGCTGTTATCCAAAATTCACCCCTCAAGGTAATTTTGATAACACATCAAATTATTCAGTCCCGAAGAAGTAGATTGATTAGAGGCCCAAAATCATGTTTTTGGGGTCCCCCTGCTTTTTCTAACTCTCCCATCCAAGAAGAAATCCCAATGAGTTACAAAAAAGGAAAAAATGCAAAAATAAGGTTGCAGGATTTGTTTTAAAGCATTTCAAGTCTGAAGGGTTCGGGTCGTACCGAGGTTCACCGTACCAAGCTTGGGGCTAAAATACAAAGAAAATCAGCTAAGTTGGACATTTTTGTCCCGGGTGGTCCGGGACGGTTGGGATGTTGGGGACGCGATGGACGCGAAAAGTCAAACGGTAAAGTGGAAAAAATTGTCAAGTTTTATTTTCACGCGGTTTGGGACATCCAAGAAAAAAGTACGCTTGGGACGTGAATCGGCTGATTTTCTGAAAGACGGTCCATTTCGGGAAGTTCGGAGATTTTTGTCCGGGACAAAAGTACGCGAGGTATGCGAGGGACGTGGACGCGAAAAGGTGAAAAGGCCGCAAAGAGAGACAAGGAAGCCTCCGAACCAGCCGATGCGGGAGAATGTGTCCCAGGCGGTCCGTGGGACAATTGGGAAAAAAAAGTACACAGGGACGTGGAAAATCCGAAGCAGCCGAAGGCAAAGAAGAAAAGTCAACGTTTGACCCGTGAAACTTCAAACGGCCATAACTTTTAACTTCGAGCTCGATTTTCACAAAATTGGACTTTCTGGAACGAGCACGATTTAATGGATTTATTATTTTTAGTGAGGGTAGATATATTTAATTCAAAGAAACATATTCGGCTCTAGTTAGTTAATGCTCATTCGTCAAATGAATGAAAATGCCCGCAGACCAAAATAGCTACCCGCGCTCGAAGGCCATAACTTTTGCATTTCTCAACGAAATCGCACAAAATTGGTACCGTTGGAATCATGGCTCCAATCCCGATGCAAAAAAATAAATAAATTCCAGATTTGATGAGATATTGATCAAAATTTTTAAGAAAACGTGGCTGGGTTCATAACAGTGTTTTATTTGGTGGTTGGGAGTGCAATTAAAAGGCATGGTCATCATTCTTTTCTCTCTACAACACCGGGATAGTATGGGAGCCTTTTACAAGTAATATATAATCATTTTACTCCATTTAATGCCTCTTACAAGTGGTTGAAGGACATATTTTGGGATTTCCATTTTCCCTTCTCTTTCTCTTCTCATTTTTTCTATAAATTGGAGTGTTGGGCTCATTGTAAAGGAGGTAGTTTTTGTATCAAATCTCTTCCAAGATTGCTTTATGAAGCCAATGTGTTTCAGGCCCTTGTTGTGGACTCCTTGAATGGTGATCTGGGCCTTATCTTGTAATCGATTGAAGCTGTGTATATCAGGAAGCAATAAAATATAAGTTTGTGGATCCATCTTCCCCTGCTGTGTTTTCTGCATTCTTCTTGCCCCTTCAACCTTGATTACAAGAATATTGTGTCTATTATTATGTTCATGCAGGGATCCATTATCATTGTGTATGTTTGAAATATTGTTGTGAATGCGTTTTGCTAGATTATGGAGAACTGTCATCACCTCTTCTAGTGTGCACTTTGCTTCTATATTTCACGCATTTGAAGACTACTCTCACACCCTCCTTTTCTAGTGTATCACCACTTTAGTGTAGGATTTCATTTTATGCATTTTCTCTCCCTAGTCCCTTGGAAATTTAGATTAGAATAATTAGTTTCCCCTTTATTAGAGTAGATTGTGGAAGGTAGTTTAGGAGCAAGAACCAGCTTTCTCTAGAGGTCTATCTCAAGTAGCAAGTCCCACAACTTGGAGATAGTACCCATGTTATCCAATCACACCGTGAGTTCAAGTATATGCACTTGTATAAACATAGGGGGTGATTTGATTCGGTGATAACACAACCCATTAGTAATTATAATTTATCATGATATTCCTAATGTTGCCATGAAGATTTTTCCATCATTCACTGGTGAAAATCAAGTTACACCCGCTGAACATATTAAAGATGTTGCAACTAATGTGTAGTGCACTATATCACTCATGAAGACATAACTTTAAGAATTTTAGCTGCATCCTTTAAGGGACAAGCTTTGCAATGGTATAGAAATATAGAGATTGGAAGCATAAGAACTTGGGATGACTTAGGTACAAAACTACTGAAACAGTTCAAAGATAATTTAGACCATTTGTCTCTCATTGAAAAAATGTCTACTATTAAAAGAGCCCCTCATGAGTACATGTCCAACTTTAATATCTATTTTGCTAAAACTTGGGAAAGAATGCCATCAAGTGTTTAGCCTCAAGTTGATCATGCTTTTCTTTATTATCTCAGAGCATTAAATAGTGATATTTCAAGTTATGATTAAATTTATGGTAGGTGAAACTCTTCCTGATGCCTATGACATTGCTACAAAATCCGAAAATAGCCTTATTCAAGCTAGAAAATTAACACCAAGGCCTTCAATGCCATTTTTGGTAGATTTAGCCCATATTCCACAACCTATTTCAATTGTAGAGCCTATTGTTGCAGCCCCATCCTAATATGTGTTTAAATATTTGCAAACTATGGGAAATAAGCTAAAATCAATTGAAAACAAACTTGCATTACCTATTAGACCTTATCAAGCTCCTTATCAGCAAAATCAGCAAAATAGGTAGCCTTACCAACAGAATAAAAATTATAGGAAGCCTTACCAAAAAATGCGCTATGATTTGACATAAAGGCTCTTAGTTCATCTAACGCTTTAGTACCACTCAATATGGCTATAGAAAAGTGGTGTCAGCCTTATAACCAACCTCATTCAACTATTAATTGCCCAAATACTTTTCTAAACCTGATTCTTGTTGCACAACCTCAATCCGAAGCATTGTTCATGCCTCAAATGGAGAGTGGGTAGTAAGAAACTCATGTTCAGAAAGCACCTAAACAAAATCTAGTCAGTTTCAATGAGGATGACTTCATTGTAGTCACCACTAGAGCTCAAGAAAAAGCTGCTAAAAGTAAAAAAATAGCAAAATAGGTCTGTTTTGCCTATTATCACTAATACTACAACATCTACAGCCCCGAAACTAGCTAACAACCTTGTTGTCCCACAAAGAACAACAAGTGTTTCAGCTGGTAAAGAGTAGTAAAAACAGCTACAACCTGATCCAAGAAGACTGTTTATACCTCAGATATCCAAGGCAGCTGAAGTAGAATTAGTTTTCGCTAAGGCCTACTCTAAGACAGTTGATTCTATCTCTAAAATATTTACTTCTTTTAACATTGTTGATGTAATGAAAAAGCATAATGTTAACATCTCAATGTGGGATGCTCTAAGTATTCCTAGACAACAAGATTTACTTTCTCATGAACTAGCTAAGCTGTAGATTTCTTCAAATACAACAGAAAAGGAAGTTCAGAAGATAGACATGGTCCTTGGAATGTTTGAGCAAGACCACATTAAAGAAGTTAAGTAGATGGTTCAGAAGGTTCTAAATTCTCATGACATCAACAAACAACCACCATTTTATTTATCATTGATTATTGGTGAAAACCTAGTTCATAATTACATGGTGGACAATGGTGCAAAGTAGCACGCTTATGCCAAAGCAATTACTAAAAAAATAGGGTGATAGTATGAGCCTATAGAGAGGAGTGTCTTACAACTTGATGGAACTGCAACTAATACGGTTGGTATAATAAAAAATTTAGAAGTGATGTTACATGCTTGCCCAAATGTTTCTATTCTACAAGATGTTACTGTTGTGGACCTACCTCCATATTTTTCCTTGTGCTTATCTAGATATTTCACAGTGATAATAGGAGGTTATCTCTCTTCGGATTGGTTCTTATTTTTACTACACATTATGGAACTAAGGTTACTATCAATTCAAAACCATTGGCCAGATTCCATATTGAGCCTCATTCTCCAAATGTAGTAGCTAATTACTCAGCTTTAGAGCAATCTGATTTTGATGATGTAGCTCAAGTTTTAACATTAGATGGTGTTTCTAATATGTTTATGGATGAAAATACAATTGAAGAACATTCCCATGATCCTTTTAAATAAGTTGAAGAAAATTTTTTGGTGTGTATTATATGCATGAAGAAAATACACCACTTCCCTTCTTTGTCCAAAACAAAAATTCAATGAAGGGATTTGGAAGTTTCATTTTGATGGAGCTAAGTAAAAAAGGGACAAAGAGTAGGTTTGATGCTCACTTCCCCAACAAGCGAAAGGTATTTCTCAGCTTTAAGTCTCCAATTTTCATGTACTTGCAATGCAATGGCTAAATATGAAGCATTAATTCATGGCTTACTTTGGGCCAAAGAGAGAGGTATTAGCATGCTACTGATTTTGGTGATTCGAGTTATCAATCAAGTAAAACACCTCAATGTTTGTAAGAATCCACTAATGAAGTCTTACAGACATAGAGTTTCAGACTTAATGGAATATTTTGATGCTATTAATATTTAGTCTATTCCTAGAACTGAAAATAAGCATGCAGATAGACTTGCAGCAGTTGGTGCTAGTTTTGAAGTGTTGGAATAGATGGAAAACAACAAAATTCAGCCTCATATTAAGCTAATTTTTAGGCCTTCTATACCTGATAATGAATCAAATTGGTAAGTTTTTGAAAGTGATGATCAAATCTGTAGGTTTTTTGCATAAGAAGTGACTTTTTCTATAGTTAATTAGGATAAGTTACAACATTTATATGGTGATCAGATTGTTTAGTTGAAGACAAATAAATTTCCTCGAGGTCTAGTTACATTGGAAGACATCTTCAGCATTGACGATCAGTTAAGAAAGGTGAAGACTAAAATGTCAACCCCCTCTGATAATTACGAAGAGATCTTGGTTGATGAAGGGAAAAAGCTATTTCTTGGAAAGGTATGTTCCTTAACCAAAAAGTAGTCATTTATTAATCTTTGCAAAGAGTTTAAGGATGTTTTTTCCTTTAAATAACAAGATCGAAAGGATTTGACCCTTGATCTAACACAATATAAAATCGACTTACATCCAAATGCTAAGCCTGTTAGATAGAAACAGAGGCCTGTAAATCCAAAAATAGAACCTCTGATGAGGAAAGAATTATCTAAATTGATTGAATCAGGTATTATCTTTCCAATTAAGCATTCAAGTTGGGTAGCCAATCTTGTTCCTATTAGAAGAAGAATGGTGAAATTAGACTATGTATAGATTTGAGAGATCTTAATAAATCCTCTTTAAAAGATCATTACCCAATGCCGAATATGGATCAGATTTTGAGAAGCAGATTCTCATGTTTAGATAAACTATCTCTTCTCGATAGTTATAGTCGCTTATAATCAGATTTTAGTTCGAGAAGAAGATAGATACAAAACAACTTTTACCACCAAGTTGGGTACGTATGCTTACAAAAGAATGTCTTTTGGTCTTTCAAATGCCAGTGCAACATTTCAACGTGTAATGGACATGGCTTTTGAAGCTTGTTAAATAAATGTATTCTTGTTTATTTAGATGATATTATCATGTTCTCAAAAAAATCTAGAAGAACATTGATGCATTTAGGAAGATTTTTTCATTTTGTGTGCAATTTGTAATATCCTTGAACCCACTTTGAAGTTTATCTTTTAGTACATCAAGGTAAATTACTAGGACATATTGTTTTTAAGAAAGGTTTAGCAATTGAACCTTTCAAAATCGGCTATATCACCTATCATTACCTCATCATAAGAGGCATTATAGAGTTTTCTAAGAAAAATCAACTTTGTTAGAAGAGTTTTTCTAGATTTTGCAACATTGGTCAAACCATTAACAACTATGTTAAAGAAAGAGAAAATGTTTTCTTGGACCAGCGAAGGGAGGGAAGGTTTTAAAGCAATCAAAACAACTATCTCTCATGATCCTACTCTTACAAATCAAAATTTTGATAAATATTTTACGATATATGCACTTATATGCACTTGCTTTCTTAAATTAGAGTTTGCATGATTACAAAACAAGGTACACATTCCTCAAAAAGCAAGTAATTTTAGTAGTCAGAGGACTAAAGAATTTCAAGTATATGCTTTTGAACAATAAAATCCATGTTCTTGTTTCTCATCCAAGTGTGAAAGTGTTTTTACTAAATATGGAGTTAAATTAGAAAATAGGAGGTTGGATAACAAAGGTTATGGATTACGATGTTGATATCTGGTTTGCTAAGAAAGTTCGAGGTAAATTTCTATGTGAGCATCTAATTTCGATATAGAAAAACAACAAGCTACGAAACTTGAAGATTCATAACAACATGCTGAAATTGCGTATCAACAATCAAGTATCATGGTCCAACAAGAAAATTAGCAACTGAACTTGCTTGAGAGATCCAAGAATCAAGGTGGATGACTGATTTGGTTAACTACTTACAAACATGGCACCTATCTGGAAGGTATGGATAAGAATAAAAGAAAATATTTTAGATTACAAGAAATTCCTTATATTTTCATTGATGGTGTGTTGTTCAAAAGGGATATAAATGCAATATTGTTGCGATGTGTTGACTATGATAAAATTCAGAAAATATTATCAGAATTCCATGAAGGACCACAGGAGGTCACTTCTTAGGACATACTACAACTTTAAAAATCATAAAATAAGGTAATTATTGGCCTAGCATATTCAAAGACTTTTTCGAATGGATTAGAAAGTGTAAGAAATGTACTTTATTTGTTAGAAAATAATGTTTAGCTTTGCTGCCTTTACAACCTATTTACGTTGATCAGCCTTTTATGTAGGGGAAGTCTGGACTTTATTGGTATGATAAATCCACCATATTCATAAGGACATAAGTGGATCTTAACTGCTATAGATTATTTTACATGATGGACTAAAGCAATAGCTTTGAAAGATGCTAATAAAGCTTCGATACTATCCTTTTATCAAGGAATAGTTTACAAATTTTGTGTTCCAAAGAACTATCATATCGAGATAATGCTTTAGCATTCCTTGTTGTAAATATAATGATTGGGTTGTCAACCATGGAATATATTTAAGTTCTTCATCTAATGATTACCCACAAGATAATGGCTTAGTGAGAGTACTAAAAAGAATTTGTTAAGAATCATCAAAAGAACACTCAAGGATAATCAAAGAGCTTGTTATCGATATTGAATTCAGCACTTTGGGTTGTGAGTGACTCCTAAGAGATCAGTTGGTAATTCACCATACAAACTTATGTACGGAAAAGAAGCAAGAATGCCTATTTCAGTTGAGTTACCCACATTAAATTTACTACATCAAATGGAGCTACTTGAGAATGAACCATTGCGGGTTCATTATGTAGAGTTAATGGAATTACAAGAGTTAAGAGATCAAGCTCATTTAAATATGGAAAAAAATCAGAAACAAATTAAGAAGAATTTTGATAAGAAAGTGAAATTCAGATTCTTCAATGAAGGATATGTTGATCATGCAATGACAGGAAGACACTCGAATTTTGATACTCTAGAGTGGTTCTTACATGATTTCAGCTAGCAAGGAGAACAATGCTTTTTAGCTTTGAAGGCTGAATGGAGAGAAACTTCCCATTCATGTCAATGGTATGTTTCTCAAATGCAATTATTGAAAATCTTACGTTGATTGTTACAATAGGATTTACCTTCAATAAGTGCAGTTCCTACACATACATTGTCTTTCAATACAATAAGTGCATTCATGCACATGATCTATTTACTAGATCCTTTCCCAATTTTAGTTTGTTTTGAAAGGGTTGGATCTTTTCAGAGAAGGAAAATTTTGTTACATGTTTGGACTCCATTCCCAATGGAAAAGAGCAAGGCACTGGTATTTAAGCTAGAAGGTATATTTCACCACAGGATCACCAAAAATGTTGACAATTTCTGCACTTGTGTAGAAATGGGCAACTCAAAACTTTGTCATTCCGATGAAAGTCATGGGTGATGTATACCTAAGCTAAGGAAGGTATGATGTTACTAGTACTGTTGAATTAATTAATGATTAAAGTGAAACTTGTTGTTATGTGTGCTATTACAAAATGTAACAGATCACATAGTCTACATTTTCATGATAACTCCAGTAAAAGAACACAAAGGCCCAAAGGACAACTATGTTGTCTTGATGAAAACTCTTGAATTACAAAGTAGTGAAGTGTTAAGTTTTGGGACAACAAACATAAGTGTAGATTACAAGAAATCAAAGTTCATTACTTGAATGTTGTAAGATTTCATTGATGTTCTTTCCTTTATGATTAAGACATTCAATTATGTTACTGAGTTTTTTAGTTCATTATACAATCCATACAGAGAATCTAGAATGCAGAAGGAAATACACAACTCATTTTCAAAATTCAATGTTTTATTCACAAGGAGAGTCAAATGTTTCCCACACAAGCCATGGGATGTAACTAAAAATTAAAGTACAACTACTGAAAAGAAAGGTACACATGCATGAAAGAGAAAGCAAAGGAGTATGAGTGAACCCATCATTACCTTGGGGTTTCTATTCTTCATTTGAAGCATCTTCATCTCCATCTTTTGTTTCTTCTTCATCTTCATTGTAGAAGCCATTGTACCTAAAAATAAGAAGAAGAAAAGAATTAACTATCAGTTACGAGCTCAAGGATCAATTCATATTCCTACACTATCCTACTTCGTGCATATGAATCTTCTCCTAATAGGAGATGTATTCTACTTGAAGAACAAACCGCATGCACACTTTATTCACTCAGAAAGAAGAAAGAGAAAAGAAAAGAAAACATGGACGCAAGAGATGCTAAAAGCTTAAATATTTTCTAACTTTTTTCTAAGTGTGCGGGTACATGTTACAAAAGCAAAAAAGAAGAAAATAAACAAGTCATAAGTACATACAGAAAAGAGAGAAGAGTGTAGCTCAAATTTCAGCAACTATCCATCAAATAGAAGAAGTTATAGTACAAAAAAGAGAATGGAAGATATAAATGCATTTTTTCAGTTTGCAGCAAAAGAGGAAGAATCAGTTTCTAGGAAGCTGAAGCTAGATAGCAAAATGGAAAATAACTAAAACAGGATGAGAGAGAGAAGATTCTTAGAAAATTTTGACAGGGCTTTGCCATGAAAAATCAACATTTCAAATTTTCCAGCAAGCATCTAAGTAAGAAACACTACTATCAAAAAAATTAAGCATTCGAAATAGGCTTATGCCTAAAATAGTACTCACAAGCTTCAAATTAAAGCAATGATCAAGATCTAAAATGATGTTTTATCAAAAAGTACTGAGACATGAATTCAACGAACCATGATACAACTTTAAAAAATTATTACTTCCAACTCATTATTGCAAAGGGAAGGCAACCACATTTTCACAAAGGTCCAGATACAAGGATATCAACATGAAACAGAGATGCTTAGAAGAATATTTCTTTCAGACTACTACCAAGTTACAAAAGGACACCAGTTTAAAATTTAATGGTGGATCAACTATATACTCAAGATCTCAAAACAGAAATTATTCACAGATCAAACCAAGTGACTGTGATAAGAAGAATGAAATTTGTA
The DNA here is from genome assembly GCA_018340775.1 of Taxus wallichiana var. yunnanensis. Lineage (NCBI taxonomy): Eukaryota > Viridiplantae > Streptophyta > Pinopsida > Cupressales > Taxaceae > Taxus > Taxus wallichiana. The sequence goes on along the minus strand of CM031241.1, from coordinate 290,221,303 downwards.
GAAATGGGAAAGAATGAAGAAGTCCAAACACCCACATCAATGAGCCTTTAGGTCTAATCATTTTAGAGAAAAAGAGGTACCCCATAAGCATTCAGATCACAAGCTTACAAAAAAACTTGAATCAAAGTTACATGCACATTCAAGTGTAAAGAAAGTTTCAAAGTTTCTTTCAGAAGTCAACATTCCCATTGAAAATATTTTTCAAGTTGCAGATCTAAGAGAGAAAATTACAGTTTCTGTCTTTAATCAAAAAACCCATTATTGGGTATCAAAATTAGAACAAGTAAGTACCTACTGATTAAATTGGAGTTTCAAGATAATCTTACAAAGCCCAACTATTCTAAGTTGTTTCCAAATGAAGAAAGTATTAAGTTCCCAAAATGCTACAATATAGCTTCAGAGCCAAGATTAAACACATGATTCACAGTTTACAAGCACAATAAAATATTGCAACACTTCAATAGAATAAGATATATTGGATTCATGGAGTCATAGTTCTTAAGTGAAAAGGAAAATTTCATACAAAAGGTATATCAAATTTAAGACTTGAAGGGATCAAATCAGGAAATGATAAGGATCAAGCTCATTACAGCCAACTGAAGGAAATCCATTTTATCAAACAATCATGCTTTGAAAGGGTAAATCAAGTAGGTACAGTTGAAGAACAAAAGCTCTACAAGAAAAGACTAAGTAACATATAGTGCAGGGTTGAATTATCAGGTCATGGATGAGCCTTTCATAGTTTTTTATCAAGTATAAAGAAGATGGAATACAGAACATAATGAAGAATATATAGGGTTTTTTAAAAAATATTCAAGGATTGACCGTGAACAAGTTTGAATAAAAAATTCATATAGACCCAGGTTTGAGAAATACTCAAGAGTTTCAAAAAAATTTCATTCCCATTAAAACCAGACTCAAGTTACATTATTAAAGTAAAAAGGTACAGATCCCAACCAATGAATGAATACCCATTAATGATTAGCAAGGAATCAGAGTAGGAAATAGAACTCACCTAATAAGGAACTATCGAGTCCTCAAAAACCATCGAATTCATAACAAGAAAAATGAGGACCCAGAACATTTTCAACTTGAAACCCCAAAAGAACCACGAAGGCACGAGATATGTGAAGAATGAGCAAAATATTAGTGTTTTGAAATCAAGATGATAACAATGATGCAGTTGAAAAGCTTAGAGAATGGAAAACTTACCATTCCCTCATCAAAATAGTGATGCTCATCACACAGGGACCAAGTAATGAAGCTTCAACTTCTCAATGATTGCAAACAAGAAGAACACAGAGATTCTTTTCCATAGAAAATCCAAGCTCAAAAAGGAGAAAATTGAGTCTCAGAATGACCACAGGGAGCTACAGAAGGTTGAAAGAATCAGAAAACCCGAGCCCATAAAGCTCAATGATGGCGGCCAAGAGAGAAGGTAGCTCACAGAACTTATAGGAAGGGCTCTAGCTCAGAGATCACAACAAGGAAAGGAACTCAGATCACGTGAAATCTTCATAACCCAAAGCTTGAAAGTAATCAAAAATAGTTTCCACTAAGCATTACAGAGAGTTCAAGAGCCAAGATTGGTGAATAATGTCACAAAATACATATTCAATACCTATTTATGGTGAAGGCCGAGCTTCAGAAAGAACAAAAATGGCCTCCAAGAAAAAAAAATTAGGGCTTCACCCGCATACTAGAAAACCAAATGAAATGATTGTCAAACCCAAGCTTTCCTTTACCACCCGAGCCCAAGTATGGGTTAAGTTCAAACTCAACCATGATTTAGGATCAATGATCAGGCTTCATCAAGTACAAAGATCAAATGGCCAAGGATCATGCTCGAAATCAAAACAAACAACCAAGGTTAGTTCTCACCAACCACATTAATTATAGAGTTACAAACCCTAACCATAGGTTAGAGATCGATGGCATCAGGCCAATCAGTACAAAGATCAATGGTGTAGGTTCCATTTCAAACATCAAAGCAAACTCAGCCTAGGTCAAATTGCCACCGACAAAGCGTATGAGGGTGAGTCACCATGGAGAAGGGGACAACCCACGTGTCCATCAAACAAATAATCATTGCCAAAGACTTTCAAAGTCTAAACCATAGTGTATGCCTTCAATCAAAAGTTGACCAAATTATGCCAAATGATCACCGAAAAGGTGAATTTCAAATTATACACTACCAAACATGCAACGACCAACACATATATACATGTGTGTATTTATCAAAAGGTGGTGGAGAATATAGTGGCATGTGCCATGTAAAATGGTCGACCCTTTTATATTGCTAAGTCCACCAAGGTGGCCAAACCAAGTAGATTGGAGGTGGTCCCCACTTCAAGGAGGTAGAGGTAATTGGTATTTTGTCATTATTATGACCTTTAGAAACCATGGATATGTCAACATCATCAGAACATGTGCACATTGCAGGTGGTCCCTTCAGAATGAATTATTTTGCAAAGTATTGCAATTAATGTAATTATTTTTCTCACAAATAGAGAGTTGGATTTTTGCATGCTTCACAAGAAGACAAAAGAGAAGAGACAAGTTGCATGCCATGGAGAGAGACTTTCCTAGCAAGAAATTTTATTTTTGGCAAAATTATTCACCACACCTTATTAAAAATAGAATACGATTCAACTTCGGGTGAGTGAGATGTAATCAAAGGTTATTAACACCTCTTGCACTAGCTTTTTATTATTTTATCCTTTAATTAAATAAAGAATAAAATTAGGATGCATGGGAAAGTACATCCTTAGGGTATTTCTAGGAAGGGTGGGAAAATTTTATTTTTGTTATATATTGTGTGCATTTGCAAGGCACAAGGATTTTCTAGAGGACTTTTGGATATAGGATTCAAGCAATTTTTACCATTTTACCTTCGTGTGTGAAGAATTTTCTGCCTTTCCAATTATTTCCAGTCTTGTGTATGTTTCTATTAGTATTGTGAATGCAAATTCCTTAACCAATCATCTTACCTGCTACAAAATTTAGTATTTTCAGCTAAATTTTAAGGTGCATGTTAAGTTATAAATCTTGTTGTGATTTTCCCCTAGCATAAACAAGTGTTTGCCCTTAAAAATTCTTCAAAATTTTTTTGGCTCGTGCATCAAGAATCCTTCTCATATCAATAGTGCATATTATGACACTAGAATGAATAGATTATATTCAATGCTTTTCTAATACAATGGACATGAGGAAATATAAAGCCCCACTAGAATAGTTATAAAGGTAGGGACGGTTAAGTAACTGTGTAACTATATAATGCAGATGTATTAAGCTAACATTCCCCCGAATACATTATTCCTACAAATGTACCCCCTAAACAAATAAAACTTAACTTTTCTGAGAGGCTTGGTGAGAATATTTGCAACCTGAAAATTAGTAGGGCAATACTAGAGCTAGATTTGGTGGTTCAAGACCTGTTCAGAATGTAGTGACATTTGACCTCAATATGCTTTGTTCATTCATGGAAAATAGGATTCTTCACAAGATTCATCACACCTTGGTTGTCACTGAGTTTATGATGGGAGGTTTCTCTTCAGAATTCCTATATTTGTAAGAATACGATGTAACCAAATTACTTCGCACACAGCTCCTCGTGCGACATGGTATTCAGCCTCAATGGATGAGAGAGCAACAACAGTTTGCTTCTTGCTAATCCATGAGATAGGTCTAGATCTAAGATGAAAAACATATCCTGAAGTGGATTTCCTATCATCAACGGATCCTGCATATTCCGAGTCTGTATATCCCTGTAAGAAGAACTGAGTGTTCTTCGATACTCGCAGACAAAGTCGATTGTACCTAAAATGTATCTCAACACATGATTTGCTGCTATCCAATGACATTTCTTTGGCTCCTACATAAATCTAGTGAGATAGCTCACTGCAAAGCAAAGATCTGGTTTGGTATAAGTCAAGTAAATAAGACTCCCCACAAGCTACCTATAGTGAGTGCCATCTACCTGCGGTGAATCCTGGAATCTAGATAATTGCAAACCTTTTTCCATAGGTGTGGAAATTCATTTACAACCTGACATTCCATACTTTTCTAGCAGTGTCTTGGCATATTTCATCTGGGAGGTGAAGATATGGTTCTTCTTTTGCCATATCTCTAAACCAAGACAAGAGAGTGAAGTAGCCACAAATCAGTCATGTCGAAGGATTTCTTCGATCATTCTTTACATCATCCACAAGATTGTCGAACTTCTTGTGATCACAAGATCATCTACGTACAAAACTAGAATGAAAATCTCTATTACTACCTTCTTGATATACAAATTCATATCCGAGGGGCTACGAGTGAATCCATGTTGCAATAGGTGATCATTAATTTTTATATACCATGCCCTAGGTGCTTGTTTTAGTCCACAAAGTGACTTTATCAGATGACATACCTTGTGTGGTTGATGCTCACCTACAAACCCTTCAGGTTGGGACATGTATACTTCTTCTTTTAGATTACATTCGAGAAAAGCACTCTTGACATCCATCTGATGAAGTTTCCATCCATTTTGTGCTGCCATCAGTGTAGACAACTCTGATGGTTTTGATCTTCGCAATAGGTGCAAAGGTATCGTCATAGTCAATTCCTTCTTGCTAAGCATAACAATTTGCAACAAGTCATGCTTTGTGTTTGTCAACTAAACCATCTGCCTTATATTTTGTTTTGAAAATCCATTTGCAGCCAATGGATTTCTTACCTAGAGGTAGATCAAAAAGTTCCCACATCGATTCTAAATTAGGGAATCATATTCAACATCCATAGCCTGTTTCCACTATGGTTGATCTAATGCCTCATGAAAAGTGTCAATTTGGTGCTCTCAAAAAATAAAATCATGAGTGCAAAATTTACCTCATGTCTATCTTGACTTCATTTTCTTACTCCTATAGAAGTACCTGGAAGTGAGTTCAGGTGTGCATCCCTGATAGCATTCTGGACCCATTTCAGACGTTGGTGTTGCTATTGCTGATGTGAAGATGTGTTTTCCAGTGTGCCTAGATCAACAAACAATTCTCCACTCAGGTCTTCTTCTCTCTGAGAAGAATCATCTTGCCCATCATTTGGATGTGTGAGCAATCTATGTGATGAGGTCGGTATTGGATCTCCATTATGTGGTAGGGAGTCAAAGGATGACTCATCACACACCACATCTTGAATCTCGTAGATTTTATTTGTCTTAGGATCCATGAGATGATATGCCTTTGAGGTAGTACTATACCCCAAGAAAATACATGGCGAGTGTCTTTGGATCGATCTTCTTCCTTCTCTCATCTAGATGTGTGAGCAATCTACATGATGAGGTTGGTACTGACCTCCATTATGTGGCAGGGGAGTCAAAGGATGACTCATCACACACCACATCTTGACTCTCATAGATCTTCTTCGTCTCAGGATTCATGAGACAATATGCCCTTGAGGTAGTACTATACCCCAAGAAAAGACATGACAGTGTCTTTGGATTGATCTTCTTCCTTCTCTCATCCTGGAACATGCATATATGTAGTACAACCAAAAATCTCAAATGATGAATAAAGGTTTATAACCAGTCCATACCTCTTCCAAAGGTGTCTTGTTCTATAAGATCTTTGTGTGTGCTTGGTTGAGTAGATACACCTTGTCTATGATCGGTTCTACCCAAAATTGATCCTCCAACTTGCAAGTCGAGAGCATACAACAAGCCATCTCCATGACAATCCTATTGTGTCACTTAGAAATCCCATTTTGTTGGGGTATATATGGTGCATTCGGATGTTGCTGAATGCCATGATCCTTTAGGTATGCAAAGAACTTCTTTAACATAAATTCCCCCTCGATCCGAGCGGAGGAGAAGAAGAGAGGCTTGCAGAATACACACTGGTGGCATGTTGGTAAAAGATTTGAAAATTGGAAAATGCCTCACTCTTCTTCCGAAGAAAATATACCCTCATTTTCCGTGAGTAATCATCAATGATGAGGTGGAAGTACTTAAAACCTTGGAAGCTAGTTGGTAGGGTGCATGCAGATCGGTATGTATGACACGAAGATGCTTCGTAGAATGATAATAACTCTATTTAAATGGACCTCTGTGTTGTTTTCCCGCAAGACATCCTGAGAAAACAGGTAAGGAATGGGAGAGAGGAGGAAGCCCTCTTACCATTTCCTTGGCACTGAGTTAATGCAAAGCCTTGGCAGAAAGATGACCATATCAAAAGTGCCATAGTGTATTGGACTCCACCGTTGAAGCAAAGAGAGAAATGCTTGATGAAGTGACTGCATCCAATGCAAATAGGTGGCCCTTCATAAATGCTCAATAAATTATTGAATCTCCTATGGGAAATGATGTAGGACTTGACCCCTTTCTCAAAAAGAATTCAACCTACATTCGATGGTTAAGAAGTTGACTCACGAGATAAGAGATATGAGGTCAAACCGGAACACATACAAGCACCTTCATGAGTGTACATCTTAGTGTTCCAAGAGGAATGATGACATCACCAATCCCCCGCCACAATATACTCCTAATTTTTGTAATGGTGATCCGATCTCCAGTGGGCGATCACTCGAGTATGGAACAACTTCTTATTTCCAGTCATGTGTTTTCCAGCACCCAAATCAATCAACCAAACATTTTCGATGGATGCAAGCTTTGTGAGACTAGAACAATGTCGAATGAGTTGTCTAGAACCTCTTCATCAAAAGTGGCAATCTGCATTGAAAGCAATGTGACCCTTCGGCCTTTGATTATGAGCACACCATCAATATTTCTTGGAATAGCCTTGGCCAGAAGTTCTCTCTTCACTAGAGTTGCCATACTTGTCACCATTGTAATAACAGTTCATAGTCATGTGCGTATCAGTGGAGAAAATTTGGCACCATTGATCTGCCTTGTTGTTCTACTTCTTCTAGGGTGGCCGCTGTGGTGGCCGTTGAGAAGATTGTTATTGAGGATGTTGCTTCTTATTCTAGGGGGTTGACTTCCCTTTCCGAGGCTTATGATTTTTCCTCGTGATGAGAGCTTTGTCTTTGAAGGCTTCTTCCTATTGGAGATAATTCAACAATGTGACAAACTCACCTCTGTTGAGTGATGGTCAATGTGGTGATCAGTGTCCAAAACCGGGAAGGAAGATCTTGCAAGGTGAGTGGGACTAGCAACTTGTCATCCACCGGTTCACCGAGAGTAGAGAGTTCTACACGTAACTTGGCCACATGCCACAAGAAGGCTTCTACTGATTCGCCATCATGCATACTCATCGTGTGAAGCTTTGTTTGAAGATGCAACTTCATCATCAGATTCTTGGCTTCATAGATGGTACATAATGCAGTCCATGCCTGAGAGGAAGTGATTTCTTCCGAATGTAAGGTTGAACCTCATCAGAAAGACTCAGGGTGATAAGCATTAATGCTTTTGCATCGGCCTTTTCATATTTAGCCAACAGATCAGCATCTGTGGGAGGGGAATCTTTGCTAGAAATGATCCCCCAAAGATTTTCAAACTGAAGAATCGTCACATATTTGTTTTCCATGTGGATAAATTAGGCCCTTTCAAGAGTTGGGCATCTAATAGCAATATTTTTAGTGCAAACATTTTCAAAAACTCAAAATTGTATTTTATTTATTTATTTTTCCAAAATGGCTACAATGCTTACTGAAGGAATCTATCCTGAATATGGGTTGTATAGGCTCATGTAGTGAGACGTGGACACTCTTGTGGGTGTTCTACTTCATGTTCATCATCTACATCATAACCATGTTAATTTTCTACATGAATCCACCGTGTTTGACATTGAACATAAAACCAAAAATACTCCAACAGTCCTCGCGCATAATCTCATTAAAGAGAATATTCCCAGTGTTGTGTAGCTCATTGACCAAGGAAAAGAATAGTCTAGTGGTGTCTTTGTTATCACTCAATGCCCAAATATTTGGTGCATTGCTCATGGTGCTTTGTGCATCAAAATTTGTGATATATACCGCCACGCAGTCACGAATCCTTTCCATTGGTGCTTTTTTCGTTGGCAACACATGCTTATGGTTGTCCTTGCTTCGTAACAGTGTGCAAGCTTAGAGGTTTCACGCATGCTTCTTATTCAACATAGGCCTCCTTATCATTTATAGTTCATTGTAATTTATCCTTCGCAGACAAGAAATCAAGGAAAATTCTAATGATATCACACACTGCCAAAGAAAAAAAAACACCGAAATTTGTAGGTTTCAATATACCAAAAAAACTCCTTCCACACCAATGAAGGCACACAACAACATTTCCTCTACTTCCACATAGGAACTTCACACACATCCTTCCACACAAGTCTCAATCGACACACAAAGTCACTTCCAAATTCTCGAGTCTAGAATGAATTGATTATATTTAATGCTTTTCTAGGAGTGTCTTGGCATATTTCATGAGGGAGACGAAGATATGACTCTTCTTCTGCCATATCTCTAAACCAAGACAGTAGTGAAGTAGCCCCAAATTAGTCATGTCGAAGGATTTCTTTAGATCATTCTTTACATCATCCACAAGATTTCAGAACTTCCTATGATCACAAGATCATCTACATACAAAACAAAAATGACAATCTTTGTTCCCACCTTCTTGATATACAAATTTGTATATGAGGGGCAATGAGTGAATCTATTACAAATAGGTGATCATCAATTTTTATATACCATGCCCTAGGTGCTTGTTTGAGTCCATAAAGTGACTTTATCGATGACACATAGGTCTTTGCCAAAAAACAGTCAGGCATTGCTTAAAGAAAATGGATATCAAAACTCCACGCAAGTCTGGTCACTTTATGCAGCAGATTTTCCTCTCACCACGTTTGTTCAACAAATTCTTCTCCTGCTCTCCTTCCACACGCATTGTAAGAGCTCGATAAAGTCACTTTATGGATTCTAACAAGCACCTAGGGCATGGTATATAAAAATTGATGATCACCTATTACAGCATGGATTCACTCGTAGCCCTAGATACAAATTTGTATATCAAGAAGGTGGGAATAGAGATTTTCATTCTAGATTTGTACGTAGATGATCTTATGATTACTGAGGAAGATTAAGCCCGCAATCTTGTGGATGATGTAAAGAATGATTTGAAGAAATCCTTTGACATGACCGATTTGGGCTACTACATCACTACTATCTTGGCTTAGAGATATGGCCTCAAACAAAAGGATAAACAAAGAGTTTATCATTTGATAAATTCACTTTATGGAATCAAACAAGCACCTAGGGAATGGTATATAAAAATTAATGATCACCTATTACAAAGCATGGATTCACTCATAGCCCCTCGGATACAAATTTCTATATCAAGAAGGTGGGAATAGATATTTTCATTCGGTTTTGCACGTAGATGATCTTGTGATCATAGGAAGTTTCGACAATCTTGTGGGTGATGTAAAGAATGATTTGAAGAAATCCTTCAAATGACGATTTGGGGCTACTTCACTATTGTCTTGGCTTAGAGATATGGTAGAAGAAGAATCATGTCTTCATCTCACGATGAAATATGCCAAGACACTCTTGGAAAAGAATTGAATATAATCTATTCATTCCAAAGTGCCATCATTGGTTTGAGAGATTTTCTCCCTTTCCTCTTCCTCTTCTGCATGAAGATTTGGAGACCTGGCCTGGTGTGGAGATCCTGTATGAAGATTTGGAGAGCCATTGAATTTTTGTGCGTGGAGAGCAGCAGTTTCTTGGACGTGTGGGAGTAAACCTGTAGTAGATCTTCCATCTTCCAACCTATGCATGTAGACCTATTTTCGGGCTCTTGTTGTGCATGTGGAAGGAGAGTAGGAGAAGACTTTGTTGAGAAAATGTGGTGGGAGGAAAATCTGTTGCGTAAAGTGACCAGACTTGCGTGGAGTTTTGATATCCATTTTCTTTGGTAGCGGCCTGTTCTGTGGCAACAACTCGTGTGTGTCGAGACTAAGACTTACATGGAAGGATTTGCATGGAATTCTTTTGGGGAAGTAGAGAAAATGTTGTTGCGACTTCATTGGTGTGAAAGGAGTTTTGTTTGGTATATTGAAACCTGTAGATTTTGCTATTTTTTTCTTTGGCAGTGTGTGATATCATTGGAAGTTTCCTTGATTTCTTGCCTGAAAGGATAAATTACAGTGACCTGTAAATAATAAGGAGGTCTGTGTTGAAGAAGAAGCATGTGTGGAAACCTCCAAGCCTGCACACTGTACGCAAGTAAGGAAAACCATATACCTACACTTGTCAACAAAAGAAAGCGCCAACGGAGAGGAGTCATGACTTGTGTGGCACGTATATGTCACAAATTTTAGATGCACAAAGCACTACGAGAAATGCACCAAATATTTGGGCATTAAGCAATAATGAACACACCACTGGACTTTTCTTTTCCTTGGTAAACAAGCTACAAAACACTTTGGGAATATTCTCTTTGATGAGATTGTGCGCCAAGGACTGTTAGAGTATTTTTGGTTTGATGTTCGATGTCAAGCATGGTGGATTCATGTAGAACTTGAACGTGGCTATGATGCAGATGATGAACATGAAGTAGAATGCCCACAAGAGCATCCACGTCTCACTGCATGAGCCTATAGAGCCCATCTTCAAGACAAGTTCCTTCAGTAAGATTGTAGGCATTTTAGAAAAATAAATAAATAAAATACAATTTGAGTTTTTGAAAATGTCTCTTGCAAAAATATTGCTATCTGATGCCAACTCTTGAAAGGGCCTAATTTATCCTCATGGAAAACCAAGATGTGGATGATTCTTTAGTTTGAAGATCTTTGGGGGATCATTTCTGGCAAAGACACCCCTCCCACAGATGCTGATCTATTGGCTAAATATGAAAAGGCCGATGTAAAAGCATTAATGCTTATCACCCTGAGTCTTTCTGATGAGGTTCAACCTTACATTCGGGAAGCAATCACTTCCTTTTAGGCATGGACTACATTATGTACCACCTATGAAGCCAAAATTCTTGTGACAAAGTTAAATCTTCAGAAAAATCTTCACACGATGAGTATGCATGATGGCGAATCAGTAGAAGCCTTCTTGTGGCATGTGGCCGAGTTACGTGTAGAACTCTCTACTCTCGGTGAACCGGTGGATGACAAGTTGCTAGTCCCGCTCACCTTGTGAGCTCTTACTTCGATTTCACACATTGACCATCACTCAATAGGAGGTGAGTTTTTCCACACTGGTGAATTATCTCCAGCAAGAAGAAGCCATGCAAAATGTTCAAGAAGCCTTTGAAGATAAGGCTCTCATCACGAGGCAAAAGCATAAGCCTTGGAAAGGGCAATAGGCCCCTTAATCAAAAGCGGCATCCTTAGCAACAATCTTCTTAGCAGCCACCACAGTAGCCACCGTAGAAGTAGCAGAACAATAAGGCAAGTCAATGGTGCCACATTTGCTCCATGGATACGCACACGAATGCGAACTGTTATTACAATGGTCGAAGTATGGCAACTCGCAAAGAGAGCACTTCTATCCAAGGATATTCCATGAAATCGATGGTGTGCTCATAATCGAGGAAAAAGGGTCACATTGCTACTTAGCAGCAGATGCCACCTCCAATGAAGAGGTTCCAAACATGATTCATTCGACATTGTTCTAGTCTCTGAGACTTCATGACCATCAAAAATGTATGTTTGATTAATTCGGAGCACCAAAGCAAACACATGACTAACAATAAGAAATTGTTCCATACTCGAGTGACCGACACACTGGAGATAGGATCACCATCACAAACAATCAAGAGTATATTGCAGGGGGGATTGGTGATGTCATAATTCCTCTTGGAACACGAAGATGTAAACTCATGAAGGTGCTATATGTTCCAGGTTTGATCTCAAATCTCTTTTCTCTGAGTTAACTTCTTAACCATCGAATGTAGATTGAATTCTTTGTTGAGAAAGGGGTCAAGTCCTGCATCATTTCCCAGGGAGATTTAGTAATTGCTCGAGCATTTCTGAAGGGCTATCTATTTGTATTAGATGCAGTCACTTTATCAAGAATTGCTCTCTCTGCTTCAATGGTGGAGTCCACTGCACTATGGTAATTTCGATATGGTCATCTTTCTGTTGAGGCTCTAAATCAACTCGTGCCAAGGAAATGGTAAGAGGGCTTCCTCCTCTATCCCATTCCTTACTGTTTGCTCAAGGATGTCTTGTGGGAAAAAAAACACAAAGGTCCGTTCAAATAGAGTTCTTATCATTCTACGAAACATCTTCGGGTTGTACATATCAATCTGTGTGGACCCCTACAAGCTACCTTCCAAGGTTTTGACTACTTCCAGCTCATCATTGATGATTACTCACGGAAAATGTGGGTATATTTTCTCTAGAAGAAGAGTGAGGCATTTGCCAATTTCCAAATCTTTTACCAAAGCACACCACTAGGCAATTTGAGAAGCCTCTTCTTGTCCTCCGCTTAGATCGAGGGGGGGAATTTGTGTCAAAGAATTTCTTAGCATACCTAAAGCAACATGGCATTCAGCAACATCTGACTGCACCCTACATGCCCCAACAGAATGGGATTTTCGAGTGACACAATAGGACTGTCATGGAGATGGCTCATTGTATGCTCTCGACCACCAAGTTGGAGGATTAGTTTTGGGCAGAAGTAGTCTAGATAGTAGTGTATCTACTCAACTAGGCACCCACAAAGATCTTGTAGAACAAGACACCAAAAGAGGTATGGACTGGTCATAAACCTTGTATTCATCATTTGAGAGTTTTTGGTTGTACTACATATATGCATGTTCCAGATGAGAGAAGGAAGAAGATCGATCCAAATACACTGCCATGTCTTTTCTTGGGGTATAGTACTATGTCAAAGGCATATCGTCTCATGGATCCGAGAATAAGAAGATCTACGAGAGTCGAGATGTGGTGTGTGATGAGTCATCCTTTGACTCCCTACCACATAATGGAGATCTAGTACGACCTCGTCACATAGATTGCTCACACATCTAGATGATGGGTAAGATGATTCTTCTTAGAGAGAAGAAGAGCTGAGTGGAGACTTTTTCATTGATCTAGGCACACTGGACAACACATCTTCACATCAGCAGCAACAACACCAACATCTAAAATGGGTCTAGAATACTATTAGGGATGCACACCTAAACTCACTTCCAGGTACTTCTACGGGAGTCAGAACATGAATTCAAGCTAGACATGAGGTAAATTTTACACTCATGAGTTCAGTTGTTGAGAGAACCGAACCTGACAATGTTCATGAGGCATTAGACCAACCACAGTGGAAATAAGCTATGGATGCTGAATATGATTCCCTAATTCAGAATCGGACGTGGGAACTTGTCAATCTACCTCAAAGAAATAAATCCATTGGCTGAAAATGTATTTTCAAAACAAAATATAAGGTAGATGGTTCAATTGAAAACAAAAGAATGACTTGTTATAAAGGGTTATGCTTAGCAAGAAGGAATTGACTATGACGAGACCTTTGCACCTACTACGAAGATCAAAACCATCAAAGTTGTCTATGCACTGATAGCACAAAATGGATGGAAACTTCAGCAGATGGATGTCAAGAGTGCTTTTTGAGCAATGATCTAAAAGAAGACGTATACATGGCCCAACTGAAGGGTTTGTAGACGAGCATCAACCACACGAGGTATGTTGTCCGATAAAGTCACTTTATGGACTTAAACAAGCACCTAGGGCATGGTATATAAAAATTGATGATCACCTATTAAAGTATGGATTAAATCATAGCCCCTCGGGTATAAATTTTTATATCAAGAAGGTAGGAATAGAGATTTTCATTCTAGAAAATAAAATAAAATGTTAGCTTAATAAATTTTTCATATGGTTACACATACACATCATATGTTTAAGTAACCATGTAACCATATGATGTGTCTCGTGTAACCATATGACAGATGTATTAAGATAACATTCCCCCTTAATACATTGTTCCTATAAATGTACCCCGTAAACAAAACTCCTTCCACACCAATGAAGGTGCAGCAATGTTTTCTCTACTTCCATACAGGAACTCCATGCACAACCTTCCACATAAGTCATCCAAAGAACAAAGCACGCTAAAGAAAATGGATATCAAAACTCCATGCAATTATGGTCACTTTACACAAAGCATGTTTTCCTCTCACCACATTTTCTCAACAAAGTCTTCTCCCGCTCTCCTTCCGTATGGACAGAGATGATCCTAAAACAGGTCTACATGCACAGATTGGAAGATGGAAGATCTACTAAAAGTTTACACCCACACATCTAAGAAAGCTGCTGCTCTTTGCACACAACAAATTCACTAGTTCTCCAAATATTCATGTAGGATCTCCACGCCGAGCCAGAATCCAAATCTTAATGTGGGCAGAGGAAAGGGAGAAAATCTCTCGATATCAATGATGGCACTTTGGAATGAATAGATTATATTCAATGCTTTTCTAATACAATGAACAAGAGGAAATATAAAGACCCCCTGGAATAGTTCCAAAGCGGGGACGGTTAAGTAGCCGTGTAACCATATGATGTAACCATATGATAGATGTATTAAGCTAACAACATATACTTAGTCAAATCCCTCATATAAATTTTTTGTATCACCCCAATCCACTTATTTCACATCCATCTTTTACCATTAATACCATAAAATCAATTTAGGATACATCAATAAAGAACCAGTATTTTAATTCCTAAGACTCACCTCAAAATAGGCATACCCATGGACACTGAGGTGTTTCCATGTATCTACGAAAGAGAGAGATATTTTTTTGCAAGACTAGAAAAATTGCAGCCATCTCTCTATAGGGTGCACTTTCGAGGGATAACACTTATTATTAGCTTAAATCTTGGATACTTCAACATGATCATGTTGTTTCAATATTTCCTAAAGTTGAATGTGTTAGCTTAATTAATACATCCTACATGCATACAATTACTCTTAACCATCCCTACTTGTGTAAGCATGTTTCTAGGGCTTTATATTCTTTCCTGTCCACTATTCTATTCAAGCATTCAATAAAATATTCTTGTCTTTTCCATCATTAGTATCAAAGCCCGTAAAGGTCCTGTGCTGTGCATGGAGGTTTGATGACCTGTTCATGTTGTTCTAGCAATTGAAAATTTATATGTAGTTTGTGTGGAACTCCTGCAAGTCCAAAGTGCATTGGAGGAATACACATGAGATCCAGGACAGACTTCCATTTCAAGAAAATGTGGGCATCGTTGGCATCTGTTGTGGGTAGAATCACAAATATGTGTTCTGGAGAGAAAAATGTGGGCTAGCAAGCAACTCATAGGGCAATCTTGCAAACAGCCAAATCGTGGTTCATGAATAGTAAAATGTGAACAATGACTTGTGGAGGAAAAGAAAAACAAAAGAAAAGTGGTCAACATAAGAGTTATCTAGTGTTTTATACTCTTTGCTAGCATGGAGTGTCAGACCCATCCTATTTAGAAATTTGTAGACGTGTATTGAAGAAATCTGCATTTGAAAGCCTTGGCGTGTAGGAGAATTCTGAGCATTTCTCTCTCCCCTGCAGTGTGAAGAGCTTGACGAGAGAGGCTAATCTAGATAACCTCACCACATACATGTCACACATTTTTATGCTGAGAGTGTTACAAGAAACCCTTTTGTTTGGGCACCTCTGAGAGCCCAAGAGGACACCATCGACATATGTTTTGCCTTGCTCAATGAATTACTAAATACTGGTAATGTCATATTTGACGAATTAGTGCATCAAGGATTGTTCGACTATTTATAGTTAGACGTGTGTTGTCAAGTGTGAATCCATAAAGAATTGGAGCATGGCTATGATGCGAGATGATGAACACAAAGTAGAACACCACAAGAGCATCCACGTCTCATTGCACTGAGCTTATAGATCCCATCTTCATGATAGGTTCCTTCAGTAAGCATTTGTAACCATTTTTGAACAATCAATAAATAAATAAAATACAATTTTGAGTTTTTGAAGATGTCCGCACCTCGCATTTTGTTGTCGAATGGCCGGTTGCTCAAAGGGAAAATTTTCACCACATGGAAAACCAAGAATCGAGACGATTCTTTAGTTTGAAGATATTTGGGGGATCGTTTCAGGATGGACGCCCCTCCACGAGATGTTGATCTATTGGCTAAATATGAAAAGGCTAATGCAAAAACATTAATGCTTATCACCATGAGTCTTTCTCGATGAGGTTCAACCTTACATTGAGAAGCAATCACTTCCTCTCGGAATGGACCGCATTGTGTACCATCTATGAAGCTAAGAATACGATGTGACGAAGTTGCATCTTCATACAAAGCTTCGAGATGATGAATATGCAAGATGGAAAATTAGTAGAATCCTTCTTATAGCGTGTGGCGAGTTACGTGTAGAATTATCCGTTGTTGGTGAACCGGTGGATGACAAGTTGCTAGTCTCGCTCACCTTGCGAGATCTTCCTTCCGGTTTCAAACACTGATCACCACGTTGACCATCACTCAATAGGAGGTGAGTTTTGCCACACTGGTGAATTATCTTTAGCAGGAAGAAGCCATGCAGAATGTTTAAGAAGCCTTCAAAGACAAGGCTCTCATCACGAGGTAAAAGCATAGCAACAAGCCTTGGAAAGGGCAGTCAGCCCCCCAGAATCAGAAGCAACATCCACAATAGTAACCTTCTCAGTGGCCACCATAGCGGCCACCCGCATAATAGAATAACAAGGCAGATTGATGGTGCCACATTTACTCCACGAATATGCACATAATTGCGAATTGTTATTACAATGGTCATAAGCATGGCAACTCTGGTGAAGAGATCACTTCTGACCAAGGATATTCTAATAAATCCCAATGGTGTGCTCATAATCAGAGGCAGAAGGTTCATATTGTTGCTCAGCAGGATGCCTCCTCCGATGAAGAGGTTCTAAACACAACTCATTCGGACATTGTCCTAGTCTCACAGACTTTGCAGCCTATTAGAAAGTGTCTGGTTAATTGATTCGGGCATCCAACAAACACATGACTGACAATAAGAAGTTGTTCCATACCCTGAGTTACCGGTCCACTAGAGATTAGATCACCATCATAGATAATTAGGAGTATATTGTGCCGGGGATTGGTGATGTCATCATTCCTCTTGGGACATGAAGATGTACACTCACGAAGGTGCTATATGTTCAAGGTTTGACATCAAATCTCTTGTCATGTAAGTCACTTCTTAATCATTGAATGCAAGTTGAATTATTTTTTGAGAAAGGGGTCAAGTCTTGCATCATTTCCTAGGGAGACTCAGTTATTGCTCGAGCATTTATGAAGGGCCATCTATTTACACTGGATGTGGTCACTTCATCTAACATTTCTCTCTCTACTTCATTAGTGGAGTCCACTGCACTATGGCACTTTCGATGTGGTCATCTTTCTGTTGGGGCTCTTATTCAGCTCAGTGCCAAGGAAATGGTAAGAGGGCTTCCTCCACTCTCCCATTCCTTACCTGTTTGCTTAGGATGTCTTGTGGGAAAACAATAGAGAGGTCCATTCAAATAGAGCTCTTATCATTCTATGGAGCATCTTTAGGTTGCACACACCGATATGTGTGGACCCTTGCTAATTAACTTCCAAGGTTTTGAGTACTTCTAGCTCATCATTGATGATTACTCATGGAAAATGTGGGTATATTTTCTCTGATAGAAGAGTGAGGCATTTGTCAATTTCCAAACATTTTACCAACAAGCCACCAAGGAGTCTAGGAAGCCTCTCCTTCTCCTCCATTCAGATCTAGGGGGGAGTTTGTATCATTGAAGTTTTTAGCATACCTAAAGAAACATGCCATTCAAGTAACATCGACTACACCCTACATGTCCCAACAGAAAGGGATTTTCAAGTGACACAACAAGACTGTCATGGAGATGGCTCATTGTATGCTCTCCACAACCAAGTTGGAAGATCATTTTTGGGCGAAGTAGTTCGAGAAAGAAGTGTATCTACTCAATCGGGAACCCACAAAGATCTTCCATAACAGGACAGTGTAAGAGGTATGGATTGGTCGTAAAGCTTCTATTTATCATTTGAGAGTTTTTGGTTATACTGCATATACGCATGTTCTAGATGAGAAAAGGAAGAAGATCGATCCAAAGACACTACCATGTCTTTTCTTGGGGTATAGTACTACCTCAAAGGCATATCATCTCATGGATCCTCGAGATGAAAAATATCTACGAGAATTAAGATGTGGTGTCTGATGATTCATCCTTTGACTTCCTACCACATAATGGAGATCCATTACTAACCTTGTCATATAGATTACTCACGCATCCAGATGATGGGCAAGATGATTCTTCTTAGAGAGAAGAGGAGCTGAGTGGAGACTTTTCATTGATCTAGGCACCTTTGGAAAACACATCTTCACATCAGCAACAACAGCACCAACATTTGAAATGGGTACAAAATACTATTCGGGATGCACACCGAACTCAATTTCTAATACTTCTATGGGAGTCGAGAACACGAATTCGAGCTAGACATGAGGTAAAATTTTCACTCATGAGTTTAGTTGTTGATAGCACCGAACCTGAAATTATTCGTGAGGCATTAGAAAACCACAATGGAAACAAAGCTATGGATGCTAAATATGATTCCCTACTTCAGAATCAGACATGGGAACTTGTCGATCTACCTCCAGGTAAGAAATCCATTGGCTACAAATGGATTTTCAAAACAAAATATAAGGAAAATGGTTCAATTAACAAACACAATCATGAATTGTTAAAGGGTTATGCCCAAGAAGGAATTGACTATGATGATACCTTTACACCCATGAAGATTAAAACCATTAGATTTGTCTACATATTGGCAACACAAAATGGATGGAAACTTCAGCGAGATGGATGTCAAGAGTGCTTCTACGAATGCAGCGATCTCAAAGAAGAAGTATACATGGCCCAACTTGAAGGGTTTGTAGACGAGCATCAACCACATAAGGTATGATGTCCGATAAAGTCACTTTATGGACTCAAACAAGCACCTAGGGCATGGTATAAAAAATTGATGATCAGCTATTGCAGCATGGATTCACTCGTATCCCCTCGGATAAAAATTTGTTTATCAAGAAGGTAGGAACAAAAATTGTTATTTTGGTTTTGTACGTAGATGATCTTGTGATCATAGGAAGTTCTTACAATCTTATGGATGATGTAAAGAATGATCTGCCTTTGACATGATTGATTTGGGGCTACTTCACTACTTTCTTGGCTTAGAGATATGGCAGAAGAAGAATCATATCTTCGTCTCCCAGATGAAATATGCCAAGACACTCCTGGAGAAGTATGGAATGTCAGATTGTAAACTAATGTCCACACCTATGGAAAAATGTTTGCAATTATCTAGATTCCAGGACTCACCGCATGTAGATGGAACTCACTACAAGCAGCTTGTGGGGAGTCTCATTTACTTGAATTATACCAGGCCAGATCTTTGCTTTGTAGTGAACTATCTCACCAGATTTATGCCGAGAGATGAAGAAATGTCATTGGATAGAAGAAAAGCATGTGTTGAGATACGTCGAGGTACAATTGAATTTGGTCTAGAGTATCAGAAGAACATTTAGTTCTTCTTACAGGGATATATAGACTCAGACTATGCAAGATCCGTTGATGACAGGAAATCCACTTCAGGATATGTTTTTCATCTCGGATCTGGACCTATCTCATGGATTAGCAAGAAGCAAACTGTTGTTTCTCTCTCATCCACTGAGGTTGAATATCATGCCGCATGAGGAGCTGTGTGCGAAGTGATTTGGTTACGTCACATTCTTGCAGATATAGGGATTCTTGAAGAGAAAACTCCCATCATTCACTATGATAATCAAGATGTGTTGAAGCTTGTGAAGAATCCTATTTTTCATGAAAAAACAAAGCATATTGAGGTCAAATGTCACTACATTCATGAATAGGTCTTAAACCAACAAATTTAGCTCCAATACTACCCTCTTGATTTTGCGGGTTCTAGATATTCTCACCAAGCCTCTCGCGAGGTGAAGTTTGATTTGTTTAGTGGGTACTTATGTAAGAACAATGTATTAAGGGGGAATGTTAGCTTAATTAATACATCCTACCTGCATATGGTTACTCTTAACCGGCCTTGCTTGTGTAACTGCTTTTGGGCTTTATATTCTTCCTATCTATTGTTCTATTCATGCATTGAATAAAATATTCTTGTCTCTACCATCAGAATGTTCATTACTTCATTATGTTCTCTTAATTTGATTGTACTTCATTCTTATCTTTTGATTTTGTTCCTCGAAGTAAATCTTTGTTTCTAAAAGTTAGAAATGAACAAGAAATTATGTACTTTAGAAGCTCCTCCATCTTTTCATATGAACTATCATTATTCTCTTTTCCAAATTGTACTTGATCGTGTGAGAACTAAGATTGTACTTATGAACCTTTGGTTATATTTTAAGCTGTTAAATTTATGTCATGCAATGATTGCTTCTTGTATGAGTTCATCTAGAATATTCATTTGTTCTTGTAAATATAATCATTGGTATCTCCTTTTCATCTCTACATGTACATGTACACTCAACACAAATTATAGAAAATAAATAGGCCTTGTGCCTCTCTTGTAATCCATAATGACTTGTAATTCCTTATTTTTTGTCTTGATCTATGAATCACATGTGCTTTTGCAAGATAGTACTTTCTCAATTCTATATCATCTTTGATGTATCTTATATGTAGTTACTTTAGTTGATTCATTTGCATGAAACTAATAGCACAAGCATACTGAGAATAAACAATGAGCTCATAACTTGATCAAATTTATTTTTCTCTTTTTAGATACTATGATGAAATGAAAGATGAAGAAGAAGGAGCTCAAACTTGATGAATACAATAAGAAGGTTGAAAAGAAATGATGGGTTTCTTCTATATTATATTTGTTTTATCTTTGTGTACATGTATCTTTGGATTCAATAATCGAAGTTACATCCCATGGCTTGTGTCGAGACATTAATTTTCTTCATGAATAAATGACATTAATTAATGTAACTGAGTTGTATACTTATTTTGCATTCAACTTTTATGATATGTATTGATTGTATAACAAAATAAACAACTCAATCACATGATTAATAACATTTAAACATAAAGAAATAATGAAATTTGATGTACCTGTAACTTAATAATGAATCCTTCTACATGCAATCAACAACTTTATTTGCTATTTTGGAGTTTTACATCCGACATGTACTGTGATTCTTGCCTTAATCAAGGCTATGAATTGGTCCTTCGGGGATTATTTGTTTCCTTACTAAATAAAAACATGGAAAGAAAACATATGAGAGGCTTTGCATTCTCGCAACAACATTTAAAGCTGAAAATTACATATTAATCAATTGTTGCATGAGCCAAAACACTTAATAAAATTATATGCCTTCCCTTAGTTAGGTCCATCTCATCAACACTTCTCATTTGAAACAAAGTTTCGAGTTGTTTTTTTTTCATGAGTGCAAAAATGTCAACAAAAACATTCCCGAATGTGTCCCCACTTTACCCATTTATTAAAAATATAGCCAAGATCATCATTTGTAAGAATAAAATGAGTAGGATCGAGAGAGAAACCTATTTAGAGATATCTAAACAAGCTAATAGATTTAGATATATGGCTATTGGTAGTGAGGTAAGAAGAGATTTCAAAAATAAAATTGAACAAAATTAATAAAGAAAGGTCAAAACCCAATGACATGAGGCATAAAAATAATAAAGGACCATTTGGTCTAATCATAATTCTTTTCAAAGTCAATTTTGAGAAAAATAAC
Organism: Taxus wallichiana var. yunnanensis; assembly: GCA_018340775.1. Taxonomy (NCBI): domain Eukaryota; kingdom Viridiplantae; phylum Streptophyta; class Pinopsida; order Cupressales; family Taxaceae; genus Taxus; species Taxus wallichiana. The sequence goes on along the minus strand of CM031241.1, from coordinate 290,199,531 downwards.
TTTTTGTAGGGAAATTAAAAGAAGGTTAGAAATATGAAAATAAATCTATTTAAAAAAAATATTTTAAGATGCATTAAAGAGAGTATTATGACGCCAACTAGTAATGAGCTCAATATTTTTGGCTTCAAAATAAACTTGATATTTCCCTTATTAATAATATAGCAAAGAGAGTGATTCTCGCAAAGCCTCTTCGTAGACATAAATAAGGTAATTACCAACTATTGACTAAGCTTGGTTATAAAAATCACATGGAAAACCATCAATGCTTGGAGATTTATCATTAGAAAGAAATATGAGGGTGTTATAGAGCTCATCCAAAGAAAGAGGATAATTAGAGTGTTTTTGTCTGAAAAAAAATCTTCAATGGAACCACTTCCACATAGTGCTCTAGAGAAGCTTGAATTTCCTTATATAGTTTTTGAGCCTAAAAATCAGATTTTAATGATTCTACAAAGGTATTGAAACTATCGGGGAGGTTTCGACATGATCATGATCTCACTAAAAATAGTTATGTGTTCTTTACCAAATTTCTCCTCAAGAGGATTTGAAGAAGCTTTTGGAATATTTTCCTCCCAATTTGATCCAGTGAATCCTAAGACAGATCTAATAACCTCTTACCATGTAAGTTTGATAACATTAAGTTAGTGATGGAGTTTGGATGCCTAAGTAATTAACAAAATCTATATATTTTATTATGAATTTGAATTTGAATACTACTACAATAATATATAATGAAATATATATGGTATGTAATTTTAGTTGATGTAAATGTGAATGAAAATAAGAGGGAATAAAACGCTTATCTTGATTTCTCTTATCCCAAAGTTTATCTAACCAGGAGGAATAAATGAAATATAAACTCAGAGTTTCACAATCATGCTCAAGAAAGTGGAGAAGTGTCAGGACTAGGGTACCTTAGTAGGGGCGAGACCATCTGGGGTACCTAAAACATTTCTTATGCACGTGAGTCTACGAAATAGTAGAATTTTATCTCTTTACTTTCTCTATGGTTTCACTCTTTTTCACCTATGATCACATGTACTTCACTAGATCTCATTGTTGTTTACATGAAACCCGCAATCAAGATGAAACACATCTGTAACCCTCATATTGTTATCACTCCAAAGTACACCTACATAGTGGATGGGCTATCTTAATATGACTTCACCCAGACAATGGGATATCCTCTAAGTTGTAAAATGCATCGGACTAAGGAGAACCTACGAAGAGGGTTGGTTGCCTTAATGGATCACTAAATTTCTAATTTTGAATGGGTTGAGGATTAGGAAACTTAAAAATGAAATATGATAAAAGGTGATACAAAAATTCGTGTGGGACTTAAACATTCACAAAACAAATTTAATGAAAGATGAAGATTTGATTTCTAGCGGAGTTATGTAGTTATTAAGGCATTTATAACACACTTATGAGATTGCATAATATTCTAATTTACTTAATGAAGGTGCTTCTTAGGATATTGACATGCAAAAGAATAAACATACTAACTTTAAACACACCTAAAATCAACTTTTACAAACTGCAAAGAAGCTTGAGAATGAAGCAAAAAAATCGTCTTTATTATTCCAAGGTGCATAGTACAAAATCTGCAACATAAGTCTACAAAAATTATCCCCCTCTAATGCGTATGAAAGCATTCAATATATATAAAAGCACTCTCACTTACACCCCAAAATAGTTCATGTGCTAATTTTTATTCTTTCCCATGCATGATTAATTTACTCAAAATAGAATAAGTCCAAGGCTAATAACAGACTGCTAGCTCATTTCTCACTCACGCAAACTGGATTTGATTACTTCAACCCATATTAATCATGTAGAATAAAAGAAAAACTTCCTTTTGAAAGATAATTTACTAATTTTACATATATTAAGGTAATTTTCAGATTCCAAGGTGAATGCACCACCTTTAATTTAGCCAACAGGCTAAATTTGGAATTTTGTGGGCACATGCAAAAGAAATGAATTTTGTCTTTTCTGAATACCTTTTGGATAACGCTGATCTATTTGGTTTTATCCTTTTCTAGGATATCAATTCATGATAACAATAATTTATCTTTAACTTCGAAAGCACATGCGTATGTGAAACTAATAATGATCCCTTGGTTAATGATTTTTGACTTGTATTTTGGGTATTATTAATCGCTGATTATAATCCCAAGGGCCCTTTATTTGACTATGGCGACACAAAATTATTTCTCACACTACAAAAGGTTTGGAGACATATCATTAATCATACCAACATGATTAATCCCAAGAAGGGCACTACTCACGGGCCTAGTCAACTTGAAAGGCAATCCTAACTAGGGTTACGTTAATAGACCTAGGGTCTGGTTTAAGCATGTCGATTAAAAATTAGGTACAAACCGTAAAAATTATGTTTCTTTCATTTTCCTATTGTTATTCCTATAAAATTTACAGGTATGGATACTCTGCAAATATATTCTGGGGAGCCATTGCTGGGCTTTAGATTTTTTTATTTTTTCTGATTTATGTGTTCAAAGGGGAAATGGAGCTCTTTGTTAGCTCTCTGTTCCAAACCTGCCATGGTTGTCATTATTTTTTACATGTGGCTCGTATTTAGAGGCCAAATTTCTATTTTCATTTGAGGGTTTTTTTTTTTTTCAGAAGAGGGATTGTCGTCATTGTTGTTATTCAAGATCTTCCTATCTTGCCACTTTGAGTTTGAACTATGGTCTAGTGAGTCCATCGTGATAGTGCTTTAGATCTGGTTTTGTATTTTTTGTATTCTGGGTTAATTCCTAGAAGCCATACTCACTGAATTGGTTTGAATCAACATGGATGCCATACCACTTCCAAAGAGAGGTAAGTTAAAAGCCTTCTTTTCTCTACTTTACGCTTTTTCACCGCTATATATATTTCTCTGTTCTGGGTCACTGTTATATTTGTTAAAATCATGTTATTTTTGCTCCTTTGATTGTGGTCTAGATTTATTGGATCATGTTGGAGGTCCGTTCCATTGTATTTTGAAATGCTTGACATTGCGAGGTAATCTAAAATATTTTCCTAGAAAGAAAATTATTTGGGTATATTTTCCATCTTAAAGCCATTGAAAAAAAGGTGCTTAGAAATCTAATATTTCTGTAATGATTTTTTTGCTATTTTGCTAACTGTATTACGCCATTCGCTACCCTTTCATAGCTTGATGTTACTGTGTGCTTGTAAATGGCTCGTTATTTAATCATAACTCACAATATCAAAATTTTGGTTTTCTTTCTATCCGTGATTCACTGTGTGTGGACTTCCTTGTTATTCTATCATTGATTCTGGGTAGCCATTTTGTGTCAAATTGATTTTCAAATTTTGCATTTTCTTCACACCCATATTTTCTTGCTTATGTCTCACTTTGTGCTTACTCTCCTCGATATGGTGGCTCGTGTTTTGATTCTAGAATTCTCACATTAGGGAAAAATTTACTTTATTAACCATTGAATTCATATTATTCATCTTTATATGAGATTTTTAGCCTTCATGATTCTTGAGAAATGGTGGAAGAAAAATGGTGCAGCTAGTTTGAAAAATCCCAATTTCCAATTGCGTTCAAAATTGCATCATAACATGTATAGCGGTAGCTTAAGGAATTTTATCTTGTCTGTCCTTCTTTTACCCGGAATGATCATCCTCTTCAAATATGATTTTTTTATTCCACATGACTATGACGTAATATTTTCTTGTCTCTATTTTTTTATCTATTGTATTCATCTCTATTTTCATTATTTGTATGGGTTTTTCTTGAAATTTTACTTTAATATTAGTTGCATGAAGAATCCTGTTCATTTAGTTGCCTTAAAACGATACATTTATTACCTAAAATATACTTTCTTTGGTTCTGAAGAAATCTATACTTATAAATAAGAGGATGTTATCTCATATTTGGCTATGACTGTTTCAGATTTATTATGTATTATTCTAAAACCTCTTCCTTTTGTTCTTGTATGATCGTCATTATGTTTTGTTCTCTGTTCTGAGCCAAGACTCTGAAATTGCAAGATGCATTTTCCACTTGAATCATTCAGCTCATTTGGTACTTAATTTTCGTGGTTGTATTGAATCATGCGTCTTTGAATTGATATTGGATAAGAATTTGAGCTCTGGAAATGTTGAAAGGGCCTTTGATGAGATTTTTTCTCTTGGAATCTTAAAGTTGAACTCCAGATTATCTCAATGTATGAAATGTTGTACTTTTCAGGAAATATTATTTTGAGCTGAAACGGCACCTTCCTTTGCAATATATACTCCTAAAAATATTCACTTTTGATAGATGTATGAAATCTTTTACTTAATCAAAAGGGTGCTAATAATTCCTCAATATGACTTCTTTATGGAAAAAGTTTTCCTGATCACCTTGATTAGGTTGTTGTAGATTGTACTTTCATTGATTTCTTATACCTGCACTTACAACCATTAATATTGTCACAATCCCGCCTATAAAGATCATCCCTCTCTTCTTTGTATTCATTAACTGCCATGAAATATGATGAATGCATGCATTATTTCCTCTCAAAATGGAACATCGTGCTTTATATTTATGCTACTCCATCATAATGATATTATTTTGTTTGTACTTAAAGTGTGTTGTTACTTGCTATACCTGCACATCTAATAGAACTTGTTATAAATATAATGAGGCCAATAACCTCTTCTGAGATATAGTTATGATGATATTTCCTTTTGTGATATAGTTATGAGAAATAATGAATTACTCTAAATGATGATACGATGCACTATTTTATTTATCCTCTAATAGGAGCATAGAGACGATACCGATGCAAGTGAGGAGTAAGATGGAAACCTAATGATTCAACAAATGATGGCTTTCCACTCTTCTCATTAATTATAAATTTATATATATGTATTTATTTTTACTTGTAAATAGAAGTTAGCTCCCACGGCTTGTGCAGGAAATTTTACGTCTTCATGGATAAATGGAATTATTTCTGTAATTGAGTTGCTTATTTCCTTTTGCATTTGATTTCTGCAACTTGTAAATGTGAAATTGAAAAAACAACTCAACACATTAAGTAACTTCATTTAAATATAAATAAATAATTAGAAGTAAATGCTCCTATACTTGATTTATTTTATAAGAACATAAGAAAAATCATTGAATATAAATAAAAACCTCTTCTATGCTCGACAAACTGCAAAGTTTCTTACTGTTATGAGGCATAACTTCTAACATCTGCTATTATTCCCACCTTCACCAAGGTTGTGCATTAGTCTTCCAAGGCTTTTATATGACTTTTCTTAAGACTACACTTGGAATGGTAACAGATGTGAGGTGTTGCACCCTTCTACAACACATATAGCTGTCAGTTTTCTTTCAATATATTCCAGAACTACCTAGAACTCTGTAACTATAAATTTTTTGTACCACCCTCTAATGATTAAAAAAAAAGGTAAACATATATGGAAAATTTTCTTATTTCGTTTCGTGCTAACCAATTATAACCCCTGAAAATGGTTATTTCTACCATGAATGCTACATGAAAATTTGTACCAAGCTTGGACATGCATGCCAAAGACTGTATAACACTATTAAAGACTAGAAATGCCTCCTAGAAAATGGAAAAAAGTAACGGATACATGTGCAAAACTACACTAGGGGAATACAAACCTCAATGGGACATGTAATTTAAGATGGCAACCATTTTGAAAGCAAGAAAATGTTAAAAATATGTGTTTATGAAAAAATTAGAGGAAGAATGGGAAACTATAATACAAAGTCAACTTATCTCATCAAAAATAATTCTTCAAATGGATCTTATTGACTCGGATCAGAAAATATTATCCATCTATTCATGCAATTTGTAATGTATTATCTGACTTACATCCAAAGATGATGTATGGTCCACTAAACAATTAATCAAATTTTGTGTGAGCATCCATATTTTCTTTGTCTTCATCCCACTTTAATGCTAATTCAACTTCATTGAAGATTCTTGCATTTTCCATCTTATAAAATGTTCTCTTAATCTAAGCTTGATTCAGCTCCATAGACAACATAACTTGATTTCTGATCTTTGCAAGATCCATAAGTTGAACATTTCTCACTTCCATGGGATAATTCTCTAATTTAATGTATACATAAGTTCTAAAGTTGTAAGCTCAAGAGAAATCTTTAGTTTTTCTTCCAATCCATAAACCAACTTAAAAGGTGAGTTTGAAATTGACATTTTATGAGTTAATACGGTTAGCCCACAAGGATTCCTTCAACTTGGTGTGCTAAGTTCATTGATTTTCAGCTATAGTATTTTGAATTATTCTTAACATATTTTTGTTTGTGGTTTCATCTACTCCATTACCCCGAGGGCAATAACTAGATAAATTTCTCAAATAAATTCCATTATATACTTCCCACATAGTAATCTTTCCTCCTATAAAATAGTTTGCATTTTCAAAAATTATAGTGGAAAGAACAACTAACCTTGTAATTATGCCTTCATAAAAGTCCAAGATGTTTGTCTCATTATCTTCCATTAAAGAAATAACTTCGTCCCACGCTCAAGTAATAAGTTGTGGTGAGTATCAACATGTGACCCATCGTTGAAGGTGGGTTTATGAGACTGATAAAATCTAAACCCCACTAAACAAAAGGTTTTTCAGCTATAATTGGCTGTAACGGTAATGCTACAAGTATTTATTTTCCTATAAAGAATGCACACTTATGATATTTCCTTACATAAGCATGGTTGTCTTTGAAAAGTGTAAGCCAATAATATCCCCCTTTCATGATTTTGATGGTTCTAGTCTTTTTGAATAATGTCCTCCTCCTTGGATATCAAAAACTTCTCAAGTAACCTTTCAACTTGATTTAAGTCAACGAACCTTAATAAGACACCATTAATATATTTCTTGAATAACACATTATTAAGTGGTAAGAAAGGGATGTTCTTAATTTTGAAATACCTCATTTTTGAGTTGTATGACCTTGAAGGCTATATGTCATGCTCAATATACCTCCTCATGTTCAAAATCTAGTTTTTATGCAGAAAATAAATAGATTCTTTACTCTCATGTAAGTATTGAGCCACGTGCTCGGACAATCCCTTTTCCTCTAATCAGTTTGGTCATTTTGATGATGATGTCATGCTCCCCGACTCTAGTGATTCAACCTATTATTTTATCGATATATCTTTATTCAACAAAAATTCTTTAATGCTTGGATGTGCAACCATCAAATTAATTTTGTTGTTAGAGAGAAAATTCCTGAACTTCTTAAGAGATCTAACAATTGAAAGTACATGTTTTTCAATGAATGAGTACCTTGTTTCGTACTCCATCAGAATTTGACTGAAAAATGAAATTGGCTGTTCCAAGCCTTCTTTATTTTGTTGCATTAACATTGTTGCAATAGTATCCAAGTTAGCATAAGCATACAATGTGAAATATTTAAAAAATCAGGATTTATAAGTGTTGGTGAGGATTTCTAGATCAATCACCATAACATGCTTTAAGATGATATGGCCAAGAAGCTTACCTTAATGAACTGAAAACATGTATTTTTGGGGTTCAAAGTGACATGCCATATTCTCTACATCTTTTAAAAACATATTTGAGCTGTGGTAAATGGTCACTTGCGGTATTTTAAAACACTTTGTGATATTATCTAAATAAACTAAAACAAACTTGTTAATGATAACTTGAAATGCAATATCCATGGCTCTATGAAAGGTTGTACACCAGTATTGGACAAACCGAATGGCATCCTTTTGTATGCATAAATGCCCCATTCAGAAGTGACTATTTGTTTATATTGATCTTCTTCCTTGACAAGCATTTAACTATATATGATATATCCGTCAAGCAAGGAATATCCCTCTGAACTAGAAATTAACTAAAGAATCTTATCCACGGAAGGAAAAGGGTAATGATCCTTAAGAGAAGCCTTATTCAAATCATGGAAATCAACACATAACTTGATTTCACCATTTTTATTTCTTACAGGTAAAATATTATCCACCCAATTGGAGTGCTTAATGGGGAAGATAATGGAAGACTCAATGAGTTTTTCAAGCTCTATCCATATTAGGGGCTCTAACTTGGGATTAATTGGCCTTTTTTTGTCTAAAATTTTAGAACCAGTCTCTAATTCAATATTATGTGGGCTAAAGACAACTCAAAACCTCTCAAATCATTCTATTTCTAGGAAGAAAACATTTGCATACTCTCTACAAATCCAAATAAATGAATATTTTTCAGTTAAACAAACTTTTCCTAGATTGAGGCTCGTACCATCAAGAATAGTAAATTTTTCATGTTGATTTGTACCTACAACAAGTACACCTCTTTCATGATTGATTTCATAATTTTCTTCAAAAATGATTTCCAAAGTCACAAGGCCTTTTGAAATCTTATTTGTTTTGAGTTACAATATTCGATCTCCATATCTATTTTACTGAGTTTTCCTTTATTTTGAGCATAAAATTCTTCTTCATCCTACAAAAATTTGATTATACATGCATCATTATCGAAAACATGCCAATGCATTGTTATCCCAAATTCACCCTCAAGGTAAATTTTGGTAACTTATGCAAATTATTTAGGCTCAAGTAGGTTGAAATGGTTTGAGGGAAAAAATATGGATTTTCCGGGTACCTCTCCCTTTTCTCTAACTCCCTATCTAAGAAAAATCCAACGAGTTAGTTAAAATTGCAAAAATGTGAAAAATTGAGCTTGCAGACCTATTTTAATGCAAATCAGGTTTGAGAGCTGTGAATGGAACCAAGGAAGATCATAGCATGGTTTATTGTACCAAATTCAGGCCTAAAATTCTAAGGAGACAGTGAAATGTAGCAGAATCGGATATTTTTGTCCTGGGCTACGGAGTTCGGTCGGGATAGCCAAGACCCAAAAAACATTTTTTCTGAAATGGATGAAAATCGGTTAAGTCGGGCGAAATGTCCCATGCCATACATGGGATGTTAGGACGTGTGAGACCCGCATGGCCGAATATAGCTACAAGCATAAGGAAGCGGTGAAATCAGATAAATTTAGCCTGTGTGATCTGCAGAACATAGGGATGTGTAGGACCCACATGGATGAAATCACCGATTTGCAAAGGAACGGAAAGCGAAGGAAGTGGAGGTCAATGGCCCTCACTACTCGGTCAATGTCGGGACAAGCGGGACATGAATTCCTCAAAACCTGATTTTGCCAAAAATCATAGAATACATGAGTCGAGGGTGTTTTGGATGAAGTGGAGGTTTTCTTTCCACATCACACAAGGGACATCTTAGACACCAAGACCTGATTTCAGCAAAATAGCCACATATAAAGGAAAACTCAATGCCTGACCCTCCCGAACTTCAAATGGCCATAATGTTTGACTCCGAGATCTGATTTGCATGAAATTTGACTTTCTAGAATGAGAATGACATCCTCTATGTCAATTATAATAATTAAAATAAAGGAAAAATCCCTTGATATGATAAATTAAATACCTAATCCTTTTAAATGATAGAAATTCCTAGAAACCCAAAATATCTGCTCACACTCAAAAGGCCATAACTTTTGCATTTCTCAATGAAAACATGAAAAATTGGTACCATTGGAATTGTGGTTCCATTCCTAATGTAAAAATTCAATAAATCCATAATTTTGTTAAAAATAAATGGATAGATTTCAGAAACGATCCTAGTTGAACAATGGTTTTTTTGGTAGTTGGGATGCATTCAATGAAACATGGGCTGACATATTTCACTATTGAAAGTTATGGGCAATATGGGGGGACATTTACAAGCAACATACAATTATTTCACTCCATTTAATACCTTTTGAAAGTGGTTGAATGACAGATTTTGGGATTTTAATTTTCCCTCTTGTTTTGTCTTTTCAGATTTCTTTAAATTGGAGTGTTGGGCTCATTATAAAGAAAGATAGTTTGGAGTAGCAAAAATATGTCAAAAAAAAATTTTTGAAGCCAATGTTTTGCAAGCCCTTATAGTGGAATCTTTGCATGGTGATCGAGGCTCCTATTTTTAGTAGAGTGAACTTTACATATCATGAAGCAATAAATATAAGTTTGTGGATGTCTCTTCCCCTTCTCTATTTACTTCATTCTTCTTTCCATTTCAAATAATATTACAAATACATTGTTTCTATTTTATATTGTTATGGGGATTCATCATCATTGTGTATGTATGGGATATTACTATCAGTGTATTTGCTAGACTAGGGAGAACTATTATCACCCCTTATAGTATGCACTTTTCTTCTATTTTTCAAACAACGAAAGACTATTCTCACACTCTTGTTTTCTAGTGTATCACCACTTTAGTGTAGGATTTGTTTTCGCACACTCTCTCTCCCTACTCCCTTGGAAAGATAGTTTAGGACAAGATAGTTTCACCTGCATTAGAGTAGATTGTGGAAGGTAATTTAGGAGAAAGAACCAACTTTCCTCTCGAAGGTTTATCTCAAGTAGCAAGTCCCACAACTTTGAGATAGTACCCATGTTATCAAATTACATAGTCAGCTTAAGGAGCACACACACTTGTGCAAAGCATCGGGTGTTGTGATTTGGTTATAACATGCATATCATTATCTGGAACAAATGGTCTCACTAAAACCTAGATATGAGGCTATAACATGTCACTTTCGATGTTAGCAGGTATGTCAAATTGAGAACCAATTGCAAAAGCCTATCAACATGTTTATTTTTATCTCTAGGGATAGCTTGAACATTAACAGAAAGAAAATCATCAAGAAAATCCCACACTCTATGTCTATAAGTTCTCATTAATGGGTTCTTGCAAGTATTATAACCTCTAACCTAGTGAATAACAAGCTCGTTGTCCCCAAAAATCTGTAAATCCTTGATTTTCTTCTTTCTTGCCCACTCCAAACTATGAACAAGGGCTTCATACTCTACAACATTTTTAGAGAAAGAAAATTGGAACTTAATAGCTGTAAAATATTGTTGTTTTGAAGGTGAAATCAACATTAAACTAGCTCCTAAACCATGCTAGTTTTTGGAGCCATCAAAATAAATTTTCCATAAACCATTATCTTGCTGATTTTCTCTCTCCATAGATGGTATTACAGTGTTGTCCTCATGAATACAATAAACTCCAAGGCCTTTTCCTTCAATAAATTATTCTTCAATGATCTTCCATGGATCATACTCATGATCTTCATCAGTTCTTTGATCCTTGAAAATATCTATTACACCTTCTAATGCATAACCTTGGTTTTAGCCTCAAAATCATCTAGTTGCTCTTCACTTACAGTATAATTTGCATTAACAACACTAGGTGTAAAAGGATCAATATGAAAATTTGACAAGGGCTCTGAATTGATAGTTACCTTAGCTCCATACCAAGTTCTGAAAACTAAATATGTCCAATCTGCTGAAAGGTAACCACTAATATTGGATGTGAAGTCTCTAGATAAGTACATGGAAAAATAAGGTGGTAGATCCACCACCATCACATCTTGTGAGATTGTAACACTTGGACATGCATGTAAAGTTAGTTTCAAATATTTGATTATTACAATGGTATTATTTGATGAATCTCCAAGTTCTAACAATCCTTTGGTAGTTGGCTCATACTTAAGACCTAGCTTTTCAGCGACTGACTTTGCCATAATAGTGTTGTTATCTCCGTTATCAAACATGCAATTATGAACTAATGAATTTTCAATTATTAAAAAAGGTAGAAACAAAGAGGATTAACCATTTTTACCTCTTTAACTATTGTTTTCACCTAGGAAACTTGTTTTTCTAAACCATTAGTTTGTGAATCTGCAATATCCATCACAATGTTGGCTTTGTTTTCTACACGATCATACTCCATTGATTGTAATTTAACCCGTAAGATCATGGACCAACAATTCTTTTTTCTCGGAATAAACAACATATCCCACATGCTCATACTGATGTTATAATTCTTAATATGATCAATAATATTGAATAAAACAACACTTATCTTGAATTCAATTTTTATAAGAGTAACTTGTACTTGAACATTAGGTGAAAGAAAACTCTTACTAGCAACAATATTATGATTTTCACAAACCGGTACAAGAGTTTTATCACTTAAATTTTTCTATACGGCTATTTTTTTCTCGATCTAGCAATAGCTAAAAACATTCATCCTTCTCTCTGGTTGTAATTTCATTATTTACAAACACATGATATAGTATTTCAAAATTTACCATTGTTGCATCTGGCTTCCCCTGTTGTTCTTGTGCAAAATTTTGGTTCTCTTAGGCTGCAAACATTATAATTTTATTAAAAATAATGAAGTGTCTCTTCTTGATTCATTTGGGGAATAGTAAATCCCCAAAGTACCATCTCTGTAGATTTATTTAAATCACTAGGCTGCATACTAGTATCTTCAACCATGTTTTCTTACACAAGGACCAAGGCTATCAAAGTTGTAGAGGCATTAGGATTAGCTACAACAAGAGGATTAGTTTTTGTAATAACTTGTTATGGTTGGTATGACCTATATCCTTGAGCAAGAGGCATATAGTTATTATAACATAGAAAAGGTGATTGGTATGGGTTGCTAGTTTGATATTGATTTCTTTTATCTACACTACCTCTTTTAACAAATATTTAACAACTCTCTATAAATGATCAATCTTATTAGGATGAATTTTAGGAGCTATAAATGCTTTCTCAGCTAGTGGAATAGGGGCTAGCTTAGGAAAAATGGGCATACATGGTCTAGTGGTAAATTTTCCATCTTGTATAAGGTTGTTTTCTAATTTTATTGAAATATCAAAGGCTGTAGTAAGAGAAGTTCCACCCATAGAATAGATCATGAAAACAATATCACTATTTAATGCACACAAATAATATAAAAAAACATGCTTAGGTGAAGGATTGACTACTATTGGAATCTTCTCCCATGTTACGGTAAATCTTAAATTGAAATTAGACATGAACTCTTTGGGTGCATGCTTAATAGTATAAAGATGTTCAATATGGGATAATTGGTCTGATTTTTCTTCAAATTACTTGTACAATGCATAACCTAATGCATCCCAAGTGGTTATTGTTCATATTGCAAAATTTTTGTATCATTGAAGGGATTGATCTTTAAAAGAGGTAGCAAGCATCCTTAGTGAAACATCTTCATGTGTGATATTATGGATATAATAAAGGGATAATGTGTCACTAATATGTCAAAGCTGGGTAACTTTATTTTCATCAATAAAAAATGGAAGAATCTTTAGCGAAACAACATGTATATCATGATAAACAAAAATTAGCAAAGTGATGTAATTAGTAAAAGAAAGGAATGTTATAGGTGGGGAAACCATTGGAAAAATAGGGATTTGAACCAAAAATTTACATTTAGGCAAGGAGGGTTGGGAAAACTAGACCTGTTATATGGTTTTGTATTTCCAACTCTTCTCCTCCTAATCGAATTAAGAGATAATTGAAAAAAATCGGGGGATGACATCTTATTGATGCGTTGGAGTTATTGCAAGCATATATTGTGGAAAAAAACAATTCACACCCTTCTAGTGCAAGTTAATATTTGCTACAAAAGTAGAAATCTTTCTTGATATTCATTTAAAATGTTATGGTAATATCTTTGCTTAAATTGATTGAATGTCTCTTAATATTACAGCGCTTAAATATTTCTATATATCATTTTGAATGTTATTTTTCCCTACAAATAATTGTTATAGATGTTGATCTTGATCAAGAGCATCTCTATGAAGAGCCATATAATCACATCAATGAATGCTAAAATAATGCTAAAAGCTTGTTTTTTTCCCATTAGGCATGCCAAAAACTTTTATCACTCGGAATTACACATTTGTGTAGGAACAATTATCTTACTCCAACACAATGGGATCTCCTCCGAGTTATGGGCGCCTCCGAATGAGGATAACCTCCAAAGAGGGTTGGTTTCCTTAATGGATCACTAAATTTATAATTCTAATAGGGTTGAGGGTTAAGGGAACTAAAAAAATTAAAGGTGATAAAAGGTGATACACTAAATTCATGTAGGACGTAAAATTACACAACAAAAGATGAAGAATGATGGCTTCACTCCACTCAATTTCTAACACATTATATACTCACGATGGATTTAAAACACACTTATGTGTTTATAAAATAATCAAATTTACTTATTGAAGTTTCTTCTTAGGATATTGATATGCAAAGGAGTAAATGAAACTCACTTAAAACAAACCTAAAAACTACTTTTACACAATAAAAGAAGATTGAGAATGTAGGAAAAAATTAGTCTTTATTATTCTAAGGTGCACAATACAACATCTGCAGCATAAGTCCTGGAAAAAATAAACTACCCTCTAGTACTTGTCAAAAATTCAATATATATCAAATCACTCTCACTTATACCCCAAAATAGTTCATGCGCTAGTTTTTAATCTTCCCCATGCATGTTTAATTTACTCAAAATCCAATAAGTCCAAGGTTAATAATAGCCTGTTAGTTCACTTCTCACTACGGTCAAACTAGAATTGATTACTTCAACCCATCTTAATCATGTAGAATAAAATCAAAACCTCCTTTTGAGAGGTAAATATCATTTTTGCATATATTAATTTAGTTTTTATATTACAAGGTGAGTGTACCACCTTTAATTTAACATAAAGTCTAATTTTGGACTTTGTGGACACATGCGTAAATAATTAATTTTATCTTTTCTACGCATACCTTTTGGATATTGATGATCTATTTGGTCCTATATTTTCCTAGGATAGCATATTATGATGAAAATAATTTATCTTCACCTTCGAAGGCACATGTGTATGTTAAACTAATATGTTAAAGTAATAATGACCCCTTCCTCAATGATTTTTGAATTAGATTTTGGGCATAATTAATTATTGATTAAATTCTCAAGGGACATTTATTTGAATAAGGTGAGAAAAATTATTTTTCACCCTACGCAATGTTTTCAAACATATGATTAATCCTAGGAAGGGTACTACTCACGACCTTTGTCAACTTGCAAGAAAACCTAACTAGGGTTAAGTTAATATAACCGAGGTTTGGTTTAAGAATGTTGATTCAAAATTAGGTACAAACCCTAAAACATAGCTTTCTTTCATTTACATATTGTTTCTCCTTCAAAATTTTAAGGTATGGAGACTTTGCAAAAATATTTTTGGCACCTTTTTTTGAGCTTTTGATTTTCCGTCTTTTCTAGCTTATATATTAAATGAGGAAATGGAACTCTGTGTTGGCTATTTGTTCCAAAACTACCATGGCCTCTAACCTTTTTACATTTGGCTCATATTTACATGCATGAATGTTTGTCTTCTTTGAGGTTTTTGTTACTAAATAAGAGGGACAACAACCACTTTTATTATTCAAGCTTCAATTAAATAACCACTTTGAGTTTGAACTATGCTCTTATGCTCCATCATGATATTTATTTAGATATGAATTTGCATTATTTATAGTGTGGGTTATTTCCTGGATGTATTACCGACTTGAGATGGTTTGAAATGACATGTAGGTCATACCACTTTATGGTTTTTCACCCCTATGCATATTTCTCTGTTATGGGTCATTGTTATAGTTGCTAAACTCATGTTGTTTTTTCTCTTGTGTTTTTGTTTCAGAATATTTTGGCTCACTTTGGATCTTAGTTCCATTGTATTCTGAAATGCTTGGAAATGCAAGGTAAGATAAAATATTTTCCTTCAAAGAAAATGATCTAGGTATATTTTCCACACTGAGACCACGATAAAATATTTACTTGCAATTATAATATTTCTGCATTGACATTTCTTCTATTTCACCGTTTTATTACTCCATCCACTACCCTTTCATGGCTTTATGTTACTTTGTACTTGTATATGGCTTGTTTTTTAATCATACATCACCATATCGAAAGCTAGGTTATCTTTCTATCCTTGATTTACTATGTGTGATCTTAATTTTTGTTCTATCCTTGAGTGTGGGTAGTTTTAGTACTTGCCCACTTCCCTTCAACACTTTTGATATTGATCATGATATTGCTGCCTATATTATGGACACTATTATAGTTTTAATTTAGTATGGTGTTCGATGTCAGATCATGGATTATTGTTGACTCTAATTCATATATGGTGTATGATGATTGTTAGAGAAAATTTTATATAGATGTTGACATGTTGTTGGACATGGTTATATATATATTTATGGATGTTGTTAGGAAATGTGATATTTAGATATATTGAGTAGTCCAAGAAAATTAAATTTAAAATTGATGATTATGTAGTTGTTGATGAAATTGTAAGTGATATTGTTGATTGTTTGAATGTTGTTATGATTCATATATATATATATATTGATGATTTTGAAATTATATTATATTAATTTGGATGTTCTGATATGGCCATGAGGCCAAAGGGGTATTTGTATTGTGTAGGTTAAAAATATCACAACAAACATTAGGGGATTGGAGACCAACCACATTGGAATTCTAGATGAATTCAACAAGGTCACCATGGCAACTTGTATTGTTCGTGTGTGTGTGTGTTTGATTGTTAGGGATTCCTATGGGGGATCACCTTTAAATGTGACCAAGGGTTATGTGTATTTATTTATTTGGTTCCTTTTTATTGATGTTGCATGTGTTTATTTTGTGGTGCTTTTACCCTTTCATTAATTATTATATGGTGTGTAAATTTTGTGAGTAATCATATTGTTAAAATAAATAAATCAAATATGTCATAAGAAGGTAATTAATGAGAGTTGTTGACCATGATTTAAAGTGTTATAAAACAATGTGTAAGTAATGTGTACGTGTTGTAAGAGATGTGTAAGTAAATGTTTGAGTGTGAAGCACTCCACCATCTTGGAAATTCGAAATTATCCTTGGAGGCTGATTTTTGAGGCTTGTGGGACAAGTTTAACTTGTCCCATACCTCTTAAATTTATTTACCAACCATACCTATGGTTGGAGAGTTAAATTTATCCCTTCTTTATTCATTTTTGTAAGTCAAGTTGAATGTTTTTTTTATTTCACTTTTCTTACATGCTTTTAATTTCAGTCCTTTGGTGTGTGGGCTTGTTTTGGAGTGTGTAAGTAAACTATCATTTATTCACCTACTTATTTATTGTGCCTTGGAGATTGAAGTTGACTTATTAGTTGGAGTTGAGGATGTGTGATGTGGCATCCAACATGGATCCACCTCATCCTCTTCTCTTTCCTCTTCTATATATTTGAATTCGTTGCCTTGTTTTGGGTTGCTTCATTTTTGGAGACTAGATTCTTGGGTGAATTCCTTACTGTTTTGGGAGCTCTTGTTTTGAAGAAGTTTTGGGAAGATTGTTGCATGCTTGTGCTTGGCTGTTCTTGGATTGCTTGCATTGAGATAAAGCTTGCTAATTTTGGAACTTAGAACAACTCCATTATGGAGAGGTAGGAGCTTGGCTCTTGAACTGCTCTTCTTTTGTAAATGTAAATGTTAATGTGTGAATTTTTGGCATGTTTTTGGGTTGTTGGGTAGATGGCCTAGGAATGGTGTAGGAGAAGACTATGGGGTTCTTTTTTTTTTGGGAGGCACAAGTGTGTTTTAGGGAGGTATAAGGGTGGAGGAGTTGGTATTTTGGTTCCACATTACAATAAATAGCTTTTATTTCTTTACTCATTTATGGGGTACCATAATAAGTTGGAGAGGCATAAGGAAATGTGAGGAATAAGGGGTACTTGGGGGAGGCATAAGGGCATGTCAGGGATTTGAAATGATATATATATATATATATATATATATATATATATTGGTGGTTTGTTCTCAAGTGGTGATACCCATTTCCCTTTGGGAGGCATAAGTAACATCCCCATAGTTTCTTGCTCCTTTAGATTGCTTGATGAAGCCTTAGTATTGTTTGTCATGTTTTAATGTAGTTGCAAACTACATTCTATTTTGGACTGTGTTTTATTGTGAAAAAGTTGCTTGCATGTTTTGTGGAAGTCTTTTGTTGTCATGAGTTGGATCACATATTTTATTGCATTATGGTTGGGGCTTGGGGGCCAATGAAGAAGGATGGCTTCTCATTTTCATTGGATGTTTGGTTAGGTGGAGAGCATTGTCTTTCCCCTACTCTTGTTGTGATCAAATTGGAAGAACAAAAAATCTACATGTTGTTGTTCTGGAGCTGAGAAATAACAAAGATAGTTTGATAGTCCCTTGTGAAATGAAATATTATTGTATCCCCTTTCCCACTTGAAGTGAATGATCTATGTATTGATTGTAAGGGAAACATACCTTGTATTGAAAATGAAAGTTTAAAATTGAAATGTAAAATTACTTATACTCTGTACTCTATTTTGGAAAGAATGATACATAATTTGTATGTTGTATTTTGAAATCAAAGGGAAAGGAGGTTGTAGGATTTTCATTTAATTAATGGAAGTGTTTTCCTTGTTCATATGATATTTTTTCCATTTGAAATCTTTGTTTAACATGCACTATGAAATCCGTGTTTAGATAGTGGAAAAGAGAAATACATGAGAAGAAAATGTATAGTTACGTGTCATATATAATGTATGAATTTTGGAAATAATACAAGAAGGAAGTTGTAAAGTTGTCTTTGGAATAAATAAATTATTGCATAACTTTCCTCAAATTGTAACATTGTATTGAATTCAATCATCTAATTGTGTGTTGTAATCTCGGTATGAAAGGAAGAAATGTTTTTATGGAAGTGTAATACTCTTTTATTTTGAAATATGTGCAAATAGAAAGTCAAAGATGTATCTTAGTTTTTGAATATACTAAATGTATTAAATCTGGATTGGAACATATCATAATACTTGGAAGAATAAAATGGAAAATAAACCCTTTAAAAATTTAATCCCTCTCTATTATTTTCAAAATGGCAATTATTTAATCCAAAATGCACTGATCAAACTCGTAACAATGAAATAGCAAAATAAAAATTAAAATGAAGAATTTTCCCTTAAAAAGTTCAATTAGACAAAAATACTTAAAGGAAATCTTTTAAAACTAGGAAAACTCGTTCAAAGCTTTCACAGTCGTTTTGCTATCAAAATTGTAAAATTTCGAATTGGAATTCAATCATATAGATCTACCTCACAAAATTATCCTAAATCCACCTAAGAACAATTCTCCATTTCTATTTGACATGTTGAGAGAGGAATAAGAACAAATTGAGAAAATTTAATAAGTTTAGTTTTTACCAGTTTGCACTATAAAATCCTACAGATCATTTTCATGAAATTGAACCCTTAAAATTTATAAAAATTAAAAATTAATGAATCTTTTGCAAAGAGGATGTCGATAGATTTCCATAAAGTCCTTGTTTACCCAAAACTGAGCCCTCTATCAAAATTTATGGCCTTCTGAAGTTTTTCTTCACTTCACGTCAAAAAAATTTGCGAAACATTTCTTGGCGAGCCCAAGGCCCGAATTTTTCCTTAGAACTTCACAAAACTTTTGGGAAATTTTTTCAAATTTTCCCCACTGCCACACCAATGTGCAACCACTTAGAGGCTGCCATGTGGCACAACGAGGTGTTTGGTGGAGGGTGGATCTCTTTTTAACTTAACACTTGAGAAAATTCTTGGGAAAGTTTTTCAAATTTTCCCGACCACTCGTATCGACCCACTGACCAATCAGGATCTACCACATGGCATCGCAACGATTCAGCAGAGGAATAGGTTCCTTTTTTTTCCTTTGGCGTCTTAGAATTTTTTTGGGAATTTTTTTTAAATTTTCCCCATAGACAAGCGTCCAATTAGGAGATGCCACGTGGCATCATGAGGCGTCGGCAGAGGCACGGTGAGTGTGATCCTTTTTTCCCTTTGGGGCATTAAACTAATTTTCTCCCCATCACCCCACATTCTCTACATTGGCTTTGAGATGCCATGTTTCCCTTACGGACTTGCAGGAGCGTGGGCTCAAAATTGTCTTTTTGCCCCACGTAGGAGGAGTTTTCAAATTGTCTCCCGCCACCCCGCTTTTCCCCACATGGCTTAGGAGGTGCCACGTGTCCCTTGCAGACCCACAGAGCACAGGAAAAGGTGGTTTTTCACCCACATGTGGTAAATTTTCCAAAAGTCTCCCGCAACCCCGCAGACCCACCCTTTGGGAAAATTTTTCTCTTAGGCCCGCAAGCCCGCTCCTGGGGAAAATTTTCACCCCAAGACCCACCGGCCGATAACTTGAAAAATATGAGGAGTTAGGAGGACTTATTTATATCATTGGAAAGGTGAGGAAATTTCCTATCTAATGGAAATTATTTTGGAAAATTTTGAGTGCGTTATTTTGAGAAAAATCAAGTTAAATATTTAAGCTGTTAAAGAGTGGGTATGGTGAGGAATTACCCTCTTAACCTAATTTAACCTTCTATCCGTAAATTTTTTACCTTTTGACCTCTAATATGTGTTAAAAAAATAAAATTACATTATAGTGGATTAGAATTTACCTAAAACTTGTTAGTGACAATCTGTTGTCTTGTAACCTAGTTATAGACTCCTTTAAATAAAAAAATTATTCCATAATTTTCCTAACTAATCCTAGGTTGTTTTGGGTCTCAAGTGGGTTGTTTTTAGTGGGTGTTACACTTAGTATCGAGGCATGGGTTCAAATCTTGGACCTTTGGGCACACTAGAAAACTTGAGACATGAACCGTAAACCTATCACACTTATGAATCTAAGAAAACAAACTTGTTTGAAAATTGAACAAAAATATGTATGAAGAAATATTACATTACTCTGTTCATTTGAAGTACCAAAATTAAAATAATAATAAAATAACAAGTTGTTTGAATTTTTATACTTGCTAATTGGCATTTTATACGAACACAGGTAACTAAGAATGTTATATTAAATTGACTTTTGTGAACTTCTAGTGTAGTGGAAATTTGGTTCTCGCTTTGAAAATGTGTTGTTTTACAAGTCTTAAATCTTGATTTAATTGTATGATCCATTAAGCCCTTTTAAGACCATTCCTTATTGGAGTGGTTGGAATGATAACTTGTATGGTGTGATTCTCATGGTTGGACAATAGTGAATGTGATTTGGGGTCAAGAAGAGTAAATTAAAGTTTTTAGAGATTCTTTCCTTCATTGGTTAAGTAAGATGGTCTAGTTGTCAGTTTTCCATTTTGTTACCTATATGGGAGAGTGGAAATTAAGTCGAGTGTTGTTTTGGACCCAGTCTTGTGTATGTCTCCTTAGAACTGATCATGAGGCAAAGTATCCCTATTAGTGGCCATGAAGGGTCGTGTGGAGTGAATGTGGTGTTAACTTTTATGTTTTACATTCATAATCTTGTGTTACTTTATTAAGGACCAACATCTTATTTTATGATTGGATTGAGAATATTTGAGGCTCTTTTAATTATTTATATTTTTACAAGAATTTTCAGACTTTGCAATGTGGCTACTTATCCACTTTTGTTGATTATTGACATTTCTTTGATTTTATTTTGATTGGTGACTTAGAGCTCATTATGTTGTTGGTTATTTAGCTAAACATTACGTGGTTCCTTCTTGCATGATGATGAGCTGGTTCTATGCTTCTTGTATTGTGACATTTCATCGTATGGGGGTACACCTTGGTGTCTTGAATGTCTTCTTAGGTTCTTAAAGTTATGCCTTGGTTTTGGATGCACGGAACCTTGAGGGTGTCTAGGATCTTAGAGTGACTTTTTGTTTCTCGACCTTGCTAGATAGAGAGTTCGTTGTGTTGTGCATTCTAGTTGGCAGTCTATTAGCGGTGGTGGTGATTCTCTTATAATTTGGTAAGATCTTGAACCTCATGGAGTAGAGGGGTTTAATTGTGGGCTAATGAATTATGTTAGGATTGGGTTGCTTTTGTCTTTCTCTGGATGTTAGTGGAAAAGTGTGTGTCTAGTAGTGGCTTCTTTTTTATGGCATGTTAAGTTTTATCAGGATTTTCTTATTTCATTATATAAAGTAGTGACTTGAGGGTTGTATGCATCTTGGTAATTATGGTTAGAATTAATCCCATTCAAGTATTATGTGTGTAAATTAAGTAAGTTTTTTTGCCTCTTGACCTATAAATAAGTCTACCCTTTCCTTAACTTTTTTTTAGTTACTATGAATAATACTCTATGACCTATTAATTTTTGATTATGTGGAGACACTTATGGATATTTTGAGTCTTTTAGACCATGACATTAGTGATGATAGTTTAATTACACCTTGATAATTTAATCTCGGTGGTATTTTATAATGGGATTCTCTTTGCAAAATTGTAACTCTTAGTCGTAAAGCCATGTTGAATAAGATGGTTGATTGTCTGCTTACATTTGACCCTTCTAATGAGTATGTGGTATTATTATACTTAAAATAATTCCTTGACATTTTGATTTCTTGGTTGGTGGTATCCTGTGGTAATATGGGTGTAGATTTGAAAACTTTCCTTATCTTATCAAGTGAGTAAAATGTTGTCACCAAAGTAACAAACATTGTTAAACCCTAGTAGATCAGTAAAAGTAATTATGCTTCCTTAATGGGTCTTCATTGTAACTTCCTTTAAGAACTTTTAGAAACCCACTAGGAATGTTTTATGATACTTGTAATTACTGGAAAACTCTTGAAATATTGTTGTGATTCCTTTTTTATTGTTACCTAGTTCTTCCAAATTAATAATGTGTTTTCTATGTTAAATGCCCCTTGTTTCCTTAGAATTAAAAATGTGGTGTGTTGATTTACCTCTCTCTCCCATAAAAGTAATATTTTGATATGTTTATCGCTCCTTCTCATTATTATTTTTTTAATTGACAAATTGACTCACCCAAACAACATAAAACTGTAATTGAGGAGATTTGTCCTTAAAGCTTAACAAATAAACAAGAACATAGAAAGAGAAAATGGTCCTTAAAACATAGAACATAAAAATGGTACTAAATCAAAAAATGATTGACTTCTTTAGATTTAGTTGGTATAAATTTATATTTTTCTAAATGGTTGACTTCTTTTTTTGTTTGATTCTTAAAACAAAAGTTTAAAAATAATACTATAGGAAAACTTAGTGGTCTTGAATTAACTTGTATTACCATTAAAAGTTAATTGTACCCTCTCGAGTTATAGAAGTGTTTTCCTTGAATAGTTCCTTGATTTTAAATGTTTTACTGATTTAGGTGTCCTTGTTGATTAACCTCATCCTGTGTGATCCTCAAATTTTGTTACCTTGTGTAGACTTGTTCCTCATGTAAATTTGGTCATAGTTGATTTTTGCTAGCCTTGTCTAGACAACAAACATTGAAATCATGGCTTAGACTTAGTAGAAACCTTAACTTTTATTATTGTAGTATGTTGTATTCCTTGGGAAACTATGTCGTTGTTCTCAAACTCATGGAATTCTCCTTATTTTTCCTCTATTTGGTGGTTACTCTACGAGACTCTTTTTAACTCTTCATGTTATATTCTTATGTGTGGTATCTTAATTGATAGCATAAATTTACTCTCTACATTTAAATGTTTATAGCCTTGCATGTAGAAATTTTAGAACTCATCCCTTGCAATCACCCTTCTTCTTGCTGAATTACATTGGACCAAACTTAGGTTGGAGACCCACACTTGTTTGAAGCAAGCAATCCCATAATATGATGATCCTTTTCTATTGCATTTGTTCCTATCTCTCTTTCTAGTGACTTCGAGAAGGAATTTGAGTCTAAGGGGAGGGGGATGTAGTGCCCACTTCCCTTCAAAATTTTTGATATTGATCATGATATCACTTGACTATATTATGGACGTTATTATAGTTTTTATTTAGTATGGTGTTAGATGTCAAATAAAGGATTATTGTTGACTCTAATTCATATATGATGCATGATGATTGTTAGGGACATTTTATATAGATGTTGACATGCTTATTGGACATGGTTATATATATATATATTTATGGGTGCTTGTTAGGATATGTGATATTTGGATATATTGAAAGTTAAGACCGAGAAAATTGAATTTAAAATTGATGATTATATAGTTGTTGATGAAATTGTAAGTGATATTGTTGATTGTCTACATGTTGTTATGATTCATATATATATATTGATGAATTTAAAATTATATTATATCCATTTGGATGTTCGATATGGTCACAAATCGAAGGGGTATTTGTATTGTGTAGTTAAAAATACCACAACAAACATTGGGGATTGGAGACCAACCACATTGGAAATCTAGATGAATTCAACAAGGTCATCATGGCAACTTGTATTGTTTGTGTGTGTGTGTTTTATTGTTAGGGATTTCTATGGGGGATCACCTTTGAATGTTACCGAGGGATATGTGTATTTATTTATTTGGTTCCTTTTATTGATGTTGCATGTGTTTATTTTGTGGTTCTTTTACCCTTTCATTAATTATTATATGGTGTGTAAATTTTGTGATTAATCATATTGTTAAAATAAATAAATCAAATATGTCATAAGAAGATAATTAATGAGAGTTGTTTGCCATGATTTAAAGTGTTATAAGTAATGTGTAAGTGTTGTAAGAGATGTGTAAGTAAAATTTATATTGTGAAACACTCCACCTTGGAAATTCGAAATTGTCCTTGGAGGGTGATTTTAGAGGCTTGTGGGAAAAGTCAAACTTGTCCCATACCTCTTAAATTTATTTACCAACCATACCTATGGTTGGAGAGTTAAATTTATCCCTTCTTTATTCATTTTTGTAAGTCAAGTTGAATGTTTTTTTATTGCACTTTTCTTACATGCATTTAAATTCATTCCTTTGGGGTATGGGCTTGTTTTGGAGTGTGAAGGTAAACATAATTTTTTCACCTACTTATTTATTGTGCCTTACAGATTGAAGTTGATTATGAGTTGGAGTTGATGATGTGTTATGTGGCATCCCACATGTATCCAACTCATCCTCTTCTCTTTCCTCTTCTATATATTTGAATTCTTTGCATTGTTTTGGGTTGCTTCATTTTTTTTGGAGAATGGATTCTTTGGTGAATTCCTTGCTATTTTGGGAGCTCTTATTTTGAAGAAGTTTTAGGAAGATTTTTGCATGCTTGTGCTTGTCTGTTCTTGGATTGATTTAAATGAGATAAATCTTGCTGATTTTGGAACTTGGAACAACTCCATCATGGATACGTAGGAGCTTGGTTCTTGAAATGCTATTCATTTATAAATGTAAATGTTAATGTGTGAATGTTTTAGCATGTTTGTGGGTTGTTGGGTATATGGCCTAGGAATGGTGTAGGAGAAGATTATGGGGTTGTTTTTGTTGGAGGCACAAGTGTGTTATAGGGAGGTATAAGGGTGGAGGGAGTTGGGATTTGGGTTCTAACTTACAAGAAATTACTTGAATTTCTTTACTGTTATGGGGTGCCATAAGAGGTTGGGGAGGTATAAGGAAATGTGAGGAATAAAGGGTACTTGGGCAAGGCATAAGGGCATGTTAGGAATTTGAAATGATATATATATATATATATATATATATATATACATACATACATACATACATACTACATACATACATACATACATACATAAGTACATACATACATACATACATATACATATATATATATATGGTGGTGATACCCATTTTCCCTTTGGGAGGCATAAGTAAGCATCCCCTATAGTTTCTTTCTCCTTTGGCTTGCTTGATGAAGACTTAGTATTCCTTGTTATTTTTAATGTAGTTAAGTAAACTACATTTTTTTCTGGATTGTGTTTTATTGTGAAAAAGTTGCTTGTGTGTTTTGTGGAAGTCTTTTGTTGCCATGAGTTGGATCACATATTTTATTGCATTATGGTTGGGGCTCGGGGGCCAATGAAGAAGGATGGCTTCTCCTTATCATTGGATGTCTTGGTTGGGTGGAGAGTATTTCCTTTCCCCTACTCTTGTTGTGATCAAATTGGAAGAATGAGAAATCTACATGTTGTTGTTTGGAGATGAGAAATAAAAAGAATCTTGCTGATCCCTTGTGAAATGAAATCTTATTGTATCATAGCGTAACATATTACATTGGTTGGTTAGATGGTTTCTGTAACCGTTTTTGCAGCAACTGTATTTCTTTATTTATATCCTTCTCTTCATTGTTTTGTATATATGAATAAAAGAAAAAATATTTTATGTTCTGTAAACATTGGTATCAGAGCACAAAACGATTGGACGACATGGGAGGAGGCACCTGAAATCTCTTGCTCGCCAACTCGGCCAAGAGACTTGCATGGAGTTTGGGTGACCCATGTGGGTAGAAGTGAAGGAGGATGGTGGATAATGGAAATGTGAGTAAATCTAGTGACCTCTTATAAGCCATAAGTGACAAGGCCATGTTAGGATATTGTGGCGAATAACGTATTGAGGACAAATTCCTCAATTTTTTTGTTTATTTAGTTTTGTGTTGGTTGTTTTTTTTTTTCAATAAAGTGAAAATGATGCATAGTTTCCTATTTGGGACTTCCTACATTGAAAACTAGTGTCGTGGGGAATAGAAAAGCACCGAAAGGCATTCATGGTACTCGACTAGGTTTTTGGTAAATTGTAAAACCACCAAGGTAAAATCCTCTTAGTTCGTGGTAAACCTGTAAAACCACTGAGGTATCATCCTCTTGGTTCATGGTAATTTTTGCACCGTAAAACCACCGAGGTGAACAATCAGAAAGCTCTCCTGTCCCTCTAGGTTTATGGTCAACCTTAGAACAACCATGTGTATCGAGACCATGTAGAACATGCTCGTGAAGAAGATCCTATTTGCATGTGTGTTCTCATTGAGTGGGGGACATCTAGTATCAGGAAATGTATGTTTGTATGAACAATGTAATAAGGGGGAGAGTTAGCATAACATATTAGATTGGTTAGTTAAATGGTTTCATGTAACCGTTTTTGAAGCAAATCGTATTTCTTTATTTATATCCTTCTCTTTGTTGTTTTGTATATATGAATAAAAGAAAAAATATTTTATGTTCTATAAACATAATTTTTGGCATGTGTGTATATCTCTCCCCATGAGTTTCATGACATGGACTAACTCTCGTAGATCCTAACTCTTGCAATTGTAGCAGAGATTAACATCTTTGCATTTTGATCTAATGGAAAGCATGTTCCAACAATTAGTATCGAGTGATAGGTCTCAAGTTTAAAACTCACTTGGGTAATGTTGAGGGGAGATTTTTGGCATGTGTGTCTAGCGCTCCTTGTGAGTTTCGTGACATGGACTAACCGCCTCTCGTAGATCCTAAATCTAGTGATTGTAGTGGAGAATAACACCTATGGGTTTTGATCTAATGGGAATCATGGTCCAACAAGTATCCCATTTTCCACTTGAAGTGGATGATCTATGTATTGATTGTAATAGAAAGATACCTTGTATTGGCAATGAAATTTGAAATTTGAAATGTAAAAGAGTTATACTTTGTATTTTGTTTTGGAAAGAATGATACGTAATTTGTATGTTGTATTTTGAAATCAAATGGAAAGGAGGTTATAGGAGTTTCATTGAATTAATGGAAGTGTTTTCCTTGTTCATATGATATTATTTCCATTGGAAATCTATGTTTAACATGCACTATGAAATCCTTGTTTAGAAAGTGGAAAAGTGAAATACGTGAGAAGAAAATGTATTCTTTTGTCCCGTATATAATATATGATTTTTGAAATAATAAAATAAGGAAGTTGTAAAGTTGTCTTTGGAATAAATAAATTATTGCATAACCTTCCTCAAATTGTATCATTGTATTGAATTTAATCATCTAGTTGTGAGTTGTAATCTCTGTTTGAAAGGAAGAAATGCGTGTAAGGAAGTGTAATACTCTATCTTTTGAAATATGTGAAAATTGGAAGTCAGAGATGTATTTTAGTTTTTGAATCAACTAAATGTATTAGATTAGGATTGGAACATATTATAATACTTGGAAGAAGAAAATGGCAAATAAACCCTTTAAAAATTTGATCTCTATCTTGTATTTTCAAACTAACAATTATTTAATCCAAAATGCACTGATCAAACCTGCAACAATGAAATAACAAACTAAACAGTTAAAATGAAGTAGTTTTCCCTAAAAAAATTCAATTAGAAAAAATAATTAAAGGAAATCTTTCAAAACCCTGCAAAACTGAGTTCAAAGCTTTCATAGTTGTTTTTTTTTGTGAAAATTGTAAAATTTCAAATTGGAATTCAATCATATATATCTAACTCACAAAATTATCCTAAATCCACATAAGAATAATCCTCCATGTCCACTTAACATGTTGAGAGAGGAACAAGAAAAAATTGATCAAATTTAATACTTTCGCTTTTATCGCCAGTTTGCCTTTGTAAAATCCTCGCAGATCATTTTCTTGAAATTGAACCTAAAACTTTATTAAAATTAAAAAAATGAATCTTGTGCAAATATGACGTTGAGATATTTCCATGAATTCCTCTTTTTCCATAAACCGAGCCTCTATCAAAAGTTATGGCCTTCTGAAGTTTTTCTTCACTTGGCGTCAAAAATAGTTTTTGGAAAAATTTCCTTGGCGTGCCGTGGACCCAAATTTTTCCATTAGAACTTAGAAAACTTTTGGGAAATTTTTTTCAAATTTTCCCTACTACCCTACCATCCATAGCCAATCAGAGGCTACCATGTGGCACCACGAGGTGTTGGCCAGAGGGGCGGATCTCTTTTTAACTTAGCACTTTAGAAAATTTTGGGAATTTTTCAAATTTTCCCGCCGCCCGCCGACCAAGCAACTAATCGGGATATTCCACGCGACATCATGAGGCTTTGGTGGTGGAATAGGTTCCTTTTTCATTTGATGTTTTAGAAAAAATTGGGAAAATTTTTCAAATTTTCTGACCACCCCACCAACTTGTGGCCAATTAGGAGTTGTCACATGGCATCACGAGGTGTCGGTGGAGGCGTAGGTGAATGTGATCCTTTTTTCCCTTCAGGGTCTTAAACTAATTTTCTTCCTGCCTTCACCACATTGGCTTGGAGATGCCATGTTTCCCTTGTGGACATGCAAGAGCATAAGCGTAAAGTTGGCTTTTTTGCACTTTGTTAGGGAAGAATTTTCAAAATGTCTCCCGTCGCCCGCTTTTCACCACGTGGCTTAGGAGGTGCCACATGTCCCTTGTGGAACTACGGGAGCATGAGCATAAAGGTGTTTTTTTCCCCAAATGGGAATTTTCCCAAAAGTCTCCCACAACCCCACATACTTGCCCTTTGGGCAAATTTTCACCCCAAGAACCACTAGCCCATAACTTGAAAAATATGAGGAGTTAGGAGGAATTCTTTATATCATTGGAAGGCTGAGGAAATTTCATATCCAATGAGAATGAATTAGGAAAATTTTGAATACCTTAATTTTGAGAAAACTCAAGTTGAACCTTTAAGTTTGTTTGTTAGTTGGTATCGTGAGGAATTACCCTCCGAACCTAATTAAACCTTCTAACCCTAAATTTTGGACCTTATGACCTGTAATATATGTTAAGAAAATAAAATTAAATTCTAGTGGATTAGAATTGACCTAGAACTTGTCAGTGATAATTTTTGTCTCATAACCTTGTTGTAGACTCCTTTAAACAAAAAAATAAAAAAATATTCCATAATTTTCCTAACAAATCCTAGGTTGTTCTTGGGTATCAAGTGGGTTTTTTTAGTGGGCACTACATAGTTTTTATACATAAAATATATTTGCAAATTTTTCATTTTACTTCTCTCCCATATTCGATTTATTATGTCTTACTATTTGTGCTTACTCCTTGATCTAGTGGCTAACATTTTTCTTCTAAAAGCTCATATGAGGAACAAATTTTACTTTATTATCTTTTCAACTCCAATTACTCATCTTTATTTAAATTTTATATTCTTCATGATACCTAAGAAATGATGGAATAAAAATGATGTAGCTGGTTTGAGAATCCCAATTTATTACTTCTTTCAAAATATCATCATAACATGTATAGTGGTAACTTCAGAATTTTATCTTGTACGTCCCTTTACCGTGAATGATCATTTCCTTTAAATCTTTAAAAAAAAAAAAATGATTCCTCATGATTGTGGCTAAGTATTTTCTTATCTTTATTTTGTTCGTTGTTGTATCCATGTGTATTTTCATTTTTGTCATGGTTTTTTCTTGAGTCACATTACTTCAAGACCGGTTTCATGAAGAATCATGTGCATTTAGTTTCGTTGAAATGATGCATTTATTGCCTAAAATATACTCTCTTTGGTTTTGAAAAAATCTATACTTGAAAAGAAGAGGTTGTTATCTCATATTTGGCTTTGAATTTTTCAGATCTATAATGTATTCTTCTAAAACCTCTTCTTTTTGTTTCACTATTATCATCATTATGTGTTGTTATTTGATCTTAGCCAAGGTTCTTAAATTACAATATGCATTTTCTACTTGAATCATTCAACACCTTCCGTACTTAATTTTGATTGTTGTCTTGAATCGTGGATCTTTGAATTAACATTAGATAAGAGCTTGACATTTACAATTCTTGAAAGGATCTTTGATGATATTTGTTCTCTTACATTATGAAATTTGAAATCAACATTATCTCAATGTATGAAATGTTATACTCTTCAACAGATCTATTTTGTAACTTAAACTACACCTTCCTTTTAAATATATACTCCTAAAAATATTTACTTTTGATAAATGTATGAAATCTTTTACTTGATCAAAAGGTTTCTAATAATGCCTCAATATGAATTTTTTTTCTGGAAAAATTGATCCCTTTTCACCTTTATTAGGTTGTTTTACATTATAGATTTGTAGATTTCTTTTACCTACACTTACAACCATTAATATTGTCACAATCCCTCCTACGAAGAGAATCCTTTTCTTCTTTCTATTCATTAACTTCCCGAAAGATGATAAATGTATGATTTATCTCTTCTCAAACTAGAAAACGATGATTTGTATTTATGCTGCCCCATCATAATGACATGTTAATTAGTTTGTACTTAAAGTGTGATGTTACTTCCTTTACCTTCACATCTAAAAGAACTAGTTAGAAAAATAGTGAGGCCGATAGCCTCTTCTTTCATTCATTTTAAGATTTCCTTTTTGTGAAATAGTTTATAGAAATAATGAATGGATCTAAATGATGATATGATGCACTCTATTATTCATCCTTTGATTTTCCTTTATGCATTCTCATATGTATTTTTATTTAGAAATGCATCTTCCTCAATTTGTAAGTATATGATTAGTGATAACACCCAGAGCTCTAATATTTATTATTTTCTATCAAAAAGTGATGCAATTTTAGAGAAGGAGCATGGAGATGATGTACATGTAAGTGAGGAGCAATGGGGAAACCAAATCATTTAGAAAATGATGGGTTTCCTCTCTCCTCATTTATTTATAGATTTATGTATATGTATTTAGTTTTTATTGTACACATAAGTTAGCTCCCATGGCTTGTGTGGGAAAATTTATTTCTTCATGAATAAATGGAATTATTTCTATAATTGATTTGCCTATTTTATTTTCCATTTGATTTCTAAAGATTGTAAATGTGGAATGAACTAACCACCTAAACACATAAGGTAACTTCATTTATACATAAATATATAATTATAAATAAATGCACATGTACTTGATCGATATTATAAGAACATAAACAAAATCATTGACTATAAACCAAAACCTATATTGTGCTCTAAAAACTACAACCGTGCTTGCTATTATGAGGCATAACTTCCGACATATAATATCATTCTCTCCTTCACCAAGATTGTGCATTAGTCCTCCAAGTATTCTACACGATTTTTTTAATGAAAACACTTGGAATAGAAGTAGTTTTGAGGTGTTATAACTTGCAACAACATGTACAACTATCTATTTTATTTCAATTAATCAAAAACTACCTAGAACTCCATAACTGAATTTTTTTGTACTTCTGATGATTGACAAAAACTCGTCAACACATAGTACATAAAATATTATTAAATAAAGATGCAAAATGAGGGGTCATACTTGTTGTTAGCTATCAAACCAATGATCTTATGACCAAGTTCTTCACAACATATCAAACCCAATGTAATTCTACGTATTATGTGTGCAATAGTGCTCCTAGGTTTCTCTCATTCTAGGTACAACAAGATAACATGCGGTAGCTATAAAAATGAAAATATGTTGATAGAAAATTAACTTCCCCTTCCTATGTAGTGTATATGTAGAGCAATGAGCCAAAATATAACCCCTTTGATATGTAGATAGATATCCCTTGATAATAATTTCCCACTATTATAATAATATGTATGTTGTGTGTATATAGGGCTATCTTGCTTAAATTTTGACACTAATGATACGATATGATGACTAGGACCTCAAGATACAAGTAAGAAAACTGAATATCCCGACCAAAAATGTCAAAAATGTGAACAATCACAAGTAGGAAATGGGTGCCCGGGATGGACAAGAGTTCCTAGGCATTAGTGTCCAGTCCCTAGGAATTTTGCCTAGAGACAATTAGCAACAAATGTGTGAAGATTGATAGATAGGGATCCCCGTGACCTAACCATATATGGGTGGAAAATTGAGGTAGGGAAGAGATAAAAATAATCGATACACTTAAATTAATAAGATGGTGTATATAGTGTATCACTAGTGAATACATTTCTTTTACGAGATCCATACATGAAACAACATACTTGCTTTTATAGTAAGTAGTACTATGTGCCTGATTTTGTGTCTAGATTTTCCCCTATTTGTGCTATTTGAATTAAATTCAAAGAGTGCAAACGAAGTAAGGAACATACCTATGAGAAGTCCAAAGAAGATTTTTGCATATGTTCAAGTAGAATACGAGTATATAGTCTTGTGAAACATGGATCAATGTGTCAATTCATGTGGCGTAAATAGAGATGAAATCTGATTTTATGAGGACAATTTGGGAAGATAAATGATTGGATTTGGATAATTGTGAAATTTCAAAGTTTTCTCTCGATGGATATTTGACAAGGTACAAAGTGATCAATTCATAACCTGATTTTGTATCTGTGAAAAACTAAGGATTTAGGTATCCTTACATAGAAATAATAGTGATAGCAAGAGAGATTTCTAGTTTTACTATCCAACTTTAAGTACATCCTCGTCAGGTCTAGCCATTGTAGATAGATGAATTTTTTTTTTTCATTTTGATTCATTTCGATCCAACTAGAATAACCCATATAGGAGTAGTATAGGAAAGGAAATGACTTGTCATTGACCCCACTCAAAGGGTGCCTTCATGATGTGTATGGATTCCATCATAGGTAATCTGGAAGTGATAAAAATGTAGAATAAATTTCGTTGTTAATTCATTTGGAAAAATAGTGATTCAGCTCTAAAGTTAGGTCATATGGGTGGATTAGTAGAATATGTTATGTTGTACCAATTTGATTGAGTTGATTCGAGTTGTAAAAAAAATGTAGTGATTAAATATGTTCACTAGATTACTCATGGAGATATTTTTAGTTCTTGCCCCCAAATTACGACCGTAGGGATAATCACTAGGAATTTGTATGAAATTTCACATGTTGTATGATAAATTTGTTATAATGATGAACTAGAGATGGAAAATGATCTCATAGAATGTGGAGGGGATCATAAAGTAATCTTAATTGTATCCCCCTTTGGGTGAAAAGGGGAATGATAGTAAGAATGATGTCTACGATGAAAGTAGATGTGAAATGATGTAATAAAGAGTAAATTAGATATGAAAAGGTGTGTGCATACCTAGTTGAAATTGTGTCGGATGAGTCAATAGTGTTGTATAATGTGGATAATAAGATAGTAGAATAAATTATGCACTACGTGGTGCATAAGACGAGTAAACGAAGTAGCAAAGCTCAAGATATGAGAAAACATATTTGGTGTGTATTATTTGGAAGAATGTACATGAATAGTAACTATATCAAAGTGAGAAAATAAAACTTCATGTAAATAGTAAGCTTAAAAGTTGAATAGTAACTTCAGGTTGAATGTTAAGTGAGTATGATTTTACACTTTGAACTTGTGATGATGCCACAAATTAGAGAAGTGAGGTTTAGTCGATTAAAGATGGATGCAACAAACATGGCATCTCACACAACAAATGAGCTAATAAGTATGATGATTTTTGAGAAATGTGTCAAAATTTACTCAAGTTTTGTCAATTTTCACAAAATTTACATATTTCAGTTTCTAGGCATTTCTTCCTTGGGAAAGAGTAGTTGAACTAGTAACATCCTTTAGAATGAAATTTCCTAGATCTAGGTGTTGGTGACCTTTCACGCGTTGGTGACGTAGAGGAGCGTTGTTTTTCATAGAAAGTGATGAATGTGAAAATTGATGATTATTTCTATTATAAGTAGTTGCTTTTACGTGTGTATGAGGTGGTAATGTCAAAATGTTTCTAATGTTTTTTTGTGAATCTAGGGATATCAATTTAGGGATTTTGCGGAAGAAAAAACTTCAATATGTTGTTGGGATTAGGTCTATTAGATGCGAGTGGGATATATTATACGTGCGTACAACTTGTAACACATAGAGAGGATGGCAAAGGTACCCCATAATATGCCGATGAATAATGCATTGTGTGAGACATGGTACGTAGACACTTGGACATCTTGGTTTCCCACCGAGAAGATGATTGTGGCTCCCAGAGGATATATATCACATATTTTTAGTCTTAGTGGTGGGTGATAGGGTCAGGTGATGGTAGTAGAGGATGCACTGAGAGGTAAATGCAAGAAGCTAGGAAATACTTTACAAGGATATGGATATATACTTAGACCTTTATTAACTTATATGTCATACCGAGAACAAGTATTTTATGATTATGGAAGTTCATTAGAATGGTTACTACTTTATCAATGGCTATGGAGGGATGAAGTATAGAAATCTTATATAAGATGCATGATATATTTTAGCGTATAAAGGTGGATAGGACGTGATATGCATGGGAACAATGTATAGTTTCACACTTATATAAAGATTTTCACAGGTCCACATAAGATGTCCATGGAGGTGGGATTGGGGCCACAATATTAATACCTGTGTGGGAATATGAGCATACTGTTGTATTGAGGCCACGTAGTAGCTTCGCACTTAGAGTGGTTAAGGCTAGATATATGTGTTGTAAGATGGGTAGTTGTTGAGAGCGGGATGATTCACATTGACACTTATCGATTGATTATAGATTTCATGGAGCCAGGGAAACTATATGGAGGTTCTATCGAGACTATGGTGGATGGTCGAAGATGAGGTGGAGCTATGATGAATTCAACATACTAAGTTGTTCGAGGAAATTTTTCTTGGGGTTTTTGAGTTATTCCAAGAAGAGCATGTGTCACGAAAAACTCATATGGCTCAAGATGTTCCACTAGATCCATGTGTATAGGTGAAAGCCACCAAGGCACCAATGAGGCCTAGAGAAAGAATAATTCACATAGGATGACAGTTAGTACCTCCAAGTAGAGATGAAATGGATGTGGTTATAGAGCTATTACAAGTTGATGGCGTAGGGTGAGCGAAGTAGTTCAAGTGCATGTTGGGAAATGCACCAATGGGTACTATTATATGTTGTTGTTTTGGATACATCAGAGCACCGATAGTTAAAAGAGTAGAGGCACATGAACCTATCCCCAATGGTGATGGTATAACAAAAACAATAATAGAGCATGTGTATTTGATTATTAATATTATTTTCCTTTCTTTGTGTTATTGTAGATGTTGTTTATAGTAGATAATGTGTCGATACATGATCGCGAGGTGATGGATATTGGTCATCGATCATTTATTTATCCATCCATACATTATGTGGAGTATACCCATTTTGGATGAGCATGCCCATTTATTTGAGTAAGCATCGATAACAATTATGCCATGTACAATGTTGTTGAGTTAGCATGATTGGGCATGAGGGGAGACTCAGTGAGTGAAGGAGGATGTGAGAGTAGGATCCCTAGTAAAGGATGTTTTTACAAAGTATGCATAGCTACATGTTCAATTCATGAAGTAGTCGGAAAAGATGGAAATATTGTAGATAAAATTTGAGAGATATAGGTTTCACAACCAATGACATAGATTGAGTAGTGAAAATCTATTTCTAGAGATTCGACATTCACAATTAGTGATAGTTATGATGATGTATGACATGTAATGATGTAGTGGGGGCTTCACCCCTAACGATTGCATTTTTGTAACAATAATTTTGGGCAATATATGGACCGATGATTGGGATTATCATGTGGTGTTGATGTGCTATTGATATGTGATGCGATAGTTGTTTTGCGTATGTGTGTATTTGGTTTTTATTGTGTATATGATGATATTGAGAAGTGGGTAAATAATTAAGTGATGAAAAGTCTTATTATATGTAATAATAGTGATAGATGGAAATTTATATATAAAATGAATGATCGAAAAAATACATGTGAATTAAATGATTCGTAATAGTATATGTAATTGTGTGTTAGTATGATGATGAGGGTGGAGGAATAATGATGCCCCAAAGTGTGTGCGTAAGAGTATGAGATTCAATTATATAATACCCCTTAGCAATCAATAATGAATTATAGAAAAGAGTGTGTCATTAGGAAATGATGTGATAGTGTATGGTAGATTGATGAAGTGTATAACATAAATATGGAGATGGATTCTTATTGTAGAGGATATTTTGAAAGTCATGTAAGAACTTTTACTCTCGCAGAAGTGCACCTATGTTGAGGGTTGACATATTTCTAACTTATCTCCTCCCTCACTTCTGAACATAGAATTTAAACAACTCACGGGATATGGGTCTCTTAGTTCTCGAGTTAAATCTCTAGGATTAAAAAGGCTGGTTATTTCTTTAGAGTATCCCCAAACTAGATATGTGGGGTTAAGGGTAAGAATATCAATAATAAACTGGTAAAAATGTGGTGATACACCGAACTTTGTGAGGTCCGTTTAGAGAAACAAGACACGATCCGGTGGGTTGTTGTTAATGTCAAGAAAAACATTATTATGCTAAGGGATTTCTTACTGATAACAAGGAAGATATTACACACTAAAATCAATATAACACCACATTCTAGCAAATTAAAATATCCGAAAAAAAGATTAATAAATTAAGGAAAACAACTTCACAAGAATAACTAAATAAAACACATTGCTGCAAAAATCTAGAAAGGTAAATCAACCGATTCTCATAAAGGGAAAATTTGAGAGAAAATCTCTAGCACTGTTACATAAAAAGACCACTTTTTTCTTTGAAAAAACATACATTAGATAGAGAAATCAATACCCCTACACTCTTAAAATAGCCTCTCCAAGATCTAGTTCAAACTCCCACTTGCATGATAAATTTAGCATTTCTAATGAATAAAATAATCAAAAGGCTATTAATACAACATGTTGCTCCATAAAGGACAAAATAGCCTTCTATGATTCGAACACATCTCCATTCAAATCTCCAGTTGACTATTTTTTAACTTATCCCTTAATCTACCTTGGCATGTGTATAGATTCGTGACAATGCAAAAATTCTCTTGGCATGATATGCATAGGGTCTTTTGTTTTATGTGGAAAAGCCTATTTTTGCTTCTTCTTAGTATTTCGTTTTCTTCATCTTAGACATTACAATTTCATACCACATGCAGTAGTCAATAATAAAAATTACAATATCCCTTTTCAACGTGCGCAAAACATACACATGGATTTTAAAAGAAACAGTGAAAAAATGTTTTTAACCGGTGGTTAAGGAAGCCAAACAAAGGTTAATACTTTTCAAAGTCCGCGAACATGTGATTAGGATAAAAACCGTAAAAGAGTAATTTGTATTTTTGCATTTTCGTTAATTATGGCCATTCTATGAAGGAAAATCTCTACAGTTTTATAATGGACGCCAGTTTTTCGCTCAGAGCTAGCTATTCTTACATCCACTTGTTGCTTGAATCTCTGCTTTTCATCATCCTGTGTTCATTTTCATGGCATCCAGATCTCTGCCATGCCTCTTTTCTCCCTGCCGATTTGAGTATGGGTTTTTCATACTATAGTTTGACGCCATGGATTTTTGGGCATTCATGATTATTGAGGTAAAATGAAGGCTATGGAGAACTCTGTGTTCCTTTTATTGCCATTATCATCTTCAACCTGACACATTCAATGTTGGCCTCCATGAGGGTCCGAGATATGATTCTTTCTGGGCTGCTTTATTAGTTCTAACATCTCTCCCTTCGATGATCAATGAAGGTAAGGAATTTATTTTAAATGTCTATGGTGATTCGACCGCTATTACAAAGTAGCCTCTAGTTTTATTTCTATGATTTGTTTCATTTTCTACTATGCATCGACTTTTTAACCCATTTTTAAGTTGGGTTGGCCATATTTTTGGGCTGAATGCTTTGATTTTGGGTATACATCAAGTCGATTTCTATGCATTCATTCAAAGAAAGCTTTGGTAGCTCGCCCCTTGGCCAAACTGGGTGTTTATCTTTCTTTGCGTCTAACTACACATTCTACTCTATCTGTCATGAATACCCTGATGTTGACCTTCTGGGTCACCTTCCTT
The DNA here is from genome assembly GCA_018340775.1 of Taxus wallichiana var. yunnanensis. NCBI lineage: Eukaryota > Viridiplantae > Streptophyta > Pinopsida > Cupressales > Taxaceae > Taxus > Taxus wallichiana. The sequence continues at coordinate 290,161,087 of CM031241.1, read as the reverse complement.
CTCATTTACTATTTGTGACTTCGAGGTCCTATTTCTAAAGCCCGCGTTTTCCTCATGTCATGACTTATTTCAACCCCTCAGCCATCATTTGTGCCTTTAAAACCCTCCTCCATTGAGTTGGAGCTCGCATTTCATTTCTGGGCATTTAGTGTTTTCTTTGTATCATGATTTTTGGGGTTTTAACTTGACTGGTGGGTGTTGAGTTAGACTTCAATGTATGGAGACCTAGCTGAATCTATACCATTTTTTGTGCCTCTGTTTTGCTGAACATCATCATAATTTTGGAACTTCACTGTTGATTGTATCAAATGTGCTTACCTCGCATAACTCATCCTAAGTTCGGTTATTATTTATATTCCCTAGTATGTACTTGCAAATCTCTATAATGTTGGCCACCATTCGAAGGTAAATCAAGTTTTGTATAGCCAAAATGACCCATCTCATGGTTTTCCAACATGACTCACTGCTATCTAGGGAAACAAGCATTGGAATTTTAGTATAACTTGAATCGTCCCTGAGCTATTAGGTTTCTGTGGCTTCTTTGAGTTTAAAATTTCTCTTTTGATGGGGAACTTGTGCTTGATTACTTTTTCCATTCCCTTCTTTTAATTTTTTTGAATTTATACATAGCTAGGCTAACATTTCAAATTTAGATTTACGTTCCATTGTTAGCACACTGTTTGGGATTCGTGGTAAGCTTTTGATAGAATTTGTGCTCACATGCCAATGTCAAAGATAACTGCATCCACATTTGATTGCTCCATGCTCCAGACAACAAACCATACAAATACCTAAAATTAAATAGTGTAATCTTCTAAAGAAGAACATTTCCATAACTGTATACAACAGATTTCTCATTAAGTCTTGATGCTTTTATTTATGGAAATTTGTTCCTAAAAGTAAAAGTGCTTTCTATATGAAATGCATTATGGAATGTATATTCCTTTGGTGGTTGTAATGAATCATTCATATTCTTGATGGTAGTAAGCGGATTTGAAACATTGTTGATGGCTTTACACTCAATTTGTAGTCTATGATCTCTGAAGGTTGTTAGATTCTATTTTATTCTTCTCCGTTTGATGATTTCTATCCATGTTTTATATGATCATACTTATTTTGTTTATATCATCCATATGATGGAAGATGCACACCTACATACTCATGCCTAAAAGTTATGAAAACTTGATCATGTTTCATGCGTAGCTTTGAAGTTGGCATTAATTTCATCTGCCTCTTGCATATTCACTTTCATTTTATTTAAATTATTGAATGCATAAGCAATCTCCTTGACTATCTAATGAATGCTATACCTGCATTGTACATTGTTCCATGTCCTCAGTAAATGTGTGACTAAATCTTCATCTACTTTGAAATTATATTATTCTACAAATCTGAAACATAGTTTAGTTTGTGTTAGAGGTTGAATGCGTTCTTTGTTGCATTTTATAACTGTCATTACTATGAGATGGGATCTCACTTTGAAATTTAATCCCTTTCTTAGATAATTTATCTTGATTCAAATTCTTTAGGTACTAAGTTTTCTTGAAACTTATGGAGACTTGTAATTCCAAAAATGTACCTTGATGTACCTGCAATTTTTATTTCATGGGCATACTTCTTTGGTAAAATGTGTTTCATTTGAAAATGGAATCCGAAGAATATGTCACTCTGAACTATTGCAATTCCCTAGGAAAGATTATTTGTAACCTGAGATATAAATGAATATTGCAACCTATGTTCACCAATATTTGAAACATATAGCTTATTTTGTCTACTCATTGCTGATAACGTTATGAAAATATGCTCCATGAGTTGTGCTTTTGTTCGTATGATTTATAATTTCTTTTCCTCTACAATCTTGTAGTTCATGGTGAATTACTGAATCTTACAAATTTGTTCTTCCTGAACAGACATGATGGGTATTTATAATTAATAGTTAATTGTACTTTGTTTTCACATAATGATCCCAATTATTTCTGAAGATGTTGCAACTGTGTTACTATTTCTTGTATTTTTCACAAGGATGACCCTTCCTCTTATTTCAGATTGAAGATTTGCACGATTTCTATTATGTTTGGAAATGAATAGTTTGAGAACAAATCAGATTTATCACACTTTGTTGTGGCTGTTTATCCTGTCTAGTCCACTTGAATCACTGTTGTGCATGCCTTTTCCAGAGCTTGATGTTCATGAAATCTTTATCATCTTCATGTGTGTTGAGAAATTATGTGCTCCACGTGTCTTGTTCCACTTTAAAGGCTCATCTTCCTGAGATTGCTCTTAGAATTTTGGATAAAGCACTGCTATATGATCTGAAAAAATATAATTCTCTGCATTTAGCTAAGAATGTATTCCTTCAAGACTGTAACATGTATTGGAAAGTACCCTTAATGCTTACTCTTCTTAACACATGTACCTACACACTAAGAGAAACAATTAGAAAAATATTAAAGCCAAAATCCTTTATTTTACTCTTAATTTCCTACTTTGACATTCTTCTTAAACTATTATTTTTCTCATTAATTTCTATTCAGAATTCTGATTTTCATGTTCATCTTATAAATGTCAACCTGTTCGAAGTTATGAGTATAGTGGGCATAAAATCTGGAGCTCTAACATTTGATTTTTCCCTTTTCAAGTACGAGGTGGTAGATGATGAAGATGAAGAAGAGGAGCAGCGAGGACAATAGAGAATAAATATGCGTGAAAACCATCTAATATATGGCATGATGGATTTTCTTTCTCCTTTATTCGTAACTTTAGATGTGTAATATCTTTTATGTACTTGATTTCAGACTTATTCCCACGGCTTGTGTGGGTCCATTGTAATTTATAATTATGAAATAAATGAAAACATCTTAATGTGATGAGTTTTAATTACTTCCTTTTGCATTACTTTTCATTAACATGGTGTTAAATGAATTCTTTGCAACTCATGTACACTAAGAAATTTTTAAACTTAATCATAATAATTTCCCTATGCATACTTAGGGTTGTTCACCTTCAACCTATAGTATCATTCATGTTTGTGTCAGGGTCCTGCATCATTTCTTGAGGGGTGTATGTACGATCATGATGGAGATGTGACATAGAAAGACACCTCAAGTGGGAGATTGACATTCTAAAAATAGAACAAGAGAAATTCATTTCATTTTTTCCTTTAGTTAAGCCCTTTAAACCAATCCCTTTAACCCGAGAAATGATGTTTCTAGTTTACCTCTTGCACGGGTTTGAGAGATGTTGACATTTTGGTGGTTCTATGAGATAAAGTTTTCTACTAGCTTTAAGACCTATTCCTTAATCTCATCCACTGGGCATGGAGTCAAATCCCAAACCAATTTTTTTCCTTCACTGAAAAAATCCCTTCCAAAACAAAATTAAAGGTAGAAAATACCTAGTAATCCAAATCATGTGCATTAAATGCACTTATTGAATTAAAAGCGTAAGTGTGCCTAATCACTCTATGTTAGGGTTAGCACAAGGTGTCTCTGAGATAATATATCAGATCTAAGCATACATGCAATAATAGAGGATATTCTATTGAAGAAATATATAAAACAAGAGATATAAATCAACACAATATTTAACGTGGTTCACCCAAATGTGGGCTACATCAACCAAGAAACAAGTCAATCTATTATCCAAATATTTTAGAAGACATACAATATTCCACATCTCTTAGATGTACAATGCTTTCTTTCTCTCAAGCTTCACCTTCTTCTCGAAGAATTATGTCTTTTACAATTATTTTCAAAATAATCATTCAATATCTCAATCCTTTTCTTCTAAACCCTAGCTTTCATGCTTATATAGGTATATATAAACTTAGGAACTTAGCCATGCAACTAAAATCAATAGATCTCTTTTAATAATAAAATAAGATCTAATTACCGTGAGTTAAATAAAAAAATCACACACATGTAACCGATCTCGATTAACCCTAGCTGATGCGATTACTACTTACTTGAATGATGTTGGTCATAGGTGACCGATGTTAGTCCCTTCATCACCGATGTCAATTCCTTCATATCTTATGTCGATTATTGTGTTTTCCGTAAGCTGATATAGCATGTTAAATCTGAAGTAATTGAGCTCAACAACTCACCAATCTCCCACTTGGAGATAAATTACTCTACTATACCTCTAGAACATCATTCTTGGATCCTTTCCTTAGCTTTCTTTCTTTCTCTTCAAGTTTCAAACTCTAAGACCAACATAAGTGGAGTATAGCTCCAACATAAATTTTATTAATGAATTTGTTAACATATCTGCAGGGGTTTTCACTCGTATGAATCTTCTCCAGTTTAAGTTTCCCATTCTCCAATACTCACTATTAGTGCATAATCATAGCATCCCCGAATGTCCTAATTTTGAAATGGGGCATTCGGTGTGATTACACAACATTGGACCATCTCTCAAGATGCGGGACTTGCAAAAATTGAGATGGACCTCCAGAGAAAGTTGGTTCCTTCTCCCTAATCTACTTTCCATAAGCTACTCCAAAGGTAGGTCGAGCTAACCTATCCTAATCTAACCATTCCAAGGGGAGAGGAGAGAGAGTGAAGGAGAGCCTACACTAATTGGTGATACACCAAAAAGGAAGTGGTGAGATACTCTGTTGAGGGAGGATGAAATAGGGGAAAAAGGAGATGAGGGAGGTAAGACGAAGTGACATGACCAGATCCAAATCTTCTATCGAAATCCATGAAGCATGACATCTTACACCCGCAAACGTGACATACCCGCACATGAAACAAAAATGAAATGCAAAGGCACGAGAGAGAAACAACAAAACATGAGAAAGGGTTTAAGAACACCACAAAAACATGACTTTGTTGTTTTATGAGGTGCATAAACCATTACATGGGTACTCAGAGGCACAAATATGCTTTCCAGGCATAGGAGAAGGCTTACAGTTCAAATGGAGTTGGGAAATAACTTTGTGAGCTTTCCCACATCCGAGAATGTCTCCCCTTCTCAAATGAGAAGTGTTTACAATATATAGACATTGAGGTGAGAAAGAAAGAACAAAACTTGGAATCTGCTTTGTGAAATCTCAACCACCAACCATTAATGCCCCCTGTAAATCTAGCTAAAATTTATAAATTCTCATTCCCATGCCTATTTGGCGTGTTGGAGAAGGAAGAAAGGTGGATCAAAATCAAATATAAGTGGTTGAAGCAATCGGATCCTACATTAATGGCCTGAAAGACATTTTCCTAATTTTCACCCACCTAACCTACTAAAAATAATATTTTTATGCTTCCATGGCATAGAGGATGTTGAGACCTTTCCAAAAAGTCTTCTCTTGCTCAAATCTGAGCTTCCAGTCAAAAGATATGGCCATCTGAAGATTCTACATCGAGGTGTGAAAAATTGGTGAAAATGAAGTGTTTGGCAAAGCGGATCCATGGGTGCAAAAATACAAATTGCACTTTTTGTGAAAAGACACAAAAATCACAAAAACCTCCCACAACTCGGCAAGCCCCTCGAAACTCACTTTTCCCAAAACCCCAAGCAAGCCTTGTGATTGAAATTGTGTCATTTGCAAAAGTTTCAAAATTTCCAAAGTTTCCCCTAATGAACCGGCCACCTAAATTTATACTTGGGAAAAAATTCTCCACGACATCGCATATTCATATTTCCCAAAATTCATCATCGATCCCATCATTGACATTTTCCACTTTGCGAGAAAGTCCTCCCAGTCCGCGGGCTTGCTTTTGGCAAAAATCCTTGAAGGGTCACCTCCCCGCATGTAATTTAGGCTTGACACATGGCTTCTTTGGGCGTCGGTGGAGGTGCAGCATATTTTTATACTTTACGTCTTTTTGTAATGAAAGACAAAAAGTTTAAACTTCCTCCAGTGACCTACCTTCCCACTTTCACTGAAACATGGCCATGTGTGGAGTCAAGCGAGTGTTTGGGGACCGCTTTTGCATTTTGCATTTGAAGTTGTGCCGAAGAGACACGTGGTTCCTTTCACAACTTTTCTATTTTTCTTTGTATTTTTCTAAGTCCCTTTTGTTTGGTGGGGCCATATGTCTGACCGAGACACTTGGAGGCTCAATGCTTGTTTGGGACTATCCATCCGGATTCTACCTTTGAAGTTCATATTGAGTCGAGACATGGCACCATGTGTCAGTTTCTTATACTTAGTTGATTTAGGGCTGTTTCAACTTTTAGGATCTGACCACATGGCGGGTTGGCGCTAGTCCAAGATCCTTCTTTGGGCCGTGCCTTTTGAATTCACGCTGATGAGATATGTGGAGGCTTCCACTAGTTCTCCTTTCGTTAGTCAATTTGGTAGCTTGTTTTTCCCCTTTTAGACTCCTTCTTTTTGGTCCTGGGACATGTGGAATCTCTAAGCTCATTTGGGGGAGCACCTTTGGCTTCAAACCTTTAAGGTGCACCACTAAGACACGTGAAGGCTTCCACTAGTCCTCTCATACTTAGTTTATTTAAACGGTCGGCTTTGTCCCCTTTTTGACTTTTGGACACATAGAGGGTTGGCGCAAATTTGGAGCCTTTGCTCTTGATCCTTCCTTTCAAATTGCATTATTGGGACACGTGGGGGATTCCTCTGACACTCTTATACTTTTTTGATTTAGGCCCACTGCCATTTGATTTAATCGGACCTGACTAGACACATTCAGAGTTGGCCCTAGTTTGAATTTCTTCCTTGGGCTCTTACTTTTAAAATTACATCAAGCTGACACGTGGTTCCTTCGTTGGCTTTTCTAAACTTTTCCGATTCTATAATTGGATTTGTCCCTTTTTTTGACTTTGACCATGTGGTGAGCCTACGCTCATTTAGGAACCTACTCTTTGGACCCAGCATTGGTGTTTCACCGATGATACAAGTGGAGTCTTCCACTTCCCTAAGACTTTTCTAAGTTAATTTAGTTCCCTTTCGGACTTGGGACATGTAGAAGCTTCATGATCATTTGGGATCTGCCATTTTGATGTACCTTTTAGAATTGCACTGGGATGACACATGGTGCCTTGTGTGAGTCTACTTGTTTCGACCCAATTTGAATTGTATGAGGATAAGTCTGAAAACTTCGAGCTCTTTTGACATTTTTCTTCTCTTGTGAGCCTCTGGTTTCTTTGACGCTATTCGATTCCATTTTCTAGCTTGCTCCTTCATTGTATAGTCTTGCCTATCCCTCATATTTGGATTTGAATGTGAGCTCGTAGGATAGAGACAACCATTAGGTTTTCTTTCAGACGTGGTCATATGAAGTGATACCTCTACTAAATGTGTTTCGTTCTAGAATGAAATGTTCATTCTTTGCAAAATGAATTACACTCTCACACCACCGAAAAATTTGCAATCATCTTTCTCCTTTCCCAACTCTTCCATGAACCTTATCATCCATATCATATATTTTCTAGCCTCTATCGCTTTAACATACTTTGGCTCTAGAGTAGACAAAGCCACAAACTTTGCAATCTCAAAATCCATTGCCTAATGGCGTCGATCCAATGACTAAGAAAATATATCCAAAGAGTGCTCCTTCTACTATCCATATCTCAAGCCATATCCGAATCGACATAGCCACATAAAGAAATATCGAACCTCCATACCATAACTACATGCTAGATGTCCCTATCAAATATCTTAGTATTCATTGGATTGCTTTCCAATGCTATTTACTTGGATAGACTATAAATCTACTCACAACTCCCATTGCATTTGCAATGTATTTTAAAAGTACAAACCATAACATACATGAGAATCCCAACTACTATAACATATGGTACTATTGTCATGTATTTTAAATCCTCATGTGATGAAGGAAATTTATCTTTACTCGCCTTTAAAGTGTCCACCATAGGTGTACTTACATATTTTGAATCTTGCACGTTAAACCTTTCTAACACTTTATAGATATAATCCTTCCGAGACAAATACAATTTCTTATTATTCTTGTCTCTTTGTATTTACATGTTAGGGATTTTTTTCATATCCTAAATCCTTCATATCAAATGTGTGAGATAGCTTTCCTTTAAGTTAATCAATGTCTTGCATACTATATCTTTCAATAAGCATATCATCCACATACAAGAACAAAATAATATTGCTCCCATTTTTAAGCTTCTTGAAATAAACACAATGATCGATTCACATATTAAGTAAAAATGCTCATGAATGAAACTATCAAACATCATGTACCATTGCCTTACAAAGCTTGCATGATCCCATATAGGCTATTTTGTAACCTACACACTAATTTCTCCTTACGCTTGACTTCATACACAAACGATTGCTACATATATATCTCTTCATCTAAATAACCATGAAGGAAATCAATCTTCACATCTAGTTTCTCTAAATTTAAATCATCTACTACGCAACTATACTCAATATAGTAAGTATGAAAGTTATTTTAACAACAAGAGAAATCATTTCACCAAATTTAATACCCGATTTGTTAAAATACTTTTACTACAAGGCTTTCCTCATACCTTTTCTATCTACCCTCTTCTTCCTTAATCATGTAAACCAACTTGTTTTGAAATTTCCTCTTACCTGATAGAAACTTATAAAAATCCTAAGTTTGTTTATGTTCTAAGGAGTCCATCTCCTCATCCATGTCATGCTCCCACTGCATGTCGGGTCGTATCCTAACTTGTTTCTTAAAAAATTTCTATTTCACCATTATTAGTAAATAATAAATAAGATAGAGAAGGTGTAAATATTTTAGGAGGTTTACTTACCCTTTGTGACCTTCTCACGAAATTTTGGCATACTGGAGACTCATTATGGACCTCTTGGACATTTTTTTTCCAATTTTGATAGTGACCAATTCTAGTCTCCTATAACCTATGTCAGTTCTTCTTACCGATGCTGGTTTGGCTCTTTTGTAACCAATAATGGTTCATCTGACTGATGTCGGTAATGGGTCAGTGGAAACTGGGTAATGTGTAAGCCTATAGGTATGAGTGTTAAATCCAAGAGTTCATTTCAATTCACAAACTTCTCAACCAATTCATCCTTGATACCAAAATTTTATCCCTCTATATTCTCTTTTTATTCCATTCAATTTCATGAATCCTAATAATTTTAGAATTCTCTAAATCCGAAAAATGGAATCGAAATCACAAGATCCATACCAATGAAAGTGTATCTCTTGGATCGATTTTGCATCCAATGGTTTCTATTTTCCTTATCAATATGAACAAAATATTCTAATCAAAAAAATTAAGAAAATAAATATCTACCTATTTTCTAGTCCAATCTTCCTATGGTATTTGTCTATCTAGTGAACTTGAAGGCACACAATTAATAAAATAAACCATTATTTCAATTTCTTCGCCAAAAATGGAGTGAAAATCTACATGTATCGTCATAATTCTAGCACATTCCATGATTGTACTCTTCATTCTTTTTGTAACACCATTCTCTTGTGGTGTTATGGGAACAATTCTTTCTCTACGCATTCCATTAACTCGAACAATAATAATTGAAAAACTTGCAACAATATTCACCATCATTGTCAGATCTAAGGCACTTTAACTTTTATTTTGAGTCATTCTCAATGAGGGATTTCCATCATTTGAAAGTCTCAAAAACATCACATTTCTATTTAATAAATTAGACCCATACCTTTCTTGTAGCATCATCAATGAAAGTGTCCTAATACTTGGATCCTCCATGAGAAGCTACCTAGGCTAGAATGCACACATCTAAGTGAACAACCTCCAATTTCTGTTCCTTTTAGTTTCCCCAACTTTGAGAAATCTCAAACTTTTTTGCTTTCCAAAGAAACAACGCTCCCAAAAATCAAAATAAATTTTTTTCAAATATGATAACTTACCGTTAGCCTTTAATATATGCATTAATTTTTGAATCATATGTCCCAATCGATTATGCAACATACATGCTTCAATCTGAATTAGATAATAGAAATAAGGAATCTTTAAAACATGTAGATAAATATAGTGTTCCTACCCTTTTGCCTCTTGCCACAACAAAATCATGCTTGGTGACTTTCCAAGAGTTTTGTGAATGTAACTATGCAACCACCTTCACTAGTTGCCTTAGAAATAAGATTCCTCTTAAGTCTAAGCACATGCCTCATATCTTTCAATACCCATTTATTTCCATTCTCCAATTTTAGATGAACTTCTTCTTTACCAAAAATAATGCAAGGTTCATCATTACCCAAATAAACATGTCAAAAATTACCCCGAACATAATTTCAAATTACCATTATTAGGGGTTGCACGGAAATAAGCTCTTGAATCTAAAACCCTGATTCTATTATATTATCCAAAGAAATAATAAGAGCATCTTGCATTACCTCTTATACAATATTTACCTCTTTATTTTCCTCTTTACTTTTGTCTAAATGTTAGTTCTCTTTATCCTTTGACCAACAATATTTCTTTACATGTCCTTTCTTTCAACAATTCTAACAAGTAATTCCCTTACCTCTAGATTTACATATGACATTCAATGACTTTGATTTACCATTATTCTTACTCTTGGATATCTCCTTCTACCTTCCTCTATTTTCTACATTTAGAGGATTCGAGATGATGATTCCTATGTAGTTTTACCATGAATTTCTTCATTCAATATTTTACCAACCACATTATCAAAGATTAAATTATTATTAGTAGATGTTGAATTACTAACAACCTTTACTAAGTTATCCCAACTACTAAGAAAAAATCATAATAATAAGAGTTATTTCACTTCATCATCAAATGGAATATCCACCAATTTGAACTCGATTTATAATAGATCGGAAATCATTCAAATGACAAGATGTAGATCCACCTTTATGCATCTTAAAAATAAATAGTTTTTTCATCAAATTAACTTTATTTAAAGCACTAGTTTTTTCATATAAATTTGGAAGATATTTCATTAATTTTACCGTAGATGTTGCTTCTATAATATTTGAAGCCACAAATGTGCTGACATAATCTTATAGATCCCAAGTCCTTTCGTCAAGAATCTTCCATTTTTCATCGAGTCATCTTCATAGGTCTAGAATTTTCATTTAACGATAAGTACATATCTCTTTGATATAGATAATCCTTAATATGCATCTTCCATAATTGATAATTTTGGTTGTCAAATTTCTCTACCTTTTATTTGTTTTCTTCTTCCATTCTTGTAGCTCCCACTTAATCAGAAAAATATCTCTGACTAAATGTGTCAACACATAAAACCCTCAAACAAAGCTCTGATACAAGTTTTTGGGGTTAACAAAAGGTTGTAAAGATAATATATCATATCTAAGCATACATGCAATAAAAGAGTATATTCTACTAAAACAAATAAACAAAACAAGAGATATAAATCAACACCAAATTCAACGTGGTTCACCTAGTGTGGGATACATTCACCTAGAATCAATCCAATCTATTATCCAAAGCCTTCAAAATATATACAATGAAGATTTACAATCTTGAAACCTCTTAGATGTATAGTAATTTCTTTCTCTCAAGCTTCTCCTTCATCTCCAAGAAATCTCTCTTTAACAATTACTTTCACAATAATCATTAACTCTCTCGGTCCTTTTCTTCTAAACCATGGCTTTCATGCTTATATAGACATATAAAAACATAGGGCACTTATCCATGCAATTACAATCAATACATATGATTTAATACTAAAATTATATCTAATTCCTCGTGAGTTGATTAAAAACTCACACACAGTAACCGACACCATTTAGCCTTGATCGATGTTAGTTTCTACTTTCCGACTTATTTCGGTTATAGGTGACCCATTTCAGTTACTTTGTTTTCCATCAAGTTAATATAGCATGCTAAACTATATTATTTGAGCTCCACAACTCAACACTTTACTCAAATGAAAATCCTACCTACATTACTCTAGCAAACCTGCAAATGAAAATAAATGAAACCTAAAAAAAGTAAGTAAAAATAGCTTCCTTCCTAAAAATCGAGGGCATGCATTCACCTTTATAAAAGGTAAAGTGAAGCTGGAAATAACATGTGTATGTTTAATTTGTTGGAAATATTAGCCCAAAACATGAAGAACATTTCTATCTAATCTATAAGCTATTTTTATAAGTATTTACGACTCGATTCTTAAGAATCTAAAGCTCATTTTGTTCTCTAAAATAGGCACAAAAGATGGTAGTGTTGTAATTGGCTTAAAACAAGCCAAGTATCGAGATAAGACATGGCCTCCTCGCAGCTAGAAGACTAATTGTTATAACTTTCACTATTTGTTGAACCTCATTTTCATCCACGAGCACATTTTAATACTTATTTGAACCCCTGTTCGGCCTTTTCAAGTTGTCGTACTACATTTGTCATGAATCATTTTTCAATTTTAATGTGAAACTCTTATCCATTATTCAAATCCACCATGCATCTCAAATATTAAAGTTCCTCTTCTATGAAAGGCTATTTCCCCTTCTTGCTTGCAGTGTCTTTTATTTTCTAAGTGAGGCACTACAACTATCCAACATTGCAGCAATTTCCAAACATGCAACACAACTAGGATCTTCACATGCAACTACATAATCCCGATTATTCATGAAATTTTCTTCCTTGTTTTCCTCATCGTCTTAATCATTTAGTAAGAAGTTTGTTAAGATAAAAACATGTTGTTCATTCATTGAAACTATTGATTCATTTTCAAATCTAACTTGAATGTCCTTTTCATTCGATTATAATTCTTCCGCTTCTAATTCTACAAATTACGATGAATCAAGTAACATGTATGTGTATGGTGCCTTCATGCACACTACACTCAGAATATTAAGATTAATGATCTTATTACTCTTTTTATTGATCCTCTGTAAAATTAAATTTCACCTCTTAGATGGTTTCCTTCTCTAACTCTGAAATATGATCAAACTGAAATTTGGAGACCCATTGTTACAAATTCTTCAAAAATTCTAGCTTGTTGTTTTCATGAATTGACTTCCCCTCCATTATTTTATGATCCATGCCTTTATGAATTTTACTTGGGGATGGAGGGTGGGATAGGTCTAAACTTTAATTGGAATTTTTTAACAAAGGACTGGGGTTTATAAGCTCAGTATGTGAGGAAGTAGGATTTGGAACAAAGCGGAAGAAAACATGTTAACTTAAATTTTGATTAAGTATGTGATTGTGGAAAATAAGGGTCAAAATTTATAGTAGCATTAAAACTCGATGAGTGATAGATGTGTTACATTTGTTGGCATGGAAGGTCTATAAGGTCTTTGGAGCCTATCATTAAAAGGGTTCCTCAACATATTTCCTATCATTCTCTAATGCATTCAATTTTTAAACACGCTCCTTGATAGCTAAATATGTTTGTTGAACTTCATTAAAATGAAGTTCAAGGTATTTCTGCCATATATAATTTGCATGATCTTTATTTTGAGTAGCATAAAAATCATCATACTGACAATCATATTGATTAACAAGGTTCGAGTTATGGGGATATTCATTCTAATAGGGTTCATAGTACTAATGTAAAGAATAATATAGGTAAAACAAAGGTGGATCTGATTTGGGAATGCTACTAAAAATGACTATTCATGATTGCATGACCTCATAAAGTATGAAAAAATGAAAAATGGTTTTCTTTTTTATGAAAATAGACCGTATGGATGACAAAATAACCAAAATCTAAATTTATGAAAAATACATCAAAAGGCTATATTTGAAAGACTTCATGTCAATTTAATGATGAATAGTGTCATACTAGTATGAAATTTTTCACAAAGTCTCTAGATCAATTCTTCTCTAAATCTTCAATTATCTAAAATCATCAATATTCATGTTTTTCCCATCGGGTGTGTAGAAACTATTATCTCACAGAAGTGCACTTGTGTTGAGGGGTGAAAAAGTTATAACTTTGATTCTCCTTGAGTTGTGATAATACAAATGAAACACCTCACAGGCTTTGGGTCTCCTTGTTGTGAGGTGAATCTCTAGGATTAATAAGGATGGTTTATTCTTTAGAGTTTCTCTAAACTAGATCTATGGGGTTAAGGGTAAGAAGATGGATAATATACTGGTAAAAATGGGGTGATACACAAATTGTTTTAGGGCATGGCGAGAGAAACATAAACAATATGATGTGAACTAATTGAACAAGACACGATCCAATGCATTTCTCTTAATCCCAAGGAAAAACATGTTATCTTAAGGGATTTATCATAATATTAAGGAAGAAAATGTACACTAAAATCAAGTACAAAACCTAAATGCAGAAAGGTAAAATAGCCTAATCAAAGCTTAATAAATTCGGGGAAAACAAGTTCACAAGAATAACTATTTAAAACACACTACTACAAAAATCTAGAAAAGGTATATCAATTAGTTCTTATATAAGGGAAAAATGTCACGAGATAAACCTCCAACACTTTACTACATAAAAATTACTCCTTTGGCTTTGAATAAGTATATAATATATACAAAAATCTATCCCCCCTACACTCCAAAAATAACGTCTCCAAGATCTAGCTCAAAATCCCACTTTTCGCCTTTCTTATGAATAAAATAGTCAAAAGGCTAATAATACAACATGCTACTCCATAAAGGGAAAAATACCCTTCTATGATTCGAACACATCTCCAAGTCAAAGCTCAAGTTGACTATTTTGTAACTTATCCCTTCATCTACATTGTCCTATGTATATGACCTTTACCAAATATTAAGATATTTTTGGTGTAAAATTTTTCTTAGCATGGTATGCATAGGTTCTTTTGTTTTATGTGGAAAACCCTATTTTTGGATTCTAGTGAGCATTGTATTTTCTTCATCATAGACATCACAAATTTTCACCACATGTAATAGTCAATAATAACAATTACAATACCCCTTTTGAATGTGGGAAAAAGAATACACATGGATTTTACAAGAAGAGTGAAAATTCTTCTTATCCCGGTAGTTAATGTAACAAAACCTAGGTTAATACTTTTCAAATTCGGAAACCATGTGATTAGGGTAAAAATCCTAAAAGACTCGTTTTTTTTTTTCCGTTTTCCCTGGACGCGTCCAGTCAATGAAGGAAAATTTCCGCAATTTGATAATGAATGACATTTTTCGTTCTTGGAGCTAGTTATGCTTACATCCACTTGTTCTTGAATCTTTGTTTTTCATCATCACGTGTTCATTTTCTTGGCATCTAGATCTCTACCATGCGCCCTTGCTCCTTTTTACTTTGATTATGGGTTTTCCTTATTGTAGTTCGATGTAATGTGTTTTTCGGAATTTGAGCCTGTTGAGGGAAAATGGCAGCTATGGAGAACTTAGTGTTCCTTTTCTTGCGATTATCATCTTTAACCGGGACCTTTCAGTGTTGACAGCCATGACGGTTCTAGATATAATTGTATCTAGGTTTCTTTATTAGTTATAATAACTTTCCATTCTAAAAGCGATTTAGGTAAGACATTTCTTGTAAATGTCTATGGTTATTCACCCAGTGTTACAAAGTAGCCTTTGGTTTTATTTCTATAATTTATTTCATTTCCTGTCGTTCATCGATTTATTTACCCATTTTTGAGTTGGGTTGTGCATATTTCTGGGATGAATGCTTTCATTTTGGGTTTTCTTCAAGTTTATTTTTGTTCATTCATTCGAAAAAGATTTGGTAGCTTGCCCCTTAGCCAAACTCATTGTTTATCTTTCTTTGCATCTTGCTACACATTTTCTCTATTTGTCATTGATACCCTGATGTAGAACTTCTAGGTCACCGTCCTTTTCATTTTCTATTTGTGAAATTGTTGTCTTTTTTATAAAGCCCATTTCTTCCTCATTCCATGGATTATTTCAACTTGTCATCCCTCATTTGAGCCTTTAAAACCATCCTCCACCGAGTTGGAGCTCGCATTTCATTTACGGACGTTCTTGCTTTCTTTGCATCATGATTTTTGGGTCAAACTTTACTAGTGGGTGTTGAGTTAGATGCCAACGTGTGGACCCCGGATGAATCGATTCCATTTGTATGTGCTTTTATTTTGTTGAACCTCACCATGATTTCGAGAACCCTACTATTGATTGTATCAAATGTGTTTACCTTGCATAACTTATCCTAAGATCGGGCATTATTTCTATTCCCTATTCCGTGCTTCCAAATATTGGTAATTTTTTCCACCATTCTAAGATAAATAAGTTCTATATAGCCATAACAACCCAACTTGTGGTTTTCCAAATATGACTCAAGACTATCCAAGGTAACATGCATTGGAATTTTTGTATAATTGGAATCATTCCCTGAGCTATTTTTTTTTACGTGGCTTCTTTGAGTTTAAAACTGCTCTGTTTATGGGAGAACTTGTGGCTAATTACTTGTTGCATTCCGTTATTTTTGAATTTCAGGACTTTATCCATAGCTAGGTTAACATTTTAGATTTAGTGTTACCTTCCATTTCGGGGCTCGCCGATTGGGATTGTGGGTGAACTTTTGATAGAATCTTTTCTCACATGCCAATGTACAAGATAACTCCATCCACATTTTATTGCTCCATGAAAAAGACAATAAACCTTAAAATTACATGTTATCACTGAATCACAGTACCCTCCCATTTGCACAAGTGTGCATGCTTGAGCTCACGGTGTGACTCGGTAACATGGTTACTATCTCAAAGTTGTGGGACTTTTTACTTGAGATAGACCTCCAGAGAAGGCTAGTTCCTCTACCTAATATTAGTACTAAACTAATTATAAGGAAGGAAATATTACTATCTACTCCTAATCTAATCTTTCCAAGAGACCAGAGAGATAGAGAGCATGAAAATTAAGAAATCATATACTATAGAGCTGATATCACCAACAAAAGGGGATGAAATATCTTGCTGAGGGAGAATACAAAAAGAAAATGGAGTTAAGAGAGGCCAGACCAATGTGACACAGACCCAGATCTTCATTTACCACTAAATCTCCATGAAACACAACATCCTGCACCTACAAATGAGACATACATGCATAGAAAAACAACAAAAAAATGGAAGGGTTGAAAGAACACCATGAACACAATTTTATTGCTCTTATAATATGCACAGTCCATTACATTGTTGAAATAGAGGCACAAATACACTTTCAGCCCATGAGAGGGTTTGCAGCTCAATGGTGTTGAGAAACAAATTTTATAGAGTTTCCCCACATCCTGAATATCTCCCTTCTCAAATGAGAAGTGTTTACAATATATAGAAAATGAATGAGAGAAAGAGAAAGAGTGAAACTCATATTTCTTCTCTCACCAACCAACAACTACCATTAAATGGTCTAAAAATGGCATGGGCATCCTTAAAAATCATCTTACATACGTACTTTAGCTTCTGGAAGAAGAAATGGGGTGCCATACTTCATTAATTACGGTGGTTGGGCCTGAAACTATGTATTTCTATGTTAGAGATGTTTTCCATTTTTTACACATCTAACCTTAATAAAATTAAAAATTATGATTCCCATTTCATAGAGGACATTGAGACCTTTCCAATGATATAAATTTTCTCAAATTTCAAGCATTGGATCAAAAGTAATGCTCATCCAAAGTTTCATGTGAAAACTATCGTTTTCCTTTGTTCGTAGATTTTCCAATTTTCTGCAACATTTCGAGGATATCTATGGCCCTTTGTTCGCAGATTTTCCAATGGATTTTACTTTGAGGCTTTTCTCTGTGGATTTTTCCATGGATTTTACTCTGCAGCTTTTTACATGGCTTGTGTGCATTTTTTTCGCAGACTTTTATGTAGCTTAGCGGATTTTTCGTAGGTTTTTCTACGGTTTCGCAGACGTTTTCTACGGACTTTTCTTTAGCTTCCATGAGACTTTTTCTATTGAATTTTCTCGTTGCTTCCATGAATTTTTTTATTGAATTTTCTACTGATTTTGTGGCTTTTTGTGTGGGCTTTTTTGTGGCTTTCCTCTCAATTTTTCACTAACTCCTTAGAATTTTCTTGGATTGGGGAGTTAGGAAAAATGAAGTAGAGTGCCTCAAAGCCACATTTTCTTGATTTTACTCAATTTTCTCAAATTTGTTTCCTCTGAAAACCCTAGGCTCAACCATGAAGCTCTGTCAACTGCCCAAGTTTGTTTTTCTCCAGTTGTCCATTTTACCAAAGGGGGTAAAAATGGATAACAATTTGGTGACTCACGGGGACATCTGCCTACTATATGAAGTGATCAATGGCCTTAAAGTATCCATTGGGCATGGAGTCAATCTTGATAAACAAAAGTCTAATCTCAAATTCTGAAATATAGTCCCAGAGCCACTTGAAACATTGCTTTGGAAATAGACCAAATCTCACCAAACACTACTTCCAACGTACTGTGCACAAGCAACAAAACACCACAACACACTATGTACAAAATGGAAAGAACATACATGCCCTAAGTGGAACATGCAGAGTGTGCATAAGAACTTCTTCGAAAGAAAACCTACCTACTCTATGCTAACCGAAAGCAAAGGGAACTCAAATAAATCCTACAACTTGGTAGGGAGAAGTAGCTCCCATTTCTCAAAATGGGCAGCCATATATATGATTTAACGCTAAACATGGATGTTATTATGAGTGAAAAACCAACAAGAGGCTGATCCTCCACCCAAATAACCAAAGTATCAACATCAATCAAAAATACCTCCTCAAGTTGATTGACATTGGACTCCTACAGGCATTGATGGTGACCCTTAGTGCTTTGTATATCATCCTCATGCCCTGAAATGGACATGACTGGTTTTGGCTTCTCCCTTAGCTCCAATGAAGCCAAGTACCTGATTGGGCATGGTCTAATATGATGAATGTTCCCTTTTCTCTGAAGTTTAGCTCCAAAAATGCAGTCTTCTTATGGACTTTCTTGAAAAAAGAGGTTATGTGCACGTTGATTTTCTCAATGCATTCCCTTTGCAAGCAGCTTATCCTCTGCCTTGATGACAGTGTGGACATGGTGTCATCACTTTTTCCTTCCTCCTCCTAAGAATAACATGGAAGATTGGGATCCTCTAACCATAGTTCCGGAGGGATGTCATGAGATGTAGGTTAATGTCCTTAAATACTCTCCTCCATGGCACGGTGAATCTTGATGTTGGAGAATAAATGATGAGACAACAAAGTTTGTAATCTCTGTAGGCTCCTGTCTATCAAATTAGTCCTCCAAATCAGACATATAATCTTCCTCCTTATTGTCCCGCTCCATGTGCTTGACCTCTTCCATAGTGTCCTCTTTATCCCGTTGGTCGTAAAATAGGACTTTTAAGAAGAGCAACAATCAGGGGACAAGAAGTCCCTCCTCTTTAATGGGAGAGGTTCCCTTATTCAGAAACGAACTTATTTACAAATGTACAAAACATTATTTTCTGGTTAAACTTGGATATTACGAAAGTGTTTTCAATGAGGATGTTCAAGTACAAAAGGACAGAGGAATGAGAAGATGAGAACGAGCAGAAAGGCAACATGCAGAATTATAGAGAATCAGAGTAATTCATTATGTATGCGAAGTTACAGTGAATCGAAACAAGATCATTTGCATCATATGAATAAGATGGAATTCAAAGACACAAAGTTCTATAAATAACATCTGCTAGAACACAAAGTTTCTTAACATAACACGGACTCATTAATCAAGGACACAAAGTTCCTTCTTGGTTATACAAGATCACCGTGCTTCGCAAAGTCGAAGAGTATGCAATCGGCAAGACTAATGAACTTGAGACAAATGATCTTCACAAAGAAAATAAATGAAAGCTTAGAGTAATGAGAGATCGAGATAGACAAAGAATGGAAAGTCATACGTATTGATTTCTTTATGATCTATTTACACTTTCAGAAAATATGCCAAATTCTTCCTCCTTTAGAATGGCGTAAGGAAGGCCATTATATAGCTTACAAATCAGTTATTCTTCGTAACCGCTTCTTTAACCAAGAACAGTTAAGAACCGCCAATCGCAATACCTTAACTTCTTACAAAGAAAACGGAAAAAGAAAGGGAAGAAGAGAAAAGAACAAGGAGAAGAAGGCAGGTGGCGATCCTTTGAGAGGACCCACCGACTTCAAAATCCATTGCTTGAATTTCTTTAATGCCTCGGCTATGTCTCTCGCCACGAGGGTAGCGTGTTGGTCGTTGACTAAGTCGAGAATCCAAGACATTTCTCCATCTCTTTATCAAACTCGACATGAGTATGATAATCTTTATTTGCTTCTCAATGGCAGATTGAAGAAGCAGATTTCCTTCATTTTCTCTTTGGAGATTGAGCTTTCCTTGAACAGATTATCTTTGACATAAGTTCTGAATTGAGCTTTAATTTCTTGCAAGGAATGGGACACACCAGAAGTTTCATCTTGAAGATGACAATGAATATCCTTGGCGATATAACCAGCGTCTTGAAAGCTTCGCCTTTTAGCGCTAACTTGGCTGTTCTTTAGTTCTCCCAAAGCCTACTCCAAAACTTTGATCTTCCATATTGATAGCAACTAGGAGGACAGAACCGCAAACCAGGCTCGGAAAGGAATTTCAGAGGGAGGGGACACACGCAGGTTTTCAAATTGCAAGGGTTCGAGCAAGGGTAGCATGGAAACAATGTAAGAATTGCAAAGGTGGCTTGCTCGTTACATAGCCGTTGAGGAGAGAGAAGGGTGATCAATGCGCATTTAATGCATACCCACCAATTTGAATAAGCAGGATATTCGGGTAGAGCGGAAAAAACTGGTACGAATGACACTTGGTTCACTTGGGACATGTGAGACACGAATGCGCGAAACACGCAGCTCGGCCGATTCGGGCGAAACAGGGAGAAGACGCACAAATGCATTTTGGGACATTTGGGACGAAAACGCGCGAAGTACGCGGTTCGGGTGTTTCGACCGAAAATGGAACAAAGGGCCTGTTTGAACTTGGGACATTTGGGACATGAAAGAGGGAAGTCGCGGTTCGGGTGTTTAGTAGAAAATGGAACAACTTACACTTTTTGACTTGGGACATTTTGGACAAAAGTTCGGAAGTCACGTGACTCGGGCGGTTCGGGCGAAAATGGAACAACTCGCACGAAAAGTTTGGGACACTTGGAACATGAAAGAGCGAAGTACGCGGTTTGGGGATTTCGGCCGATCGAGGAACATAGGCGCGATTTTGAACTCGGGACAGTTGGGACGAAAAGCTCTGACCGGCCCGAAAATGGAACAACTTCGGGGATTTTGGCCGATCGGGAACAGAGCGCACTTCGGAACTTGGGACACGCGGGACAAAAATGTCCGACAGGCCCGAAATACATACAAAATGACCCAAAACTACAGACTTTTCTCAATTTCACGACTTGGTACATTAGAGAAAACACTTAAACTCAAAATTTTGAAATTTTTACTTTCATCAGAGCGGGGAATTTTGAGTGGACAACAGCTGGCTCCTTCTGGGGATGACTTGGCATAAATTCAAGGAATGAGACAAGGCAAGAACTTAGACAAACTCGGGAAGTAGACCAGTACCTTATCCATTGGGCAACGGAGTCAAAAACAGACCAATACTGAGAGGCAACACACCAAAACAAAAAGGAAAGAAAAGCAAAAAGCATCATGCAGAATATACAAGGGACTCCCTAATCACCTAGGACTTGAACAACTTGAGATATTGCCCACTATAAGGAAGTGGGAGAGAAGAACCATCCATGTAATCAAGATAAAAGGAATTCTCACCGTGAAAGTGTCCGATCTTGAAAGGTCGAGCCACGAGGAATCAAACTTTCCATGGCTGCCACGAGGTTCATGTCTTTTGTCCCATAACAGCACGGTGTCTCCAACTTGGAAATCCACGAACCTAGCTTTCTTGTCAAACAAGACCTTTACCTTACGCTTTGTGTGAACAGATATCCTATCGGCTGACCATCAATCTGTCCTCATTCGGTTTGTGCGGTACATAATTCTCTTGTCCAAAGCATCTCGAAACTAGTATCTTGATGGCCTTCATTAGGTGCAAGGTGGTAGTTCCACTATCACTTTGGTAATTGAGCTTCTACTCCATATACCACTTGAAAAGGAGACATTCAATAGCTCTCTTTGGTGTAATCCTGTCATCGCCCAAAGAGCATCATAGAGCTTCTTGTGCGGTTTCGTTGAGACTCATTGACCAACTTCCTTATGATAGTCACCAGATTTTTGTTAGTGGATTACGCTTGCCCATTTCCTTGGGGTAATAATCGAAGAATGAGCCGAGGAGATGCCATACCCGTGCAGAAATCCATTATCTCGGTTGAAGAGAAATTGAAGCATTATCTGTTATTCTGATCTTATTAGGTACACCATACCTTACCAAGATGTTCTCTTTAATGAAGTTTGCACACCACTTGAAGTAGTACTCTTGGTGGAATAGCTTCCACCCATTTGGTGAAATAGTCGGTGGCGGTTAGCACATGAGTGTGACCAGCACTAGAAGTAGGATTAAGTGTACCAATGAAGTCAAACCCCACTTTGTTGAAATGGTTCCTCAATCTGGCGGCTTGAGAGGAAAAGAAGCCAATTTAGGTCTTCCCACAAAAGTCGACATGCCTCACATTTATCAACCCACTTGGATGCATCTCTGAACAAGGAAGGCTGGTAGTATCCTCCATGGAGTATCTTATGAGCTGTAACCGTTGATGAATAGTGCCCTCCACATGCCTGATCATGAAAAGCTGAGAGCAACTTCCTCTATTGTTCCTTGTCCACACACTTCAAAAATATCCCATCTAACCCACGCTTGAACAAGGCATTTTCCCACAATACATATTGCACTGACCTCAATTTAACAGTCCTCTTTTCTTTGGCAGTTAAATGAGAGGGGCATTCCCCATAGGTGAGAAAATGGGTGATGTTAGCATACCATTCATCAACTGAGCTAAAGGAATAGAACGGTAGGAATGTCGACTTTCTCTCCAACTCATGTTTAGCTCCTTGACAATGAGCTCACAAAGGCCTTTTCCCGCGAACCAGCTTGAGTCGGTTTGATGTCAATGTCATACTCTTGGACCTTAGTAACCCAGTTCCCTCTCTTGGATCCAAATTCTTGTTGTGTGAGAATTGACTTAAAAGTTGTATCTGGAACCAGCACCATGGAGTGAGAGTTGAGGATATAAAAACGAAAGCGCTTAATAGCTTTGACCCTTTGCAAAAGCATGCTTCTCCATCATGGTGTATTTCAACTCATGATCTTTCAGAATATAGCTCATGAACGCAATTGGGAGTTCATGCTCATTAGAGTCTTCTTGAGTTAAGACAATGCCAAGGTATTATCTGTAGCATAGCAATAGATGATGAAATCTTTCTTTGAAATCGGGACAGGCTAAAACAGGAGTTTTAGCAATAGCTCTCTTGATACCTTCAAAGGATTCCTTTCCTTCAGAAGACCAACCAAATGTTTGCTTCCCTTTCATCATCTGAGAAATATTCAAAGTTAACTCTGTAAAATCAGGGATGAATCTTCTCAAGAAATTTATCTTACCAAAGAAGGAGTGCACGCCCTTTTTGCTGGTTGGGAGAGGAATTTGTTGGATGGCTTGAACTCGTTCAGGATCAATCTTAATACCATCCTTGGAAATGATGTGCCCTAATAACTTTCCTCGGTGACACAAAGACATGATTTTTAGGGTTCGAGAGAGATCCCATGCTCTCTACATCTCGGTGAAGCTGTCTCTAGGTGATCAAAATGATCCGATCTTGTCTTGGAAAACTTTGTCGGAGTCATCAAGATATATAAAATACACTTCCCTTTCAAGCTTCCAAAAGCCAGATCCATGGCTCTCGAAAAGTGGCACCGGCATTAATGAGCCCAAAAGGCATCCTCTTGTAAGCAAAGGTACCCCGAGGAGTAGTGAAATTTGTCTTGTGTTGATCTGCAGTATCAACCTCTACCTGATTGTATCCCGAGAATCCATCGAGCATGGATAACATTTCAGACCCTGTAACTACTTGCAAGACCTGATCCATCATAGGCAAAGGATAATTATCTTTCAAAGAGGCACGATTCGGAGTTCTGAAATCAACACGAATGCGGATCTCACCATTTTCTTCCTAACAGGCACAATATTTGCAATCCATGTTGAATGGTGAATGGGAAAAATGATTTTAGCCTTCAACAACTTCTGAATTTCCTGAAAGATGGTGTCAGCTATTTTGGGATTATACTGCCTCTGTTTCTGCTTAAAAGGTTTAATTCCTGGTTTGAGAGGAATCGAGTGCTGCATATCTTTTGGTTTGAAAGCTTTCAAATCTTCATAAGAATAAGCAAGAACATCCTTATACCTCCTTAGAAGATCAATTTCTTTTCTCCTCTCATCTGTTGTGCAACATTTTCCAATATTCACTAGCTTAGGGTCATTAGAACTCCCAATATTGATTTTGTCATACTCAGCTGATTGCTGAGGTCAGTAGAAGCTCTAGACTTCACATACCTGTCATGTTTATCAAATAGTTCCTCTAAGCTTACCAATCCTTTAGGAATCTTATTCCCCTTGAGTTTAATGCACCCTTCCTGACCTGTTTCTTCCCCTTGGGTGACTGCTTTGTCAAAGGGCACACTCTCACGAGGTAGGTTGTCACTTCCCTCAAAATATAGTTGTTCGAAATTACCCTTGAGTTCCAGGAAGGAAAGCAAATGTTGATCATCATTGAAAACCTGCCAGTTATTGGTGTTATCAGGTACACTGGGTCGATGGATCATCTCAATGGTGAACTTGTCTTGAGAGAAATCAGGATGAGGAATCAGTAGCGACCCTGAGACAGCTAGTGAATCAGCCCTACTGTTCTTTTCCCTAGGTACTGCTTGCCGATAGAAAGCATCAAGGAATTCAATGGAATCCCAAACTGATTAGGTAATGTTTGACCTTCCATTTTTACTTGAAAAAGGTTTCTGACCCGCTTTACAATCAATTTTGCATCACCACGAGCCAGAAGATTCTTTACACCTTGTTCTTTGGCCACTTGCAATCCGAGAATGAGAGCCTCGTATTCTGCGTTGTGTTATTAGTATTCTCGAACTCCAACTTAAATGAAAAGGGGTGTAGGCTTCCTTCGGAGTGACACCCAGTGAGGACACCAAGCTCCGAACCAAGTGAGGAACAACTTCCATCAAACTCTAAAATCAAAACCCCATTAGGATCTTTAGGAGACACTTTGGGGGGTCGGATTTCATCAGGGGACATAATCATGTAGTTACCATGCCCCATATCCTCATAGAGTATTTGTGCTCTAGGATCATCCGTTTTCTACACAATATACTCAGACTGCTTCTCAGGCAGCAACTTCTTCATTTGTCCATTGACAGGCAAGTGCATGTGACCAGTCCATTTGGATTTCCCCACCCACGTCCTTACAGAAGTTCCTACTTAGCAACATCCCGTATGAAGGGGGAATATCTGCCACTAAGATGGTAGCCAACACTTTCTTCTCGGGAAAAGCAGCAAAAGCTACTTGTGCATCTTTAATTCTCCGACAGAGGCACTTCTTTACTCTCCATGGAGTAACAAGATCCATAAGTGCGTGTGAGGGTCGGGCCTAAAGCATGAGCTACTTTAGCGGGCATCACATTATACGAGGCTCTGAGTCTATGACATAGTTTGAGCCTATGACCAGCTATAAGAAGTGTTACATAAAATGGTTTAATTTTGTCACTAGGCGAGGTGACAACAACTACCAGACTAGGCTGTGGTGCAGAAGAAGGAGTAGGCAAAAGGCCTTTAGAGGTGGTCTTGGAATGGGAATTAACAAATTGAATCATCTTGGCAAAAGCTTTGGGATGAGTTTGATAATACTCGGCCTCTGAGATTTGAACCTTAGTCTTTTTCAGATGATCAATAATATCAAAAGACCTAGAAGTGGACGGGCCATCATCATTCGGTACTCTAGGCTTATCAACTTTAGGAGAAAAGAAGAAGAAACTTTAGTAGTAGGATTAATAGGACTCACCTTTGTGTAGATGACGTAGGGATAGGAGATCCTCTTTTTGCAATCACGGGAATAGTTGTCATTGCTCCTTAGATTTCTTGATAGGTGCATGTCACTTTCTCCCTCGACTTATGCGCTCGAGTCATGACAATGCGAATGATTATTCGCTATTCATGTCGCTACTTTACTTCATCATAATCATCTCCATCATCAATGCCCTCGGTGGTGAAGAAATTTACTCGAGATCCCTCGTTAAATGCGCCGTCATCAACTTCTCTCGCAAACTCTTCGCAAGATTCGTTATCTTCATCGTCATCTGGTTCTTCCACCTCACGAGTTGCATTGCGGGGACTTTAACGGGAGGTCCTTCAAGTGCTAATCTTGTTTGAGATGAAGGCAAATGATTTACGGGCTGAAAATTTCTCCTTGGGCGTCTGCATAAGGAGCGTCTTTGAGCCAATTGTTTCTTTATAGCAATAAGATCATTTGCAAGTTTCTGAACTAATGGATCAGTATTAGGTCCAGGGGTGGAAGAGGAAGAAGCAGCAGACTTAGATTTGGGAGGGTCTCTTCTCAACTTCCCTAACATGATCAAGTCATCCTCGATACTAACAGCGAGAGTTTGATCCTCGACCAATGTTGCGAGATTAGCCCTTCTTAGTGCATAACTAACTTTGGGCGATTGAGCATTTAGGAAGAAACATTTTTGAATTTGATCAACAGGTCGGGTAGGCTGCGGAATTTTATTGATCAATTTGTTGAACCGGGCCACAAATTCTCTCATGGGCTCTTGTGAATCTTTCTTTATCTGAGAGATTTGGGCTAGCAAGGCATGTACATCTTCTACCGGCAGAAAAGGTTTCGAACTAAGTTCTCATTGTGTCCCGATCGGTGATAGCGCCGGTGGAAGGTGGTAGAACCAATCGGCGGCATTATCTTGTAACGTCTCAATGAACAACCTTACGGAGGCGTCTTCATATTCGACTCCCGAGAACTCCACATGCAGCAATGAAGGCTGCGATGTGTTCATCGAGGATGCACTTTGCCATCGCCTTTGAATTTGGGGAAGCTCTTAGGTTACCTTTGGGTAACTCATGCGAAAGGTGAGTAAGGGCGGGGCCCGACACGATGACCCCATGGTAATGGCGCAGCCATTCTTGGAAAAACGGCTTGGAGAGGACTATGCAACACTAGCAAGAATCAAAGCTTGAAGATTAGGGCTAGGTGGCTTACGAAGAAAAACCACCGTGGAAATTTTGCCTTGAGCGGGTGGAGTGCTTGTCAAAGCGAGTCCTTCTATTTCTTGTTGAAGGAAAGGAAAACCTGTTGCTCTAAAAGCTGGCGAGAATCTTCAACACGAGGGCCCTCCTCCCTCGAGTAAAATGCGGAGTCGCCGGATCAAAGGATGATCGAAAAATTACAGAAGCTGGAATATGATTTCCCAGTGGAGTTGCCAAAAGCTGTTGGTCATCAAATAGGACTTTTAAGAAGAAGCAACTTGTCGGGGGGACAAGAAGTCCCTCCTCTTTAATGGGGAGAGGTTCCCTTATTCGAAAGCGAACTTATTTACAAATGTACAAAACATTATTTTTGGTTAAACTTGGATATTACGAAAGTGTTTTCAATGAGGATGTTCAAGTACAAAAGGACAGAGGAATGAGAAGACGAGAATGAGCGAGAAAGGCAACATGCAGAATTATAGAGAATCGAGTAATTCATTATGTATGTGAAGTTCTGATGAATCGAAACAAGATCATTTGCATCGTATGAATAAGATGGAATTCAAAGACACAAAGTTTACGTAAATAACATCTGCTAGAACACAAAGTTTCTTAACATAACGAGACTCATTAATCAAGGACAAAAGTTCCTTCTTGGTTATACAAGATCACCATGCTTGCAAAGTCGAAGAGTATGCAATCAGCAAGACTAATGAACTTGAGACAAATGATCTTCACAAAGAAAATAAATGAAAGCTTAGGAGTAACAAAGATCGGATAGACAAAGAATGGAAAGTCATACGTATTGATTTCTTTATGATCTATTTACACTTTCGAGAAAATATGCCAAATTATTCCTCCTTCGAGAATGGAGTAAGGAAGGCCATTATATAGCTTACAAATCGGTTATTCTTCATAACCGCTTCTTTAACCAAGAACGATTAAGAACCTCCAATCGTGATACCTTAACTTCTTACAAAGAAAACGGAAAAGAAAGGGAAGAAGAGAAAAGAACAAGGAGAAGAAGATAGGTGGCGGTCATTACGAGAGGACCCCCGACTTGAGAATCCGTTGCTGAATTTCTTTAACGCCTCGGCTATGTCTCTACCACGAGGACCCGCGTGTTGGCCGTTGGTGAGTCGAGAATCCAAGACATTTCTCCATCTCTTTATCAAACTCGACATGAGTATGATAATCTTTATTTGCTTCTCCAACGGCAGATTGAAGAGAGAATATTTCCTTCATTTTCTCTTTGGAGATTGAGCTTTCCTTGAGCAGATTATCTTTGACATAAGCTCTTAATTGAGCTTTAATTTCTTGCGAGAGGCAGGACACACCAGAAGTTTCATCTTGAAGATGACAATGAATATCCTTGAAAACTGATATAACCAGCGTCTTGAAAGCTTCGCCTTTCTGCCAACTATTCTTTAGTTCTCCCAAAGCCTACTCCAAAACTTTGATCTTCCATATTGATAGCAACTAGGAGGACAGAACCGCAAACCAGGCTCGGAAAGGAATTTCAGAGGGAGGGGACACGCGCAGGTTTTCAAATTGCAAGGGTTCGAGCAAGGGTAGCATGGAAACAATGTAAGAATTGTAAAGGTGGCTTGCTCGTTACATAGCCGTTGAGGAGAGAGAAGGGTGATCAATGCGCATTTAATGCATACCCACCAATTTGAATAAGCAGGATATTTGGGTAGAGCGGCAAAAATTGGTACGAATGACACTTGGTTCACTTGGGACATGTGAGACGTGAATGCGCGAAACACGCGGCTCGGCCGATTCGGGCGAAACAGGGAGAAGACGCACAAATGCATTTTGGGACATTTGGGACGAAAACGCGTGAAGTACGCGGTTCGGGTGTTTCGACCGAAAATGGAACAAAAGGCCCATTTGAACTTGGGACATTTGGGACATGAAAGAGCGAAGTACGCGGTTTGGGTGTTTCGGCCGAAAATGGAACAACTTGCACTTTTTGACTTGGGACATTTGGGACAAAAAGTTCTGAAGTACGCGACTCGGGTGGTTCGGGCGAAAATGGAACAACTCACATGAAAAGTTTGGGACACTTGGAACATGAAAAGAGAAGTACGTGGTTGGGGATTTTGGTCGATCGGGAACACTGCGCTTGATTTTGAACTCGGGACAGTTGGGACGAAAAGCTCCGACGGGCCCGAAAATGGAACAACTTCGGGGATTTCGGCCGATCGGGGAACAGAGCGCACTTCGGAACTTGGGACACGTGGGACAAAAATGTCTGACAGGCCCGAAATACATACAAAATGACCCAAAACTGCAGACTTTTCTCAATTTCACGACTTCGGTACATTAGAGAAAACACTTAAACTCAAAATTTTGAAAATTTTACTTTCATCGTGAGCAGGAATTTTCGGTGGACAACATATCCGCAACTTTCTCACCATGGTTCCCCTCATCCTCGAACATGAAGTTTGAAAGATAAAACTCTTCTTCAACATTATATCTCAAAGGGGATGAAGTGGGAGGAAGAACTAAAGGTTCTTCTATGGCCTTATCTGTATTTGAAGCCTCTAAAACTATATGGTTCTCCTCCATAGCCGGAATTCACTCTCCTCTTTTGGATTTGGAGTAGCTACTTCTTCCCTTAGTTGGAATGATTGTGTAGCTTGAATTAGATCAAAATTCTGTTCAAATAAAGTGCCATCCTAGAAATTGCATTTAGAGCATATAGACTTGATCTTCTTGCTCTCTTGCTACTACAAAATCATTCTTAGCCACCATAGGATCTTCAAATTTGACCTCCTCTATAGGATTAACCAATAAGTGAATCATTTCAATTTTGAATCTAAGAGCCAAACTTCTAATCATTTCTTCTTTTCTTGGATCTTCATTTTTCTGCTCACCTTGGCTGAATTTTTAGTCTCTTCCCACCATTGACTTGGGAAAGTAGTAGGAGTGGTGGGTGGGGTCTCCTAATTTTTTCTTTATTTGTGGTGGAGAAGAAGGTATTTATTTTGGCTCTTGTGGATGGGACTTAGATTTGGAAGGAAAGAGGCGAGTAATTAAGATGGGGTGGGAGACTAGAAGATGGAGAAACGAATTCAACAATAAAAGCAATAGATGGGAAAATTGGAAAATGAAGCTCGAGGTTGAGATGGTGTTGTTATCACCGAATCACGGCACTTTGTGCATATACCGAACTCACAGTGTGATTGGATAACATGGGTACTATCTCCAAGTTGTGGGACTTGCTTACTTGAGATAGACCTCCAGAGAAAATTTGGTTCTTACTCCTAAACTACCTATCACAATCTACTCTAATGCGGGATAAGCTAAGCTGTTCTAATCTAAATTTCTAAGGGACCAGAGGAAAGAGAATACATAAAATGAAATCCTACACTAAAGCGGTGATACACTAGAAAAGGAGGATATGAGAGTAGTCTCCAAATGTGTGAAATACAAGGGCAAAGTGCACACTAGAAGAGGTGATGACAGTTCTCCATAATCTAGCAAAATGCATTCACAAAGTGATATTCCAAGCACACAAAATGATAATGAATTCTTGCGTAAGAACATAATAATAGACACAATATTCTTGTGGAAAGATAAAATGGCAAGAAGAATGCAAGAAAACATAGCGAGGAAGATACATCCACAAACTTGTATTTTATTGCTTCTGGTATGCCTGATTCGATCTATTACAAGATAAGGGCTGGATCACCATGCAAGGAGTCCACTAAAAGGGCCTGCAACACACTAGCTTCACTAAAGAAATTTTGGCAGAGCTTTCTACCCAAAAACTCTCCCTTCTACAATGAGCCCAACACTCCAATTTATAGAAAAAGAGAAGGAAAAGAGAAGGGAAAATGGAAATCTGAAATCTGTCCTTTAACCACCTATAAGAGGAATTAAATTGAGTGAAATGGTCATACATTACTTGCAAAAAAGGCTCCCATACTGTCTCATGTGCTGCAGCGAGAGAAAGAATGATGACCATGCCTCTTAATTGTACTCCGGCTACCAAATAAAACATTGTTCGAACCGGCCACGTTTTCTTAAAAAAATTAATCAATTTTTGATCAAATCCAGAATTTATTTATTACTGTTCATCGAGATTGGAACCACGATTCTAATGGTACCAATTTTGTGTGTTTTTGTTGAGAAATACAAAAGTTATGGCCTTCTGAGTGTGGGCAACTATTTTGGGTCTGTCAGGCATTTTTGTCATTTGACGGGAATGAGCATTAGCTGCTGGAGCTGAATATATTTATCTTATCAAAAATAATAAATCTTGTTTTTTTGGCGTAGAGGACGTCGTGTTCGTTCCAGAAAGTCCAATTTTGTGAAAATCGGAGCTCGGAGTCAAAAGTTATGGCCGTTTGAAGTTTCCGGACCAAATGTTGACTTTTCTTCTTCTCCTTCGGCCGCTTCGGCTTTTCGCGTCCTGCGCGTCCCTTTGTCCCAAATGCTCTAGTGCTTTGTGTGGGACAAATTCTTCTGAACCGCCCAAAATGGGCTTCCATGTCCCTTTTCTGCCGGTGACACGTGGCGTGATCTGATTGGCTTTCGGCTCCTTCGGCTTTTCGCGTCCCACGCGTCCCTCTGTCCCATTTAGCACAGTGCTGAAATTTCCCATTTCGGCCGAACCGGCTGGTTCGCGTACTCGCGGCCCAGATGTCCCATTTTCTTTTGGACTGTTTGGGACAAATTTTCCCGATTCTTGATTCGGCGGTTCGCGTACTTTTGTCCGCAAGCGTCCATGGTGGTGAAAGTTCTCATTTCGGCCCGATCCAAGCGGTTCAGCGTCACCAGCGTACCTTGGCCCAACTATTCCGGGCTGCCTTGACTCATTTCAGCCGATTCGGGTGGTTCGCGTACTAGTTGACGAGATGTCCTAGATCACTGTTTCAGCGATTAGTTAATTTTTCCATTTTTCGGCCGATTGATTTAGCGTCCCGCACGTCCTTTGTCCCAAATGCTGCGGCAGCAGAACCACTGCGGCCTTTCGGCGGTTCGCGCCCTTATGTCCCTCATGTCCCGAATATTGCAAGGACTAGGACTTAGCCATTTTTCATGATTTTTCTGGCCCGAGCTTGTTTTTTCTGTGATTTTTTCACATTTCCTCAGAACTTGCTCTCTTCTACTTGGACAGGGGAGTTAGAAAATTATGAGGGGACCTAGAAACATGACCTTTCACCTGAATCAATATAATTGCTTGGGACTAAAGAATTTTATGCATGTTATCAAAATTACCTTGAGGGGTGAATTTTGGATAACAATTTTGGCGACTCGGCGGTGGGTCATCGCACTGTCGGATGAAGAACGGCTTTGCTTGTAGCAATCCATTGGGCATGGAGTCTGTTTGATAGCCTCTCATCGATCTAAAATTTGAGAACCTGCGTTCTTGAGCCATTTGAACATTTGTTGAGCGGTCTTCTCATGGCTGCAATTATTTTCCAGGAGCTTGATGAACTGCAAACATGCACATACTAGAAGCAATAGGACATGTGCACAAGCACTTAAGGAAATAGAAACTACTCTGTGATGTAGTACAATGGGCATAAGCACTTAGAGGAATGGAAATTCTAAATTAATATTTACAAGGGTGAGAAGCTTTCTTTACGTAAGTAACGCGTTTGAGATAGATCCCATTAACTAGAATCTACGATTCTTCACCATCCAACTTAGCGATCGGAAAGCATTGTTACCTTTGCATTCGATGATCATGTACGGGCCACTCGGATGGCATCAAACTTGGAGTGCTTTCCTAGTTTTCCACGATCAGCATCCCACTTTAGTACCAAAACTCCATTTGTAATATCGGCCTTAGTTTTCTTGTCAAAACTCTTTTGACCAATGCTTTATCCTTTTCTATGAGTCTGCATTGCGTGCTCTCTTGTCTCTTCTAATTCCATCTGACTCTGCATAAGCTGATTTCCATAGGTTCAAACTCGAAGCCAACTCAATTGTTTCATGAGTTCCAAAGGTCTTTTGCACTCAAGTGATATAGGTAGAACTGCTTCTTTCCCGTACACAAGCTTGTATGGAGAGCTTCCTGTAGATCTCTTGGGCGTGATCCTATCAGCCCATAGAGCTGATTTGAGCTTTGCATGCCAAGTTCTTTGATTTTCATCTAGAGTCCTTCTGATGATTCTTAGTAGGTTCTTGTTCGTAGACTCAGCTTGGCCATTACCTTGAGGGTAATAGTTCGATGAAGTGCTGAGATACACACAATTCTTGACAACCCATTCAGTGATCTTTGTGCCAAGGAATGCCAATGCATTGTCTGATATGATAGTGGCAGGGGCACCAAACCTCGTGACTATCCCTTCATAGAAATCTAAGATATTAGATTCATTTTCCTCCTTGAGTGCCACTGCTTTAGTCCACTTGGTGAAATAATCTGTTGTTGTTAGTATCCACTTGTGGCCCTGACTTGAATTGGGATTGATAACCCCAATGAAGTCCAATCCCCATTGCATGAATGGCTGATTTACTGAAATTGGACGAAGGGGCAGCGCTGCTAACCTTTCTTTCCCCGTGAAGAATGCACATTTCTTGCATTTCTTGACCCATGAGTAGCAATCATTGAACACAGTAGGCCAATAGTAACCAGCTTTCATGATTTTGAGAGCTGTTACTCGTGGAGCAAAGTGGCCTCCTGCTTCCCCGTCATGGAACTCGTGTAGGATCTTCTCAACTTGACCTGTTCCAATGCATCTTAATAGAACACCATTGATGTCCCTTTTGAACAAAACTTCGTCAACAAGCACATATGGAATGGCTTGTAATCTGAAGTATCTCCTCTTTGCTTTGCCCACTTCTGGAGGGCACAAGCCTGTCTGGAGGTAATGCACCAAGTCTTGAGTCCAACATGGGACGGGTGCATCATCAGCTGGTTGTTCTTGATCATTCTGTAGTAGCAAGACAACATCCTCTTCACTTTTTGGCTTGTCTGGTTATTTGGAAGCGAGCTGCTCACACAAGCCTTTCATCACGAACTAGCTTGGTCACTTTGATTTCAATATCATATTCCATCACCCGAATGATCCAACCTGCTCTCTTCTCGTTTAAATCCTTGTTTAGGAGGAAGTCTTTGACACCAGCATGCGACACCAGCAGTTGAATTTTATTGTTTGAGACCAAATGTCTGAACTTCTTCAAGCTCGATGTGACAAGGACATGCTTTTCGATGAAAGAATAATTTATTTAAGTAATATTCAAGGTTTGATTGAAGAATGCTATGGGCTGTTTACGAACCTTCTCTATTCACATTTGTGTCAAGATATTTGAGATTGTATCGATCCTCCAAATGCATACAACATGAAGTCCTTTGAGAAATATGGGTTGATAAGAGTTGGAGCTTGTGATATGTGCATGCTTAATGCTTTCAAAACTCTCTTTGCCTTCGATGTCCATTTGAATGCCAGACTCTTCTTCAACATCATTGTTAGAGGCTTCACAAGAGTGGCAAAATTAGGCACAAATCTGTGGACAAATTTTATCCTTCCTAAGAAGCTTTGGAGAGATTTCTTGTGGTGTGGTAATGGAAGTGTTCGGATGGCTTCAACCCTCTCAGGATCAATTGTTAGCCCTTCCCTAGAGACAATGTGGCCCAACAGTTTGCCTTCGTGTGCCAAGAATACACACTTCTTTGGATTCAATGACACTCCAAACCTTCTACACCTCTGAAACACTTGTCTGAGGTGAAAGAGATGGTCTGCTGCATTCTTTGAGAAGATAGTGATATCATCCAGGTATACCAGCACTATCTTGTTGATCAAGCCTTTGAACGCCATATCCATAGCTCGCTGAAATGTTGCTCCGGCATTTGACAGTCCAAATGGCATCTTCTTGTAAGCATACGTGCCCCATTTTGTAGTGAAGGCCGTCTTGAATTGATCTTCTTCCTTTACCATTATTTGATTATAGCCTGAATATCCATCTAGCAATGAAAACCTTTCTGAACCAGCTACAACCTACAATATTTGTTCCATTGATGGAAGCGGATAATGATCTTTGAGTGATGCTCTATTTAGATCGCGAAAGTCCACACACAATCTTATTTCTCCGTTTCTCTTTCTTACCGGCACCAAGTTTGAAACCCAACTTGAGTGTTCGATGGGGAAGATGATACTAGCCTCAATGAGCTTGCTTAACTCTTTTCTCATGAGAGGTTCAATATGAGGATTTTCTTGGCCTTTACTTTTGCACAGCAGGGCTTGGATTCCGGATCCAACTCAATAGTATGTTGTGCCAAATTTGGGTTGAAACCTCTTAAATCTTTGTAAGTCCAAGCAAAGACATCTGGGAATTCTTGACAAAGCTGAACAAAATTAGATTTCTCTTGTGGAGTACTTACTTTGCCAATTTGCAATGTCTTGCCTTCTTCCACTAAAATAGGCTCTGAATCTTCACCTTTACTTGAATGTTCGCTTTCTCCTTCCGGAACTGATCATTCGGGTTGAAGATTGACTCTAAGGTTATGAGGCCTTTTGGCAGTTTGTTAGTTCTCAGCTGCACCACTTGGTCACCATACTGCTGCTCCAACTTGTCTTGATTTCTGGCGGAGAACTCAGCTTCTTCTTGTAGGAAATTAACAATTTGCTGATCATTCTCGAAGACTTGCCAACTTGTGTTGTTATCTGGAACAGCTGGTCTCACAACCACTTTGATATGAGGCTGAGTTTTCTCACTTTTGATACTTTCTACAACATCAAACGCAGCCCCAATTGCTGCCAGTCTGTCAGCGGCTTCATTCTTTTTTCTTGGGATGGAAATGATGCTAAAAGCTTCAAAATCTTCAATGAGGTCCCATACTCGATTTTTGTAGTTTTTCAATGAGATCATTTTTAGCAGCGTTTTTTCCCTTTGACTTGGTTTACGATCAGCTCACTATCACCAAATACTTGTAAATTCCTGATGCCTTTCTTCCTTGCCCAGTGCAGTCCATGAATTAAGGCTTCATACTCAGCTGTGTTGTTTGAACATGAAAACTAGAAATGAAAAGCTGAGTAATACCTTATACCTTGCGGTGAAATGAGCATAGCTCCTCCTCCTGCACCTTGTCTACTCCTTGACCCATCAAAGAACAATTGCCATACTTCATTCTTGTCTTTATGATCTGGCTTGGTGATGCTAGGAAGAGGTTGATTCTCTTCATGTAAACAATAGACTCCTAGCTCAGATTCTTCTATTTCTTGATAAGGATCAAAAGCATGCACCTTGCTTGCCCATTCATCAAGAGTCAAATCTGGGATGCTTCCAACCTTGGTGTCAGCTTCATCAGTGCTTGGATAATCTTCTTGATCAAACAGCTGAACAATTGGTATTGATTTGGCTTGGAGTGTAAGGCTCAATATGAAATTTTGCAATAGGTTCAGACCTGATTGTGGCTTTGGTTCCATATCTTGTTCTGAACAACATGTGTGACCAATCCACCGAAAGATAGCCTCCAATCTTAGCAGTGAAGTCTCTTGACAAGCACAATGCAAAGAGTGGTGGCAGGTCTATGACTGACACGTCTTGTAACACTATTACATTAGGACATGCGTGCAGTGTGAGGCTCAAACCTTTGATTATTCCAACCGTTGTCACTGCTGTCCCATCCAATTGCACTACACCCTTGGAGATGACTTCATATTGGATCCCTAGCTAATCAGCTATTTGCTTGGGCATTCTTGAACTCATCGGCCCCAGAATCGATCATGCAATTATGCACTAGCTTATCTCCTATGATCAATGAAACATAAAATGGAGGGGCTTCAACATTTTACCTTGTTGTCCTCCGTGATTTCCCTCGGTGCAGGCAGCATTTGTGAGTACCTTCTCTTGCATTTGGACTCTGTTGATTTGAAGTTGACCGAGTCCTTCATGGCAACTTGTAGCAGAATCTCTTTGTCACAGGATAGATAGTGATTTCCACATTGATATGTTTACATTTGTCTTCTTCATCGATCAATGTAATCTTGAATGGAGATGAAGTATCCCCTCTCGCTGTCCCTTGGCTGCACATTCATTCCTTGCACATGGGCAAAAGAATCGGCATTTGAGTTGGCCTAGGGCCGTTTTAGGTGCTCCTTACATGTTTGGAGCTATAGTTCGCTTGTCGGTGGCTTGTGGAGTGGTAGAAGGTTGTGGATTACTCAAGCCAATGGTGCTCTTCACCCAAATTTCTCCTCTTCGACCTTGTGTTGGCTGTAACACTTTGAGAGGGTATTTGATTCATGCCACAAAAATCTTGACTGCCAATTGACAAGAGTAGTTTCGTTCGGGAGATGTCCTTCTTTGAGGTGCCCCTCACTTTGTTGGTCTTCTTCGTGGCTAGACTCTTGCGACCCACCAATGGTTTGCACCATCGGGCCTGATTTAATGCACCGTTAAAGCAAATTGATTGGTTATGTGGTGCCATTCGCATAGGAAACACCACTCATATTCTTGGGCCATGTTATTTTGGATGGCACCAAAGCTCGGATGCAGATGCAACATTGGGGTTATAGGGCTGAAATGGTCTATTGGTAGGAGGCCTTGCTTGATTCTGATTTGCAGCTGGATTGGGTGGTCTTTGAGGTTGATATGGTTGCCTGTTAGGCTGAGCTTGAGGCTGATACGGTCTAGCACTCTGAGCTTGCTGTCTTTTGATAGTAACCAGCTCATTTCCCAAATTTTGCAATTGTTTCATGACCTCTTGGAGTTCATTTGAAGCACTAGAGGATGAAGTAGAAGTTTCATTTGAACTTTGATTTCTAGGAGTGGGAATAGGAGCTAAGACAGGCGCTTGACTAGTACTTGGGCTCTCTAAACTTGGATATAATGGCATTGGGGGCCTAGGAGCTAGCTTACCAGCTTGAATAAGATAGTTTTCAGCCCTAATGGCAATACTATAAGCAGCAGGTAAGGTTGTGCCTCCCATAGATTGAATTAACATAGAAATATCAGAATTCAAAGCTTTAAGATAGTATAGAAAAGCACCTTACTGCTATTGGCCTGTTGCCCACTGGGAATCCTATCCCAAGACCTTTGAAATCTGAAGTTGAAGTCGAGTCATTTGCTCATTGGGAGCTCTCTTGATAGTTGTCAATTGTTCTAGTAGAGACAAATTGTCTCCCTTCTCTCCAAATTGCTCATGGAGAACTATGCATAACCGATAGAACCCTTCAAGGCTTGAACCATTGCAATGCCTTCCCTTTGAATGATGATGCCAAGCGGTTTGTGACCACATCCATTTCGTTTATCTCATGGATTGCACGAGATGTTAGCAATGTCTTTGACATGATCACCGTGGAGTGGTATGATTTTCTCCAAAGTGAAAAATGGAATGTTCTTCAACGCTGCAATTGGAACCGGATTACGTGCGCATGAGGGCAAGTGAAGCTCTTTGCCGGTGAAATTGACAAAGGGATTTAGTGGTTGCGCCATTACGATTGGCTTTGAGAACCCTCGTTGATGTGAGAAAAGGTCTACAGGGTGGAGGTGTAGACAAAGTTACATTAGGTGGAGACGCAGATCTTTGAGCTCTTCTTCCCCTTCTTTCTCTGCGCCGGAGATAGATGCAAATAAACAAACAATCCTTCCTCCCTAGTTCTTGACACGAGTCTATATTCTTCTCATAAATTTGTCGGAGTTTGGACTGCGAGAAACCATGGATTATGCCTCTTTTGGAGTCACCAGATGTGTGATTTTAAAGCTCCTTCAAACTGCAACTTACAACAAGTGCACATCAATCTTGTTGCAATGAAAGTGAAGACCTCTAAGGTCCCACCAGGTGTGCCAGAACTGTTATCACCGAATCACGGCACCACTGTGCATATACACGAACTCACAAAGTGTGATTGGATAACATGGGTACTATCTCCAAGTTGTCAGGACTTGCTACTTGAGATAGACCTCTAGAGAAAG
The DNA here is from genome assembly GCA_018340775.1 of Taxus wallichiana var. yunnanensis. Lineage (NCBI taxonomy): Eukaryota > Viridiplantae > Streptophyta > Pinopsida > Cupressales > Taxaceae > Taxus > Taxus wallichiana. The sequence continues at coordinate 290,122,152 of CM031241.1, read as the reverse complement.
CTTAGTTCTTGCTCCTAAACTACTGCCACAATCTAGTCTAATGCGGGATAAGCTAAGCTGTTTCTAATCTAAATTTCTAAGGGACCAAGGAAAGAGAATAGATAAAATGAAATCCTACACTAAAGTGGTGATACACCGGAAAAGGAGGATATGAGAGTAGTCTCCAAATGTGTGAAATACAAGGCAAAGTGCACACTAGAAGAGGTGACAGTTCTCCATAATCTAGCAAAATGCATTCACGTAGTATTCCAAGCACACACAATGATAATGAATTCTTGCAAGAACATAATAATAGACACAATATTCTTGTGGAAAGATAAAAGGGCAAGAAGAATGCAAGAAAACACAACGAGGGGAAGATACATCCACAAACTTGTATTTTATTGCTTCTGGTATGCCTGATTCGAGTCTATTACAAGATAAGGGCACGGATCACCATGCAAGGAGTCCACTACAAGGGCCTCCAACACCTTTGGCTTCACAAAGCAATTTTGGCGAGCTTGCTACCCAAAACTCTCCCTTTACAATGAGCCCAACACTCTAATTTATAGAAAAAGAGAAGGAAAAGAGAAGGGAAAATGGAAATCCCGAAATCTATCCTTCAACCACCTATAAGAGGCATTAAATTGAGTGAAATGGTCATACATTACTTGAAAAAGGCTCCCATACTTGTCCCATGTGCTTGCAAAGCAGAGAAAGAATGATGACCATGCCTCTTAATTGTACTCCCAGCCTACCAAATAAAACACTGTTCGAACCCGGCCACGTTTTCTTAAAAACTCAATCAATTTCTGATCAAATCTATAATTTCTTGATTTTTTTGCATCGGGACTTGGAACCACAATTCCAACGGTACCGATTTTGTGCGATTTCCTTGAGAAATACAAAAGTTATGGCCTTACTCGAGTGCGGGTAACTATTTTGGGCCTGACAGCGTTTCTGTCATTGTGGGAATGAGCATTAACTGAGTGGAGCCGAATATATTTCTCTTATCAAAAATAATAAATCTAGCAGTTTTTTTGGTGTAGAGGACATCGTGCTCGTTCCAGAAAGTCAAATTTTGTGAAAATCGGAGCTCGGAGTCAAAAGTTATGGCCGTTTGAAGTTTAGGACCAAATGTTTACTTTTCTTCTTCTCCTTGGCCGCCGGCTTTTCGCGTCCAGCAGCGTCCCTTTGTCCCAAATGCTCGGTCTTGTGCGGGAAAAATTCTTCCGAACCACCCGAAATTGGCTTCCATGTCCCTTTTCTACCCGGTGACACATGGCGTGATCGATTCGCTTTTGGCTCCTTCGGCTTTTGCGTCCCACGCGTCCCTGTCCCATTTAGCACAGTGCTGAAATTTCCCATTTCGGCCGAACCGGCTGGTTCGCGTACTCGCAGCCCAGATGTCCCATTTGGTTTGGCATTTTTGGACAAATTAACCCGATTCACCCGGTTCGGCCGGTTCGCGTACTTTTGTCCCGCGCGTCCCTGACTGAAAGTTCTCATTTCGGCCGATCCGGCCGGTTCACGTACTTCGCATACCTTTGGCCCAACTATTCCGGGCTGCCTTGACTCATTTCGGCCGATCCGGGCGATTCGCGTACTAGTTGCCCAGATGTCCCAGACTGCCTGTTTCAACAGTTAGTCAATTTTTTCCATTTTTCGGCCAGTTCAGATTTCTGCGTCCCGCGCGTCCCTTTGTCCCAAATGTCCTGCGCAGACCACCTGGCGGCCTTTCGGCCGGTTCGCGCCCTTATGTCCCTCATGTCCCGAATATTGCAAGGACTAGGACTTAGCCATTTTTCATGATTTTTTCTGGCCCGAGCTTGTTTTTGCAATTTTTTCACATTTCCTCAGAACTTGCTCTCTTCTACTTGGACAGGGGAGTTAGAAAATTATGAGGGGACCCTAGAAACATGACCTTTCACCCTAAATCAATATAATTGCTTGGGACTAAAGAATTTTATGCATGTTATCAAAATTACCTTGAGGGGTGAATTTTGGATAACAGGTATTCCTTGGGGAAAGGAGAGAAAATGACTAGATGATGGTGTAGGACTTACCCATCGACAAGGTTTCCTACCACCAAGGTTGTATGCCTCTATCTCCTCGAGTCCCCCATGCAAATTGAGACATCATTTCAAACATGAAGTCAAGCTTCTCCTACGGGCTATAGTGTCTTGAATAAGGGCCTTCCCATGGACAAGATGCCATGCGACCAATTTTAAATGCCTTTATTTATGTTTTAACACATAAGCCTGAACCATGGGAGCCTCCATCCTTTAAATATTCATGAGTAGATCAAAATTATCCATTTAAATGTTATCATAATATGAATAACCTTGTTTCGATATGTTTCATAGCCAAACTTGTTTTAACACCGCTCATATTGTTAAGCATAATTGTTGATGCAAAATCCCAAAGCACCCCCCGAATGGCCTCGAGATCTCGAGTGGGGCATCGGTGTGATTGCAAAATTGGACCATCTCTCAAGCTATGGGACTTGCGGACTTGAGATGATCATCTAGAGAAAGTTGGTTCTAGTTCCTAAACTACATGCCATAAGCTACTCTAGTACAAGAAAAACATATTTAATCCAAATCTAACCATTTAAGGGAACCAAAGAGAAAGAGAGAGTGATAGGGATCCTACATTAAAGTTGTGATACACTAGAAAAGGAAAAGGGGAGATAATCATTGATGGAGGAAGAAAGCAGTAAAAAGAGGACTAGGGGAGGTCAAGCAAATGTGACACAGACCTAAGTGCACGAATCCACCATTACAACTACATGAAACACAACATCCCGAACCGTAAACTTGAATACATGCACTGAAAATAAAGCGAAGGGAGAGGCATGAGAGAGTTAATAAAACACGAGAAAGGGTTGAAGAACACCTCAAAATCATGAGTTTATTGATCTATAAAGTGCATAGACCATAACATTTCTTATAAGTGGCACAAATACACTTGCCACGTGTAGGACAAGGCTTATAACTCAAATGGAATCGGGAAACAAATTTAATAGAGTTTCCCCACACCGAGAATGAATCCCCCTTCTCAAAATAGAAGTTTTTACAATATATAGAATGTTGAGGCAAGAGAGAAAGAAGAAAACTCGAACTCGGCTCTGAAATCTCAACCACCAACCATTAATGCCCTTAAAATCTACGTACAATCTATCAATTCTGGTTCCTCATGTCTTTTTAGCATGTTGGAGATGGAAAGATGGCAAACAGGTTCAGACATGGGAGCTCGTAATCGATCCCAAATATGAGAAGTAGTTAGGCTCTAAAATGTAGGAGCATGGTCGGAAAAGGAGGCCAACGACATCAAAGGAACCCAAAGGCTCAATAGGAGAGAATCAAAGAAAAGGATTAAATTTTTTGGACTTTTCCACATACGAGTCGACTCAGGGATGAACAACAGACTTGTGGAAGGTGCCATGTGTCGACTTGGTACAAGTTTGGAGGTAAAATGTAAATCCAGTCCCTAAATAAGCATGAAGCTTCCACATGTCTTGAACCCAACATAGTCCCTCCTAAATAAGTAGAAGGGACACAACCAAAAATAGAGAAAGAGGAGTAGACCCAAATCAGTTAAGTATAAAAGGACCGGCCATGAAGCCTCCCGTGTCTCAATGACACAACTCCATAGGTCAAGCCTAAGGGAAAGATTTCGAATGAGTGCCATCCTTCAAACTGGTCGAGCCTCAAAAAGTCGAATCGGTCATTGAAAAGTCTAAGGCCGTGGACAAGTACCACATGTCTCATTGGCATACCTTGAGGGTTAAAAGCCAAAGGTGGTTCCCCGAAAAAGTGCCATCTCTCCACATGTCTAAGGTCCAACATGAGTTCAAATGGTGGTAGAGATGACGATTGAATCGGCTAAGGAAATAAGAGATAGCAGAGGATGCCATGTGCCTCATTAGCACAACTCTAGGAGAGAATCCAAGGTGGGGTCCAAAATGTGTGGTGGCCCTCCATGTGGTCGAGCCTCAAAAATTTTAAACAACCGTAGAAAAATTCAAAGGACTTGTGGACGATGCTACGTGTCGACTTAACATAACTTAAAAGAAGAATCAAAGTGGGTTCCCAAATAATTGCGTCTACCACATAGTTGAATTCAAAAGGGGGTAGAGCTAGTTATTTAATTAGCTAAGTATAAAAGGGTTGGCGGAAGGTGCCACGTGCCTCATTGGCCCAACTTGAGAAGTGAGACGCATGAGACAGTCCCTAGATGAGCAAAAGATTCCACTTGTCCCTTGTATGAAAAGGGAACACTGGGTGTTGAAATTTCCAATCTTAGAACAGGCTGAAGGAAGCCTCCACATGTCAACTCAGCGCATCTTAAAGGTTAAAATCTAGAGGTGGTCTCAAAACATGCATAAACTCACCTCATAGTCGATTGTCCGAGATAGCAATAACCCAAATCAGCTAAGTATAAAGGAGTGAGTAGAAGCATCCATATATCATCTCAACACAACTTAAGAGTTAAAATCTAAAGGTAGACTCCAAGCAAATATAGGGTCGCCATGTGGTCGAGTAAAAAAAACGAAGATAGAGCCAGTAGTAGAATTGACTAAGTATAGAAGGATCAGCAAAAGCCTCCACATGTCGCTTAGTGTAACTTTGAAGGAAAAATCTTGAGGTATGTCCTAAATGTGTGCTAATCCTCCACATGTCCGTGGTCAGAAATATGGCCCATAAAACAAAAGGGACTTCGCTAAAACAAAAAAAAAAAACAGCCGGTAGGGCGGGCATCAAGAAGTTTCTTTTCCAAAGGGAAGATTGTGGGACCAGGAGGAGATATTTTGGTGTTTTTCACTTTTCACAAGAGGCACAAGTTATAATTGTGGGCCCATGAGCTCGGGAAGGATTTCTTTTGCTTAGGGGAAATGCGGACCGGTGGACCCGGGGATGACAAATGGAAAATGTAAAGTTGTGGGGCCATGGGAGTTTTTTACATTTTTTGCAACTTTCATAAAAGCACAATTTACAAGTGTGGGTCAATGGGCCTATGGAGGATATTTTCCTAAATTGATTTTACATCTGCAGAGTTGCGGGAGGGCTTTTATAAGTTTACATTTTTTTTTCAAAAGGCTCCAAAGTGAATTTTGATCCTGCAAATTTCTTTCTGCAAAACTAGTTTTTTACCATTTTTGTACGGATCTAATTAAAATATTCAAATGGGCATATCTTTCGATTCGTGATGGCCTATCGACACTAAATTTTTCCTCTAAAATTTCTATTTCATTAATGTGTGTATTAGGAATAGGATGTTGTTAAGTATAATTAGTAGTAGTATCGATAGAAGATAACGCACTGCTGCCCGAGACGATCCGCATGATAAAGTAGAGTGCGGTAATAGTCAAAGTACAAAAGGAATGTTGTGGTAAAAGTAAATATTTGTCGTAAGTGGTTCGAGTAATGTTAAAATGTCAAAGTTAGGGTAAGTAGAGAAGTAGGGTCTACATGATTAGGAATTAGAAATATTATATAGGTAATAAGGACAAGGAGTGAGGTCATAAATATTTTGTGTATTTTATTTGTAAAAAGTCTAAAAATGTGGAACCCATGTGAATTGATAAGGTTTATCTTATCTTAAAAGATAAGCTTACATGTACGAGATAAGAGTTAAGGTATGGACTATGATTCGTCAGAGTAGATTTCATATCATATCCTATCTTAGAGATAAGATGGATAAGCCTAGAAGTTCTATAAATAGAGAGGCCACCCCCTCATTTAGTATAGAAGGAAGTAGTGAGAAATATTGTATGAGTAAGTGTGTAAAGGAAGCCATCATTTTGAAGGTGTGTTAAAGAAGCCATTAAGAGGTGTAATTGTGAAGTTTCTCCCATAGTTATTATTGGAAAGCAAGTGAAGTCAGTAACACTTGAAGTACCTTATGGGTGAGATTGTAACAATTTCATGTTGATATTATAATTTACACTTATATTTTAGATTTATCATCATTCCTTCTTATCATAGTCTATGGTATTCTTGTGTTATGTTTGTTGTTGTGTTTCAAGATTCCATCCACCAAACTAAAAGCTACGAATTAGTAAATAGTCATAGCACCAAGAGTTCTTGGTAAAGAATTATCATAGTCTTTAGATATGTGATGAAATTTTGGTTATATTCTTTAGGACCATTCCTCATTGGTGGATTTTCGGAGAGATATTCCCACTTAGTCAAAAACCATTTGGAGGGTAACCTTGTTTTTACGTGCATAGTATTTACCACACTAAAGTCTTTTTACCGTGAATAGTATTTACCGTAGTAACTTCACACCGTGAATAGTGTTTATCACAATAAAGTCAATTTTTTACATGATAAGTCAAGTTTTACTATAGTTTACCGTGGTCATGTCTATTTCTTGTAGAAAGGTGTAAAGTCACTTTCTATTGTAATGATTCTAATTATTTGTGCACATATGTCTTACTGATTGTACTTGTGGGTTGGTATTTCACTGTGGTTACTTTTGAAAATGGGAAGATTCCTATTTTTTCAGCCCAATCTAATGAAGATGCTTCCTCTTTCATTCAAGATTTTAAATGATCTTGCATTTGTAATGGACTCATAAGAAAAGAACAATGGACTGAATTTTTTCCTACCTTTTTGGATGGTTCCCTTAGGTGGTTTGAAACACTAGGTGATAATGTGAAAAATTCATGGGATTTATTAAGCTGAAATTTTTCTTGAAGAATTTGGTGAACAACAAAAATATGTAGATCTCATGATCGATATATCAAAGCTATCCCAAGGAGAAGGATAAGATAAGGGATTATCATGCTCGTGTTCTAGAGCTAAGGAGGAAGCTCGATGTCCAGATCGGAAGGAAGGATTAGTGGATGGGTTGATGAATGGTGTGGATAATCTCGTTTGTAAGCACTTCATTCTTAGGATGAAGCCGAGAGATCGACAATGAGTGAAGTATGACCACCCACTACCATTGAACAAGTAAAGGAGATTGTAAGAAGGCAAGAAGAAAGCATGGAAGAGGAGCCCAAAGAAATTGTTGCTAAGGTAGAGCCTACACCAACACCTTTGGTCAGAATCCACAATCACTCTCGGTAAGCACAAATCTTTTCCTAGTACATCTACTGAGTATGAAGATCTCTCTTGAAGAAGATGGTTCGATTAACTATTAATCTTCTTGAGGAAAAGAAATTTAGTTCTCGGGGAGGAGATAGAGGTCAAAAATAAATATTTCTGAAGTTATATGTTATGGTTGTCATAAAAGGGTCATTATATGTATATTTGTCGAGTTAGAGCTTGTACATCAGTACGAGAGATAATGATAAAGGAAAAGCACTGTGAATTCTTTTGATGTAGTAAATAAGAGCATAAATAATGAAGCATATGTGTTTGTAACAAAAAGAAAGAAAGAAAGAAAAAGATAACCAAGATGGAAATGATCCTAAGAAGATGAAATGAGAAACTAGTAAGAAACATAGGAGAAGAAAGTCATGTGTGTAAGATTTTACGATTTCACGGGGACAAGGACCATACTCCATCTTAGAAGATCTATCCAAAAGGCCTACAAATATTACATATGGTCAACTCTTGGCTACGTCTTACGAAAAGTGGTAGGAGCTGCAAAGTGGACTCAATGCTCGACAAAGAAAGGAGGTTGAGCTCCCTATTTTTGAGGCAGAGGTGGATCCCTATGCTCCACAAGCTAAGGTATTATGTAATGTTATTTCAATTCATGATGTCTTAGTTGATGGTGGTGTTGCAATTAATGTAATGACCGAGTCTGTAATGAATATGTTGGGTTTAAAAATTGATCACCCCTCAACAATTATGTTAAAGTAATTAAATAAGGAAAAACTAAACTGAAGGTGTTGTTTCAAATGTGGCAATATCTGTTAAGGGTTTTGTATGTGTGGTAGACTTTAGGTGATGAAAAATGGTATTGTTGCGTACCTAATGTTGTTTGAAACAACATGGATAAGGAGAGTTCATGCAAGAAACTACTGGAATGAAGGATTCATGACACTTGGACATGGCGAGAGAGGGTGAAGATAAATGTGATCCCTCGGCATCATAAAAGCGAGAAACTGTGGATTCAAGTGATGAAAGCGATGATTGGACATCCTCGATTACTCTAGTACCGGTGAAGTGGACACAAAAGATGAAGAAAGTGAGGTTGATGTTTCAGTCATGGATATCCTTAGTCACACCGACTCATGAACCCATAAAATTATCGAAGAAGAAATTGTTGATCATCTCAACAAATAAATATTGGTGATGTTATGATGGAGAATGAGAAGGAATGCTACCTCTAACTCTTTGAAGGTACATACACCTATTTAATTTTGATTACAAGGAACTCCATCAAGTAAGTTGGGTAGAACATTCTATTGAGCTAGTAGATGGTGCTAAGCCCATAAAGAAAATGCCATATAGAATGAATCCTAATTTTTCAAGACTATAAAGAAGAAATAGATAAGTTGCTTGATGCAGGATTCATATTTACTTATGGAGAATTCAGAATGGGTTTCTCCCATTGTGATCTCAATAAAAAATAATGGGAAGCTATGCATTTGTGTTTATTATAGGAAGCTCAATAAGGAAACAAAGAAGGATCATTACCCTCTTCCATTCTCAGATTAGATCTTGGATGAAGTAGCTAGCCAGGAGAGCTATAGTTTTGCTAATGGATATAGCGGATACAACCAACTTTGTATAGCAGAGAAAGATCAGCTGAAGACCACATTCACCACTCTTTGGGGAATGTTTTCTTATAGAGTTATACCTTTTGGGTTGTGTAATGCTCGGAAACATTCCAATGTTTGATGAATAGGGTGTTTGAACCCTACATTGGGAACTTCATCAGAGTATTTCTGGATGATTTTTGTATGTATGGGAGCAAGATCGACCACCTGCACAAGATGGAGATAGTATTTCATAGGTTAGATGAAGCACAAGCCTCACTAAACCCTAAAAAGTGTGTCTTTGGATGTTCTAAAGGTGTTTTGTTAGGGCATGTTATATCCGAGAGATGGTATTAGTATTGATCATGATAAAGTTTTAAAAATCAAAGAGTTACCATTTCTATGAATAGAAGTAAGTTGAGATCATTTTTAGTCCATATGTGTTATTATAGATGGTTCACACCAAATTTCTCAAAGATTACACATACCACTAACCTTGAGTTCTTGAAGAAGGATGTTACTTATGAACCAAAAAATAAGGCGCATGAAGCTTTTGAACAATGAAGGAAGCCTGGTATCTTAACCTATTTCAGAGAATCAGTTGGAGCAAGCCATTCATTGTGTATCTTGATGCCTCGGATGCGGCACTAGGAAGTACTACGAGCCAAAAGGATGAAGATAGGAATGATCATCTAGTTTACTTTGGGAGTAGAAAAATGAGTAGTCTTTGAGGTAAATTATCTTAATGTGAAAAAAGGTTCTAGCTATCATTTTTTTGTAAAGAAGTTTAGAATTACTTACTTTAGGGAAGAAATTTATAGTTTAATAGATCATCGGGATCTAAAATATATTGTAAATAAGCCTAACCCATCATGGAGGATAGAAAGATGGATAATTTTGCTATAAGAATTTGAATTTGATATTATAGATAGGCCGGGAAAGAAGCATGTCAATGTAGATGCAATCTCTCGAGCCTATGATGGTTTAGGTTCATCTTATGGTATGATGATTTCCTAGATGCATCATTGTTATCCCTTGACATAATCCCTAGTGAATACATAGATATTTGGAATTATCTAAATGAATTCAAGTTTCTGATGGTGCCAAGCAAAGACTAAGAGGAAGATTACTCAAGCCGAGTCATCCATATTCTATTCTGCATGGAGTATTATTTTGAATAAGACACGATGGACAGATACAAGAGGGCGAGTTGGATGTGATCAAGGAAGGAGATGATATAATAATTCCATAATAATACATGTGGAGAACACTTCTCTAGACAACTTATAGCAAGAAGGATCTTGGATGCAGGTTATTACTAGCCCACTCTTTTTAGAGATTGTTATAATTATTGTAAGACATGTGATATTTATCAAACACATTATAACCATAAGACTTCATCAGCTCCATTATGCCCTATTCTTCCACTTGGTCCCTTTGAAAATTCAGGAATATACATTTTAGGTCCACTTCTAACTACCCCATGCCAAAATAAGTATATTGTAGTTGCCACATTATTTAACTAAGTGGGTTGAAGCTAGGCGATTGAAAACAACTTCGATGGATGAAGTGGAAAGGTTCATATATGACGCATTGTCACTAGATTTGGTTGCCCATTAGAAATTGTAATAGATAAAGGAAGCTACTTCATTAATGAGGTGGTGAAGCCCTAGTCAACAAGTTTTCTATTAAGCACAGGAAGGCAACAACATACAAGCCAAACACAAATGGACAAGTGGAACAAACTAATTTTGTGTTGTGTAAAATTCTAGCAAAAGATGCAGCCTTGCAGGTACATAAGTGGGATAAAATGATTCATGCAGCATTGTGGGCATATAGGGAAACATCAAATTCAGCAACAGGATACTCCCCATTTCAGTTGGCTTATGACATTAATCTAGTTCTTCCTATTGAGTTTGATATTCCCACTTTATGAGAGTTATGAAAAATGAAAGGATGGATGAAATTGATTCGAGTAAAAGAAAGGTTGGTACATCTTCATTTGCTAGAGGAAATGAGAGAAATAGCGAAGGATACAAGCTATAAGACAAAAATGAAGCAGAAGGAATACTTTCATCAAAAGATCCGTTGGTCTCCATTTCATGTGAATGACTTAGTTCTAGTATATGATTCCAGATACAAAAAAGAAGACAGAGAAAATTTCTTCCAAAATGCATGGGGCCCTACAAAATAGCATTTGTGCATGAAAATGGTACATACTGATTTGGAGGAATTGGATGGTACTCCCATTATGAAAAGGGTCAACCACGACAAGTTAAAGATTTTCCAAGCACAAGAATATTCTACTTTGAGGATGGAGTAGAAGCTAGGAAGGAGGAAGATGTCGACACTAAAATTTTCCTCCGTAATTTCTATTTCATTAATGTGTGTATTAGAAATACAATGTTGTTAAGTATAATTAGTAGTAGCGTTCGATAGAAGATAATGGGCTGATTTAGTATGGTGCCACCAATAAAGTAGAGTATGGTAACAATCAAAGTACAAAAGGAATGTTGTGGTAAAAAGTAAATATTTGTCGTAAGTGGTTCGGTAATGTTAAAATGTCAAAGTTAGGGTAAGTAGAGAAGTAGGGTCTACATGATTAGAAACTAGAAATATTATATTGGTAATAAGGACAAGGAGTGAGGTCATAAATATTTTGTGTATTTTATTTGTAAAAAGTCTAAAAATGTGGAACCCATGTGAAATGATAAGGTTTATCTTATTTAAAAGATAATCTTACATGTGCAGATAAGAGTTAAGGTATGGAATATGATTCGTTAGAGTAGATTTCTTATCCTATCTTAGAGATAAGATGGATAAGCCTAGAAGTTCTATAAATAGAGAGGCCACCCCCTCATTTAGCATAGAAGGAAGTAGTGAGAAATATTGTATGAGTAAGTGTGTAAAGGAAGCCATCATTTTGAAGGTGTGTTAAAGAAGCCATTAAGAGGTGTAATTGTGAATTTTCTCCCATAGTTATTGTTGAAAAACAAGTGAATTCAGTAACACTTGAAGTACCTCATGGGTGAGATTGTAACAATTTCATGTTGATATTATAATTTACACTTATATTTCATATTTATCATCATTCCTTCTTATCATAGTCTATGGTATTCTTGTGTTATGTTTGTTGTTGTGTTTCCATATTACATCCACCAAACTAAAAGTTGTGCATTAGTAAATAATCATAGCACTAGGAGTTCCTGGTAGAGAATTATCATAGTGCCGGATTGGTGATGTGAGACCCTTCCTCTTATTTAGGTTGAAACTTTGCACAATTTATCTTATATTTGGAAATACATATGTTACATACAATTTTGATTTATCACACTTTTTGTAGCTATTTATCCTATATCATGCACTTGAATCCATGTTTTTCATCCCTCTTTCAGAGCTTGATGTTCATGAAATATTCAACATCTTCAAATTTTTGAAATTCTATGCTCTAAGATTCATGAGTTAGTTCAATAAATATTGAAGTTTATAACTCCCATGTATTGTTCCACTTCAAAGGATCATCTTCTTGAGCTGTTCATAGAATTTTGATAAATCACTATTATATGATATGAAGATAATATAACACTTTTCTTTTTCTAAGAATTTATTCCTTCAATAATTTAACATGTATTGAAAATTAGCCTTAATGCTTACTCTTCTTAACTCATGTGCCTGCACACTAAGAGAAATAGTTTGAAAACTATGAAAGCCAAAATCCTTTCTTTTACTATTGATGTATTAGTATGACATGCTTTTAAAACTGAAATTATGATCATTAATTTATTTTCATACTTTTGATTTTGAAGTTCATCTTAAGAAAGTCATGTTATCTCTCATATGTACACCCTGTGTTTGAGGGGTAACCGGTCTTCTATCTTTACTTATGCCTCACTTCTACAAATAGAATTGAGACACCTCATGAGTTGTCGGTCTCCCAATTGCGAGGTGAATCTCTAGGATTACAAGGTCAGTTCCTTTTTTGGAGTATTTCTAAACTAAAACTTTTTGGTTGGAGGGTTGATTAACTAATTTTTGACTAGGTACCTAATAGGAGAGGTAATAGTAAAACTAGTTAATCTAAGTAGGAGGAAGAAAACATTTTAATAAAAGTATTAGATAACATAAAACAATATGCAATAAATAAAAAAACTATTCTAAATGAAATTGAAACCCTAATGTGCAAGAGGGAAATGGGAAATGACTTAGTTGATTGACGATGACTATCACAGGTTGTCACTGATTTGGAATTAGAAATTGACATTGTAAACAAACATTTAGAGGCCCTTTAGATGCAGAAGATGTGGACTGTCTAAAGTGACACAAGAACTTGGGTGTGTAATGGAGTGCCTCGGGCACCGTGGTCTAGTCTCTAGGTGTTGGGAACTATGAAAAACCTTAGGATATATATTCATAAGTTTCACAAGGAGATCTATAACCCTTCTTATCTATGATACTAGATTTTCCTAATGCCCTACACATGAAGAAGAAGAATGGGATGGATTGACCTTATCTACCAAACCGGTGGACCTATTTTGAGCATTGTAGTATATTTGAACTTGATGTAGGTGTAGAGAGGGTGTTTGTGTTGTACGTTAGGTGCTCTTATTCTAGTCACACATTGTGAAATATCGAGTAATAGTAGATATAGAGATGTAGATAGTAGAATAGAATGAATAGAATCCCTCTAAAACTTTTTGTGATGTAGAATTCCTAACTTGAATGTATGGTACTAAGTAGTGTAAGTTATGCGATAGATGTAATAGATGATTCCCTAGATTGAGTGATAGTAGTGATAGGATGTTAAAACCTAGGACCCTCATTATGGTCTTATAAGCTCTATATTTATAGGGCTCTCATGTTTAATTTGGCAATTAATCATGAAAATGTTGATTGAGGAAAATAAAAATATGACCAATGGTTAGAAGTGACTTTAAAAGGATAGAAAGAGGCTAAGCATAGATCGAGGAGCCCAAGGTGGGACCAAGGTTACTTAGGGTGCCCTACTAAGGGTGGGGTGCCTAGAATAAGGCTGGAATTTTGGGCAAGTTACAAAATGGGTAGATAGATAATAGGAAATACATGGGAAAGACAAAATAAATTTAAAATAAATATGGAAAAAATGTTGGATTAATTGGTACTTTCTACACTTGAGAACCTTCTAAATAGTAGCATAAGACCAAGATAAATATTTTCTAAATTGCTTGATTTTATGTCTACATTTTTTCCCCACTTTATGTTGGTGAGCTAACAACTTCAAAGTAACATTAAGTTGATAGAGAAGCATCACGATGTTCGTAAAGAGTGTAGAAAAAACCGTGCTAATCGATTAGAATTATGGAATGAAAAAAGTAAAATGTGGAGGAGTGTGCATTCTAAAAATGAAAAATGTGTAAAAAGTGATGAGAGTGAACCTAGGGAGAAACATGTGTGTAGTTGTTGTAGTATAAAGGAAAATGCATATAGTAGTGTGTTATCATTATTGTTTTCCTTGTCACTATCGTTGTTAACCCTAATTTGACTACTTTTTTCTCATAATACGAGAGCTGCAAGGAGGAAACGCTTAAGTAGTCAAATATGTATGTATGTAAGAAAAATATTTGTAAAATAGACAAATGTAAAGTATGCTAGAATAGAAAGTGTAAGCTGGAAAATTTGAAAAATAGAACGTCTCCACCTCATCGATGTCAAGAGAAGGGTGTAAAAGGAGATCTTATATTGTGGTGATTTTTTGAGTGATCTCATGCCACCATGAATGAAGAATTATAGGGAGGAAATATTAGGGTTAGCACACCATTTGTATAGATATTATATTAGATCTAATTATACATGAAATAAAATTGGATATTGTATGAGAAGAAATATACAAAACAAGGGATATAAATCATCACCAGATTTAATGTGGTTCACCTAATGTGGGTTACGTCTACCAAGAAAAAAATTCAATATATTATCCAAAGATTTGAGAATATTTACAATCTTCCATACCTCTCATGATGTATAATACTTTCTTTCTCTCAAGATTCTCCTTCTTCTCCAAGAATTTTCTCTCATGATTATTTTACAAAATCATTATCAATTTCTCTCCTCATTATTACTCTAACCCTAGCTACCAAGATATATATACCTTATATAAAATTAGGACATTTACTCATGCAATTACAATCAATAGATATAATTCCCATGAGTTAAATAAAACACTCATGTATAGTTAATTGATGTCGGTTATCCCTAACCGATGGTGGTTCCTTCTTGCTTGACCAATATAGGTCCCAAGTGACTCATTTCATTCCTGTTAGTAAAATCGATGTTGGTTACTTTGTTTTCACGAGAAAGTTTATAGGTTGATGTTAAGGCATCGAGATGTGACTCACCAATATCCCACTTGGAGACAACATGGAAACTATACTTCTCCAAGCGTGGGACTTCCTTAAAACCGAGAGAGGAATCTCAAAGAGAAGATAAGTGGGTTCCTACTCTAAACTATCTTTTTAATGCTATTCATTGGGATAGGCAAGTATAATCTAATCCTAATCTAACCATGCCGTAGGAGTTTGATCTCTCAACTCAATATGTGAGAGTGAAGGAAACCATGGTGGTTAGTTGCGAGATCAAGAGGACACCATGGAGGAAAACAATTTTAAGCATATTTCACTTTTGAGCTCTTCCATAAACCTCCTCATCCATAGGCATCTCTTTTCTAGCCTCTTGGAGGACTTTTCCTTTTGATGGAGAAAGCCGGTTGAGTTTTCACCATTCTCTCTTTCATCATCCACATTCCTAATCTAACATGTTTTATGATAAGAAGAGCTACTCCTGGAATAGCTTGTGGCATTCCTTAACTAAATCAACATGCCACATAAATAAATATATGAACCTTCAAAGCATAGCTACATGCTAAATGTCCCTCTCAAATACCTTATTATCCATTGGAATACTTTCTAATGTTCTTCACTGGATCGGCCATGAATATACTCAAAACTCCCACTTCTGTGTAATGTCAGTAAAGTACAAACCATAACATACATGAGACTCCCGACTAAGCATATCTCACTCATGTCATGTATTTTACCTCCTCATGTGATGAAGTACACTTATCTCTACTCAATTTTAAGTGTCCAACCATAGGGGCACTTACATGTTTTTAATTTGACATTTTAAACCTTTCTAACACATTGTAGATATAACCCTCCTCGACAAATACAACTTCTTTTTCTTCATGTCTCTATGTATTTGCATACCAAGTATTATTTTAGAGCTCCTAAGATCATTCCTAACATTTTTTGAGCTAGCTAGCCCTTAATCTCACAAATTTCCTGTTGACAATTTTTGCACTTGTGTAAAAATGGGCAACTCGAAACTTTGTTACGATGGATAGCATTAGTGAAGTATACCTAAGCTAGGGAAATCACATCAGATTATGTGATTACTATTGATTTGTTTAAAAGATTACATGAAATCTGTAACTATGTGTGTTGTTACAAAATGTAACAGATCACATAGTCTGTAATTTCATGACCATCCTCAGTAAAAGAACACAAGCCCCGAAGGACAGTTGTGTTATCTTGACAATGACATCAAATTGTAGAGTAGGTTAAGTGTAAATCTTTGGAACAACAAACATAAGTGCGAGATCATAGAAAATCAGAGTTCATTACTGAATGTTACAAGTTCTATTCAATGTTCTTTCCTTCATGATTAAGACATTCAATTATGTTACTAAGTTTTTTAGTTCATTATACAATCTATAAAGAAAGAAGAAATGTAGAAAGAGATATAAAACTCATTTACAAAATTCAAAGCTTTATTCACAAGGAGAGTCAAATGTTTCCCACACAAGCCGTGGGATGTAACTAAAAAGTAAAGTACATCTACTGAAAATAAATATACACATGCATGAAAGAGAAAGTGAAGAAGTATGAGTGAACCCATCATTGTCTTGGGGTTTATGTTCTTCAATTAAAGCATCTTCATCTCCATCTTTTGTTTCTCCTTCATCTTCATTATAGAAGGCATGGTACCGAAAAATAAAAAAATAAGGAAATCATCAATAAAGAGCTTAGGGTTAATCCATATTCCTACACTATCCTACTTCGTGCATATGAATCTTCCCCTAAGCAAGAGATGTATTCTACTTGAAGGAAAAACTGCATGCATGCTTTATTCTCTCAACAAGAAGAAAAGTTAAAAGAAAGAAGAAAACATGGACATAAGAGAGGCCAAAAAGCCTAAATATTTCCTAACTATTTTCCTAAGTGTGTAGGTATAGGTTGCAACCAAAGAAAGAAATAAATAAGTCATAAGTACATGCTAAAAAGAAGGAAGAGTGCAAACTCAAAGTTCAGCAACCATTCTACAAATGGAAGAAGTTAGAGCTCAGAAGAGAGAATGGAAGATAGAAGTACATTTTTAGTTTGCAAAGAAGAGGGAGAATCATATTTCAACAAGCTGAAGCTAAAAGTAAAAAAGGATTACAGCTGAAACAGGATGAGAGAGAATATTCTAGGAAAATTTTGATAGGGCTTTTCCATGTAAAATGGACATTTACAACTTTTCATCATGTTGTTTCAATTACTACATGCTTTAAAAGAACTATGCAATTATAATAAGTGATACAGAAATTAGAAAAGCATCATATGATCAAGATAAACAACTAAATTTTTTCAGTTCTCAATTGTTGTATTAGCTCAGCATGAAAAGTGTTACTTTTTGTATTCTGGATTAGAAAATAGAACTATTATTTTTGGAAATACATGAGAGAGAAGATTCTGGGAAAATTTTGATAGGGCTTCGCCATGTAAAATCAACTTTTAAAATTTTCCAGCATGCCAAAAATACTACTATCAAGGAAATAAAAGCATCTAAGTGAGAAACAATTGTAGAAAGGAAATAAAGCATCCAAATCAAGGTATATGCCCTGAAAATAATATCTGAAACAGTTAAATATTGCTTCCATTTTTCCAGAAAAGCACTTACAAATTACAAGTTACAGAAATAAAGAAAATGTGAGAGCACAGAGATACTACAATGACAATGAAGTACATTCATTCAAAGAAGGTAGTACTCATCTATGACATGATCAAAAGCTATTACAGGTGAGAAAAAGAGCTATCTCATGATGCCATTTAAAAGTGAATACAGAAATGGTAAATAAAGAAACGACATCCTCATAACATTAAATGACAATGATTCATCAAAAGGGATCAAGTGAATGAAGTTCAACTATTCTTGTGAAGTAATACCCAACTATAACAAGGAGGGCCAGGTAATTCAAAACATCATTCAAGCAAGCTCATGAAGTTCCATTAAAAGTGAGAAAGTAATTCAAGTAACATCTACAGTTACAAAGGGCTTCGGAAGGTGATAATAACCCAGATTTAAGGTATGACTATCTTTTCAGAACAGGTCTATATCTATCCAGGAGAGAAATTTTTCAAAAATAATGAAATGGAAGATGATTTAGTTTTCTTAAAGAGTATTACAAATAAAATGCAAAGCTGAGTACAAAAGTTCTTTTCTGTTTCCAAAATTATTAGTGGATTACAACTATTATTTCGAGATGGAAATTTCCAAATAACGAGGAACCAATGGCATTCAAGTTTCTAGAACTCGAAGGAATTTCAATTTTCAAGTGATCTCATATTGGAAAAGGATTAAAGCAAGCATTCTCAAGAGGGTGCTACTAAAATTTCAAAGAATCTAGTTTATCCTGAACAATGAATTATAAACAGAATTGATTTTCCAGAATACAAGACTCGAGCAGAGATAAAACTCGAAAGATTCACATATCAAGACCCTCGGAATGTAGAAATGAAGCACTCCACAATATTAATTGAAAGTTTTAGAAAGTTGAGAAATGCAGAGGAATCAGATTCACAAACTACAATAATGATGTCCATGCAACAGTCATGAAACACCAAAAACATAGAGAAAGGGAACAATTATCATTATTTCTCAAAGAACCAAGTGACAGTGATGAAAACAATCAAATTACTTTATTCAGAGGTCAAACTTACCATCTTCATTGGTGGAGAACACATAGATCTTGCCAAGTGAAACTTAAAAAAAAAAGAAAAGTTTCTCGTAACTGGAAAGTGGTGACCAAAGGAAAAGACCCATCACTATTTGCATAGAAGGCTCTAATAGAGTGAAATAGGAATGTTGTAGACCCGATAGAGTGACAAGCACTCATTTTGAAAAAGCCAAGCTCATGGATGATAACAACCAGCAAAAGAAGAAACCCAACATGAGTTTCAACTCGAGATCCACAAAGGAACCAAGAAGACACGAAGTATGCAAGGAAAATGGTGAATTATTAGTGCTTCGAAGTCAAGGTAATAAGAAAAAAATGATTACCATGCTCAGAGGTCAAAACTTACCATCTTCGCATCAAAATGTGATGCTAATAGGATAGAGGCTGATCAATAAAGTTGAGGCCAACAAACCCTCAAAAAGGCCGAGCTCCAAGAAGACGACAAAGATCCCAAAAATAGAAAGATCAAAAGATGAGCTTCAGCATAAACAACCATGGTCTCAAAAATTTTGCCAAGTCTTCACCCAAAACAAAAAGAAGTAAAATGAAGTGATCAACATGTTCAAGTTTTACTTCTACAGCCATCTCGGGAGTGGAGTTAACAAACCCTAACCACGATCAGAGATCAACAACCAACCTTCATCTAACTAAGAAGATCAAATAGCCAATTATCGATCAATAGTACAAAAGCAACTAACCCAAATTAATAGCACCAACCACAATCAATGCAGATCAAACGTGACTAACCACAATTCACAGATCAACGGCCACAGTAAAAAAAGGATAGAGATCAATGAATGTGAGCGAAGCCAGGTTCCAATGCAAACCCATGAGTTAACAAACCCTAACCATAGTTAGGTCAGCATTAATCAGAGCCACCGACAATATTTCCAAAGGGGTGAGTCACCGTGGGGAAGGGGCCAGCCCACATGTCCACATTTTAAATCATTGCAAAAGACTTTCAAAGTCTAAACTATAGTCGATCTAAAACAAACAAAGGCAACCAAATTATGCCACAATGATGACCGAAAAGGTGAGATATCAACTATATTCCATTTAATCATGCAAAGGCGACTATATAATTGCCATATAATATTAATCAAAGTGTGCCAAATTATCAATTATTGATTATTTTCAAACTCATTTTCAAAAACATTGTCTAAGAGAGCCATGTGTGTTATCAAAGGTGGTCCCCTAATCCTACGTCAAGAGACTTTGTATATGCTAAGTCCACAAGGTGGAAAAACCAAGTATAATGCAAAAGTGGTCCCCACTTTAGAGATGGGCTAGAATTGATTGGCAGTATGTCACTATTGTCACATTTTGGAGCCAAAAGAGATGACAACATCAAAATATGTACACATGGCAAGTGGCCCCACCTTGGCTATTTGTTTTGTAAATATTGCAAATATTTGATTTATTTACTCACAGGTAGAGAGTTGTATTTTTGCATGCTTCACAAGAAGACATAATGAGATAAGAGATGGAGTTGCATGCCATGGAGAGAGACATGCCTAGCAAGCAATTTTGTTTTTGGAAAAATTATTCACCTAGCTTTATTAAAAATAGAACAGTCTACTTGATTCATCGAGGTGTAATCAAAGGTCATTAATGCCTCTTGTACTAGTTTTTATTATTTTATCCTTTTTGTTATTATTAAATAAAGGATAAAATTAGGATGCATGGGTGATTATAGCCTTATGCTATTTTTAGGAAGGGTGGGAATTTTTTTTTTGCTATATATTGTGTGCCTTTAAAAGCACAAGGATTATTCTAAAGGACTTTTGGATATATGAGTATTGAAGAAAATTTTGCCAATTTTACCCTCTAAGCATGAAGTGTTTTCGGCCTTTCCAAGTTATTTTGTAGTCTTTTGTATGTTATATTAATCTTGTGAAAGTAAATTCCCGATCAACCGCCTTACCACGATGTAAATTTTAGTCCTTTCTACTTAATTTTTAATGTGCATGTTAACTTATTTGTACTGTTGTGATCTTCCCTCAGTGCAATCAAGTGTTTTTCCTTAGATATTCTATAGAAAAACTATTTGTTCATGCATCAAGAATCCTTCCTAAATCAGTTGTGCATATACTCAGTCAAAGCCCTCATACAAATTTGGTGTATCACCTTAGTTTTAATCATTTTTATAGTCATCTTTTACTCTCAAACTCCCAGAAAGTAGTTTAGGATACACCAATAAGGAACCGGCCTTGATACTGGAGACTCACATCAAAATAGGTATACCCAAGACCTGAGGTGTTTCCACTATATCTATGAAAGAGAGAGATCATTTGTGCAAGGTTAGAAAACTTACAACCATCTCTCTTCAGTGGTGCACTTTCGAGAGATAGCATGTCCTACATATTAGATCTTGTAATAAGCATATCATCCACATACAGTAAAAAAATAATATAGCTCCCATTTTAAATATTCTTGAAATAAACATAATGGTCGATTCACATCTCAAATAATCATCCTCATGTAATAAAATATCAAACCTCATGTACCATTTCCTTAGAGTTGTTTGAACCCATACAGGCTCTTTTTCAACTGCACACTAATTTTTCATTACCCTTAACTTCATACCCAAGTGGCTGCTACATATAAATCTCTTCATTGAAATCATCATGAAGGAAAGTTGTCTTCACATCTATTTGATCCAAATTCAAATCATGTCTTTGTAACTATACTCATTACAAGTACATATAGAATTCATTTTTACAACAAGAGAAAATATTTCACCAAATTCAATACTTTCTTTTTGTGCAAATCCTTTTACTACAAGCCTTTCCTTATACCTTTTTGTCCAACCTTTTCTTCCTCGATTTTGTAAACCCATTTATTTTATAATGTCCTATTAATTGCTAGCAACATAACCAAATCCCAAGTCTTGTTTTGTTCGAAGGAGTCCATATTCTTATCCATATAATGCTCCCATCGCACGTGGGTCTTGTTATCCAATTTTTCCTAGGAAAAATTGACCAAACAAAACCTTAAATAGAATAAATGAAAAGGCTGTAGTCCACCCACGGACTCCCTATGCCATGCAACTCCTCCTTGATGCCTTTAAAATTTTTATACTTCCTCATTTGTATATTCACGTCCTACTTCCATACTCTCCTTCGCATACTCTCCTTCGCATTTCCTCCTTTTTCACATCTTCCTCCCAAGAGATCAATTTCTTGTCTTCCTCTCATGCACATGACTTCTTTTATGTCCCCTCATACCCTATGCATGTGCATCCTCTCTGCTTTCCACTCTCACATTGCATCTTGCCACGCACCCTCCTTCCTTTTCACTTTCTTTCGTGTGTGCACCCTTGCATGCCTTCTTGTTTATTCCTTTGCATTCGCTCTCCTTCCATTTTCCATCTTCCATCTAGTAGGAATTTTCACATGAGGCCCTAAATCGGTGAAGTATAAGAGAGTCAACAAAATCCCCCACTTGTCTCGATGATGCATCTTCAAAGGTCAAATTCAAAGCAGGGTCCCCAATCAAGAGAAGGCTTGCCACGTGGTCAAAGTCTAAAGAAGTGGCTATGGCCGTTGAAATATATCAAAGGACTAGAAGAAGGATCCGCATATGAGATCAACATAACTTCAGAGGTGAAATACAAAGTGGGTCTCCAAATGTGTGCAGGCTCTCCATGTGTCCATTGCCCAAGGAAGTGGCAACGGCGTTGAAAAGTCCAACCGTTAGTGAAAACCTCCACATGTCTCTTCGTTGGATCTTCAAATGCACAATCCAAAGCAGGCCCAAACAAGTGCTAACCCTCCACATGGTAAAAGTACAAAAATTGTTATAGTTGGCCATTTAATTGGCTAAGTATAAAAGAGCGATGAAGGGTGCCAAGTGTCTCTTGATGCACTTTTGCTATGGTGCACAAAAGTGGAGACCCTAAATGAAAGTAGGCTCTCCACTTTTCTACGGCCTAAAAAAGTTACAATGGACGTTGAAAAAATTTATGAGCCAGCAAAGGACTCCACCTATCTCATCTGTGGAAATTCAAGGGTAAATTCAAAATTACGTCCCTAAACAAGCGTAGGCCCTCCACGTGTCTAGAGTTTGAAAAGGTAGAACCGACCATTGAAAATTCAAAGAAAAGAAGTAGAGCCGTGAAATGTTCCGCATTCCTCATCGGTGTAAATTCAAACGTAGAATCAAACGGGAAGACCCCAAATGAGTGTAGGCCCTACACGTGTCGAGAGTCTGAAAAGGGGTAGAACTATCCTTTTAATCGGCTAAGTATAAAAGAGCTAGTGGAAGCCACCAAGAGTCCAATCAACACAACTTCAAGAGTAAGACCGAAAGGAAGGTCCCAAATGTGCACTGGCCCTCCACATGTCGGCATAGCGACATAGTGCTATGCCAAACAGGGAGGGACTATCCAAAACAAAAAATTATAGAATAGGCCCATAGATGATGGAAGCGTGTCACTTCGATGTAACTTCAAGAGTGAAAGGAGGGGATGAAACCTTACTATGTGTGAGGATTCCACATGGATCTTGCATAGATAGACTCTTTTTCAAAGTATCATGAGCCCATGTTAAATGCTCGACATCGACCTTCAAAAATCCATATCTCTCAACTAGAAGCTTAAGTTTGAGCAGAAAGGACATTTTGGAAAGCTCCCAATGTCTGCTACTCACTTGCCACCATTATTGAAAATGATAAATTCAGTTTCCATTTTTGAGGTTGTTAAGCTTCTCATCTACCACCATAATGAAGTATGGGCCTCCTTTCTTTCCCAATAAGGAACAACACATGGAGGCATGAGTTTTACTGAGTGGAACTCATCATGGTTAGAGTAGGTAATTTCAATGCATTTTGGGGTGATTGGAGTAGGTTAATTCAATGATATTTTGGGGGTGGTTGAAGCAAGATTTGAGTTTTCCCTCTCTCTCTCTCTACCATTCTTCCTGTATATTGTAAAAGAGGGGAATGTTTGAAGTGGTTGGTCATCTTTTCTCTCCTACCCCCTCTCTCTTTCTTACCTAGGGTTGAGTATGGAGTTTAAGCCTCCTCTCATGGCTTTATAATAGAGTTTTCTTCCCGCTTGGCCACTAATTATGTACCGTGTGAACTCATGGACCAATGAAATATGTTTTGTGATGCATTTTGTTCATCCTTCCCTATTTTATTGTCTCTTCTTGCCTCTCATCATTGCAGGGTATATTGTGCATACTTCGATGTCTATTGCAGGTTTTGAGAGCTATGTTTAATGCGTTTGAAGTGGTGTTCTGTGTGAACTCTATCTTTGGTCTATGGCACATTTTTTCCACCCTCTCCATTGGTCACCTCTCCCCATTTCAAGAAATTGTACTTATGATCAACATCCTCCTTTTCGGGTGTATCACCACTTTAGTGTACGATTTGTTTTCATGCGATCTCTCTCCCTAGTCCCTTGGAAGGATAGATTAGGATTTGATAGTCCACCGAATTAGAGTAGCTTATGGCGGGTAGTTTATGAGTAGGAACAAGCCTTCTCTCGGAGGTCCATCTAAAGTCCACAAGTCCCATAACTAAAGAGATGGTCCAATGTTGTGTAGATTACATCGATGCCCCACTCAAATTTGAGGTCATTCGGTGGGGTGCTATAATCTTGTACCAACATTCGAGATGCCCGGTGGGATAGGTTTGAAGCACCTTACCACTTCATTTCATCAAGTTGATGTGTTCTTTATGAGATTAAGTCTTTAGAGGAACATGCAAAACACATCTGGCGACTCCATCTACTCAATAACCCATTCTATGAATTGCATACCTTTTCCTCATCCATCTTCATTCATCTTTCTTTCCATATATTTTATTTTCTTCCATTCCATGAAGTTGTGCAATCATGACTTCATTCCCATCTTGGAGTTCACACTTTCAGCAATAGCAGTGCAGTCCTCCTCCAATGTATTTCACGAATCCTCCATATCAAAGCATTATGATCGAGCAAAACCCTCATGGTTACCCATGTAAAATGTGTCAAAATCATTTTGGCTATGGGGCTTATTAAGAGAAAGGGTACTTTGGACACTAAAATTTTCCTCCGTAATTTCTATTTCATTAATGTATGTGTAGACACATAAAATATGTTTACACTTAGCATTTCCTTCAATACAACCCATTGTCTACACTTCGTTAAAAACCCATCTTCGCTCCACTCTCGAATGCCCATTTTTGAAATCTTCTTGGTCATATTACTCCTATAATAAGCTTATTTCACTAATATCTCTCTTATTAGCTAAAAAATCCTCCTTTCCACCATTCGAACCTCCTAGTTCTCTCTAGACCACTTCTATTGGCCGTAGGCTATCTATCGATCCACAATTGGTTATCCAAATCCCTCCCAACTCTCACCTTTGAGTCTCTAATCACTTTCTAATCAAGTTTAACTAGCCTAATCCTAGCTTAACTAATCCTAAAGCATGCTTATCCTAATCTAATCTAAAATTGATTTTTGAGCTTTAGTCCCACATGCACCCAAATTTCAAATTCTCCCAAGTGGAAAGCTATAAAAACAAGGCTAAGCCTACCCATTCAAACTACAACTTTACACATAACTTTATACACCATTTGGAGATATTGGCATTAGACCTCATTTGCATTAGACAAGCTAATAGGAATTTGATCTTGGCTATCCTCCATTGTTGAAGCTCCTCCATCTTCCATCCATTCCAAATATAGTTAGTAAGGGAAGATCTAAAGCCCGGCCATGTAGCCAACTTAGAGATCTCTTAACTATTTTTGAGTAAACAACACACAATTTGATTACTTAGAATCTAACTATGATGACTTTCATTAAGCTTTCATAGAGTAGAGATTAGTATATATGCTAGGTTTTGATGTTTTTCTCAAAGTTATGATGCATGTGTAGGATTAAATGTTGTTTATCTCTCATCCCATGGTGTATAGTTGAGTTAGTTAAAGCTTTGAGTCTCTTTAGCCTTATCTCATAGCTTTTGCAAACCTTTCCATTGCATACATTTGGCATGCCACGGTGGGTTACTTTTTCCATCCTCCATTAATGGAGTCATTTTGAAGCTTTTATTTTAGTTTCTAAATTTTTTAGTTTCAATGTTTCAAAATTAGTTTCAAGATTTCTAGGTTAATTTTTCAAATTTTTTTAGATTAGTTTCAAGTTTTTGATTTCACTAACCTTTCTTGTATTAATAGCTAAAATTAGATTTCCTAACTAGTTGAGCTAGGTTTGTCTTATTTTTTTTCTCTTTACAAGATCAAAGGAGGTGAAGTGCTGCCAAAATTGAACCAAATCAATAACATTTTGATATTTTTGAGATTATTTTCGAAAAATCCCTTGTTTTTTAGCCACCTATAGGAAAGGGAGCACACATACCATTTTGTGTGCGCAGTACAACTTTCACTATCATATTTTTTGACAGAGGCACACAAGTACAAAATAGTGGTGCAAGTACACTAGCGATGGCATGGGTACACTAACGGTGGCATAGGTACACTTACGGTGGTGTAGAAACCCTAACCTTGGTGCATGCATCATTAACAATCTTTCGGAAGCCATAACGTTTGCTCCTAAACTTGAAAGACTCCATTTTTGTTGTGTTGTCAAGGTATTGAAGTGAACTACACAATGGAAACATAAACTTTGGGTTTAAAGTTACAATAAATTTAAGGTTTTATTTTTTATTAAACTACTCATTTCTAACATGTCTAAATGCTTTGGAAAATTTGGTCTTTGATGTTCTAACACCTTGCAAGTTTTATTTTGAATCTAACTTCTATTTTGTACCATTTTTTTACATGTTTGATGGTGATTTGAATTTTTAAAGGTTAATAAACATTTCATGTTTAATCATGAGATTAGAGTTGTGTATGCTCTTACCTTGCACATTTTTAGAGTTGTGATCGAAATGATTGTCTCTTTTTGTTTTGAAAATTGTTTTTTCTTAAAAGAATGAATGTCAAAGTTTGTTAAAAAGAAAAAATATTTCATTTGAACTAAGTGTTTTCCATTTTTGTTTCATATTTGGATTATATGTCGTGTGTTCTCTTCTCTTACATTTTAGGACGATCGAAATGATTTTTATCCCCTTTAGTCTTTTATATGGAAAATTACTAATTTGTTTTGAGAACCATAAACAATTTTCAAAGAAAGGTGGAATCAAAACAAATTCAAAAATACTAATCTGAGTTTTTGTATAGGTTGACAAAAGGTGTTCAAGAAAACCACATCAAAATTAAAATAGATAAAATGAACACCATATGCAAAACACTTTGTATTATAGGCTTCGAGAAAAGGGTACGTCCCTATCCACTCAACTGGAACATAACCTCTTTGGCATAAAGCCTTAAGCTACAACAATGGGGGTGGTACCAGGAATGCTAAAGTAGTCTACCACTGTGTATCCTCATGGATGAAATAGGAAGCACCTCACTTACCCACTTGACTTGTTTTCCTTATGAGTTAGACTTACAAAATTGTCCATATAACGAACCTAGAAAGAGTACACGATGGATGCAATTAGTGCCCACTGTACTTCAAAGGGGAAAAGCCAAGATACTCCCAAATTAGTCAGTAGGACTTTTTACATAAATCATGGCTATTCTTAGATGGATTTGTAACACCTAGTTGAGAGATCTTATTAAGGAGGCCATTTTATATTGAGGCCCACTTTACTAGTCCTTTGTCACGTCTTGGCCATCATGAAGTGATAACTTGTTTGGATTCAGAACCTTTTTTTTTGAACAAGGCAAAGAATCCACTTAAGTTGGATCTAAGTGCCTTTCATCATTGAAATTGGATGACATTTTACTTATCTTAGCTTCTTTCTCACCTTCAGACGAGGAGAAGCTCTACCCAAGTAACGCTTAGATCATTTCCATCTTTTTATATACACCTTTGCATTCTTGTTGCCCATTTGGGGTAACAAAATGCATCTTTTAGGAGTGTTGTCATAGACAGCGTTTGCCACTTTTTGTTTGTTTATGCTCATCCATGTTTCTCTTTGAGTTGTTAAACTTCTAAAGTGCGTGGATGCATCCTTATATCTTTGATGGCCACTTGATCTCGATTTCAAGATCATCATCATAGTTTAGATTGATTCATCATTTGATCTCCCTTTGACGTTTTACCTTTTTTTGCATTGTCTCAACACAATTAAGATAATTATGTCATGTTTTTCATAAATATGATTTATGTATCCGCATTGTGGTGTTTTGCTACACACATTTTAGCACATCCTTAGTATACTTTGACTTAGTTTTACTTCAAACATTGTCCAAAATCGTGAAGAGTGACACTTCCTTTGTTTATGTCATTTCGATACCACTTTGACACTAATATCTCACTTCTTCGCGAAGCTTGATGAGCGTGTCCAATTGGTGTGGTTACGTGGATTTTATTTGCAATCCTTCCCTTTAACATTTAGGCCTTTTTGTTTGTTTAACTTGAATTGGTTTTTTTTTATTGCTAATCGCATCTACCCTTTGTTAATATTTACTCCTTGTTCATTTCGAGCTTGACGTAAATATTGACATTGTGTTGATCATTTTTGCATCGAACTATCACTTTACACACACATTTGCATAGGGTGTATTTCCTTGTTGATTGGATTTGTGTTTCACACTTCCATGATTGTTCCTTGTGATTATTCATTCAGAAAACTTATTTTCTAGGACAATCCCTTTTTATCTCATCGATATTGTGTCATCACGATGTCTATTTTCCTTAGACCTTCTTTGGAAAATCACGCATGCATATCAATACTTACGAAATGTCTAGCTGGTTGTCCTTATGCTACCAAAATTGACATGTCACTTCCTTCCCTTTGAAGGAGTTCCATCACACTATCTAGATCTAGACATTTGTGCTTAAAACAACGCCAAAAATGAGTGACTATCACGTGATTCCCCATACTTAAAAAATATGGAACCTAGGTTTAGCAATTCAAATCAAAATATTCCCATTACAAATAAATCCCGTTTAGTTCTTCATGCTAAAGAGTTCATACTGAGGAACTCGTTCCCCACCTTCATATCATAATCGGTGGTATGATTTGGGACGCTTCGATCCAAATTATTATTCGAGTTCCACCCACTCTTCTTCTGATTCTAATCCAAACATTTCCACTTCTTTTGAGGATTCCAATTAAAAAATTTCTTCTGATTCCAATCCAAACATTTCTTTTGATTCTTCTAATGATTTAGATCCCAACTACTATTTAGATCCAAACTACTATTCAGATTCATCTAATTCAACTCCTAAGTCATCTAATGCGATTCCTATGTCATGGTCCTCCCTATCTTCGAGGGAACCTCTTCATCATACATTTAATATGACTCCTACGTTGCATTCCTCCCTTTCTTCATAGGACCCCTTTTATTAGTCACCTCAATGATGTCTCCTTCCTTTGAAGATATGTGTGACTCCAAGTCCCTCCAATCAAACATCTAATACAATTCTTGAATCACGGTCCTCTCTTTATTTACAGGACCCTTATTATTATTCATCTAATACGATTCTTGAATCATGGTCCTCCCCTTCTTTGTAGGACCTTCTTCATTAATCACCCCTAATAATTCTTCCTTCTTTGAAGATTTTTGTGACTCAAAGTCCTTCGAGTAAAACATCGAATCGTCCCATGCATCCCAATCTATATACTTTAGACTTAATAACACTAGTTTATAGATGATATACGATCATATAGGTAGGTCAAACAACCTTATTCTACTCTTGAGACATCGACTACACATCTTCTTCATTCGCCACATCATCTTCTTCCATCAATCATCATCAAACATCTTCTAAGTCTTCCACACCAAGTGAACCTCTTTCTTCCAATCAACCCCTGGTGGTCAATCAACAACTCATACCGATTGATCTCTTTCATAATGAAGAAACAATCGGGGAATTTATAGGGAATATGAAGATATTCTGTAGCAGATTATGAGAAAGGATTCTATTTAGACTTTGATGCGTCTGCGTATTTTGAGGAAAAGGTTGATTCCTTTTATGAAGAAAGCAGAGGAAGAGCCTCAAATCATGCAACTTGATCCTCCTCTTATTATTCCATGTTCACATTCTTCATTATGTGATGAAACTCCTTGGTCTTCCATTGATCCATGGATAATCTTCTCATCACCAATAAATCTTTGTCTATCATAATTCCTCAATCACAATCTCTTATGGGGTCAACACCAAGTAGCCCTTCATCTTCATCTAGGTATGGGTCACCTTATAGTATCCTTCCCTCTGCTATTTGTGGGACATTTTTGAGTAGTTCACTATCTTCTATTCTTGGGGCACGTCTAACTAGCCCCTTGTCTTCTATGTATGGATCACCCACGGTAGTCCATCATCTTCTCTTCTTGGGACACATTCTAGTAGTCCATCATCTTACATCTATGGGTCACATCCTAGTAGCCCTTCTTCTTATATTCTTGGGCCACATCCTAGTAGCCCTTCATCTTCTATATATGAGTCACGTCTTAGTAGCCCTTCTTCTTCTATTCTTGGGCCACATCATAGCGAGCCATTCATCCTCAATCTATGGCTCACCCCTAGTAGCTCATATTATTCAATCCTTGGACCATATCATTTTCATCCATCACATTATTGTTCTACCAAATATGGTGGCAAGCCCATGGTCATTTCTTGCATCTGTTCTAAATGTTCACATTCACTTTCTTCCCCTTCTCGGGGTTAGACAAGTCACATGTTAGCTTATAAGAAACCCAAATAGTTTCTTAATCAAGCTCATATCAAAAATGCAAAGATCTCTATAGCTCCCAAAAATCAAACAATCTCAAAATTCAAAATCAAGCGTGATTCAAGATCAAACACCAACATAACCATCAAGTATGGTGAAAAGTACGAAAACCTCTAGATGGGGAATTAAATATCCCACATACAAAATCCATGTTTCAGAACTAATCACAGTTATTTATTAAATGTGAACTCACCTCGATCCTCGAGATCGGGGATAATATCACTCTCAATAAACAAATGTTCCTAGTCTCCTTAGTAATGAAATCGTAAACATTGTTGTTGGATATTACCACACATAGTGACTTTGTTAGTACCCGACCTCTTAAAATTGTCAAAAATCTAAAAATAAAAAACAATTCAAAAATATAGAAAACATTAAGAAAACACAAGAAAAATCAAAGGTACAAATATCAAACATTGTAATTAGGTATTGCGTACGGAGGGATGTTATTTCTTCCCATTATTTCTTCCCTTCCTTGCTTTATTATTTTGCAAGTCTTCCTACCATTTTCATTCCTTTGGTGATATTTTGGTTAGCTTATTCACACGCATTTTACGACAATTATCTCTATGGTATTCATTTGACCCTAGTCTTTTATCACCTTGGTAAATTAAAGAACAACTGACCTCTTAGAGATCCTATCACATTCAACATCTAATAAAATTGTTGCGAAAGAACTTTTGACATATTTGTTGACACTAGCCAATGTCATCATCACAATCAATTTCACCTCCTTCCATTATTCCGTTTTGGTTCTTAACCCATTGTCAAACAAGAGAGATTAAATAAGTTTTCAAAAATCAACAAAATCAAAATGAATTAATCAAAAGAAAAATCTAAAAGTATAACCACATTGATATATAACTCTCTCTTTGGGTATTTCCAATAATCTCTCTAGGGGCTATGGGCGCTTTGTTGGCGATGAGAGTGATGTTGTGATTAGAATTAAATGCATCTATGTCGGGGCTATGGAATCCTTGCTGGAAGTGGAGTAATGTATGAATATCCTTCCACCCTTCATTCAAAAATCACCTATCACCTATCAAAATAAATCATTCATACACATTGGCTAGGGTGTCTTCACTTGTTGTCTATTGGATATTCCCTTCAAGATGTAATAATTTACATGTAAACACAATGGATATCTATGAATAAACAGGATTAATATGTTACCAAGTGTTTTTTGGACCTTATTCAGACTCTTACTCTAGTTTGTATCTTGTCTCACGATTTGTGCCTTTGGCTAATCACTTCTTCATCACAAGGATTCTAAGCTACATTCATATCATTCACATTTTTCTTCTACTTCGTTACGAACAACCATGTGTATAAGATTAATTTTTGCCATGTTTTGAGACACCTTTGTCCCCTTTCACAAAAACAACCTTCTCACTTCCTTTCTATCATGTGCTTTTAGGCCACTTACATCGGAGGCATCCTATCTTCTTCCTAGTACTTCATTGATTTATGTTCACCATCATGTTGCACCTATCCATAATGGCCTTGGGTCCCACTTCTACCTATGAAGATATTTCCTTTGAATACTCCCACCTAATTGTTGGGAATTTTTACATCTTCACCTTTCTCACATGCACGTGGCCTTATGCCCTTGTACATCCTATTTATCGCTAAGGGAATCCACACTTCCTCATCTTCTGTGCATAGTTTCATAAAACATTCAAGGAAAAAATAAAAAACACTCAAATATGTTAGAAAAATAAGAAACATTCAAATATGTTCAAAAAATGTCAAAAATAATATAAATCATCCTACAAAAATGTCACTCTTTGGTTCTCACCTATTCATGTGTGCGACTCGTGGATCATCTTAATCTACATCCATCAACAAAATCTAGGCTTCTTACTTCGTCTGTACTCTAGGGCACAACAAGTTTCTTGGTATGGTTTCGTAGTGCACATTGCTTTTTCATCAGACCCAATTGTCCTCCATTATTCCCTTTGTATATATCCTTGTTTGGGGAACCATCATAACCCTTGTCATTAATTCACAAAGGTTTGAACTGAAGTTTGATAACAAAAACATGGTACTTGTTTCTTTGTTAGGTTATCTTGTTTACTTTCTCGCATTGCATTGCATTATGTATGCTGCATGGAGTTAGTCACATTTTACTTTCTCGTATTACATTGCATTTTGTATGTTGCATGGAGTTGGTTGTTTTAGCAATGGAAATTTGTTCGTATAGGGATTTTCATTTCATACTACACATTTTTCATTCTTTTTAATAAGGACCAATGATGAAGATCACTAGCAATATGATGAAAAATAAAGTTGTTTAAAAGGCCTTTGGTAAGGATGTTAGCTCATTCCCTCTTCCTCATACTGATTTTCCTCTATATCCCCTTTCTTTTCTTCTTCTTCACACTATTCTTTTTTTTTTCTCTTTCTGTCATCTTTTCAAATGTCAATCAAGTTCTTCTATCACCCCATCGACAATCGAGGGGAATCCTTCATTCCACTCATTTTTCTTCTATCCCTTGAAAAATTCTACTTTTTATGCTTGTATAATTTCTTTGAAGTGGCATTACTTACATCACCCCAAAGAGGGGCAAATATAGACACCTAAAATATGCTTACACTTAGCATTTCCTCCAATACAACCGATTGACGAAACTTCGTTAATCAACCCGTCTTCGCTCCACTCTCATATGCCCATTTGCGGCACCTTCTTGGTCATATTCCTCCTATAATCAGCTTACTTGGCTAATATATATCTTATTAGCTAAACATTCCTCCTTTCCACCATTCATAATCTCCTAGTTCTCTCTAGAACACTTCTATTTGCTTCATAAGCTATCTATCGATCCACAATTGGTTATCCAGACACCTCCCGACTCTCGGTGAGTATTTAATCATTGAAATCTATAAACCGGATTAAATTGCAAAAACAAGGTAGAGCTTGTTGTGATTTTATTAATATAAAATGAAGCATTACAACCAATAGAGAGAGTTGTAATATTTATAGATATTGGACAGCTTCTATCTCTTCCATAATACATGGAACAAATCTCCTAAACAAAGCAAATATTCAATAGTAGCTTACTTCGCCTTAAAAGCTTCTCTACGAAAATCATCCGAGAACAATATTCTAACTAAAGAACATCCTCCAAAATCTAAGGGATGATAACAACACACTAACAACTAAGCTAACTAAAGTAATTAAATAATTACTTTATTATAATTACACATTAATCCACATATGGTGAATTAAGTGTTAGATTATTTCTAACATTCCCCCCCTTAATTCATCATATTCTGAAGTGAACAGGAGAGAAATACTCTGAATGCCTCAAATTTAGGACGTGCAAGATATTTTGTGAAGATATCTACATGTTGATGTTCTGTCGGGAAATGTTGAAGTTGAATGTTGTTGTTCTAAACTTGTTCACGAATGAAATGTACTTGCACCTCAATGTGTTTGGTGCGTTCATGAAAAACTGGATTCGAACAAGTTTTATTACTCCTTCATTGTCTACATGTAGGATTTTCGGATGATCTTATGGAATTCCCAATCCTTCAAGTATCCATCTGAGCCAAATCACTTCACAGATAGCTCCTCCTGCCGCACGATATTCTCGCTTCTATGGAAGACCTTGAAACACAATTTTGTTTCTTGATCCCCCATGAAATAGGTCCAAATCCCAAAAAGAACACAAATCCTAAAGTGGACTTCCTATCATCAACGTTCCCTGCATGATCTTAATATATATATCCTATTAAGAAGAAGTTATCATTCTTCTTATATTCTAGGCCAAAGTCCATGGTTCCTCTGATGTATGTCAATTACCCTCTTTGTTACTTTCCAGTGAAAAACCCTTCATTCTTGCATAAATTGAAAAAGATAACTAACTACACAATTGATATCGGACTAAAATAAGTTAAGTAAATGAGAATCCCAATCAATTGTCAATAAAGAGTAACATTTACTTGTTTTGATGGATCTGTGTAAGACAATTGAAGCCTTGTCTCCATAGGTGTAGCCATTGGTATACTATCCATCATTCTAAATTTCTCGAGCATTATCTTGGAATATTTTAGTTGAGTAACAAAGATGTTATTTTCCTTTTGCCATACTTCAAGTCCAAGACAATAATGAAGAAGCTTGAGATCTGTCACGTCGAATGATCGATTTAGATATTCCTTAGTTGTTTCAATCATCTTCACCAAACTTCAAGTGATGACTAGATCATTGATATATACTACTATGATCACTATCTCCCCCTTTCTTTTTGAGTTAGAGATTAGGATCATATGGACTTCTTTTGAATCCATGTTTGATGAGATGCTCATCAATCTTTATGTATAATGCCACGGGAGACTGTTTGAGACCGTATAGTGACTTTATGAGTCTACATACCTTTCCTTCTTTACAGTATGACAAAACCTTCTGGTTGAGTCATGTAGACTTCTCCAATAAATCCCCAATGAGAAATGCACTTTATACATCCATTTGATGAACTTTCCAACCAAATTGTGCAGCTAGAGAAAATATCATCCCGATTGTTTTGATCTTGTTGTTGCTGCGAATGTTTCTTCATAATCAATGCCTTTTCTTGTGCATAACCCTTAGCTACCAATATTTACTTGTATTTATTAATGCTTCCATTTCATTTGTACTTTGTTTTAAATATTCATTTGCAACCTATTTCCTTCTTCCCCTGGTGGAAGATCATGTAAGTTATCATATATTATTCTTAATCAAAGAGTTGAATTCTAAACTCATAGCATCTAACCAAGGTTTTGATTCTTTGGGCATCTTGAATTGTAGTGGACTCACTTGATTCAATTACTATACTCATTAAGGCTAACTTTACCTCATTTTGAGTGATACTATGAGTTCTAGGTCCTGAAGTGGATGTGTTAGGATCGGTATCAACTTAGCATCTCGAATTAGATTAGTATACCACTTAGGCATATGTTTAGTTGTTCCTGTAGATGGAGGAGTTGAATTATCCTCATCACCATTATCATTATCAAGAACATATTATATTTTCTTAGTAGGATTGTTTTGTGAGTTTATGGAAGGAGCCTCTGCTTCTTTATTAAAAAACTCAACATCTCTACTTTTGAAAATTTTCCTTTATTTGGATCCATTAACTTGTATCCCAAGGCTTTATCACTGTATCCCAAGAATATAAGTTGTTCTGATTTCATATCAAGTTTAGTTCTCTTTTTCTTAGGAATTTGCATACTTGCCTTGCATCCAAAAATTATAAGGTGTTTTATAGATGGTTTGTTCCTTGACCAAGATTCTATGGTGTTATTCCATCAAGTGCGGAAGTGGGAACTCTATTCAACAAATAAAGTGTTGTTTTTATTGCTTCTACCCAATATGTTTTACTCAAGTCTGAGTCATCAATCATACACCTTACCATTTCCATTATAGTTTTATTCCTTCTTTTAACAACACCATTTTTTTGTGGTGTATATGGAAGTGCCATTTACCGATGAATTCCATGTGTTTCAAACAATCTTTGAACTCATTCTTGGTGTATTCAACCCCTTGATATGAGCGGAGTGTTTTTATTTTCTTACCAGTTGCATTTTCACAAGCTACTTTGAATTTCTTGAAAGTTTCAAAGGCTTCGTATTTAGTGTGAATGCAGTATACCCACATTTTTTGTGAGTAATCATCAACAAAAAGCATAAAATATTGAAACCCAAACCCGAGGAAGTGTTAGGAGATTTGAGGAAGGAGGACTAGAAGCCGGAGCTAAGAGGAGCCATAGATGCCCCGAGCCTCTTCACAACCCCTGTCCCTTCTCCACACACCCAGAAGTAGTAGAAGCAACAAGAATTAAAGAAAAATATTGGAAGGGCAATCACAGGCGAACTCCGAGATGCACCTCCCAACTCCATTATTGTTTTCAAGGCATCGAGCAGAGTATGTGAGCAACTACAGAGCCGTCGTTCAGACCATAGAAGGATTCAACCCTGTCCATAGTAGATTGGAGCAGTTGAGGGAAGAGCAGCCTTCTCGAACAGTTGAGCAAAAGCATCCACAAAAAAATAAAGAATGGTTTAAAGAAAACAAAACAACGATGGAGGAGTATAAATAAAGAAAATCTATTTTTTGAGAGACCTAAACCACCTTCTCTCCACTGCAAGCCATGTGGTCAAATATGAGCAGCGGTTCGAAGGTAAGTGAATTCACTGTTTAATATTAAAAAAAGAGAAAAACAAAACTTTCCTTTTTGGATTTTGCAGAATTTTTTAGAAGCATACAAAAAAATTCCATTTTAGGAAAGGGGTCCGGAAAGATCATAAAATCAAAACTTGTATTTGTCATTTCTTTCTGCCGGTACCTCGGATTGAGGTGCTATTTTTTTTGAAAGTATATGTTTTTTGAGCTCTACGCTTTGGTCCAGTCAAAGAGGCCAAAGAGCCCAAAACTAAATTCGTAAGGGAAAAGAGGCCAAAGTGCTAGAAAATTTAAAAACTTGTGAAAATATTAATTTTTGTAAACAAGAAGGGGGGCAATTTTCTTTTTATATTTACAAGATGTTTGTAAAATGGCCGATAGTCTTTGAAAAATCATTGTAAAAGGCCAAAAATAAGCCTAGACTCAATAAAAATCAATTTTGGGGGTGGGGGTGTGTACAAAAATGGACAACAATACGCCTAAATTCTTTTTCCCGATTCACAACTCCTACGAGGAGATAATTATGCTACATGGAAAATGAAAATTAAAACTCAACTTGAATTTGAGGACATAATTGGTGTAGTTGATGGCTCGATAACGAGACCAGAAAATGATATTGCTCAACAACATGTGTTTGATCATGCTAATCAAAAGGCAAAACTTATAATTTGTTTGGTGTAATTGATGATGTACAACCTCATATTCATCAAGCGACAACTGCAAAAGAAGCATGGGATAAACTAGCAACTGTATATGAAGCTAAGAACAAAAATGTTATTTTGTAATTACAAACACAACCCCATTGTCTCAAAATGAATTCTAATGAGTCTATTGAAGGTTTTCTAAATGGTTTTGCTACATTGATATCATCTCTCAAGCTTTGGAAGAAGAGGTCACTGATGAATCTTTTGTGCCTATTATATTGAGAGCTTTACCAGCCTCATACAAAATATTTGTCACAACTCTCAACATTATGGGTCCAACTAAAAGTTTTGAAGTGTTAGTGAACATGTTACAACATGAAGAGTCCATGAAAAAACCTGTAGAAGATGAGGAACAAGCCCTCTCTTCATTCCATAAGGGAAAGAAATAGATTCATACAACTGGTAAGCAACACAAGCAGCATTCTCAACAGAATAATCAAGGGAACACTCAGCAAAAGTAGTGTCACATTTGTGGCAGAAAAGGACATGACTTAAAAGATTGTTGGTATAACACATTTTAGAAGTGTTAATATAGTGGCAAGAAGCCAAATTTTCAACAATCTAGTAAGGGTTACCATAATAAACAACAAGGAAAAAGAAAAGACCGCAGCATGGCAACATTACTGAAGAAGAAGATAACTCACCAGATGAGGACTTCCTATTTTCTGCACAATCAACTCAAGAAATCAATTCACCACAAGCAATTTGGTATGTTGACTTAGGAGCAACAAGACATATGATCGGGAGAAATGATTGATTCTTAGAGTTAAAGAATACACCTAACAACTCTGTTTCATTAAGTGATGATTCATCGTACAAAGTACAAGGAATTGGAAACATCTCCTTACCTCTTGGATCAATAAAGTGCACAATAAGATATGTTCTATATGTTCCTGGATTGAAAAAGAATCTACTTTCAATAAGTCAGCTTTTGGAGCACAACTTAAAAGTGGATTTTTATTGTACAGATGGAAAGAAGATGTGTTTAATCAAAGATAAGTCTAAAAACTCCAACATTGTTGCATGAGCTTCTGGTGTAGGTCATATGTTTTAGTTGGATTTTTTTCAAACCAAAAATCAGGCCCTTGTAGCTAAGGATACATCATCGGCACAATCGTGGCATCGAATATTTGGCCACGTGAGTTTTGGATATCTTGAAATAGTTCAAAAAAATAACATGGTAAGAGGACTACCAAATTTCAAGAAAATAGAGAGAAGTGCACAAATTGTTTGGCAGAAAAAGAATAGAGCTTCTTTTCAAAAAAATCAGTACATTCGGGGCCCATGGTAAACTTGATCAGTGCATAGCGATGCATGCAGACCTATGAGACCTAGTCATTCAGTGGTTTCAATATTTGATACTTTTTGTTGATGATTAGTCACGGAAAATGTGGGTATATTGCATTCACACCAAAGACCAATCCTTTAAAACATTCAAGAAATTCAAATTAGCTTGTGAAAATGCAATTGGTAAGAAAATAAAAACACTCCGCTCAGATCGAGGGGGTGAATACACCAGTAATGAGTTCAAAGCTTTTGGAAACACATGGAATTCATCGGAAAATGGAACCTCCATATACATCACAAAAAAATGGTGTTGTTTAAAGAAGGAATAAAATATAATGGAAATTGTAAGGTGTATGATTGATGACTCAGGCTTGAGTAAAACATATTGGGAAGAAGAAGTAAAAACAATAGTTTATCTGCTGAATAGAGTTCCCACTTCCACACTTGATGGAATAACACCATAGGAAGCTTGGTCAGGGAACAAACCATATATAAAACACCTTAGATTTTTTGGATGCAAGGAAAGTATGCACATTCATAAGAAAATGAGAACTAAACTTGATATGAAATCAGAACAACTTATATAATTGGGATATAGTGATGAAGCCTTGGGATACAGGTTAATGGATCCAAAATAAAGGAAAATTTTCACAAGTAGAGATGTTGAGTTTTTTTAGAATAAAGAAGCAGATACTCCTTCCATAAACTCACAAAACAATCCTAGTAAGAAAATATAAGATGTTCTTGATAAAGATAATGATGATGAGGATAATTCAACTCCTCCATCTACAGGAATAGTTAAACGTATGCCTAAGTGGTATACTAATCTAATTTGAGATGCTAAGTTGGATAGTGATCCTAACACATCCACTTCAGAACCTAGAACTCATAGTATGACTCAAAATGAGGTAAAATTAGCCTTAATGAGTACAGTAATTGAATCAAGTGAGCCCACTATAGATCAATATGCCTAGCATTCAAAACCTTGGTCGATGCTATGAATTTAGAATTAAAATCTTTGATTAATAATAATACATGGCAGATTACAAATATTCCACTAGGAAGAAGGCAATAGGTTGCAAATGGATATTTAAAACAAATTACAAATCAAATGGAAGCATTGGTAAACACAAGGAAATATTGGTAGCTTAAGGGTTATGCACAATACAAAGGCATTGATTATGAAGAAACATTCGCACCAACAACTAAGATCAAAACAATCGGGATGATATTTGCTCTAGCTGCACAATTTTATTGTAAAGTTCATCAAATGGATGTAAAAGTGCATTTCTCAAGTGGGATTTATTAGAAGAAGTCTACATGACTCAACCGAGAAGGTTTTTTCATACCAGGTAAAGAAGGAAAGCTATGTAGACTCATAAAGTCATTGTACAGTCTCAAACAGGATCCCCGGGCATGGTACATAAAGATTGATGAGCATCTCATCAAACATGGATTCAAAAGAAGTCCATATGATCCTAATCTCTATCTCAAAAAGAAAGGGGGTGAGATAGTGATCATAGTGGTATATGTCGATCATCTAGTCATCACTAGAAGTTCGGTGAAGATGATTGAAAAAACTAAGGAAGATCTAAATCGATCATTCAACATGACAGATCTCATGATTCTTCATTATTGTCTTGGACTTGAAGTATGGAAAAGGAAAATCACATCTTTATTACTCAACTAAAATATGCCAAGATAATGCTCGAGAAATTCATATTGATGGATAGTATAGCAATGGCTACACCTTTGGAGACAAGGCTTCAATTTTCATGCACAGATCCATCAGAACAAGTAAATGTTACTTTTTATCAACTGTTGATTGGGAGTCTCATTTACTTAACTTATTCTAGGCAAGATATCAGCTATGCAGTCAGTTATCTTTCTCGATTTATGCAAGAACCAAGGGTTTGTCACTGGAAAGCAGAAAAGAGGGTACTGAGATACATCAGAGGAACCATGGACTTTGTCCTAGAATACAAGAAGAATGATAACTTCTTCTTGACAGGATATATAGATTCAAATCATGTAGGGAATGTTGATGATAGGAATTCCACTTTAGGATTTGTGTTCTTTTTGGGATCTAGACCTATTTCATGGGGGAGCAAGAAACAAAATTGTGTTTCAAGGTCTTCCACAGAAACAAAATATCACACAGCGAGGAGGAGCTTTCACGTGAAGTGATTTGGCTCAGATGGATACTTGAAGGATTGGGAATTCCACAGGATCATCCAACAATCCTACATGTAGACAATGAAGGAGTAATAAAACTTGTTTGGAATCCATTTTTTCATGAACGCACCAAACACATTGAGGTGTAGGTACATTTCATTCATGAACAAGTTCAGAAAAACAACATTAAGCTTCAACATTTCCGACAGAACTTCAGCGTGTAGATATCTTCACAAAATCTCTTGCACGTCCTAAATTTGAGGCATTCAGAGTATTTCTCTCTTGTTCACTTCAAAATATGATGAATTAAGGGGGGGAATGTTAGAAATAATCTAACACTTAATTCACCATATGTGGATTAATGTGTAATTATAATAAAGTAATTAAATAATTACTTTATTATAATTACACATTAATCCACATATGGTGAATTAAGTGTTAGATTATTTCTAAAAATCACTTGCTAATCAAGTTTAACTAGCCTAATCCTAGCTTAACTAAGCCTAAAGCATGTTTATCCTAATCTAATATAAAAGTGATTTTTAGCTTTAGTCCATGCAAGCACCCAAATTCCAAATTATCCCAAGTGGAAAACTATAAATACAAGGCTAATCCTACCCATTCAAACTAGAACTTTACACACAACTTTAGACACCTTGTTTACATAACAAAATCTCTCTCAAATTTGTAGATACTGGAATTAGACCTCGTTTTCATTAGCCAAGCTAATAGGCATTTGATCTTGGCTATCCTCCATTGTTGAAGCTTCTCCATCTTCCATCCATTCCAAATATAGTTAGTAAGGAAATATCTAAATCTTGGCCATGTAGCCAACTTAGAGAGATATCTTCACTATTTTTGAGCAAACAACACACAATTTGATTGCCTAGAATCTAACTAGGTTCACTTTCATTAAGATTTCATAGAGTAGAGAGTAGTATACATGTTAGTTTTTGATGTTTTTGTGAAAGTTATAATTCTTTTTTATGATATTTTTCTCTTGTTTAGCTCTAATCTCATGGTGCATGGATGAGTTAGCGAAGTTTTGAGGTTCTTTAACCTCATTCCATAGCCTTTGTTAGTTTCCATTGCATATGTATGTATTAGAAATATGATGTTGTTAAGTATAATTAGTAGTGGCGTCCGACGGAAGATAAAGGTGTTTGAGTCACGACACCACCAATAATGTATTGTATGGTAATAGTCAAAGTAAAATATGAATGTTGTGGTAAAAAGTAAATATTTGTCGTAAGTGGTTCATTAATGTTAAAATGTCAAAG
Organism: Taxus wallichiana var. yunnanensis; assembly: GCA_018340775.1. NCBI lineage: Eukaryota > Viridiplantae > Streptophyta > Pinopsida > Cupressales > Taxaceae > Taxus > Taxus wallichiana. The sequence goes on along the minus strand of CM031241.1, from coordinate 290,080,140 downwards.
TTAGGGTAAGTAGAGAAGTAGGTTCTACATGATTACGAATTAGAAATATTATTTTTTTAATAAGGACAAGGAGTGATGTCATAAATATTTTGTTTATTTTATTTGTAAAAGAGTTTTAAAAGGTGCAACCCATGTGAAATGATAAGGTTTATCTTATCTTAAGAGATAAGCCTACATGTAAAGATAAGAGTTAAGGTATGGAATATGATTTGTTAAAGTATATTTATAATCCTATTTTAGAGATAGGGTAGATAAGCTTAAAAATTTTATAAATAGAGAGACCATCCCCCTCCCCCATTTAGCATAGAAGGAAGTAAAGATAAATATTGTATGAGAAAGTGTGTGAAGGAAGCCATCATTTAGAAGGTGTGTTCTGAGAATCCATTAAGACGTGTAATTGTGAAGTTTCTCCCATATTTATTATTGGAAGGCAAGTGGAGTTGGTAACACTTGAAGTATTTCATGGGTGATATTGTAAACATTTCATCTTGATAATATAATTTTCGCTTATATTTCAGATTTTTAGCATTCATTTGTATCATAGTCTATGGTATTCTTCTGTTATGTTTGTTATTGTGTTTCCATATCAATACCACCAAACTAAAATTTGTATATTAGTAAATAATCATAGCATGAGGAGTTCCCGGTGGAGAATTATCATAGTGCCGGATTGGTGATGACATTTTAGTTTCGTTGTCGGGACCATTCTTCGTTGGTGGATTTTCTAGAGAGATATTCCCACATACTCATAAATCATTTGGAGGATAACCTTGTTTTTACTGTGCATAGTAGTTACCATAGTAAAGTCTTTTTTACCATGTATAGTATTTACCATAGTAGGTCAAGTTTCACCATAGTAAATATAAGTTTACCTTGGTCATTCATATTTTAATGTAGAAAGGTGTCAAATCACTTTCTATTATAGTGATTCCAATTATTTGTGCACATAAGTCTTGTTGATTGTAGTTGTGAGTTGGTATTTCACTATGGTTAATGTTATCCAAAATTCACCCCTGGGTAATTTTGATAACATGCATGAAATTCTCAAGTCCCAAGCAAATATATTGATTTAGCGCAAAAAAGCATGTTTTAGGGTCCCTCAGATTTTTTCTAACTCCCTGTCCAAAAGAAAAGAGAAAGTTCTAAAAAAGGGTGAAAAAGTTGCAAAAACAAGCTTGGGCTAGAAAAAATCATGAAAATTGGCTAAGTCCTAGTCTTTGCACAGTCGGGACATTTGGGACGTGTCGGGCGCGAACCGCCAAAAGCCTCCAGAGGCCCAGGCAAACACTTGGGACGGTTGGACTATGAGGACGCGCGGGACGCGGAAAGGCGAACCGGCCGAAGGTCAGAGGAAAATCGACTAACTCTGCTAGGCGGAAAAGTTTGGGACATCGGGACACGAGGACATGAAGGACGTGAACCGCCAGATTGGGTGAAAAGGAGAACTTTCGCACTGGGACAGTTGGGACAAAGGGACGCGTGGGACGCGGATAGCCGAAGGAGCCGAGAGCTGATCACATTACGCCACGTGTCATAAGCCAAATGAGGGATAAGGAAGCCCATTTCGGGCGGATTAGAAGTTTTTGTCCCAGATAGCACTAGGACATCCGCGGAGACAAATGGACGTGGGTGGACGCAAAAGCCAGAGACCCGTGGACCAACCAAATCATGACATGTGTCACAGGGGGGAAACGTCCAAAGTTCAAAGCGCGGAGCTTGGGGAGGATTTGGAAAATTTGGCCAAGTTTCGCCAAAAGCTAAAAGTAAAGGAAGACCCCGCGCCCCTGTCCTCCAATCAATGCATGCCACGTGTCCCAGTGGCGGGGGCGCGGAGGAAAAGTGAAAAATGTTCCAAAATCATAAAAGGTCAAAATTTTCAAGGAAAACCGCGGGTGAGCAGAGGAGAGAGAATTACGCATCCAATCAGTGCTTGACACGTGTTGTCCAGGTGGCAGAGTGCGGGAAAAGATTTCAAAATCCATTTTTGCTGTTTTGTGCCCTAAATCTTCAGATCTCCATATCTTTCGATCCAGAGCTCAGATTTGCACGTTCTTTATATCAACGAAAAGCTTATGAAATTCTCTACATGATTCAGGGGTTAATCTTGAATTTTGGTGCAATCTAGAGAGAGAAAGTTGAGAAACGCTCTGACGCGTGTTCATGGCTAGAAGTGACATTTTAGTGACCAAATTTAACGTAGAATGGGTCGCATTCTCCTACAATTCGGTCAAAATTGATAGGGTATGGGTTTGTAAGGTATCCCATGCCATTTTAATGCATCTGTAGTCGAGGAGGAATGGGCTCCCATGTTTTTTTACGTTTTTGTCTCTTGGCTCGACCCATGCAATGTAAAAAGCAAGATTTGGCTCATTTCTAAAGGGGACATTACAAGTTGTTCATTTTTTTTTGCCCTCCCTTCTTTTCTTCTCTAGGGTTGAAAATGGAGTTTGAACCTCCTCCCCTTCTCTGTAATGGCATTTTTCCTTTTACTATTGAAATGATGTTCTGTGCAAACTTCTGGAGCAATAAAAAATGTGTTTTGTGATGCATCTGTCCATCCTTGCTTGTTTTTGCTTGTTCTCTTCTTGCCTCTCTTCATTACAGGTATTTGTGCACGTTTGAATGTTCATTACAAGTTTGGAGCTGTGTTCATGGAGTTTTGGGACATTTTCTGTGTGAAATCTATCCTTGGGCCTGTGATGCGTCTGTCCATCCTTCCCATTGCTCACCTCTCCTTGTTCCATGGTAGTTTTGATAGATGTTCAACATTCTCCTTCTCTGGTGTATCACCGTTTTAGTGTAGGCTTTTTTTTTTTCCTTTTTCTCTCTCTCTCTCTCTGTCTCCTTGGCATGGTTAGATTAGGTTTAGATTAGCTTGCCTGCACTGGAATAGCTTGTGGCAGGTAGTTTAGGAGCAGGAACCAGCCTTCTCTGGAGATTCCTTTCTCATTTTCATGAGTCCCACACTCAAGAAAGGATTCAATGTTGTGTAATCACACTGGATGCAAGAGTGATCAACCTAGAAATCTGATCTGCATCCAGGGGTGCTGTGAGCCTGCAACAACAGTTTTGGCACGCCCGGTGGGACCTTAGAGGTCTTCCACTTCATCTTTTGCAGGTTGGTGTGTTCCTGTGAAGATTTCAGCCTTTGGAGGCACTTGCAAACACATCTGGTGACTCCATCTGATCAGCAACCCATTTCTAAAGTTGCAGACCTATTTTTCATCCATTCTCATCCATCATTCTTCCCATCCCTTTCATTCTTTCCATTCTATGAAGTTGTGCAATCATGACTTCATTTCCATTATGGAACTCACATTTACAACAGCAGCAATGTTTCCCACCTCCAACATGCATTACAACTCTTTCAAATCAGCATTTTGAACAAATTCAAGATCAGTATGCATACCCATATGAGCAGCAGTGTCAAAGTCAGTTTGGATATGAAGCATGTCAAGCACAAGGGTATGCTGATTATGAAGACAATCAGATGCAAGATGTTGGTCTGTTGGAGAAAATTCAAAAGATGGAGGTAAAGATGGTGCAGTCCAGAGCAATAGCTCAAATGAGAGCTTTCAGAATTGGTTGCAGGACTCCTTGTCCATGGGGAGGCCCTTTTCCAAGACACTTCAGCCCTCAGGAGAAGCTAGACTTCATGATAAAGATGTTGCCCCAACTTGCACAATGGACAAGCAGAGATAGAGGCCTATACACCTGTTGTTGAACAACCTTGTCAATGGGTAAGTTCTACACCATCATCTGGTCTTTCTCTTCCCATTACTCAAGCAGCATCATCTCATTTGGAATTACAAACCCCATCTGCTGTCCCAAGTGTTGAATCCATTTCTCCACCCCCTAGTCTTCCACCACGCCTCAATTCTTCTTTTTTTTTTCCTTCCAAACAGTCATCCCCTCCCCAAGAGCTAAATGAAATACCCCTCCTCTAAAGAAACAAGAGGTTTCACCTCCTCCACCACCACAAAAAATTGCAAACTCAATTGAGTTACAACCCATCCCTCCTCTTGCATTCCCGATTCCATGTGAGGAAGAAGAAATTGCAAAAATCAGTCATCAAGGACAGCAAGAGGAAGAGCCAAGAAGAAAAAAATGACAGACAGCTTGAAGGTTTGGGCTGCCAAGTTTGGGATGACAAAGATCCCCTTGATGGTTAAACCTATGGAAGAGGTTGAAGTCGGAGAACAAATGGTGGTCAGGACTGATTTTGTTGCAGCAGAAGAAGAAGATCTTACAGTCCCAACTTGTCCTCTAGAGCAGCAGATTGAGGAGTTTGACTTGACAAACTTCATGCTGGAGGAAGAGTTCGTCCAAGAGCAAGATTGTCTTCAAGTAGTAGAGAAAGGAGAAGCTACTCCAGATCCAAAAGAAGAGGAGCACATCCCAGCTGTGGAGGAGAAAAGTGCAGATCCAAGGGCTTTGAGCACAAAATAGGCTACAGGAGAACCTTCAGTTCTTCTTTCTACTTCACCTCTCTCAAGTTCTAGTACTGAAGAGGAGTTTGATCTCTCAAACTCAATGTTGGAGGGAGAAAGAAACCATGGTGGTCAAGTTGCAGATCAAGAGAACACCATGGGAGAGATTGAACATTTGCAGTAGGACAGCCATGAGGTAGTTTATCTGTCAGATTTGGAGGACTGTTTTGATGGAGAAGAGCCGGTTGAGTTTCCACCATTCTCTCTTTCATCATCCACATTCCAAACACAAGAGTCTGTTGTCATGAAGGAGAACATTCATTTGCAGCAGCCTGCATCCTATAGCAGCTCTTTGGAACCAAGATTGGAAGATTTTAACCTTTCATGTTCTTCATTGGAGGAAGAGAAAGGACAGAGGAATTTCACCATTTCTTCCACACCATCCATTCAAGGTCTACAAGAAGACTCCATTTTTGGAGTTGAAAATCAAAGCTATGGGCATATCAAATGGATCAGACCTTGCCCAATCAGGTATTTGGCTTCATTGGAGCCAAAGGAGAAGTCACAACCAGTCATGCTTGCTTCTGAGCATGAGGGTGAGCTACAAAGTACCAAGGATCAGTTGTCATACCTCTTCAATCCAAATGCAGAGCAACTAAAAGAGGTATTGAATCTTCCTTCAGCTGATACCTTGATGATTTGGGTGGAAGACCAGCTTCTTGTTGATTTTCCACTCATCCAACCAGCCATGTTCAATGCCAAATCAGTTGCATGGCTGCCACTTTTGAGAAAGGGAAGCTATTTCTCACAACCAATTGCAGGGTTTGTTTAGCTTGCCTTTGCTCCAGTTAGAATAGAGTAGGTAGGTTTGCTTTCAGCAGAAGAAGTGCTTGTGCACACTCTGCATGTTCCATTTGGAGCATGTATGATTCTCAATTCTGTACATAGTTTTTGTGGTGCTGGTTTTGCTCTTGCACAGTTCGTTTTGGTGGCATTTTGGTGAGAACAACTCTAAGTTCAGTGGGTTTCAAGTGGCTCAGAGGGAGGTTTTCAAAGTTCAGATCAGTTTTCAGGCTACTACTCATGACTCCATGCCCAATGGATTGCTTTCAGAAGCTATCGATCATTCACCTAGCAAAAGGAGTAACCCCACTGAGTCACCAAATTGTTATCCAAAATTCACCCCCAGGGTAATTTTGATAACATGCATTAAATTCTCAAGTCCCAGGCAAATAGATTGATTCAGGGCAAAAATCATGTTTCTAGGGTCCCCTCAGATTTTTTCTAACTCCCTGTCCAAGAAGAAAAGAGCAAGTTCTGAAAAAAGGGTGAAAAAGTTGCAAAAACAAGCTTGGGCCAGAAAAAATCGTGAAAAATGGCTAAGTCCTAGTCTTCGCAACAGTCGGGACATTTGGGACATCGGGGCGCGAACCGGCCGAAAAAGCTGTAGCCCAGAAGCACTGATTGGATCAGTTGGACATGTGAGGACGTGTGGGACGTGGAAAGGTAAACCCGGCCAAGGTCGAGGAAAATCGACTAATCACAAGGAATGTTTGGTTCACATTTGGGACATCAGGACACGAGGACGCGAACCGCCTCGGATCGGCCGAAAAGGAGAACTTTCGCACTGGGACAGTTGGGACAAAGGTACGTGTGGGATGTAGATAGCTGAAGGAGCGAGAGCCTGATCACATTATGCCATGTTTCATAATATTGGCTATATAAATGAGGGACAAGGAAGCCCATTTCGGGCGGATCGGAAGTTTTTGTCCCTGCATAGAAACTGCTCTTGCATTTTGGGACGGCATTTTGGGACATCCGAGACAAATGGACGAGTGGACGTGAAAAGCCGTGCAGGGGAAAGCGGACTAAAACCAAATCATGACACGTGTCATTGAAGGGGACAATTTCCAAAAGTTCAGCAAAGGAAGTGGAGCTCGGGAGGATTTGGAAAATTTGGCCAAGTTTCGCCAAAAGCTAAAAGTAAAGGAAGACCCGCGCCCCTGTCCTCCAATCAATGCATGCCACGTGTCCCAAGTGGCGGGGCACGAGGAAAAGTGAAAAATGTTCCAAAATCATAAAAGGTCAAAATTTTCAAGGAAAACCCATGGGTGAGCAGAGGAGAGAGAATTACGCATCCAATCAGCGCTTGACACGTGTCATCCAGGTGGAGAGCGGGAAAAGATTTTGAAATCCATTTTTGCCTGTTTTGTGCCCTAAATCTTCAGATCTCCATATCTTTCGATCCAGAGCTCGGATTTGCACGTTCTTTATATCAATGGAAAGCTTATGAAATTATCTACATGATTCTAGGGTTAATATTGAATTTTGGTGCATTATAGAGAGAGAAAGTTGAGAAAATGCCTCGATGCGTGTTCATGGCCAGAAGTGACATTTCAGCGACCAAATTTAATGCAGAATGGGTCACATTCTCCTCCAAATTCGGTCAAAAATGGTAGGGTATGGGTTTGTAAGGTCTCCCATGCCATTTTAATGCATTTTTAGTTAAGGAGGAATGGGCTCCCACATTTTTGTATGTTTCTGTCTCTTGGGCTCGACCCATGCAATGTAAAAGCCAGATTTGGCTCATTTCTAAAGGGGACATTACAAGTTGTTCATTTTTTTTTCTGCCCTCCCTTCTTTTCTTCTCTAGGGTTGAAAATGGAGTTGGAACCTCCTCCCCTTCTCTATAATGGCATGTTTTTGCCTTTTACTATTGAAATGATGTTCATGTAAACTTGGAGTAATAAAAACGTGTTTTGTGATACATCATCTGTCCATCCTTGCTCGTTTTTCACTTGTTCTCTTCTTGCATCTCTTCATTCATTGCAATGTATCTGCGCATGTTTGAATGTTCATTACAGGTGCTTGGTAAACCAAGGAGCTATGTTCATGGAGTTTTGGGACATTTTCTCGTGTGAAATCTATCCTTGAGCTCGTGATGCGTCTTGCATCCTTCCATCCTTCCCATTGCTCACCTCTCCTTGTTCCATGGAATGTTAGGTTTTGATAGATGTTCAACATTCTCCTTCTCGGTGTATCACCATTTTAGTGTAGGCTTTTGCTATTTTTCCCTTTTCTCTCTCTCTCTCTATCTCCTTGGCATGGTTAGATTAGGTTTAGATTAGCTTGCCTGCACTAGAATAACTTGTGGTAGGTAGTTTAGGAGCAGGAACCAGCCTTCTCTGGAGATTCCTTTCTCATTTTCATGAGTCCCACACTCAAGAAAGGATTCAATGTTGTGCAATCACACTGGATGCAAGAGTGATCAACCTAGAAATCTGATCTGCATCCAGGGGTCTTTGTGAGCCTACAAACACAGTTAGTTTTGAAAATGGGAAAGATTCTTGTTTTTTCATCCCAATCTAATGAATATGCTCCCTCTTTCATTCAAGAATTCAAATGATCTTGCATTTTTAATGGCCTCATAACAAGAGAACAATGTAATGAATTTTTTCCTACCTTTTTAGATGGTTTAGCCCTTAGATGGTTTGAAACACTAAGTAATAATGTGAAAAACTTATGGGATTTATGAACTAAAAGTTTTCTTGAAGAATTTGGTGAACAATAAAATATGCAGATCTAATGATCAAGATCACAAAGTTAGCCCAAGGAGAGAAGGAGAAGATCATAGATTATCATGCTCATGCTCTGGAGTTATTAAGAAATATCGACACCTAGATCTAGAAGGAAGGATTAGCGGATGGGTTGATGAATGACGTAGATAATATCCTCTATAAGAACTTCATTCTTGGGATAAAGCCAAAGATTAAACAATGAGTAAAGTATGACCACCCAATAACTTTTGAAAAATAAAAGGATATTTCTAGAAGGAAATAAGAAAGCATGGAAGAGGAGCCTAAAGAATTTTTATCAAGGTGGAGCCTACACCAACACCTTTGGTCTAGACACCACAACCACTTTTGGTGAGCAAAAATATTCCCTCTACTACCTCCACTGAGTATGAAGATCTCCTTAGGAAGATGGGCTAGTTAACTATTAATCTTATTCAAGGAAAGGAATTTAGTTCCCAAAATTCCTAGGGAGATAGGGGTTCAAAATGAAATATATCTAAAGTTATATGTTATGGTTTTCATAAGAAGGGTCATCATAAGTATAATTATCTCGATAGAGCTTCCATATCTAGTGTAAGAGATAATGATAAAGAAAAAGCACCTCGAATTCTTTTGATGTAGTAGAGAAGAGTATAAATAATAAAGTACATATGCTTATGAAAAAAAGAAATAAAGAAAAAGATAACCAAGATGGAAATGATCCTACGAAGATGAAAGGAGAAAATAGTTTGAAACATAGGGAGAAGAAAGTTGGGTGTGTAGGATTTTCCGATTTCACAAGGGCAAGGACCACACTATGTCCTAGAAGATCTATCCAAAATCCCTACAAATATTACATATGGTCAAATTCTTGCTATGTATTCTAAGAAGAGGTGTGAGCTGCGAAGTGGACTCAATGCTTAGTGAAGAAAGGAGGTTGAATTTCTTGTTTTGGAAGTAGAGGCTAATCCCTACGCTCCACAAGATGAGGTATTATGTAATTGTAATTCAATTCATGATGTATTATTAGATTTAGGTGTTTTAGTTAATGTAATGACCGAGTCTATCATGAATATGTTGGGTTTAAAAATTGATCGACCATCAACAATTGTGTTAAGGTCATTCAATAAGGGAAAAACTAAACCAGAGGTGTTTTTAACATGTGGCAATATATGTTATGGGTGTTATATGTGTGGTAGAATTTCAAGTGATGAATAATGGTGTTATTGTGTACCCAATGTTGTTAAGGCCATGGCTAAGGAGATTTCATGAAAGAAACTACTGGAATGAAGGCTTCATGAAACATAGATGTGGTAGAGAGAAGGTGAAGATAAATGTGATCCCTCAAAGCATCATAAGGAATAACTTATGGATTCAAGTGATGAAAATGATGATTGGATATCCTCTTATTACTCTCGTACAAGTGAAGTGGACACAAAATATGAAGAAAGTGAGGTTGATTTTTAGTCATGGATACCCTTCCAGTCACATTGACTCATGAATCCATAAAATTATCGAAGAAGAAATTGATGATCATCTCCAACAAGTAAATATTGGTGATATTGTGATGGAGAGTGAGAAGGAATCCTACCTCTAGCTATTTCAAAGGTCCATGCACTTATTAAATTTTGACTATAAGGAACTCCATATAGTAAGTTGGGTAGAACATTCTATTGAGGTGGTGGATGGTGCTTAAGCCCATAAAGCAAATTTCATATAGAATGAATCCTAATTTTTCCAATCTTGTAAAAGAAGAAATAGATAAGTTGTTTGATGCAAGATTCATATTTAATGTGGAGAATTCATAATGGGTTTCTCCCATTGTGATTTCAAGAAAAATAATGGGAAGCTATGCATTTGTGTTGATTATAGGAATCTCAACAAGGAAAAAAAGAAAGATCATTACCCTCTTCCATTCTCAAATCAGAACATGGATGAAGTAGCTATCTAGGAGTGTTATAGTTTTACTGAGATGGCTATATTGGATATAACCATGTTCGTATAGCTGAGAAATATTAGCTAAAGAATACATTCACCACTCCTTGGGGAACATTTTCTTATAGAGTTATGCCATTTGGGTTGTGTAATGCTCCAACAACATTCCAATGCTTGATGAATAGGGTGTTTGAACCCTACATTGGAAGATTCATCGAGTAGTATTTGTTGATTATTTTTACATCTATGGGAGAAAAATGGACCACCTGCGCACTGATGGAGACAACATTTCAATGGTTAGATGAATCACAAGCCTCACTAAACCATAAAAGTGTGTCTTTGGATGTTCTAAACACATTTTTAGGGCATGTTATATTTAGAGATCATATTGGTACCGATCTTGATAAATTTTCAAAACATCAAAGAGTTACCATTTCCTATGAATATAAGTAAGTTGAGATCATTTTTAGGGCATGTGGGTTACTATAGAAGGTTCATCAAAAATTTCTCAAAGATTGCACAACCACTAACCCAATTCTTCAAGAAGGATGTTACTTATGAACCAAGAAAAAAGGAACACAAAGAATTTGAGCAACTAAAGGAAGCTTTAGTGTCTTCATCTATTTTAAAGAATACGGGAAGGAGAAATCAATTCATTTTGTATACTGATGCTTTAGATGCAGCACTAGGAATTAATCTAAGTGGATGAAAATGGGAATGATCATCCAGGTTTACTTTGGGAGTAGAAAAATGAGCAATACTAAGGTCAATTATACTTGTATTCTAAAAAGAGGCTCTAGCTATCATTTTTACTATAAAAAGTTTAGAAATTACTTACTAGGTAAGACATTTATAGTTGTAACAGATCATTAGGCTATAAAATATTTTGTAAATAAGCCTAACCCATCGGGAAGGATAGTAAGATGGATAATTTTTCTACAAGAATTTGAATTTGATATTATAGAAAGGCCACGAAAGAAGCATGTCAATATTGATGCACTCTCTTGAGCCTATGATGGTTTAGGTTCATTTTGTGATGATGATGATTTCCTAGATGTAGAATTTTTATCCCTAGACATAATCCTTAGTGAATAAATAGATATTTTGAATTATCTAAATGATTTCAAGTTTCCTGATGATTCCAATACAAAGACTAAGAGCAAGACTACTTAAGCCAGTCATCCATATTATATTCTGCATGGAGTATTGTTTCGGATAGGGCCTGATAGACAATACAAGAGGGTAATTAGACGTGATCAAGGTAAGGAGCTAATGGAATAATTACACAAAGGTAAATGTGGAGGACACTTCTCTAGAAAACTCACAATAAGAAGGATCTTCGATGTAAGTTATCACTAGTGACTCTTTTTAGGATTGTTATAATTATTGTAAGACATGTGATATTTGTCAAACACATGGAAACCGTATGACTTCATCAGCTCCATTATGCCCTATTATTGAGCTTAGTCCCTTTGAAAAGTGGGGAATAGATATTGTAGGTCCATTTCCAACTACTACATGTAAAAATAAGTATATTGTAGTTGCCACAAATTATTTAACCAAGTGGGTTGAAGGTAGGCCCTTAAAAATAACTTCCATGGATGAAGTGGCAAGGTTCATGTATGAACACATTATCACCAGATTTGGTTGTCCATTAGAAATTGTAGTAGATCAAGGAAGCCACTTCATTAATGAGGTGGTAGAATCCCTAGTCAATAAGTTTTCTATTAAGAAAAGGAAGGAGAAAATTACAAGCCAAGTACAAATGGATAGGTGGAACGAAAAAATTATCTACTATGTAAAATTCTAGCAAACGATGCATCTTTGCAAGTACATAAGTGGGATGAAAGGATTCATGTAGCATTCTGGGCATATAGGGCAACATCAAAGTCTGGAACAAGATACTCCCCATTTCAGTTGGCTTATGGCATTGATCTAGTTCTTCCTATTGAGTTTGATATTCCCAATGTAAGAATTATGAAAAATGAAAGGATGGATGAAAGTGATTCGATAAAGGAAAGGTTGGTACATCTTCATTTGCTAGAGGAAATGAGAGAAATAGCAAAGGATACAAGCAATAAGAATAAAATGAAATAAAAGGAGTACTTTGATCAAAATATCCTCTAGACTCCATTTCAGGTGAATGAATTGGTCCTACTATACAATTATCGATACAAAAAGAGGAGGCATAGAAAACTTCTTCCCAAATGGACGGGGGCCCTACAAAATAGTAGTTTTTCATGAAAATGGTACATATCAATTGAAGGAATTAGATTATACTCCCATTATAAGATGGGTCAACCAAGACAAGTAAAATATTTTGCAGGCACTGGAATAGTCTACTCCGAGGATGAAGTAGAAGCTAGGAAGGGGGAAGATTTCAACACTAAAATTTTCCTCCATGATTTTTATTTCATTAATGTATGTATTAGGAATAGGATGTTGTTAAGTATAATTAGTAGTAGTGTCCGATAGAAGATAGCAACACAACTAATACGACACCGCCAATAATGTATAGTATAATAGCAATAAAGTATAATAGGAATGTTGTAGTAAAAAGTAAATATTTATCGTAAGTGGTTCAATAATGTTAAAATGTCAAAGTCGGGTAAGTAGAGAAGTAGGGTCTACATGATTAAAATTAGAAATATTATATTTGTAATAAGGACAAGGAGTGATGTCATAAATGTTTTATGTAATTTATTTGTAAAAATGTCTTAAAAGGTGGAACCCATGTGAAATGATAAGGTTTATATTATCTTAAGAGATAAGCATACATGTAAATATAAGAGTTAAAGTATGGAATATGATTCAACACAAGTAGATTTCTCATCCTATCTTAGAGATAGGGTAGATAAGATTGAAAATTCTATAAATAGAGAGGCCACCCCCCCATTTAGCATAGAAGTAGAGAGAAATATTGTATGAGAAAGTGTGTGAAGGAAGCCATCATTTAAAAGGTGTGTTAAAGAAGCCATTAAGAGGTGTAATTGTGAAGTTTCTCCCATATTTATTGTTAGAAGGAAAGTGGAGTTAATAACACTTGAAGTAATTTGTTGGTGAGATTGAACAATTTCATGTTGATAATATAATTTACACTTATATTTTAAATTTGTCAGCATTCCTTTGTATCATAGTCTATAGTATTCTTGTGTTATGTTTGTTATTTTTTTCCAGATTACTACCACCAAACTAAAATTTGTGCATTAGTAAATAATCATAGCATGAGGAGTTCCCAGTGGAGAATTACCATAGTGCTAGATTGGTGATGATAGTACGTATATGATGATAATCGCTATATGGTGAATGCTGGCCTACTAGAGAAGATTTAAAGAATGGTGGTTGGCATGGTTCAATATAGGGCTACAACATAGATGAAAGCATTTAGGATTTGTTATGGGGCACCTTGTCCATGGGAGGGCCATTTTCCAAGACACTATAGCCCGCAATGAAAATTGACTTCATGGTTTAAATAATTCCTTGACTTGTAAAGTGGACCGAGGAAATAGATGCCTACAAACATTGTGCCAGGATACCTTGTCAATGGGTAAGTCCTACACCATCATCTAGTGATTTTCTTTCCATTTTCCAAGCAACACCATGTTAACCTAAGATTCATTTTCTAATATTTTCATCTGCTTCCCAAAGTGTTGGTTTCCTTCTTTATCTCCTAATATTCCATCTCACCTCAATTCTTTTATCATTTTCCCTTCCAAGTAGTCATCCCCTCTAAAGAAACAATAAATTCCACTTCCCCCACCACCACAAGAAATTGCAAAACTAGTTGTAACCCCATGCATTCCTTCTCTCTCCTTCCCAATTCCATGCTTTGGGAAGAAATTCCAAAACCAATCAAGAGAGAGGAGGAAGGAGAGAACAATAGAGAAGAAATGATCAAAAGTTCTCGATTTGGGATAAATAAAACCCCCTTTATGGTTAAACCTTCAAAAGAGGCCATGGTCAGACCACAAGTGGTGAAGATGAGTTTGCAGGAGAAGAAGAACAAGAGTCCATATGCTCTTAATGCAGTGTCCATGATGACACTTTATCTAAAGAGAATGCTTATCTAATGCAAGCTGCACAACTAGTTAAGAAGGAGGAAGAACTATCCGCTCCAAGTCCTATTGAATAGGAGCAGCTGGAAGGGATCAACTCAGAGTTAGAGTCACTTGATGAAGAAAGCATAATTGAATATTTTTTTCTGTCATTTGAAGGGCCTAAATTGATTGATGAATCGATGATGGAGGAGAGCTATCAAGAAGACCTTGCTGCCCCAAATATTCCTCTAGAGTAGTAAATTGAAGATTTTGATTTGACAAATTTCATGCTAGAGGAAAAGGCTATCCAAGAGCAAGTCAGTCTTCAAGAAACAACAGAGGAAGGAAAAGAACACCAAGACAATATCTCTTCCACACCATCAATCTAGGAATTTCTACAAGAAGAATCTTTTTTTGGATTTAAATTTTAAAATAATGGGCACATCCATGAAATCAGATCATGCCCAATAACATAATTAGCTTCATTGGAGCCAAGGGAAAAGTCAAACGGGAATTACCACTTTAGGGAATGAGGATGAGTATCAAAGAACCAAGGGTCACCATCAACACCTCCAGGAGTCCAATGTCAATCATCTTAAGGAGATATTTTGATTGATGTTGATACCTTGATGATTTGGGTGGTGAATCAGCCACTTGTTGGTTTTTCACTCATAATAATAACCATGTTTAGTGCCAAATCAAATATATGGCTTCCTATTTTGAGAAAGTGAAGCTAATTCTCCTTCTAGTTGAAATGTTTGTTTAAGTTCCCTTTGCTTCTAGATAACATAGAGTAGGTAGGTTGCTTTCAGTAGAAGAAGTGTTTGTGCACACTCTACATGTTCCACTTGGGGCATGTATGATTTTACTCTTTTATACATAGTTCTTGTTTTTATTACTTCATTGATGCGATTGCATCATACCCTTTATTTGTTGCAGCAAGGACCTCATATTTTCATATGATTAGTTGCTAACTTCAAAAGAATCCAAATATAGAGAAAATAAAATTAGGTTTTAAGATAATCCATATCCGAATAGGTGAATGCTCAAGGTCAAGACAATTTTCTACTCTTAGAAATATCATCATCAATTTTTTTTTGGAAAATGAGAATACAGATATAAGTGGGGCAAGGTGTTGTGGTCACCAAGTGAAAGCTTTAGGTTCAAGTTTTAAAAGAAAGATCAGATCGAGGCTATCATTGATGACTCCATGCCAAATGGATGATTCAAGGCCACTGATCACTTCATCTAGTAGGAAGATGTCCTTATTAGTCACCAAATTGTTATTCAATCTTCCCCAAGGAAAATCAATCGACAAAACATTACACGGGGAGAAATGGAAAGGTTGTAGTCCTCCCACACACTCCCCACACCATCCAATTGCTTCATAGACACCTTCCAGATTGCTAAGTTCTAGGTTATTTTGTCACATTCCCTCTTTCCTTTCTTCCTTCGTGTGCCCTTCCTCAGTTGGATACTCATGCCCAACTTATATACTATCCTTTCACATTCTTCTCCCCTTCCCATTTCCCCCTTTTTGCATCTTCCTCCCACACAATCACTTTCTTCTCTTCCTCCCGTGTGTGCGCCTTCTTTCTGTCCCCTTGTACCCTATACACGGGAATCCTTTCTTCTTTCCTCTCTAACACTACATCTTTCCACGCACCCTACTTACTTGTCACCATCTTTCTCGCATGCCCTTGCATGCATTCTTGTTTCTTCCTTCGCATTCTTCTCTCCTTCGTTTTCCATCTTCCATCTAGCATTTAGTGTTCACTCGAGGCCCTAAATTGGTTAAGTATAAGAGATTCAATAGAATCCCCCACATGTCTCGACAACACATCTTCAAAGTTCAAGTCCAAAGTAGGGTCTTGAATCAAGAACATGCTTGCCACGTGGTCAAAGTCTAAATTAGTGGCACTCGATGTTAAAAAGTCTCAAAATACCGATAAAAGGAGCCACGTGTCAACTCGGTGTAACTTTAGAGGTGAAATAAAAAGTGGGTCTCCAAATTTACACAAGCTCTCCATGTGTCCATGGCATGAGGAAGTGAAATTGGTCATTAGAAAGTCCATTTGTTAGCGAAGCCTCCATGTGTCTCTTTGGTGCATCATCAAAGCTAAAATCTAGAGGTAGGACCAAAACGAGCACATGCCCTCCACGTGGTCATAGTTCGAAAAGTGGTAGAGTCGACCATTTAATCAGCTAAGTATAAAGATCCGTGAAGGGTGCCACATGTCTCTTGGTGTACTTTCAGTATGGTGCACAAAAGCAGAAACCCCAAACTAGCATAGGATCTCTACGTGTCTAGGGAATGGAAAAGTTGTAGAATCTGTTGAAAAAGTCTATGAGCTAGTGGAGGCCTTCACATGTCTCATTGGTGCAAATTCAAGTGTAAAGTCCAAAGTGGATCCCAAAATGAGTGCAGCCCTCTACATATCTAGAGTACTAAAAGGTAAAACCGAGAGTATAAAAGTCAAAGCAAAGCAAGTAAAGCTACAAAGGTGCAACTTCAAAGGCAAAATCAAAAGGGAAGACCCAAATGAGTGCATGCCCTCCACATGTCTAGATTCGAAAAGGGGTAGAACTAGTTGTTTAATTGACTAAGTATAAAAGAGCTAGCGGAAGCCTGTTGAAATCCAACAATCAAGGTAGTAGTAGGCTCTATAATGGAGGAGTAGGGTTAGAAAAGGATCAAACAACGTCAAAAGAGGCGAGAGGCTCACGGGAGATAATAAAAGGGTCGGCTCTATATTTTGAGCTTATATTGATATCCAAAATCAAGGTAGTAGGCGAGGCTCTATAATGGAGGAGTAGTGTTAGAAAAGGATCAAACAACGTCAAACGAGGCCGAGAGGCTCATAGGAGGAAAACGGGAAATGCTCAAATTTTTTTAGAATTATCCGCATAAGAGTTTTGTGAGGGATGAACAAAAGATTCATGGAAGGAGCCATGTGTTAGATCGGTGCATTTCCAAAATGTGCATAAAAAAGTCATTTCCCAAATGTGCATTGAGCCTCCACGCATCCAATCGGCATAAATTAAAAAGTGAGACTCAAGGGGTAGTTCCTAAATGAACGTGAAGCTTCCATGTGTCCCAAGTCTAAAGTGGGGTCTCATCATTTGTTGAAAAGTCACGAGACTGCGCAGAGGGTGCCACGTGCCTCATCGGCACAACTCCAAGGATAGAATCTAAAATAGAGACCCCAAACAAGCACGGCTCGCCACGTGGTCCAAGCCAAAAATGGTGATAGAGCAGGCCCAAATTAGTTAAGTATAAAAGGATTAGTGGATGGCTCCATGTGTTTCAATAGTGCACCTTCAAGGGTCAAACCCAAAGGCTTGTCCTGACAAGCACCATCTTTCCAAGTGTCTAGAGCTTGAAAAGGAATAATGGTCACATGGAAAGTCTAAATGGGGCAAAGATAGTGAAATTTTCCATGTGTCAGACGATGTAACTTCAAAGATCAACTCTGAAGGCGGTCCCCCAAAATCCCACAGGCCCTCCAAATGTCCAAAATTTAAAATAGGATAGAGCCAACTATTTAAATTGACTAAGTATAATGGGGTCAACGGAAGCCTCCACATGTCATTTGGACACAACTTCAAAGCCAAAGTTGGAGGAAGGTCCCAAATGTGTGCTGAGCCTCCACGTGTCTAGGATTAGACATATGACCCCCCCGTACAAAAGGGACACATGGCCATGTTTCAGGTCAAAGCATGAAGGTGGGCCTTAGAAGGATTTATTTCCAAAAGTGGGCCGGTGGGCCTAGGGAAGACTTTTTTCCAAGAGCAAAATACGGGTTGGTAGGCCGGGGATGACAAATGGAAAAAGAGAAGGTTGTGGGCTTACAGAGGATTTTGGGAAAAGAGAATTTCAGACTTGAGGGGTTGTGGGAAGTTTTTTGATATTTTACGTCCTTTCACAAAAAATGTAGTTTGTATTTTCAAGCCGACAGACCCACTTTGCAAAGATTACATTTTCACCGTTTTGCATAGTCTCGATGTAGAATCTTCAAACGACCATAACTTTTTTTTGGAAGCTTGAGTTTGAACAAGATAAGGCCCGTTGGAGAGGTCTCGACCCCTTATATGTCATGAAATATGAAAACAATATTTTTGGAAAGGTTAGGGTGCTGAACAATAGGAAAATGTCTTTCAATCCATTAATACTGAGAATCCGATTACTTCAATAACCGGATCAGATCTTATTATATCCGCCATGCTTCCTTCTCCAACATACCAAATAGACATGGGGAACCAGTTGAAAGATTGTACGTGGAGTTTTAGGGGACATTGATGGTTGGTAATTGAGCTTTCAGAGAAAAATTCAATGCTTTTCTAGGGTGGTTGGAGCATGGTTTGAATTCTTCCTCCTTTCTCTCTTATTCTTCCTATATATTCTAAAGGAGGGGAATTTTCAAAAAATTGTTTATTATTTCTATTATTTCCCCCTCTCTCTTTATTCCTTAGGGTAGAGTGTGGAGTCTAAGCCTCTTCTCAAGGCTCTATATTTGCATTTTCTTGCCCCTTTCCCCTAATGATGTACCGTGTGACTTATGGAATAGTAAAATCTATTTTGTGATGCATCTTGTCCATCCTTTTCTTATTTTATTGTCTCTTATTACCTCTAATCATTACGGGGTATACTTGGGCATATTCTAATGTTTATTGCAAGTTTGAGGAGTTTTGTTTAATGGGTTTTGAAGTGGTGTTCCATGTGAACTTCATCTTTGGTAGTGGTGCATCTTGTCCACCCCCTCTTTGCTCACCTCTCTCCACTTTAGGGAGTTGGATTTGTGATCAACCACTTCCTTTTCTCGTGTATCAACACTTAGTGTAGGCTATATTTTTATGAATTTCTCTCTCTCCCCTGTCTCCTTGGAATGGTTTGATTAGGATAGATAGGTTTTTCCTACATTGAGAGTAGCTTGTGGCAGGTATTTTAGGAAGAAGGAATCACCTTCTTTGGAGCTCCATCTCACGTTCACAAGTCCCACACTTGAAGATGGTTTAATGTTGTGCCATCACACTAGATGCCCCACTTAGATACAGGCCATTTGGGGTGTTGTGATTTTTCTACAACAATTTTGGCACTCCCGGTGGACACCGAAGTTAGATTTTCTCATCTTTTAAGGTGTCTCATTATCAAGAAAAAATATTAAGCCACCATGTGACCACACAATAGTTTTTCACACCTAGTGGGACACTAAGGTTAGATTTTCTCATCTTTCTCGAGGTGTCACATTATAAAAAGAAAATATTAAGCTAGCATGTGACCACACAACAGTTTTGGCACTCCTCGTGGGATAGGTTTTAAGTACCTTACCACTTCATTTCATCAACTTGATGTGTTCTTGCTGAGATTCAACCTTTTAAGGAACATGCAAAGAACATCCGGGGACTCCATCTTGTCAACAACTCATTCTTTGAGTTGTATACTTTCTTTCCATCCATTTTAACCCATCTTCATTCATTTTTCTTTCCACATCTTCCATCCCATGAAGTTGTGCAATCATGAATTAATTTCCATCTTAGAATTCACACTTGCAGCAGCAGTTAAAGCAATACAACCCACCTCTAATGTATTTCTAAACTCCTCCGGATCAGAATTACAATCGATTCATAACCATTATGCTTACCTATATGAGCAATGCCAAAAACAGCTTTCATTGTGTAACTTATCAAAAACAAGGGTGTGCATATAATGACAAGGTTCAAATGGATATTGCTGATTCATTAGAGAAGATTCAAATAATAGAGGTAAACATGGTGTATTCAAGGGCTACAACTCAAATGAAGGCATTCAATATTAGTTGCAAGGCATCTTGTCTATGGGTAGGCATTATGCCAAAATATTTCTTCCCGCAGAGAAGCTGGATTTCATGATTGATATTGTGCCCCAACTTGCGCATGGGATCATTTGAGGAAATAGAGGCCTACAAACTTGGTGTCAGGGAGCCTTGTCAATGGGTAAGTCCTACACCATCATCTAGTGATTTCCTCTCCATTCCCCAAGCTACACCATCTCAACTGGAGCTTCAATTTCCAAGATTCCCATCTGTTGTCCAAAGTGTTGGTTTCCTTCTCCGTCTCCTAGTTTTCCATCTCACCTTAATTCCTTTTCTCTTTTACCTTCTAGATCCAGGTCCCCTACAAAAGAGCCAAAGGCAATACCTTCCCTCTACCATAGATAAAAAAACAACTACCTGGAGACCCCACCCACCACTCCTCATACTTTCCCAAGTCCATGTTGGGAAGATACTCAAGAATCCAGTCAAGGAGAAGAACATAGTTTCGAGAGGCTCTAAGTGTGGAGCAAGCTATAGAAGAACCTTTAGTTCATCCTCCTAATTCATCCCCTTCAATATCTAATGTTGAACTAGATTTTGATATTTCAAACTTCATGTTTGAGGATGAATTGAACCATAATGAGAAAGTTTTTGATAAGGACAATACCATGGAGGAGGTTGAGCTTGCATAGCAGGATAACGAGGATGCAGATTGTCTGTCAGACTTGGAGGAGTTTCTTGATGGAGACAAGCCCAAGGAGATCACATCATTTTCTCCTCCATCATTCACCTTCAAGACATTAGTTTTTTGCCATGGAGGAGAGCATCCAATTACAATAGCTCGTGTCTCGCAATGGCCTTTTCCGGAATTTTGGCGAGAAAATTTTTAGGGACAAATTGGTGGTTATCTTGCCAATGCTCTGGGAGTCTAAGTCCCTCTACTTAACCAGTGCAACTATTGTATGTGCATGCGCAAGTGAAATGTGAGTTTTATCCTGGTGGCCTTTTGGTGGGGATCCAATAGGGGCACTCCACTGACCCTGTGGCAATTGCTTGCATATACCTGTAAGAGATGACTTTGCTAGGAAGGTGGGAAAGGGAATGAGAAAATTAGAAAAGAGAAAAACTAATGCTGCAAGTAGAAAATCAGAGACTTGCATACACCAAATGTAAGTTTCATTACATGCACTTGGATATAGAAGAAAAAATCTGTCTAATAGCTACAAGACCAAATGAAGCTTAATGGGCACAAAGTACCAACAAACTCCTCAATCAAAGAGGCTAAAATTCCTTATTCCTTTATTGAAAGCTCAAGCATAGTTTGTACATAGTGTGAGAATTAGAAGACATTTTTTACTAGGAGAAATGGAAGAAATTTCTATCTCTTGCTCTCTTCACAAGGATAACTCTCTCATGAATTCACAAAAAACAGCTCCAACATCTAAGAAGCAAAATTCAGAAGACTTTTTAGAAGACCTCAAATGAGGAGCTTGTTACAATTTATAGAAGAGGAGGAAACTTTTCATCTTCCCGGTGACTTTTCGAATACCTTAATGTGACTTAAGACTGTTCATATTCCACTTTAAATATTTAAGTCCCTTTTATAATAGCAAGGTGACTTAAATTTACATTATATTTCTAAATTCACTTAAGTCATATCAAAAAGTGTAACTCTCAACGCAAAAATATAACATTTAGGAGAGAGGGTATTGTATGAGAAGAGAAAAGAGAGAGAAAGAAGAGGAAGAAGAAGAAGAAGAAGAATTATGCTAAAGGATGGACTGTTGTGGTGGACTTAGCTCCATTCTCTGACTGCTCTCCACTTTGTGATCCTGAGAAGGATTTTGTCTTTCCAAGCTCCTGGTTGAAACGAGCCACTGCTAGTTCTATTTTTTCAGCATGAGGGATACGAATGTAGCTCAAGGTTTTAGTCCATCCATCGGTCACACTGTTGATGTCCTTGCACTTCTTGAACCATGATGAATTCTTTTCTGTGATAAGTGCAATGGAGGCTCAAATTTCTGAGAATAATTTGAGAGTATCCTTAGTGAAGGACAATGGGTTTCCCACCCCTTTCTTGATGTATTCTTTGAAATGGCTAATCAACTCATCAGCAGTTGAGTGTTCGCTCATTACGGGTACTCCAAGTTTCTGGACTTTCCGATTTATGCTATCCTACAACTTGTATGTTTGTTCTTCTTTCTCCTCTAGCTCTGTGAAGGCCCGATTGATTGCTTCAAATCTGATTGCCAGGCCCTCGCCCATACATGTGTCAAGTATTCTATAGGATTTCCAAAACCTTCTTATCGATCAATTCTTGACAATGGGTCTTGCTCATCTCATTCACTACTGGTGCCAAAGCTTCCCAGTAATCTCTTTCTTTCCCTAGATCTTTTTTGAGTGCTCAAGTTCTGTTGGTGGTTGCGCACATGTATGCATAGAGCTTGACTTCCTCTTGAAGTTTTGACTTACCTTTTTGGAGATTTATTCGATCCACTCATTATTTTATCACCCTTGTATGGTGAGCTCATGCATTCTTCTGATGGATTCCGGATCAAAGCTACTGATGGGTACCACTTTCTCAATAGGAAGTGTTATAATGCTTGGTTCCACTAGGTGTTGCACATAAGATGAAAGAGTTCATACTTATTCCTCTAGTACCTCAATCTTCTCTTTATATTCTTTATTCCTTGCCACCATGCGAGTAGAAGATTGTTGGAATAGGTGAAAATATCCTTCGTGAGTAGCTGGTCCCAATTGGATCATACTCATCTCATAGTTGGTTGGTGTCATCTCATCTGTTGGCTTGATTACTTTGGGCTAAGCTACTTCAATGTACTGATTACTGTCTCCCCGCTATAGAATCGTGATGATATCTACCGATATTTCTTGATCTTTTTTCTTTATCCAATGCGACAATTGCTGATATATCGGGAGCTACTACTTGTTGCACCATGTGAGTGTCAAGGATGTTTTGTTTCCCGCATCCCATGGAAACATCTCATCGATTTAGGTTTAATGATGGGAACCTCAACCGTTATATGTTTTGATGGGGGAGGTAATTCTGAATGAGAGGAGCGTTAGAATCAACAACATGCAAGACCTATTATAGTGGCTCGGATATAGGATCATGAGTCATATACTCCTTGTTCACTTGTGCATTTGTTGTTGGATTTTTTGTCTACATTACTGGGATCACGTCTTCCTCTTGTGGTGATGCCAATGAATATTTTTCTTCCCTAAATTTCTTGGATGTCTTCTCATGGGGAGAAGTTTTCAATTTCGTGGCCTTCCTTTTTGAACTCGCTCCAGAGTATTTAGAGCTAGAAGTTACCTCCACCACTTTTGAAGACAAATGATGTGAAGCTTACTTCAGATTGGAGAAATTCCTCATGACTGAATGATCATAGTCCTCTTCTTTTGAAACCAGTTCCTCTTTCTCCTCACCACCTTTTAGTCTACTCTAAAGCATATCTCCCGATTCATGAATGTGTCATTGACTTGGCGCATTGGGGATATCTTGACTTTGTGTACTCGTGGATCATACATCTTTGTCCCATCATCATGTAACATGTCTTCATACCAAGAGAACTTAAATTTCTTCATCTCGTTGGTTATCATCCTCATGTGATCTTTTTACATACTTCAAACTCATCAATACAATTGGCCCAAAGAGTCCTCAACTTTTTGGTTCATGTTGCAATTCTGGGACATGGAACAAGTCAAGATCTTATCAGATGTCAAAGTTGGGCAGGAAATGTAGGAATGTAGATTCAGATGCATGAAAGTGACCTCCAGGTGAGATGCATCATTTGAGATTTTGCAGGTGAACTCCCCTAGAGATATTGGGAATGGAATCAATTTCTTTCTCCTAATTTTGAGATTTCTATTTACTTGAGTGATATGCCTATGGAGTTCGAACAATACGATCTAGTCACTAAGGTACTTAGGTAGATTCAACGAGCTTGGTTAAAGCCAGCTACTCATATGTAAGAGAATGTTGAGAATTGTATGAAGTACGAGCCATATTCCTTAATCAAGGATGCCACTTTTGGTGACATCCTAGCTTCAAGATCCCCTTCCAATATTCGGACCACATACATGTTGAATGCATCATTCACATGGGTGAAATGCATATTGCTCTCATCCATTATCAACAATGGAAGTAATGTTCTACATGAGAGCCAATCCCTTCAATGATCATGAGCTTGTGAGGAGATAAACTAGATAAGAAGTCATGTGGAACTTCTTTGTCACAGGTACTTGGAGTAGTTGTAGATGGAGATTATCACTGATGATATGCCCCTAATCGATTCTCTGCTTCCCTTCTGTCAATGTCAGGATGAAAAGGCCCATCCAGTCCTAGAAGTCTCTCATGCTTACTTTTCCCATTACTCTACTAAGGAGAGTGATGAAATCAGAATACCCTTCTCAGAACTCACACCTTGGTAGATTCTTGGGAATCCTGGAAGGCTTTCTTCTAGTTTTTAGCCATGAGTCGAGTGCTACCCCTTGGACATATGAATCCATTGTTTCCCAATCATGCATGACCCTTTCCTTGGAAATGACGACCATGTTGGGGGATGTCGGTATCTGCAAAGAGATTGAAATAGTCCTAGGGTTAATGACCACTAATGTTGCACTGTTGTCATCTTGGATGGTTCACATCTCACTCGTAGTGGAAAGAGTAGGCTAGGACTAGCTTGAGACTTTGCATAGACAGGGTGTCCTAGCAGCGGCAAACAAGCCACTTGTGAATATCTGGTCTTCAATCCTCCTTGGTCCTTGGAGGTCATGCGAGTCTTGAGGTCATTCAGGTCCATGTACAAGACATCACTGTCTTCCACATCATACTCGTAGGCAAAGGGTTGTGTCGGCTTCTGACCCATCCATTTTGTCTTCATATCTCCCTTTGAAAAAGCAACTTACTATTTTTAGTAAGTATGAAAAAGCAAGTCCCCAATCTTCAATTGGATGTTGTGGCTTAGTCTTCCTCTTTCTCCCTATGTTCCTCATTCCTTCTAGATCAAATTTCTATTTTTAGCAGGTTCTCAAGGGCCCACTTACTATTTTTAGTAAGTGCCAAATATGTCTATTCTGGTGGATTCTCAGCTGTAATACACCTCCAATGTCTTCATCTCCTTCGCAGGTTCTTTTGTTGTTGAATTTCCCAAAATAGCAGTTCATATGAAGTAGGCCTTCTATTTTAATAAATTTTTCCTCTAGGATTCAGATTTATGTGGAAAAATTTTTTGATATGGGTTTTTTCCTAATATCCTCCTCTGAAATTTCGGACCCACCCACTTAATAGTCCAGGAGATTTTAAAGTTTTAATTTTTAGGCCTGACAGTGCTTCTAGGTACGACAACCATTAATGGACCTTGAAATTGCAGATCTATTTCTCTCCTTTTTTGCAAATAAATTTATATTTTTATGTGGATTTTTTCTTCTTATGCTTCACGTGTGATCTTACTTCAATCCGGTAACTGGTTTGACGGAAATCCCACTTCTTTCTTCGTTGAGTTTTAAACGAGATTTCTTTTGTGGTGGGTTCTCTATCACAGGGGGAGTTTCAAGGTTTCTTTCTCGATGGTATTTGATAGAGGAATGAACAACAAAAATGGTTTTGTTGTTTCATGCACCAGCTTGCAATATTTCTTCAGATCTTCATTTTTAGGCTATGGAGATTTTCACTGTTTTCTTCTTCTTGCTCTTCATTTCTCCTTCTTGTTTTGATGAAAGATCCTTCTGAGACCTGAAAATCACTGTGGGGATCTTGTTTCAGTGTTTGGGTTGAGCTGTTCTGAGCATTTGCAATGGTGGGGTGATGGTAGAATGTTGCAGAGGAAGAATGGAGGAATGGAGTGCACAAAAACTATTAGAAGTTAGAAGTGAAAAAGGTGGCACTTGGAATTTTTTAAAAAGATATGCACAATTAGGGTTAGGGCACAATTTTCCATGCTTGATTTCCCTAACCTTAGGGATGCAAGGGACATAAAATTCTACGGTGGTCAAGAGCATGACATGTGGCGTTTTCATTCATCCAATGACATGGGATGAAGGGAGAAAGTTCTGAGAAGCACTAGGAGCTAAAAGGAGGTCACATGGGTGTCCGTAAGACTCCCTATGGGGATGGGCACATTTTCCAAGGTCTGATGTCCCCACCTTAGGTGAAAAAGGGACATAAAATTCCACGATTGTCCTCGAGAGATGACACGTGGTGCCCGATCCGACACAGCAGGAAGGCATGCTCCAAATAAGCACTGGGGCTAATCTGCATCAAGTCCGGAGGTTATATGAGGGCCCCAGAGGTCACATCGGGGCCTAGCACATTTTACAAGGGATGATATACCTAACCTCAAGGACATTGGGGACATGAAATCCTGCCAGAATCCTAGTGCTGACACGTGTCCTCTTGAAAACATGACTAAGTCCCGAACTACGTTTGAGAGGGTAACTTAGAACGAAGATAACTTGTGCTCTGGTTGAATTTCTTAGTGAAATTTTATATGACCCCTAATTGGAATTTCATTTCTTGATTTGGACATATGATACCTAAAAATTGGATTATTGATCTAGTACTCCACTTGTGCCTGAGAAAAACTGCCTGTCAATCATATGTGCCAAGGTGTTGTGAAAAATATTATTTTACCATCATGTAGGTATTAGAATCCTCTTTCTAATGATTTTTTTTTACTTCTAAATCCATCCTGGAGCTCCCAAAATCTTCTTCTGAAGCTCAGCAGCTGTTTTAGGCTTGTGTACCGCCTAGGCTTGTGAACCTTGTTTTTTACTCAGACTGCTCCAAGTCTTGCAGAACTTCCCCAGACCTTCCAAAATAATTTCCATGATGTTCCAAGGTATTTCATTCACCTCCATGTTTATTTTTCTCTTCCATTCCACTCCAGGGGGGGTGATCCAATCCTGGGAAGGCTAGCGATAGCCCTTCCCATGACTGCCCAAGATTTGCATTTTCAATGAACTCCTAAAATCACCTAGGGGGAATGAATGGAATTTCCTAAATCACCTAGGGGGATGTTATAACTTTTTTTTTGGGAGGTCATTTGGACTGAGTGAATAGAGATGGGGTTTCTAGGAATGATAGAACATGAAAATTTTGGCATAGGGGTATAGTTGTCAATTGGTCTTGGGGACATGGCATGGATTGAGTGAAGTGAAGACATGACATGAGAATCTAGAATCTCAATTTTAGACCATCTAATTCATTGACCAGTGCCTTATCCATTGGGCCTTGTAGAGTCATGTACAACCTCTAGAAAGAGATACTAGAAGAAGGAAACACACACAAAATAATGGAAAGGAAACACACAACAAAAGGGGAAACACACCTAGAAATCACCTATATTACAAGGCGGTGGGGATAACCCACTTTCACTGATGATATAATTTGAGGTATTTCCCACTGCGAGGAAATTCCAGTGGCATTCCATCCAAATATGAGAGTAGAAAAGAATTCTCGCGCAAGATTCACGAATCTGGAATGGACCGAGCCATAATGAATCGAAATTTCCATGGCTGCCTTTTGGTTCCCTTCTCTTGTCCCATAGTAGGACAAAGTCTCTGATTTTGAACTCTCTCACTTTTTCCTTCTTGTCAAAAATTTTCTTTACTTTTAACTGGTGCTCTTTGATACGGTCCACCACTTGGAGTCTATTTTCTTCTAGCTTCTCAAGGAAGAGGATCCTCTTGTCAATGGAATCCTTGTACTGACCATCTTCTATTCCCTGTAGAAACTTGAGAGTTGGCATCTGATTGTGAGTGGGATTTCCACCTCGAATCCATACAACAGTTGGAATGGTGACATACCTATTGCCTTCTTGGGAGTGATCATGTCTACCCACAACGCATCATATAACCTTTTGTGCTAGTTCCTCTGGTTCTCATCTACAATTTTGTGGACAATGGTCACAATGTTCTTATTGCTTGACTCGTCCTATCCATTCCCATGTGGATAGTAGTCCGATGAATGGGATAGAGAGATTCTGTAGCCATAGTAGAACTTGGTAAACTCCCTTGAAGAGAAATAGGTCACATTGTTTGCTATGATATTCTGTGGTACTCCAAAACATACTATGATATTCTCCTTGATGAAGTTGCATACTGTTTCGGTGTTGGCTTGCTTGGTGGGAATGGCTTCCACCCACTTGGTGAAGTAATCTGTCATTGTGAGCATGTAGGTGTGCCCCGCACTTGAGTGAGGATTCATAACACCAATGAAGTCTAGTCCCCACTGTTGAAATGGTTCTTCAATAACAACTGGCCTGAGTGGAAGTGCAGCAAGTTGTGGTCTCCCAACGAATGTTTGGCATGCTTCACATTTGGAAACCCAATCTTGAGTGTCTACAAAGAGGGTGGGCCAATAATACCTTCTCGAGAGGATCTTATGTGTAGTGACCATCGCTGAAAAATTCCCACCACATGCTTGGTCATGGTATGCTTTAAGCAATTTTTCTTGTTGTTCTTTATCCACGCACCTGAGGAAGCATCCATCTAGGCCTCTTTTGTAAAGTGCGTGATTCCAGATTACAAACCTTGTTGCCTTCAACTTGAGTGTTCTCCTTTTCTTGTAATCAAGATGAGGAGGGCATTCTCCATAAGTTAAGTAATAGGAAATATCAGCATACCACTCATCAGTAGTGGATACAAAGAGAACCTGTGGGTTGTTTTAAACAAGTTAGGCAAGCACAATTCTCTTCACCGTGTTGAGATTTGAGTGTTTCATCCTCAACAATTAACCTACACAAACCATTTCCCCTTACCAGATTGGAGGGTTGGATCTCCAAGTCATACTCTTGAGTCTTTGCAATCCAATTTCCTCTTTTTGCTCCAGGATCTTGTTGTGTTAAGATGGACTTGATTGCACTGCCAGGGACCATCACCACTGTATGAGAGTTGAGGATGTAGAACCTAAAGTTTTTTACAACCCTAACCACTGCGTAAGCATGTTTCTCTAATTGGCTGTAATTTAGTTCATGATTTTTCAATGGACAACTCATGAAAGTGATGGGTGCTTCCACGCCTTCATCATTTTTCTGAACAAGAACAACAGAGAGGGTATGTTCTGATGCATAACAATACATGATGAAATCTTTGTTAAAATCTAGAGACACAAGAGTTGGAGCTTTGGCAATGGATTTTTTATCTATTCAAATGTTTCCTTCCCTTCATTGTTCCATTTGAATTTTACCTGTGGTTTCATCATGGTGGTGATGTGCTTTGTTAATTCAACAAACTCAGGAACAAAGCGACGAAGAAAATTCACCTTTCCGAAGAATGAATGAACTCCTTTCTTGCTTGTGGGAAGAGATAATGCTTGAATGGCTCATACTCTCTTAGGATCAATATGTGCTCCATGTTTGTTCACAATGTGCCCAAGAAACTTGCCTTCCATAACTCGAAAATGCACTTCTTGGGATTTAGTGATATGCCATGCTTTCTACACCTTGCAAGTACTTGTTCTAAGTGATGGATATGGTCTCCCCTCTTCTTTGAAAATACCGTGAGATCATCAAGATATATGACGATGCAATGTTTTAGATCTTTGAAGGCCAAATCCATCACCCTTTGAAATGTAGCTCCCGCATTGATTAGTCCAAAAGGCATTCTGTTGTAGGAAAAAGTACCCCAAGGCATAGTGAAGGTTGTCTTGGTGTGATCCTCCTCCGCCACTTTGATTTGATTATACCCTAAGAATCCATCAAGCAATGAAAGCATTTCAGATCTGGTGAATGCTTGCAAAATGTGATCCATGATAGGGAGAGGATAATTGTCTTTCAGTGATGCCTGATTCAGATTGTGGAAATCTACACATATTCTTATTTCGCCATTCTTCTTCCACACCAGCACAATGTTGGCCACCCATGTTGAATGGTGGATGGGAAAGATGATTCTTGCATTAAGCATCTTCATTACCTCCTCCTTAATGGTATCAAAATCTTTGGGTTATATGGCCTTTGCTTCTTCCTGAATGGCTTAGCATCCTACTTCAAAGGAATCGAGTGATGCATTTCCTTCGGTTGGAAGGATTTGAGTTCATCATAAGAGTAGGCCAAAACGTCTAAATATTTCTTGAGCAATGCAAGACAAACCTTCTCTTCTCCTCAGGTGAGCAACATTTTCCAATATTGACCATCCTTGGTTCCTCTGGGGTGTCGATGTTTTCCTTATCAAAATCAGCTAGGCACTAAGAAGATTGTTTTTCTTTCTCTTGAATGAATCTGTCATGTTTTTCAAAGAGGTCTTCCAAAGAAACTAGGCCCTTGGGAATCTTGTTCCCTTTCAATTTGATCACTCCTTCATTATCAATACCTTGATTCCTTCTTTCTCTTCTTCAGGCTACCACTTCACATGGTGTGGATTTTCACTTCCTTCAAAGAAGAGGTTATTGAAATTATCCCTTTGTTCCAAAAATGCTAGAATTTGGTTATCATCATTAAATACTTGCCAATGATTTGCATTATCTGGTACACTAGGCCTGAACACCATTTCTATGGTCACCTTATCTTTACCAAAAGAAGGATGAGGTGTCACTAGAGAAGCCGATACTGCAAGAGAATCAGCCTTTTCATTCTTTTCTCTTGGGATAGCTTCAATGGAAAATGCATCAAAAGATTCAATGCAGTCCCATACTCTATTTCTATAATGTTGGAGTCTTGGGTTTTTCACCTAGTATTGTTGTCGGACTTTCTTTACTATCACTTCTCGCATCACCTTGAAATCTTAGCTTCTTGATTCCCATATCTTTGGCCACACTCATGCCTAAAAGGAGAGCTTCATATTCTACCGTATTATTTGTATTATCGAATTGTAGCTTGTAGGAAAATGGGTACAATTCGCCAGAGGGAGAGTACAACACTACACCCGCTCCCAAACCTGCACTAGAATGACTACCATCAAATTCCATTGTCCAAACTTGATCTTCTTCCTCTTCCATAAGGAGTGGCAAGTTCTCATCTTTTTCTGATGTGAGGAAGTAGTTTCCTAGTGCACTATCTTGAAAAAGAATGTTTGCCTTTGGATCATCAGACTTTCACACTATGAACTTCATCTTTCTTACCGGAAGCAATTTCTTCATCTCACCTTTTACTGGAATAGTTGAGATGACCAATCCATTTTTATTTCTCCACCCAAGTCTCTGCAGAAGCTTCGCTCAATAGCATGCCAAAGGATGTTGGGATGTCTGCTACCAGGATGGTTAGAAGCACCTTCTTGTCTGGAAAATCAGCCAATGCTACCTGTGCATCTTTGATCCTTCCTACCAATGGAACTTGTTTGGATTCCATTGAATAGCAGGTTCCATTTTCTTAGGTCAAGGTGAGGCCAAGAGCATTTTTAACTTTGATGGGCATCACATTATCTAAGGCTCTAGAATCTATGATACAATTATTTAGCTCGAAGCCTTTAATGAGAAGTGACAGGTAGAAAGGTTCAACTGGTTGATTTTGGAGGCACTAAGGGCTAGCATGTTTTGAGAAGGTGGTGTGGATGGTGTGGGGAGTAATCCTTTGGAACTTGGACCCGAGGTTATGGGATTACCCCACAAACTACATCAATGAACCTATCGAATTGGGTAGGATGAGTTTGTAGGTATTCTATTTATGAGAGCTAGAATTTAGTTTTTCTTGCATGTGTTCCACAAAGTCAAATGGGGTTATGGTGGGTGAGGAAGAGGTTCCAGGAATAATGGAAGCTTTACATGGCAAAGGTTTTGTTGTTTTGTGTGTTGAAATTTCTTTCAAGGGTGTAGTAACTAGCTTGGAAGGAGATGGGGATGTAGGTTTTGATGGCACCTTAGATTTTTTTCGGGAACAACATTTGAAGAAGAATTATTCTTAGTAACCTTTGAGCTGGGGAGAGGATTAGATGACTTACTTGGTATGGCAAAGCATGATCCTTGCTAGCTAGTGGGTCTGCTTTCTCTTTAGCCGACTCCATCGAAGGTGGTAGTGGTGATCCTCTACTGATGATTTTATTTTGTGGGGCCTCTAGAGAAGGACCTTCTTTCTTCTTCTTTTCCTTTACCGCAGCCATTGAGGATGAAGCACCTTTCTTAGACTATGCGTGAGTGAAAACTACACATGAGAAACCTGGATCTTCATCATCATCCTCATCTTCATCATCAATGTACTCAATTAGGCCATTGTGCATATCACCATCAACTTCCTCAACCTCAAGATAGCTTTCATACTCCTCCACATTTTCTTCTTCAATTTCTTCAATTTATTCTTCCTCCTCTGGCTCTTTGGTGTCACAGACAACATTGACTGGTGGTGCTTTGAGAGCAAGCCGACGAGGAGGTGGAGAAATCCTTGGCCTATTTGGAGGGTTTGGTTTCCTTGGAGCATTCCACATTGTAATCTAGGATAGTTGTTTCTTCAAGGCAACCAAGTCATTAGCCATTTTTTGGAACATTGGATCTATGGTTACTGAGTTTGAATTCTGACCCTTTTGCTTTCCATTTGGACCTTTCACTTTACCAGATAGGATTAGATCATCATTGGTTTCTATTGCATGGTCTTGAGCTTCTCTCAATGTTCTTGGTTGGGTTCTTCTAAGGAAGAAACCTACTTCTGATGGAAATGCACTGATGAAGAATCTCTTCAGATTATTTTTCAGGAGGCACCACATCTTTAGGGATTCTTCTTATCACTTTGTTATATCTTGCTACGAAGTCTCTCATTGACTCAAAGGATTATTTTTTCATTTGTACTAATTGGACCAAGAGATCCTGACAATCTTCCATGGTCTTGAACCTATGTTCGAATGCACTTCTTATATCTTCCCAACAGTTACATAGACCTTGGGGTATCATGCAAAACCATTCGACAACCTTCTCTCGAAGTGACTCCACAAAGAGTCAGACTGACACATCTTCATCCTTAACACCCAACACACCACAAGCAGTGATAAATGCTACTACATGTTCTTTGGGGAGTTGAAAACCATCACCTTGAACTTGGGAAGTTTTTTTTGAGCTCTCGGTAGCTCAAGGAGTGGTTGATAAAGAGCAAGTGGACTAGTGTTTACTCCCCATTGTACATTAGGCCTACGAGCCTCACGATCATGATCACGCTCACAATCTCCCATTCTATTTCTATTTCTAGCTTCCCACCTTGCTAAAGTGTAACTTCTAATGCTGATCTCTTGTCTTCCTCAGCTTGAAGTCTTTTGATTTCATCAAGTTGAGCCCTTATTTCCTCTTCCATTCTTTCTTCTCTTTTTCTAACTTATTCTTCGGTTTCTATGTTAGTGAAATATTCAAGGTTGTCATTGATGTATGGAAATTCACCATCCAAAGGATTGGTGATAATTAGGTTCTCAACATGACCAATTGCTTGATGAAGGGAAGGCCTCTGAATTCCAAGAAGATCTTGTCTTCTTTGATGTTCTTCAAAAATGGGATCGGTTTTCCTCCTTATCTCTGTTGTTGGGTGTATCTTCTATCCGCCAGCTTGGAAATCTATGCTTACCTTTTTGGTGCCAGGATTTTCCTTTGCCTCTCCAAAATCATAGTGCATTCTTCTTCAAGGTCAAGGATTCTTGTGGCAATGAAGTAGTGGTTGACACTTTATCTGTTATGCCAAATAGCTTCTCTCAAATCTGAAGTGATATCTTCTTGGATGTGGAAGAGAAATTCAGTATTTCAACATGAGTATTTCCTGGAATAGCCATGGTTTTTAGACATGTGGCTCATATAGCTATTTGAATTCCATAAATTTTCTCTTTTGAATTTTGAATTTTCTGATTTTTTTTTGTATTTTCGGACCTTTCTGTTCGTATTCAAAGTGCAGATGATGCTAAATCTACCCCATGTGGGCACCAAAACTATCGGAGAAATTTTTTTGGGGAAAATATGGTGGTTATCTTGCCAACGCTCTAGGAGTATAAGTCCCTCTACTTAACCGGTGTAGCTATCATATGTGCATGTGCGAGTGAAATGTGAGTTTTATCCTAGTGGCCTTTCAGCTAGGGATCCACATGGGCACTCCACTGACCCTACGGAAATTGCTTGCATATACCTGAGAGATGAATTTACTAGGAAGGCGGGAAAGGGAATGAGAAAATTAGAAAAGAGAAAAACTAATGCTGCAAGTAGAAAATCAGAGACTTGCATACACCAACTAGAAGTTTCATTACATGCACTTGAATATAGAAGAAAACAAATCTGCGTAATAGCTACAAGACCAAATGAAGCTTAATAGGCATAAAGTACCAACAAACTCCTCGATCAAAGAGGCTAAAATTCCTTCTTCCTTTATTGAAGCTCACGCAAAATTTGTACATAGTGTGAGAAGTTAAAGACATTTTTGAAAAGAGAAATGGAATAAACTTGTTATCTCTTGCTCTCTTCACAAGGATAACTCTCTCATGAATTCACAAAAATATCTCCAACATCTAAGAAGCAAAATTCAGAAGACTTTTTAGAAGACCTCAAATGAGGAGCTTGTTACAATTTATAGAAGAGGAGGAAACTTTTCATCTTCCCGGTGATTTTTAATACCTTAATGTGACTTAAGACTGTTCATATTCCACTTTAAATATTTAAGTCCCTTTTATAATAGCAAGGTGACTTAAATTTACATTATATTTCTAAAGTCACTTAAGTCATATCAAAAGTGCAACTCTCAATGCAAAATGTAACATTTAGGAGAGAGGGTATTGTATGAGAAGAGAAAAGAGAGAGAAAGAAGAGGAAGAAGAAGAAGAAGAATTATGCTGAAGGATGGACTGTTGTGGTGGACTTAGCTCCATTCTCTGACTACTCTCCACTTTGTGATCCTGAGAAGGCTTCTGTCTTTCCAAGCTCCTAGTTGAAATGAGCCACTACCGGTTCTATTTTGTCAAAGATGAGGGATACGAATGTGGCTCAAGGTTTCAGTCCATCCATTAGTCACACTATTGATGTCCTTGCACTTCCTAAACCATGATGAATGCTTTTCATTGATAAGTGCAATGGAGGCTCAAATTTCTAAGAAGAAGTTGAGAGTATCCTTAGTGAAGGAAATGGGTTTCCCACCCCTTTCTTGATGTATTCTTTGAAATGGCCAATCAACTCATCAACAGCTAAGTGTTGCTCATCATGGGTACTCCAAGTTTCTAGACTTTCCAATTTATGCTATCCTACAGCTCGTATGTTTTTTCTTTTTTCCTCTAGCTATGTGAAGGCCCAATTGATTGCTTCAAATCTAATTGCCAAGGTCCTCGCCCATACATGTGTCAAGTCTTCTGTAGGAGTTCCAAAAAGCTTCTTATCGATCAATTCCTGACAATTAGTGTTGCTCATCTCACTCACTACTGGTGCCAGAGATTCCCAATAATCTCTTTCTTTCCCCACATTTTTTTTGAGTGCTTGCATTCTCGTTAGCATTTGTGCACATGTAAGAAAAGAGCTTGACTGCCTCTGAAGTGCTGACTTCCCTTTTTTGGAGATTGAGTCAATCCATTCATTATTTTCTCACCCTTGCATCATGAGCTCATGTTCTTCTGATGGATTCCAGATCAAAGCTATTGATGGGTACCACTTTCTCAATAGGAAGTGTTATAATGCTTGGTTCCACCAGGTGTTGCACATAAGATGAAAGAGTTTGTACTTGTTCCTCTAGTACCTCAATCTTCTCTTTATATTCTTTATTCCTTGCCACCATGTGAGCAGAAGATTATTGGAATAGGTGTAAATCTCCTTCATGAGTAGCTGGTCCCAATTGATTGTACTCATCTCATAGTCAGCTGGTGTCATCTCATCTATTTGGCTTGATTACTTTGGGCTGAGCTACTTCAATGTATTGATTACCTGTCTCCCCATTGTAGAATCGGGATGCTATCTGCGTGATCTTTCTTGATCTTTTTCTTTAGCCAATGTGATGATTGTCGATATATCAGAGCTACTACTTATTGCACCGTGTGAGTGTCGAGGATGATCATTTCTCGCATCCACAAAAACATCTCATCGGATTCAGTTCAATGACGGGTGCCTCAACCATTCTTTTTTCGATGGGATAGGTAATTCCTAAATGAGAGGAGTGTTGGAATCAACAACATGCAAGACCTCTTGTAGTGGCTCAGATATAGGATCATGAGTCATATACTCCTTGTTCACTTGTGCATTTGTTATTGGATTTTCTGTCTACATTACTGGGATCACGTCTTCCTCTTGCGGCAATGCCAATGAATCTTTTTCTTCCCTGAATTTCTTGGATGTCTTCTCATGGGGAGAAGTTTTCAATTCCATGGCCTTCCTTTTTGAACTCACTCCAGAGTATTTAGAGCTAGAAGTTACCTCCACCACTTTTGAAGATGAATGATGTGAAGCTTGCTTTAGGCTTGGAGAAATTCCTCGTGACCGAATGATCATAGTCCTCTTCTTTTGAAAAAATTCCTTATTCTCCTAACCACTTTTTTAGTCTGCTCTAGCATATCTCCTGATTCAAATGTGCCAGTTGATTTGGGGCATTGGGGACATCTTGACTACTGCGTACTCAGGATCATACATCTCTATCCCGTCATCATGTAAGATGTCTTCATACCAAGAGAACTTGAATTTCTTCATCTTGTTGGTTGTCATCCTCATGTGATATTTTTTACGTACTTCAAACTCATCAATACAATTGGCCCAGTAGTCCTCAACTTGTGGTTCATGTTGTAATTCTGGGACATGGAATGAGTCAGGATCTTCTTAGATGTCAAAGTTGGGCTGGCAATGTAGGAATGTAGAGTTAGATGTGTGAAAGTGGCCTCTAGGTGAGATGTGTCATTTGAGCTTTTGCACGTGAACTCCCCTAGAGATATAGGGAATGGAATCAATTTCTTTCTCCTACTTCTGAGCTTGCTATTTACTTGAGTGATCTTCCTATAGAGTTCGAACAATATGATCTAGTCACTGAGGTACTTAGGTAGTTTCAATGGAGCTTGGTCGAAGCCAGCGACTCATATGTAGGAGAATGTTGAGAATTGTATGAAGTATGAGCCATATTCCTTAATCAGGGATGCCACTTTTGGTGACATCCTAGCTTTAAGATCCCCTTCCAAGATTCGGACCACGTACATGGTGAACGCATCATTCACATAGGTGAAATGCCTATTGCTCTCCTCCATTATCAACTGTGGAAGTTTCTCGAATGTAGGTACCTTGGAAGCAATGTTCTACATGAGAGCCAATCCCTTGAATGATCATGAGCTTGTGAGGAGATAAAATAGATAAGAAGTCATGTGGAAATTCTTTGTCACATGTACTTAGAGTAGTTGTAGATGGATATTGTCACTGATTATCTGCCCCCAGTCGATTCTCTTCTTCCCTTATATCAATGTCAGGATGAAAATGTTCATCCAGTCCTGGAAGTCTCTCATGCTTGCTTTGCCCATTCCTCTACCGAGGAGAGTGATGACATCAGAATACCCTTCTTGGAACTCACACCTTGGTAAATACTTGGGAATCCTGGAAAGCTTTCTTCCAGTTTTCAGCCATGAGGTGAGCGCTAGCCCTTGGACATATGAATCCATTGTTTCCCAATCATGCATGACCCTTTCCTTCGAAATGATGACCATGTTGGGAGATTTTGGTATTGTAATGAGATTGAAATAGTCCTAGGGTTAATGACTGTAAATGTTGCACCGTTATCAACTTAGATGGTTTGCATCTTGGGCTCATAGAGGAAAGAGTAGGCTAGGACTAGTTTGCGACTTTACATAGACACTGGGTGTCCGCAGTGGTGAACAAGCCACTTATGAATATCTATTCTTTAATCCTTCTTCGATCCTAGAGGTCATGCAATTCTTGAGGTCATTCAGGTCCATGTACAAGACATCACTATCTTTGACATCATACTCATAGGAAAAGGGCTATGTCAACTTTTGACCCATCCATTTTGTCTTCAAATATCCATTCAAAAAAGCAACTTACTATTTTTAGTAAGTATGAAAAATAAAGTCCCCGATCTTCAACTGGATGTTGCGGCTTAGTCTTCCTCTTTCTCCATGTGTTCCTCATTCCTTCTGGATCAAATTTCTATTTTTATTAGGTGCTTGAGGGCCATACTTAATATTTTTATTAAGTGACAAAATGTCCGTTTTGGTGGAATCTCATCCTGTAGTGGACCTCCAATGTCTTCGTCTCCTTCATAGGTTCTTATTTTGCTAACTTTCCCAAAATAGTAGTTCTTATGTAGTAGGTCTGATATTTTTATAAAGTTGGCCTCTGGAATTTGGATTGATGTGTAACAAATTTTTTTGACATGGTTTTTTTACCCAATATCCTCCTCTCAAATTTTAGACTTGCCCGCTTAATAGTCCAGAGATTTTAAAGTTTTAATTTTCGTGCCGACAATGCTTCGCGTATAGAAGACATTAATGGACCTTGAAATTATAGGTCTGGTTTTCTCCTCCATTTGCAAATAAATTTATATTTTTGATGTGGTTTTTTCTTCTCGATGCTTCACGTGTGATCTTACTTCAATCCGTAATCTTGGTTTGACGAGAAATCCCACTTCCTTCTTCATTGGGCCGAAAATAAGATTTCTACTTTCTGGATGCTCTATGCATGAGGGGGGATTTTGAATGTGTATTTCTGATGGTATTGGATAGAGGAATGAAAAGCAGCAAACATTTTGTTGTTTCATGCACCGGCTTGCAATATTTCTTAGATCTTCATTTTTAGGATATGGAGATTTTCATTGTTTTTTCTTCTTTCTCTTCGTTTCTCCTTCTTGTTTTGATGAAAGATCCTTATAAGACCTTAAAATTGCTGTGGGGAGCTTTTTTTAGTGTTTGGGTTGATGGTTTGAGCATTTGCAATGGTGGGATGATGGTTGAATTTGCCGAGGAAGAATGGAGGAATGGAGTGCACAAAAACTATTAGAAGTCGAAGTTAAAAAGGTGACACTTGGAATTTTTTTAAAAATATATGGACAATTAGGGTTAGGGAAAATTTTCCATGCTTGATTTCCTTGACATTAGGGACATGAGGGACATAAAATTCCATAGTTTTTGGGAGCATGACACATGGCGTTTGATCCAACGGTAGGGAATGAAGAGGGAGAAAGTTACATTGAAGCACTGGGAGCTGAAAGGAGGTCACATGGGTGTCCAGAAGACTCCCTATGGGGGATGGGTGCATTTTCCAAGGTCTTATTTCCCCCACCTCAGGTGCACAAGGGACATCAAATTCCACAGTGGTCCTGGAGCTGACACGTGGCACCCGATCCGACGGCAGGGAAGGCATGCTCCAAATAAGCACCTGGGGGCTGATCTGTCAAGTCTGGAGGTCATATGAGGGCCCCAGAGGTCACATGGGGCTGGGAACATTTTCCAAGGGCTGATGTACCTAACCTCAGGGATGTTGGGGACATGAAATCCCGCCAGGCTCCTAGTGCTAACACGTGTCCTCTCAAAAAAATGACTAAGTCCTGAACTACGTTTGAGAGGGTAACTTAGAACGAAGATAACTTGAGCTCCTGGTGGAATTTATTGGTGAAATTTTATATGATATTGACTGGAAATGGAATTTGGAATCCAATTATTGAGGTTTCATGTCTTTATTTGGTCATATCATACCTGAAAAATTGGATTTTTGATCTGGTACTCCACTTGTTCCTAAGAAAACTACCATCAATCATATGTGACAAGGTGTTGTGAAAATATTATTTTACAATCACATACGTATTATAATAATATTTTATATGATGTTTTGTTTTACTTATAAATCCATCTGGAGCTCCTAAAATCTTCTTCTGAAGCTCAACAATTGTTTTAGGCCTGTGTACCGCCTAGGCTTGTGAACCTTGTTTTTACTTCAGACTGCTCCAAGTCTTGCAAAACTTCCCCAGACCTTCCAAAATAATTTCCATGATGTTACAAGGTATTTCATTCACCTCCATGTTGATTTTTCTCTTTAATTCCACTCAAGGGGGCTGATCCGATCCTGGGAAGGCCAGCAATAACCCTTCCCGTGACTGCCCAAGATTTACATTTTCAATGAACTCCTAAAATCACCTAGGGGGAATGAATGGAATTTTCTAAATCATCTAGAGGGAAGTTATAAAAATAATAATTATTGGGAGGTCATTTGGACTGAGTGAATAGAGATGGGGTTTCCTAGGAATGATAGAACATGAAAATTTTGGCATAGGGGTATAGTTGTCATGCTTGGATACTTCCAATTTAGTATTTGCACATTTGCATGACAACAGAAACAAGGTTAGAGGATCTTAATGTTCCATGTTCTTCTCGGGAGAAGAAAGAAAAAGAGCACGTGGATCTCATCTCTTCCATTCCTCTCACGCAATCCACGTAAGAAGGTCCACAAGAGGATTTCATTCTTGGAGTTGAAATTCAAAGCAATGGGCACATTCAAAGGACCAAACCATGCCCTATCAGGTACTTAGCTTCATTGGAGCCAAGGGTGAAGCCAAAAATGGTCATGCTTACTCCTAAGCATGAGGATGAGATTTAAAGTACCAAGGATCAACTGCAATGCCTCTTCAATGTAAATACAAATCAAATAAAAGAGGTATTTGACTTGTTTGAGTTGACACCTTGATGCTTTCGGTGAAGGATCAACATATAGTCAGTTTTTCACTCATAGAGGAAGCCATATTTAGTGTCAAATCATTTGCATGGCTTCCCCTTTTGAGAAAGGGAAGCTACTTCTCCCTGTCAGTTGTAGGATTTGTTTGAGTCCCCTTTCTCTCTGGTTAGTGTAGGAGTAGGAGTAGATTTTGTTTTGAATAGAAGAAGTGCTTGTGCACAATCTGCATATCCCACTTGGGATGTGTATAACTTCCAATTTTATAGATAGTGTGTGTTGTGGTTTTTGTTTCTCATGCGTAGTCTATTTCTAGAGTAGGTCAAAGCCCTGTGTCAATACAATTTTCTACTTTCAGACTTGGGAATAAATATTTTCATATGAAAATTGAGAGTGTGGATAGCGAGGCGGAGTTCGAGTCAGTCAAGCACAAATAGTTAGCCTCATGGTTTTAGGGATCAAATTTTAAATGTTTAGATAAGACTTGTGTTTACCAAGAATAATTCATGCCCAATGTTTACTTCAAGGCCACTGATCACTTCATCTAGCATGCGCAGATGTCCTCGTGAGTCACTAAACAAGTATCCTAATTTTTCCCCGATAAAACTTGATCAAACACAACCCCGCATAGGAGATAATCAAATGG
The DNA here is from genome assembly GCA_018340775.1 of Taxus wallichiana var. yunnanensis. NCBI lineage: Eukaryota > Viridiplantae > Streptophyta > Pinopsida > Cupressales > Taxaceae > Taxus > Taxus wallichiana. The sequence goes on along the minus strand of CM031241.1, from coordinate 290,039,210 downwards.
TCGGCTTTGTATTGCAAGCTCACATTCAAATCCAACAATCAAGGGAGCAAGTGGCTCTAGAATGGAGGAGAAAGGTTGGCGAAGGATCAAACAATGTCAAAGGAGGTAAGAGGCTCACAGGAGGAAAATGGGGAAAGGATCAAAGTTTTTGACTTAGCCACATATGAGTTGACTTGGGGCCAAACAATAGACTCATGGAAGGCACCATGTGTTAGCTCGATGAAATTCAAAAAACGCATAAAAAGGCAGGTCCCAAATGTGCACTGAGCCTCTACGCATCCAATCGGACAACATCGAAGTGAGACTCAAGGGGAAATTACTAATGTGGGCAAAGGTTCCACGTGTCCTAGGTCTAAAGGGAGGTCTCATCGGCCATTGAAAATTCACATACTTGTGAATGGTGCCATGTGCCTCATTAGTGCAACTCCAAGGATAGAATCAAAAATAGAGACTCCAAATAAGTGCAAGTTCGCCACATCATCTAAGCTAAAAGGGGGACAGAGCATGCTCAAATCGGTTAAGTATAAAATGATGGTGGAAGATTCCATGTTTTTCAATGGCACACCTTCAAGGGTTAGACCCAAATGCTAGATGAAGTGATCGCACCATCTTTCCATGTGTCCAGAGCCTGAAAAGGTAGAATAAGTCATTGAAAATTCTAAACAGGGGAGACCGGTGAATGGTGCCACATGTCAAAGACAACGTAACTTCAAAGATCAACTCGAAGGTGGTCCCCAAACTAGCGCAAACCATCCACATGTCCAAAATTCATAAGGGGAAAACCTAGCCATTTAAATCGACTAAGTATAGAAGGGTCAGCGGAAGCCTCCACGTGTCAACTCGATGGAACTTAAAGGAAAAATCTAGAGGCAGGTCCCAAATGTCTCGTTGAGCCTCCACGTGTCAGGATCGACATATGGCTCCACTACACAATAGGGACACATTGCCATGTTTCAGGTCAAAGTGGGAAGGTGGGCATTAGAAGGATTTTTTCCAAAAGTTGGCCGATTGACGGGCCTTGGGAAGACTTTTCACCAAGTGGAAAAGGAGAAGGTCATGGGCTTACGAAGGCTTTTGGGAAAAAGAAAATTTTGGGCCTATGGGGCTATGAGAGGTTTTGTGATTTCTTATGTCCTTTCACAAATATCACAGTTAGTATTTTGGGCCCACGGACCTACTTTGCAAAGATTACATTTTTTCCATTTTGCACAGTCTCGATGCAGAATCTTCAGACGACCATATCTTTTGACTGGAAGCTCATATTTGAGCAAGAGAAGACCCATTGGAGAGGTCTTGACATCTTCTACACCATGAAAGCCTGAAAATTTAATTTTGGCAAGTTAAAGGATGTGAAAAATAGGAAAATTCTTTATAGAAATTAATAGAATCCGATTGCTTAACAACCAAATCAGATCATATCTGATTTGAACCATCATGCTTCCTTCTCCAACATGCCAAACAAACATGGGGAACTAGGATTGACAGATTGTAGGAAGATTTGCAAGGGGCATTGATGGTTGGTGGTTGAGCTTTTAGAGAAGAATTCAATGCTCTTCTAGGGGTGGTTCAAGCAAGGTTCAATTTCTTCCTCCTCTCTCTTCTTCTTCATATATATAGTAAAGGAGGGGCATTTTCGAAAAGGTTGGTCATTGTTTCGTCCTACCCCCTCTCTCTTTCTTCCTTAGGGTAGGTTTTGGAGTCTAATCCTCTTCTCATTGCTCTCTAATGGCATTTTCTTGCCCCTTACCCACTAATGATGTATTGTGTTACTTATGGAATAATAAAATTTGTTTCGATACATATTTTCCATCCTTTTATTATTTTATTGTCTCTTCTTGCATCTAATTGTTGCAGTAGGTATACTATGTATTCTAATGTTTATTACAGGTTTTGGGAGTTGTGTTTAATGGGTTTTGAAGTGGTGTTCTATGTGAACTTCATCTTTGGTTTATGGTGCATCTTTTTCACCCCCTCCTTTGCTCACCTCTCTCCACTTCAGGAAGTTGGATTTGTGATCAACCACTTCCTTTTCTGGTGTATCACTGCTTAGTGTAGGCTTTGTTTTTGTGCATTTCTTCTCTCTCTCCCTATCTCCTTGGAATGGTTAGATTAGGATAGATAGGTTTTTCCTACACTGGAGTAGCTTATGGCAGGTAGTTTAGGAAGAAGGAACCAACCTTCTCTTGAGGTCCATCTAAAGTTTGCAAGTCCCACAACTTGAGAGATGGTCCAATGTTTTGCAATCACACCGGATGCCCTACTCATACACTAGGCCATTCGAGGGTTCTCGTAATTTTTCTATAACAACCTCCAAGTGTCCAATCGGTGTAACTTCAAGAGTAAGACCCGAAAGGAAGGTCCCAAATGTGTGTTGGTCCTCCACGTGTCTAGGGTCAGACATAGTGCTTTGCCAAATAGGAGGGACTAGACAAACACAAAAAGTATAGAATAGGCCTGCAGATGATGCGAAGTGTCATCTTCTCCCAACTTCAAGAGTGAAAGGTGGCGCTGAAACCTTAAGATGCGCAAGGCTGCCACATGGATCGTGTATGGATAGACTCTTTTAAGTATCGTGATCCCACATAAACAATCAACCTCGACCTTGAGAAAACCATATATTTTAACCGGAAGCTTGGATTTAAGAGGGAAGGAATTTTTAGAAAGATCCCAACATCTACTACTCACCTACCACCATTATAGAAAATGATAAATTTAGTCTGTCATTTTTGAGGTGTCAAGATTCTCGTCTACCACTATAATGAAGTATGGGCCTCCTTTCTTTCCAAAAAGGAACAACACATGGAGGCATGGGGTTTACGGTATAATTCATCATGGTTGGATTAGGTGATTTCAATGCATTTTGGTGTGGTTGGAGTAGGTGAATTCAATGATATGTTAGGGGTGGTTGAAGTAGGATTAAAATTTTCCCTCTCTCTCTCTATCATCCTTCCTATATATTGTAGAGGGAATTTTTCAAGTGGTTGGTCATCGTTTGTCTCTTGCACCCCTCTCTCTTTCTTTCCTAGGGTTGAGTATTGAGTTTAAGCCTCCTCTCTTGGCTCTATAATGGTGTTTTCTTTCCTCTTGCCCACTGATGATGTACCATGTGAACTCATGGAGCAATGAAATATGTTTTGTGATGTATTTTATCCATCTTTCCCTACTTTATTGTCTCTTCTTTCCTCTCATCATTGCAATATATATTGTGCATACTTCTGATGTCTATTTTAAGTTTTGAGAGTTTTGTTTAATTGGTTTGAAGTGGTTTTTTGAGTGAACTCTATCTTTGGTATATTATGCATCTTTCCTCCCTCTCCATCACTCACCTCTCCCTATTTCAGGGTAGTTGAATTTATGATCAACACCCTCCTTTTCTGGTGTGTCACTTCTATAGTGTAGGATTTTTTTCATGCACACTCTCTCCTTGGTCGTCCTTGGAAGGTTAAATTAGGATTAGATAGTCCACTGGCATTAAAGTAGCTTTAGGTAGGTAGTTTAGGAGTAGGAACTAGATTTCTCTGTAGGTCCATCTCAAGTCCACAAGTACCACGGCTTGAGATATGGTCCATTGTTGTGAATATTACATGAGATGCCCCACTCAAATTTGAGGCCATTTAGGGGTGCTATAATTTTACACCAATAGGTCTCATCTTGCATTGCTTCTACAAAACTTTCTTGTTCACCATTATCGTTAATATTAAATAAGATAAATAAGGTGTAAATATTTTTGGACATTTATTTACCATTTTCACCTTCTCACAAGATTTTGGGCTACAGAGGCTCATTCTGGACCTCTTGGACATTTGTTTCTAATTTGAGAGTGACCATCACTGGTCACCTATAGCCAATACCAATTCTTATATAATTGATGTTGGTTTAGCACACCGATGTTAGTGAAGGTTCAACCGATATCGAGTTACTATGTAATCTTGTAAGTATGCATTTTAAATATGAGAGTTCATTTTCATTCACAAAATTCTCAACTGAGTTCATCCTTGCATACAAAAATTTGATCCTGTACATTCTCTTTTCATTCCATTCAATTTCACAACATCTAACAATTTTAGAATCCTCTAAATCTCAAAAATGGAATCCAAAATCAATAGATCCATAACCAATGAAAGTGCATCTCTTGTATTTTACATCCAACTTTTTCTATTTTCCTTATCAACATTCACAAAAGCTTCTAAACTAAAAATCTAATAAAAGAAAGATCTACCTATTTTCTAGTCCAAGCTTCCTCTAGTATTCCTCCATCTAATGAACTTGAAGGCCCATGGTTTATACAATAAACTAATGTGTCAAGTGCTTTCGCCCAAAACTTCAAGTGAAATATAGCATGTATCCTCATACTTTGAGCACATTCTATGATTTTTATGTTCATTATTTCCAAAACACCATTCTCTTGTTATGTTTTTGGAAAAATCATTTCTAAATGTATTCCATTCACTTTGAAAAATAATCATTAAAAGCCTTGCTATATTATTCACCACCATTGTCGATCTAAGGAATTTTGAATTTGAATTTGATTCATCCTCAACAAGGCTTTTCCATCTTTTAAAAGTCTCAAAAACATCATATTTATCTTTAATACAATAAACCCATACCTTTCTTATATTATCATTAATGAAATTAATATAATACAGGATCCTCCATGAGAAGCTACCGAGCTTATCCCCACACATATGAGTGTAAAAGCCCCAATTTCCACTCCTTTTAGTTACCCAACTTCATAAATATCACTCTTTTTTTCTTTCCAAAGACACAATGCTCATAGAAATCAAGATCTAAATCTTTCAAATATGATAACTAACCCTTAGCCTTTAAGATCTGCATTCCTTTTTTACTCATATGGCCAAACTGATTATGCCACATGTATTCATCTGAATCTTAAGTAGATAATACAGAAAATGAATCAGTAACACATGTAGAAAAATATAACGTTCCTAACTTTTTCCAATGACCACAACAAGGGCACCCTTAGTGACTTTCTAAGAGTGGTTGTGATTGTAACCATGCAACCAACTTCACCTAGTTTCCCTACAAAAATAAGATTTCCCATTAGGTTTGGCACATGCCTCACATCTTTCAATACCCATGTATTTCTATTCTATAAATTTAGATGAACTTCCCTTTACCAATAATATTGCAAGGTTACGTTAGTGAAAATATTAAAACCCCAAATGATTTCTTAGATTTGGTGTTTAAAACATGTCATTTGATGTGATTCTCATAACATTGAGTTTTCCCCAAAGGTGTTGGAATTTACAAATGTGAAAAATCTCTAGATTAAGGCTAGTTCTATTCCTTTGTCTAGGTGCATACATGAAATTTGCAAAGGATTTATTTAGACCTAATCTAATAACTAGGAGAAAAGGACGAAAAGAATGCAAGAAATTAAAACTAAGCCAAGTGATACAACCAAGGAATGATGAACATTTTTTTGTTGATAGGCACAAACAAAAAATGCATACAATAATCAAGCACTGAGATAACCAGTTTTGCAACGAAAGATCGGATGAGAGCAATGAAGATAAGAATGGGTAAAAACCAGCCATAAACATGTATTATTGCTCTCGTAGATTTGATACAATGCATTTACAAAATGGCCAAAATCTATAAAACGTGTTGTGATCTAATGGAAGGTCTAAAACTCAATGAATTCATTTGCGAGAGGAAAACGGAATCCTACATAATAGAAGAATGTCTAACCCTTTACAATGACTCCCAACCCTACTTTTATAGATTGAATTAGAAGGGATAAAGAGAGAAGCGGGAAAAACATTTGAAAGTTCAACCATTTATATTAATGCCTCTTAAAAAATATTCTCCCTAATATGTCTTAACTTCATCAATTACTAGTTCGGTGCCTCGAAGGAGGAGGAAACGGTGGATCAAATCTAATCTAATCTAGTTGTTGGGGAAAAATAGATCCTGCATTAATGTCCCAAAGATTTCTATCCATTTTTATCTCACGTAAAATCTCCAAACTTTAAGTTTCAGATTTGCCATAGTGTAGGAGAGGTCAAGATATTTCCAATGTGCTGATTTGTTGGATTTTGAACCCCAAGTTGAAAGATATGCCCGCTTGAAATTTGAATCAGTGTCTGCATACAAAATAGCAGGAAAACCAATTCGAAAATGGGCCGCCTTTTGAAACCTGGACACGTGGAGGGCTAACGCACATCTAAGGAAGCCTCAATATTTTACTTTTGGAGTGGTGCGGGGTTGACATGTGGTTTCACCCACGACTTGCTCAAGTTCCTTAGGTTTTTGTCTAAGTCCTTTACTTGGTGGGGTCATATATATGACCGGGATATGCAACGGCCTTGGCGCTTACTTGGAAACCTCACTTCAATTATGTTCTTGAACTAGCACCATTTTTACAATTGGCACTCGCCACCAACCTATCACAATGGATTGACTATTCAACCTGACTCTGTCCCCTTTTTTAGACTGGACACGTGGAGGCTTAGCGCTCACTTAAAAGCTCGATCAACATTTTCCTTCAAAGGAGCATCGGAGTTGACACTTGAAACCTCTGCAGTCTTTGGAATTTTCAATGGACTCCCTCTTACCTTTTTAGACCCTAGACTATGTGGTGAGATAGCACTCATTTAAGTCTCCACTATTTTATTTACCCTCGGGGAGTATTTGAGCTGATGTGTGGCAACATCCGCTTGCATTTCTATACTTAACATTTTTGAGGCCTACCCTCTCCGCTATTAAATTTTAGCTTCAACTCTACCTCTGTTTTGGGCCGAGACACGTGTGGGCCTTGTGCTTGTTCAAGCCTCCCTTTTTGGATTTGACTTTGGAGATGTGATGTATGGAAACTTTACAATGTTCATTGTCTCCTCCATACTTTGTCAATTTTAGACTTATTTTGAACTATTCCAGAGATGAAGAACTTGAACCTTCATTGTTTCTTCTCTTTAAACCTCTAGCCTTTTTAACAATGTCTCCTCCCGCCCCGACCCTACTATTCCATTTATGATCCTACCTATAATTTGTTTAATTGATTTATGGCACATATTTACTCAACAAAGCCAATTTTGAAATTCTACCGCTGGGGTTGTTATGTCTTTTGCGAGGCCTTGCCACTTTCATTATAGAGTCTCCTTGCAACCTATTTACGTGGATTCAAACATGATTTCTCTTGTTCTTTCTATGAGGGGTCATGGGTGATCCAATATTTTACTAGTGGGAAAAATATGGATAACATTTTTGGTGACTCGCATGTGTATCACCGCTAAATGAGAGGACCGGTTGCCTTGTTATGTCCATTGGGCACGAAGTTGAGAATGATTTCCTCATACCGATCATTCCTATGATCCACAAGCCCAGCCATATGTAGTCTCAAGTTTCATAGGAAAACATGAGATAATTATTTTTTAGAGTAGAAATTTGATTCGACTTAGGGATTTCACTTGTCCCTGAATGGACTGTTTCTAAGACAAATTTTAGTTTCTCTACATTAATTTATTTTGAAGATGACAACTATTAATACTAACTATGAGTTTCCCTTCTATGAATAGTGAAAGGGATAGCACATCCTCCTCGAGGCATGTTGGACTATGTAATGATAGAACCTGGAGCAACAAATAACCTATGCCACAACACTTAGGGAAACAAAAACTAAACTACAATAAAATGATGTGCATACGAACTTAGGGAAATAAAATCCTATGCTAATATTTACGGGGTGGAAACTTCCCATTTAGTAGAAATGTTTGATATGGATCCCATTTCTTGGGATCTATAATTTTTTTCCATTCAATTTAGTCATTTGGAAGGAATTGTTACCCTTACACTCTGTGATCATATAAGGTTCCTCAAGATGGCCTCAAATTTGGAGTGTTTTCTTTGATTTGTTAGATCTGCATCCCATTTCAAAACTAGGTCTCATTTTGGAAAATTATTTGTTTTTTCTTTCTTATCAAAGAATCTTTGATTAAGACCTGATCCTTCTCCATTTTTTAAGTGCATGCTCTCTGGTTTCTTCTAATTCCATCAGTTCTACATACTTGGTCTCCATTGGTTCAAACTCGGACATCTCTAGCTACTTCATGAGTTCCAATGCTTTGGCAAATCAAGTGGTATAGGAAACACTTTCTCTTTCCCACAGACAAGTTTGAATGAAAAGTTTCTTTTAGATTTCTTGGATGTTATCGTATCGCCCATAATGCCGATTTGAGTTTCATGTGCCAAGTTGTCTTATTTTCATCCGAGTTCTTTGAAAATCCTTAGTAGGTTCTTGTTTTGGAATTAGCTTATCCATTACCTTAAGGGTAATAGTTTGATGCATTTCTCAAGTAAATCCCATTCCTAATAGCCCATTCTATGATTTTGGAACCTATTAATGCTAATGCATTGTTTGATATAATGGTGTCTAACACTCCAAATCTAGTCACTATTCCTTCATAGAAATCTAGTATGCTAGACTCATTAGATTATTTGAGTGCCACTTCCTCGATCCACTTAGTGAAATAGTCTATTGCTGTAAGAATCCATTTGTGGACTTGGCTCAAATTTTGATTTATGACCCCAATGAAGTCCAATCCCATTGCATGAATGGCTCAAACAACCTGAAATTGGGAGAAATGTGAGTGTTGTTAGCCTTTCTTTACCTGAAGAAGGCATAGTTATTGCACTTTTTATCCATGCATAGAAATCACTAAACACCTTGGGCCAATAATAACCCACCTTCATGATCTTGAGTGTTGTCACCCATGGAGAAAAATGGCCTCCAATCGCCTGCACTATGGAACTCTTGCAACACTCTCTCAATCTTATATGTCCCAATGCATATTAACAGAAAATCATTTATGTCCCTTTTGAAAAAGATGACATCAATAAGAACGTATGGGATGACTTGTATTCTAAAGTGTCTCCTTTTTTTAACTCATTTATGGAGGACATGGGCCTATTTGAAAGAATTACACCATGTTCGAGTCTAACAAGGAGTGGGCACATTATCATTTTCTTCCTCTTAACTATTCTCCAAGAAAAAATTAGCTTTATTTTCACCCTTTTCTTCTTCTTGTTGACTTGAGGAAATTTTTTTCACACAATCCCTTTGATGAGGCCAAAAATTGGCCATAATTTACTTCTATTTTGTCCTTCCAATTACCTTTGAAAGTGGACTTACATGTAATTTAGGAACTTATAGTTTGCTTAAGATAAAGTATAGGATATATAAATTTTTCATTTTTAGAAATATTTTGTTATCTATCTTGTTGACTAATCCTATTGATTATTTGGGAAAAGATGCGAAGTCTTGTGTATGCAAGTTATAAAGGAAAGATAATGCTAGTATTGAGAAAAGTGGAATTCATCTTGAAAAAAATATAAAATCAAATATGATTTCATACTTAGATTCCTCTCAAAAAAAATATGCAAGTTCAAACAAATAATCATCTCAATCCGATGTCGCATGCAAAAGTTATATATGTTTTAAGTTAGCTACGGTACTCGCAGAGTTAGTTCCAAAACTTGTAGGTTTAGTTCCTCAACTCACAGAGTTTAGCTCCAAAACTCACAAATTTAGTTCTTGAACTTGTATAAATTGAATTCGACCAGTTCTCAAACTTTAATTCGTGGAAAAATCACATCTAGTTCGGAACTTGCATAAAAGGAATAACAACTTTAGTTAGGAACTTGCATCAACAAAATGATACTTTTTGAGGGATTGGGAAAATTTAGAGATTCCAATGAAAAATTTAAGAGAGGTTTTTGTTCATAGAAATGTGTTTAACAAAACCTTAGTTAGATTTGCTACCGGTTTTTCCAATGAAGAGAGATCTAACATTTAGTGAGTTGCAGTTTGAGGAAAAGTGTATCAGATGAGCACTAAATGTTCCATAAATAGAAACAGAAATAGAAACGTCAGATGGAAAATATGAGAGAGTGCTTTTTCATAGAAATGTTTTTAACAAAATGATCATTCAGATTTGTTACTGAGTTTTACCAATGAAGAGAGATCTAACTTTTAGTGAGCTAGAGTCCGAGGAAATGTGTATCAAACGAGCACTAAAAGTTCTATAAACAAAAATAGAAAGTTCAAATGGAAAATCTTAGAGATTTTTTTGTTTATAGGATTTTTAAAAAAAAAAACCTCATTCATATTTTTACACATTTTACCAATGAAGAGATATATAACTTTTAGTGAGTCACCCAAGGAAACATATATAAGACGGGCACTAAAAGTTCCATAAACAAAAAGAAAAATTCAAATAGAAAATATGAGAGAGGTTTTTATTCATAGAAATGTGTTTAACAAAATTTTCATTCTGATTTTCTCCAGGTTTTACTAGTGAAGAAAAATATAATTTTTAGTGAACTGTAGTCCGAGAAAAAGCGTATCGACATAAGCGTCAAAAGTTCCACATCAAAAACAACAAAGTCAAATCGAAAATATAAGAAAGGTATTTTTATCAAAATAATATTTTGAGAAAAATCCTCCTTCCAATAATGTAGAAGAATAAAATCATTATGATTCTTGTTACAAAAACAAGGAGAAGATTTGGGAGTAAATCTTCCTAAAATAAGTAAAATAAGATTTGACTTCAAAAATATATCTCTCTCAATATTGCAGCCGAGATGGAGATCTTAGTTATTAGGATTGGAATAAAGATAAGATAAAATTGTATTCCCTAAAATAAGGAGTTGGTTGGATTCATGAATTATAAATGCAACCTTCCACACCTTTGAGATATGTAATTCTTTTCCCCAAGTAATCAAGATCTGTTCTTTCTTTCCAATCTTTGGAAGTAAAATTTTTCTCGCAAGTTAAGTTCCAATTAAAAGTATGAATTAAATCCTCTTCCAAGGAAGATGAATCAATGTGTTAATGTTTATTACTTTATTTTTGTAGTTTTCCTTTTGTTGTAAATTTATGTTTGTTAATGTTATGTAATTTCTTTTGTGAACTGCGCAGTGCCTTTTCCTCTTTCCTTTATTTTTAATTCAACAATTTCAATTTATGCAAGTGTGTTTTATTCTTCCAAGTGTGATTTCATTTATATAAGTGTGTTTCAATTTCTGTAAGTGTGCATTAAATTTTCGCATGTGTGCTTTCAATTTATGCAAGTTTGGATTGTGTTTAAGGGAGCTGTTTTCCAATATATTCTTCTCTTAATGCATATAGCCTTCGGACACCAACCTAGATTGACATTATTAATGGAGAGGATTGACGAACCTCATCATTTTGGTGTCTGTTGTCGGTGACATGGTGTTATTGAGAGATTCAAATTTCTTTAAAAAAATATTCTAGTGAAAGTAGATAACCTTTTAGAAAATTCTGTAATAGGAAGTATTTGGTAAGTAGTTTCTTTAGAATTTTATTTCTGCAAGTAGATTAAATTTTTATTTTTGAAATTAGGAATATTATATTGTAAATATCTCCCACAAGCTAACTCTGTGTATAAGAAAAATAAAGTGATGTTTTATGAAGAAATTATAATGGTATGAATAAAGAATTGAGATATGGAAATTATAGAATATGATATTGAATCTGGAAGTAGATCTAGTTGATGAAATATCATATGCCATTCTTGATAACCACCACCATTTCCCCTTGTATCAACTAACAACTTAGTGATCTTATTACACATAACCTTAGTAAAAACTAGCTTATCTAGTTTGTAATAATGAAGTGGTAGCATTTCTAGTTAACTCCATCCATATTCAGGGATTTCATTAGAGCCAAAATAAAAACTCACTCATAATAAATCCACTCATCCAAATTATTTTTCATCCCATAATAAAATTCAATCTCTGAACCATATCCATTAGAAAAAAAAAAAAATCATGTCTTTCAATTTCTTCATTTTTGTATATGCTTGTATAACATTAAGAAACAATATCCGATATTTCATAAAATTATTTTTGCATACATGGTAACTCCAAAAGATTCAAAAATTGTGTAGACAATTTCTACGTCTTCAAAGCCCAACTTGAATTGTGTATTATTAGAATCACCATAGTAATCTTCAAAGCTCATACTAGTGATCTCAAGAGAGTGAGAGTTGTTAAAAGAGAGAGTGGAGGTATTTGTGGGTCCCTCCAAAATCTACATGCTCCTTAGCTGATATTGTTGGTGCTCCAAAATCTACATGCTGGTATAAAAAACAACTCTATAAATTCTTCTAGATCTAGTCATTAGATGTTAGTACGTAAAAATTATTTTCCTTGATATTCATAATAAATGCTTCTTGATGTTATAAATCATATACAAGAACCAATTGTAAAATAAATAAATCAAAAACATGATAAGTAAATCAACACAAGATCCTTTTGTAAAAGAAACAATATCAAAAGAAGTAGAAAGATATCCACACAAGAATCTTTGTAAAAGAAAGAAATCAAAATCGGTAGCAGAAGGGAATCCACACAAGAACCCTGTTGTAAAAGAAACAATATCAAAAGTAGTAGAAGGAGAGCCACACAAGAACCTATTGTAAAAGAAAGAAATCAAAAGTATAAGAATGAAATCCATGCTAGAACCTGTTGTAAAAGAAATAATACCAAAATCAGTAGAAAGAGATCCAACAAGAACTTGTTGTAAAAGAAAGAAATCAAAAGCAAAGCAGAAAGAAATCCACAAAAGAACTCGTAGTAGAAGAAGATCCACACAAGAACTTGTTGTAAAATAAAGCAATCAAAAGCAATAAAAGAAGATCCACAAGAACATGTCCTCAATATGGAGAAGAATCTAATAAGAGGAGATAATAATTTAATGCATGAGTACATGCATAATATTAAGTGTGGGGAAATGATGAGGCAATAAATTAGGCATAAATTACCATTATTTTGTCCATCTAAATTACCTTTGAAAGTGGATTTAAATTTAATCTAGGAACTTATAGTTTGATTAAGATAAAATATAAGATATATATCTTGTTCATTATTTATAAATATTTTTTTATCTATCTTGTTGAATAATCCTATTGATTATTTTGAAAAAGATGCAAATTCTTGTGTATGGAGTCCATAAAGGAAAGATAATGCTAGTATTGAAAAAATTGTAATTGATCATGAATATTAAATTTAAAATCAAATTAGATTTCATATTTATATTCCTCTCGAAAAATTATGCAAGTTCAAAACAATAATCATCTCAATCGAGATAGCATGCAAAAGTTATAGATGTTTTAATTTAGTTGCGGAATTCGCAAATTTAGTTCCGAGAACTCATAGAGTTAGTTCCGAACTTACGAGTTTAGTTCCAAAACTTACAGGTTCAGATTTGGAACTTGTAGATTTAGTTCTAGAAATTGTGTCAATTGAAAGAAAATTAATTCCATAACTTTTAATTTGTAGACAAATCAATTTTAGTTCCCGAACTTGCATAAAAGTAATGACAACTTTAGTTCCAAAATCGCATCAACATAATGACAGCTTTTTTAGGGATTTTGAAAACTCAGAGATTCTAATGCAAAATTGTAGATAGGTTTTTGTTTATAGAAATGTGTTTAACAAAAACCTAATTCAGATTTGCTAAAGCATTTACCAATGCATAGAGATCTAACTTTTAGTGAGTGTAGTCCGAGGAAAAGTGTATTAGATGAGCACTAAAAGTTCCATAAATGGAAACAAAAAATTCAAATCGAAAATATGAGAAAGTTTTTTCTTCATAGAAATATTTTTAACAAAAATCTCATTCATATTTGTTACAGTTTTTATAAATGAAGAGAGATCTAATTTTTAGTGAGATGCAGTTCGAGGAAACGTGTATCAGATAAGTACTAAAAGTTTCATAAATAGAAACAAAAAATTGAAATGAAAAATATTATAGAAGTTTTTGTTAATATAATTTTTTTAACAAAAACCTCATTCATATTTGTTATAGGTTTTACCAATGAAGAGAGATCTAACTTTTAAGTGAGTTGCAACGAGGAAATGTGTATAAGGCGAGCACTAAAAGTTCCATAAATTGACACAAAAATTAAAATGGAAAATATGAGATAGGTTTTTGTTCATAGAAATGTTTTTAATAAAAACCTCATTCATATTTTCTACAAGTTTTACCAATGAAGATAAATCTTGCTTTTAGAGAACTCTGCAAAAGTCGAGGAAAAAGTGTATTGACATAAACGCCAAAAGTTCCACAGTAAAAAACAACAAAGTCAAATGGAAAATACGAGAAAGGTATTTAGAAAAAATCATATTTAAAAAAAAATCCTCCATCCAATAATGTATAGGAATAAATTCATTATGATTCTTGTTACCGAAAAGCAAGGAGAAGATTTGGGAGCAAATCTTCCTAAAATAAGTAAGATAATATTTGACTTCAATAATATATCTCTCTCCATATTTTGTAAAGATGAAGATCTTAATTGTTAGGATTGGAATAAAGATAAGAACATATTGTATTTCCTAAAATAAAGAGTTTGTTGGATGTATGAATTATAAATGTAACCTTCCATACTGAGATATATAATTCTTTTCCCCAAGTAATCAAGATTTGTTCTTTCCTTCCAATCTTTGGAAGTAAAGTTTTTCTGCAAGTTTTGAATTAAAAGTATGAATTAAATCCTCTTCCAAGGAATTAACTTGCCACTCATTCCAAGGAATATGGATCAATGTGTTAATGTTTATTTCTTTATTTCTGCAGTTTTCCTTTTGTTGTAAATTTATGTTTTTTTATGTTATGTAATTTCTTTTGTGAACCTGCAAGTGTCTTTTCCTCTTTCCTTTATTTTTAATTCAACAATTTCAATTTATGCAAGTGTGGTTTATTCTTCTAAGTGTGATTTCATTTATGTAAGTGTGTTTTAATTTTTGCAAGTGTGCATTAAATTTCCACATGCATGCTTTCAATTTATGCAAGTTTGGATTGTGTTTAACGGAGATGTCTTCTAAGATCTTCTTCTCTTAATGCATACAACCTTCGGAAACCAGCCCGGATTGACATTATTAATGGTGAGGACCGACTACCCTCATCACCCTTGCCACAGACTAGTTTAGTAACCTTTATCTCAATGTCATACTCCAAGACACGAGTGATCCATCTTGCACATTTTTCATTCAAATCCATGCTCAGAAGGAAGTCTTTAACTCTTGCATGGGAGACTAACAATTGGATTTTATTGTTTTAAACTAGATGTTTAAACTTATTTAACCCTATGATCACTGAAAGGATGTGATTTTTATGAAGGAGTGTCCCACTTCATAATCTTCCAGACTTTGGATAAAGAAGGCAATTGGCTGCTCTATACCCTCTTTGTTCTATTGTACTAAGATTACGGAAATTGTGTCACTGCCACCAAAGGCATATAGTATGTAGTCCTTAGAGAAGTATGGATTCATGAGAGTTAGGGCTTGTTATATAGCTTATTTGATGGTCTGAAATCTTGTTTTTCCTTTAGATGTCCACCTAAATTTCAAGCTCTTCTTCAACATCAACGTTATTGGTTTGACAAGGAAAGGAAAGTCTTGTACAAACCTATGGAAAAATTGATCTTTCCTAAGAAACTTTGAAGATATTTCTTATGGGTTGGTAATTGTAATGCTTTTATTACTTCAACCCTCTCTAGGTCGATTCCACACCCTCCTTTAACACAATATTGCCTAAAATCCTACCCTCATGGGGCAAAAATATGCATTTTTAGGGTTCAATAATACCCTAAATCACTTACATATCTAAAATACCCATCTTAGGTGAAAAATGTGATCCACTACATTCTTGGAGAACAAATTGATGTCATACGGATATATCAGTACTATTTTATTGATCAACCATTTGAATGCCATATCACTTTCCCTTTGGAAAGTAGCTCGCATTATATAATCCAAATAGCACTTTTCTATAGGGATAGGTGCCCCATTTGGTGGTGAAAGTTGTTTTGAACTCGAACATCTTCTTTCACCATTATTTGGTTATACCTTGAGTTTCCATCTAGAAGGGAGAATCTCTCCGATCGAGACACCACTTGTAAAATATTCTCCATTAAGGGGAGTGGGTAGTGGTATTTGAGGGTTGCTCTGTTCAAGTCATGAAAGTCAACACACAACCTAATCTCTCCATTCTTCTTCCTGACTAGGACCAAGTTTGCAACCCATCTTGATTGTTTGATTGGAAATATAATACTTGCCTCTTTCTTCATTAGAGGTTCAATATGTGGATTGAATGGTCTCTAGTTTTTCTTGATGGGCTTAGCAACTAGATCTAGTTCAATTGTGTGTTGTGCTAGCTTCAGATTGAAACCTCTTAGGTCTTCATAGCTCCAAGAAAATACATTTGGAAAATCTTGGAAAATTTTCATGAATTCATACCTTTCTTACTTGGTGGCCACTTTTCCAATTTGAAGTGTTTTGCCTTTTTCAACAAGAATTGACTTTGAATCTTCTCCTTTTATCTGTATTTAGCCTTCTATTTTTAAAACTAATCATTAGGATTGAAGATAGATTCTAATGTCACCAAACCTTTGGGAGGATTTTTGTATGCACATGCACTAATTGATCTCTGTATTGCTAATCTAATTTGTCTTGATTCCTAGCTAAGAATTCAACTTCCTCTTGTAACAAATTGATTATCTGCATTGATCATTATCAAACACCTACCAACATGTGTTGTTGTCTAGCACTACTAGTCTCACAATAAAATGCATATGTGGTTGTCATTTGTCCCTCTTGATGTTATTAACCACATCAAATGTTTCTCCAATCTGTTGTAAGCCTATTAGCAGCTTTGTTTTCCTTCCTTGGTATGGACAAAATGTTGAATGCTTTGAAATCCTCAATGAGATCCCATACCCTATTCTTGTAGATTTTGAGCAGGTTGTTCTTGATAAAAAAATTTCCTTTCACTTGATTGGAAACCATTTCAATGTCACCAAACACTTGCAACTTCTTGATTCCTCATTTTCTAGCCCAATATAATCCATGAACCAAAGCCTCATATTATGTTGTATTGTTTGAAAATCTAAATTGGAAACAAAATGCTGAGTACTATTTCATACCTTGAGGTTACACAATCATAGCTCCTCCTCGGCTCCTTACCCGCTTCTCGAGTCATCAAAGAACAATTTCCATACTTCATTGCCATCATTTTGTTCTCGGCTTAATGATGTCAAGAAGATGATGATTCTCCTCATGTAGGCCATAGACTCCTAGACCATATTATTCCATCTCCTTAGAGGGGTAAAAGCATGTCTTTTGACCACCCATTCATTGACAGATTAGGTCTAGGATATGTCTCACCTCGGTATCTCGCTTCACAAGTATTTAGGAGGTCCTCCTAATCAAAAGTGAACAATTTACATTGATTAGTCTAAGCACATAAGACTTAATGTGAAAATACGCTATGGGATCAAATCTGATTGTGACCTTCACTCCATACCTTTTCTAAAAGCATATGCGACCAATCGCAGAAAAATAACCTCCAATTTTGGTAGTGAAGTTCATGGAAAAACACAATGCAAAATGTGGCGGCAAGTCTATGACTGATACATTATGCAATACAATCACATTGGGGAAAACATGAAAAGTGAGGATTAGATCCTTTATGACTCAAATAGTTGTCACTATTGTCCCATCAAATTGTACTAATCCTCTAGAGATGACTTCATCCTCGAAGGCCTAGATGATCAGCTATTTATTTGGGCATTATAGAACTACTTTCCCCAGAATCAATCATGGAATTATGATCAATTTTTCCCCAATGATTAATAAAACATAGAATGGGGGAGGTCTCGTTTCTTACCTTGTTTCTCTCAATGGTTTCCCCCAAGGTTGATCTCGTATTGGTAAGAACTTTCTCTTCTTTGGTTAGGGGTTGATTTGAGCTTGACCAATTGGCCATAATAGTCTACAATAGATCCCTCTACCCTAGAATGGCTAGTGACTCCCATAGTGAAATGTTCACACTTGTCTTCTTCATTTGCTCAATGATATTAAATGAGCTATCCTTCGTTGCCCCTTCCTGGCACATTTTCCTCTTACATGTGCGTTGTTACAACTGGTGTGTGAATGGATTTGGGAGGTGGCTTGGATTGCATTTACATGTTGAGAGTTATATTTTGAATGCCAAAACCTTGTGGAGTAATGGAGGATTGAGGGTTAATAGAGTTTGGTTGTTGTCCTGCTCCAATATTTCTCTTCTTGGACAAGTGTATTGGCAGCTATATTTTGAGAAGGAGCCCGATTCATTCACACATAAGTATTCAACTTTCCAATTAACCAAAAATATAGTTTCACTTGGAGGTCCCTCTTGTTGAGACCATTTCTATAGTTTTTCTTCTTGGCTAGGTTCTTATGACACACCAATGGTTTACACCATCAAATATTTATTTAGTGCACCATTGAAGCACATTGATTGATTATGTGGTTGAATGGGAAACACCAATCATAGTCATGTACCATATTATTTTTTGCTAGAACCAATGCCCTTGATATTGAAGCTATGTTTTGATCATATGACCCGAAAGGTCTTGCAATTTGAGGATGTCCTTAGTGTTGACTCGAGTTGCATCCCGAGTTGGTGGTCTATTTTCCGATACGAGGGTCTAGCCCGATCACGAGCTCCGAGGTTGATATGGCCTAAAATCTCGAACCTTTTGTATTTTGATGGTTATTATCTCATTCCTCAAGTTTTGAAGTTGTTTCATAACTTCCTGAAGCTCCTTTGATGTGTTAGATGATGAGGTAGAGGCATCAACTAAACTTTGACTCTTGGGAGTAGGTACACGACCTAATGTGGGTGTTTTTTGGTACTTGGGTTTCCTAATTTGAGGTATAGAGGTATGGATGGCCTAGAGAAAGCTATTCAGCCTAAATTAAACAATTTGCAACTCCTATGGAAAGGCTATAAGCTGTAAGTAAGGTTTTTACTTCCCATTGATTGAATCATTAAAGCAATATCATAATTTAAAGTTGTAAGTATAATAAGGCACCTTCTTCTTTGGGATTTATTATCGCTGGAATCTTGTCCTAGGTCCATTAAAATATGAGGTTGAAATCTTTCAACTCGCTTGTGCGGATCTCTCTTGATTGTTGTTAGTTTCTCCAACAAGGATAGGTTATCTCCTTTTTCTCCAAACTAGTCAAGAAGATCTCCGCACATATGGTCCCAAGTTTCAAAAGAGCCTTTTGCTAGGCTTCTGAACCATTTCGAAGCTTTACCCTTGAGTGAAGAGGCTAGTAACTTGATTGTAATGTCCATCTCAATGATCTCATGGATTGTACAAACATTTGTAATATCTTGAACGTGGTCACTAGGAGAAGTTTGGTTTTCTCCAGTGAAATATGGGATTCTCTTTAATGTTGCCACCAGGACTAGATTTTGTGCATTCATAGTGAGTGGGATGCTACCAGTGAAATTGACATAAGAATTTGGCTGTGCTATCCTAATTGGCTTGATCACACTTCTTGATTGAAATAACAACCTACTAGGAGGAGGTGTTGCTATGGCTCTATTTGGTTGAGATGGAGACCTCTCGGACTCTTATTCATCTTCTCCTTCTATCAGAGACAAGTGCGGGTGTACAAATTATCCCTCTTCTCTAGTTCTTGACCTTGTTTGTATCCTTCTCATGAACTTGGGAATCTTGGACTACTAAAACTAGTGGATTTTGTTCCTTTTGGAGTCATCGATGTGCATTTTTATAGAACTTCTTAAAATCTATAATCATAGCAAGTGCATATCGATCTTACAAGTAATAAAGATGGAGAGTTCTTAGTCCACATTGGGCATGCAAAACTATTAGTGCAAAATCACAACACCCCAAATGACTTCTTAGATTTGGTATTTAAAACCTGACATTTGATGTGATTCACATAACATTGAGTTTTCCCCAAAGGTGTGGGAATTTGCGAATGGGAAAACTCTCTAGATTAAGGTGGTTCATATTCCTTTGTCTAGGTGTATATGTGAAATTTGCAAAGGATTTATTTATAGACCTAATCTAATATTGCTAAAGAGACAAGGATGAAAAGAATGCAAGAAATTAAAACTAAGCTAACTTGGGTTAAACACAAGCAATGATGAACATTTTTTTTGTTGATAGGTGCAAACCAAAAATGCATACAATAATCAAGTATAGATAACCAATTTTGCAATGAAAGGCCGGATGAGAGAAATGAAGATAAGAAAGGGTCAAAAATCAGCCACATACATGTATTATTACTCTATAGATTTGATACAATGCGTTTACAAAATGGCCAAAAGGTAGAAAACGTGTTGCGATCTAATGGAAAGTCCGAAACTCGAAAATTTGTTTTCCAAAGGAAAAGGGGAGACTGAAATTAGAAGAATGTCCAACCCTTTATAATGAGTTCTAACCCTACTTTTATAGATTCAACACGAAGGGATAAAGAGAGAGAAGTGGGAACAAAAGTTCAAAGTTCAACCACCATCGCTATCAATGGCTCTAGCCAAATCCACCCCCGAATCTATATTAAGCGCATCAATTATTGGTTTGGTAGATCAATGGAGGAGGAAACATCGGATCGGATCGAATCCGATCTAGGTTTTGGGGTAAATAGATCTTGCATTAATGGCTCAAAGACGTCTCTCCATTTTTCTCCCACCTAACCTCTCCAAACTTAATGTTTTAGATCTTCATGGTGTAGATGAGACCGATATCTTTCAATGGTGCTATATTTTCTAAATTTCAAGCCCCGATTCGAAAGATATTCCCCTTGAAATTTGAATCGGGTCCATATAAAATAGGAGGAAAATCAGTTCAAAAACAACCCCTTTTGAAACTAAACACGTCGAGGGATAGCACATGTCTAAGGGAAGCCTCTATATTTTACTTTTGGAGTGGCGTGGGGTGACACGTAGTTTCCTCTCGTGACCTACATGATTTCCTTATGTTTTTTTACTATGTCCTTTGCTTAGTGGGGGTATATCTCGACGTAGGGACACGCGGTGACCTAGCGATTGCTTGGAAACCTCTCTTTAATTATGATCTTGAACTAGCACCATTTTGACACTTAGCACTCTCCACCAAAGATATCATAATGCATTGACTATTCAACCTGACTTTGTCCCCTTTTTGAGACTGGATGCGTGGAGGCTTCAAACTCACTTAAAAACCCGATCAATATGTTACTTTCAAGGAGCGTCAAGTTGACACTTGCAAGAATCTGCGCAGGTATTTGGACTTTTCAACAACCTCCCTCTTACCTTTTCGGACCTTGGACTACATGGCAAGCTAGAAATCATTTGATTCTTCACTTTTGGATTTATCGTTAGGGATGCCGAGCTGATGTGTGGTAGCCTCTACTTTCATTCCTATTCTTATTCTTTTTTTAGGCCCACCCCGTCCATTGTTTAAATTTTGGATTTTACTCTACCTCCATTGATCGAAAATGGTACTTAATTTTTTTAAGTACTTAGAAAATTTCCAGATTTTAAAATTTACAGACTCAACATTGATCTTGAGTTAATTTGATCTAATTTTTAGGTGTCTTGAAACCCAAATCCTTAACTCTTCCAAAAAACCAATTAATCTGAATTTTCAACTTTAAGTGAAAAGCTTAAATCTAATACAAATCTATTTTACTTCACAGTTGAGTTTTAATCATACACTCAAACTGACATTTGAATCTAAGCCGATAAGTGTATTCAAATCTTGTTGTGGGTTATGGATACTGAAAGTTCCTTCAATCCATTTACTCTAGTTTTATAATTATTTTATCAATTAATAAAATTAATCCAATGATGAATTTCAACTGATAAAAAGCTTCAAAACATTGAAATGCACAAATCCACAATATAAGAAATTGATAACGGAGTTCAACCAAAGGCTACATCTCTAGATTCACAGAAAGTGAATCGATCCATTAAACATCTAATGAAGTAAAATATCCCTTCAATCTTGAATTAAGATACCATTATACCTGAAAATGATGTGATTCAAACCTCATGGAACTCAGAATTTACTAGAATCATTCTCAAGTTCATATGTGGATCATACATAAAGTATTTCTTCCGTTTGTTCCCCGTGCAAATACGTTCAAAAAAATGTCTACAAATTGAAATATACAAGACCTATAGAAATAAGGTTGAAATTTATAGAAACTATAGGAAATTATTAAAAATTCCCTTGTTAGTTCATGGTCCGATTTGGATGAAGTGGATGCAAAATACAGATCTTTGCTTCCCCACGTGCTTGTTCTCTTAAACTGCGATGGAAAAACGCCCACACATGAAACAAAAGTTAATTTTATGGAAATCTCTCATAATTTTGAACAACTTTCATTTTTACACCAAGTTCTAATTCAGACCAAAAGTTCCTCGAAAATTGTGATCTCTACAAACTGGTCCTTCACTGTCCCCCTTCCAACCTACCAAAAGCTTCCTTTAAATAGATGTGATCTCCTTCTCTATCACTTGCTACAAAGTTGCGGCTTGGTAAGGTTGATTACTATTTTGGCATAGGTCAAGGGTTCAAATTCCCCTTTTATAGTTTAAGGTGCCCAATTTAGCCATTGACCCCACGTTTGGTGGGAAAGAGATAAGATAAGCCTTAAAATAGCTTTTTCACCATAAAGTCCTCCTTATACCATGGGATTTCAATTTATTCACATGAAATGGATTAAATAATTTTTACAGTTATTTTTTAAATCTAAATCCACTACAAACCTTCCAAGTGTCACACCCATAATATGCCATTTGTCCATGTTAGAGTGTGCCACATCATCATTTGACCACAACTTTGACTATGCATATCTTTCGCATACGAACTCATATTTGGTCTATTTAAAATGCATCAGAAAGCTTGCGATGAGCTCTATACCATGGAACTAATTTTGAAACATTACAATACCATCAATTTTTCTCATCACCAACTACCACGTGTCACCCTGTCATTGGTCCACTAGTTGACCTATTGACCAGAGTTGACCTGTTTGGAGACCCATCTTTGACCGGCAATAGAATTTGCATATGGACTCGCTTTTCGGAGTTCAATACCATCAGAAAGGTATCAATAATCTGTTCATCATGGTCTAATTTTATGGAAGTTTAGGGAAAATTTTCATAGTTAAAAATCCTCCAGATCACTCCTCCTCAGTAAGAGTATTTTGACCTCAAAATGGAAATTCACTTTGCTGAACTGTACACACGTTATCTACAGAATAAAAACATAGAACCTAGTTTATAGCATGGTAATTTTTCCATAAAAATTACAATAATCAAATGCCAATAATAGTAATATAACCCAATGGCTTGAACTGTAACTAATATGACACTGTAACTGCCATATTCCTCTGTACATCCTGATCCTGCACTCACCACTGTCAACAATGCAAATGTAACCTGCACTCATAACTTGTTAGTGCAAAACTTGTACATACCATTTGCAAATATACCTAATAGTTACAAATATTAAGTCTATCAATAAGACTTACAAATGTACAAATGTCATGCATAATAAACAAAAAGTTTGTATAAGTTTATGCACTTACAAACAATACCTACATGCCAAAAATTGCACAATAACAATATTTTAACTACAATACACATAGACATCTTACCAATGATCATGCCCACCGAATCGTACATACTGCAGAAAAATGAAGTTGTAAAACCATTAAAAAAGAAAATTACATCAAGTATTTTAAACCTGTCACCTGATTATTTCCTCTTTACGATACTTCACCAACACCAAAGCAGAAAAATAAATTTTGTACTTATCCTTTTCACAATTTAGTAGGATTTCCAAAACTACCTTTTTAGTTTGCATGTATTCCATAATCAACTATGCAAACATAAAACTGATAAATTGTTTACCCACTTTACTCAACATACTATCCTTTTTAGGGGGTTGATTCAATTCAATTTTTACCGGTGCCACCGAAGTGGTCAAATTAGTTGGTTTAAAAATTTATCCTTTTTAACAAACTTTAATTTTTGTTCTGGATGTAGCTTCCAACATTTACCAATTTCATGACCTTGTTTATTACAATGATCACAAAACCTTTGATCCATTTTTTTAGGATCCACATTTTTAGGAACCTTACCTTGACTACTCTTAGCCGAGCCTGGGTTAGGAGAATGCATTTTCTCAAACTATTCCATTATGGATTTATACTTCCTACACTTGGCCACACAATGATTAGATAAACCACATAATGTGCACGGATAACTATTCAACATAGCTTGAAAATTATAGCCAAATTTTTCTAGTGTAGATAAGGGATCAATTTGTTTACCTTTCATTTTTTAGCAATGGTAAACCGAAGGTGGGGGGATTTCTATACCTCTCTGTGGTGAATTATTACCAGATCCTCCTGATGAGGATGAACCACCTGATGCTAGTGGGGATGACTCTTTGCTGTTAGAAGCTTTTCTTCTTCCAGCGGTCTTGGAGTTCTCTCCAATTTCCATTTCCCCTGCACTAGCATATCCCAGTCCTGCATAACGAGGTCTCTCCTCAACCAAGATTGGGTTAGTTATACCTTGGTTATTCTTACCAAGGTTAATTCCATTAAAACCCATGTTATTCAAAATTTTAGATCCTATACCTTTAGTGTGCTTTTCAAATTCACCGAGCACTATAGTAGAATCCAAATTAGCTTTGGGTGAGGAATTAAGTGTTGTCATACTTACTATGCACTCATCTATCATATTGGATGCATCAACAATAACTGGTACCTTGTTAGGTCCATCAATTTGCAACACCATCAAGAGCTCATCCTTAGATTCTAGCTCTTTTCTCAATGTGTCAAGTTTCTCTTCAAGAGCCAATACCTGACATCTCAGGAAGGCATTCTCTTCCTGAATTTGATGATTGCATGCTTCCAGTTCCTCAAACTTGGTCTTGTTGGACATCTTACCCATGATTCCTGCACACCTGTTCCTCCAAACTCTGCACACTGCAAATGAAATATCAAGCCCAAAATGCAAAAACCAAACTGAACCAAATCAACTGATGCAAATCAAAAGCTAAACCAGCTCTGATACCAACTTGATCTGAAAATGGTACTTTTTTTTTTCTAAGTACTTAGAAAATTTCTAGATTTTAAAATTTATAGACTCAACATTGATCTTGAGTTAATTTGATCCAATTTTTAGGTGTCTTGAAACCCAAATCCTTAACTCTTCCAAAAAGACCAATTAATTTGATTTTTCAACTTTAAGTGAATAACTTGAATCTAATACAAATCCATTTTACTCCACATTGATTTTAATCATACACTCAAACCGAATTTGAATCTAAGATGATAAGTGTATTCAATATATTGTGGGTTATGGATAATGAAAGTTCCTTTAATCAATTTACTCCAATTTTATACTTATTTTATCAATTAATAAAATTAATCCAATGATGAATTTCAACTGATAAAAATCTTCTAAAAACTGAAATGCACAAATCCACAATACAAGAAATTGATAACGGAGTTCACCCAGAAGGCTACATCTCATATTCACAGAAAGTGAATCGATCCATTAAACATCTAATGAAGTACAATATCCCTTCAATATTGACTTAACAGACCTTTATACCTACAAATGAGCTGATTCAAACCTCATGGAACTCTGCAATTTACTAGAATCATTCCCAAGTTCATCTGTGGCTCCTACAGTATTTCTTCTGTTTGTTCCCTGTGCAAATACGTTCAAAAAAATGTCTACAAATTGAAATATAAAAGACCTATACAAATAAGGTTTACATTTCTGGAAACTATAGGAAATTATTAAAAACTTCCTTTTTACTTCATGGTCTGATTCAGATCAGAAGTGGATGCAAAATACAGATCTCTGCTTGCCCCTCGTGCCTGTTCTATGAAACTACGATGGAAAAACACCTACACAGAAAAATATACAACACTTCATGCAACAAAAGTTACCTTTGTGGAAATATATCATAATTGTGAAAAACTTTCATTTTTACACCAATTCCTAATTTGGACCATAAGTGCCTCGAAAATTGTGATCTCTGCAAACTGGTCCTTCGCTGTCCCCTTCCAACCTACCAAAAGCTTCCTTTAAATAGATGTGATCTCCTTCTCTATCACTTGCTACAAAGTGGCAGCTTGGTAAGGCTGATTAATATTTTGGCATAGGCTAAGGGTTCAAATCTCCCTTCCATACGTTTAAATGCACAATTTAGCCATTGACCCCATGTTTGGTGGGAAAGAGATAAGATAAGCCTTAAAATAGCTTTTTGGCCACAAAATCCTTCTTATACCATGGATTTGAGTTTATCCACATGGAATGGATTAAATATATTTTTAAAATTATTTTTCTAAATCTAAATCCACTATAAACCTACCAAGTGTCACACCCATAATATGCCATTTGTCCCATGTTAGAGTGTGTCACGTCATCATTTGACCACAACTTTGACTATGCATATCTTTTGCATACGAACTCAGATTTAGTCTGTTCAAAATGTGTCAGAAAGCTTGCAATGAGCTCTATACCATGGAATTCATTTTGAAATATTACAGTACCATTAATTTTTTCTCTTCACCAACTGCCACGTGTCACCATGTCATTGGTCCACTGGTTGACCTATTGACCAGAGTTGACCTGTTTGGAGACCCATCTTTGACCGGCGATAGAATTTGCATATAGAATTTGTTTCTAGAGTTTAGCATACCATCGAAAAGGTCTTCAATGTTCAATTTTTGGGAAGTTTAGGGAAAATTTTCATAGTGAAAAATCCTTCGGATCATCCATTTCGGCCCAGGACACATGGGGGATTGGAATTTGTTTGAGCCTCCCTTTTTTCATTCAACTTTGGAGATGCGCCATTTAGATATTTGGTAACATTCATTGTCTCCTCCATACTTAGGAAATATTGGACTCGTTTGAACTATTGCATAGCTCAAAGATCTTGAACCTTCACTATTTTTTTTTGAGCCTCTAGCCTCTTTGACACTATCTCTTCCTGCGCGCTAACCATGCTATTCTATTTTCAAGCCTTCTTGTAACCTATTTAATGGATTTAAGACATGGATTGTTTTGAAAAATCCATTTGTGAAACTCTCCCGTGTAGGGTCGTTTGATCTTTTGCAGGCCCTACCACTTCCATTGTAGAGTCTCCCTGTAACCTATTTTGTAGGATTCAAGCATGATTTATCTGGTTCTTTCATTGAGGAGTCATGGCTGATCTAATATTTTTCTAGGGGGGAAAATATGGATAACAAATTCATCATCACCCAAATAAACATGTGCAAAATTTCCTTGGACATAATTTCTAAAATAACCCTTATTAAGGGTTGGATGGATATAAGCTCCTAAATCTAAAACCTATGATTCATCCTATTATAAAAATAAATAATAAGATCATCTTACATTATCTCTTCTACGCAATAATTGTCTCATTACCTTTGTCTGAGTTTTGATTCTCTTTATCTTTTGACTAGTGATCTTTATTTGCATGTCCTTTCTTTACATAATTCCAACAAGTAATTCCCTTACCTGTGGATTTAGATATGACATTCCATGACTTTGATTTCTCATTATTCTTACTCTTGGATCTCTCTTTCTACCTTCCTCTACTTTCTACATTCAGAGCATTCCCATATGATGATTCCTATGTACTTTTCCTATGAATTTCTTCATATAATATTATCTAACCACATACTCAAAATTCAAAAAATATTAGAAGATGTTGTATTAATAACAAACTTTACCATGTATCCCAACTATCAAGAAAAAATCATAAGAATAAGAGTTATTTCTCATCAAATAAAATATGATTCTAACCGATTTATGATAGATCGGAAATAATTCAAATGGCTAGATGTAGATCCACCTTTATGCATCTTAAAACTAATTTTTTTCATCAAATAAACTTGTTATCACTGAATCACAAAGACCCTATGCATATACTTGAACTCACGGTGTGATTGGATAACATGGGTACTATCTCCAAGTTGTGGTACTTGCTTTACTTGAGATAGACCTCCGTGAGAAAGTCCGTTCTTGCTCCTAAACTACCTACCACAATCTACTCTAATGCAGATAAGCTAACTATTCTAATCTAAATTTCAAGGGTCAGGGAGAGAGAATCTAAAAAAATACACTAAAGTTGATACACCAGAAAAGGAGGGTGTGAGAGTAGTCTCCAAATGTGTGAAATGGGGAAAGTGCACACTAGAAGATTCATGACATCACCATAAAGCAAAATGCATTCGCAAAATATTCCAAGCATACACAATGATAATGAATCC
This sequence comes from Taxus wallichiana var. yunnanensis, assembly GCA_018340775.1. Lineage (NCBI taxonomy): Eukaryota > Viridiplantae > Streptophyta > Pinopsida > Cupressales > Taxaceae > Taxus > Taxus wallichiana. Next base: position 290,011,073 of record CM031241.1, on the reverse strand, counting down.
TCAAGAACATAAAAATAACACAATATTCTTATTAAAGATCAAAGGGGTAAGAATAATGGAAAACATGCAGGGAAGAGACATCCACAAACCGGTATTTTATTGCTTCATGATATATCTTCAATGTATACAAGATAAGGGCCGGATCAATAAGGAGTCCACTCAAGGGCTGTAACACAGATCACAAAGCAATTTTGGTAGAGCTTTACTTTACCCAAAAACTCTCTTTTACAATGACCAGCCCAACACTCCAATTTATAGAAAAGTGAGAAGGAAAAGAGAAGGGAAAATGGAAATCCCGAAAATTCCTTCAACCACCTATAAGAGGCATTAAATTGAGTGAAATGGTAATACATTACTTGTAAAAGGCTTTATACTATCCCATGACCACAGAGAAAGAATGGTGACCATCTTTATTTGCATGTTCCTCCAAATTTTACAACCCAGCCACGTTTTCTTAAAAACTCAATAAATTTCTGATCAAATCTAGAATTTCTTGATTTATCGGGATCGGAATGACATTCAACATGATTTTGTGTGATTTCATTGAGAAATGCAAAAGTTCATGGCATTTTTTTTATTCGACAGGAATGAGCATTAATCTGGAGCCGAATATATTTTCTTATCAAAAATAATAAATCCAGTTTTTTTGGTGTAGAGGACATTGTGCTCATTCTAAAAAGTCCAATTTTGTGAAAATCGGAGCTCGGAGTCAAAAGTTATGGCGTTTGAAGTTTCACGGGCCAAATGTTGACTTTTTCAGCCGGCTTTTGTGTCCCCGCGTCCCTCTCGTCCCACTTGGCACAAAGTGCTGAAATTTCCCATTTTGGCTGAACCGGCGGTTCGTGTACTCTTATCTTATAATGTCTGGATTTGGGACAAATTTTCCGATTCACCTAACGCGCGCCTTTTCATCATCAAAAGTTCTCATTTCGGCTGAATTCAAATATTCGCCCAAGCTCGGGCTGCCTTAAGTATTTAACAAACTTTCCCCGCGTACCTTCAAGATGTTACTGCTTGAAAAAAACATAAGAATAAGAGTTATTTCACTTCATCATCAAATAGAATATCACGCCCTAATTCCCAACTATCCCGATTTGAGGACTAGACTTAGAAATTTTTCATGATTTTTGGCCGAGCCTTTTTTTTTTACAAATCTTACCTTCCTCGTAACTTGCTCTTTGCTTGGATAGGGGAGTTAGAAAATATGAGGGAACCCTAGAAACATGAAATTTTTGCCCGACTCTTAAAGGACTTGAGAAATATGTTTTTTCATCAAATAAAACTTTCTTGAACTTAGATATAAAATTATTGTACTTTTATTTTCCATTATTCTTACTTTTGGATCTCTCCTTCTACCTACCCCTACTTTTTACATTCAAAGAATTTCAAGATGGTGATTCCTATTTAGTTTTCCATGAAAATTTCTTCATTCAAGATTATACTAACCACGCCATCATAATTCAAAATATTATTAGTAGATGTTTATTACTCACGATCATTACAAAGGTATCCCACCTATCAAGAAAAGAACATAAGAATAAGAATTCTTTCACTTCATCATCAAACAAAATATGAACCAATTTTATTTTGATTTATAATAGATCAAAAATAATTCAAATTACTAGATGCAAATACACCTTCATGCATCTAAAATAAAATGTATTTGAAGCACTAGGTTTTTCATATAAATTAGCAAGAGATTTAATTAACTCTAATGTAGATGTCATTTCTATAATATTAGAAGCCATAGATGCCGTCAGTCTCAATCTTATAGATCCAAAATTATTTCTATCAATAATCTTCTATTCTTCATCAATCATCTTCATAGGTCTAGAATTTTCATCTAAGGGTAAGTACAAATCTCTTTGATACAGATAATCCTCAATCTACATCTTCCATAATTTATAATTTCCATTGTCTAAATTTTCTACCTCATATTTTTTTCTTCTTCCATTACTATAACTCCCACTCAATGATAAAATCCTATGTGAGTAAATCTCTCAACACACAAAACCCTCAAACAAAGATCTAATATAGTTTTTGGGGTTAACACACCATTGCCTGACAGATAATATATTAGATCTAAGCATATATGCAATAAAAGAAGATATTATACCAAAATAAATATATAAAACAAGAGATATAAATAAACATTAGATTTTACATGGTTCCCCCAATGTGGGATATGTCTATAAAGAAACAAGACAAACTATTATCCAAATATTTCAGAAGATATCCAATGAATATATATAATCTTATACACCTCTCATGATGTACATTACTCTCTTTCTCTCAAGCTTATCCTTCTTCCAATAATTTTCTCTCATAATAATTTTACACAATAATCATCAATTATCTCTCCTATTTCTACTCTAACCCTAGCTACCAAGCTATATATACCTTATATAAACTTAGGGAGCTTAGGAATGTAATTAAAATCAATATATGTTCATTAATACTAAAATTAGATCGATTCCCATGAATTAAATAAAACACTCATGCACAATGACTAATCGATGTCACTTATCCCTAAATGATGGAGGTTCCTTCTTTCTTGACTGATATCATTCCTAGGTGACTTATTTTGTCCCTAAATAACCGATTCCGGTTATTGTGTTTTCAGCAAGTTGATAGAGCATTTTAATCTTAAGTAATTGAGATCCACATCTCATTAGGAAATCCTTTGTGTCGTTTCGACTCAAACCGTGTCTCATACAATTTGTTGAAGAGATCTATGTACTTTGATAGATTTTAGGGAAATCCTATGCCATTGGATGGAGAAGTGTAGAGAGGCCACCCATTGTAACCCCTAAGCCTAAAACCACTCTGCAAAATTACCGAAGGACACCATATCCTATTATAGTTGTTGTGTATGGAGTTCATGGTAACTTACTAGTTGTGTGTGAACCAATGTAAATGTGTTTTCTTAATAGAAAATCCATAATGATTCCCCCACTATTTGGGGTGTATGTGATTACCATAGAAGGAGAATGTGGCCTCAGAAAAGGACCAACCATATTCTTACCTTGTAACAAACATAGCCCTACAAGGGAAGAAGGGAAAGAACTTAGTAGATACCAAGGAGCACACAAAAGGTAATGGTTAGGAAAAGAAAGTGTTATTCTACAAAAACATGTATGAAATCAATGTAAAAATGCAAAAATGTAGGAAAATTACTAATCATAGTAGTGTAAACATGCAAGAAATAGGAAAAATACCACACAAAGCATGGGTCACAACTAAGGGAAATCACCCAATATGTTGTAAGACACTCAATAGAATCCTGTAAATATAGAATCCTGCAATACAAGTGTTGTACATGAGACAACCATTAGTATGTTAGGATGATAACCAATATGTCAAAAATGTGTATGATCAAGTAGTAAAAGATAATAAGTACAAAATGAAACAGTATGACTTGTATAAGTCAAATTTGGATGCCCCCAGTGACCAGTATTGGAAGGGTAGAAGGTCAACAACCATGGTGCATGTAGAGTTAGTTGTAATCACACTCAAAAAATATGTGAATGTGGATGTGTGTATGATAATGAGATATAGGAAAGTAACCTAACATGTGTAGTAAAGTGATCATGCAAAACAATAGAAAGAAAAAGTAATGGCTACCAAGATAATGCACTATTTTGTGGATGGATGGAATGGAATGTAAGATGGAATGATAGTAGAAATGTGCCCCCCGAGTGGATGCAAGTGTATGTCATGAGGTTCATTTTATTTTCCCCCTTAGAATTCAAGAATGAACCAAAATGAGAGTGCGTCATTGCGAAATGGTGAGTAGTGTCATGATATCTAGTGGGTTATAATGAGTGTGTATATGTAAGGGTGATGAAATGTGATATACGTGGAGATGTGCATGGACCCTATAGCATAAGATGTATACCAATACTTTGTTAAATAGAAAAGTGGTTATTTATCCCTAATCATATATCACTATGGGAAGAATGGGATTACGAGAATAAGTAGGTTATTGTATATCGAATGTACATGACATGATAAACAAAGGAGTGATGATTTGTCCCTAAGTGTATATCACTACATGATGGTAGAAGAAGGTGAAAATTTATCCCATAGCATATGTCACTACAAGATGGGTGAGGAAGGTATATAAAGCATGTATGATTATGTGGTGGACAATGAATGGTGGTGATTTAGCACTAGGTGTATGCTACTAAGTGATGAATAGGATAAATGATGATGTGATAGAGTAATGTAGGATGATAACTAAATATGATGAAGGGAATGATGATTTAACCTAAGGTGTATACCACTACGAGGTGAGTATGATGAATAATAAGATGACCTAAGATGATAGAATATGTGATTATAGGAGAGAAGAGAATAATGGAAAAGTGATGAGGAGAGTGGTGATTTAACCTAAGTTGTATGCCACTACGTGAGATTAAGATGAACGATAATTTGAGGCTGAGTGAATGATATAAGAAATGGAAAAGATGAAAGGAGTTGTGATTGAACCTAAATGTGTATACTATGTGATTACAGATGTGGGTGTATATATAGCAAAGACCTTGGGTAACTAGTATGATGAACATGGTATGATGGCATGACACATATAGGGAATTTCCATTTGATTGGTAAACCATCGGAGTTGAGTATGGACCAAGGAAGTAGAGTGCGCTATAGGGTGGTGATTGTAGTGAGTAGAATATAATGTAATATAGGTGACCGAATGGTCGTTAGGACATGTAGACGGGTAGTAGAATGTAGAATGTGTGATGATAGGTGTAGATAGGATATGTAGTGATAAAATGTAAAGCTAGACCCATAGATAATGTAATGTAGCATAAAGATAGAATATAAGGATGAAATAATAAAACTAGCCTCACAGATAATGATGACTAGTGTAGGATAAAGTGTATGCGATGTATAATGTAATAGTAAAAGTAGGTGGAAGATCAATATAGGATGATAGAATATGTAGTGTGTGTAGTGAAGTGCGTGGGGTTCAAAGATAAAGGTAATACCTCAACATTTGAGTGTGAACCGAAGAACAAGAGTGTGTCATATGGTAAGGAGGGTGGTATTATACATGAGAAAGGATTCCTATGGAAAGGATTAAGATGTAGGGAAAATATAGAATGTAAGGCTATGAAATTATGAGAAGATAGAGAGAGGGTGGGATGTGATGTATTATGCCCCCAAGTGTGTCATAATGATAAATTAACTAATAAAGGAGAAGGTTTGAGGTTCCTCGGTTTGGTGGTAGTGAGGATGAGAATGAAAGACCTTGTTCTAAGAGCAAAGTACGATGTAGGAGAGACGTTGTGTTGGGAAATGTAGTCTATACGCATGTCAAGGGTAAATGTAAGTTGACTATCATGGTCTAGTTAAATGTGTTGATGATGGAGACCATGACAATGTCACATGGAGAGGGGATTAAGATGTGAAAGGAATAAATTGAGGTGGGGATCGATGCCATGAGGCATTGATTGTTCTAGGGATAAGCCTATGGTGGCACATAGAATTGAGAGAATGGGTAGGTTGTAGATGCGGAATTTATATAGGAAAATTAGGAATAGAGGGTGCTTTAATGAACATAGAATGTGATGAGTTTTGAGAGGTAGAGGAAATGCTAGAAGGTTTAGGAGGAGAGACTAGTAGTAGAGCGGTAGGAGGCATTCCATTAATGGAGATAACTTTGTTGTCATAGATAAATTTAAGGCATAAGTGGTTTGATAGAAAACAATAGCTTGGGATATACATATCCAATTTACGTCAATAAGTAGGTCACACTTATTGGTGGTTTGATTAACAAGGTAAGGTATGAGAAGAGTTAGAAGACCAACAATGATAGGTAACTTGGCGACACCATACATTCTTTTGAATGGGAAGTCAATTTGTGAGGAAGGGTAGCCAATAGAACGTAAGAAAGACAAATAACATGTACTAATAGGGGAAGATGGATCGACCTTAGTGTTCTTGATAGGGGTTAAAGAAATAGAGGACTATATGTATAAATTATGAGATCAGAATGTAGCATGATATTCAAAGTGTCGAGAAAGAGATAATTAGTGTGGGTGTGGTAGTGTGACAACTAAGTTGAGAGGTTCAGGGAAAGTAGACGATGTATTATGCATATAGTTAAAATATGAATCGATGTTCTTAGGATCGTGTTTGGGTAGGGGTTGTTAAATATTTGAAGTATTTTACTATCATTGGTAGAGGTAGATGAGGTAGGTTCAATAATTTCAAGATGGCCACCATTAAGTAAGTCTGGAATGATATGTCGAATCTTGAAACATTGATCAATGGAATTTTCCAACGCATTGATTATAATCACGGTGAAAATGGTCATCAAAGCTACACTCTTTGGGGTGGGATGTGTCAAGTTGCTAAGGTTGTGGGGGAGTAATAAGGTCACTATTAATGAGTTGTGGTAGCAAGATACTAAGTGACATACTAAGCTTCAAAAAGGATGCGGTATGGTTGTGGTGTAGTTCCCTAGTAGTGGAGTCTGCATTGAAAGTAATTTGTGGGTCATTAGATTTAGGTGTGGGTTCCTTGAAGAGATTTTTGGTTGCCATGTAGGCTCAGGAAGAGGATGTATCCTGGTATTTTAGGTTTCCTATGGAGACAAGTTTAGTCTCATGCAACTTGATAGCGTAACAAAAGTGGTTGAATGAGGGATAGCTTCAAATTGTATGATATCTTGTAGAGGTGGTAAGAGACTATGGATAAATATAACTTGGAGCTCATAATCTACGAGTGGATTATTCATCTTAGCTAAGTTGTGTTTGTAATGCAAAACATAGTTGAAGAAATTTTCATTGAGTGTTTGTTTGAGCTATGATATTTGTGCATAGGAAATAGTGGAGCTGATATTGATAGATAAATTAGTAAGAAAGAAATCTATGAGATGATTAAGGATACACATCGAAGGAATGATGAGGTCATAGAACTACCGCATTGCATAAACCTATAGACTACTCAAGAACAACTTAGTGATGATAGTATGATCATTAGCATAGTTGAGACTAGTGACGTGGAAATCACGGAGATGCTCTTGCTAGTCACCATGGCCTTTAAAAATTGGAAACTTTGGGAAGATGAAGTTATGAGGGAATGGGTGAGTATATATGAATGGTGCAAATGGAGAATGCAACATAGAAGTAGAATTGGGTTCAGAGGGTCCTTTACAAGTAGTAACTTGTAACTAGTGGATTTAATTTTGGAGGTCACGGTATAGTGATGCAAACTAAGGGGAATTAGAGGAGGAACCAACAGGATATGGGAAGCACCCCGATGGTTTGAAATAGGGTGAGAAGAAATGTATGGTGTGGTGACCATATGAGCGGAGGAAACATGTAGGGATGCCTCACGAGCTCACCGAGCCTTGAGTAAACCATGCATGAAATTAGGGAGATGAGTGGGATTCTCGGGTAAGGCCGGATACATTTTTTTATAACATTGAGCTATTGTTGGTCTGATTTAGTATCCTCGTAGTAGGAATTCTCACTATCTCGTGGTTTGTTTCATGAAGGGAGACTCGGGTAGATGTGTCTAAGGGGTTTTCAGTGGTGGTAGACATAGGTATGTCAACCATAGGTTGAGAAGGGTGATAAAGGGAAGAAGAAAGCTCACAATAATGGAGAGGTCCAAAATGACTACTTGAAAAATGGGCATAAACAAAAATGGAAGACAAGTTCACCAAAATGATTAGCTAATTTTGGACTTGGGACCTTATATAAGAGGTAATAGTAAAAGTAGTTAATATATGTAGGAGGACTAAAAAAATGTAATAAAAGTAGTAGATACCATAAAGAAATATGTAATAAATACAAATGAACCATTCAAAATGAAATTAAAACCTTAATGTGCAAAAGGAAAAAGGGAAACGACTTAGCCGATTGATGGTGACTATCACAAAGTTGTGGCATATCTAGAACCGCAACTCGAAAGTGCAAACAAATATTAAGAGGCCCTACAGAGGGTAGATTTTGACTTTCTAAAGTGACACAGTTCTGGGAGTGTAATGGGGTGCACGAGGTCCCATATTCTATATTATGGGTGTTGGGAACTATGAAAATTTCAAGATCTTTCTTCATCGAGTGTCAAAAGAAGATAAGTAACCCTACCTCTCACACAAGAAAGAATAAGGGGTCAGATTGACCTTAGCCTCCAAACCGTTGGACTTATCATTGAGAATTGCGCTAAATTTCTGACCTTGATGTAGTTCTGGTAAGTGTGTGTGTTTTTCAAGCCCTAGGTTATGTTGTTCCAGTCACACTTTGTGAAATAGAAAGCTATAATAGCTATAGAATATGTAGATAGTATAATATAATGAATAGAATCCCTCCTCTAAGAATGTGTGTCATGTAGACTTCATATCTTGAATGTATGGTAATAATTGGATGCAAATGATGTAATAGATGCAAACCTATATGGAGTGATAATAGTGATAGGATGTAAATACCTAGGACACTCATTATGGTCTTATAATCTTTATATTTATAGGGCTCTCAAGTTCAATTTCGCAATTAATCCCAAAAATGCCAATTGAGGAAAATATAAAGATGACCAATGGGTACAAGTTACCCAAAAAGGAAGTAAAGAGGCTAAGCATATATCGTGGTACCTGTGGTTGGACTAGCATGCCTTGGGGTGCCCTAGTACAAGGTGGGGTGCACATAATTTGGACTAGAATATCAAGGAAGTTTTTGAAATGGGTAGATAGGTAATAGGTAATAGGAAATATGCGAGAAAGAAAAAATGAAATATAAAATAAATATGATGTAAAGGTAGGATTAATGGGTACTGTGTACACTTGAGAACCTTCTAAATAGTAGAATAATACTAGGCAAAATATTCTCTATAGTGTATGATTTTATGTGTTCAAGGATTAAGGAGATGAATAAAACTATAAAAAATGGGGTGGTACACAAAAAAAAGTGAGGTCTTCACTGAGGAACATGCACAATATAATGATAATAAATTAAATAAAACATGATCCAATGGGTTTCAACTAATCACAAGGAAAACACTTTTCTATTGAGGGACTGATCACAACAACTAGGAATATAATTGCACACTAAAACTAGTAGAAAACACCTATTTACAGCAAGGTAAATAGCATAAGCAAGCTTAATTAATTAAGGGGATGAAATTCACAAGAATGACTACTTTAATACACACAAATGTAAATAAATGAAAACGTAATTAAATGATTCTCATTCAACATAAATGTTTTCCTATAGCTTCAGTACTCAATACATCGAAAATTCCTCTCCCGCACTTTTCCAATGTACACAATAAATAGCTAAATTATTCAATCAACCCCTAAAAATAGATTGTAGTCTAACTATAATCGCATGATAATTTTATTCTTTTAAAATGAATAAATAATAAGGCATAAAATTAGATGTGGTTACATGAGGCAAAAATAGCCTCGTAATTCAAATTTTGCACTCTCAATCAATCTGCATTAACTTCTAAATCATCCTTCGCATGAATAGTATAGACCCCTTAGCAATATTAAGGTAATTGGATTAATAATTATCCAAAGTTTATTCTTGGACCTCTCGCATGGTAATATTTTCTTCTTTCTAACTTATGTGACACACCGTGAAAAGATAACTTGTCTCTTCTTCAAAAATACTATTTTGTCTTTTCTACAAAAGACCCTTTTCGCACTATGTGTATAGTTTCTCACTATTTTTGCAACTTGGCTAATAATATCCCCCACATGATAATGATAGTAATTCAAATCATGTAAAAGAGGAATATTTCCTTTTATCCCTCCCATGAAAATTTTAATAATTCATAAGCATTACAAAATTTGATTCATGTGGACATATCACAAAAAGGTAATTATTTTGTCCCCTTTGTAACCACCCCACATTGTGGCATATGGCACATTTTACTTGCTTAACCAAACCAAGGTTGATAATTAGTATTGATTGAAACCTGGCAAAGTCATGTGGTTAGGTAACAACCCTAAACTATTATCATTTGAACTTTGCATCTTTTGATATTTTTGTGAGGCGGAAGTTTTGGAGGAATATTACTCTAGAAGTTTGTGCATCTTTAACAAGGCTTCCATTATAGTATTTGAATCTCCTTTTCAGATTCGAGTATCCATGGCTGTGACAAGGGCTCTAAGTTGTGGGTTGGGCTTTTATTTGCTACTAAAACTTGTAATATTTCACCCGATCTATTATTCTAATGTGACTGGATTTACTTATATTTCCAATATGCCTCTACTGAAACTCTCTTTATGGAAATGTCAAACTTTAAGGATCTTCTGAGTGAGGGATTTTTGAGATCTGAGTTTTCATAATTTTTATGGTAAGATTTAAAAGTATTTTCTCTTGTATTGTGTTTCCATAGCACTACTTGCCGATTTCTAGCAGTGTAAGTGTGTGGCTTCCATGTATGAGATTTTGAGTTCAATGTTACTCTAGTTTTATGGGTATTTAACTCTATGTTTCCTTTTCATAAATTATGAAGATCCTGTTCATGAGCCCAACAATTCATTTCTCCTTGTATTATGGGTTGAGATTTTTTTGTGTTTTTGATAAAGGAACATGGAACTGTTATTGTTCTTTTATTGTGGGTCGAGTTTTATAATACATTAGCATTCTGTATTTTTGAACAAACTTCATTTTTACAACATGTATTTTTCATTTGAGCTCATGATGCTTCTATAGCTCTCGCTCAAATGCTTGGTAGATATCTCTTCGCTACCCCTGTTGCATTTGATGTTAGCGTTAAATCTCTTTTTCATCGTATTTTGTTGTTAATGTTTTTATATGGACGTAAAAAATCATGATGATTTTCTAAAGGTATCCCATTGTTTGGGATTTTTTTTTTTCCCCTTCGTATTGTATCTCGCCACATTTACCTTTGAATTTGGGTCATCCCCTTTTGTTGTCGTATTTTAAATTTTCAAGTGGTTCTCTAGATTCTATAACCAATGTTGGGGTTTAGCTCTACATTTTTTTTTCTCAAACCCTAGTTTCAAACATTTTTGGCCCATGTTGGAGGTTCATTGTGGCCTTTTCCTTATCTTTATCCTAATTTCTCGAACTATGAATTGATTCTATATGGCTCAAACAAGGGCTTCAAGAGTTTTTTTATATTAGTTACCTCGAACACTATTTTCCAATTAGATATGATCCTCTCTTTACTTGTTTAGGCCACTGATTTATAGTTTTGAGTTTACAATGGAAAATAATGATACATTAACATGCACTTATTCCATAAAATCACTCATTTGTGTTGAAACCTAGGTCTATAAATTTTTAGTATATTTTTCGTTGCCTCGAGGAACCTAACTCATCATTGCTAAATATTTTAGGGATTGAAACATATTGAATTAACTATGGTTTTGTGTTTTGATTCTATCTGGATTTGGCATTTATGATTCCCTATCCATATCTGGTCTTGTTTCAAATCTCTTTAGCCCTAGTTATCTATTGTATGATTTTTATCAACATGTTTTACCCTTAATGGCTCTTAGAGATCTGAAATGGATTAATGATGTCAAAATTTTCTAGCTAAAGTTTGATTGAGCCCGTATTTCACATCATAATGTCAAACTTGACTCTAATTTTTTTTCTCCATGCAATAGACAAATGAAAATAAATGAAAAGGAAAATAAATGATTCTCATTCAACGGAAATGTTTTCTATAGCTTTAGTACTCACTACATAAAAATTCCTCTCTTGTGCTTTTCCAATGCACACAATAAATAACTAAATTATTCAACCAACCCCCTAAAAATAGACTATAGTCTAACTTTGCTTGTATGATAATTTTAGCCTTTTAAAATGAATAAATAATAAGGCATAAAATTACATGTTGTTACATGAAGCAAAAATAGCCTTTTAATTCAAATATTACACTCTCAATCAATCTACATTAACTTCCAAATCATCCATCGCATGAAGAGTACAAACCACTTGGCAATATTAAGGTAATTGGATGAATAATTATCAAAAGTTTATTCTTGGACCTATGCATGGTAATCTTGTTTTCTTTCTAACTTATGTGACACTTGTGCATGAAAAAGGTAAATTTGTCTCTTCTTCAAAAATACTATTTTGTCTTTTCTACAAAAGGTCCTTTTGGCACTATGTGCATACTTTCTCACTATTTTTGTAACTTGGATAATTTTAATATCTCCACATGATAAGGATAGTGATTCCAATCATGGAAAAAGGGGAATAATTCCTTTTATCCCTCCCATGAAAAGCTTAATAATTCATAAGCATTGCAAAATTTGATTCATGTGGACATATCACAAAAACGTAATTATTTTGTCCCCCTTTGTCACCACCCAACCTTTTGGCATATGGCACATTTTACTTGCTTAACCAAACCTAGGTTGATAATTAGTATTGATTGAAACTTGGAAAGAGTGATGTGGTTAGGTAACAACCCTAAACTATTGGCATTCAAACTTTGCATCTTTTGAGGTTTTGGTGAGGCACAATTTTGTGGAGGAATATTACTCTATAGAAGTTTATGTGTCTTTAACAAGGCTTCAATTAGAGTATTTGAATCTCCCTTTCATATTTTGAGTCTCCATGGCGGTGAAAAGGGCTCTAAGTTGTGGGTTGGGCCTCTATTTGCTACTAAAACCGGTAATATTTCACATGATCTATTATTGTAATGTGACTAGATTTGTTTATATTTCCAATATGCCTCTCCTAAAAATTTGTTTATTGGAAATGTCATTTTTCTAGGCTCTTCTGAGTGAGGGATTTTGAGATCATAGTTGTCACAATTTTGATGATAAGATTTAAATTTTTTTTCTCTATATTGTGTTGCCATAACACTACTTGCTGATTTCTAGCAATGAAAGTGTGTGGCTGCCATGTATGATATTTTTGAGTTCAATGTTACTATGGTTTTATGGGTATTTACCTCTGTGTTTCCTTTTCATAAATTATGGAGATACTTTTCATGAGACTGAAAATTCATTTCTCCTTGTATCATGGGTTAAGCATTTTTTGTGTTTTTGTCAAAGGAACATGGCACCGTTATTGTTCCCTTATTGTGGGTCACCTTTTATAATACATTAACATTTTTTATTTCTAAACATAATTCATTTTTACACCATGGATTTTTCATTTGAGCTCGTGGTGCTTCTTTAGCTATGGCTCAAACTCTCTAGTAGACATCTCTTCACTACCCTGTTGCATTTGATGTTGGCATTAAAAATATTTTTCGTCGTATTTTGTCATTAATTTTTTTATATGAACATCAAAACTCATGTGATTTTCTAAAGGTAGCCCATTGTTTGTGATTTTTGAGTTTTCCCTTTCGCATTCTCTCGCCACATTTACCTTTGAATTTCGGTCATCCCCTTTTGTTCTCATATTTTAAATATTTGAGTCATTCTCATTAGATTCTAGAGCCATTGTTGGGTTTTAGCTCTACATGTTTGTTTTTCTCAAACCCTAGTTTCAAACATTTTTATCCCACATTGGAGGTTCATAATGGCCTTTTCCTTATCTTTATCTTGATTGCTTGAACTATGAATTGATTCTATATGGCTCAAACTAGGGCTTCAAGAGTTTTTATATTAGTTAGCTCGAACACCATTTTCCACTTAGATTTGATCTTCTCTTCAATTTTTTGGGCCACTGATTGATAGTTTTAAGTTTGCATTATAAAATAATGATATATTAACATGCACTTATTCCATAAAATAACTCACTTGTGTTAAAACCTAGGTCTCTACAATTTTACTATATTTTTACATTGCCTCAAGGAACTAACTCATCATTGCTAAACCTTTCGAGGCTTGAAACAAATTGAAGTAACTATGGTTTTGTGTTTTGTTAATATCTTGGTTTTATCATTTATGCTTCCTTATCTTGGCTTTTATATCTAGTCTTGTTTTAAATCTCTTTAACCCCAATTATCTATTGTATGATTTGTTATCAACATGTTTTACCCTTATTGGCTATTAGAAATAGAAATGAAATGGGCTGATGTTGTCTAAATTTTCTCACTGAATTTTGATTTGGCCCTGTATTTCCCATGATAATGTCAATCTTGACTCTCATTTGATTTTACTATGCTATAGACAACAAACCTCAAAAATACTTAAATAGTGTCCAATGCAAGCTCTAGTAGAACAATGTTGTAATTGTGTACACTAGATTTCTCATTAACGCTTGATATTATGCATATTTAGGGTCAATTTAACCAATAGTACCCATGCCATAGGTTGATGTGTGGGTTTTGACTATCCTGAAATTCATAAAATCTAGGAAAATCAGTTTTATTCTTGAGCATAACTGGAACATTCATAATGACTTGAAACTTTATCTTGACTACTCTAATATCCTTATCTTACATGATTATTTGATTATCAATAAAGCTTGGTCCTAAGCATGCTAGAGTTCTCTTTTTGATATTCCTTCTTTTAACATAAAACACCATCTTCATTTCTATTTTAATGGTTTGAAAATGTATATTTGAATACTTTTGTTTCCTTTCATTGCATTTTATAAATACTTAAGGTTTATAGCAGTTGTAAACATGAAATATGCACATTTTCCCCTTCATTTAACCTTCTTATGAATTTTTATCTATCTTTTATCAATCTATTGGAGATTAGAAAATGAATATTGGTTGTCTTTACCTAAAACGTTATTCAAAGAACTTGTTCGTAGCATATTCTTTCCTTTCTTCAAATGATAATCTGAGTGTCTTATTTGGCTATAATATTGTTGAATGTATGAGACTTGAATGCATTTGTTACTTTCTTCCTGTTAACATCATTGAAACACTATTAGGTGTTCTTTTTTTTTTGCTTTGTTGTAAGCTTATTCTTTTGTTTCTTTTCATATGTTGCAAGTACCTATGCACTTCATAAACAAACTAGAAAAATAAAGGCTCATATCCTTTCTTACATCTTGTAGTGATTCTATTTTATGTCTTGATTCTAAAAAAAGTAGAAGAATACCCTTATATTTTCTTATTTTAGAATACTTGTGTTCCTAAAGCTATAAAAACATAAATAAAGTTTAAACCTGGAGCTCTAACGAAAAAAAAATGTATGTCCATAGGTACTTGATTACTAGGAGCTAAAGATTATGCAATTGTGGATGATGAAGATGAAGATGGTGCTTTGAAGGTGGTGAAGATCAAGAGAAAACAACACAATCAAGAAATGATTAGATTCTTCTCTATTCTTTTTCTTATATTTTTATGTATATGTATCTTTTATCTTCAGTACATATGAGTTACATCGCATGGCTTATTTGGGAAATTGTATTTCTTTATGAATAAATGAAATTAATTTATTTAACTGAGTTCTATTTCTTTTTACATTTATTTACTATAGATCATGATTGTAGAATGAACTAAAAACTCAAAAAATAATTACTATCATTTAAACATAAAGAAATAAAAAGAAATAAATTTACTTATAACTAAAAATGTGCCTTCATCCATGTAAATAATAACTGTTTTGTTGTACTAGAGTCCAATTCTTCATATCTATTGTTATTCCCTCCTTTATCAAGGCTATGTATTAGTCCATTAGGGCTTCTACATAACTTTGATGAAGACGAGCATAAATGGTTACATATGTGAGCTATTACATTCTCGAAATAGAAAACATAGCTACATTTTTGCATTAGTGTTCACTTATCTTTATTTTATTTAGTTAGTTCCATCACATCAATCCTTCCCATCTAAAATGAAGTTTCGAGTTGACATTTTGCATGTGTACCAAAAATTTCAACATTCCTAGTGTAATTCTTTGGGATAAATCTATCCAATAACTTTAAGAACAATGCCTTAATATCGTCCATTAGGCATGTAGTCTAAGCCCAAACCAAAAATTTTCCCTTCTCTTAAAACCGACCTTTCGCAAAGAAAACTAAAGTAGAGAAAAGATATAGTAAACCATATCACATGTATGAAATGCACTTATTGAATTGAAAACTAAAGTGTGTGAATGCACTTATTGAAAGGGAAATCTTAATCTAACCTACTATAATAAGCTACATATTGAAGCTAAACAAAAACCGAAACATGCGATGAAAAATAGCTTCCTTTATTCATAACCCGAGGCCATAAATTAAGATTGGAAAAAAGGTAATATGAAGAAGTTGGAAACAAGATATGTAACTTCAATTTGTTCAAGAGATCATTCTAATAATTGAGAAACACCTCTATCTAGTTTGCAAGTTGTTTTTAGAGGTTTTGAGTCTAATCCTTAAGAACATAATGTTCTTTATGTGTGCTCTAAAATAGGTGTGAATTCTTGTAATGCTGTAATTCAATGAAAACCAGTTAAGTATCAAATATGACATGGCCTCCTAACAATTTAGTAAACTGATTATTCTAATTTTCACTATTTCATTGCCATGTTCTCCATCTATGAGCAAGTTGTGAAACTAATTTGAAGGTTGATCTTCTTTATGAACCTATTGTTTTTCTTTATCCTTGACATTTTAAAATTGATTTCAAGGTTGTTTTTTCTATACATGTTGTTTGTTTGTTTCATTTGTGATATTTTGAAACTGATTTGAAAATATTTTAGCCTCTTCAAGCTATTGTACTATGACTGTCATGACTAATTTTTCAACATGTTTGTCAATATTTTTCCCTTTATTTATATCCATCATGTAGTCTGCAAACATAAAACCATCTCGTTCTTTAGAAGGTTGCTTCTCTTGGTATTTTATAGCATCTTTTGATTTTTTGAGTGAGACACTGCAACCATCCAATAATGTAGCAATATCCAAACCTCGTAACACAACTAGGATCTTCACATTCTCGTTGTATCTTCTTGATCATGATAGAATTGTTCCTCCTCATTTCCTTTGTCACCTAGTATAAAGTATCTCAAGATGAAAAACATGTTGTTCATGTATTAAATTTGCTGATTTATTCATGAATTTGGCCTGCAAATCCTCTTCATTTAAAAATTATTCTTCCTCTACATATTATGTATGAGTATAGTGCCTTCATACACACTACACTTAGAATTTGAAGATTGTTGATCATCTTCCACTTGTTCTTGATCTACTGCAAAATAAAACTATACCTCTTGCATGGGTTCTTTATCTAACTATGGAATATGATTAATCTAAAATTTTGAAACCCATTGCAATAAATTTTGCAGGAAATCGAGCCTACTATTTTATTTAATTGGGTGCCCCTCTTGATGATTTTATGATGTGCACCTTCATAAATTGGTACTATGGATGAAGGAGGAGGGGAAGGTTGTGTTTCAAGTTGATTTTAAAAATTTTGGGTATAGGAATGTGGTTCAAAATCAGCATATAAAGAAGTGGGATTTGTAATCGAAGTAGAAAGAAAAATTGGAAACTTAAATATCCTTTCAGTATGTGATTGTGGAATAGAAAAGGCAGAATTTGCAGCAACCTACAAACTTAGAAATTAATATATGGGCTACATTGGCTGGCGAAGGTATGTGGGTATTGGATTGTAATAGGGAAGGTAAATGGGAACATCAATTGATTGGGTTTCTCAACTTGATGCCTATCATTTTCCACTACTTGAAATTTTTAAAATTGTTCCTTGATAGTTAAAAATGTCTTCTTAAGTTCATGAAACTCAATTTTAAGATCCTCCTCGGATGCATAATAAACATAATTTCTTACATAACCTTGATCTTGAACATCATAATCCTATACATAGCCTTAGTCTTAGACAACATAACAATTTTCATACCGATGCTCATATTGATTGGTAAGGTTCAAGTTATGGGGATATTCATTCGATAGGGGTCATAATACTTATCTAAAGATGAGTATGAGTAAAAGGGTTGTTAATATGACATATAAATCTCTTAGATAGAATAATTACACTAAGGAATTGATGTCATGATTTCATGACCTCATCAAAGATGTAAAAATGGAAAAATAGGTCTACCGCTCATGAAAAAGGATGGTAACATCAAAATCATAGATTTGTTTTTTTAAATACCTCAAAATGTTGTAGCTAAAAACTTGATTTCACCTTGGTTATGAGAAGTGTTGTACTAGTCTAAAATCAGCTTCATGAAGTCACCAGATGAATTTTGTTTTGATATTCAATTCTCTCGAACTCATCAATAATTGCTCTCATCCCACATGCCAAAAAAATGTTATCTCTCGAAGTGCAACATGTGTTTGAGGGGTAAAAGATATTTTAAATTTGCTTCTCCCTCACTTCTACGAGATCAAGTGAGACACCTCACAGATTGTGGGTCTCTCTATTCCGAGGTGAATTTCTAGTATTATGATGCTAGTTCCTTATTTGGAGTATATAAAAACTAAAATTGTGGGGTTTGATGGTTAATGAGATGAGTCAAATTGTAATAAATGGGGTGATAAACAAAAATTTGTGAGGTCTTGACTGAGAAAAATACACAATATCCGAGAATAAATTGAATAAAACATGATTCAATGGGTTTCAGCTAATCACAAGCAAAACACTTTTCAGTTGAGGAATTTCCCACAGTAACAAGGAATATAATTTCACACTAAAACTAGCATAAAAAACCTATTTTCTGCAAGGTAAATACCATAAACAATCATAACTAATTCATGGAATAAAATTCATAAGAATGACTACTGTAATACACACCATTGCAAATTAATGGAAATTTAATTAACGATTTGAATTCAAGGTTAATCTTGGCTAATAGATTTCAAGCACTTGATACATAAAAAGTCATCTCTTATGCTTTGCAATGCACACAATAAATAAAAAATTATTCACCTAGCACCCAAAAAAATAGACTCATAGTCTAACTATAATTGCATGATAATTTTATCATTTTACGATGAATAAATAATAAGGTATAAGATTACATGTTGTTACATGAGGCAAAAATAACCTTTTAATTCCAATTTTACACTCTCAGTCAAACCGCATTAATCTGTCAAATCATCCTTCTACATGAAGAGTATGAACCCCTTCACAATATTAAGGTAATTGGGTGAAAATTATCTAAAGATTATTCTTGGACCTATGCATGGTAATTTTTTCTTAATGTTAACTGATGTGACACTTGTGCATGAAAAAGGTAATTTTGTCTCATCTTCAAAAGCCTACTTTTTCTTTTCTACAAAAGGTGATTTTGGCACTATGAGCATGCTTTCTCACTATTTTACAACTTGGCTAATTTTAATATCCCCACCCCATAATTTTAGTGATTCAAATCACGCAAAAAGGGAATAATGCATTGTTATCCCTCCCATGCAAAGTTTAATAATTTATCAAAGCATTTCAAAATTTGGATCACATGGACATATTATAAAAATGTCATTATTTTCTACCCTTTTGTCATCACCCTCCTTATGTCATTTAGATAAATTGAATTGCTTAATTAACCACGGGTTGATAATTAATATATATTGAAAGTTTAAAAAGTGATGTGGTTAGGGTAACAACCCTAAACTATTGTCATTCACACTTTGCATCTTTTGAGGTTTTCATGAGGCAACATTTTTTGGAGGAAAAATACACTGCGTAATTTTTTTTTTCTTTAACAAGGCTTTCATTAGAGTATTTGAATCTCATTTTGAGATTCAAAGTGTCACCATGGCCATTACAAGGGCTTGAGTTGTGAGATAGACCTCTATTTCTTTGCTAAAACGCGTAAAATTTCACATGATCTATTATTCTTATGTGGCTAGATTTGTTTATATTTTCAATATGCCTCTGCAGGAACATTGTTTACTAAAAATGTCATTTCTCTGGACTCTTATGAGTGAGGGATTTTCTATATCAAAGTTGTCACAATTTTGATGGTAAGCTTTCAATTTCTTTTTCTTTGTATTGTGTACCTATAACATTCCTTGCTGATTTCTAGCTGTGAAAGTGTGTGGCCTCCATCTATGAGATTTTGGAGCTCAATCTTACTCTATTTTTAAGGGTATTTACCTCTACATTTCCTTTTCATCAATTATGGAGATCTTCTTCATGAGCCAACTAGTTCATTTATCCTTGAATCATGGGTTGATCTCGTTGTGGGTTTTTGAAAAAGGATCACGACTCCATTATTGTTTCCTTATTATGGGTCACCTTTTCTAATATGAGATAATTCTATATTTTTGAAGAGACTTCATTTTTTTCCTGGATTTTTCATTTAAGTTCTTGATTCTTATGTATGTTTGGTCTAAAATATTCCTGTGGATATCTCTTCTTTGCTCTACTACAATTTATGTTGGTGTTGAAGATCTATTTCATGGTATTTTTTCATGATTTTTTTATATGGCCACAAAAATTAATGATAATTTTTGTAAGGTAGCCCATTTTTTGTGATTTCTGAGTTTTCCCCTTTGTATTGTCTCTACCACATTTACCTCTAAATTTGGGTTATCCCTTTTTGTTTTTATATTCTAAATTTTCTATTGGTTTCCATTAGATTTTGCAGCCATTTTTAGGTTTACCTCTACATCTTTGTTTTCTCAAACCCTAGTTTCAAACATTTTTTTCCTCGTTGGAGGTTCATGGTGGCCTTTTCTTTCTCTTTATCCTAATTGCTTGAACTATGAATTGATTTTATATGGCTCAAAATAGGGCTTTAGTAGTCTATGATAATAGTTAGCTTGAACACTATTTTCCTCTTAGATATGATTGTATCTATACTTTCCATGGCAAGTGATTAAGATATTTAAGTTTCCAATTGAAAAGAAAGATATATTAGCATGCACTTGTTCTTAAAAATCACTCACTTGTGTTGAAAATAAGGGATTGTAATTTTTAATATATTATTCGTTTCCCCAAGGAACCAAAATCACCATTACTAATCCTTTTAGGGCTTGAAACATGCTTAAATAACTATGGGGATTAGTTTTATGCATCCTTATCTAGGCTTGTGTATCCGGTCTTGTTTCACATCTCTTTATCCTAGTTATTTTTGTATGATTTATTTTCAACATGCTTTACCCACAATGCTCTTAGAGATGTAAAATGGATTGATGTTGTCTAAATTTTATCACTAATGTTTAATTTAGCCTTGTATTTCACATGTTAATGTCAATCTTGACTCTAATTTGATTTTTCCATGTTATAGAAAACAACCCTTAAAAATACTTAAACAATGTACAATGCAAGCTTCATTTGAACAATGTTGTAACTACTTACACTAGATTTCTCATTAACACTTGATTTTATTGCATATTTAGGGTCAATGTAACCAATGGTACCCATATCACAAGTTGAGGTGTGGGTTCTAGCTATCCTAAAATTCATGAAATGTGGGAAAATGTGCTTTATTGTTGAGCATAACTTGAACAACCATAATGAATTGAGACTTTATCTTCACATCTCTAATATCCTTAACTTCAATGATTATTTGATGATGAATAAATCTTGTTCCCAAACATGTTGGAGTTATCTTTTATGGTATTCCTTTTTCAAATAAAACACCATCTTCATTCCCAGTTTAATGGTTGGTAAATATATATTTGAATACTTTTGTTTCCTTTCATTGCATTTTATAAATAGTTCAGGTTTATAGCTGCTACAAACTTGATATATTAAATTTTTTCTCCTTCATTTAACCTCCTTATGAATTTATCTCTAGCTTTGAGAAATATGTTGGAGCTTAGATAAATTGAATGTTGGTTATTTTTACCTAATAAGTTGTTCAAATAATTTATTCTTAGCATTTTCTTTCTTCAAATGATGATCTCGCATCTCTTATTTGACCTTAATGCTCTTAAATGTCTAAAAATTTAATGTATCTATTAGTTTCTTCATGTTGACATCCTGCAAGTCTATGATGTGTCCTTTCTACTCTATTTTTGTTGTAAGCTTATGCTTTTGTTGCTTTTCATTTTCTACAATTAGCTACACACTTCATAAAACAATGAGAAAAAGAAATGCTGTAAGATTTCTCACATCTTAAAGTGATTCTCTTTTCTATCTTGATTCTAAAAATTATTATAGAATACCCCTGAATGATAGTGAGATGTACTTTTTTATTCTCCTTTAATTCCTTTCATGTACCTTATCTGTACTTATTTTAGAAGATTCATCTTCTTGAAGCTATAAACAAATTAATAAAGATTAAACCCGGAGCTCTAACAACAATTTGTTGTATGTCCACATGTACCTGATTGCTAGGAGGTTAAGATGATGTATTTGTGGGTGATGAAGATGAAGATGGTGAAGATTGAGAGAAAACAACTTAATCAGGAAATTATGGGTTTCTTCTCTCTTATTTTCTTATAGTTTCAAGTATATGTATATTTTATCTTTAGTATGTATGAGTTACATCCCACGACTTGTGTGAGAAACTATATTTCTCTGCGAATAAATGAAATTAATTTATTTAATTGATTTGTCTATTTATTTTTGAAATTATTTACTGTAGATGATGATTGTAGAATGAACTAAACAACTCAACACATAATTAATATCATTCAAACATAAATAAATAATAAGAAATTAATGTACCTGTAACTAAAAATGTACCTTCACCTATGCAAACGATAACTATTTTTGTTGTTCCAGAGTCCAATTCTTCATATCTATTTTTATTCCTACCTTTATCAAGGTTGTGTATTAGTCCTTTAGGGATTCTTGCATAACTTTGATGAATACGAACATGGAATGGCTACATATGTGAGGTGTTACATTCTGCAAAAATACACATATAGCTACATTTATGCATTATTGTTAGTTATCTTTTGTTTGCTTAGTTATGTCCATCACATAAATCCTTTCCATTTGAAACAAATTTTTGAGTTGACCTTTTACACGGGTGGCAAATATGTCAACAAGTCCACCTGTTCAAAGCTATGAGTAGAGTGGACATGAAATTTGGAGCTCTAACATTTGAATTTTTTTCCTTTTCAGGTATGAGGTAGTAGACGATGAAGATGAACAGGAGGAGAAATTAGGAAATGAGAAAGTTAAACTATAGTAAATCCATCCAATACAAGAAATCATGGATTTCCTTATTCCTTTATTCTTAAATTTACATATGTGTACTTTCCTTTATGTACTTGATTTTATTGTTATTCCCACGGATTTTGTGGGTCCATTGTACTTTCAAATCATGGAAAAATGAAAACCTCTTAATGCGATGAGTTGTAATTATTTCTTTTTGTATTAATTTTCATTAACATGGTGTTAAATGATTTCTTTAAAACTCATGTACACTAGGAAATTTTAACTTACTCATAATTAATGAACTCAGAGAAACTAATTAAAACTAAAATATGAATAAAGGATAGGAAACAACCTGATTCAAATTTTTAAATGGATTATCCATATGCAAGCTTTGGGTTATCCACTTTCAACCTAAATTATCTTTCCCATCTATGTCGGGGGCCTTCATCGGTTCTGAGTGGATTATGTATGATCATGATAGAGAGGTGATATGGAAATAAGGTGGGAGGTTGACATTCTAAAACCATCACATCGATAATTAATTTCTCTTTTCCTTCAGTTAGCCCCTTTAAACCAATCCCTTTTACATGGGAAATGAACTATCGAGTTAAAATATCGCACATCTCTGATAAATGTCAATAGAACCATGAAACAAAAATTTCTTCATTGGGTGGTAAGGTGAGAAAATAACCTAGAAAATATCATGTAGGCATGGAGAAATGGAGGCATGTGATGTGGAAGCAGTATGAGTATATGAACTAAACTGGATTCTGGTGAGATGGTACCAATGAAGGGTGATGAAATGCTTGGAATCATAGATGTATATATCACATAGGAAGCCAATGTGAAGTAGGAGCATTGTGTATTTGATGATATGGTGTAGTGGTGGATGAGTGAGGTGGAGGTTGTGCATAAATGATGACTTTAGGTGGTGGATGGATAATGACCGTAGAAGAAGGATAAGGAGACAAGTGAACTGAAGTAGTAGTACAATTGTGTGGAATTCAATAAATAGACCTCTCATGAGAGTGATAGTCAAAGACTATGAAATCCTTGTCTTTTAATTATTGTAATTTTCTATGGAGGGTGTTAAATAAAAGTTTCATGATTACCATTGATGTGATTAGAATTGTAATAAGGATGAATCAAACTAACATTATAAGTGATGCTCGGGATGATGATGATAATAATACAAGTTAATTAAGCACTTATTAAGAAAATCAAACAACACATCATGATTCCTACCAAAATATGAGAAATGCAATGGCTCTTGAGTAGAAGATGGAAAATATATAGGTATAATGTGATTTGGTGGTGTAGATGAAGGATGATTATGAGATAGAGAATATGGAATATTCTTGTGAGGAAGTGGAGATGAACACCTTGGATAATGATTATCAAATGAAAGTGGAGGAGAATGAGGACACGATGCAATAATAATATAAGTATAAAGAGGATCTATAACATGTGTAGTAATAGATCTTATTATAGACCGATATCCTTATATCATAAGAGTGTGAATGATTTGTATGTACCATATAGTAATAATTATATAAATGTAGGAATCAATCCTCCACAATATATAAATTTATTTTCTAGATCAACAGGTTGAAATACTAGTTGATGCATGTAAGAATTGAATCGTAAGATGTAATCGAGAATGGGATTTTCCTTAGCATGATGTAATCTAGGATAATTATTTAGCATAAATCATCTAAGAAAAGAATATCCCATGTCATAATATGTATTGATTAAATGAAAAGGAAGATGAGTGTACCATTGAAGAGCCTTACCTATTAGAGTATGATAAAAAGAAATTTCCAATAAATGATCATTTGAATAAGAGTCCATATCTAGACAATAATATTTGATATGTAGATATGGATTTCTAGTACCATCAAAGCATAAGAATGTAGACATGATGAAATCCTTAGAAAGTGTTGAATTATAAATTTTATTTGGAATGAGATTACCACAAATAGATTTTTATCAATAGATGCATGGTAGAATTTGATCTCAAGAGTTGAGGTTGGACTTGAGATTATCATATTCCAAAAATTTCATTGAGTTATAAAATTTCATGTGAAGGTATGATAAGAGATGTGAGAGGCACATTGAGAGGTTGTAATTTTCCAATATGTAGAATCATGGGAACATGTGAAGAGGAAGTGGAGGAGAAATATGTGATAGGAATACTAAAGGTATGTATAGAAGGAGTGAAATATGGTATGCTATGGGTAATAGAAGAAACATTAGAAATAATTTCAACAGAAGAAGAATAAATAGGTTGAGAGTAACATGGAAAAAAAAAGGAACATCCGAATCGATAATGATAGGAGGAGAAGAATATGGAATGTTAATAAAATCATGTGGAGTAACTTATGAAGAAGTGATAAGAGATGACACAATGGATGGAGAAGCGTCATCATGCATGCTCATAGAGACAACCTAAAAAGATAGGAAAGAGGAGTAGAAAATTCACATTGAGCGAGAACTAGGATATAAAACATGCTCACTAATAGAATCATCATCGCTAGCAGATAGAGTTTCACATATCAGTATTTAATTAATTGGATCATCAAAATGTACATAAGGAGGAGAAATAATGATTGATATATTGTAACAATCATTATAATCATTATGAGAAATAGTATAAGAATGAGATATAAACTTACACTCATCTTGATTATTATTAGAACTATGATTATTCATTTGTATATTTGCATCATGACCAAACATATAATCAATGATAACATCATCAATATTTTGAGAATATATATAAGAAGGCGAAGTATTCCTAGAGCCCATGCAATAACAAGGAGTAAAACCTAAAAAATTATCATCCGGAAAACAAAGCTGAAAGAAGAATGTGAAAAACTAGTAGTAATATGGAATCCAACGGCCCGAGGATGCTTTTGAATTTTATCATAAACACGAGGAATGTGATAAAGAGTGTTAAGTTCAACATCAAAACCGCATCGGGAATAGGGTTCACACTCTCATGATGGATGGATTTCCTTGGAGAAGAAGAACTAATTTTAGCCATTAGGGTTTAGTGGATCCAAATGTAATGAATTCTAATGTACGAGTTAAAAAATGATTTAATAAAGTATAGATATTTTTAAGAATCTGAATTTGAATACTACTACAGTTATATCCAAAGAAATACGAGATGTTAAGAAATTTTACATGATGTAATTATTAAATAAAATGATAGGAAATAGGAAATTTAGGACTTATCCTAAAGTGTATCTAAGAAAGAGGAATAGAAAAAAAATTTAGAGTGTTGTAATCATGATTAAGAAAGTGTAGAAGTATTGGGAGTGTTGTGGATTGGTGTTTGGGTAGGGCAAGGGCACCTAGGGCACCCAAGACTTCTCCTGGGCATTGGAGTTTGCAAAAAGATTAAAATTTGATCTCTTCTATATCACTAGGGTTTCACTCTTGTTCATTGATGATCACATGTACCTCACTAGAGTTCACTATTAATTTCCTAAAACCTATGCAATCAAGATGAAACGCTTCTAAATTTGTCAAACCACATCAAATATTAAAATGAAAGATGTAAAATGATGGTTTGGATTGTCCTCGGATGTAAAGCAAGTGAACTTATGATTGAGCACTACAAATTAACTTACACCCAATGTAAGTTTATGTGCATGTGTGTGTAATAGTGGTCTTTGGTTTCCCTCACATCGATGACACTAAGATAACGGGTGATAGATAGATAGAATGAAAATGTGTGGGATGAAAAAAGAACTTCACCTTCCTTTGTAGTGTGTATGTAGAGTAATTATCCTAAATGGAACACCTTTAATATGTAAATAGATAGCCCTTGTTAAGAATTGTTTACCATTATAATGTTAATTATGTCATGTTTATATAGGGAGATATCTTTCTTGAATTTTAACACTAATGATACAAAATATAGACTAGCACCTCGGGATAGGAGTAAGAAAACCAAAGAGGCTGGCCATAATGTCAAAAATTTGAACAAGAATAAAGAGTACATAGGAGCCCAGGAAGGTGAAGAGCATCATGGTGATAGTGTGGAGTCTTTGGTGTTGGTGTCCAGAGATAAAAAAGGATAAATGTGTGAAGATTGAGGTCAAGGATCCTGTGACCTAATAAAAATGGGTGGATAAGTGAGAGAGACGTGATAGATAAAAATAATATAGACACTCAAAGTAAGAAAATGAACTATAAAGAGTGTCACTAGTGAATAATTTTCTTATATAAGATTCATAAATAAAACTACATACTTGGTAGTATATTAAATAGTAGTATGTGCAAGAATTTGTCTCTACACCTAAATCTTGGTAGGTATGTCAAAAGGTTGAGCCTTAAGAATAGTAAAAGTTCTCTCAAATTCTTGAAGAAGATAAGAATATTCCATTTCAAACTTGAGCATGATATTTTCATAAATGGCACAAAAATATAACAATAAGTTGAATGACAACATTCCTCCAATCAACCTAGTTGGAAGCATGGGGTAGACGTTGTACAATATCCCAAACTTTGGAAATTAAAGCAATGATAATAACATGACTCAACACTTGGAGGTAGTAAGATAGGATTAATTACTATGCACCTTAAAATGGGTCCCACTTAATTATACTTTTAAAAGAAATGGGGTTGTGGTCTAAAAATACAATGCCTAATGAGATGATGATCAAGGAATGAAATTACTTTTTAGATCAAAAACATGTTATTGAGAGATCATGACATGGACCTAATGACTCTTAAAAGAACACCATTCCTCGGGCTCCCAAATATACCTCTTCATGGGAAGAGTGCCCAATTTATCCACGAGATGTTTAACCATATTAAAAACTACACATATTAACCAATAGAAAAAATTGAAGTTATTTCCATACTAACTCCATAATGTCATCCTTTCGTGCCATCATTAAAATCATAAATATTGAGAATTCCAAAATAATATCCATTAATTCCCAAATCAATCAACATGACACACTTTTTTCAGGATCATTCCCTATGGAATAAATAAGAGAAGAACATATAAGAGAGATAAAAATAGAAACACCACCTCTCCCTTCCATATGCAAAGAATAAATAGGCTTATAATCAAGATAAATAAACATTAAAGTGGTTTGAATCATAAAACCAATAATATTAACTTCTTCTAAATAAACAATATCAATGTTACCAATAGTTCGATAATATTTTTTCATAAATTATGTTCTTGAGTAGTCGTGAGGCATCGCATATTCCAGGATTTTTTTCAAGAAAACTCAATCATGGTAAGCTCCCCTTGACAATCCATGAAACCATCCCTAGATTCAAGAAACCTAAAGTTCTTAACGCAAAAAATTGATCAAATTTTTGTTGGTCAACCTTAATGGATGGGATTTTAGCCCCATTTCACCTTCCACCTTGGTATATACCTAATGTGGTGGACTGTTGGAGTAACTATGAGAAAGAGAAGTTGACGGAATAGTTCCAGATCTATGATTTTACTACAAGGAGATATAATAACTCAATTAGGTTGAACTATAGGTTGTGCTAGGTTTTATGGCTTGGCTGCATCTTAGAATTATTATTTCGTGTCATTTTTTAGTTGCAAGAAGATGGGGTCACTGAAGGAGTAAATTTTTACCCATTCCAATTATCAACCGTAACATGATATTTGGGCTTAGTGGCCGACAGGAAGTTGGAAGCTTATTTCACCGGCATTAATATAGGTAAATCATGAATGCAATGATTAGGATATTTCCACCTAAAACATGTGTTAGGAAGATTAAAATACACAATTTTTCGGTGGGAAATGTGTGGTCCCAACTTTTATGTCGATATGGTCTTGCAAATCCTTAGCAAGATCAATGTCGATAAGACCCCTTTATGATGGCAAAAATGAAATTAACGTTCAATATCTTGATAAATATTTTCTCAAATGGGTTAGACTATCTCATTAAGAAAAAACCAAATCTACGTGTGAAGACAAGTAAACTCCACCCAAACATGTATTGTTAATGATGTCTTCCTAAAGGGTTAAAAATATGTTTCCAACATCAAAGCACATACAGGTGTTACCAAGATACCAACATGTTAAAATAAGTATCGACCTAAGAAGGTTTGAATAAAGAAAAAGGTAAAATCCTTTGTGTTTTTAAGGACACCAGTGACCTAGATACTAATTTAGAATCTTAATGGTTCTTTATCCATCCTTAAAGGAAGGATTACAAGGGGTGTAGATAAAAAATTAGGATATGAGATAATTGTTAGTATAATACTTAACCCCATGATCGAAACGATTGGAAGTTATAACAACATCGGAAGGGATTGATAGTCATTAACTCATCATAAAATTTTGGCAAAAGTTTCTTAGCACACGTTAGAGCCATCTTCACCACCACTATGCAACAATATATTCTTGGGATGGTTGAGAGGCATTTATATAAATGGGCCACAATCCAAAAAAAGGTTGTGTCTATTACCCAATGATGTTACTCGAATTCTTTGGGAGATTCTAAAATAGCGCAAGATGTACTATCAATATAAAAAAACATCTAGTAGAGACAAAGCTATTATACTCCCTTATACAAAAATTTATATTTCATCATATTTTTTTCCCTTTACCATAAATTTTTTTCTCTTTATATTTTAAGGGTACACACCTTTTCAATGGATGGTATCCCTTATCAACTCAAGAAAAATATATCTAAAGTGATCCATTAATAAGAAAGGAGAACTAACCTAAATTTTGGAGAAAAATATTATAATGTGTCATAAATTGAATATCCTATGGTAGATACGTTTCATATGAACTTTCATATTCTTATTAGGAAACCAAGGAAAAACAAGGTAAAGGATTTAATTAAAAATATGTTAACCAAATGGTTGAAATCTAATAGTTACTAATACAAAATATATATTAATACCATATAGTAATTTGATGACACAAATTAATAAGGATTCAAATCATATACATTCAATATACGATATTTGTAGTTATGCTTGATGAATTTATGACTATTCACTAAAAATGTAAGAGTGTAAGAATGTTTGAATAAATAAATTATCGATTCCAAATATATTATGGATGTGTCATGAACAATTTTAGGATGTTTAAGAGTTCAATAAAATTATCAAGAATTTACTATGTTATAAAGTTCCTCAAGAATGAAATTTTCCTTTACTTTCACTATGTCATAGTATATTTATATCCTCTATATCAATTAAAAATGAGACTGTATTTGTGAAACATTATTTTCCTGCAAGAATACTTAAGTAAATAAGATAATAAAAACATATTGTTATATGATTGATTTAGAATAACCTAGATAATAAACCCTACCTCCATTAGACTCGTCAGAAGTGCACTAATTTTTATTACTATGATTAGTTCTTCTAAAACACATGTCTTTATCTAAAATAATTACCTTATTGTTATATATTTTCCCTCATTACTCTACATTTATAGTAGGTGTTGGAGCTCAAAATTTCACCCATCATGAATCACGATGACATATGGATTTGAGGAAACATGGGATGATCTCCATGTTATGGGACCTATTGTATAAGATATATCTCTAGAGAAGGTCAACTTCCTCTACTTATTTTTACTGCTACAACCACTCACAATAATGGAAATGTAACTAACTAGCTTTACTCTATGGACGAATGTGAGATCGTCATAGGACTACAAAGAAGGGGATGAAAACTCTCATAACATGGAGAAGGGATGAATGTGAGAAGGGGATTCATTAAATGAAATTGTAAACAAAATGGAGGTCATAGGACTACAAAGAAGGGGATGAACACTCTCATATGATTGGAAATGAGGGGAAAATGAGAAAGGAAGGGAAAAAAATGTAATTCATAGTCTAAAACAACATTCACATACTATTTATATGGAGCACAATAGAAAAAAACTCTATAAGAGATATAACACATGCACAACATACCAATATTAAAAAGGAAATGTAAATAAAATCTATAAAATGTGAGCTAAGGTAGAAAATATAAACACAAATAATTATTGCTTCCAAGTTATGCTCAATCGATTACAATGGTGGAAGGAGGTGAGAACCTATACTCAATGAGATATATCTAAGGCTTACAAATAAAAATGCAAATAAACACTACTATGAATAATGCTCTATAAATCCAAGAGGTTCCACACTTTAGAAATCATAATTATACAAAAATATATAAGAGAATGAGATAGAAGGGGAGGGAAAGTAGAGGAGTAAATAATATTTCTAATCATAACCACCAACAACATGTAACAAATGCCTCAAAATATATATCTAGTTGTGTTAAAGCATCTTACCCATGTCTTTTTACTTGTAGAAGAAGTAAAGGAGAAAAATCCCATGAAATACAGGTTGTTGAGTCTACTATAAATGTGCATTAATTACCTGAGTCAATTTTACTAATTTTCACCTACTAAATCTCACTAAAATATCATTCTAAAATCCTATTGTTTAGCTCACGTAAGAAACATTCCAAAAATACTATGCAAATTTTGAGCTTTCTAAAATACATTTTTGGAAGAAAAATGGCCTAGGGGTTAATCATTCCTACAAATCACTTGGTAAACATCCATACATTCATATACATTCAAACATATCTTATTAGGTGTGCACAATACATTAAAATAAGCATACAACATCAGAGAGAGCACATAGAAACAATATTAAAGTGTAAAACCCTCATGGGAAGAAACCCGCTTTGAAGAAAAAAACTTTATATTTCTATTTTTCAAATTTAGTGAGGCACCAAACCCTACTTTAATAGAGAACCAATCCTATAAGGAGCACCAAACCCTAATTTAGTGAATCACCCAATCGACAAGGAAGCTAAAATCCCATAATATGACTAAGAAAAAACTCATGCAGCTAATTATGATGATCTCTAAAGTTATTCAACGCCACAACGGATAGAGATCATAATTTTGGCTCACAGAAACACCATCAGACCCCCATTCTTCTAGCTCACTCTATCTTCTTCTTTTTGGACTTGTCTTGGATCTAAACCATTATTTACATGCCTTCTGAAATTCTTTAACCTTCATATCACTTCATCATCTCTAACATCATGCAATAGAAGATACTTCACACCCTTAAGAAGGTCACATTTTTCCATCTCACAAGACTAGTTTAAATTTCAACTCTAAAATCCTTTTTATGTGCATTTCATTTCATAAACCCAAAGGATTTCATTCCTATACATTTATATATACCAATGTTACTTAACATAATCCTAATAAATTTATAAAAACATTCATAATGGGTCCATGTAGGTTGGTCATGTAAAAATCATCAAGCTTACACAAAACAAGCTTAAAACCCCATCACCCGGGTGAGATAAATACAAAAATACAAAAACCATAATTATACAAGCTCCCAAATTCACCATAAATGTGTAATATGACATTGAAACATCAACCATGATCATTAATTATCTTTCCCAAATAAAAAATTCATAACACAACTCAAAAGGATCATATCCTTCTCAAAAATTTATTTCCAACTCCGTGTCTTTATCTTTGAGAATTAAAACCACCAAAGATAAACTCAAATATGAAATTTATCAACCCTATTTAATACTTAGTACCAGGTTCTATATAACATCTTTTCACGGTTAGATCTCATGAAACATTAACGTGTTCAAACCATGACAACTTTCCTCTTCACCAAATAATGCTCTCTAGAAAGAATTTGTACAAACACAATTGGTTTGCAACATTTAAACAAATTTAAAGACCTAAAAATTACATAATTAAGAAATAAATTCATCCCTCTTCACTTTCTAATAGATATAAAGTATCCTCAAATCCACTTCATGAATCAACTAAATCAATGTTTTGTATTGAACAAATTTGTCCTAATAATTAGTATCCTTCTTCTCCAAAAAATGACCTTGATGACATATAATTACACTAATCTAAATCCATCTTATTCCCCTTTTCATATAATATTATAACTCTTTCGAAATTCAAGTTGAATGCTTTCAACCAAGTCCATATAAAAAAACTACAACTTAAGCCTTTTAGGACACAAAAACTTACCGTGAGATCAAAATGATCCATTACCTCAAAAATCCCTTCCATACACAAAAAAACCATAGAACAACCAAATAAATTATTTCTAAGCAATCAGAAACCTTCACCAATCAATAAAAACTCAGAATCATCACTTTAACTATTGAAGCCATTTGACACCTTACTCACACAAGCATCGCCACATTTGACCCTCAAAGAATAGGTCAAAACTTATTCATATTGTTTAAAAAAATTGATATAAAATTTGAAGTATCTCTAAAACATGATCACAACATAACTTTAATGGAGTCCTAACTTTTCTTATAGCTCTTAAATTCCCGATTTACTATGGATCGCCTCTTCAAATCGCCAAAAACTAGTCTTCATAAATAGGGAAAAATTTCCATTTCCCACTTCAACAATGATTGTAAACTATCATTATCATGTATTAAAATTATGGATAAAATCAATTTTAATTTATCCATCTCCTTCTTTGGAAAACTTATCCTCAAAATTAAATTCTTCATAAACGTTACTTTTTCAAGAGGGGCCCACATATAGTCATATGCACCGATACAAATTTATCAAAATCTATAAGATTCCTATAACAATTTTAAGCATAACTTTTACATTACCAATAAAAATGTGTCAGTACAAGCAATCTTTGTAATAAGCTTTTAGCTAGTGTTTAGCTAGGTTTTTATAGTAACTTATCTTCTTAATGTTTTTTCACAAAAATGTGATGATCAAACCACCTCATTAATTATTCAAAACTTCATAGATAACATAATAATCTATTAAAAATAATCAAGTCCCCATGAAAATAAAAAAACTCATAGCGAGCATCGGAAGGTCAACTTTTCCTTTAAAAACACACTGTAGATTACCTAGTTTTTCTAAAAATAATGTAACTTGCAATTCCTTCTACATAATGACCTATAACTTGTCACAAAACATCATCACAACATCCTTGAACTTAAAATTCTCATCATATATCATTAATATCTCTAAAACTCTCCATCCAATCTCATTTACCCATGCTTTCTTGTCTATTATCACCGCTTGTTTCCTAAAGACCTTATAAATGCACTATATCATTGAATACTAGCCTAACACTCATAAAAACTCATGTATATTATTACCATGCTTCAGCATGATTGATTAGCTCCAAATCACATACCTCCTCACAATACTACATGTTTTAGGGCTACGAATTGGTTGGGAATGACTTGACTCAATATTGAATTCACATGAACTGATCTTACTAATCTCATGAATACCCTTAGAAAAATTTGAAAGACCATACCATACATGTATGACCTAATGAAAACCTTTACCCAGCTTGGTAGATATCAAACTATGCAATAACTCATTTTACCATGCACCAAAACCTCCTAGAACTCACCAAACTTAGACACTAGCAATCAACCTTCATCTTTGACACTAAATGACACATCATGGAGAATCAAATCATCTCATGAAAAAAATTCAATCTATGTAATTGACATCAATGACAACAAAAAACAAAATGGCCAACAATCTCCGTCATTTTTGTTGATGGAACCCACCTTCATAAACATTCATGGTAACCAAAGATACCAACACCTACATAACCTCTTTTTCATGTTTCTAATTTTTCTCACCCCCTTTGAAATCTATGAAAAAGGATAAATGACAATTCGACATGGAAAATTACAACACATAATGACAATAATTCTCATAATAACTTACTAGAATCAAATCACTCCTCCGGGACTATACTTACTCTTCTTTGACTCCTTTAGTAGCATTTGAAGATCCATGGATCTGATTTGGTCATGGAATAAGCTCCCCCTTAGCTAATATCACCCTATTCTTTCTTCATTGTCACTCGAAACCATCTTCTAGGTCTTTTCAATGCCTAGAAATATAATTTTAACCTTCAAATTCACTATGACAACCTTTAGGACCTTTTTCCCTAAGTTGCATCCTTAACATAATTTTGAAAAATTCTCAAAGAAATAGATTAAAACAAAGTGCATAATATAATTTTTTTATCTTCCCCTGTCCATATCCCATAATTATATAATAAAAATGTAAATTCAAGGGCTCATACCTTAATATAATGAAAAAAATAAGGATCATACCAAATACCTTAGACCTAAAAATAATCAGTGCTTCACTTCTCTTAGTTCATCAAATTTCACATTCGAATTATTCATTGTGTCTCTTCTCCTTGAGGTCTCTATTCTCAATCTTATTTGATGAATCTCATCTTATTTTATCACATGAGTGCCATTTCTTTAAAAATATTCTTATATCCATCTAACATCCTTTCATATTGGTCCTTCAAACTATTGAACATATGTTGAAGATCAATACAATCATAGACCTATAGCTCATTACATATTTACTATATCCCGAGAATGAAACCACTCATTTCTAACCTCTAAACCCTGAGATAAAAAAATTTACTTTGAAATATATTTCAGTATTTTTATCTATGTTGATAGCACTAAAATCAATTATTCTTCACAAGGTATTTTACATTGAACTTTGTCATGACATAATTATATCAAGAATCTACCCAAAATCTTGATTTCTATAACTTTTCCATACAATATTATAGTACATCTAGTCATATTGAATATTATCCTTTACCCCTTCCTTTGAAGGACCATATCATACCAATATGAAGCTTTCAAACCTTGTCATAGACCCTAGAGCCTTTTTAAAGGGTATACTAAGATTACGAAGCTCTTTCATAGCACAAAACATCAATAGACCATTATAGCACATAGACCACACATATCCTTCATGGTATTAATACCTTCATACCACCTTCAAGATATTGTTACTCTGTACTAATGTTTAAATTAAAATTTTAACCTAACTTGAAGATTATGATGCCTTAAATCCTTAGAATCATACTACGAAAACTTCATCTTTCAACATTTCATGGAAAAAATAAAAACCAAGATTTGAGACAAACTTCAAACCATGAAAATAGTCCTAGGTATTATATCTAACTTATGAGTTTAATATGAACTTAAATATCCTTAGGATTGAGAACTTATAACATTTGAAGCATATTTCAACCCTAAGAAGCCATTAATAGAAAAACAATTGCCATCATTCTCAACAAGGCACAATATTTTTAACTGAGATAAACTCGTATTACTTCAAGTCACCATACTTAGCCCTAACATGATTCATGTCACCTCATATAACCACACATCATGATTTACTCATAACGATCAATAACATCTTGAGATGTCAACCTATCTTATAGACCTTGATTTTTTTTTACACAAATGTACCATCTTAATCCTATAACTACATCCTATAAACACTTTTGGATCCTTACATAACCTTTGAAGTTGTCTTGGTAAAGCAGGACACTCCTTCTCATTTGAAATATGACATCTATAAGCTTAAGAAACTAGACATGGGAGGCCACATTAATATCAGGTGAACACCTTCAAACATGGAGAAGACATTCATTTTAGGAGTCCTTTAACAACTTTTATTACTATGATAAGAAAATTCTACATTTTATTGCTCATATACTTACCTTATTAAAAATTTGCAATAACCTTCATACTTTGCAATAAACTTCATACTGATCCTTTTTACCTTGATAGAAGTAAAATCTAAAATTTCATTAGATGAAGCCTCATTAATCCTTTACAAATGACCATAAGATATACTACTACTTGTCATAATAAAATTGACATTTTTGATTAGACAACAATAACTCGAGTATAAGAACTTTTATTTAATTCCAAGTTTGAATAACTCTTATTGACATGTAGGTTACTTAATTAAAACACAACATACCGAGTTTTATCATTTTCAAGTACTTTGTCAATATTGACACCTTCAATACATAGCTACAACATTTCAAAATATATTTTCTTCTCAATAGGCCATATTGACCTTCTTACATGATCGTGACTCTTTCTAAACTCTAGACCAAAAACCTCCTTTCTTGAGTGCTCCAATAGTTTTTACAAATATTCTTCTACCTCTACTTCATTAATTTCATAAAAGAGACACTCAGTAAGCTAGATATCAATCTTTTCAACTGGTAATAACCATTTTCAATCCTCAAAGACATTATCATACATGTAGCAAGACATTTTTCATGTCTAAAATAGTATTATAGGCCTCCATTAGACATTGATGCACAATTCTAGGTAAAGATAGTCTTGTAATAGGTCCTTTTTTTTCCTTCTTATCAAAGCATCTCTTGATTGAGGCCCGATCCTTCTCTATTTCTTTGAGTGCATGATCTCTGGTTTCTTCCAATTCTATCAGCTTCACATAGCTAGCCTCCATTGGTTCAAATTCAGACATCTCTAGCTACTTCACGAGCTCCAATGCTGGCAACTCAAGTGATATAGGAAACACTGCCTCTTTCCCATAAATAATTTTTAAGGGAGAGCTTCCTGTAGATCTCTTGGGTGTTATCCTATCATCCCTTAAGGCTGATTTGAGCTTTGTATACTAGGTTCTATGATTTTCATCAAGAGTTCTTCTGATGATCTTTAGCAGGTTCTTGTTTGTGGACTCATCTTGGCCATGACCTATTATCTTGGAACCTATGAATGCCAATGCATTATCTGATATAATGGTGGCTGGCACTCCAAATTTGGTCACTATCCCTTCATATAAATATAGTATACTAGACTCATTAGCTTCCTTGAGTGCCACTACCATAGTCCACTTGGTGAAATAGTCTATTGTTGTCAAAATCCATTTGTGGCCTTGGCTTGAATTTGGATTGATGACTCCAATGAAGTCCAATCCCCATTGCATGAAAGGTTGGTTGACTGAAATTGGGTGCAATGGAAGTGTTGCTAGCTTTTATTTTCCTTTTAAGAATACACAATTCTTGCACCTTTTGATCCATGCATAGTAGTCACTAAACACTTTGTGCCAATAATAACCCACCTTCATGATCTTGAGTGTTGTCACCCTTGGAGAAAAATGGCCTCCAGCTGCTTTAACATGAATTTCTTGTAACACTCTCTCAACTTGATCTGTCTCGATACATCTCAAAGCAGAATGTCATTGATGTCTCTTTTGAACAAGACACCATCAATAAGAACATATGGGATGGCCTATAGTTTGAAATGTATCCATTTTTATTTACTCATCCTCTGAGGACACAAGCCTATTTGAAGGAAGTGCACCATGCTTTGAGTCCAATAAGGAGTAGGTACATAATCATTTACTTCCTCTTGATTATCCTATAGAACAAAAAAGCTTCCTTTTCACTTGTTTTCTTCGTCTTGTTCACCTGAGCCTAGTTGTTCACACAACCCCTTCCCATAGACTAGCTTAGTGGTACCTTGATCTTAATTTCATATTCCATGACACGAGTGATCCATCTTGCACATTTTTCATTCAGATACTTGATGAGAAGGAATTCTTTAACTCACGCATGGGAGACCAACAATTGGATTTTATTATTTGAAATCAGATGCTTAAAATTCTTTAATCCTCTTATTACTAACAGGAATTGCTATTCGATGAAGGATTATCTCACTTCATAGTCTTCCAAACCTTGATTGAAGAAAGTAATTGGTTGTTTAGTACCTTCTTTGTTCTGTTGAACTAAGATTCCAAAAATTGTGTCACTACCACCAAAGGCATACAATATGAAGTCTTTAGAGAAATATGAATTCATGAGAGTTTGAGCTTGTAATATAGCTTCTTTAATGGCTTCAAATATTTCTTTTCCTTCAGCTGTCCACACTGAATGTTAAGCTCTTCTTCAACATCAACATTATTGGTTTAACAAGGGCAATAAATTTTGGTACCAACCCACGGAAAATTTTGATTTTTCCAAGGAAGATTTGAAGAGCTTTCTTGTGGCTTGGCAATGGTAATGCTCTTATTGCTTCCACTGTCTCTGGTCAATTGCCAATCCTTTCTTTGATACCATATGGCTAGAAGCCTACCCTCATGGGCTAAGAATATGCATTTTTATGGTTCAATGATACCCCAAAACTCCCGCATCTTTGAAACACCTCCCTTAGGTGGAAAAGGTGGTCTCTTTACATTTTTAGAAAAAATTGTAATGTCATCCAAATAGATTAGTACTATGTTGTTCATCGACCTTTGAATGCCATATCCATTGCCCTTTGAAAAGTGGCTCCGGCATTGGACAATCCAAATGGAATTTTTTGTAGGCATAGGTGCCTCATTTGGTGGTGAAATATGTTTTGAACTGATCATATTCTTTCACCATGATCTAGTTGTACCTTGAGTAACCATCTAGGAGGGAGAGTCTCTTTGATCTAGACACCACTTGTAAGATCTGCTCCATTGAAGGGAGTGGGTAGTGATATTTGAGGGAGGCTCTGTTCAAGTCTCGAAAATATACACACAACCTAATCTCTCAATTTTCTTCCTAAGTGGGACCATTTTGCAACCCAACTTGAGTGTTTGATTGGAAATATGATACTTGCCTCTATTAGCTTGTTCAAATATTTCTTCATCAGAGGCTCAATGTTTGGGTTGACTGGTCTCTACTTTTCCTAATGGGCTAAGCAACTAGAT
The DNA here is from genome assembly GCA_018340775.1 of Taxus wallichiana var. yunnanensis. NCBI lineage: Eukaryota > Viridiplantae > Streptophyta > Pinopsida > Cupressales > Taxaceae > Taxus > Taxus wallichiana. The sequence continues at coordinate 289,971,655 of CM031241.1, read as the reverse complement.
CTAATTCAATTGTGTGTTATGCTAGCTTTGGATTGAACCCTCTTAGGTCTTCATACCTCCTAGAAAATACATCTGGAAATTATTGGAAAAGTTATATGAATTCATACCTTTCTTTCTCGGTGACCACTTTTCAGTTTGAAGTGTTTTGCCTTCTCCAACTAGGATTGACTCTCAATCTTATCCTTTGATCTGTATGTTATCCTTCTCTTTTCTAAATTGATCATTAGTATTGAAGATAGAATTCAATGTCACTAAACCTTTGGAATATTTTTGTATGTAGTTCTACTATTTGATTCCAGTATTGTTGCTCTAATCTGCTTTGATTTCTAGCAAAAATTCATCTTTTTCTTGCAAAAAATTAATGATCTTCCAATCATTCTCGAACACCTTCTTGCATGTGTTTTTATCTAGCACTACTAGCCTCACAACTATATGGATATGTGGTTGTTATTTGTCTCTTTTGATGTTTTCGACCACATCAAACATTTCTCCAACTATTGTAAGCCTATCAGTAGCTTTGTTCTCCTTCCTAGGTATGGACACAATCGTTGAAGACCTCGAAATCCTCTATGAGATCCCATACCCTACTCTTGTAGTTCTTGAGCAGGTCATTCTTGATAGCATTAAGTCCTCTGACTTGATTGGTAACCAATTCACTGTCACCAAACACTTGTAAGTTCTTGATTCCTATCTTCCTTTCCCAATGAAGACCATGGACCAAAGCCTCATATTTAAGAGTGTTATTTGAGTAGGAAAATTGAAATATGAAGGCTGAATAATATTTCATACCTTTGGGGGACATAATCATATCTCCTCCTGGACCTCCTTATCTACTCCTTGAGCCATCAAAATACAATTTCCATACCTCATTATCATCATTATATTCTTGCTTAATTAGGTCGGGAAGAGGATGATTCTCTTCATATAGACAGTAGATACCTAGCTTAGATTATTCCATCTCCTTATAGGGGTCAAAAGCATGTTTTTTTTTCCCACTCATCGAGAGTCAAGTCTGGGACACATCCCACCTTGGTATCTTCTTCACAAGTGCTTAAGAGGTCTTCTTGATCAAAATCTGAGTAGTTGGCATTGATTGGGCTTGGCACATAAGATTCAATATGATAATGAGAAATGGGCTCAGATCTGGTTATGGCCTTTACCCCATACCTTGTTGTAAAGAGCATATGTGACCAATCAAATACTGAGATAGCCTCAAATTTAAGTAGTGAAGTCCCTGGACAAACACAAAGCAAAATGTTGTGTAAAATCTATGATTGATATGTTCTAAAAAATCACATTGGGGTAGGCATGTAGAGTGAGGCTCAGATCCTTAATGATTCCAACAGTTTTCACTGTTATCCCATCTAATTGTACTACCCCTCTAGAGATGACTTCATATTGGAGACCCAGTTGATCAGCTATTTTCTTGGGCATTACAGAACTAATTGCCCTAGAATCAATCATATAATTGTGCACCAATTTGTCTCCAATAATGAATGAAACATAGAATGGAGGAGGTCTCAGGTTCTTACCTTGTTCTCGTTGGTTTTCCCCATGTTGAGATATATTTGTAAGCACTTTCTCTTATTGGTTAGGGGTGTGATTTGAGCTTGACCAATTTTGTATAGTAGTCTGCAATAGATCCCTCTACCCTAGAATGGCCAGTGACTCCCATAGTGAAATGTTCACACTTGTCCTCTTCATTTTCTCAATGATATTGAATGAGATATCCTTTTGCTGCCCCTTCCCAGGCACATTTTTTCTTGCACATGGGTTGTTACAACTGGTGCTTGAGTGGATTTGGAAGGTGGCTTGGATTGGTTCTGCATGTTGGGAGTTATATTTGGAGCACCAAAACCTTGTGGAGTGATGGAAGGTTGAGGGTTTCTTGAGTTTAGTGGTTGGCCTTCTCCAATATTTCTCTTTTTGGACCATGTATTGGCAGCTACACTTTGAGAAGGGAACTGATTCATCCCACATAAGTCCTCAGCTTGCCAATTGATAAGCATAGTTTCACTTAGAGGTCCCTCTTGCTGAGCTCCTTATTGCTAATCTCTTTCTTGGCTAGGTTCTTGTGACATCATACTAGTTTTCACCATCAAGGTTTGACTCAGTACACCATTAAAGCACATTGATTGGTTATGTAGCTGATTACATGGGAAACAAAATCATATTCTCATGCCATATTGCCTCTGTGCTACAACTAATGCCCTTGATGTTGAAGTTTTGTTTGCATCATATGACTGAAGGGTCTAGTAGCTTTAGGTTGTCCTTCGTTTTGGCTCTGATTTATAGTATGAGATGGTGGTCTATTTTGTTGATACTAGGGTCTAGCGATCACCGAGCTTGAGGCGATATGGTTTCTAGAACTCTGAGCTTGTTGCCTTTCTATGGTTACAAACTCATTCCCCAAGTTTTGAAGCTATTTTATGACTTCCTGGAGTTCCATAGAGGTGTTAGATGATGAAGTGGAGGCTTTAGTTGAACATTGACTCTTGGGAAGTCGAAGTATAGGAGCTAATGTGGGCATTTGGCTGGTACCTAGGTTTCCTAACTCGGGGTACAGAGGCATGGATGGCCTAGGAGTGAGTTTTCCAGCTTGAATCAAATGATTCTTAGCCCCTATAAAAAAGTCTATAAGCTGCGAAATCAGTAAGTTTTTACCCCCCATTGACTAAATCATCAAAGAAATATCAAAATTTAAATCCCTAAGAAAGTATAAGAAGGCACGTTCATTAGTGGGCTTTACTTGGTAGTTTGTTCACTTTGGAATCCTATCCCAGGTCCATTGAAATATGAGGTTGAAATCCATCAGTTGCTCATTCGGGGCTCTCTTGATTATTGTTATCTGCTCCAAAAAAGACAAGGTATCACCTTTTTCTCCAAATCGGTCATGAAGAGCTATACACAACTAGTTCCAATTTTGAAGAGATCCTACTTCAAGGCACCTAAACCATTATGAAGCTTTACCTTTGAGTGAAGAGGCAAGCAACTTGACTGCAATGTCCATCTCATGGATTTTGTCGATTGTATAGACATTTGAAATATCTTAGACATGATCACCAGGAGAAGTCTGGTTTTCCTTAATGAAATATGGGATGCTCTTTAATGCTGCTATAAGAACTAGATTTTGTGCAATCAGAGCGAGTGGGTTGTTGCCCGTGAAATTTACATAAGGATTATGGTTGAGCCATCCTAATGGCTTGAGCACTCCTCTTGATTGAAACAATGTCCTACTAGGAGGAGGTGTCAATAAGGCTCTGTTTGGTGGGGATAGGGACTTCTAGGAGCTTCTTTCTCCCCTCCCTTTGTTTGGGGATAAGTCTAGATAGATAAATAATCCCTCCTCTCTAGTTCTTCACCATGTTTGTATTCTTCTCATAAACTTGCTTGGAATTCTGCTCCAAAAAGAAACCAAAGTGGATTTGTTTCTTTTAGAGTCACCGGATGTACAATTTTAAGACTTCTTAAAAGTTAAAATCATAGCAAGTGCATATCAATATTTTGTAATAAGATGGAGAATTCTCTCGTCCCATTTTGTGGGTGAGTGCAAAACTATTAGTGAAAATCAAAGCACCCGAAATGTGTTTTATAGATATACTTTTCTAAGGTAGAGTCATTTGGTGTGATCTTCATAACATTGAAATTTCCCCAAGGTGTGGGACCTTGCAAATGGAAAATCTCTCTAGATTAAAGGTTGGTTCCTATTCCTTTGTTTAGGTGCATACATGAGAAATTGTAGAGGATCTACCTATATACCTAATCTAAAATTTGCAAAGGAGACAGAGATAAAAGGGATATAATAAATAAAAAATAGCTAAACTAAAAGGTGATGCACCAAAGGAATGATGAAAACTAGTTTTCTCGATAGAAACAAACCAAAAAAAATACATACAATAATCAAGCACATTTAACTAGATTTATAATGAAAGACCAGATGTGATAAAAAGGGATAGAAAGGATCTAGAATCAATCACAAATGTGTTTTATTGCTATGCATATTGGTACAATGCATTACAAAATAGCCAGGAGGAAAGAAACATCTGTAATTTTTATGGAAGGCTTGAACTCCATGAATTCCTTTGCTAGAAGGAAATGGGAACCTAAAAATAAATGAATGTCCAACCCTTTACAATGAGTCTTAAGCCTATATTTATAGATTTGATATAGATGGGAGAAAAGGAGAGAAGAAGAAAAACAACTCCAAGCTCAACAACCACTATTTAATGTCTCCCATTAAATCTATTCCAAAATTTTCTTTTACCGCATCAAATCTTTATTCGGCACCTCGAATGAGGAAGAAATAGTGGAGTAGATTGAATCCGATCTGGTTGTTGAGGCAAGAATATCCTACATTAAAATATTGAGATGTTTCCTTCATTTTCATCTACCAGGGAGTAAATAAATGATTTTTTATTTTTCCATGGCATAGACAACATCGAGATGCTTCCAACGGTGTAAGATTTGTAATATTTGAGGCCCGAGATGAAAGATATGCCCCTTTGAAGTTTGTATTGGGTCCATACAAATGGGCGGGAAAATAGTTTGAAAAATGGGTCTCCTTTTTAATATGGGGCATGTGGCAGCAGATTAGGGAAAAATTGGGTTTGCGGGTCCGTGATTTATCCTTTTCCCCCTTTTCCACAAAAATGCAAAACTCAAAAAAATCCCGCAGCCCTGACTCTCCACTAGGACATGTGGCACCCTTTTTTTGGGTCGAGAGATGTGCTTCAATTTTTATCCCTTTGCCCTTTTGACAAAAGGAAAATTTTAACCTTTTCCTCGCCTCTCCACTTTGACCTTGACTCGGGCTCAAACGCTGACTTTTACCTTTGTGTGGGATTGCGGCCCATTTTCTAAAGTTTTACACCTTTGGAATAATGAGGGGCCAAAAAACCAACTTTTCCTTGATGGCCCGCTTTAGCAATGCTATTTTAGGCTTGCCACGTGGCGTTTCCTCTCTTTGCCTACCAAATTTCTATGTTTTTGGTTAAGTATTTGTCTTGGCGGGGTCATACCTCTTGACTGGAACACATGATAGCCTGGTGCTTGTTTGGAAACCCTCTCTCTATACAATCCTTGAATTATCATCATTTAGACACTTTACTGACCTCTCATTGGCATACCCCATGCATTGACTATTCAACCAACTCTGCCCCCTTTTGAGACTGGACACGTGGAGGCACCGCGCTCGCTTGAAAGCTTGATTCAAAAATTTCCTTTGAAGGAGCGTCAAGTTGACACTTGGCGCCTCTCCGCAGTCTGTAGACTTTTCAAATCCCTTTTATGCTTTTGGAATCTGGGCCACATGGAGATCTCACGCTCATTTGGGTCTCCACCTTTGGACTAACTCTTGGAGATGTGCAGTGACACTGGAGACCTCCACCGCACTTTATACATAGCCAATTTTTAGACCCACCTTTTCTGCCTTTTGAATCTGTTGACCATTTGACCCTACCTCCATTTTAGCCTGGGACACGCGGAGATGCGACACTTGTTTGAGCCTCCCTTTATGGATTCATCTTTGGAGAACCGTTATTAGGACACATGGTTCTCTCCATTGGATCTTCCATACTTAGTCAATTTTGGGCTCTTTCCTGAATGGTTTCGAGCACTGAAAAAACTTCAAAACTTAACCATTTTTTCCCTTCTTACTCTTGGTTCCTCTCACGGCCTCGCCCATGCTTTTTTGACCCTGCTATTTCATTGTTGAGTCTACTTGTAACTTGAAAAATGGGTTTAAGATATGGAAACGACTTAATAGATTCATTTCTTTTTGCATAGGGTCATTTAATCTTTCTCATCCCCCACTACTCCATTGTTGAGTCCTTCTACGACCTATTTACAAGATCTGAATGAGTTTTCTCAGGTTCTTTCTATGCGGGGTCATGGCTGATCCAATATTTTACCCAAGGGTGAAATATGGATAATAGGACCCCTAACAAAAATTCAAATATACAAACAACAAAATACATGTTTCCATAATGACCATTATTGAATTCATCTCGCATTCCAATGTGGTTGGTATCCAACCCCCTCATTGTTTGTTGTGATATGTTTACCTGCAAAACACATAATACCTCCTTCGGCCTCGTGGCTGCATCAAAACATCCAAGATAAAATATACAATATAACGCACGATCATCTACATATGAATCAAATTATCATCTAGGCAAGTAACATTATCATTTACAATTTCTAACAACATCTCGATTCTACATTTCATCAATATCAATAGGATCACAAGATTAGTTCAATTGTTAAGGTCTACTCAATATGATGAAATATCGCATGTCAGAAATATATAACTATGTCAACAACATATCATCATCAATATAAAATGTCTCTAATAATCCACACACATCATACTATGAATCAAAATCCAACAATAGTCCAAGTATCTCTATCATCTAACATCATGCTAAGTCAAAATGATACATATATATCCATAAGTATAGTCAACAATATCAAAATCAATAGTAATAAGTGTCGAAGGGAAGTGGGCACTACACATTTCTTAGCATATATTGACAGCAACTTGAGTTCTTTGAATTACTTGATCAATGTGGGAGTGTCATAAGAGCTTCATATAGGAGGTCACACTACAATGGAATGGCCAAGGCATGCCAAATTTTGACATTTATAATTTTCTTATTCATCTAATCCATAATGTTGAATAAAAGGTACATGGAATTGTGTATTTGAGGTGCAACATTTATTTTCATGAATATTCAGGTGTTGAAGTTGGGGTTTGGGGTCTCAAAACTTCTTGGATTACAGAAATAAGAGGTGGTCATAGAAATTTATATGCAAGTGTGTGTTGAACCTTTCATGAAAACTTGTGTGTGTTAGTAGACCAACCATAGTAGTGGAGTTGATTTGCATCTACATCCTTCTGCTGAAGGAGTGGATTATTCTAATTGGATGAAGAGGAATGTTGCACTTTGGTTTCCAACATTCTCTTCTTTGACCTTATTTTTTAGCAACCTGTACACATGGAATATTTGAGTTTTTCAAGGCTTGGCTCATTATCCAGAAGTCATCAACACCAAAGAATATAGGTTTTGTCTCATGAATGACTTCTGACACTTGTTTATTCTCAAGTTCACATTTTCTCATGGATGGATCTTGATTGGAAACATTTTTAATCATGAAGGTTTACATGTGTAAGGAATTGGAGCATTTATACTGAATATATGACAAATTTTAAGGAAAGCACCATTTGGATTCTTGAACCATGTGGTTTTACACTAGGACCAATGCTTTACTTGAGCTAGGTGTAGGAAAGGGTTACACATGAGTAAATTTATGAAAATGAAGGTGCACATTATGGCCTTTCATCTATCATTCTACTGATTTTTCCCAAAATTCTAAATTCAAAATGATAGAAATCACTAAGTCATACACCAAAACTTAGTAATAATGAAATGTGAGCTTTCAAGTACTTGTCCCACTGTGCATGCCAAAACTATTGGAGATAAAACTTGCATTCATACTAAATCGGGATGATATGAGGATTTGAGGAAACATGGGATTGTCTCCAAGTTGTGAGACCTTGCCCTTGAGATATTCCTCTAGAGAAGGCCTCCCTCATTTTCTTATTTCTATTACTACAACTACTCCTAAGAATGGAAATACAAATATATAAATTTACTATATAAATATAAGGGACTAGGGTGTGAAGGAGATGCATTAAATGAAATCCTAACCCAAACAAAGGTGATAACATCAAAAAGAAGGGTATTGATACTCTTAAATGAGTGAAAATGATGTAAAATGGAGAAAGGAAGGGAAGACATGTGTGCCATAGTCCCAAAAAAAATGGCATACTCATTTTGATGGAGAGAAGTAGAAATGAAACCCTACAAGAAATATAAAACATGCATAACATACCAATATTACAAAGGAAAGGTAAGGAAATGTGAGATGGGGCAAAAAATAACAACAAAATAAACTTTAATTGCTTCTAAAGTATGCACAATAGATAACAATGGTGGTAGGATGTTAGAATTAACAAGGAATGAGTCGGGTCTATGGCATGCAACTCAAAATGTAAAGAAGCACTACTTGAATAATGCTCTAGCAATCCAAGAGGGTCTAACCTTTATAAACAAACATTATTCAACAATATATAGGAGAATGAGAGAGAAGAGAAGAGAAAATTATTATTTCCAATCACAACCACTAACAACATGAAATAAATCCCTTTAAATCTACTTGTAGTTCTATGAAATCTTCATACCCACCTTAGTTTTCTTATGGAAGAAGGAAAGGATCTAAATCCCATGAAAGCTAAGTGGTTAAGTTCACTAAAAATGTGCATTAATTATACGTCATGTTTTCTCATTTTCACATAATAAATCCCACCAAAATATAATTTTGTAAATCCTAGAGTGTATTCCATGTCATCGGCCTTCCAAGTAAGAGCGCACATGATTTCTTGCTATATAGAGAAACTTATAGTGATTTGAATTTTAAAGTGTAAGAGGAACACAAAAGACACTGGAATAAACTGATTAGTCATGGGGTTGGTGATTATCTATTATTTTCATCTCTTCCAAATTTCATGTGTTCATTTTACATAAGGATTCAATACAAAAATGGAACTTTTCTATTCATCCTATGAGATGGAATTTATCCGACAAGTCCCAAAATGGACATGTGACACACTAGGATTGGCATAGAGGTTACGAGCATTGGCACATGCATGGAAGCTGAAGGCAAAGGATTAATATTAAGAATACCACCGATGCGTTCAAGAGGGTACACAACGACTAAGAAGAAGGTTTGACATTTTCTAAGTTATGCAAGAATACAAAGGGGTGCAAAAGATCTACAAAAGAAATGTGTGAGAATTTAGAAGAAGGTGGCACAAAAAGTATTCTGACATGTTAAGGGGAGGCATGAAAATCAATCGGTGCGAGAAGGAAATGTGAGAAGAGATGTGAGAGGGAATAATAAAAGAAGGAACATGTTTGTGTGTGGGATGTGCGAGACTTGGGGAAGAAAAGACATGCACAAGGAAAATTTTAGGGATTTACAAGATGGAAGGATGGTTTGTGGGTATGTGGACTAGAGTACAAAACAAATAGCAAGTGAAAACATATGTGCGCAAACTGCATGTAAAGGGGAAATTGAGGGAGTTAGCAGAATGCAAAGAAGGAAAGTGAGAGTGTGTGAAAGATGGGTAAAATAAAGCGATTGAAAAGGTAAGAACAAGGGAAGTTCGCGGAGGCACGTGTTAAGAACTCCAACCATGTATTTGCACCAAGGAAAAAAACCAATGGTGTGAATAACCTGGACACATGATACCAAAGCCAAAATGAAACTACAATTTCTCAAAGTAATGGGGGCGGGTTTCAAAAATAGTAAATTAGTCACAAGAAAAAACCATTGATCTTTGTCATACAAAATAAGAAAATATGAGAGACTAAAAAAATTCAACACAAGATAGTCACTCAAAAAATACATTAACATAACAAATAAGAACTTGCTCCAGAGATCTTAGTTTCATGGTTCTAATCATGTGTACATATAATTTGCTAAAAGCATTATATTATAATAATGTGTGCGAGACTTAGTTGTCTACTGGTTGCTTCACTTCTCTTTCTTTGATAATGTTGAGAACATTTATGTAGCACACAAATAATTACCTTGATAATATTTAGATACTTATATGCTTTAGTATTTAATTTGCATGGTAGAAATATTCCCAAATATATAGCTCGGAGATGTCCCAAAATGCCTTTCTCTATGGCACATATGTATGGCATGTAGACACAACTACAATGTTAAAAACGTGGTCTTGAATTGGTCCACTAAACCATACTAGCCATAAACAACACGTGCTTGGAAAGGAATTAATTGTAAATACTAGTACTCAAAGCACACGGCATGTCCTTCCATAATGCAAAAAATTACTTTTAAATATGAACGATGAAGTTTGACTTTGACTTCAATCTCAAGGCCCACGGTATACCCTTTTTTCTTTACAAAAAATTGGACCAAATCATAATTTTAGATAGCACGTTTAAATTTAAAACAAACATGGAGTGCATGTGGGTCCCCTTATATGATGCTCGACAATACAGTGCCCCGCTTCTCTCTATATGGGTTTTATGTGGGAGAGGAAATCGAGGACCGTGTAATCAGTCGATTCATCCGTAACATTATAGATCATTTTATTGTTCGAGTAAAATGTTTCTTTCTTTTCTTTCCTTATCCTCAAACAATCCTGATTTTTATGTACTTTTCATTCCACATCTAATATTTTTATTAAAGGTTTGGATGTAACTCTTGATATAACTTTTAGTAGGTTTTATTACCAGTTTTTTTAATATTTAATTGTAAGGATTAATTTAACAATATTCTTATGTTTAGTTGTTAAGGATTGAGGGTTTCCTTTCTTTCAAATTCAGCTAGGACATGATCTCAGCCTCATCCTTTAACTACTAGTATTTCATAAGTATGGAATCCTTGTAGATGACTAAACAACACATTTTACACCATCATACACACCATTGAACCACAATCTATTTGATAGACTCTATCACTATTTATATTTCTTCCCTAATTTTTTTTTGATAATTTAAGATGATTAGAGACTACCCAACATCATGAAGCTTAAAAAATAAAACTCTAACATAAAATTAACACCACGAAATTGAACCTCATTCTAACCCCTTGATAAATACATACACATTGTATCCTTTTCTTCACGCTTCAAAAATTATAAATGTGAATAGTCCTTTTTCATATATATTAGACTACAGATGGACGGGCGTCAGTGGTCACGTTTAACTCACTGAAATCGGACTTTCTGTCCTGGCAATAAGGTCTAAGCACGATAAATACTTGGGCCCCCTTTCATTGGTAGAAACGAATCCATCTCGAAGAACTAAAATTTTCGAAAGAAAACGCGTTCCTCATGGATTCCAGTCTGATGGGCGACCCGCACATAATATAATATTCCCTTCACCTTAAATTCATAAGTGTGATGAGTGATTTGATTATAACCATTCAAACTTATAAATGTGATCGGTCTTTGTAGAAAACAGATTAGTGCCTGTCACTTTTAACTCCTTCAAATCAGACACGACAGCTCTGCGTCTCAAAAATGGTAACGCGGGGTAGGGTGATTGAATTTCATGGGAAAACAAAAGCTCAAAGATTACGAAAATGTAGCTTTTGTCTTGGATTCTTCCGTCTTTTACCATCAAAGCCGTTGTTAGAATCAGATAGAATAATAATAAATTTGAACGACTAAGTATATTGATATTTCGGTAAATCATTATATAAGGTTCATTTTTGTTTTTATTTGTTGTAAATTTGTACATTGCTATTATATTGTTATTTTGTAGATGAATAAATTATTCAAACTAATCATATAAATGTGTATATGTTTGTTAGAATTTACGTTAAGTTATATTTTGTATTGTATTATAAATAATTTAATTAATGCAAATATGAAAAATAGTAGAAAAATTATATAATAATTAGTTTATAAAATTTAAAAACAAAAAATTGTATGCTAATAAATGGTATTTTTCATATGTAATATTACTTATTTTTGTGAGTAGTGTGTCTAGATATTATTATTTTTACTATTTAATAAGAAATTTACAAAAATATAATTGTGTCATTAATTTATGTAATTTATGAAAATATCAAGAGGTGAATCTCTGAATTAATATTTGTTGATGTGGTTCCCACACACAAACATATATATGAATACTAAAAAAACAAATTTAAGTTCTATTTTTATATGAAATTACTAAAAATTAGTTGAAATAATATTTTTGATTGTTTAAAATATTTTTTCTACTCAAATAAAGATATTATAATACATAATAGAATATAATGTTTGTTTTACTAATTATTTTGAATGTCTATCTGAATAATATTAAAGATTTCAATATAATGTTATAATATTGAAAATCCATTTTTAATGAATATATGTTTTTAATAAATTGTAAATTTCCATATTTGTGAAAGATTTTAAAAGCTGTTCATTAAATAGAACGATTAAAGCCACTTAAAGTAGATGACTTATATAAAAACTAAACATCCAAACCTTTGAGTTTAAATGTTTGTCGTCAAAAATACTTATAAGTCTATGATAAATATTGGTAATAATAAAATACGGAATCACAACATATAGATAATATTATCAAGTATTATTGGGGTAATGTATTTGTAAATTAAAATTTTAAAACATAATTTTCATCCTAAAATAATTTAATAACCACTAAAACAAAATGGTTGTTGTAATTAACTATCTTTAATATACATTAATAATACATCTAACATTTATCTCGATAAAAATAATTTTATATAAAAATATATTTTTTAATATGTCAATTTGAGAATATATAAAAAAATTACACTGACAATAAATATATGTTAACTCTTAATTAATTAACAATTTAAATGTTTAATCATAGATGAAACAAATATAATTGTTATAATAAGATACCTTCAACAAAAACTAATCGTAATTAATAAATTATTTAGATATGGATAATGGGTTTTTTTATGCGGATCCTTACCCGATTACAAAAACTAGCCCGAAATCCCGATAATCTATAATCACAATGTGTGACAACAACAATGCCACAAAGATGAGCCGAGAAAAGGGGAAGAAACTACCCACGGGATAGATAACTACAAGACTCGATAAAATCCCACAAAGCACACTAAAAGGTCAACAAAAACTTGTAACCCTTGTTGCCACTTCTTCTACTTATAGCATGATGAGGAGTAGAATGAATAACAATCTCAAATTTTCTTCCCACAACACCATGATATTTAGGTATTATTAATCAATTTTCATGATTTTTAAATGCATTTTAGAGCTAAGTGATCAACCTACGTATTCCCTTCAATCTTCACATAAACTTCATGAAGTTGTTGCATAATGATTGGGAAATTAAAAAACAATAATTACATAATTTTGGGGGTAATTGGGATTCAAGTGAAGTTGTTATAGTTATATATATATATATATATATATATATATATATATATATATATATATATATATATATATATGAGCAATGAATTTCTAATGGATGTAGTGGCTACAAAATGGTCATGTAAAGAAAAAGGATTATTCACTTGATGTAGTTGTGGTGGAATGAGATGAAACAATAAGAGATGAAGATAATAAGAGATATAGGCAGATGCCTTCATGCACATATTGTTTGAATGGTAAGGTAGATTCATCCGAATTAAGACAATGCAAATGATTTCCATTATAGCTTCTATGATAGAGAGTGCCCCCAAGTAAGGCATATTGGGCTATGTGTAGGATAACGTTTCTTTTGTGAGAATGGGAAATGTATAGAGTTAAGGTTCCATCATGAAGGTAATTGTAAATGTCAAGGTATAGCTTACCATTGAGGTTTCGTTTTCCCACTCAACAATTTTTTCAAATTTTTGTTATGTCTAGTTTTTACGTGGAAATGCCGGATCTATTGGGACCGACCCTTGAACCAATCCCTAACTCTATTGGTTTCTCCCGCTAGTGTCCCTTCCACATATTGAAATGATGTGACCGTTGGCTCTCAATAAACCTCCCTACCAGGAAGCTTCAATCGAAAACTATTAATGGGACTCTGTACTTTAGATTCTTACACCTATTACTAATTTTGTTTCACACCCCAAAGAATAACAAAAATTCATTTCCAAAGTCACTTTGGAGGTTAGAACCTCAAACCCATTTCAAGCTCCTCAAGAGGAGAAAAAAACCCTACGAATAATATTATCTCTCTCATCCTTCCTTCCTCTTCTCCCCTAATGGAACCTTTATGCGAGTAGTGACCTTCCTCTCTTCGCCAATCCTTCCATTCTATGCCATCTCAAGAACCCTTTGGAATCCTCACTAATATTGACACCCTCTCCCTTCTTTGAGATCCCTCTTAATTTTCAATTATTTGAGCACTCCTCCTAGTAAGGCTACCCCCTTCTTCTCCTTCTTTTAGTGCTCTTATGAAGACAAATTTTCTCATGATTGCCCCTTCTAGTCTAGCTATATCAAATCACTTTGGTTAACTCTCCTTTACCTAATCACTCTCCCTTGAAAGAAATTACCCATCCTTTGAATTCAACCTCTATGTCCATTGAAGTCAACCAAGCCGAAATATTAGAAAAAAAAAAAAATGTAGATGTGGGTTCCAAAGATTAAAGGAAGGCATACCAATCAAGCTAAACATAAAGAAGTAGCTTTTCAAAACATTTCTTAAGGGACATAAGGAATCCTTTCCCTCCATGGGTAGGGAAGCATAAACATAATGAATAAAGACATTATATTGTAATATAAGGGGATTAAATGCTCCCTAGAAAAAAAAAAATTCTTAAATATTTGAGACATAAACAAAATCTAGATGTTCGATGCTTCAAGAAAAAAATTTGAAAGACTATGATGATTGCCTCCCGAGGATTTTCCCTAATGCTACTTTTTCTTCTCGGACCTCGACCGAAACTCGGTGGTTTATGTACCTTTTGGAGTTGTTATCCAATTTTTCCCCTTAGGAAAAATTGAGCAAAAACTTTGACCTTGCACGCTAAGAACATGGAAGGATTCATTTGGCCATGGTATCTTGCATTTTAACATTGGATAATTAGGTTAGAGAAAGACTCAAAAACAAATGCAAGATAGAAAAATGAACGAGTGCCTAATGCCCAAAAAGGAAAAAAGTGTGAAATTTAAAAGTCTGAAATTTCAAACTTTCGGGTTTTGGAGTTTTCAGTGTGCTCAAGCAGATAAACATGAACTAAAAATTTGAAATAGAAAGTTCCAAAATTCCAAAAATCTTAAATTTTGGACTTTTGGGTTTCAAGTTTCATATTTTTTACACACCCAAGGAAATGAATAGGAACAAAAACTCCGAAATAGAAAGTTTCAAAATTTTGAAATATCAGACTTTCTAGTTTGAGTTTGAGTTTTCATGCACCCAAGCAAATGAATAGAAATTTTTTTCTAAAATGGAAAGTTCTTAAAGTTTGAACTTTTGGGTTTTGGAGTTTCGAATTTTACGTTCCCAAAAAGATGAACAAGAACAAGAACTCACGAAGTCAAAATGTCCGAAATTCTAAATTTTAGGATTTCATAGGTTGCATGCATTTTGGACTCGAATAAGGAAGATTAGCAGTTCACATTTTTGTAGAATGACCCTTCGACCTTGAGATGGCCATAAATGTTGACTGCGATTTCGTATTTGCATAAAAATGACCGTTTTGAAAGCTTACTATCTATCTTATCTACACAACTACGGAATTGGTCAACAAATGGATAGTACCTAATGCCCATAAAGGAAAAAGTTATGACATTCTAAAAGTCTTAAATTTTAGACTTTCAAGTTTTTGAGTTTTAGAGTTTTCACGTGCCCATGAAGAAGATGAAAAGGAACAAAAAATCTAAAAGGGAAAATTCCACAATTTTGAAATTATGCAATTTTGGACTTTCAGGTTTTGGATTTCAAGAGTTTTCACGTGCCCAAGAAGATGAATAGGAACAAAAACTTCGAAATGGAAATTCTGAAATTCTGAAAGTCCAAAATTTCATACTTTCAGTTTTGAGTTTCGAGTTTTCACGTGCCCAAGCGAGATGAATAGGAAACAAAACTCCAACATGGAGAGTTCTGAAATTTTGAAAGTCCAAAAATTCAAAATTTCGAGTTTGAGTTTTGGAGTTTTTGTGTGCCAAGAAGATGAACAAGAATAAGAACTCCAAAGTCAAAATGTCGTAAGTTTGAACTTTAGGATTTTGGAGGTTCCATGCATTTTGAGACTTCCAAAAAGGAAGATCAGCAATTGCATTTTTCGTAGAATGACCCCCAATCTTCAAATGGCCATAGCGTTTGAATGGGAGCTTGGATTTGCACAAGAAATGACTTTTGGAAAGCTTACGGTATCCTCTAGACAACTACAATTGGATATCTTAAAATTAGTGTCACTAAGTTATTCAAAATGCATAAATTATGTCCTCCATTTTACAAAGTGTCCTAGGTTTCTCACCTACCACAATTGTGAAGGTATGGGCTTCATTTCTTCCTAAAAAGGCACAAGTACATGGAGGTATGGGTTTTGTAGTGGCACCTATCATTGTTGTAGGTGGAATAAATTCATTTTAGGGTGTTTGAAAAAAATTTGAATTATTCTATCTCCTATCTCATTCTTCCTATATATTTCAAAGAGGGGCATTTTTATAATGTTGGACAATTTGGATTTTCACCCTCCCTTCTTCTATTGTCTATAAGTGAATTTTGGAGTTTAAACCTCTCATCTAAACCGTAAATGCAATATTTCCTCTTGGACATTGTAATACACTGTATGGAATCTATGGAGCAATAAAAAAATTCTTTGGAGGATTTTCAACTCTTTATTATGTTCATTGCATATTTTTTACTCCACTAAAAATACTTGCACGAGACCCAAGAACAACCTAGGTTTAGTTAGAAAAATTAAGGAATAATTTTTTTGAAAAGCATGCCCATAAAAGTTTTGAAAATGACAGTTGCCACATTAATGTCTCTAAGGCGATGACACAAATAAAAATAATATTCCATGATAACACAATATTTGAAATCTACAGTATACTTTAGTACATTGTTTTGACTAAGCAAGTTTAATCTCCCTAAGGATTATTTAAATAATAAAATAATTCCTACTAAGTTGAATAATTCCCCCATGGGGTGTCAAGGGTAAAAGTGGCCAATGAAATTAAATACCAAGGTTATTTAATTTCATAAGGTTGAAACAACTAGCAAGGTCCCATATTAAAAGTTGGGTTTGGAATAATAGACCCTTCATTACCCCATAAAGTGACCCCTTAAAAAGTCAACCCATATTTTGAAATTAAAACATTTAAATTAAAAGGTAATTTCCCACTCACCCACTCTCCACCTAATTTTTGTAGGGATGAATCTCATCCCTTGGATGGATTCAATTTGGCCCTTGATGTGGAAAAAAAGTAACCAACCCTAAAACATCCTTATGAAGTCTCCTTTCTCATTTCATTTGTCTCATTATTTTCTATTTTGTTTTACAGGTTAATGGAGAAGGAAGGGAAGCCATTAGAGGCCATTCCAAGATTTTGGAGGGATTAACATGTCCTATTTATTTTCATTTTATTTATACCCTCCTTAGGGTTTCTAAATGTATTTATATAATTTAATTTAGCTTATTTCCCTTGTATTTTCCCAAATGGGCTTGTGGGTTTTCCCTATTTTGATAAGGTTAAAAAAAAAATTCATACTCTCTTCCATTTAGTTAAGAGAAAGGATATATATATATATATATATATATATGTATGTATGTATATATATGTGTATGTATGTATGTATGTATGTATATTGTATCTTATTTACTTCTTAGAAAGATATGTATAAACATATGTTTTATTTCATTTAATTCTTTGAAATATATATCTGTGTGTGTGTGTGTGTGGGTATGTGCAAACTGCGGATTTCTAAGTATAGGCCACAAAGCGAGAAAATGCGGGGGTCTCCAAAGTGTGTTGGCTGCATAATTGGATGGGGTTTGAATTTCTTGGGGGGTGGGGAGGATTCATGACCCAGACCCCCCCATTTAATTTAAATGGGGTGGGGGTTGGGGTCTGTCCACACTAAAATTTTTCTCCATAATTTCTATTTCATTAATGTATGTATTAGGAATAGGATGTTGTTAAGTATAATTAGTAGTAGCGTCGATAGAAGATAACGGCGCCGTCAAGACGGTGTTGCCAATAATGTGGAGTACGGTAGCAGTCAAAATACAATAGGAATGTTGTAAAAGTAAATATTTGTCGTAAGTGGTCCGGTAATGTTAAAATGTCAAAGTTTGGGTAATTAGAGAAGTAGGGTCTACATGATTAGAATTAGAATATTATATTGGTAATAAGGACAAGGAGTGAGGTCATAAATATTTTGTGTATTTTATTTGTAAAAAGTCTAAAAATGTGGAACCCATGTAAAATGATAAGGTTTATCTTATCTTAAGAGATAATCTTACATGTACGAGATAAGAGTTAAGGTATGGAATATGATTCATCGAGTGGATTTCTTATCCTATCTTAGATATAGGATGGATAACCCTGGAAGTTATATAAATAGAGAGGCCACCCCCCTCATTTAGCATAGAAAGAAGTAGTGAGAAATATTGTAGGAAGTGTGCAAAGGAAGCCACAGTTTAAAGGTGTGCTAAAGAAGCCATCAAGAGGTGTAATTGTAAAGTTTCTCCCATAGTCTTGTTGAAGTACCTCATGGGTGAGATTGTAACAATTTCATGTTAATATTATAATTTACTTTGATATTTTAGATTTGTCATCATTCCGTCTTATCATAGTCGATGGTATTCTTGTGTTTGGTTGTTGTTTTGTTTCCAGATTACATCCACCAAACTAAAGGTTGTGCATTAGTAAATAATCATAGCACGAGGAGTTCCCGGTGAAGAATTATCATAGTGCCGGATTGGTGATGACATTTTGGTTCCGTTGCCGGGACCATTCCTCGTTGGTGGATTTTCTGGAAAGATATTCCCACTTAGTCAAAAATCAATTGGAGGGTAACCTTTTTTTTAATGCAGTAGTAGTTACCATGGTAAAGTCATTTTTACCGTGAATAGTAGTTACGTTGATAAAGTCATTTTTGCTGTGAATAGTATTTATCATAGTAAAGTCACTTTTTACCGTGAATAGTATTTACCGCAAAGAACTTCACTTTTACCGTGAATAGTGTTTACCACAAGAAATCAGTTTTTCTTTGCGCATAAGTCAAGTTTTACCATAGTTTACCGTGGTCATTTCTATAGTAATTCCAATTATTTGTGCACATAAGTCTTGTTGATTGTACTTGTGAGTTGGTATTTCATGGTGGTTACTTTTGAAAATGGGAAAGATTCCTGTTTTTTCAGCTCAATCTAATGAAGATGCTTCTTCTTTCATTCAAGAGTTTAAGCGATCTTGTATTTGTAATGGCCTTATTAGAAGGGAACAATGGACTGAATTTTTTCCTACCTTTTTGGATGGTTCCGCACTTAGGTGGTTTGAAACACTAGGTGATAATGTGAAAAATTCATGGGATTTATTAACCGAAAGTTTTCTTGAAGAATTTGGTGAACAACAGAAATATGCAGATCTCATGATCGAGATCACAAAGCTATCCCAAGGAGAGAAGGAGAAGATAAGGGATTATCATGATCATGTTCTAGAGCTAAGAAGGAAGCTCGATGCCCAGATCCGGAAGGAATGACTACCGGATGGGTTGATGAATGGCGTGGATAATCTCCTCTGTAAGCACTTCATTCTTGGGATGAAGCCAGAGATCAGACAACGAGTGAAGTATGACCGCCCAGCTACCATTGAACAAGCAAAGGAGATTGCAAGAAGGCAAGAAGAAAGCATGGAAGAGGAGCCCAAAGAAATTGTTGTTAAAGTAGAGCCTACACCAGCACCTTTGGTCCAGAATCCACAACCACTCCCGGTGAGCACAAATATTTCTCCTAGTACATCTACTGAGTATGAAGATCTGCTTAGGAAGATGGGCTAGTTAACTATTAATCTTCTTCAAGGAAAGGAATTTAGTTCTCAGGGAGGAGATAGAGGTCCAAAAAGAAATATTTCTGAAGTTGTTTGTTATGGTTGTTATAAAAAGGGTCATTATAAGTATAATTGTCCAGATAGAGCTTCTACATCTGGTACAAGAGATAATGATAAAGGAAAAGCACCTGTGAATTCTCTTGATGTAGTAGATAAGAGTAGAAATAATGAAGTAGATGTGTTTGTAACAAAAAGAAAGAAAGAAAAAGATAATCAAGATGGAACTGATCCTAAGAAGATGAAAGGAGAAATTAGTAAGAAACATAGGAGAAGAAAGCTGGGTGTGCAGGATTTTCTGATTTCACAAGGGCAAGGACCATACTCCATCTTGGAAGATCTGTCCAAAAGGCCTGCAAATATTACATATGGTCAACTCTTGGCTATGTCTTCTGAGAAGAGGCAGGAGTTACGAGGTGGACTCAATGCTCGAAGAAGGAAGGAGGTTGAGGTCCCTGTTTTGGAGGCAGGCAGATCCCTATGCTCCACAAGCTGAGGTATTATGTAATGGTATTTCAATTCATGATGTCTTAGTTGATGGAGGTGCTGCAGATTAATGTAATGACCGAGTCTCAGAATGAATATGTTGGGTTTAAAATTGATCGCCCTTCAAAACTTATGTTAAGGTCATTAAATAAGGAAAACTAAACGAGAAGGTGTAGTTTCAAATGTGGCAATATCTGTTATGGGTGTTGTATGTGTGGTAGACTTCGGGTGATGAAAAATGCTATTGTTGTGTACCCAATGTGCTGGGAAGACCATGGCTAAGGAGAGTTATGCAAGAAACTACTAGAATGAAGGTTTCATGACACTTGGACGTGGTAGAGAGGGTGAAGATAAACATGATCCTCGACATCATAAAGCGTAACTCGTAGATTCAAGTGATGAAACCGATGATTGGACATCCTCTCGATTGCTCTAGTACCGGTGAAGTGGGCACCAAGATGAAGAAAGCGAGGTGGATGTTTTAGTCATGGATATCCTTCCAGTCACACCAACTCATGACCCCATAAAATTATCTGAAGAAGAAGTTGATGATCGTCTCCAACAAATAAAGATTGGTGATGCTGTGATGGAGAGTGAGAAGGAATCCTACCTCCAGCTCTTTCGAAGGTACATACACCTATTCACTTTTGATTACAAGGAACTCCGTCAAGTAAGTTGGGTAGAACATTGTATTGAGTTGGTAGATGGTGCTAAGCCCATAAAGCAAATGCCATATAGAATGAATCCTAATTTTTCCAAGATTGTAAAAGAAGAAATAGATAAGTTGCTTGATGCAGGATTCATATTTGCTATGGAGAATTCAGAATGGGTTTCTCCCATTGTGATCTCAATAAAAAAGAATGGGAAGCTACGCATTTGTGTTGATTACAGGAAGCTCAATAAGGCAACAAAGAAGGATCATTACCCTCTTCCATTTTCAGATCAGATCTTGGACGAAGTAGCTAGCCAGGAGTGCTATAGTTTTTTACGATGGATATAGCGGCTACAACCAAGTTCATATAGCGAGAGAAAGATCACCAAGACCACGTTCACCACTCCTTGGGAATGTTTGCTTATAGAGTTATGCCTTTTGGATTATGTAATGCTCCAAAGAACATTCCAGCGTTTGATGAATAGGTGTTCGAACCCTACATTGGTACCTTCATCGGAGTATTTCGGATGATTTTGCATCTATGGGAGCAAGTTGGACCACCTGCACCAGATGGAGACAACATTTCAAAGGTTAGATGAAGCACAAGCCTCACTAAACCCTACAAAGTGTGTCTTTGGATGTTCTAAAGGCGTTTTGTTAGGGCATGTTGTATCCAGAGATGGTATTGCACGATCTCGATAAAGTTTCAAAAATCAAAGATTTACCATTTCCTATAAATAGAAGTAAGTTGAGATCATTTTTAGGCCATGTGGGTTACTATAGAAGGTTCATCAAGAATTTCTCAAAGATTGCACAGCCACTAACCCAGTTCTTGAAGAAGGATGTTGCTTATGAACCAGGAAACAAGGCGCATGAAGCTTTTGGACAACTGAAGGAAGCCCTGGTGTCTTCACCTATTTTGAAGAATCCAGATTGGAGCAAGCCATTCATTGTGTACACTGATGCCTCAGATGCAGCACTAGGTAGTACTTTGAGCCAAAAGGATGAAAATGGGAATGAACATCCAATTTACTTTGGGAGCAGACAAATGAGCAGTGCTGAGGTAAACTATACTGTAACTGAAAAAGAGGCTCTGGCTATCATTTTTGCTGTAAAGAAGTTTAGAAATTACTTGCTAGGGAAGAAATTTATAGTTGTAATAGATCATCAGGCTCTAAAATATATTGTCAATAAGCCTAACCCATCATGGAGGATAGCAAGATGGATAATTTTGCTACAAGAATTTGAATTTGATATTATAGATAGGCCAGGAAAGAAGCATGTCAATGCAGATGCACTCTCTCGAGCCTATGATGGTTTAGGATCATCTTGTGATGATGATGATTTTCCCGATGCAACATTGTTCTCCTTTGACACAATCCCTAGTGAATACATAGATATTTGGAATTATCTAAATGAATTCAAGTTTCCTGATGGTGCCAATGCAAAGACTAAGAGAAAGATTACTCAATCCAGTCACCCATATTCTATTCTGCATGGAGCATTATTTCGAATAGGACCTGATGGACAGTACAAGAGGGCAGTTGGACGTGATCAAGGAAAGGAGCTGCTAGAAGAATTCCACAATGGTACATGTGGAGGGCACTTCTCTGGACAACTTACGTGAAAGAAGGATCTTGGATGTAGGTTATCACCTGGCCCACTCTTTTTAAAGATTGTTATAATTATTGTAAGACATGTGATATTTGTCAAAACACATGGTAACCGTAAGACTTCATCGGATCCATTATGTCCTATTCTTCCACTTGGTCCCTTTGAAAAGTGGGGAATAGACATGAGGTCCACTTCCAACTACATCACGCCAAAATAAGTATATTGTAGTTGCCACAGATTATTTAACCAAGTGGGTTGAAGCTAGGCCAACAAAACAACTTCCATGGATGAAGTGGCAAGGTTCATATATGAACGCATTGTCACTGTGATTTAGTTGTCCATTAGAAATTGTAGAACAGATCAAGGAAGCCACTTCATTAATGAGGTAGTAGAAGCCCTAGTCAATAAGTTTTCTATCAGCGCAGAAGGCAACAACATACAAGCCAAGCACATAAATGGACAGTGGAACGAACAAATTTTTGTCTTTGTGTCAAATTCTAGCAAAAGATGCAGCCTTGCAGGTACATAAGTGGGATAAAAGGATTCATGCAGCATTGTGGGCATATAGGGCAACATCAAAGTCAGCAACAGGATACTCCCCATTTCAATTGGCCTATGGCATTGATCCAGTTCTTCCTATTGAGTTTGATATTCCCACTGTGAGAGTTATGAAAAATGAAAGGATGGATGAAAGTGATTCAGTAAAAGAAAGGTTGGTACATCTTCATTTGCTAGAGGAAATGAGGGAAATAGCAAAGGATACAAGCCATAAGAAGAAAATGAAGCAGAAGGAATACTTTGATCAAAAGATCCGATGGTCTCCATTTCATGTGAATGACTTGGTCCTAGTATATGATTCCAGATACAAAAAAAAGAAGACGAGATAAAATTTCTTCCAAAATGGATGGGGCCCTACAAAATAAAGTAGTTTGTGCAGCATGAAAATGGTACGTGTCATTGGAGGAATTAGATGGCACTCCCATTACGAAATGGGTCAACCACGAAAATTTGAAGATTTTCCAAGCACTGAGAATAGTCTACTCCGAGGACGGAGTAGAAGTTGAAGAAGGGGGAAGATGTCGACACTAAAATTTTCCTCCATAATTTCTATTTCATTAATGTATGTATTAGGAATAGGATGTTGTTAAGTATAAATAGTAATAGCGTCGATAGAAGATAACGGCGCCGTCAAGATGGTGTCGCCAATAATGTGGAGTACGGTAGCATCAAAGTACAATAGGAATGTTGTAAAAGTAAATATTTGTCGTAAGTGGTCCGGTAATGTTAAAATGTCAAAGTTTGGGTAATTAGAGAAGTAGGGTCTACATGATTAGGAATTAGAATATTATATTGGTAATAAGGACAAGGAGTGAGGTCATAAATATTTTGTGTATTTTATTTGTAAAAAGTCTAAAAATGAGGAACCCATGTAAAATGATAAGGTTTATCTTATCTTAAGAGATAAGCTTACATGTACATATAAGAGTTAAGGTATGGAGTATGATTCGTCGAGTGGATTTATTATCCTATCTTAGAGATAGGATGGATAAGCTTAGAAGTTCTATAAATAGAGAGGCCACCCCCCTCATTTAGCATAGAAAGAAGTAGTGAGAAATATTGTAGGAAGTGTGCAAAGGAAGCCACAGCTTTTAAAGGTGTCTTTGAAGAAGCCATCAAGAGGTGTAATTGTAAAGTTTCTCCCATAGTCTTGTTGAAGTACCTCATGGGTGAGATTGTAACAATTTCATGTTAATATTATAATTTACTTTGATATTTCAGATTTGTCATCATTCCGTCTTATCATAGTTGATGGTATTCTTGTGTTCGGTTGTTGTTTTGTTTCAGATTACATCCACCAAACTAAAGGCTGTGCATTAGTAAATAATCATAGCGCGAGGAGTTCCCGGTGAAGAATTATCATAGTGCCGGATTGGTGATGACAGGTCACCGACCTCTCCCCACCCCAATATACATATTATTCCCCAAACACACAATGCGGTGGGTCTCTGTCATCACCAATTCAACACTATGATAATTCTCCACCGGAAATCCTCGTGCTATGATTATTTACTAATGCACTTCTTTTAGTTTGGTGGGTGTAACTGGAAATACAACAACAAACATAACACAAGAATACCATAGAATATGATAAGAAGGAATGATGATAAATCTGAAATATCGATGTAAATTATAATATCAACATGAAATTATTACAATATCACCTATGAGGTACTTCAAGTGTTATGACTTCACTTTCCTTCCAACAATAACTATGGGAGAAACTTCACAATTACACCTCTTAATGAATTTTTTAACACACCTTCAAAATGATGGCTTTCTTTACACACTTACTCATACAATATTTCTCACTACTTCTTTCTATGCTAAATGAGAGGGGTGGCCTCTTTATTTATAGGAATTGCTTATCCACCCTATCTCTAAGATAGGATAGAAATCTCTTCTAGCCAATCATATTCCATGCCTAAACTCTTGCCTTTACATGTAGGCTTATCTTCTAAGATAAGATAAAGATTATCATCTCACATGGGTTCCACCTTTTTAGTCTTTTCCACAAATAAAATACAAAAATATTTATGACATCACTCTTTGTCCTTCTTACAAATATAATATTTCTAATTCCTAATCATGTAGACCCTACTACTCTCTACTTACCATAACTTTGACATTTTAACATTTATGGACCACTTACTTACAAATATTTACTTTTTAGCACAACATTCCTATTGTACTTTATTACTATTACCATACTCTACGTTATTGGCATCACCGCATCGATGGTGTCGTTATCTTCTATTAGACGCGTCACTACTAATCATACTTAACAACATCCTATTTCTAATGGATACATAATAAAATAGAAATTACGGAGGAAAATTTTAATGTCAACATTTTCACCCCTTCCTAGCTTCTACTCCATCCTCGAGTAGACTATATTCGGTGCTTGGAAAATATTTAACTTGTCATGGTTGACCCATTTCATAATGGGAATACCATCCATTCTCGCAATGATATGTACCATTTTCATGGACAACTACTATTTTGTAGGGCCCCATCCATTTGGGAAGAAATTTTCTCGCCTTTTTTTTTGTATCTCGGAATCATATACTAGAACCAAGTCATTCACATGAAATTGAGACCAATGGATATTTTGTTCAAAGTATTCCTTCTCGCTTCATTTTCTTCTTATAGATTGTATCCTTTGTTATTTTCTTCATCTCCTCTAGCAAATGAAGATGCACCAACCTTTCTTTTACTCGAATCACTTTCATCCATCCTTTCATTTTTCATAACTCTCACAAAGGGGAATATCAAACTCAATAGGAAGAACTGGATCAATGCCATAAGCCAACCGAAATGGGTAGTATCATGTTTTTGAATTTGATGTTTCCCTATATGCCCACAATGTTGCATGAATCCTTTTATCCCACTTATGTACCGCAATGCCGCATCTTTGCTAGAATTTGACATAACACAAAATTTTTTGTTCCACCCGGCCCATTCATGCTTAGCTTGTATGTTGTTGCCTTCCCGTGCTTAATAGAAAATTGTTGACTAGGGCTTCTACTACCTCATTAATGAAGTGGCTTCCTTGATCTGTTACAATTTCTAATGGGCAACCAAACTTAGTGACAATGCTTTCATAGATGAACATTGCCACTTCATCTATGGAAGTTGTTTTCAATGGACTAGCTTCAACCCACTTGGTTAAATAATCTATGGCAACTAAAATATACTTTTTTGACATGGGGTAGTTGAAGTGGACCTACAATATCTATTCCCACTTTTAAAAGGGACCAAGTGGAAGAATAGGGCATAATAGAGCTGATGAAGTCTTACAATTACCATGTGTTTGATAAATATCACATGTCTTACAATAATTATAACAATCTCTAAAAAGAGTGGGCGCTGATAACTCGCATCCAAGATCCTTCTTGCTGTAAGTTGTCCAGAGAAGTGTCCTCCACATGTACCATTATGGAATTATTCTATCAGCTCCTTCCTTGATCATGTCCAACTACCCTCAGACTGTCCATAAGGTCTTATTCGAAATAATACTCCATGCATAATAAAATATGGATGACTGGCTTGAGTAGTCTTCCTCTTAGTCTTTGATTGGCACCATCAAGAAACTTGAATTCGATTCAGATAATTTCAAATATCTATGTATTCTCTAGGGATTGTGTCAATAGATAACAATGCTACATCTAGAAATCATCATCAACACAAGATGAACCTAAACCATCATAGGCTCGAGAGAGTGCATCTGCATTGACATGCTTCTTTCCTAGCCTATCTATAATATCAAATTTAAATTCTTGTAGCAAAATTATCCATCTTGTTATCTTCCTGATGGGTTAGGCTTATTTACAATATATTTTAGAGCCTGATGATCTATTACAACTATAAATTTCTTCCCTAGCAAGTAATTTCTAAACTTCTTTACAACAAAAATGATAGCTAGAGCCTCTTTTTCAGTTATAGTATAATTTACCTCAGCACTGCTCATTTGTCTACTCCCAAAGTAAACTAGATGATCATTCCCATTTTCATCCTTTTGGCTCAGAGTACTTCCTAGTGTTGTATCTGAGGCATCAATATACACAATGAATGGCTTGCTCCAATCTAGATTCTTTAAAATAGGTGAAGACACCAGAGCTTCCTTTAGTTGTTCAAAAGCTTCATGCGCCTTATTTCCTGGTTCATAAGTAACATCCTTCTTCAAGAACTGGGTTAGTGGCTGTGAAATCTTTGAGAAATTCTTGATGAACCTTCTATAATAACCCACATGGTCTAAAAATGATCTCAACTTACTTCTATTAATAGGAAATGGTAACTCTTTTATTTTTGAAACTTTCTTAGGATTAGTACCAATACCATCTCTCGATACAACATGCTCTAATAAAATGCATTTAGAACATTCAAAGACACACTTTGTATGGTTTAGTGAGGCTTGTGCTTCATCTAACCTTTCAAATGTTGTCTCCATCCAGTGCACAGTGGTCCATCTTGCTGCCATAGATGTAAAAATCATCCAAAAATATTCTGATGAAGTTCACAATGTAGGGTATAAACACCCTATTTATCAAATGTTGGAATATTTCCGGAGCATTACACAACCTAAAATGCATAACTCTAAAAGAAAAATTTCCCAAGGAGTGGTGAACATGGTCTTCACCGATCTTTCTCCGCTATATGAACTTTTTGTATCTACTATATCCATCAAAGCAAAAATATAGCACTCTGGCCGCCTACTTCGTCCAAGATCGATATGAGAATGGAAGAGTGTAATAACCCTACTTTGTTTCCTTATTGAGATTCCTATAATCAACACAAATGTGTAGCTTCCCATTCTTTTTTATTGAGATCACAATGGGAGAAACCCATTGTGAATTTTCCATAGCAAATATGAATCCTACATCAAGCAACTTATCTATTTCTTCTTTTTACGCCTTGAAAAATTAGGATTCATTCTATATGGCATTTACTTTATGGGCTTAGTACCATATACCAACTCAATAGAATGTTCTACCCAACTTACTTGACGGAGTTCCTTGTAATCAAAAGTGAATAGGTGTATGTACCTTCTAAAGAGATGGAGGTAGGATTCCTTCTCATTCTCCATCACAGCATCACCAATATTTATTTTTTGGAGACGATCATCAATTTCTTCTTCAAATAATTTTATGGGTTCATGAGTTGGTGTCGAGTGGAAGGATATCCATGACCGAAACATCAACCTCATTTTCTTCACCCTCTGTGTCCACTTCACCGGTATTAGAGTAATCAGAGGATGTCCAATCATTACTTTCATCACTCGAATCCACATGTGTTCTATCCTATGATGCCGAGGGATCACGTTTATCTTCACCTCTCTCTACCACATCTAAGTGTCATGAAGCCTTCATTCCAGTAGTTTCTTTCATGAACTCTCCTTATCCATGGTCTTCCCAACAACATTAGGTACGCAATAGTACCATTTTTCATCACCTGAAAGTCTACCACACATACAACACCCATAACAGTATATTGCCACATTTGAAACTACACCTTCGGTTTCTTTTTTCCCTTATTTAATGACCTTAACATAAGTGTTGAGGGGCGATCAATTTTTAAACCCAACATATTCATTACAAACTCGGTCATTACATTAACTACAACACCTCCATCAACTAAGACATCATGAATTTAAATACCATTACATAATACCTCAGCTTGTGGAGCATATGGATTGCTTCGCCTCCAAAACAAGGACCTCAACCTCCTTCCTTCATCAAGCATTGAGTTCACTTCGCAGCTCCCGCCTCTTCTCAAAAGACATAGCCAAGATCTGACCAAATGTAATATTTGCAAGCCTTTTGGATAGATCTTTTAAGATGGAGTATGGTCCTTCTCCCCGTGAAATCGTAGAAAATCCCGCACACCCAAATTTCTTCTCCTATGTTTCTTACTAGTTTCTCCTTTCATCTTCTTAGGATCATTTCCATCTTGGTTATCTTTTTCTTTCTTTCTTTTTGTTACAAACACATCTACTTCATTATTTATGCTCTTATCTACTACATCAAAATAATTCACAGTGCTTTTCCTTTATCATTATCTCTTGTATCGGATGTAAAATATCTATCTCGGATAATTATACTTATAATGACCCTTTTATAACAACCATAACATTCAACTTCAAAAATATTTCTTTTGGACCTCTATCTCCCCCGAGAACTAAATTTCTTTCCTCAAGAAGATTAATAGTTAATCGCCCATCTTCTGAGCAGATCTTCATACTCGGTGAGATTTACTAGGAGAAAGATTTGTGCTCACCGAGAGTGGTTGTGGATTCTGACCAAAGGTGCCGGTGTAGGCTCTACTTTAACAACAATTTCTTTGGGCTCCTCTTTCATACTTTCTTTGTTGCCTTCTTGTAATCTCCTTTGCTTGTTCAATGGTAGTCAAGTGGTCATACTTCACTCATTGTCTCGATCTCTCGGCTTCATCCAAGAATGAAGTGCTTACAAAGGAGATTATCCATGCCATTCATACCCCCATCCGCTAATGCTTCCTTCCGGATTTGGGCATCGAGCTTACTCCTTAGCTCTAGAACACGAGCATGTTAATCCCTTATCTTCTCCTTCTCTCCTTGGGATAGCTTTTTGATATCGATCATGAGATCTCGCATATTTATGTTGTTCACCAAATTCTTCAAGAAAATTTCAGTTAATAAATTCCATGAATTTTTCACATTATCACCTAGTATTTCAAACTACCTAAGAGCTGAACCATCCAAAAAGGTAGGAAAAATTAATTCCCTTGTTCCTTCTTATGAGGCCATTACAAATGCAACATCGTTTAAACTCTTTAATGAAAGAGGAAGCATCTTCATTAGATTGGGTTGAAAAATAGAACCTTGCCCTTTTTAAAAGTAACACAAGTGAAATACCAATTCACAAGTACAATCAGTAAGACTTGTGTGCACAAATAATTAGACTCACTACAATAGAAAGTGACTTTACACCTTTCTACAGTAAAATAGGAATGACCACGGTAAAACTTGACTTACTGTGGTAAAAACTGACTTTACTGTGGTAAACACTATTCATAGTAAAAAGTGAAGTTACTGTGGTAAATACTATTCATGGTAAAAAGTAAAGTTACTATGGTAAATACTATTCATGGTAAAAAGTGACTTTACCATGGTAACTACTATGCATAGTAAAAACAAGGTTACCCTCCAAATGATTTTTGACTAAGGGGGAATATTTCTCCAGAAAATCCACCAACGAGGAATGGTCCCGCAATGGAACCAAAATATCACCACCAATCTGACACTATGATAATTCTCCACCGAGAAATCCTCGTGCTATGATTATTTAATAATGCAAAGCTTTTAGTTTGTTGGATGTAATCTAGAAATACAACAACAAACATAACACAAGAATACCATAGACTATGATAAGAAGGAATGATAATAAATCTGAAATATCGTGTAAATTATAATATCAACATGAAATTGTTACAATTTCACCCATGAGGTACTTCAAGTTTTTCGACTTCATTTGCCTTCCAACAATAAATATGGGAGAAACTTCACAATTACACCTCTTAATGGATTTTTTAACACACCTTCAAAATGATGGCTTCCTTTACACACTTACTCATACAATATTTCTCACTACTTCTCTCTATGCTAAATGAGGGGGTGGCCTCTTTATTTCTAGGAATTCAGCTTATCCACCCTATCTCTAAGATAGGCTAGGAAATCTCTTCCGGCTGATCATATTCCACGCCTAAACTCTTGCCTTTACATGTAGGCTTAACTTATAAGATAAGATAAACCTTATCATCTCACATGGGTTCCACCTTTTAGTCTTTTCCACAAATAAAATACACGAAATATTTATGATATCACTCTTTGTCCTTATTACAAATATAATATTTCTAATTCCTAATAATGTAGACCCTACTTCTCTACTTACCCCAACTTTGACATTTTAACATTACTGGACCACTTATGACAAATATTTACTTTTTACCACAACATTCCTATTGTACTTTGACTATTACCATACTCTACTTTATTGGTGGCACCATACTGACGATGCCGTTATCTTCTATTAGACGCCACTACTAATCATACTTAACAACATCTTATTCCTAATACATACATAATAAAATAGAAAGTATGAAGGAAAATTTTAATGTCAAAAGGTCACAGAACTAAGGGGGCGGTAAAAAAATGCGACTCTTTTTTTTTTTTTGCAACTTTTTTATTATTTGGAAACATGTGTGTGTGTGTGTGTGTGTGTGTGTGTGTGTGTGTGTGTGTGTGTGTGTGTGTGTAAGTAAGACCCTTTACTTTCTTTGTTTTCTTCTATAATATTTAATTTTATAAAACAATTATTATCATAATATTATTAATATCTTAATATTAATAATACCTATATATATATATAAAAGACCCTATTCTGTCATTTTTTTATAGTATTTAATTTTTATAAAACAATAATAATCATAATATTATTACTATCTTAATATTAACAATACTTTTAAATTTATCCTCTCTATATGCACTACTATCAAGGTAATAAGCTTCATACTATTATTTCGAGTGAGTAAATGTATGAAGCCAAATCAATTTTCACAATTTAGTATATCAAGGTGTAATGAATTCTAAGGAAATTCTAGAATAGTTTAGTAATTATTTTGCACATTATGAGGGGACTAAGGTCCTAGTTGAATGAGACACCTATTTCCCTTACTAGTATTAAGAATTTCTATATTTTTGTAAATCAATCAAGAACAATTTAAAATTTGAGTTCTTCCCATCCAGTTGAAATAAAGCTTAACTTTCCTACAACAATACAAGAAAATGCAAGAAGATAGTTTACTTTTCAAAGAATGACTTTTAGTATTATAATGGACTTTAATATTTCTTCTTTATCATCTTCTATAATACAAATACAACAATGAAGGCAACCTTCGTTTCCTATATTACACCTTTCAAACAAGGGTAATAAGCTTTACTTTCTATTTCACAAGATTAGTTTATAACACATGTCTTTAAGATATTATAATACATAATAGAATATAATTTTGTTTTACTAATTATTTTGAATGTCTATCTCGAATAATATTAAAGATTTCAATATAATGTTATAATATTGAAAATCCATTTTTAATGAATATATATTTTTAATAAATTGTAAATTTCCATACTTGTGAAAGATTTTTAAAAACTACTCATTCAATAGAACGATTAAAGCCACTTACAATAGATGACTTATATAAAAACTAAACATCCAACCTTTGAGTTTAAATGTTTGTCATCATAAGTCTATGATAAATATTGGTAATAATAAAATACGGAACCACAACATATAGATAATTATATTATCAAGTATTATTCGGGTAATATATTTGTAAATTAAAATTTTAAAACATAATTCTCATCCTACAATAACTTAATTACCACTAAAACAAAATGGTTGTTGTAATTAACTATCTTTAATATACATTAATAATACATCTAGCATTTATTTGATAAAAATAATTATATATAAAAATATATTTTTTAAGATGTCAATTTGAGAATATATATAAAAAATTATAACTACAATAAACATATGTTAACTATTAATTAATTAACAATTTAAATGTTTAATCATAGATGAAACAAATATAATTGTTATAATAAGATACCTTCAGCAAAATCTAATCGTAATTAATAAATTATTTAGATATGGATAAAGGGGTTTTTTTGTCCGGATCCTTACCCGATTACAAAAACTAGCCCGAAATCCCCGATAATTTATAATCACAACGCGTGACAACAACAATGCCATAGAGATGAGCCGAGAAAAGGGGAAGAAACTACCCATGGGATAGATAACTACAAGACTCGATTAAAAGCCCACAAAGCACACTAAAAGGTCAACAAAAACTTGTAACCCTTGTTTCCACTTCTTCTACTTCTAGCACGATGAGGAGTAGAATGAATAACAATCTCAAATTTTCTTCCCACAACACCATGATATTTAGGTATTATTAATCAATTTTCATGATTTTTTAATGCATTTTAGAGGTAAGTGATCAACCTACGTATTCCCTTCAATATTCAAATAAACTTCATGAATTTGTTGCATAATGATTGGGAAATTAAAAACAATAATTACATAAGTTTTTGGGGTAATTGGGATTCAAATGAAGTTGTTATATATATATATATAGAGGATATATAATGAATTTTGATGGATGTAGTGGCTACAAAATGGTCATGGTCATGTAAAGAAAAAGGATTGTTCACTTGATGTACTTGTGGTGGAATGAGATGAAACAATAAGAGATGAAGCTAATAAGAGATATAGGCAGATGCCTTCATGCACATATTGTTTGATTGGTAAGGTAGATTCATCTAAATTAAGAAAATGCAGCAGATTTCCATTATAGCCTCTATGATAGAGATTTCCCCAAGTAAGGCATATTGGGCTATGTGTAGGATAAGGTTTCTTTTTTCGAATGGGAAATGTCTAGAGTGAAGGTTCCATAATGAAGGTAAGTGTAAATGTCAAGGTATAGCTTACCATTGAGGCTCGTTTTCCCGCTCAACACTTTTTTAAATTTTTTGTTATGTCTAGTTTCTCATGGAAATGTCGGATCTATTGGGACCGAACCCCGTGAACCACCCCCGACTTTGTTGGTTCTCCGCTAGTGGCCCTTCTAGATATTGAAATGATGTGACCGTTGGCTTTCGTAAAACCTCCTTCCGGGAAGCTTCAATCGAAAACTATTAATGGGAATCTGTACTTTAGATTCATGTACCTATTATTGATGTTGTTTCACACCCCAAAGAATAACATAAAATCCATTTCTAAAGTCACTTGGGAGGTTAGAACCTCAAACCCATTTGAAGCTCCTCAAGAGGAGGGAAAAATCCTCGCTAATAATATTATCTCTCTCATCCTTCCTTCCTCTTCTCCCCAATGGAACCTTTGTCTCGAATAGTGACCTTCCTCTTCTTGCGCCAATCCTTCCACTCTACGCCATCTCAACAGACCCTTTGGAATCCCCACTAATATTGACATCCTCTCCTTCTTTGAGATCCCTCTTGAATTTCAATTATTTGAGCACTCCTCGAGTAAGGCTACCCCCTCTTCTCATTATTTTAGTTCTCTTATGAAGACAGATGTTTCTCATGATTTCCCTTCCAGTCTAGCTATATCGAATCACTTGTTAACTCTCCTTTACCTAATCACTTTCCCTTGAAAGAAATTACCCATCCTTTGAATTCAACCTCGTGTCCACTGAAGTCAACCAATCCGTAAATATTAGAAATTTTTTTAAATTGTAGATGTGGGTTCCAAAAAGCTTAAAGGAAGGCATACCAATCAAGCTAAACATAAAGAAGAAGCTTTTCAAAACATTTCTTAAGGAACACAAGGAATCCTCTCCCTCCATGGGGAGGGAAGCATAAAAATAATGAATAAAGATCTTCTATTGGAATATAAGGGGATTAAATGCTCCATAGAAAAAAAGAATTCTAAAATATCTCAGACATAAACAAAATCCAGATATTCTGATGCTTTAAGAAAAAAATTAGAAAGACGATGATTACTGCCGAGGAATTTCCCTAATGCTAATTTTGCTTCTCATACCTCAGCCTTAAACTCACGGTGGTCTATGTACCTTTTAGAGTTGTTATCCAATTTTTGCCCTTAGGAAAAATTGAGCGAAAATGACCTTACACACTAAATTGAGTGAAAACATGGAGGGATTCATTTAGGCATGGTATCTTAAATTTTAACATTGGATAATCAAAGTTACGGTGAAAACTCAAAAAAATGTTAAGATAGATAAATGAACAGTGCCTAATGCCCGATAAGGAAGAATGTGTGAAATTTTGAAAGTATGAAATTTCAAAATTTTGGGTTTCGGAGTTTCCACATGCCCAAGTAGATAAACAAGAACAAAAAATCTGAAATGGAAAGTTCCAAAATTCCAAAAATCTTAACTTTTGGAATTTCGGGTTTCAAAGTTTCATATTTTTTACACACCTAAGAAAATGAATAGGAACAAAACTCCAAAATAGAAAGTTTCAAATTCTAAAATATAAGACTTTCCAGTTTCAGAGTTTCAAAGTTTTCATGCGCCCAAGCAAATGAATAGAATTTTTTTTTCTCAAATGTAAAGTTCTAAAAGTTTGAACTTTCACGTTTTGGAGTTTCAGAGTTTTCACATTCCCAAGAAGATGAACAAGAACAAGAACTCTAAAGTAAAAATGTCTGAAATTCTAAATTTTAGGATTTCAGAGGTTGCATGCATTTTAGACTCCGAAAAAGGAAGATTAGCAGTTCACAATTTTTGTAGAATGAACCTCCGACCTTCAGATGGCCATAAATGTTGATTGGGATCTCAGATTTTCATAAGAAATGACTATTTTGAAAGCTTACTATATCATCTACACAACTACGGAATTGGTCAACAAATGAACAATACCTAATGCCTGTAAAGGAAAAAGTTATGACATTCTGAAAGTCTTAAATTTTAGACTTTCAGGTTTCATAGTTTTAGAGTTTTCATGTACCCAAGAAGACGAAAAGGAACAAAAAATCTGAAAGGGAAAATTCCAAAATTTTGAAATTATGAAGTTTTGGACTTTCGTGTTTTGGATTTCAAGAGTTTTCGCATGCCCAAGAAGATGAACAGAATAAAAACTTTGAAATGGAAAGTCTGAAATTTTGAAAGTCCAAAATTTCAGACTTTCAGGTTTCGGAGTTTCAGAATTTTCACGCGCCCAAGCAGATGAATAGGAAACAAAACTCCAAAATGGAGAGTTCTGAAATTTTAAAAGTCCAAAATTTCAAACTTTCGGGTTTCAAAGTTTTGGAGTTTTCGCGTGCCCAAGAAGATGAACAAGAATAAGAACTCCAAAGTCAAAATGTCTGTAAGTCTGAACTTTAGGATTTTGGAGGTTACATGCATTTTAGACTTCCAAAAAGGAAGATCAGCAGTTCACATTTTTCATAGAATGACCCCCAATCTTCAAATGGCCATAACATTTGAATGGGAACTTGGATTTGCACAAGAAATGAATTTTCAGAAATCTTACAAGATCCTCTAGACTATATCTTAAAATTAGTGTCACTAAGTTATTCAAAATGCATAAATTATGTCCCCATTTTACAGAGTGTCCTAGGTTTCTCACCTACCACAATTATGAAGGTATGGGATTCATTTCTTTCTAAAAAGGCATAGTACATGGAGGTATGGGTTTTGTAGTTGCACCTATCATTGTTGTAGGTGGAATAAATGCATTTTATGGTGGTTGAAGAAAAAAATTTGAATTATTCTATCTCCTCTCTCTCATTCTTCCTATATATTGTAAGGAGGGGCATTTTTATAATGTTGGACAATTTGGATTTTCACCCTCCCTTCTTCTCTTGTCTATAAATGAATTTGTGAAGTTTAAACCTCCCATCTAAACCTGTAAATGCAATCTTTCCTCTTAGATCAGTAATACACTATATGAAATCTATGGAGCAAAAAAAAGTCTTTAAAGGATTTTCAATGCTTTCTTATGTTCATTGCATGTTTTTAACGCCCACTAAAAATCCTTACATGAGACCTAAGAAAAACCTAGGTTTAGTTACAAAAATTAAGGAATTTTTTTTTTTGAAAACATGCCCAGAAACTTTTCAAAAATACAAATGCACACATTAATGTCTCTAAGGCGATGGCACCAATAAAAATAATATTCCATGATGACACAATATTTTAAATATATATTATTCTTTAGTACATTTTTTTGACAAAGCAAGTTTAATCTCCCAAGGATTATTTAAATAATAAAATAATTCCTACTAAGTTGAATAATTGCCCCCATAGGGTGTCAAGGGTAAAAGTGGGGTGAAATTAAATACCAAGGTTATTTAATTTCACAAGGTCAAAACAACTAGCAAGGTCCGCATTAAAATTTGGGTTTGGAATAATTGACCCTTGATTACCCCATAAAGTAGCCCTTTAAAAGTCAACCCATATTTTGAAATTAAAACATTTAAATAAAAAGGTAATTTCCCACTCACCCACTCTCCACCTAATTTTTGTAGGGATGAATCTCATCCCTTCAATGGATTCAATTTGCCCTTGATGTGGAAAAAGAGTAACCAACCGTAAAACATCCTTATGAATTCTCCTTTTTCATTTCATTTGTGTCATTATTTTCAATTTTGTTTCACGTGTTAATTGAGAAGGAAGGGAGGCCATTAGAGGCCATTCCAAGATTTTGGAGGGATTAACATGTCCTGTTTTTCATTTTATTTATACCCTCCTTAGGGTTTCTATATGTATTTATATAATTTAATTTAGCTTATTGCCCTTGTATTTTCCCAAATTGGCTTGTGGGTTTTCCGCATTTTGATAAGGTTAAAAAAATTTAAATTCATACTCTCTTCCATTTGCTTAAGAGGAAGGATATATATATGTATATATGTATATTGTATCTTATTTATCAAAGACATATAATATATATATATATATATATATATATATATGTATGTATAAACATATGTTTTATTTCATTTGATTCTTTGTAAGATATATGTGTGTGTGTGTCTGTGTGGGTATGTGCAAACCGTGGATTTCTAGGTATAGCCCACAAAGCAAAAAAATGCAGGGTCTCCAAAGTGTGTTGGCTGCACAATTAGGTGGGGTTTGAATTGTTTGGGGGGTGGGGAGGAGTCGGCGACCCCCCCTCCCCGCACTCGATCCCCATTTAATTTAAATTGGGTGGGGGTTGGGGTCTCCGACCTCTCCCCACCCCAATATACATACTATTCCCTAAACACACAATGCGCAGAGAGCGGGTCTCTCATCACCAATCCGGCACTATGATAATTCTCCACCAGGAACTCCTCGTGCTATGATTATTTACTAATGCACAACTTTTAGTTTGGTGGATATAATCTAGAAACACAACAAACATAACACAAGAATACTATAGACTATAATAAGAAGGAATGATGATAAATCTGAAATATCAGTGTAAATTATAATATCAACATGAAATTGTTACAATCTCACCCATGAGGTACTTCAAGTGTTATGACTTCACTTTCCTTCTAATAATAACTATGGGAAAAACTTCATAATTACACCTCTTAATGGATTTTTAACACACCTTCAAAATGATGGCTTCCTTTACACACTTACTCATACAATATTTCTCACTACTTCTCTCTATGCTAAATGAGGGGGTGGCCTCTTTATTTATATGAATTCAGGCTTATCCACCCTATATCTAAGATAGGATAGGAAATCTCTTCCGCCAATCATATTCCATGCCTAAACTCTTTCCTTTACATATAGGCTTATCTTCTAAGATAAGATAAACCTTATCATCTCACATGGGTTCCACCTTTTAGTCTTTTCCACAAATAAAATACACAAAATATTTATGACGTCACTCTTTGTCCTTATTACAAATATAATATTTCTAATTCCTAATAATGTAGACCCTACTTCTCTACTTACCCCAAATTTAACATTATATCATTCTTGGACCACTTACGACAAATATTTACATTTTACCAAAACATTCATATTATACTTTGACTATTACCGTACTCTACTTTATTGGCGGCACCGTACTGACGACGTCATTATCTTCTATTAGATGCCACTACTAATCATACTTAACAACATCCTATTCATAATACATACATAATAAAATAGAAATTACGGAGGAAAATTTTAATGTCAACATTTTCCCCCTTCCTAGCTTCTACTCCATCCTCAGAGAAGACTATTTTGGTGCTTGGAAAATATTTAACTTGTCATGGTTGACCCATTTCGTAATGGGAGTACCATCCAATTCCTCCAGTCGATATGTACCATTTTCATGCACAGTTGTTATTTTGTAGGGCCCTATCCATTTGGGAAGAAATTTTTCTGCCTTATTTTTTGTATCTAGAATCATATAATGTAACCAAGTCATTCACATGAAATTGAGACCAACGGATCTTTTGTTCAAATTATTCCTTCTGCTTCATTTTATTATTATAGCTTGTATCCTTCACTATTTCCCTCATTTCCTCTAGCAAATGAAGATGCACCAACCTTTCTTTTACTGAATCACTTTCATCCATCCTTTCATTTTTCATAACTCTCATAGTGGGAATATCAAACTCAATAGGAAGAACTGGATCAATGTCATAAGCCAACTGAAATGGGGAGTATCATGTTGCTGACTTTGATGTTGCCCTATATGCCCACAATGTTGCATGAATCTTTTTATCCCACTTATGTACCTGTAAGGCTGCATCTTTTGCTATTATTTGACATAACACAAAATTTGTTCATTCCACCTCTCCATTTG
Organism: Taxus wallichiana var. yunnanensis; assembly: GCA_018340775.1. Classification (NCBI taxonomy): domain Eukaryota; kingdom Viridiplantae; phylum Streptophyta; class Pinopsida; order Cupressales; family Taxaceae; genus Taxus; species Taxus wallichiana. The sequence continues at coordinate 289,932,430 of CM031241.1, read as the reverse complement.
TTTGGATTGTATGTTTTTTCCTTCCTGTGCTTAATAGAAAACTTGTTGACTAGGGCTTCTACCACCTCATTAATGAAGTGGCTTCCTTGATCTGTTACAATTTCTAATGGGCAACCAAATCTAGTGACAATGCATTCATATATGAACCTTCCCACTTCATCCATGGAAGCTTTTTTCAATGGCCTAGCTTCAACACACTTGGTTAAATAATATGTGGTAACTAAAATATACTTATTTTGGTGTGGGGTAGTTAGAACTGGACCTACAATATCTATTCCCCACTTTTCAAAGGGACCAAGTGGAAGAATAGGGCATAATGGAGCTGATGAAGTCTTACGGTTACCATGTGTTTGACAAATATCACATGTCTTACAATAATTATAACAATATCTAAAAATAGTGGGCCGGTGATAACTCCGCATCCAAGATGCTTCTTTGCTGTAAGTTGTCTAGAGAAGTGTCCTCCACATGTACCATTATGGAATTCTTTTATCATCTCCTTCCCTTGATCATGTCCAACTTCCCTCTTGATCTTTGTCCATCGGGTCATATCCAAAATAATACTCCACGAGAATAGAATATGGACATCTCGGCTTAAGTAATCTTCCTCTTAGTCTTTACATTGGCACCATCAAGAAACTTGAATTCATTCAGATAATTCCAAATATCTATGTATTCACTAGGGATTGTGTCAAGGGATAACAATGTTGCAGATCGGGAAATCATTATCATCACAAGATGAACCTAAACCATCATAGGCTCGAGAGAGTGCATCCGTATTGACATGCTTCTTTCCGGCCTATCTATAATATCAAATTTAAATTCTTATAGAAAAATTATCCATCTTTCTATCCTCCCGGATGGGTTAGGCTTATTTACAATATATTTTAGAGCCCGATGATCTGTTACAACATTAAATTTCTACCCCACAAGTAATTTCTAAATTTCTTTATAGCAAAAATGATAGCAGAGCCTCTTTTTCAGTTAAAGTATAATTTACCTCAAGATCGCTCATTTGTCTATTCCCAAAGTAAATCGGATGATTATTCCCATTTTCATCATTTTTGGCTCGAGTAATTCCTAGTGCTGCATCGAGGAATCAATATACACAATGAATGGCTTGCTCCAATCTAGATTCTTTAAAATAGGTGAAGACACCAGGGCTTCCTTAAGTTGTTCAAAAGCTTCATGCGCCTTATTTCCTAGTTCATAAGTAACATCCTTCTTCAAGAACTGGGTTAGTGGCTGTGCAATCTTTGAGAAATTCTTGATGAACATTCTATAGTAACCCTCATGGCCTAAAAATGATCTCAACTTACTTCTATTAATAGGAAATGGTAACTCTTTGATTTTTTAAAATTTATCAAGATCGTAGCAATACCATCTCTGGATACAACATGCCCTAACAAAATGCCTTTAGAACATCCAAAGACACACTTTGTAGGGTTTAGTGAGGCTTGTGCTTCATCTAACCTTTGAAATGTTGTCTCCATCTAGTGCAGGTGGTCCATCTTGCTCCCATAGATGCAAAAATCATCCAGAAATATTCGATGAAGTTCCCAAAGTAGGTTTCAAACACCCTATTCATCAAACGCTGGATTTTGACGGAGCATTACGCAACCCAAAAGGCATAACTCTATAAGCAAACGTTCCCAAGGAGTGGAGAACCTGGTCTTCAGCTGATCTTTCTCCACTATACGAACTTGGTTGTATCCGCTATATCCATCAGCAAAACTATAGCACTCTGACCAGCTACTTCTGGCCCAAGATCCGAGAATGGAAGAGGGTAATGATCCTTCTTTGTTGCCTTATTGAGCTTCTTATAATCAATACAAACGCGTAGCTTCCCATTCTTTTTTATTGAGATCACAATAGGAGAAACCCATTCTGAATTCTCCATAGCAAATATGAATCCTCCATCAAGAAATCTGTTATCCAAAATTCACCCCTCAAGGTAATTTTGATAACATGCATCAAATTCTTTTGTCCCAAGCAAATAGATTGAGTCAGGGAAAAAATTTCATGTTTCTAGGGTCCCCTCATATTTTTCTAACTCCCCGGTGGAATTAGAAGAGAGCAAGTTCTCGAGAAAATGTGAAAAATTGCAAAAAACAAGCTCGGGCCAGAAAAAGTCATGAAAAATGGCTAAGTCCTAGTCCTTGTAATAGTCGGGACATGGGACATCCGGACGCCGAACCGATGAAAGGCTGCCAGTGGTCCGCGTAAGCAGATTTGGGACAATCGACAAAGGACGCGTGGGACGTGGAAACCGAATCGGCCGAAAAGTTGAAAAATTGACAAAATTAAACAGCATCCGACGCCTGGAAAAAGTACGTGAATCGCCGGATTGGCTGAAATGAGTCAAGGCAGCCCGATTGAAGCTTAGATCAAGGTATGGCGAAGTACGCGAACCGCCGGATCGGCCAAATGAGAACTTTCATCGTGGACGTGCGGGACAAAAGTACACGAACCGACCGAACCTGGGTGAATCGGAAAATTTGTCCCAAAACAGTCCAAAAGTAAATGGGACATTTGGGCCTACGAGTACATGAACCGGCTGGTTCGGCCGAAATGGGAAATTTCAGATTTGTGCTAAATGGGGACAGAGGGACGCGTGGGACGCGAAAAGTCAAGGAGCCGAAAGCCAATCAGATCATACCACGTGTCACCGGCGGAAAAGGGACATGGAAGCCCATTTCAGGTGGTTCGAATAATTTGTCCCGATAGCATCGGGACATTTGGGACAAAGGGACGCGCTGGACGCGAAAAGTCAAGCGGTTGTCAAGGAGAAGAAGAAAAGTCAACATTTGGTGGAAACTTCAAACGGCCATAACTTTTGACTCCAAGCTCGATTTTCAAAAATTAGACTTTCGGAATGAGGATAGATATATTTAAATAAGAGAAATATATTTGGCTCCATCAGGTTAATTTTCATTCTGTCAAATGACAGAAAACGCCTCGCCAGCCCAAAATAGCTACCGCACTCGAAGGCCATAACTTTTGCATTTCTCAACGAAATCGCACAAAATTGGTACTCATTGGAATTGTGGTTCCGAGCCCGATGAAAAGAAGTCAAGAAATTCTAGATTTGATTAGAAATTGATTGAGTTTTTAAGAAAAATTCAAGTGTTTTATTTGGTCTGGAGTGCATTTAAGAGGCATGGTCATCCTTCTTTCTCTTCGCGCAGCACATGGGATAGTATGGGGAGCCTTTTTTGCAAGTAATGTGCAATCATTTCACTCAATTTAATGCCTCTTACAGGTAGTTGAAGGACAGATTTCAGGATTTCCATTTTTCCTTCTCATTTCCTTCTCATTTTTCTATAAATTGGAGTGTTGGGCTCATTGTAAAGAGAGAGTTTTGGGCAAAGCAAAGCTCTGCCAAAATTGCTTTGTGAAGCTAGTGTGTGTAGGCCCTTATAGTGGACTCCTCGCATGGTGATCCAGGCCCTTATCTTGTAATAGATCAACTTGCATACTAGGAAGTAATAAAATACAAGTTTGTGGATGTATCTTCTCCCCGCTTCCGTTTTCTTGCATTCTTCTTTTCCTTTTATCTTTCCACAAGAATATTGTGTCTATTATTATGTTCTTGTAGGGAATCCATTAACATTGTGTATGCTTGGAATATTGTTGTGAATGCATTTTGCTAGATTATGGTGAATGTCATCACCTCTTCTAGTGTGCACTTTCCCTCGTATTTCACACATTTTGGAGACTACTCTCACACCCTCCTTTTCTGTGTATCACCGCTTTAGTGTAGGATTTAATTTTATGCATCTCTCTCCCTAGTCCCTTGGAAATTTAGATTAGAACAGCTTAGCTTATCCGTATTAGAGTATATTGTAAGGGCGAGTTTAGGAGCAAGAACCAACTTTCTCTCGGAGGTCTATCTCAAGTAGCAAGTCCCACAACTTGGAGATAGTACCCATGTTATCCAATCACACCGTGAGTTCAAATATATGCACAGGGGTCTTTGTGATTGAGTGATAACAGAAACTTATCTATTTCTTATTTTGTGCCTTGGAAAAAATAGGATTCATTCTATATTGCATTTTATTTATGGGCTTAGCACCATCTACTAGCTCAATAGAATGTTCTACCCAACTTACTTGATGGAGTTCCTTGTAATCAATAGTGAATAGGTGTATGTACCTTCTAAAGAGATGGAGGTAGGATTCCTTCTCATTCTCCATCACAAAGATAACTAATCTTTATTTGTTGGATACAATCATCAATTTCTTCTTGAGATAATTTTATGGGTTCATGAGTCGGTGTGAATGGAAGGATATCTATGACTGAAACATCAACCTCACTTTCTTCATCTTTTGAGTCCACTTCACCGGTACTAGAATAATATGAGGATGTCCAATCATCGGTTTCATCACTTGAATCCATAGGTTCTATCCTATGATGCAAAGGGATCGGAGTTTATCTTCACCCTCTCTCTACCACGTCTAAGTGTCATGAAGCCTCTCTGCCCAAAGTAATTTCGCATGAACTCTCCTTAGCCATGGTCTTCCCCCAACATTGGGTACGCAACAATACAATTTTTCATCACCTAAAATTCTACCACACATACAACACCCATAACAGATATTGCCACATTTGAAACTACACCTTCTGGTTTAGTTTTTCCCTTATTTAATGACCTTAACATAAGTGTTGAGGGGCGATAAAATTTTAAACCCAACATATTCATTATAGACTCATCCATTACATTAATCGCAGCACCTCCATTAACTAAAACATCATGAATTGAAATACCATTACATAATACCTTAGCATGTGGAGCATAGGGATCCATATCTACCTCCAAAACAGGACCTCAACCTCCTTCCTTCATCGAGCATTGAGTCCACTTCGCAGCCTTCCATTTCTTCTCGAAGACATAGCCAAGAGTGGACCATATGTAATGTTTTGTAGGCCTTTAGAAAAATATTCTAAGATGGATTATGGTCCTCTGTCCGTGAAATCCAAAAATCCCGCACACAACTTTCTTCTCCTATGTTTCTTACTAGTTTCTCCTTTCATCTTCTTTGGATCATTTCCATCTTGCTTATCTTTTTCTTTCTTTCTTTTTGTTACAAACATATCTACTAAACACTATTTATGCTCTTATCTACTACATCAAAAGAATTCATAGGTGATTTTTCTTTATCATTATCTCTTGTATCGATGTAGAAGCTCTATCTAGACAATTATACTTATAATGACCCTTTCTATAACAACCATAACATACAACTTCAAAAATATTTCTTTTTCGACCTCTATCTCCTCCCCGAGAACTAAATTATTTTCCTGAAGAAGATTAATAGTTAACTATCCCATCTTCTTGAGCAGATCTTCATACTCAGTAGATGTACTAGGAGAAATATTTGTGCTCACCGAGACTAGTTATGGATTCGGACTAAAGGTGCCGGTGTAGGCTCTACTTTAGCAACAATTTCTTTGGGCTCCTCTTCCATGCTTTCTTCTTACCTTCTTGCAATCTCCTTTGCTTGTTCAATGGTAGCTGGGCAGTCATACTTCACTCATTGTCTGATCTCTAGCTTCATCCCAAGAATGAAGTGCTTACAGAGGAGATTATCCATGCCATTCATTAACCCATCCGCTAATCCTTCCTTCGGATCGGGCATCGAGATTCCTCTTTAGCTCTAAAAATGAACATGATAATCCCTTATCTTCTCCTTATCTCCTTGGGATAGCTTTGTGATATCAATTATGAGATCTCGCATATTTCTGTTCACCAAATTATTCAAGAAAACTTTCAGTTAATAAATCGAATGAATTTTCACATTATCACTTAGTGTTTCAAACCACTAAAAAGGTAGGAAAAATTCAATCCATTGTTACCTTCTTATGAGGCCATTACAAATGCAAGATCTTTAAACTCTTAAATGAAAGAGGAAGCATCTTCATTAGATTGGGCTGAAAAACAGGAATCTTCCCCATGTTTAAAAGTAACCACAGTGAAATACCAATTCACAAGTACAATCAGTAAGACTTGTGTGCACAAATAATTGACTCACTACAATAGAAAGTGACTTTACACCTTTCTACAATAAATAGGATGACCACGGTAAAATGAACTTACTATGTTAAAAATTGACTTTATTGGTAAACACTATTCATGGTAAAAAGTGAAGTTACTATGGTAAATACTATTCATAGTAAAGTAAAGTTACTGTGGTAAATACTATTCACGGTAAAAAGTGTCTTTACCATGGTAAGTACTATGCACAGTAAAAACAAGGTTACCCTCAAATGATTTTTGACTAAGGGGGAATATTTCTCGAAAATTCACCAACAAGGAATGGTCTCGTGCAAAGGAACCAAAATGTCATCACCAATCCAAAGACTATGATAATTATCCACCAGAACTCCTCGTGCTATGATTATTTACTAATGCAAAAATTTTAGTTTGGTGGATGTAACTGGAAACCCAACAACAAACATAACACAAGAATACCATAGACTATGATAAGAAGGAATCATGATAAATCTGAAATATCAGTGTAAATTATAATATCAATATGAAATTGTTACAATCTCACCCATGAGGTACTTCAAGTTTACCGACTTCACTTGCCTTCCAACAATAACTATGGGATAAACTTCATAATTACACCTCTTAATGGCTTTTTTAACACACCTTCAAAATGATGGCTTCCTTTACACACTTACTCATACAATATTTCTCACTACTTCTCTCTATGCTAAATGAGGGGGGTGTCCTCTTTATTTATAGGAATTCAGGATTATCCACCCTATCTCTAAGATAGGATAGGAAATATCTTCCGGCCAATCATATTCCATGCCTAAACTCTTGCCTTTACATGTAGGCTTATCTTCTAAGATAAGATAAACCTTATCATCTCACATGGGTTCCACCTTTTTAGTCTTTTCCACAAATAAAATACACAAAGTATTTATGACATCACTCTTTGTCCTTATTACAAATATAATATTTCTAATTCCTAGTCATGTAGACCCTACTTTTCTACTTACCCCAACTTTGACATTTCAACATTACCGGACCACTTCGACAAATATTTACTTTTTACCACAACATTCCTATTGTAGTTTGACTATTCTTTGTACTCTACTTTATTGACTATTACTTTGACAGCGCCATTATCTTCTATTAGACGCTACTATTAATCATACTTAACAACATCCTTTTCTAATACATACATAATAAAATAGAAATTATGGAGGAAAATTTTAATTTCGATAGGTCAGAACTAAGGGCGATAAAAAAATGTGACTTTTTTTTTTTTTTATTTTTGCATATAATGTGTGTGTGTGTGTGTGTGTGTGTGTGTGTTTGTTATTGTGTGTGAAACATATATATATATATATATATATGTGTGTGTAAGATGTTTTCCTTTTCTTTCTTTTCTTTTATAATATTTAATTTTATAAAACAATTATTATCATAATATTATTAATATCTTAATATTAATAATACTTATATATATATATATATTTATATATATAAAGACCTTATTCTTTCATTTTTATAGTATTTAATTTTTATAAAATAATAATAATCATAATATTATTACTATCTTAATATTAACAATACTTTTAAATTTATCCTCTCTATATGCACTACTATTAAGGTAATAAGTTTCATACTATTATTTCGAGTGAGTAAATGTATGAAGCCAAATCAATTTTCACAATTTAGTATATCAAGGTGTAATGAATTTAAAGGAAATTCCACAATAGTTTAGTAATTATTTTGCACATTCTAAGGGGACTAAGGTCTAAGTTGCAATGAGACACCTCTTTCCCTTACTAGTATTAATAATTTCTATATTTTTGTAAATCAACCAAGTAACAATTTAAAATTTGAGTTCTTCCCATCCACTTGAAATAAAGCTTAACTTTCCTACAACAATATAAGAAAATGCAAGAAGATAGTTTACTTTTCAATGCATGCCTTTGAGTAGTATAATGAACTTTAATATTTCTTCTTTCTCATCTTCCATAATACAAATACAACAATGAAGGCAACCTTCCTTTCCTACATTACAACTTTCAAACAAGGATAATAAACTTTACTTTCTATTTCACAAGACTAGTTTATAACACATGTCTTTCTTTCTTTTCTAATATACAATACAACTTTCATATCCAATAATTGAATGCAAATCTTCCTCACAAGATTAATACAATGTCCTCCACTTAAAGTGGGAAAATAATACAAGAATGTAAGCAAAAGAAAATACATTAATACAAGTTTTCCCACCCTAAGTGGTAATACAATAAATTATTCTCAAAGGAAAGGTTCATAAGGTCTCCAAAAAAAATCCAAGCTTCCCAACTCCAACAACATAGCTCCTCTAGGATTTTTTTGATTCATGAAAAAGTGGGGGAGAGAAAAGCTATCCACCAAACCAAAATACCAAATGAAGTGAAGAAGCCATCCTCTCCATTGGCCCCCGAGCACTAACCACATTACAATGGGAGATTATTCTAACACATGACAACAACAATCTTCCACAACACAAACAAATATTTCACAACCCTTTCAACTACATTCAACTCAACCACAACACAATAAAGTAAAACAACAAAACAACAAAAACAAGGCTTAAAATGAAAGCCAAAGCAACAAGACCTATGGGGAGGCCACTTATACCTCCCAATGGGAATGGTTTTCCACCTTAAGGCCTCCAATACATATCTCAAATATTCTACATACTCTTATGCCTCCCTCAAGTACCCCTTATACCCCCATATAATATTATTCCTCCCTCAATCTCTTATGCCTCCCTTATAAAAGAAACAAGAAAGAAATGCAAGCATTCCTTGTAAAAGATGGGGCACCCAACCCAAAATACCTCCAAGAAAAAGGTAAAATGTTGTGCCTCCCTACATGAAATCTCCCCATAGTATCCTCCTACTCCAAACTTAATAAATCCACCCATAGCCAACAAGCATTCCATAGAAACCAATACTTAACACAAGCATATATACACAAAATAAAACATAACATAAGCAAGGTAAAGCTCCTACCTTTCCATAGTACGAAACTTATTCCAAGAGTAAAACTCCAAGCTACTCAAAGCCAAGAAAGCATCCATAAGCTCCAACAATCCACATGCACTCCCAAAAATACTCTTACTCTTCCAAAGATGCAAGAGAAAAAATAATGAAGTAACCCCAAACAAGCAAAACAATTTCAATAAATAGAAAAGGGAGAGAGGAGGGTGATGTGGCTCCAAGTGGGATGCCACCTCATTTCCTCTCCCCTCCACATCACCTTAGTCAACCTCATATTCCAAATCACAATTAATAAGTGGTTGAAGGAATGACATATTACTTACACACACCATCTAAGCCCACACCCCCTTAAGGACAAAATTAATTACTTGAAAGAAAGTGCAATAAACATTTCTCCTTTTACCTTCACAAAACACCTAATGGGGTCTAATTTTTACCCCCCAACCCATAGGTAGGGTTGGCATAGCAATTTAAGAGGTGTGGGACAAGTTTGACTTGTCCCACAAGCTTCCAAATTTGGCCTCTAAGGCCAAATTCGAATTTCCATGAAGGGGTAGAGTGTACAAAACTCAAGATCCCCAAGCACTGAACTTACAAACCAAAATCCAAGAGAAATCTACTCTAATAAATGCATTCCTTTGGTCACATCTGTAATTAGTTTAGGAAAAGATTTGTTAACTTTAATAAGACACTACAACCCACTAATAATAAAGTGTAAAATACATACATCAAAATATAAATAATTAAAATAAGTAAATTACATCACTAAAAGAAACACATACTAACATTAACAAAAGTGAAACTAAAATAAAAGACAACACATGACCCCTTGATCATAATTTCCCCCTAACCAAATTCAAACACACACACATACACAATTACATGTTGCCATGGTGACCCTTATTGAATTCATCTAGAAATCCAATGTGCTTGGTCTCCAATCCCGTCAATGTTTGTTGTGTATACATTTTCCTGTGAAACATAAAAATACCTCCTTTGGCGTTGTGGCCACATTAAAACATTTATTCCAAAATATGCAATATAAATCTAAGATCATCTATATATATGAATTAATATCATCTAGGAAAATACAATATCATTTAAAAGTTTCTAGCAACATTTCTATCCAATGTTTCATCCATGTCAAAGTGATGACAAAAATAATTTAATGATCAAAGCCTACATAGTGTGGTGATGGATGTCGCATGTCAAATATATATATATATATATAATATATATATATATATATATAGCCAGTTAACAATATATCAACATCAATATGAAATGTGTATGATCATGGCACAACCATTTCCATACTTGTATGGAATCAATCAAGTTTAAAGTTCTAACTTTCTAAATTTGATTCTTCTTTTTGTTTAGACATATTTCACACTACTAATTGCTAATAATTGTCTCTAGATTCGAGGGGTTCATCACCAACATTGAGGGGAAGATGTCGAACTCCACAGAATGATCACTTTTTTTCAAACGGTGAAATCTCAATGGGTCCTCTATACATGGATCCTATATGATGTGGTGATTCACCCGAGCCCGGCCGGGTCTCTCCCCTTCCATGCTCGGCCGCTCTAGGTCCTGTAAAGGGGAGGCCCAATCTCGGGCAGAACAACGACATCAATCCCGCTGAAAATCCTCCTCCTCCAAGTGCATCGATTTTCCTTGATGATAGGGATGGCCTTCCCGCTCAGATTTTACTCCTGAAGAAAGTTTTTTTTGATAAATTCCTGGCAGTGCCTTTATGTCAACAACGTTAGGAATTGGTGTGAGAAACAATGGGGTTGTGGTAATATGCATTTGTTTCCTCCCAACAAGTTTTTCTTGGTGAGCTTTTGAAGTGGTGCTCTGAGAGACTTCACTTTGGAAAGAAAAGAACAACTTCTTTCCAATTGTGGTGTTCACCTCCAAAAATGGAGTACCCACTTCTACCCTGCAATGGCTAGATTGGAATCCTCTCCAGTTTGGATTCATCTATATTCTTTACCCAAGAATACTGGAGTCCCAATACCCTTATAAAAATATGTTCAAGCTTAGGAAAGGTTTCCCACATCGATCCCGTCACTTTGGAGGGCACTCTATCTTTGTTCACCGGGTTTACATCCTCATAGACCCATCTTGCGCCCTTTGGAACCGATATTTCCTTCTCAAAGTGGAAAGTGGAATCGAGAAAGTGGAGTATGAGATTTCCAAGGCCTGTTTCCAGTGTAAACAACATGGGCACTTTAAGCACACTTTCCCTCTTCTCCCCGACTATAGCCCCGCACCCAGCTCCTCGGCGGGCCTCACTTGCATTCCAATTCTTCCCACCTCTCCCCCCCCTGCACCCTCTCCTTCCCCCATCCATGTTCAATTTCTGCTCTCGCCTCCTCCGCCCTCTCACCCGACACCCTCTCTCTGGTTTGAGAAACGACCTCAGTGGTGAAAGAATCCTCGTGTATTCTCTCCTTGTTTAGGAAGGCATTGCTTCGGGCCATGGTCAGGACTCCACCTCTTTGAAAGCATGGGTCGACACTCGTGATAGGATCGTTTCGGAAGGCTACCAGGAAGATGCTCCCCTTTCTCCCTGCCAGGAGTCGATTCAGGCTCCTAATGTTGTTCATGGACTCCTCCCTCCCGAAGGGGCTCTTCTCCCCACCCCCTGCTCAGGGTGGATTGTGGTCCCAAATTCCCGGTGGGTAGACCCTCCAAGTCCACCCTCTCCCGGAAAGAGATTGCTGCAGGTAAGCAGCTGCAGCTTAAGTCTTACTTCCCCCTTCCAGTAGAAGAGGCCAGTCCTCTTCGAAGAAATTATGAAAATTCTGTCGTGGAATGTCCGGGGCCTACATGCCTCGGAAAAATAGTGCCTGCTAAAGCGCTACGTCAAAGAATATGCCATTGATATTTGTGTGATCCAAGAAACTAAAATGACCAGCGAGGCCTATCTTTCAGGTTGGTTCCACTCCTAGAAAGGGTGGGAAGGTTCTTTCGTGTCTTCCTCGGGCGCCTCTGGTGGACTTGGCCTCCTCTGGAAATCCAGTTCCTGCCTTTCTTCCCTTCTTTCCTCCGGAACTGGTTTCCAGTGGGCTGAAATCAAAATCAAACACACGGAGGTCTCTTTCCTACTCTGCAACATATATGGCCCCTCTTCTCCAGCTAGTAAATGGGAGCTCTGGAACAAACTGTCTGAGGTTCTCAGCTCTTCCTCGTCGAAAGTAATCCTAGTAGGTGACTTCAACGCCTCCCTCTCCGAGCATGACAAGTGTGGTGGGCTTCATTGGCAACCATGGGCCCAAGCAGACTTCATCAAATTCATGGCGCAACATCACCTTTTTGATGTCGAACCAACTCTCGGGCTGGTTTATCTAGAATAATCGTCGAGCGGGTTCGGTAATCTATCTATCGAATTGATAAGTTATTTATATCAAAAGATTGGCTCCAGCATAATCTCATACTTTCTAGCTCTGTCCTCCCTCTATCAGGTTCAAGACCATTTCCCTATTGCTTTCAATGTTTTGTTTGACATGTCGCGCGTCGATCCCCCTTCAAGTTTGAATCTATGTGGATGCTTGATGCCTCTTTAAGGGACTTAGTAAAATCCTGGTGGTGCTCTTTTTCGGTCAAAGGCACCAAGATGTTCATCCTCTCTCGTAAGCTCTCTCTGCTAAAAAGTAAGTTACAGGAATGGAACATTTCCACCTTCAAAAACATTTTCCGTGAAAATGAACGGGTTGAAAAAGATCTCAAGTCTCTAAACGACCAGGTTATCCTCAAAGGTATGGATCAAGTTAGCTATTCCAGAGAAAAATCCCTTCTCAAAGAATTGGGCACCCTCTTGCTCAAGGAAGAATCCTTCTGGAACCAAAAATCGAGAGAGAACTGGCTGAAAGATGGGGACAAAAACACCAAATTCTTCCATGCCTCGGTGAAAGAAAGAAGGAACCTTAGTTACATCTCCTCCATGAAACATGAGGACAACATGGAGGCCAACACTCAAGATCACATCAAAACTAAAGCCATCTCTTACTTCCAAAAGTTGCTTAATGAGGAGCTATGCTCCTCACTGAAAGATCAAAACCCTTCACTGACAAAGATTCAACGTATGATATCGGAAGTAGACAATATCATGGCTCTCTCCCTTTCTCGCGTGAGGATATCCGTCACATTTTCTTCTCTATGGATATGGAAAGGCACCAGGCCTCGATGGATTCCCTATGGCCTTTTACCATGACTTTTGGAATGTCATCGGGGAAGATGTTTGGCTTCTTTGTTGGGAATAGAGGTGCTCTCGGGAATATTCTTCACAACTTAAACCACAACTTCATTTAAATTTTTCCCAAATCCTCCCCGACTGAGAAGCTTGATGATTTCCATCCCATCTCTCTTTGCAATGTCACCTACAAAATAATTTCCAAATCCCTTTCCTCACATTTGAGCCCCCTCCTCAACAAACTGATTACCCTGGAACAAAGCGGTTTCATCCCTGGCAGATCCATCTCGGAAGGCATCATCATTTCTCACGAGCTCATGCATTCCCTTCATCAATCATCAATTCCAGGTATGCTCATTAAGCTCGATTTCAGTAAGGCCTATGACAGGATTAACTAGTGCTTTTTTCTGCTCCTTGCAAAGAATGGGCTTTACAATTCACTTCTACAATTGGATTTTTAATTACATCTCTTCGGCTCACTTCTCTATTTGTGCTCTTAATGGATCGGTTGAAGGTTTCTTCAGTAGCAGCAGGGGGTTTGGCAAGGGGACCCCTTATCCTCCTTCCTTTTTCTTCTAGTCATGGAAGCTCTGAGCCGATCCATCAAAACACGCCTGACCTCGGGCTCACTTGCAGTCTTCACATCACTTCCTCTCTGCCACCAGTCTCCCACCTTCAATTCATGGATGACACCTTCCTCTTTGGTGTGGCTACCATGCAGGAAGTAGTCTCTTTAGATAACATTCTTTCATCCTACTCTATGGCCGCTGGACAGGTTATAAATTTAGAAAATCCATCATCTTCTTCTTCAACATTCCTCCCCGTCTTCAACGTCGTCTTGAGGGATGCTCTCGGTTTTGAAATTGGCATCCTCCCCAGAAATATCTGGGTATCCCCCTCTTCCTGGGCAAAGGAAGATCCTCTCTATGGGATGACTTGGTGAACTCGATCATCCGAAGACTCCAATCCTGGAAAGGAAAGTGGCTTTCCTTCGCTGGGCGTGTTCTTCTTATCAAATCAGTCCTAAGCGCCATGCCCATCTACATGCTTTCAGTATTGTCCTTTCCAAAATCTGTTATAAGTAAGTTGGAAAAATTATTCAGAACCTTCCTTTGGCAAGGCTCAAGCGAAGATCGCAAATTCCATCTAGTTAAATGGGATTCCCTTAAAAAACTGAAAGAGTTTGGCGGCTTGGGCATCATGGATCTAACCCTCTAGAATCAGGCTATGGGAGCCAAATTGGTATGGAATTTCCTTACCGACCCCACTAAGCTCATTAATAAAGTCCTCTCCCACAAGTACCTTTCAACTGAACGTCATGATCATCTTCTCACCTGCACTGACCTCCCTAAAGGGTTCCATATCTAGAACTTCATGTGGAACAGTTGCTTGCTCATCGCTAACTCAATCTTGTGGTTCATCAACAATGGAACCTCCATCAAATTTTGGGAGGATTACTGTAATGGCCAAATTCCGCTCAACCTCAAGCCCTCCCTCAACAGGATCATGCATCTCTCCAAGTGCTCTTGGGGTTATACGGCGTCATGTGATGGTTCCCCGAACCCGGATGTCTCTCCCACTTGGGTGTGGAAGGACGTTACACAACTTGGGGCCTCAAAAGTGAAATTGATGGCCTTTCGCCAAGCTCTTTCCTCTAGGCGGGTTACTCTCTTGACCTTATAGGACAGTCTCATCTAGCTCGGATCCCCTTCGAGTCGTTACTAGGCCAAATTAGGATACTCCCTTATCTCTTCCCTTGGCGGGATCCCGTGTCCTAGCTTCAAGTTGTGTTGAAACATTGTTCTTCTTCCCAAAGTGGCCCACTTCAGGTGGTTGGTCTTCCATGGGAAAATTCTCACCCAACTCCACAGACACTCCTGGGGCTATGCTGGCCCATCCAAATGTGTGCTCTACAATGCCAGAGGAAGACATGGATCACCTTCTCCTCTTCTGCTCGTTTGCCAATTTGGGATGGTCATGGCTTCTCAATAAGCTCAATCTCACTTGGGTCCATTGCAAAAGCATCAAATACAACCTCCTAAGCTGGCCCACCAAGGGAAAACAAAGTTCCCTCAGCTCTATCTGGACCATCGCTCCCTTCTTCCTTCTTTGGCATCTTTGGTGGGAACGTAATCTTCACCTTTTTGGGACAGTCCTCCAATATTCATAGTTTCCTAATCAAGCTCGAGGTTGCTATCTCTGAGAATGTGAGCCTTCACAGTGCTAGTAAGCTTGCCTTCTCCTTCAGAGACACAGCCATCCATAATTCTTGGCCCCTGATAAAAATCCCATCCCCGAATCCCGAGTTAAGCACGATCTCAATTCCTTGGCAAAGTCTCTTATCCAAAAATTCACAAGATGGAAACCACCATCTCGGGTGCCATTAAACTCAAATTTGATGGGGCTTCTAGGGGAAATCTGGGAAAATCAAGGGCATTCTACATCCTTTGAAATGACAGGGGCATACTTGTCTGTGATGGCTCCTTTCCGCTCCCGATGGTACATGAAACCAAGCAGAGGCCTTGGCCCTTCTAGAAGGTGTGAAGCTTGTAGTCAGTCAGAACTGTGATTTGTTGTACATCAAAGGTGACTCTCAAGTCGTCATTCAAGCCATCATCAAAGGTAAACTGTCTTCCTGCTTGTTAGGCTCATACATCAATAACATTCTTTTCTTGATCAGCAAAGTACACACATGGAGCATTTCCCACACGTAGTGAGAGGTGAATTCCACCGTCGATCACTTTGTCAATCATGCCATCGATTATCCTTCCTCTATAAAAATATCCAGTGAATCATCTACATGACCTCATCTGGCTGATCGTATCTTTCATGACAGGTGAGGAAATCACGTATGATGCAAGGTATTTTCAGCTCCCTCCTATATCTTTGGGTCCGGCTTCCTTTTCTCCATGCTTCCCTCTTCATTGTGTAATGTCTTTTGTTGGGTTCCCCTTCATCTCCCTTTGCGGGAACGAACCACAAGTCACCTCGGTGGATGCTATCGATCGATACAAGCTCTCGCATGTCTTCCAATACAATTCATACTTGGAAGCGGAGGCCATTGAATGCATTCTTGGTGATGTTTATCGTTCCCCCTCCCGGTGGCCCCGCACTTTCCCTAACATCACTTGCTTTCATTTCCTTCTACCTCCTTATCCACCCTATCTACGGGGAGGTGCAACTCGTCGCTAAAGATCTTATCTACACTTGGGCATCGTATCGACTCTGGAATGAATTGGATGATTTTGTAATGCCCGATCCTTTGCTTTGGATTGAGGAAGTTGATGAGTGGGAAATCAGCTCAGGCCATGGCATTCAATGGCTCAGTGGGCAAGACTAGTACCTACTTCATCTTACTGAAAGTGTTAACTGCTATTCCACCATGGTCACCTAGACTATAACCTGCTGCCCGTGGTGGATATTCATGCCACCCAATTCCCTGTTCATTCTGCCATAGACCATCTTAATGAGCTTCGACAAGAAGCTTCTGTGGACTTCCTATTCCTTCTCCACACCGCCTCCAATTGCTAAGGTGCTTCTTCTCTGGTGCAACACCCATGCTCAGCGTTGTTCCCTACCCCATGTTGGCCCGTCTTCCTCATCTTTTGCCCCCTCCTCTCTCAAGCTCTTTCCTCTACTTATTCTCCTCTCTTCTTCACTTTCCTCTCTTCCTATCTTTTTCATCTCGGTTCCATTTCTCTTTGTACTGGTGGATTCTCTCCACCCCCAGTTCATAGCTCCAATCAAAAGCATTTAATAATAAAAAAAACATCAATATGAAATGTCTCTAGTAATTCACATGCATCATATATGATTTTAAATCAATAATAGTCTAGTATCTCTAACATCTAGTATCATGTTAAATCAAAAAGCTGCAATATATCCATAAGTGTAGTCAACACTATCAAAATCAATAATAAAAATGGTGTCTAAGGGAAGTGGGCACTACATCCCTCCCATTAGAATCAAATTCCTCGTGGAAGTCACTGGAACAGGTGTGGAAATTGAACTCATAGTAATGTAGCATCCTCCCATGTAGTAGAAGTCTCTTCATACCTGTCCCACTGAAATGAACCTAGTCAATATCTTTAACTCAAAGGCCTGGGGTCTTGCACTCTAAAATGTGGTTGGGCTTCACCTTCACCTACCCCAGATCTTACACCTACAATGAGGTCCAATCCAACACATGAGAAGGATCTGCAATATATATCCTAAACACAAAAACATGAAACACATCATGGACATGAGACAAGCTAGGTGGGATCACAAGACGGTAGGATAAAGGCTGATATGCTCCAAGATCTCAAATGGACCCAAAATCTAGGAGCTAATTTAGAACCTTTTCCATAATGGATAGGGATCTGATGTGGCGTGACATAATATCATAACTACCTAGTACTCCATGTCCTATAATAAAGGTGGCCCATGAGAAACCCCGTCTTCTAACCTATCCCAATTAAGAGGTGTCCTACACTCTCTCGCCATATAATTCCTAAAAATGATGCATGGCTATCAAACTCTAAAAACTATTATTGTAGGTAAACCCCACCAAATATAGGTACTCCTCCCATCTCACTTGGTGATCCATGACATAAATCTTAAGAATATCCTCCAAAATCTAATTCACCCGCTTAGTCTGACCATCTTTCTCAGGGTGACATCTTGTATTAAAATTTATCTTCATCCCGAGGGCATGTTGTATGGTAGTATAGAAGTGGGAAGTGTACAAAAATCATAGTCAAAAATGATTTTCTATGGAATCCCATGCAACCTAATGATATCATCAAGATATACCCATGCCACTCCACTAGCTATATAGGTGGTCTTCACTAGAGAAATATGAGCCACTTTCATTAATTTATCCACTGTGACCATGATGGCATCATGGTGGTACCTCAATGATGCTAGCCCAATGATGAATTCCATGGAAATGGTGTCCCTCTTCCACTCCAGTATAGCATGAGGAAAGATAAGGCCAGCTAGATACTGATGCTTGGCCTTCACCTTTTGACACTCTAAACAACATGACATGAACTAAGCCACGTATCTCTAAATTCCCCTTTAATGATACAAATTCCTTAAATTTACGTACATCTTCTTCACCCTAATATGGGCTGAATAAGGTGCATGGTTACCCAAGCCTCCATCTCTAGGAACATATATCCAACCTATGTGCCTAAGAAGGTCATCTGTCTCTAATGAGAATCCATCAAACTTCCCCTCAAGGGGTCTCTGAGACTCAATCTCTTTTCTAGATGCAAGATAGAAGCTGTCATGAGGAAGTTGTTGTAATATATTGCTTCATATATCTGTGCCCACTGAAGTGGCCATAACCACATGTATTCATCTACTAAGAGCATATATAACCAAATTCTCCTTCCCCTTCACATTCTCTATTTTTATGTCACACTGAAAAAGAAACTCCATCCAATGCTGCTGACGAGCATTGAGATTGGGCTAAGTGAAGAGGTGGTGAAGAATCAAGTGATCAGTCCTGAGTGTAAATATTCAGCTAAGAAGGAAGTGTCTTTGTCATACTAAGGCATTAAAACTATCGCAAGCTCAAGATTGTGAGTCAAATAATTGAGCTCATAATCCTTGTGTTTACGAGACTCAAAATCCACTACTATGCCCTCTTGCATCAACACACCTCCAAGTCCTGCCAAAGAAGAATTTTGCATACGAAGAACTCACCCTAGGGATCTATCACTACAAGAATAGGTGCTATCGTGAGTCATTCCTTTAGTGTGCTGAAGGCCTACTCACATCTATCTGACCATACAAACTTCTCCCCTTTCCGCTGAAGGGACGTGATGAGGTGCGTAACCCGAGAGAAGTCCTCAACAAATATCCTATAATATCCTGTTAAACCCATGAACATGCACACCTCTGTCACACTAGTGGGTTCTTGCCAATCCATAATAGCTCAAATCTTAAAAGGATCGACTATGATACCTTCCCTAGAAATGATGTGGCCCAAATACTACACGTCTGTCTGGAAGAATGCACACTTCTCTAGATTCCCATAAGAAGGCTACTCACAAAGACATTTAAGAACTTAGAAAAGGTGCTCCTTGTGCTCCTCATGCATGTATGTGAGTAAATAATAATTTCACCAAGGAAGATGAGCATGAAGTGATCCAAGAATGTCCTGAATACCCCATTCATCAAGCTCATAAACACTGTGGGGAATTTGTCAAACCAAAAGGAACTACGGTGAACTCGTAGTGGTCATATCTCATACGGAAGGTGGTCTTATGAATATTTTCCTCTATGATCCTTAGCTGATGATAACCTAACTCAAGTTTTATCTCTCGAGAAAATTGTGGCCCCCTTCATTTGATTAAAAAAATTTTCAATGCGTGGAAGGGGGTAATGATTCTTTATCATTACTTTGTTCAACTAGTGGTAATCAATACACAACTACAGATATTTGTCCTTATTCTTCAAAAAATCACCGAAGGACCCCAAGGGGATACACTAGGATGGATTAGGCCTTTCTTCAGTAGGCCCTCAAGATGTAACTTAAGGTCACAAAGCTCAAGAGTAGTCATCTAATATGGTGCTCGTGAGATAAGCTCGCTCCCGAAACTAAATCTATGTGAAATCTATCTCACGTGGGGTGGTACCCCGGTAGCTCCCTGGAAAGACATCCGAAAACTCTCTCAAGATGGGATGATCTTCAAGAGATGGTCCACTAGTCTCATCCTCAGATATGTCACTAACCATAACATTGTACATCCGAAAACCCCACCGCACACACCGATTAATTTGCATAGTGGAGATGGTGTGAATGGAAACAGGTCTCCTAACTCTAGCTTTCACTAACTCAAGCCCTAGATCATCTGTATAAGTAATAGTCTTATGGTAACATTTCACTCTAGCTTTGTGTGTAGAAAACTAGTCCATACCTAAGATTTCTCCATAAGAACCCGGAGGAAGGATGCGAAGATCCGAGGTAGTGTGAAGGGTTCCAAATCCACTACACACTCCTTCACAAGGATTCTACATAAATTTTGGCTCCGGAAGCCATTTTAGCGTCCCAAATAAAACCCTTCCTAACTTCCACCAACCTGCAACGCTCTACTAATGATGGTGTAATAAAAGAATCGGATGAACATATAATCAAATATTATAGAGGTGGAAATACCAAAAAATACTACATGTCGTCTCTATCATAGTACTCTGGTGCTATTTTTAAAAAAATTCTAGAAATTCTCAACCATTGCGTAGATCTAATGGCTCGTGCCTTATGTCAAGCATTAGGCTCTGGAAAGATACTACATGCGTCTTACCCTTATTGCTAGGGTTTTGTGGGAAATCTCTCCAATGATCTCGAATAATGCCATAACCATAATAGCTTCCTTGTCCTCTCCAGTGACATGCAGCTCCAACCAGTACTCTTGAGGTATGAGCTATGGATCCTAACAATTCAGCTACAGACTATTGAGGTTCATGAATCGGTAAGCTTCTATTGTCTACGCTCTCAGTGCACCTTATGTCCTAATGGGACCCCTAGGAGGAGGCCCCATACTCCATCCTCTCTATATGTCAAACCTCTAAGGAGGTCTATAAGGGGGGCGGTTATGCTACTGCTGCTGAGATGGCTACTGTGGTGGCCTAAAAGATGACTGTGTTGAACCCTATCTATGATGAGAAGGAGGAACCGACCCCCTTGATCTCCCTATCCTGCATCTACTGGATGCGGCTCCAAAATCCTTCCCTGGCCTATTGTTTCTTTCCTCATGTCTCCTCTGCAATATAAGCCTTCTCCATGGCCTTTGCTAAGGTCTGTGGGAAGTGACTATGCACCACACCACCCAAATCCAAATTCAATCCCCTGATTAACCTGTTAATCCATACCTACTCATCATGCATATAGTTGACATAATGGAGTAGATCCATAAATTGACTCTCATACTTAGCTACATCCATAGATGCCTAACATAGATCACGGAACTCATCTATATGTTGTTGAATAAACCTCTGGGATAATTACTTGCTCTTGAACCGCTCCTCAAAGAGCTCCTAGGTAACCATATTTGAATCAACATGGAGCTTCTACTCCTCGATCCTCCATCAGACACTAGCTTGATCCATCAGAAGATGGATTGCAACACAAACTTTCATGTTGTTAGTACAAGGGCAGAGCTTGAAGCATCCGCTCAAGCTCACCAACTAGGCATCTTCCTTAAATCCACCTGTATCTCTAGAATAGTGAGATGGTCTGTCGACATTAAAAATTTCCTCTGTAATTTCTATTTTATTATGTATGTATTAGGAATAGGATGTTGTTAAGTATGATTAGTAGTGGCGTCTAATAGAAGATAATGGCACTATCACTACGGTGCGCCAATAAAGTAGTAGTAAAGATATGATTAAAGTACAATACGAATGTTGTGGTAAAAAGTAAATATTTTTTGTAAGTGGTCCGGTAATGTTAAAATGTCAAAGTTGGGGTAAGTAGAGAAGTAGGGTCTACATGATTAGGAATTAGAAATATTATATTTGTAATAAGGAAAAAGAGTGATGTCATAAATATTTTGTGTATTTTATTTGTGGAAAATTCTAAAGAGGTGGAACCCATGTCAGATGATAAGGTTTATCTTATCTTAGAAGATAAGCCTACATGTAAAGGAAAGAGTTTAGGTATGGAATATGATTGGCCAGAATAGATTTCCTATCCTATCTTAGAGATAGGGTGGATAAGCCTGAATTCCTATAAACAAAGAGGCCACCCCCCTCATTTAGCATGGAAGGAAGTACTGAGAAATATTATATGAGTAAGTGTTTAAAGGAAGCCATCATTTTAAAGGTGTGTTAAAGAATCCATTAAGAGGTGTAATTGTGAAGTTTCTCCCATAGTTATTGTTGGAAGGTAAGTGAAGTCGTAAAAATTGAATTACCTCATGGGTGAGATTGTAACAATTTCATGTTGATATTATAATTTACACTTATATTTCAGATTTATCATCATTCCTTCTTATCATAGTCTATGGTATTCTTGTGTTATGTTTGTTGTTGTGTTTCCAGATTCCATCCACCAAACTAAAAGTTGTGCATTAGTAAATAATCATAGCACGAGGAGTTCCTGTAAAGAATTATCATAGTGCCGGATTGGTGATGACATTTTGGTTCCGCTGGGACCATTCCTCGTTGATGGATTTTCTGGAGAGATATTCCCACTTAGTCAGAAATCATTTGGAGGGTAACCTTGTTTTTACTGTGCATAGTAGTTACCATGGTAAAGTCACTTTTACCATGAATAGTATTTACCACAGTAACTTTACTTTTTACCATCAATAGTATTTACCACAGTAACTTCACTTTTTACTGTGAATAGTGTTTACCATAGTAAAGTCATTTTTTATAGTAGTAAGTTAAGTTTTACCATAGTTTACTATGGTCATTTCTATTTTACTGTAGAAAGGTGTAAAGTCACTTTCTATTATAGTGATTCCAATTATTTGTGCACATAAGTCTTGTTGATTGTACTTGTGGGTTTGTATTTCACTGTGGTTATTTCTTAAAATGGGGAAGATTCCTATTTTTTCAGCCCAATCTAATGAAGATGCTTCCTCTTTAATTCAAGAGTTTAAACTATCTTGCATTTGTAATGGCCTCATAAGAAGGGAACAATGGACTTAATTTTTTCCTACCTTTTTGGATGGTTCAGCCCTTAGGTGGTTTGAAACACTAGGTGATAATGTGAAAAATTTATGGGATTTATTAACTGAAAGTTTTCTTGAAGAATTTGGTGAACAAAATAAATATGCAGATATCATGATCGATATCACAAAGCTATCCCAAGGAGAGAAGGAGAAGATAAGGGATTAACATGCTCGTGTTCTAGAGATAAGGAGGAAGCTCGATGCCCAAATCTGAAAGGAAGGATTAGAGGATGGGTTGATGAATGGCATGTTGATAATCTCCTCTGTAAGCATTTCATTCTTGGGATGAAGCCAAAGATCGACAATGAGTGAAGTATGACCGCCAACTACCATGAACAAGCAAAGGAGATTGCAAGAAGGAAAGAAGAAAACATGGAAGAGGAGCCCAAAGAAATTGTTGCTAAATTAGAGGATACACCAACACCTTTGGTCCAGAATCCACAACCACTCTCGGTGAGAAAAATATTTCTCCTAGTACATCTACCGAGTATGAAGATCTACTCAGAAGATGGGCCGCTTAAGTATTAATCTTCTTCAAGGAAAAGAATTTAGTTCTCGGGAGGTGATAGAGGTCCAAAAAGAAATATTTCTAAAGTTGTATGTTATGGTTGTTATAAAAGGGTCATTATAAGTATAATTGTCCAAAAGAGCTTCTACATCCAAGACAAGAGATAATTATAAAGGAAAATCACTTGTGAATTATTTTGATGTAGTAGATAAGAGAATAAATAATGAAGTAGATGTGTTTGTAATAAAAAAAGAAAGAAAGAAAAAGATAACCAAGATGGAAATGATCCTAAGAATATGAAAGGAGAAACTAGTAAGAAACATAGGAGAAGAAAGTTGGGTGTGCAGGATTTTTGGATTTCATAGGGAAAAGGACCATACTTCATCTTAGAAGATCTGTCCAAAAGGCCTGAAAATATTACATATGGTCAAATCTTGGCTATGTCTTTTGAGAAGAGGTGGAAGCTGCGAAGTGGACTCAATGCTTGACGAAGGAAGGAGGTTGAAGTCCCTGTTTTGGAGGTGGAGGCGGATCCCTATGCTCCACAAGCTGAGGTATTATGTAATGGTATTTCAATTCATGATGTCTTAGTTGATGGAGGTGTTGCAGTTAATGTAATGACCGAGTCTGTAATGAATATGTTGGGTTTAAAAATTGATCGCCCCTCAACACTTATGTTAAGGTCATTAAATAAGGGAAAAACTAAACCAGAAGGTGTAGTTTCAAATGTGGCAATATTTGTTATGGGTGTTGTATGTGTGGTAGACTTTCAGTGATAAAAAATGGTATTGTTACATACCCAATGTTGTTGGGAAGACCATGGCTAAGGAGAGTTCATGCAAGAAACTACTGGAATGAATGATTCATGACACTTGGATGTGGCAGAGAGAGGGTGAAGATAAATGTGATCCCTCGACATCATAAGGAGAAACTTGTGTATTCAAGTGATGAAACTGATGATTGGACATCCTTTGATTACTCTAGTACCGGTGAAGTGGACACAGAAGATGAAGAAAATGAGGTTGATGTTTCGGTCATGGATATTATTCTAGTCACACCGACTCATGAACCCATGAGATTATATAAAGAAGAAATTGATGATAATCTCCAAAAAATAAAGATTGGTGATGTTGTGATGGAGAGTGAGAAGGAATGATACCTCCAGCTCTTTCGAAGGTACATACACCTATTCACTTTTGATTACAAGGAACTCCATCAATTAAGTTGGGTAGAACATTCTATTAAGCTAGTAAATGGTGTTAAGCCCATAGAGCAAATGCCATACAGAATGAATCCTAATTTTTCCAAGACTGTAAAAGAAGAATTAGATATGTGGCTTGATGCAGGATTCATATTTGCTGTGGAGAATTTAGAATGGGTTTCTTCCATTGTGATCTCAATAAAAAAAATGGGAAGCTACGCATTTGTGTTGATTATAGGAATCTCAATAAGGAAACAAAGAAAGATCATTACACTCTTCCATTCTCAGATCAGATCTTGGATGAAGTAGCTGGCCAGGAGTGCTATAGTTTTGCTGATGGATATAGCAGATACAACTAAGTTCATATAGTGGAGAAAGATCAGTGAATACCATGTTCACCACTCCTTGGGAACGTTTGCTTATAGATTTATACCTTTTGGGTTGGGTAATGCTCCGCAATGTTCGAGCGTTTGATGAATAGGGTGTTTGAACCCTACATTGGGAACTTTGTCAGAGTATTTCTAGATGATTTTTACATCTATGGGAGCAAGATAGACCACCTGCACCAGATGGAGACATCATTTCAAGGGTTAGATGAAGCACAAGCCTCACTAAACCCTACAAAGTGTGTCTTTGGATGTTCTAAAGGCATTTGTTAGGGCATGTTGTATCCAAAGATGGTATTGGTATTGATCTTGATAAAGTTTAAAAAATCAAAGAGTTACTATTTCCTATTAATAGAAGTAAGTTGAGATCATTTTTAGGCCATATGGGTTACTATAGAAGGTTCATCAACAATTTCTCAAATATTGCACCGCCACTAACCGAGTTCTTGAAGAAGGATGTTACTTATGAACCAGGAAATAAGGTGCGTGAAGTTTTGAACAATGAAGGAAGCCCCTGGTGTCTTCACTTGTTTTAAATAATCGAGATTGAGTAAGCCATTCATTTTGTATATGATGCCTCGGATGCAGCACTAGGAAGTACTCGAGCCAAAAGGATGAAAATGGGAATGATCATCCAGTTTACTTTAGGAGAAGACAAATGAGCAAAGTGTTGAGGTAAATTATATCAGAATCTGAAAAGAGGCTCTAACTATCATTTTTGTTGTAAAGAAGTTTAGAAATTACTTGCTAGGGTAGAAATTTATAGTTGTAACAAATCATCAGGCTCTAAAATATATTGTAAATAAGCCTAACCCATCAGGGAGGATAACAAGATGGATAATTTTTCTACAAGAATTTGAATTTGATATTATAGATAGGCCAAGAAAGAAGCATGTCAATGCAGATGCACTCTCTCGAGCCTATGATGGTTTAGGTTCATCTTGTGATGATGATGATTTCCCATATGAAACATTGTTATCCCTTGACACAATCCCTAGTGAATACATAGATATTTGGAATTATCGAATGAGTTCATGTTTCTGATGGTTCCAATGCAAATACTAAGAGGAAGATTACTCAAGCCAACCATCCATATTCTATTTTGCATGGAGTATTATTTTGAATAGGATCTGATTCATAGTATAAGAGGGTAGTTGGATGTGATCAAGGGAAGGAGCTAATAGAAGAATTCCATAATGGTACATGTGGAGGACACTCTCTCCGGACAACTTACAATAAGAAGGATCTTGGATGCAAAGTTATCATTGGCCACTCTTTTTAGAAAGTGTTATAATTATTGTAAGACATGTGATATTTTTCAAACACATGGTAACCATAAGACTTCATCAGCTCCATTATGCCCTATTCTTCCACTTGGTCCCTATGAAAAGTTGGGAGTAGATATTTTAGGTCCACTTCCAACTAGCCCATGCCAAAATAAGTATAATGTAGTTGCCATAGATTATTTATCCAAGTGGGTTGAAGCTAGGCCATTGAAAACAACTTCCATGGATGAAGTGGCAAGGTTCATATATGAACCCATTTTCACTAGATTTGGTTGCCCATTAGAAATTGTAACAGATCAAGGAAGCCATTTCATTAATGAGGTGGTAGAAGCCCTAGTCAAAAAGTTTTCTATTAAGCACAAGAAGTCAACAACATCCATGCCAAGTAGAAATGGAGAGGTGGAACGAACAAATTTTTTGTTATGTCAAATTCTAGCAAAAGATGTAGCCTTGCAGGTACATAAGTGGGACAAAATGATTCAAGCAACATTGTGGGCATATATAGGGCAACATCAAAGTCAACAATAGGATACTCCCCATTTCATTTGGCTTATGGCATTGATCCAGCTTCTTCCTATTGAGTTTGATATTCCCACTATGTGAGAGTTATGAAAAATAAAAGGATGGATGAAAATGATTAAGTAAAAGAAAGGTTGGTGTGTCTTCATTTGCTAGAGGAAATGAGGGAAATAGCGAAGGATACAAGCTATAAGAATAAAATGAAGTAGAAGGAATACTTTGATCAAAATATCCGTTGGTCTCCATTTCATGTGAATGACTTAGTTCTAGTATATGATTCTAGATACAAAAAAAGAAGGTAGAGAAAAATTCTTCTCAAATGGATGGGGCCCTACAAAATAGCAACTGTTCATGAAAATGGTACATATCGACTAGAGGAATTGGATGGTTCTCCCATTACAAAATGGGTCAACCATGACAAGTTAAAGATTTTCAAGGCACCAGCTTCAAAATGTCCATAAGAGTCTACTTCGAGGAAGGAGTAGAAGCTAGGAAGGGGGAAAATGTCGACATTAAAATTTCCTCCGTATTTTCTATTTTATTATGTATGTATTAGGAATAGGATGTTGTTAAGTATGATTAGTAGTGGCATCTAATAGAAAATAATGGCGCCATCAACATGGTGTTTCCAATAAAGTAAAGTACGGTAACAGTCAAAGTACAATAGGAATGTGTTGGTAGTAAAAAGTAAATATTTGTCGTAAGTGGTTCGGTAATGTTAAATTGTCAAAGTTGGGGTAAGTAGAGAAGTAGGGTCTACATTATTAGGAATTAGAAATATTATATTTGTAAAAAGGACAAAGAGTGATGTCATAAATATTTTTTGTATTTTATTTGTGGAAAATTCTAAAAAGGTGAAACCCATGTGAGATGATAAGGTTTATCTTATCTTAGAAGATAAGCCTACATGTAAAGGCAAGAGTTTAGGCATGGAATATTATTGGCCGGAAGATATTTCCTATCCTATCTTAGAGATAGGGTGGATAAGCCTGAATTCATATAAATAAAGAGGCCACTTCCCTCATTTAGCATGGAAGGAAGTAGTGAGAAATATTTTATGAGTAAGTGTGTAAAGGAAGCCATTATTTTGAAGGTGTGTTAAAGAATCCATTAAGAGGTGTAATTGTGAAGTTTCTCCCATAGTTATTGTTGGAAGGAAAGTGAAGTCAGTAACACTTGAAGTACCTCATAGGTGAGATTGTAACAATTTCATGTTGATATTATAATTTACACTTATATTTTAGATTTATTATCATTCCTTCTTATCATAGTCTATGGTATTCTTGTGTTATGTTTGTTGTTGTGTTTCCAAATTCCATCCACCAAACTAAAAGCTATGCATTAGTAAATAATCATAGAATGAGGAGTTCCTAGTAAAGAATTATCATAGTGCCGGATTGGTGATGATAGGTCGTAACTTCAAGATCTCCTTGATATGGTCTAGAGCTATCAACTAGTGATCCCTAGGCCTCTCTGCGTGCTCATCTCTAGGCTTAGGGCTCTGAGACCTATCCCTATGTCTTGAAATCCTACCTCCTTGTCCCCTTTGCGATGACTCTGCTCTGGATGACTCCACGTGGGAGTTCTTTTCCCTATGCTCCTCATTGTGTCGAGGATATGCACAAACCTCAATGGATGGTTTCCTATCATGTCTGACCAATTTTCCTCATAAGAATCCTCCGCGTATAATGACATTGACATCCCAAGCGCCTCGTAAAATATGGGGTAGAATCATTGGTATGACCTGCATTGGAGGTGGTATATCTAGGTTTATGTGGAAGGACCACTGTCTGATCCACGCCTCCTGCATAGACCAAGGTGAGAGTTAGTTCATCAATATAGGTTTTATTCCATTTCTCTAATTTTACTCAAATATACAATCTTTAAGACAAGTTGTTTTCTAGGTTTATTATTGTGCTAGATTTAATATCGCACTAGGTTCAATGTTCATGTCTTACATTTTATTGTGTGCCGAAAGGTCCAAGATTTGAACCCACATCTCTGATACCAAATGTAACACCCACTAAAAACACTCACACAAGACCCAATAACAACCTCGGTTTAGTTAGAAAAATCAAGGAATCTTTTTTATGAAAAACATACCCACAAAATTTTTCAAAAAAGAAAATTGCCACATTAATGTCTCTAAGGTGATGACCCCAACAAAAATAATATTCCGTGATGACACAATATTTGAACTCTACAATATGCTTTACTACATTGTTTTGATTAAGCAATTTTAATCTTCCTAAGGATTATTTAAATAATAAAATAATTCCTACTAAGTTGAATAATTCCCCCCCTTGGGGTGTCAAGGGAAAAAGTGGCGGTGAAATTAAATACCAAGGTTTTTTAATTGCATAAGGTTGAAACAACTAGCAAGGTCCTGGATTAAAAGTTGGGTTTGGAATAATAAACCCTTAATTACCCCCATAAAGTGACCCCTTAAAAGTCAACCCATATTTTGAAATTAAAACATTTAAATTAAAAGGTAATTTCCCACTCACCCACTTTTCACCTAATTTTTGTAGGGATAAATCTTATCCCTTGGATGGATTCAATTTGGGTCCTTGATGTGGAAAAAAGTAACCATCCCTAAAACATCCTTATGAAGTCTCCTTTCTCATTTCATTTGTCTCATTGTTTTCTATTTTGTTTTGCAGGTTAATGGAGAATCAAGGGAAGGTGGAGGCCATTCCAAGATTTTGGAAGGATTAACGGTCCTATCTATTTTCATTTTATATTTAGGCCCTCCTTAAGTTTCTATATGTATTTATATAATTTAATTTAGCTTATTTCCCTTGTATTTACCAAAAATCTGTTTTCATTTTTAAGGTTTAAAAACAAATGGATTCATTCTATCTTCCATTTTGTTAAAAGGATTTATATTATATATGTATATATATATATATATATTTAATTTATGCTTATTATACATATGTATGTATACATACATATTTACCATAAAAATGGGTATACATATGTATATATATGTATACATACATATGTATACATATATGTATGGTATACATATGTATGTATACATACATATGTATCCGCATATGTTGATATGTATACATATGTAAACAAATGGATTATATATCTATCTATATATATATGTATATAATATATATATATATATATATATATATATATGTATATATATATATATATATATATATATATATATATATATATGTATGTATATATACATATATATATATATATATATTTATGTATATATATATATATATATATATATATATATATGTATGTATATATACATATATATATATATATATATATATATATGTTATGTTATATATGTATATATATATATATATATATATATATATATATATATATATATATATATATGCGGGTATGGGATGGTCATGGATTTCAACATAGCCGCAAAGGAAAAATCGGTAGGGGGTCTCCAAAGTGTGTTGGCCACATAGTTGGGTGGGGTTTGAATTTGGGGGGGGGGAGGGTTCAAAGACCCCAACCCGCCACCCCATTTAATTTGAATGGGGTGGTGGTTGGGGTCACCGACCCTCCCCATCCTAATATACATACTATTCCCTAAAACACACAATGTGCAGGGGGTTTACGCAGAACTATAGGGCGGTCACAAAAAAAAAGTGACTCTTTTTTTTGAATTTTTTTATTATTTGAATATATATATATATATATATATATATATATATATATATATATATATATATATAAAGACCCTTTTCTTTCTTTCTTTTTTAGTATTTAATTTTAATAAAATAATAATAATCATAATAGTATTAACATCTTAATATTAACAATAATTTTAAATTTCTCCTCTTTATATGCACTACTATCAAGGTAATAAGCTTCATACTATTATTTGGAGTGAGTAAATGTGGTTTTCTATTTAAGGTATTCTTTGTGAGAATTTACTAATATAAAGGTAAGAGGTTTTAAAATAAGCCAAATCAATTTTCACAAATTAGTATATCAAGGTGTAATGAATTCTAAGGAAATTCCACAATAGTTTAGTAATTATTTTACACACTATAAGGGGACTAAGGTATTATTTGCAATGAGACACCTATTTCCCTTACTAGTATTAATAATTTCTTTATTTTTGTAAATCAACCAAGTAATAATTTAAAATTTGAGTCCTTCCCATCCATTTGAAATAAAGCTCAAATTTCCTACAACAATATAAGAAAATGCAAGAAGATAGTTTACTTTTCAATGCATTCCTTTGAGTAGTATAATGAACTTTAATATTTCTTCTTTCTCATCTTCCATAATACAAATACAACAATGAAAGAAACCTTCCTTTCCTACATTACAAATTTCAAACAAGGATAATAAACTTTCCTTTCTATTTCACAAGATTAGTTTTTAACATGTCTTTCTTTCTTTTCTAATATACAATACAACTTTGATATCCAATAATTGAATGCAACTCTTTCACAAAAGATTAAGACAATGTCCTCCACTTAAAGGTGGAAAATAATACAATAATTTAAGCAAAAGAAAATACATTAATACAAGTTTTCCCACCCTAAGTGGGAATACAATAAATTCTTCTCAAAGGAAAGGTTCATAAGGTCTCCAACAAAACTCCAAGCTTCCCAACTCCAACAAGATAGCTCCTCAAAGATTTTTTGATTCACAACAAAATGAGGGAGAGACAAAACTCTCCACCCAACCAAGATACCCAATGAAGAGAAGAATCCATCCTCTCCATTGGCCCCCGAGCCCCAACCACATTACAATGGGAGATAATTCCAACACATGACAACAACAAGCTTCCACAACACAAACAAATATTTCACAACCATTTCAACCACATTCAACTCAACAACAACACAAGAAATAAGAACAACAAAACAACAAAAACAAGGCTTAAAATGAAAGCCAAAGGAGCAAGACCTATGGGGAGGCAACTTATACCTCCCAATGGGAATGGGTGCCCACCTTAAATCCTCCAATGCATATCTCAAATCCCCTACATACTCTTATTCCTCCCTCAAGTACCCCTTATACCTCCCACATACTCTTATGCCTCCCTCAATCTCTTATGCCTCCCTCATAAAAGAAACAAGAAATAAATGCAATAATTCCTTGTACAATATGGGGCACCCAACCCAAACTCCCTCCAAAAAAAAGGTTAAACTCTTATGCCTCCCTACATGAAATATCCCCATAGTCTCCTCCTACTCCAAACTTAGGCAATCTACCCACACCCAACAAGCATTCCAAAGAAACCAATACTCAACACAAGTATATATACACAAAATAAAACATAACATAAGCAAGGTAAAGCTCCTTCCTTTCCATAGTATATCTTGTTCCAAGATTAAAAATATGAGATCCTAAAAGCCAAGCAAGCATCCATAAGCTCCAACAATCCACAAGAACTCCTAACAATCCTCTCACTCTTCCAAACATGCAAGAGCAAAAATAATGAAGTAACCCCCAAACAAGAAAAAGAATTTCAATAAATAGAAAAGGGATAGAGGAGGGTGATGTGGCTCCAAGTGGGATGCCACCTCATTTCCTTCCCTCCACATCTTCTTAGGAAATCTCATATTCCAAAGCAAAATTAATAAGTGGTTGAAGGAATGACATATTACTTACACACACCATCTAAGCCCACACCCACTTAAGGACAAAATTAATTACTTGAAAGAAAGTGAAATAAACATTTAACCTTTTTACCATCCCAAAACACCTAATGGGGTCTAAATTTGACCCCTCAACCCATGGGTAGGGTTGGTATATCAATTTAAGAGGTGTGGAAAAATTCTTAAAAAATTCAAATTATACCACAAGCTTCCAAATTCTAATTTCCATGAAGGGGTAGAGTGTACATTACTCAAGATCCCCAAGAACTCAACTTACAACCCAAAATCCAATATAATTCTCCTCTAATAAATGCATTCCTTTGGTCAAATATTTAATTAGTTTAGGAAAATATTTATTAACTTTAATAAGACAATATAACCCACTAATAATAAAGGGTAAAATACATACATCAAAATCTAAATAATTAAAACAAGTAAGTTACATCACTAAGAGAAACACATACTAACATTAATAAAAGGAAGCTAAAATAAAAAAACACATGACCCCTTGTTCACAATTTCCTATTAACCAAATTCAAAAACGGACACACAATTATATGTTGCCATGATAACCCTTGTTGAATTCATCTAGAATTCCAATGTGGTTGGTCTCCAATCCCCCCAATGTTTTTGTGAATACATTTTCCTGCAAAACATAAAAATATCTCCTTTGGCCTCGTGGCCACATTAAAACATTTATGCCAAAATATTCAATATAAATCTAAGATCATCTACATATATGAATTAATATCATCTAGGAAAATATGATATCATTTACAAGTTTCTAGCAACATTTCTATCCAATGTTTCATCCATGTCAAAGTGATCACAACATTAATTCAATTATCAAAGCTTACATAGTGTGGCGATGGATATCACATGTCAGAAATATATATATATATATATATATATATATATATATATATATATATATATAAACATGTCAAAAGTATATCAACATCAATATGAAATATATCTAATAATCCACATGCATCATATATGATTGAAATCAATAATAGTCCAAAGATCTCTAGTAGCTAGTATCATGCTAAATAATAAAGCTGCAATATATCCATAAGTGTAGTCAACAGTATCGAAATCAATAATCAAAAAGGTGTCAAAGGGAAGTGGGATCTACAATCTTCCTAATCTCTCATTGCAATCCTAGTTACTGTGCATGGTGGTTCTATTACATTTTTAATGGTTCGTGTTTAATGACAAAGTAGACGTTCAACATTTCTTTGGTACATCTCCTCTATTATTTTAGATTTAGTTTCTTGTAATTTTCTTAACCCTGTCACCTTGGAAAGTTACAACATATTTTAGAGTGGATCCTCTACAATTTGGATGTGTTCATCAGAATAGAGGAATAGGAACTATCTTTCATCTAGAGATATTTCCCAATTGTAAAGTCCTACACTTTAGGAAAAGCTCCATGTTATGAAATCACACTGATAGTTTCAACCCATCAAGTTACATACATTAATGGGTGCTATGATTATGCATCAAGAGGAACCACAAAGTAATTTTTATGAATTCATTTTAAAACTCATCAATATTTGGTTTTTTTCAAGAAATTTGATCTATTATTGGATGGATTGCAGTTAATCTATATGCTCCAAATATAAAAAAATTGCAAGGAAAAAATATGGAATGAATTTCTAGAATTTCGTAACACTTGTAAGAATTCACCTTAGATTATTTCAAGTGATTTCAATACCCTCCTTTACTTATCTGAAAAGTAGGGAGGGAGTAATTTCAGCACAAACAATGTAGATTCTTTAGCTGACATTATTAGGAAAGGTGAATTTTTTGACTTTGATCTTCATGGTGTCTCTTTCACTTGGTCCAATTGAAGGTTAGGTGCCAACCATATTCAAATAAGACAGAAATGATGTTTGCATCTATGGACTAGATTGCTCACTTCAATGAATTTTATTTGATGACACTTCCAAAATTACATCGATCATTTCCCTTGGCTTCTTATGGCTACTTAAGAAAAAACGGAAACACCCTCCCTTTCATTTTAAGTTAGCTTGGCTTCAAAACCACAATTTTTAAAATCTTATCACTAAGTGGTGTAAGAAGGAATTTTAGGGTCAAACATGTTTAGATTAACGAAGAAGTTCAACCATGTAATAAAAGAACTCAAATTTTGGATGCTAAAGGTTTTTTGCGATATCTGTAAAAAAAAAGAATAGATAGTTCAAAACTTGAATAAAACCTCTGCTCACACTAAGCTCTATGGAAGAACTCCTATTCTTCACTAGTAAGAATTATAACATCCTAGTCATTATCATAACACCCTTGCTGAAGAAAATGTTTACTAGAGGTAGAGATGTAGGGCAATCTAGTTACAACAAGGAGATCGAAATATAAAAAAATTCCATACTACTTCCACCAAACACAAAACCAGAGATAAAGTTAAAGAAATTTTTATTATGAAAGGAAAATATTTAAATGAATATGGCCCCATAGCTTCTGAATTGGGGCATTACATTTCTATTCTCCTCCATTAGCACATTACTCCTTATGAGGAAGAATGATAGGAAATGTTATAACACATCTCTACTTTGATATCTGATGATATAAACACTAATCTCACTCATCCTTTTACCTTAGAGGAGGTTTGTATAGTGGTTTTTGATATGAAGTGGGACAAGTCACCTAGATCGGATGGTTATCCTGTAACTTTGTTTCAAACTAATTGGCATATTATTAACACAAATCTATTTTAATTTAGTCTTTGAGTTTCAACAAAATAACCTTTTTCTAAAAGAATGGAATAATACTTTTGTGAATCTTTCTCCCAGGTCATTTGGCTCTAAATTGATTACTAATTTCTGGATGATAAGTCTCTACAACAGTACTTTTTAAATAATCACTGAATTGTTGGCCTCTAGACTAAAACCCTTTATGGATAAACTATTTTCTAAGCAACAAAATGGATTCACTGGTGGTAGACTGATTTAAGGAGGAGTTATAACTATTCACAAAGCTTTACATTCATCCTTTCTTACTAAATCTACGAGCATGATCATCAAGCTTGATATGTAAACGAAATTTGATAGGATAAGTTTTAATTTCTTGCTCAGAGTATTGAAAACATTTATTGTTGGGGAGAAATGGTGCTCTTGGGTTCATAGACATTGCATCTCCTCCACTATATATTGAAATCCTTATGAATGGAATTATTCAAGTATCTTTTGCAACCAGCCACAAAATTAGACAAGGGGGTCCTCTTTCATATTTTTTGTTCATCCTCATGGTTGACACACTTAGAAGAGATCTTATTGCAACCATAATAGGTAGCATAATTTCTGGTATAATGATTAACTCTAAGTTCCCTACTGTGACTTATAGCTAATTTGTGGATGAAACTCTTTTTCTTAGTATCACTTTGGTGGTGGAGGTAAAAAATATGAAAATAATTTTGGACTTTTATCAATCAACTTCTAATAAGTTAATCAAATTCACTAAAAGGAATAAATATTTAATGAATACTCTTCCAAGTAGACAACAAAAGATAAAATCGATTTTTAGATGCAACATCATGGAATTACCTTCTTCTTATTTGGGGCTCCCCCTATTTAAAGGAAGAAAAGGTAAAACCTTTGGAATCTAGTTATTGATAGATTCAAAAAGAAACTAGTATTATTTAAAGGATATATGCTTATTCAATGTGGTAAGATTCAAGTGGTTAAAGCCACTCTATAAATTCTTGCAATATAATTTATGTCTCTCTTAAAAAGGCCTTCTTCGATGGCTGTTAGTATTGAAAAAATTCAATAACAATTTCTACTGGTCCTGGAGTGAAGATGAGACAAGAATTCATATGGTTCTTATAAAGTGGTGTGTAAACGTACGACAAGTGGGTGTCTTGTTTTTCTAGTGTTTCTAAAATGAAATCCACTATGTTAGAAAATTTAAGTTGGCTGGTGGCCTCCAAAGGTAACAAAATGATTATCTAGTCCTACGCTAACATTTTCATGGGGTTTTAGGGAAAGAGATTTACAGAAATGAAACTATACTAGGGATGGTGATGCACCGAATAAAGGGTGTCTTCAGATTCAGGAAGGGTTAATTTGAAGAGGGTGTGTGCACCACAGGTCAACTTCACCTACTGCAACTTAGAGAGGGTACAGGATACCACAGACTAAGAGACACGCGTTCCCTTTGTTAAACTTTATCAGACCAGAAATATACGGTTTCCCAAAGAAGAAGGATGAACTCAAGAATGGTGAAGCCGAGACACCACAACTCAACTGCATGCAATACTCCACCACTCGATAAGCACAGAACTCCAAGAACCTGCAATAGAAACTTAAACTTGCACAGTGTACCTGCAAGTACGAGAAAGGCACAAAGAAGCATAAAAGGATGAAAGGACCGAGATTAGTCACAAAACACACACTTTTATTACTTCAATAACATGCACAATGCATCATACATTCAGAAGAGGCAATAGTTGCCATTACAGTATTGAAGAGGAGGCTTGAAAGTTCTCTCAACACACAAGAACAACTTGCAGAAGAGAGAGGATTCTTGAAAAGTATACACTCGCTGAGATATCTAACTCGTCAACTTATGCGAATCTGTTGGAACCCTTTGAAATGAGCTTCCAACTTACATTTATAGAAGAATATGTGAGAAAGAAGAGGAAATGGTCATAATTACATTCCTAAAATGAAGGCCCATGATGTATTTATTACTAGGTTAGTTGAACTACTCGAGAAGGTTCCATCATGGGTCATTAATTACCTCGATGACCAAGTCTTCTTAATTAATTAAAAGAATATTTAAATAAAATATTTAAATAATAATAATAAATATTATTATTAAAATATTTAAATAAAAATATTAATTTAATTAACATAATGTTCGGGACCCCGTTGACCCGTTTGACTTGAAGAGGAGGGGGTCCATGTGGATAGACCGTCTGCACATAGCCAAATTTGATGAGCTTGAATCCTCTAACTCGGTGTTGCACTCGATTTTTGACCCCGCACTAACTCTTTCCTTGCTTTGGTAATCGCGCTCTTTTGCATTGAGTCCTTCGAATGGTGAGCTATCAAACTCGATTCTTATCATTTTGCTCTGTTAACTCGAAGCCATTTATGCATTCCACGTTCAAACTTCATGAAACATCACCACGAGCTCCCTGCGAAGTCACTGAGCTCTTCATCCAGCAAATGATCTTGCCTTTCCTGGGCTCAAACTCACTTGAATACCAAGCTTAACCCAATATTTCTAAAAAGAATGGTTTTACCACAATGCTTAGGATTCTTCCTCATCATATAACACTTGTAGTAAGAATGTTTTGACTCTGCCATAATAAGCACAATTTGTACCCTCCAAACGATGAGAAAATGCCATTATCAATAAAGACCTAGTGCTGCCATGATGATGACCCAGGCTCATGCCTGTAACATGTCAATAGACACCCTAAGACTGATTTTTTGGCCAAAGAGCCCTTCGGTATTCGGGTAGTGCACTCGGCAATCTCAGCTCCAATCAACAATTATGCCACTATTGGGATCTTAGTATGGCATAGGTAGCCGTGAGCTATACAATATACTCATTTTTCCAGAAACTAAAAAGATCCTTTATGTTACAATTTGCAACACATAACAGAAGCCCTTCAAAAAATACATTGAACAACTGGGGCAGCCAAGAGGACCTTGGAAAAATGTACAGGTAACAACCATATGAATTCTCCCTTAGTCGTGGATCAAAGCTAATAGAAATAAGCAGATAAATCCAGCTCGAAACTACAGTATAATCGTCCATTGTTAAAAATAACACAGTTTCTCTGAACCTGGTAAAAGAAAACTGTTATTGTCTGATTGGACGTATATAATGGAAGGGTATAAATATTGCCTACTGCCCACAGAGTTTCTCAAAGGGACCATTTACGAGTGACAGAGATGTGGCATACAAAACGGACGACCAGGTATTTCAGAGTTGACCTTCGCATTCGTTTCTAGGAGAAAACATGCTGAGCAATATGAATCGTTTCACTCTGCACGTAATAAACCAACATCTCCTGATTCAAGGAAATTTTTATGAAGCCTCGAACAGCGTGACTCCAATCCATCGTACACGGCAGTGAATATTTGTTTTCTGCAACTGTGCGTGGGAGCTTGTCTTGCGACCACTGAATGCTCAGTGTGGTAGGCAGAATGTGTAGAGCCTCCTTCGCCCATCTCTGTTTACAAAACGGCCGACCAGACAACCACGTCAATCCTATTAAACACCTCCACTGCCTCATTCCCACGTTCTCCGACTCACCTTCCGTGTGACTCGCACAAAGACTCGGACCACTCCAAGCTGCGCGGAATTTTCATTCTCTTGCCATGCGGAAGTCTCATGACGGATTGCCATCGTCAAATCTCCACGCCTGGCAGTGTTTGCCCG
This sequence comes from Taxus wallichiana var. yunnanensis, assembly GCA_018340775.1. Classification (NCBI taxonomy): domain Eukaryota; kingdom Viridiplantae; phylum Streptophyta; class Pinopsida; order Cupressales; family Taxaceae; genus Taxus; species Taxus wallichiana. The sequence goes on along the minus strand of CM031241.1, from coordinate 289,893,608 downwards.
AATCTCCCCTTCACGGAAGTTTGGTCATGGTTTGCCACGGTTATATTTCCACGCCTGGCAGTTTGACCGGATTTCTCCCATTTTTTGGCTGTAGACTCAAACTTCTCCCACGCCCGGGATTTCTTCTTTGGCTTGACATCACGTCATTTCCCCTTGGCATTGCTTGCCTTATTTCCCACGTCCAACGGCTTGGCCAAATTAATTCACGGGCCCCGGCCTCAACTTCGCCACGCAGACTTGGCAAGTTTGTTCCTTATTTCCACAACTTCCACCAGCGCGCGGGATCTTCATGAATCTTCTCCTGCCGAGTTTTCCTTCAACAGATTTGAGGATAACATTAAACTCTCAGTGCAAACATTTCAGCTGTAGCTTGTAAGGTGTGATAATCCCGACAGAATCCTTTGTGCCCGCCAACTTAGTGACTCGCTGAAGATGCTCATATAATTGCAAAGCAAATTATGCTCCATGAATATTTTGCTCAAACGGGCTTCTACTATACTGCAACATCCCTGTGCATCGAATGCTCGGCCGCTTTGAGCGTAGAACTGAAATTATCCTAGGAAAGTGCCGTGAGGAAGTAATTGGTTATACGCAGCAGCTACAGGGTAGAGAAGTAAAACTTATCTCAGAAAATGAGTGGCCTCCAGAGAGAGTTGATTGCGGCAGCTTGTGCCATGCAGGTGATCCCAAGGAACCGTTGGTGTTGATCCTGATGTTCTGGTTGCATGCGACCATAGTCGTGATCAGTTGTTGTAAAATCTTGCCGCTGTAGTAGAAGAATGAGATAAGGTTTTAATTGAGTTGTCTCGCCTTTTCATTTTGGAAATTCTCTTCCATGGAAGAAGCTCGACCAAATCTTGAGGCAGCTATTGTCTTTGTCGAGTCATTAAAACTGAATTCATAATCCAACAAGGAAGCATCAATCTCTCCATGTTGAATTAAACCGAGTCGAGCTCGTCATTTCTCTGCCTCAATGAGCCAACCATCGAAACATTATCCGCTCCTATCGAGACTCTTTTATGACAAGCCAAAGTTGGACAACCGAACTTACATTTCCTACTCATGAACTCGTCTCTTTATTTTCGATTTGACACTGATGACCAGAAGTGGGTCCATGGGACCAATGTCGTGATTTGATAGCAATAAGGCCCTGTTTTCCAATTTTTCCATGTGCGTAAAATTGGATAACATTTTTGGCGACCTCTCGGGGATGATTGCCTGCTAAGCATGATTCCAGTAGCCTTAAGTCATCCATTGGGCATGGAGTCTGTGTTGGAATCCTGGAAGTAGTATGATTTTCTTTGACACATCCCGAAATCTCCTTGATCATTGCCGATATCCTAAACCTCCTGGAATGCTCTCATGAAGTATATTGAATCATTGAATGCTTGACATCCATGGAACACTGCAAAAATTTGAATGAAGCAGATTTTGAACTGTTATGGAAACTTTGAACCTTTCTTTTCCTTGACACCTTCCAATGATGAAACAAATGGAACAACACAAAACACAACAACGAGGAAAGCAAAAACAGACAACAATGTGCATAAGCACTTGGAGGAAAACACCTAATTTTAAGCTGTCACGGGGGTGGGAACGCTTCTCAAAAACAAGCTTTGAGATGTATCCCATTCACATGAATGGGCAGTTCTTCTCCATTGATCCTAGATAAACGAAATGAATTTGCCTCTTTGCAACTTGTGATGATGTATGGTCCACTCCAAAGAGCGTCAAACTTGGCATGCTTGCCTAGTTTGGCCCTGTCTTCATCCCATTTGAGAACTAAATCTCCCTCTTGAAAATGTCTTATGGACGCCTTCTTGTCAAAATATTTCTTAACTTGAGCCTGATGTTGCTCCAAAGTTTTCATAGCCTTATCTCGTACTTCCTCTAACTCCATGAGTTCAGCAAACCTTACTGTCATAGGATCACTCTCTATAACTTCAAGTTGATGAGCTAACTCCAAAGAAGGTAACTCCAATGAGAGCGGGAGTTTTGCCTCTCTTCCATATACAAGAACGAAAGGAGAATTTCCAATGGCCCTTTTGGGTGTGATCTCGATCTGCCCATAAGGCTGTCTTAAGCTGTGTATGCCAAGTCCTCTTGTTAGTCTCCATTGTGCGCTTAATAATCCTTATGAGGTTTTTGTTGCTAGACTCAGCCAATCCGTTTCCTTGCGGATAGTAATTGGATGAAGTTTTGAGGTATACCCCATTTTTAACAGCCCATTCACTCAATTTCATACCAAGAAAAGCCAGCGCGTTGTCTGAAATGATTGTAAATGGAACACCGAACCTCGTCATTATACCCTCCAAAAAATCTAGAACTACCTTTTCATTGCTCTCTTTTAATGCTACCGCCTCTGTCCATCGAGTAAAATAGTCTGTTGCGGTAAGGACCCACTTATGTCCGTCACTGGATGGAGGATTAATCATTCCAATGAAGTCCAACCCCCATTGAACAAAGGGTTGATCCACTTGAACTGGATGCAGTGGAAGAGTTGTCAGCTTCTGCTTACCTGTGAAAAAGGCACATTCCTTACATTTCCTTACCCAGAGATGGGCATCCTTGAATAAATCCGGCCAATAGTAGCCGGCTCGCATGATCTTGGTAGCTGTTGTTCGTGCGGAATAATGTCCTCCAGATAGGCCATTATGAAATTCTTCTAGTATCTTACTTACCTATTCCGGTCCTATGCACCGAAGGAGAACGCCGTTCAAATCTTTTCGAAAGAGAATGCTATCTACCAAAACATATGGAATAGATTGAAGACAGAAAGTTCGTCTTTGGTTTTTATCCATGTTTTCCGGGTATGCTCTGAGAAGATGAAATTCTTCATTTTGGATAACTAGTCAACTTGATCAACATCCTCATCAGTATTTAGGAGTGTCATGTCCTCATTACCTTTTGATTCCATGTCTGCAGCAAGTTGCTCACATAAACCCTTACCTCTGACAAGTTTAGTGACTTTGATATGCACGTCATACTCCATTACCTTCGTGATCCATCCAGCATGCTTTTCGTTCATTTCTTTGTTCAGCAAAAACTCCTTGACACCTGGATGAGACACCATCAGATGAATCTTGTTGTTGGACAACATGTGCTTGAATTTCTTCAAAGCTCGAATAACCGCAAAGACTTGCTTTTCAATGAATGAGTATTTGAACTCGTAGTCTTTGAGGGATTGACTGAAGAAAGCGATTGGTTGCTCCATCAGGTTATCGTTTTGTTGGGTGAGGATCCCTGAAATGCTCTCTTGACCTGCAAAAGCATAAAGGATAAAATCTTTGTCAAACCTGGGGTTCACAAGCGTGGGAGCTTGGGAAATGGCTGTTTTGATGGCTTCGAAGCTTTCTCGTCCTTCCTTTGTCCATGAGAATGGCATGTTTTTCCTTAGCATGGCTGTCAGTGGTTTAGCCAATGTCGCGAATTGGGGGATGAATCTCCGCACAAAATTTATGGTTCCCAGGAAGCTCTGGAGGCCCTTCTTGTGACTCGGGAGAGATAAGGACATAATTGAATGAATCCTGGCTGGATCGATTGATAATCCTTCCGCTGAAACAACATGCCCCAACAATTTTCCCTCGTGCACTGCTGAAAATACATTTCTTGGGGTTAAGTGAAACCCCAAATTCCCTACACCTTTGGAAAACTTTCCTTAGATGTGTGATGTGATCTTCTCGCATGCTTAGAGTATACGCTGATTATATCATCAAGGTAAACCAAAATAATATCATTGATCGAGTCCCTTAAATTCCATGTCCATGGCTCTTTGGAAAGTATCCTGACATTGGACAATCCGAATGGCATTTTATTGTAGGCATATGTGCCCACTTGGTAGTGAAAAGCTGTTTTGAATTGGTGATTCTTTGACTAGGATTTGATTGTAACTGAATATCCATCGAGCAAAGAAAAATTTGAGCTCCTCGCCACCGTTTGAAGGATCTGCTCCATCGATGGAAGAGGATAATGGTCTTTTAATGACGCATGATTCAAATCCCTGAAATCTACGCATAACCGGATCTCTCCATTCTTCTTCCTCACGGGCACCAAATTGGCTACCCATGAGGAATGCTTGATGGGAAAAATTATACAAGCCTCGATGAGCTTGGTTAGCTCCTTTCTCATTAGTGGCTCAATTTTGGGATTAATTGGTCTCGTTTACGATGAATCTGGCTTGAAGCATTAGGATCCGATTCGATGGTATGTTCATAGAAGACCCGGATCAAAACCACGCGAGATATTTATAGCTCCATGCAAAGATGTCATGATACTCTTGACAAAGTTTGATGAAAGCTTCTTTCTCCTCAGAAGTACACACTTTTCCGATCTTAAGAAATTTTTCATTTGATACTTCGACTTCCTCAAAATATTCTTCTTTGACCACCATGTTAGGGCTTTGTCTTTTGGCTTGGTCATCTGAATTGAAAATGGATTCCAAAGTGACTAAACCTTTTGGTAACTTGTTGCTTTTCAATTGGATAATTTGTTCACCATATGACTCTTGTAACTTATCTTGATTTTTTGCAGCAAACTCCGCCTCTTCTTGTAGGAAGAGGACAATTTGGTTGTCACTATCGAACACTTGCCAACTACTCACATTATCAGGGACTGCTGGTCGAACCACCATTTTAACAAATTGCTGCCCTTCTTTCATGATATCAACTGGTATGTTGTATTGACAGAACCAATTAAGCTTTGTCTCCGCATCTTGATTTTGACCTCTAGGAATTGCATGGATCCCAAAAGCTTCAAAATCTTCAATCAGGTCCCAGACTCGATTCTTATATGATCGTAAAAGATCATTTTTGGATGCACTACGTGCTGAAACTTGATGAACAACTAACTCACTGTCTCCAAAAACAGTTAGGGCCTTGATTCCCTTCCTTTGGGCTAGCTGAATTCCTTGCACAAGAGCCTCGTATTCAGCAACATTGTTAGTGCAACTGAACTGCAACCGGAAAGATGAGAAGTACTTATCTCCCTCTGGAGAAATTAACATAACACCAGCACCGGATCCATTCTTACTTCTTGAGCCATCGAAGAACAATTGCCATAGTCCTTTAGAATCACTTGGCGTTTTGACAAGTTGTGGTATGATTGTATCTTCTTCATGGATACAGTAGGTACCTAATCCTGTTTCTTCTTACGCAATACATCAGCGTAGGGATCGTACTGATGATCTCTACTTACTTCATCCAGCAAAGTATCAGGGACTTCTTCAACAAGGGTGGTTGGTTCATGATCGGCACCTTCCTCTTCTGGATCGCCAATGGTGTAATTTCCATTTATGGGACTAGAAGTGTAGGGTTCTACATGATTATGGCAGATTGGTTCTGCCCTTATAGTTACTTTGGTTCCGTATCGAGTCCTGAGAATCATATGCGACCAATCGGCTGATAGGTAACCGCCCATCTTGGCAGTGAAATCCGTGATAGGCAGATGGCAAAGAGGGGAGGGAGATCGATGACCGATATGTCTTGGGTGAATGACAAACTTGGGCATGCATGAATGGTAAGTTGAAGTCCTTTGATAACCCCAACAGTCTTAACAGCTGTGCCATCCAGTTGAACAACCCCTCTTGCAACTGGCGCATATTGTATGCCTAGTACATCTGCAATTTGTTTCAAGCATAATGAGAGCTACGCACTGAGAATCGATCATGCAATTATGTACCAGGTGGTCGCAATGATCAGGGAAATGTAGAATGGCGGTGGTTTGTTTGCCGTAGGAATGATCTTCCCTTCCGGTTGACACAAATTTGTAGCATTTGTCACTCCATGGCTTGGTGATGCGTTGGTTGTACTAAAACTGTTCAGAGCTTCTCGCAGCAGGTTTCTTTGGGAAGGGATCGAGAGTGCGTCCCACATGGTAACGCTCAGATTGGTTTTCTTCATTTGTTCTACTATGCTGAAGGGAATTGCTCCAACTTTGATGATGCTTTTTTGGGCATTGGGGTCCTCCTTTGGAAAATGTTTGTTGGGTACCGTGATGCCTGGAGAACCATCTTTCCCTGCGGTGTGGCTAGCCGGTGTTTCTGGTGATTTCTTTCCCGCATTTTTGTCAACTGCCATTTGAAACCCAGGTTGAGAAGTGGATGCTAGATCAGCTTCGAGAGGTTGAGGCTCCATTGCTCTCTTTTTGGAATGAGTGTTTGCTGCCACTGATGAAGAATCTATATTCAATCCGTAAAAATCTTCTTCTTGCCAGTTTAGTAACGTGGATTCTTCAGGTGCCTGCGGTTGATCTGCTGCTTCTTGCGTAGATGAATTGTTTGTTAACTCTGAAGGGGCAGATACACTTTGAACCATAAGGGCCTGGCTAAGAACCCCATTGGGACAAAGATTTTGATTGTGAGGTTGAGAGCAAGGATAACACCATTCGTAGTCTTGAACTAGATTATTTTGAATAGGTACTATAGCTCTAGATGAGCTAGCTGCAAGAGGGTTCCGGAAGTTCAAGGGCCTGACATTTGCAACTTGACTCGTAGTTTGATTTTGAGGCTGATTGTTTCCTTGAAAAGGAGGACGGTTAGCCTGATACTGCTGATTTTGTGGTTGATACGGACGATTGTATTGAAATTGTTGCCTTTTGAGTGCAACGAGCTCATTTCCAAAATTTTGCAGTAGTGATTTGACTTCAAATAGGTCATTTGAAGAGGCAGGGGAAGATTGAGATGGTTGCTTAGAGTCCATTGGAATAGGAGCAATGATAGGCTGATGATTCGTAAGATCTGGAGAAAAGGGCATTGGTGGTCGTGGAGCTATCTTTCCAGCTTGAATCAAAGAATTCTCTGCACTTATGGCAACTTCGTAAGCATCAGGCAGTGTAGTCCCTCCCATGGACTGGATCATAACTGCTACATCGCTATTCAAGGCTCGCAAATAGTACAAGAATGCATTATGTGCAGAAGGCTTTACGAGTGCCGGAATCCTATTCCAAGTCCTGTGGAATCGGAAGTTGAAATCACTCATGTATTCTTGGGAAGCTCTCTTTATGGTAGTAAGTTGTTCCAAAAGTGATAGGTGATCACTTTTGTCTTCAAATTGTTTACATAGCTTTTCTCCCAACTCGTCCCAAGTGGTTATAGTGCCAACACCTAACCCACGAAACCATTGAAGTGCTTTTCCCTTGAAAGAGGTAGCAAGAAGTCTAACTGCAACATTGTCTTCGGTGATATTATGTACTACACAGATGCTGGCTACATCAAAGATATGCTCTACTGGAGTAACGTGAGTTTCCCCCGTGTAGAAGGGCAAACTTTTGAGTGCCGCAACAGGTATCGGGTCACGTTGAGCCAACACGAGAGGACTGCTTGCATTGAAAGGGGGAAAAACTTGGTTCCTCGCCATAACAACGAAAGGTTGATTGTTCCTGGGTGGAGGAAATCTTCCGTAAGGAGGAGTTGAATGACCCCTACTAGGTAAATCTGCAACTGGGGATGTGGAAATGCCTCTTCTGCTTCTCTTTGGAGGAGACAAGGAAAGTTTGATATGCTGATACTTTCCTTTCTTTGAAGAAGCTCTTGTCTGAATTCTTCGCATAAGTTACTGCACTGAGATTTGGAATCCAGAGATATAGAGTCGCCAGGTACTTTGACTTGTGTAAGTGAGAAGAGAAGTACCAACTCTTGTCCCACCAGCGTGGTGCCAAAAACTGTTGTGTGTGGTCGCACGGTGGCTTAAGATTTCCTGTTTGATAATGAGACACCTCTGAAAGATGGAACTCTAACTTCTGTGATGTCTGTGAGGTCCCACCGGGCGTGCCAAAAACTGTTGTCGCCAAATCACTGCACCCCCCGAATGGCCAGGATGTGAATAGGACGTTCGGTGTGATTGGGACACATGGGATCACCTCTCAAGCTGTGGGACTTGGGCTCGAGGTGAACCTCCGGAGAAGGCCGGCTTCCTCTTCCTAAACTAAGTGTTGTACTACTCCTAGTGTAACAAAAATGATTATCTAGTCCTACGCTAACAGATGGTGATGCACCGAATAAAGGGTGTCTTCGCATTCGTGAAGGGTTAATTGAAGAGGTGTATGCACCACAGTCAACTTCACCTACCGCAACTTTCTAGAGAGAGGGCTGTGATACCAGTGATACCATGTTAGGAGACACGCGCGCTCTCGTTAAACTTTATCGCACCGAGAAATATACCAAGCCTCTGAAGAAGAAGGATGAAACAGCAATCTGAACGAAG